>JAKWJA010002498.1:49398864-50738864 GCA_027704765.1 Solanum habrochaites
TCATCCTCCCCCCCCAACATGAAGGTTATAGTTCTGGTAAAGAAAAAGAAAGTGTGCAGATTGTGAAGTCCTTTATGGACTAAGCAGCACCCACACAAGACATGCCTAAATTTGCCCAAAAATATGTGGCAAATAGATTCAAGATAACGAATGTCAAACTCTGTAATTAAACATATGAATCATGAAGTATTTTCTTTGTATGTTGTGACATGGTTAATAATGTAAGAACTGACGATATAAAATGCTATAAGCGCAGGTGTCCGCAAGTCGATAGGAAAGGACTCTAGGAGTTGTGATTTGATCATATGGGTCAGGATTATCAAAACTCCTCATGGACTAAGCATTATCACAATCTAATTATATTGAAAATTATTGGATAAGTAAAGAGTACTGAATTTCAATATTGTCAAAACCCAATTGATGTAAACGTGTACATTTAAAAGAAGGAAAGTCAAAGTGACTCGCCATTGGAAGATGCCAGAGTATGGAAGTTTGATGTTTATTTATTAATTTCACCGACTAGATAGTAGCATGTGCTATAGCAACGTAAGTCAGTTCCTAAGATCCTTGAATCCCAACTTATTGGATTGACAATGCAAAGTGGTTGGGGATATCTGAAATATACACCACACTATGCTTTGCTTATAAAACTATACTTTGTGGTGAAGGATTTATAGTGATACAAAATTGTATCACGGGTCAAACGCAAGTAAATCCACAAGTTGGTTAGTGTTCATACTGGTAGAGGAGCAGTCTCTTGGAAATCATCCAAAAAGACATGGTATGCTCTCTCCACAATGGAATTGAATCTCCATTCTTTAGATAATGATGGTGAGACGAGAAGTCTCGTCATATACGAGGAGACTTAAAAAACTATAGAAAACTGTTCTCTAGTGGAATTATCACAATAACTTGTTAACGTCAAGCAAAATTTGTCGACCACTAACGAAAATGCCTAATGGAGAGAGAGGCAGTTGAAAAATCATCTAAAGGGAATGGTTACAGCTTCTGACAGTCAAGCAGGACAGTAACTCTACTAGCAGACTAAAGATCCCAAGCTCTAGGTTCAAGGAGAAGAAAAACAAAGTTGTGGTTGACGGTTCTAATCACTGTCAATTAACTCAATCCCATTCTTATGATGAAGACAAATTCAGGACAAGGCTTAATGAACTTTAAATCTTATTAATGAGGTAATTACAGCTTAAAGTTTTTAATGATGCTAAGTTGGTAGATTTGACCAAAATAGTTGATCTACGAGATGACAGTTTTAGAAATTAGTATCGTGAGTCTGGAAGTGGAAATCGCTGCAAAATGAATTTTATGTAAGATTTTATTATCATAACTATGAAACAAGAGGTGTTCATGGATAAACGAACACAACCATAAGAACCATAAACAAAACCGGGCTAAGTATGGTGAAGCAAGGGTTGTCTAGATTATACACTATAAGTCAACGTACAAATCCCGCCTCTACCAATTGACGAGGTATCGGACATATTTACCACTATAAAAAAGTCCAAGGAAAACCTAATTCTCCAGATGCATTAATCCCTTGTAAAGTAAACACTTGTCTGTGCATTCCTATGTCTATACATTTCGATCAATGTTGGGGATTATTGGGTACGTAGCAGAATTGATGGGAAGAAAAAGAGGGACAAGAGCGGAAACATTAAAAAATTGAGAACTTGAAAAGCTCTTATGCTCTCAACTGAAAGGCATTAGTCCATCGGTGCTGGAAAGAAAATGAGGATGAGTAAACTATCGAAAACACTCCTATATTGTTTACAAGGGTTTGGAAAAGGGCACCCATCACGCCGTCGTCGTCTGTGCTCGCTCGTCTGGACTATTGCTAGAAGATATGGCTTGGGCAAGATCATCGAGAGATGATTTTGGACAAGTTTATTTAATTTTAATTAATTCTTTATTTTAGAATTCATAATTCAATGCACAAAATGTTTTTAATTAATTTGTTGATAACAGAAACGTCTTCAATTATTAATTAATTAAATTGCCAAAATATTTTCAACTAATTAGTTGATAACGGAAACAATTTCAGTTATTTAGTTGAAATTAACTTAAATGTTTCAAATTTTTAGTTAAACTAACTAGACCACAGATCAGATCGCGCGTAACCCATTTGATTTTTTTTTAAAAAAAAATCCGGTTTATTCAAAATTTCCCAACACATTTTTGAAATGATATTCTGCAAGGTTGCTACTTTTCAGGAACAGTCAGTACTTTGAAACATTGCCCCCCCCCCCCACTTTAATTCATGGTCGTGTGTTTTGAACGGATTGCAACCTTTCAGAACCGTTCTTTCCTATAAATAATTCCTCTCCCAATTTCAAAGGATTTTTTTAATTCTTCTTTTCTTTGTGCACACAAAGTCTTTGTATATTAAATGTTATGACTGGTTCGCTAAAACATAGTGTTGGTATCTATATATGGTGATGAGATTATTTTACCATCCTGAGGTCAATATTCCAATCAAACTCGGATACAATGAGTGGGAATAATTTCTTCTTAAAGGGGAACAGTGAGTTCACTGACTTGATATTTTTTTTTGTTAAAATTTTCGCTTCTGGTACGTGTTTACAGCTTTTAGTTTTTTACGTTAAATTTCTATTTTTTCTTCGTACTGATTAGTAAATTTTGTTACTTCGTGTTTCTGCCAAAATGTTATCAGAATCAGTATTTGTTTTTCGAACACAGCTTGGCCCACAGAAGTCATTGCACAAAGTTAAATTAAAGTATCATACTGAGGTAATGGATTTATAAGCACATTCTGCAGTTCTTTGAAATAGTTAGTTATATAGAAAATTAAACGATGGAAATTTGAAAATTTTCCCTCTTATTTAAATTAATATACTAACTCTTACTTAAGAAAGATAAAAAGTAGCTGGGTTGAAACAACATTTGATCTCTCATATTAGAAAGGCAATCAAATATAAATAGCTATGACAGTGAAATAATTTTTTATTTTATACTACAGGAAGATATGTTGAAAATATCGCCACAGTTTTACATCATTTTGTCCAGGTGGATATTGTTTGTTGGTGAAAAGTTGAATGGAAATATGACGCTCAAAGGCATTCAACTTAGATGAAAGTCACACCTTCACAATTCTGGAAAGGGAAAAGCTAAATGGGAGTTGGAGGAGGCTATGCTCACTAGGACACATCGCTGTGGATCACGATAGAATCATCGCTGTTAAAAGAAGGAACTACCTATATCACAACGAGACTTAAAGACTTTTCATAGATAATTTTTATAAGTGCATAATAATTTAATCTCGAGCTATAGACTTAATTCTTGACAACACTATAGACAAACAAATCCTTGCTTTCGATCCTTGTATTGTCTCGTTTCAAACGAAATATGTGACAATCGACTTCCATATTACAAAAAATTTCAGAATTCATCTTATGATAATGTGGTTTTCTTATTCTCACTAATTGTATTCCTCTAAAGGGAGAACGAAGTGAGACTATTTCACCTATAAGATTTTATTACAAGAATTAAGCATTTAATTAGTCTAAATAGGTCTTTAATCATTAAGATCTTGAACAAATTCTTAGAATCATTAAGATATATTCTATTTTGGATTATATTCGCTGTCACACTCACCAACTACGACCATTAACCACTTCATTCATCATAACTATGCAAAGATTCTTCTTGGAATTTAACTCTGAATATGAAATATATATTTGGTGAACTTAAGCGTCGTAAATATTGGGTATTACATAATTATTTGTTTCTTTTGTAGAAATGCAAGCTATTGATTGCATTTCACCCAATAACAATCTTCTAGCACTGAGTTGTCTCTCAATTATTGCTTTGTCTCCATATTTTTAAATCATCAACTCATCCAAGGGTAAAATGGAAATGATGATTTCCAAGTTTGCAATAGTTAATGAAAGTTTAAATATGAATGCTTTAGACCCTTAGGCCATCAAGTGCAGTTGTTAGAATTAAATTTAAAATTCATTCATCAAGTAAGAGTTAAATAAAGTTTAATTCTTGGTAGATAATTTACCACTCTATCCCACAATCAAAACATCACCATATATATTGTCAATCACCAAAACACCTTTGTTCTCATCACCACCATTGAAACCACATGTATGAAAGATCTCTCGAAGGAAATATATCATTACACGTTCTCTATCATATAGTATAATTATTGTTACTCGATATTTGGTTATGCAAAACCTTATATCATACTTATTGCTTGACCTTCTCTGTATATTGTTTTAATAAATATACAATTTGAGTCAAAAATGATGATGAGTCGATTTGCTTGTCTGCTCCTAGTAAATATCCTCTAGGAAAAGTACTTGTAAAACATTATACTGTGGTGATTAGGAATATTGGGTGGGGTGGTACAATGGGTGTGTTATACATTGTAAACATTATACTTGGGGTTATTGGGAATCGGAGTGGGATTTTTATGATGCGTCTTTAACCTGTCATCATTATTACTTGTGGTGATTGGCTTTTCACAAAAAAAGAAGCAGAAATAAATAGAAAAGGATATCTACGAGGTGGGAAGATGATAAAAGTTGCATGTAGCCAACCAACTGTACTCAACAAAATCCTCTTTAAATGAACTATCTACATGCTTTATTTCCTGAGATAGTAACATTAACTATATATCCCCCATATTGTCTTTTGGAGCCCAAAAAGCTTTAATCTTAAAAACTTAAAAAGTCTATCTATCTTTAAAGAACAATTTTCACACAAAAGAAAATCATTTATTCCATATAACCCACTAAAAAGGAAAAGAGAAATTTATTGATCAGAAATCATTATAGTAGCTGATATGCTATTCTCAATTATTTTATGGAACAATAACAAGTCATTCTGAGCTAAGGAAACAACTATAAAGTCAAAAAAATATTTTAATTCTAGGCTTATGTGTGATGAGATGATGTTGTCATTGAGCAAGATTACCTAGCAATTGCTAAGAAGTATGTGTGAAGTTGTATTGACAAGAGACCACAAACTTTGCAGATTTGTTCAGTGTGCAAAAAATGAACTCGGTAAGATTTTTGCACGAGAGTTCCCTAATATCTAGAAGAATTCACTCATAATCAGAGTGCTGTTTCCTACTGAGGAAATCGAGATAATCATCTATTAAAAGAAAAAAACATTCTATGAGCAAGAATTCTCATAATCGTAATTATTTTTCTTAATTAGGTAAAGTACAATAATTGAATTCTTCTCTGTAAAGTGGTGTGAAAAGAACATATAATATTTACCAACGTAACTATTTTATTTACTAAAAAAGGAAAAGGGTTTAACCACATAAAATCATTAAACTGAGAATAAATCTCTAAAGTATTTGCAACCTCCATAAACTATTCTCGCAATTCTCAGAAGTATCGGGATACAATGTGCCTACTCACCAGAAGTTACCAACGTTGATACTGCAAACCCTATATCATACAAATCTTTTAATGAGTATGTAGAAGACAAGATTTTTAATGGATGGGTTATATACGTATACTATCCTGAATCTACGAACAATAATGCAGATCTCGTATAATACAACCTCACAATTAAATTGCAGTTCATCTCATAGGATTGTAGTTCTACCATTATGTGATACATTGATGATTTGCTTCCACATCAGTCGTTGCCCCTATAAGTGCCATGTAAAAAATTACTTGGGGTTGGTTCTTCGAAGTGTAACCCTAAAAATATTTGGGGAATATGATTCATTGTGTTCTAGTTAAACGAAAAAAAAATTAATCAAGACAGTCAAATCTCGTATATGGCGACAAAAGGTACTCTTATAAATGACAGGATTGTAGTTAGAAAGGCGAGATATAGAGTTATCGATCTTACATTTAGATCTATTCCTGATTCAAAAAAATTCAATATGTTTTCCACTTATTTTAACATTATCGTACAAGGGAGACAAACTTCTCAAAGTCAATCTTTATAATTGAATCAGAGGGAGGAAACAAAGGGAGTATCTCGTTATATTGTGTTACATCTACATGATTTATTAAGTAAAGCTGAAATACTTGAGGTATGGGTCTTATAGCAGCAAAAATTATTTTCGTCCTCCTCTTTACACACCTATTAATGCTCTCCACACATTGATACTTCTATTCAGTATTGACGATTTGATTGTTGTACCTGCATTGGTTGAAACACAAAACCCTAACAACAAACAAAGTAACAAATGAAACTTAAGACTACACAAAATCATCCAAAATTATGTCTAGTGAATTCAAAATCGTACCATTGATTGGCATGGGCTGATTGCAAGTATAGTTTCTTTTTCTCTTAACAACAGAATTCGTCAAAAAGAAGAAAAAGTGCTATACAAGGAAAGATAAAGAGAATGAATATTTGAAGTCTTTATGTTAGATTGAAGAGTGTTTGTGAAAGCATTAAACTTATTTAAGTGGACAAAGACTTGAACAAAAAAGCAAGTCATATTTGACTTTTGTTAATAAAATTTCAACAAAAATTCCTTTTTATGTAAACTTGTAGAAATAAAAAATAGTATTTCTTTTTCCTTCTAATATATTGGTGGAATTAATAATTTTTCCTAATTAGCAGCCAAGATAGACAGAGAAAATAATAAAATATTCATCCTAAAAGTAGGGTCAAGATTATATTTGCTTGAATCTATCTAGTTCAATATATTTCATTTTCTCTTAATTATTGCCTTTTATGCTTTGAAGGATTAAAAAATAATTCAAACGATCGTTAAACAAATATGAACTATTTTTATTAAAATAAAGTAGTACTATATATGTCATTTGATATTATACAAATTTCCTTTTATATTGTTAAGTATTCAAAAGTGTCTCATTCCTTGTGGAATCGATTGTTTTTCTTAATCTTTCTCGAAGAAGATAGAAACAACTATATCATATTTTCCTTAATGTAATTATTAATAAAAATTTCCTAGAATGGTACTATTAGTTTACATATTGATTTTATTATTAATAAACCAATTTTTTTTAAAAATGTTCTTAAAGGATTCAAACAAATCAAAAAAAAATACACAAATATGAATTGGTTATAGTAAAATATATTATATACTATTCTTTATTCATCTTATATGATACAAGTACTTTGGAAGACAAAGAATTTTATCAAGAGTTCTTATCTACATTGCATTGTTTTTATTTATAAATTTGACTTAAATTAAAAAAACACTGTAAAATGCTTTTATTTTATTAAACAAAATTACACGTCCAAAATTTGTAAGCAAGTAAACTTATTAAGACTCTGTAGAGTCGCAAGTGATTAAATAGTTTCCACATTAATCTATCTCATTAAGAGGATACAATATTTTATTGTATGAAAGAGTTGTCATTGGTGTTAATTACCTTTTATCAAGTGTTCTCTTTAATTACAAGTGAAGATCGACGGAGTGAGCAGTGCAGATCAACTAATGTATGGTCATTCAGCTTCAAAATCATGCAAAGTGCTGTTTGATTAGCTTACTTAGAAATTAAAAACTATGTAAATTTAAGTGTAACAAAGTATTTTCTAAATTAAATTGTTGCAGTTTGATAGATGGTTAATGAAATTGTTAATAAAAGTTGATGTGTTGGTAAAAAACTATGTGTTAAGTTGTGTATATTAAATGATTGAAGACCCTAAATAATTTAAAAAAATACTACTAAAATAATTCTTATTCAAAAGAAACGAAGACTATTACCAAATTAAAGAAATTTGGTGAGGAAATATATATATTGTAATACCAAAGACAAAAAGTGTTGAACCTTTTTTGTGAGTGGAAAAACGAAAAAATGTAGTAGACCTCAATTTCATATTCGATAGCAACTTAGATGTTGCTTGGACTTACATATTGATGAATGTTGTTTTATTATCAAGAACTTATTGGAAAGTGATGAACTACAAAGAGAATTAATCTTTTGTTATATTGAAAATGTTGTCATTGTTGCATTTGTTGTTAAAGGTAGATCATAGGACAGGGCATGCATATGACTAGAACTCCTCAATGGTATCGTTGCAAATATAAGCAAAAGAACCTCAATCAAATGTTAAACGAGGGGTGTCAAGATAAAGCTCAATCCATCGACTTCATTCAAGTTTGGACGGATCAAAATTTATCCATCTATTAGCTCAATTTTATTTCACCAACTCATTTCAGTTCATAAGAAATTTGAATGATATGTAGCTCAAATTAAATCATGAGTAATCTTATCAAAATACTTTTTAAAATGACATTTATTTATATAATATATTATATATAGTCATAACAAAGAAATTAATAATTTTGTTAAGAACTAAAAACATAAAAGAATAAAATAAAGGAATTAAATCTTAGTGAGAATTGAGCGCGGGATGAGGTATTATTGTTCGCATTCAATTTCATTTTAGCCAATCTATTTGAACTCAAATATCCTTTAAATGATAAATAATTCACATATTAATAAACTAGTCCTAATTACACCTATAATATAAACTCTATAAATGAGCACCTTATGTACGTTAGAGTAAAGTTGAACAACAGGTACACTCACATTGCCTTAATTTGACATGAAAAATACAAGGTATCCCAAGAATTGGATTTGTACAATAACAAATGAAGAAAAATGTAATTTTGTCCTCAGATCCTCATCTATAATTTCTTATTACTTACAAAAATGTTTGTACTTTGGATCATTGATCTCACTCTATGGTTGACCAAACAGACAGGTCGGGCGAAGTCAGAAATTTTGTTAAGTACGTTCAAAATTTATTATATATATAAGATGCACTAATCCCTTTGATAATGATTGTATCCCATTTTTATAAAGGTCCTTTTTTATGGTATTAAAGATCATATATATAATAAGTGCACTAATCCTTTGCTAATGATTATACCCACATTTTTTAAAGACTTTTTTTTTACGAGGGAGTTATAGTTGTTTAATATTTGATTATCAAAAATGTATTGAAAATATATTTTTATCCAAAGAAAAAAAAAGGTAAACTATATTCATTGTAATTTAAATCCTTTTGCTCTAGTAGTCAATATAAAATTTATATTAATCTTTCATCACTCAAAATTCATGAGATATTCCGTTAATTGTTCATCAATATTATTAATATTGTTCAAATATTAATGCTGTAATCTTCTTTTTACAAATAAAAAAGTTAATTGACCAAGAAAATGACATAATAATTGGACGTGGAAATATTTATTAGTATTTTTATTTTCTTATTCAGTGCAATATACTTATTAGTCGATTAAATAGATGTTTATGATTAAAAATTCAATATATCGATTATCGACTTATAAATAATTAATTGACCAAATTAACCAATACGCCGGTATAAATTTAGTAGTTATCAATTGATTTAATGCTTAATCAATAATGTAAACTAAAGTAATTATTTTCATAAGATTTTGTAAACGAATGGTGGATGACTTTTAAGAAAAAGTAGAGTGCTTCCATCTCCTGGTCAGTAGAGTACTATTGACCTCATTATAAATTTGAGGCATAATATATAAATATGTTCTTTAATTTTATTTTAGATGATATTTATGTTTTTTAAATTTTTAATTCATTTAAAGACATTTAAAATTGGTTACAAAGACATACCCCACATCCTAAGTTAATAGAATAGGTTAGGAGGATGTCCGTAGGACTCCAGGTATAATTTCTTCAGTGTGGGTGTGTGGGGTATAATATTATTATATATTATCTATATATATATATATATTAATATATATATATATCATATAATTAGAAGGGAGAGAGAGAAGAGAGAGAGACTATAATTACAAATACTTTCAAAATATTAAGTATTTTACCACTCATTACGAGCTTCCTACCATCTATTGAGAAATAAACACTTAGATACGTCTTTTTGCTATTAGATACATTAAAATAGTAAGAGAGGTGAGCGATATTTTGTTATATATAATACATATCTAGGTACATGTGAATCACACTAGATACATGTATATGTATGAATTTGTTGCAATTTGCACGTATTTGGTATCCACAGGAGAGAAGTGAGTGAGATGAGAGAGAGGGAAATGAGATGCGAGTGAAATATGTTATGTATCCCGAATATATGTGAATCCACTACATCTATCCTTAGATACATATATCTAATGCCAAATCCATCGGTGGCCCCTTAAAATTCTCCACAAATTTTACATAGACACTTCAATTGTGTTAATTTCATTTTCGACACCTCATGTCGAGTCCCGTAATATTCTTTTGCTAGTTTTTTTACTAAAAGTAAAAAGGTCAAGGAGAGTGTAATACACTCGTCGATGACGTGAAAATCAAAGAATTAAATGATTACATGTGTTATTTCAAGTTTAAAACTATTTTAAAATAAATTTAGTAAATAAAATAAAAATATTATTTTAAAAAAATGAATTTAACCCCCCCCCCCCCTATGATAGTTGTCTTCTCTACTATACCCAACAATTTTTTTATTTTGCTCTTTAAAAATATTTTACATTCTTTTTTTCTTCCCATCTTAGTGTTATTTTGAGAGAAAAAAAGAGGAGGGGGAGGGAGACAAGGAGAGAAAGAAAAATCATCAAATATGAGTGTTCATATCCATATTATTTTGGGAAAAAGGTGAAATCGAAAATCATCTTTTTTCATACACTCTACATCTCTTTTGTGCTTTTTTCTTTTATTTCACTATTTTTCTTTCTTTTTAGTGTTGTTTTGTCGGAAGAGAATAAGGAGAGATCAAATATGAAGTATGGGTGATCATATCCATTTATTCGGCAAAAAAGGTAGGGGGAGGTGATGGTAAATTTACAAATGTAATACAATGAAGAAGAAAAAAATGACTTACAAACGAATTTGAATAAATAAAATTGATTTTCATTGAAGGAGTTTAAGGTTGAAAAAATGGTGAAAGGCGGTGATATGAAAATTGGAGAAGAAGAAAACAAAATAAAATTAAAAATTTGCTAAATTAAGCCTTCACGCGCTATTGTTGAGTAACACTCACTTTGACATATCAGCAAAAAGTATCAAAATGACAAAATAAAACCCTACATGAATTATCTAAAATAAACATCCTATATATATATATATATACACCTATACTTTCAAAATATTAAGTATCTTACCTGTCTCGGACTTGGAGTATTTGCTAAGACTCTGTGCGGCACTTGAAAACTTACTCACGAATCTTTCACGATCTTGTAAGCTAAAGTAAGCCTTTAAGACTTGGATTTCTAAGAGAATGTAAAGAAAGAAAGAACTTTGGAAGAAGGCTTGTATTATACTTGGAAGACTTGATTACAACTTTGCTTGGTTGGATTTTACAAATGAGAGGCCCTTCAATTTACACTACTTCCTAAGGGTTTAAGTGTAAATAAAAATTACTCCACAAGTTCCCAAAGTAATTACACTTTACTCCATATTCTAGAGAATTCTACACTCTCTAGAATATGCTTAACTCATCCAAAAATATCTAAGTATTCTAGAGAATGCTAAGGAATTCTTTAGTCTTCTCCAGAAATGTAGAAGGTTCTAGAGTTCTCTACAAACTTCTTCGCAACTCTAGATCCTTCTGCCCCCATTCAGACGCAAAAGCAGGCTGGAATGGGTCGAAAACATCACAATCTCCCCCACGATTGATGAGATGACCCGTGCACATAGTGGCTGATTCGGCTATCTAGTCTTATCGTGCGATCAAGAATCCACAAACTCGATCAATACCCTTGAGCAATTCTCTGAGTTTTTGCCTGATCTCTTTCGGCCCCATCTTTTGAACTACTTCCTTCCTAGGAGACAAGCGCCTCAGAGGATTCTTTGACATCACGACATTGTTCCATTGGAACCTTCTTTGTGCACGGTGGCAAGGACTTCTTAGCGCCATTGTCTTCTCCCCGAACTTGCAATGGTGGTTGCAAAATGTCGTCCCGTTTCTCTTATTGTTGTTCTCGAGCTGCACGGCCGTTAGTCGCACTTGTCCTTCCTTCTTAGGTTCCTTACCTAGGGGAACCATACATGTTCCTCCTTTCTCCATGACCAGAAATCATTGGAGTTAAGGATTGATCACCGCGTGACACACCTGGAAAAACTCCTGCCCTAGAAATATTTCAAAGAGATCTAAAAGAGCGACAATGAAGTTGGTTTTACCTTGACACTCGCCTAAAGTGATGCTTATCCCATGCATGACTACACTCACGGGAGTCGGTGGTGCATTGACCGTACCAAGTTCGGTGTTACTTGGACTGTAACGTAGCCCCAACCTTGTCGCTCTCGTCTTGGTCATGATATTGATCTCTGCACCTGTGTCGACCATAGCACGAGTGGGTCTTCCATTGATCGTGATGTCTACATACTGCACCGCGCATACTCTCGACTTCTATGATTGCTTGGTGATAGCTCCGCATATTCCTATTAAGCCCAACTGCGTCATCTCCACACCTTGTTCTTGCTATTGTGCTTCCTTCTCTTTCCGCTCTCGTAGGATAGCACCAAGGCTCTTCAGTACGAGGCACCTAGCATATCCATGCGGCCCACCACTTATGTAGCAACCACCTCTTTTGGAAACCTCTTTCTTTCTCTCCGTGTTGCCATGACAGCCAGACTTCTATCTATCGCAGTTATAGGTATCATGCTTCCTAGGATGTGACCGATGCTCCTCGCCTTTGCCACGATCTCCGACCACTGTCATGACTACCTCTCATCTCATATACTTTGGCTCTGTCGGACTTCTCGTGCCTGAATTCTTTCAATGTTTCGACCTGCGTGATGGATTCATCAATCGTCATGACCTGTCGGCGTTCGAACTCCGTCCTGGCCCAACTTTGTTGCCCATCTATGAAGTGGAACAAGATATCTTTATGCGTGAGGTTGGGAATTTGAAGCGTAAGGGTGGTAAACTCCTGCACATATGCGTGTATGCTGCCCATTTGCTTCAGTTCCCTAAACTTGCGCTTTGCCTCATAGATGACGTTGTTAGAGAAGAATGATTTCTTGAACTCCTGGCGAAATTGCTCCCATGTGTTCATGGTGCAAGACCCCTTTCCTATTTTTGACTCTTTACGCCTCCACCATAGCATGGACATCTCCGAAATATGCAACACAATTGTGTTGATCTTATTTTCGTCGTTCATTACTCGATTACACTTTAAGTAATTCTCCAAGTGCCATAGAAAGTTCTCCACCTCTTGAGCGTCACGGACGCCCTTGAATATAGATTGCTTGGGAGCCTCGACCCTGGCCTCCCTATCACGGTCAGGTGATGCAATTCCTAAAAACCGTCCACGGCCTTCCTTGAGTGCTTTCACTCGCCTTCAGTTGTCTCAATCGTGCTCATATCTCCAGAGTCGATACTCCAAGGAAGTGATGATCTCTTTGCGTTAAACACATTCATAGACGACATCAACGGAAGTGATTGGAACTCCTTCAATCTCGAACCGTCTGCTGGAGGAGACTTAACTCCTTATATGTATGTTATCAGTCAAGCCAAGGGGAAGTCCTCAAGATTCTGACCTTGTGGTCAAGTCAAGGTTCATGCGCACACGACTAAGACACTCAACGCTTTCTTGCACTTCCACCCTTGCGACTAATTCTTATCCGACGGTGACTTCTATGTCATCTTCCTTTATTTCTTCATCACTTGCTTCGGTAGTCGATGGTGGATGAGATTTTAGCGCCTCGCTAGGTGTGAGCTCGGGCAGCACATTCTTGTTACCCTTTTGATGTTTCTTTCCCTTTATGTTCTTCTTTCCACCATTCATACAGATGTTGGTGGTGCTAGCGCCGTTTACATCTCCTTCAGTAGTCATTCCTTAGAATTGAACCTGCTCTGATACAAAATTGTCCCAGACTTAGAGTATTGGTAAGAATTCGTGCGGCAAACTTTGGGGGGGAATAAACTTACTCACGAATCTTTCACGTATTGTTTTAAGCTGAAAGTAACTTTCAGACTTGGATTCTAGAGAATGTTAAAGAAAGACCAGACTTTGGAAGAAGGCTTGTATCGTACTGGGGAAGGACGTGATTAAAACTTTGCTTGGTGGATTTTACAAATGAGGAGGCCTTCAATTTACACTACTTCCTAAGGGTGTTTGAGTGTAAATAAAAAATTATCCACAAGTTCCCAAACGTAATTACCACTTTACTCCATATTCTAGGAGAAGTTTACACTTCTAGACTAATGCTTAACTCATCCAAAAATATCTAAGTATTCTAGAGAATGCTAAGGAATTCTTTAGTCTTCTCCAGAAATGTAGAAGGTTCTAGAGTTCTCTACAAACTTCTTCGCAACTCTAGATCCTTCTGCCCCCATTCAGACGCCAAATCAGGCTGGAATTGTGTCGAAACATCACACTCTCCCCCACCTATTGATGCGATGACCGTGTCACATCGTTGCTGTATCGGTATCCTAGTCTTATCGTGCGATCAAGAATCCACAAACTCGATCAATACCCTTGAGCAATTCTCTGAGTTTTTGCCTGATCTCTTTCGGCCCCATCTTTTGAACTACTTCCTTCCTAGGAGACAAGCGCCTCAGAGGATTCTTTGACATAACGAAATTGTCCATTGGAAATCTTCGTGCACCGGGTGGCAAGGACTTCTTAGGCCATTGTATTCTCCCGAAACTTGCAATGGATGTTTGCCAAAATGTCGTCCCGTTTCTCTTAGTGCTTGTCTCGAGTGGCCGGCCGTTCAGTCGCATGTCCTTCCTCTTTAGGTTCCTTACATAGGGGCACCATACTGTTCCGCCTTTCTCCCATGACCAGAAAGAACAATCATTGGAGTTTTAAGGATTGATAACGAGTGACAACCTCGAAAAAACTCCTGCCCTAGAAGAAATATTTCAGAGATCTAAAGGAGCGACAATGAAGTTGTTGTTACCTTGGACACTAGCCTAAAGTGAATGCTTATCCCAGCGTGACTACACTCACGGGGAAGTCGGTGGTTGCATTGACCGTTAAACTAATGTTCGGTGTACTTGGGACCGTAGTAAAGTAGACCCAAAACCTTGTCGCTTCGTCTTTGGTCATATATGATCTCTGCACCTGTGTCGACCATAGCACGAGTGGGTCTTCCATTGATCGTGATGTCTACATACTGCACCGCGCATACTCTCGATTTCTATGATTGCTTGGTGATAGCTCCGCATATTCCTATTAAGCCCAACTGCGTCATCTCCACACCTTGTTCTTGCTATTGTGCTTCCTTCTCTTTCCGCTCTCGTAGGATAGCACCAAGGCTCTTCAGTACGAGGCACCTAGCATATCCATGCGGCCCACCACTTATGTAGCAACCACCTCTTTTGGAAACCTCTTTCTTTCTCTCCGTGTTGCCATGACAGCCAGACTTCATCTACGCGTTATGGTATCATGTGCGGATGGGGGACGATGTCCTCGCCTTTGCCACGATATCCGACCACTGTCATGACTAAACTCTCATCCATTATACTTTGGCTCGGTCGAATTCTGTGCCTGAATCTTTCATGTTTGACCGCGTGATGGAATTCATCAATCGTCATGCCTCGGCAGGCCGTTCGGGGAACTTCCGTCCTGGCCAACTGTGTTGCCAATCTATGCCAAGTGGAACAAAGATATCTTTATGGTGAGGTTGGGAATTTGAAGGTTAAGGTGGTAAACTCCCTGCACATATGCGTGTGTATGGGATGCCCATTGCTTCAGTTCCAAAATTGCGCTTGACCTCATAGATGACGTTGTTAGAGAAGAATTGATTTCTTGAACTCCTGGCGAATTGCTCCCATGTGTTCATGGTGCAAAGACCCCTTTCCTATTTTTTGACTCTTTACCCTCCACTCATAGCAGGACATCTCGAATATGCACACAATTGTGCTTGATCTATTAGTGTCATTACTCGATACATTAAGGAATTCTCCAAGTGCCATAGAAAGTTCTCCACCTCTTGAGCGTCACGGACGCCCTTGAATATAGATTGCTTGGGAGCCTCGACCCTGGCCTCCCTATCACGGTCAGGTGATGCAATTCCTCCAACCTCCACGCCTTCCTTGAGTGCTTTCACTTCGGCCTTCAGTGTCTCAATCGTGCTCATATCCTCCATGAGTCGATACTCCAAGGAAGTGATGATCTCCTTTGCGTTAAACACATCCATAAGACGACAATCTAAGGAAGTGATGGACTCCTTCATCTCGAACTCGTCCTGCTGGAGACTTTCAAACTCCTTATGTATGTTCTCAGTCACCTCAAGGGTGAAGTCCTCAAGAATCTTGAATTGTGCTCAGTCAGGTTATGCGAAGATTAAAGACCGAATGCGTGTCTTGCACTTCCACCTGGACTAATTCTATACGACGGTGACTTATTTTCTCTTCAGTTATTCTTCATCACTTGCTTCGGTAGTCGATGGTGGATGAGATTTTAGCGCCTCGCTAGGTGTGAGCTCGGGCAGCACATTCTTGTTACCCTTTTGCTGGTTCTTCCCTTAGTTTCTTCTTTCCACCATTCATACAGATGTTGGTGGTGCTAGCGCCGTTTACATCTCCTTCAGTAGTCATTCCCTTAGAATTGAACCTGCTCTGATACAACTTTGTCATAGACTTAGAGTATTTGGTAAGAATTCGTGCGGCACTTGATCAAACTTACTCCGAAATTTTCACGATCTGTAAGCTAAAGTAAGCCTTAAGACTTAGATCGATAAAGCGAGTGTAAAAAGACTTAGTAAAGAACATTAGAAGGAAGGCTCGTATTATAATTGGAAGACTTGCTTACCAAAACTTTGCTTCTGTTGGAATTTTACAAATGAGAGGCCCTTTATTATTACTACTTCCTAAGGCCTCAAGTGTAAATAAAAACTTATTACAAGTCCCTAAAGATTTACACCTTTAGGGTCATATTCTAGAGAATTCTACACTCTCTAGAATATGCTAAACTCTTCCAAAAATATCTAAAGTATGCTAGAGAATTCTAAGGAATTCTCTAGTCTTCTCGAGAAATCTAGAAGGTTCTAGAGTTCTCTGCAAACCTCTTCTAGATCCTTCTGCCCCCATTCAGACGCCAAATCAGGCTGGAATTGTGGCAGGACGTCACATTACCACTCATCAAGAGCTTCCTACCATATATTGAGAAATATACACTAAGTACGTGTCTTTTTGCTACTACATACATTAAAATAGGGAGATAGGTGAGCGATATTTTTTTATGTACTCAGATAGATGTTAATCACACTAGATACATCTAATATGACTTCTTTGTAGGCCCAATTGATGTATTGGATAAATAGGAGGTCGGAGTGAGATGAGGAGAGGAAAGTTGAGATGCAAGTGAAGTTAATATGTTTGCCAACTATAGTGACCCACAATGTATCCGTAGATACAATATTCTCATGTCAAACCCAATCGAGGACCCCTTTAAAAGTTGGGACCAAATATTTCACAGAGGACATTCAACTCTTCAACTGTGTTATGTTCATTTTAGACACTTCATGTAGGGTCCCGTTATATTCTTTTGTCATTTTTTTTTAAAAACAATTAAAGAGGTGAAGGAGAGTGTAACACACTCGTTGATGACGTGACAAATGACGAATTAAATGATTGCATGTGTTATTTTAAGTTAAATTTTGCTAAAATTATTTTATTAAATAAAATAAAAGATTCTTCTAAAAATCGTTTAACCCCCCCTCCCTCTATGGTAGTTCTCTTCTCTACTATACCTAATAATTTTCTTAAATTTTCTCTTATAAAATTGTTGAGATTCGTGTTTATCGATCTTAGTGGTTGGATGAGGAGAAACGGAGAGGAGTGGCGAGTGGAGGGAGGGACAAGGAGCAAAGATAAATTATCAAATAGAGTGTTATATCATTTTTGTGGTGTGAAAATGATAAAATCGAAAAATCGTCGTTTTCAATGCTTATATTTTTCATGCTTTTTGTTTTCTTTAATATTTTTCTTTCTTTTGGGATTTTTTGTGGAAGATGAATAGGAGAGAATCAAATATGAATATGGGTGTTCATATCCATATATCTGGCAAAAAGGTAGAGGGAAGTGATGGTAAATCTAGAAAAGTAATACAATGAAGAAGAAAAAAAATGAGTTAAAAACGGATTTGCATGAAGAAAATTGACCTCAATTGAAGGAGTTAAAGATTGAAAAAATGTGGAAGCTGGTGACAGGAAAATTGGAGAAGAAGAAGAGAAAATTTTAAAAAAAAATTGCTAAATTAAGTCTTTCATGTGCTATTGTTGAGTGTATAGCACTCAAATTGACATGTTAGTAAAAAATATCAAAATGACACAACGGAACCCTACATGAAGTGTCTAAATAAAGATTGGTCAATTAAAGTGTCAAAGTGAATTTGATGTTAACTGATATTATTCTATATCTATATATATATATATATTTATATATATATATATATATTATACTTCATTACCTATACTTTAAAAACATTAAGTATCTTACCACTTATTTAGAGCTTCCTACCATGTATTGAGAAATATACACTTAAATACGTGTCTTTTTGCTACTAGATACATTAAAATAGGAAGAGAGGTGAGCAATATTGAATCACACTAGATACATAATTTGTCGCAATTTGCATGTATATGGTATCCATAGGATAGTAGTGAGTGAGATGAGAGAAAGGGAAGTGAAATACGAGTGAAATTTTTTATGTATCCCAAGTATATGTGAATGCACTACATATATCCTTAGATACATATATCTAAGGCCAAACTCATTGGTGGCCCCTTAAAGTTGGCACCAAATTTCACATACACTTCAACTGTGTTATGTTAGATTTTAGACACCTCATGTAGGGTCCCGTTATATTCTTATGACAGTTTTTTGGCAATAAGTAAAAAGGTGAAGGAGAGTGTAACAGACTAGTTGATGACGTGACAAATAACGAATTAAATGATTACATATGTTATTTTAAGTTAAAAACTATGCTTAAATCAATTTAGTTTATAGAATAAAAATAATATTCTAAAAAAAATTATTAACCCCCCCCCCCCCCCCACATGGTAGTAGCTTCTTTACTATACCTAATAATTTTCTTAATTTGCTCTTTAAAAATGTTTTAGATTCTTGTTTTCTTCTATCTTAGTGCTGTTTTGAGAGAAAAGAGAGGAGGGGGAGGGAGACAAGGAGAGAGAAAAATTATCAAATATAAGTAGTCATATCCATTTTTTCCGATAAAAATGATAAAATCGAAAAACGTCTTTTTCATACGCTCTATATCTCTTCTTTGCTTTTTTCTTTTATATTACTATTTTTCTTTCATTTTGGTGATTTTTTGTGGGAAGAGAATAAGGAGAGAATCAAATATGAAATATGGGTGTTCATACCCATATATCTGGCAAAAAGGTTTAGAGGGAGGTAGGTGATGGTAATTAGAAAAGTTAATACAATGAGAAGGAAAAAAGAGTTCAAAACAGAGTTTGCATAAAGAAAATGACATCCATTATGAAGGTTGTGTAAGAATTGAAACAAGGTGGAAGGTGGTGACTTAAAAAAATTGGAGAAGCGAAAAGACAAATAAAATAAAATTGACCCACAAATTAGCTTTCACGCGACTATTATTGAATGACTACACTCACGTTGACATGGGAGAAAAAAGTATCAATAGGAACAATGAAAACCTACTTGTGGTGGGAAACTAACAATTGATCAATTTTAAAAACAATTAAAGTGGTCTGGTGAAATTGATGGGTTGTGTGTTGATTAACTGAATATATAATATACTTAGATATATATAGATAGATATGATAGTAGAGTATATTATAGAGATGATATATATAATAGAGTAATATCTATATATATATATATTATATATATATATATATATATATATAAAAATATATAATATAACTTTCAACATTAAGTATCATTTACTCTAGATACATTTAAATATGAAAGAGACGGTGGCATTATTTGCTTAGGTATCTCCGATTAATGTATATGTTGGAATTTTGTTTTGCAATTGAATGTATTTGGTATCCATAGGAGAGTAGTGAGTGAGTGAGATGAGAGAGAGGGAAGTGAGATGCGAGTGAATTTTTTATGTATCCCAAATATATGTGAATCCACTACATGTATCTTTAGATACATATATCTAAGGTCAAACCCATTGGTTGCCCCTTAAAGTGGGCACCAAACTTCACATAGACACATCAACTCTTCAACTGTGTTATGTTCATTTTAGACACCTCATGTAAGGTCCTTTTATATTCTTTTGACAGTGTTTTTACAATAAGTAAAAAGGTGAAGGAGAGTGAAATATACTCATCGATGACGTGGGAAACGATGAATTAAACGATTACTTGTGTTATTTTAAGTTAAAACTATTTTAAAATCAATTTAGTAAAAAAAAATAAAAATATTATTCTAAAAATAACAATTTAACACACACACACACACACACCCACCCCCCCCATGGTACGCTGTCTTTGACTATACCAAGCAATTTTCTTAATTGCTCTTAAAAATGATTTTTAGATTCTTTTTTATTTCGATCTTAGTATATGTTTTGGAGAAAAAAGAGAGGAGGGGGGGGGGGGGGGCGGAGACAAGGAAAAATAATCAAATATCGTATTCATATCCTTTTTTTTGCGAGAAAAGCTTAAAATGGGAATAATTCCCTTCTTCATACACTGGTATTCTCTTTTGTGCCTTTTGTTTCTTAGATTTTACTATTTTTCTTTCTTTTCATGTTGTTTTGTGGCACGCGCCTAAGGCGCGCTCAAATATGGCCATCGGTGCCTTCATATCCCTGTAGCCCCGTCAAAAACGTTCGCGGGAGTGGTGCTGGTCCACTTAGCCAGTCCTCCTCTTGACGCCGCCCCACCCTGCCTTGGCCCCCCCCCTTTTGACTTACGACCCTTGCCTTCCCTTGATGGTTCGCTTTCCCCCCCTTGTTGCGTGTGCCTTTCCACGTGGCGCTGCCGCAGCGCCCATCCACCCAACCACCCGTGGCTACCTCGCCCTTTCCGCCCACTCTTGTTTCGTTTCTCCCCCCTCCTTTGGCCTGTCCTCCACCCGTCTGCCCCTGGCCCCCGTCCCTGAGTTGTCTCCCCTCCCCCCTCGCTCTGTTCCCATTTCCTCCGTGAACCTTGCTGTTTCCCTGATTCAGTCTCTTCCTACTTTCCACCTTTTCCTTTCTCCTCTATCTTTCCCCCTGGTCAAGTTCTCTCTCCCTCTCAAGCTTCCTTCCTCTCTCTCGACATCCCCCTTGTCCGTGTTTTTTTTGCTCCCATCCTTCCACTCGGCCGCGCTGTGATCGCTATTTTTTTCTGTCCCTTCGGTCCTGTGCCTTCCCACTCGTCCTGTCTACTGTCTGCCTTTGTTCCCCTGCCGGCTTTGATCTCCCCTGGGCGAGTTCGTGAGGAGCGCTGCGCGCGGGCGTGCGCTGCGCGTGACCTTTGGTCTGTCTCCCCCTGTCCGTGCCTTCCTACTGTGTCCTAATATCATCTATCTAAACTGTCTCTGCTGCATCCCCCCCAACTCTGATTCCAACTGTGTACTGTGCCCCGCTGCGCGCGTAAACCCTACACTAGTTCAACTCTACACTACTGCGCTTTATGTTGTTTTCTTTTTTTTACAATTTATTTGAGAAAGCTTACCATTTGCGTCATGCCCTTATACCTTTCGCGATATTCGGTCTGAGCCGGGATTGAATGATAATTTTATGTAGAGCCGTTAAAATAGGTTTAGTCCATGGGGCCGACCCAAGCCAACATGTTATTAGGTCAAGGTTGGGATATGATTTTTCGAGCTCATTTAAACTAGGAATTATAAGCCCAATCCGTAGAAGCCTTTGAGGCTTGATCGGTGTTGGGCTGGAGTCGGCTCATGAGCCATGACTATTTATTTCGAGAAAAATTGTATATAATGGAAAACTAATAAATCAAATTTAATGCGATAGTCACACTTAAATATAGTTTACCCTTTAGGCACAACTGTTTGCATCACATCTCCTCAAACTCTCGCGGGGGGGGGGGGGGGGGGGGGATTGCGATTCTCCCTCTCTCGCTCCATGTCTCATTCGCTCCGTCTTACTTTTTACAAACACAAGTGTATAAATGTGTTTTTGTTTATATAAAGCGAGAAAAAATTAGACATATGCATATACTTTTGTTTCCCTCTCTTCTATATCCCAAATCTCGCTTGCCACTCTTCGAAATCTCACTCACCACCCTCGTCTCTATCGCTTATAGAGACGAAAGAAATGTAGAAATTGCCTTTTTTTTTTATAAAGCGATGAGAAAAGTGTATATACACTCGGCAAATACATATATCATCTGTCGTTCTACTCTTTAAGTATATAAAGATGAAAAAAGAAAAAATATTTTCCTTCCTATTTTCTTTGTCTTTTCTCTTTCACGTTTTATACTACAAAAGTTATATAAAAAATTGTGTATACCAAATGTTTCTTTCTGTAATGTATGCGAATTTATACAATTGGTTTCTTTGTATACGTATTAGCGAAATTAACATTATTTATATTTGCTATGGAGTGCAATTATGCAATCTTTGCTATAGCATACAAATATGAATTTTATGTTTGCTGAATTTTATGTTTGCTGCATATGAAAGTTGCTCATTTATTTAAAGGTAACTTAAAATAATCCTAAGCTAATTACATAAATGCACATTATGTTGTAATATTATGAATCTTATCAGATTTTAGTATGTTCAGATAAATACATATATCTCAGAATACATTTGCTCAAAATTAGGTTAATTTGTTCTAGATACACTGTACCTATGTGAATTTGCATATGTCTAGGATATGTAGAGATCATGTTCCCTTGTCTCCCTCTCATCTCGTCTGTCACTCTCTTATCTCGCTCGCGTATCTGAAATGCATCACACAAGATGTGTGTATCTCGTATATCTAGTGTTTTCAATAATGCTATTACACTAGCTGTTTTGTTAGGTGAGATTGAAAACAACACAGGTTTACCATATTTGAATTGAAAACAATCTTCTCATTTTTTTGATATTATAGAATTTTAACTTGAAAAAAAAAGGACTAGTTCACCTCAACCCTCGGCTCATCTAGTGTTTGGTTGGGTTGGGTTGAGGATTTTTTAGGTCCTTCCAAATGAAGGGCTGACTTGCCCTAGCACTTCAAATTTCTTAGCCCGCGAGGCATGGATCAAGCAAGACTTGGGCTGACTCTTTTTGACAACACTAATTTAGTATTAGTTCAAATTTTTAAGAAGCATGGTTAAACTTGTAATCTCTGTCAATTTTGAAACTTGTTTAACCCCCTTGATAAATTTTGACTCTGTTGTTAAACTAGTTCAGGGTTTTACGCTATTTATCTTCTTCCTGTGCACAATTGAAATGCTTGTACGATTTGATTTCCGTTCTCTCTTCTTTCCTAAACTCCCTTTCTGTTTTCTCCACTTTTTCTGCTCTTCACAACTCGAGCCAACGCCGCCGGAACTTCCGCAATTTGAACCCTCAAATGACACCGACTTGATTTCTCATCTACTCATCCAACACCACAATCCATTTCACGCCAATAGATCTGTCGTCAGCTCATCGCATTTCCCTCACCGTCTGCTTGTCATCACACTTCATCGACTCAAAAAACCACTTTAATCAACTTTCCTTCTGCACTTTCCAATTCGCACCTCCACACCATGCTTTCAATCTCCTCATCGACGTTTTATGCAAAGTCTTCCAGTTCGATGTTGCATGGAAGCTTATTATTTAAATGAACCAGAATAATCTTTAGTGGACTATTTTACGCAATGCAAGTGGAGATGATCTATTCGTTGAATCGTAGTTATCCCTCGTGGTAGAGTTCTTTGAACCATATTGCTCAAGTAGAGTCAATGTCTTCTTGATCTTGTAGCAACATTGTTTCCTCCTTCTAAAGAACTTGTGGAGGAACTTTTTCCTTTTGGAGTCGAAGACCCAAAAAACAGGAGTTGATGTGGATGACACTTGAAGTGTTTGTTGTCCTAGTATAGCGGCCTTTCTTCTCGTAACAACTTCAAAACTTCTAAAGGTAACACCAAGAATGTCTTCAACTTCAGTAGAGAAATTGGAGCTAGTAGCCTTTGAGGTAGTTGATCAAGAGTTGTTCTTCATGAAAGTCATCTCGATATTCTTTGATGCTTGAAAATTTGAAATGAGAGGGAGATATTGTCCCATTGGGCGTGCCAAAATTTGTAGATAGTGAAATTCACATCGAAAAAATAATATTCAAGAACGGAAAATTATGCAACAATCGTATTTATTATTTCGAAGTGAGTGAGTGGTCCAAATCTTTTTATGATTCTGTTAAATTTGCTTTTCAAATATAATCATGGGACTTTAAAGTTTGTTAGAATCTCGATTGAACTTGAATGCTTGAATTCCCTCAAAATTGTAACTTTATAGCGAATTTTATTAATTTGTACATAAATTTCTTAGCTTTTTTTAAAAACTTTTTTTTGTTTTTTTAAATACCAGGACCTATTTATATTTTAGAATATGAGAGTTGTGATTGGAACATGTTCCTTCAGCCAATTTCAGATTTAAGGACATGATATATGGACTTCATAGAGCGGTCTTGTCATCTTTGATATCATGATTTTATTGGTTTCTTATTTGACTTGGCATGCCACAAATTTGCCATGTGGGCCAAGAATGTGCCTCTAGAATGAGATGAAATGGGCTTACAACATTAAGCTAATCTTTTTTTTGAGCCCAAATCTATTTTAATTTAGTCTTTAATTAAAACCATATTTATGGACTTAAATATTAAACTTAATTATATTAATCCAGAATATTCTATGGATTAATATATTACGAACTTAAGTAAATTTGAAGAATTTTTATTTACTAAATTTTAAAGGATGATAGTACCCAAAACAAAACGTGTTGTCAAAACCTAAATTGCACTAAATGGGTATCGAGTGATAGAGGGGAGTTGCGACATGAGAAATGAGAATGCCCAATGGGTGGGTAAGAGAGAAGACTCAGAGTGATCTTAGCGAGTGAGAGAGGAACTATGATGGATAGCTTAGAGGATAATGGTTGTTGAGTGTGCGTTAGAGGGAAACAAAACTCGGGTTTGACTATAGATTCCGAATATTTTTACCAAATATTATCTGCGGTGAATTTCACTTGTGCTGATCATAATATATGAGGAAACATAGTCATTTTTAAGAAATATTGTTTATACCCAAAAAGTTTTAAAATTTACCAATACTTTCACAATACATACAGTAGATATTCGTTCTGGCAACAAATTACAACTAGTTTTCATTGACACTTTTAGATCAAGTGGTAGTTCGAAGTAGAGTGAACAAGACTCATTCCAATATTTGTAAAGTAGATAAAGCACAGGACTTTTTTACCATGACCCAATTCTTCATCTTTCATCACAACCATATCATCATTTCATATTCATACTAATTATTTCATTATTGTTTTGGTTATCAAATAAAAAAATGTAAACAACGCAAACAAAATACTATTGAGATTTTTTTTTTTGTAAAGATAAACGATTGACTGTAGATTTAATTTTCAAAAGTCTCCCACATAAGAGATTAGCTCCTCAAATACTATTTTTTCAGATCTGAGGATTTGGATTTGTATTTAAAATAATGGATACATATTATATGTCAAACACGAATTCTACTTGGAAACGAAAATCTCAGTCAAATCGATCCTTGAATAGTTGAAGTTATGCAGAATTAAGCGTTTTTTTTTTTAAAAAAATAGTTGGGGTTAGACCCCGTGCAACTAATAAAATTTGTGGGGCCTAAAACTCCCTACTTTCATATAATTTTAGGGGATTTAATTAACTCGTTACATTCAAATTCCCAAGTCGTGATGGAACCTATGTTCCCAATCACATAGGTAAGTTAATCCACAAGTTTTATAATTTATTCATAACTAAGGAGAAAAGATGACAAGTAGAACCCTCCACTGTATGATTCTTTCATGAATATGAAATGTGGAAAACTACATATCATCCAAGAATTGAGCTGGGTCCTAAGATGAAAACGGCTGGTATTGTTATCATAAAATAATCGGGATTTCTATCAATTAATAGGTTTCTGTAATAACGCTTTACAATACCAACAATTTTTTCTGATAAATGTATGAACAAATAATGTGAAAAGTAGGAAAACAGAGAAACAGACAACCAAAACATTGTGAATATTAAATAATCAGTTTAAGGTTCACTATTTTTTTCTCTGCACGTGTTCGTTAGGATTTGATTTATGGGGGAGTACTAATGGTACAATATGTAGTTGTGGAAAATCTTGTTATAAATCTTTCAATATTAAATGTGAATCCTTATATCAAGATTCCGAATAAATGACTCCTTTGATTAGTGAAAAAGGCCTTCACCTTTTACAATTAAGATTACATAATTAATGTGATCTAGTTTTAAAAATATCTTCCAAATAACTCTTATCTTTTGATTATTATACCAAATACTGAAATAAACATTCGTTTAGTTCCTTATTTTTCCAGATTCTCTTTCTTTCTAAAATCCTCTAAAATATTATTTGTTTAATGTATTTTGAGTAAATATGAATGTATCAGAGACACCCATATTTAATGTATTCGAGTACATATATCGTATCCGTTTTTTTCATAATGTTACCCAAGCTAGTTTGTAATTATCCAAGGCTACATATTATGTATCCGAGCTAGTTATTAATGTATATCAACTACATATTTATGTAGCCAATATTGTGATAATGTAGCCGAGTATCTTTAATGTATTCGAGTCAAATATTATGGATCGATTTGTCGATACTTTTTTAAAGGAAGTAATAATTACAAAATAAACGAGGAAAAGATTGTATTTCATATTAAAACTATGTGATTCTAAAATTTATCATTTCTAGACTAATTGACAAAGAGCTGCAATTCTTGAATTAAAATATTCATAAACTGTGAATTCATTTTCTACTTTGGATGTTTTGGCACTTATATAGATTTTAAAGTACAAACTATTAAGTCGAGCTCCACTAAGAAGCAGACAGGATTTTGACCATAATTAAAATGAAAACTACACTATTACAGGAAAATAACTACACTAGAAAAACAAACTAACAGATTACACATTGTAATAAACTATTATGGATTGTTATTAGTGCAATAAGTGTGTGTGCATGTAATTTACTGGTTAATTTATTGATGATGGGATTATATAGTAATTAGCACAATAAGTTGGGTGGTTGTATTATTATTATTGTGACATTTAAAATATCGTTATGAGGACATTATTTTACCATAATGTAATCACACTATATATTTTAAGAAAATATATCAGATAATTAAGAAATTGAATAAGAATATGAAGAATAACATCTATAGCCTATCAAAATTGTTTGTTTTATTGCTCAAAATAAGGCGGTTCTTGCAAAAATGTTATATACATATTTGCCAGTTTCTTTTGGCAAATTAGGTCTGTAACAAAAAATTACCCTGCTCTTACATTCCTCAAATGACATGATTTCCCAAGGAAGGGTGGTGAGAGATATCTAATAACACTTAAAATCCTTATTACAGGTAATTATATAGTTTTGGCTTATATATATATTTTCATTAAGGAGATCTGTAAAAGGTTAAAGTTAAATTTTTTCGTAATATTCTAACGGTTCTTGTTCCTTTTGGAGGAAAAATGAATAAAAAAAATTAAAATTACATGAATTCCATCAGTTTCATTGACCGAACACTCAAAATTCAGTTATTTCATTTTAGAATTCCTTATATGATCTCAAATTGATCAAGAGCTCTTCTATTTTATTATCCTCGCCGCTTCTTAATTTGAACCTAATAAAAGGGTATCAAGATCGATTTTCCAAATTAAACAAAAGTAGGTCAAAAAAATTGAGCAGTGAAGAATTATTTGAGCTATTATTAAGAGGTCCCAAACTCTCTATGTTACATATAAATTTGTGGGAATGTAGGTAGCATGATGTTGTCTAAACTTATAAGTCTGCTAATTCATATGTATAGACTTGAGTGAATTGAATTGTATATCAAAAAATTATATATTATGTATAAATGTCCTCAAGTATTAATTACTTCTTGCAATGATACACAACTTTATTTTTTTATTTTAGTTGTAGAGAAATCATGCAACTAATGCAAAAGTTATGGTCAGAAACAAACAAGAAACATAAAGCGATCTAACAATCAAATAAAAATCTACTCACGTAAATAGCATGAACAAAACACTCATCATGCATTATACATTCTGTACAAGTTGCAAGTACCAGAAAACTTATGAGTTAACAAATGAAAATGTTTTATCAAGCGAATGTAAAGATAGGCTTTGAAATAAGCATTCTAGTAAATTAACTGTGATAAAACTTATTTATGTGCATCACATTCTCAGACATTGAAGAGTTCGGGTAACATGTAATTGCAAGAAAACAAAAGAATCGGATGGGAGGATTTACCAAAAGAAAAAAAAAGTACTTGATACATACTCATGATGATAAAAAAGATTACTTGTAAGAAAAAAGTACTTGTTTTCACTTGACAACTTGAGCAATGCTTATATTGCTTGTTCATTGCCACTATTGGCATCAAAACCTAGTAAAAATCAACACACCGGATGACCAAATTTAGTGTAAACCAAAAATTTATGAACAAAAGCTTAAAACTTTGATATTGGATAACTTGTCTAGTAAGACTTTCATTGTTTTGAGACTTGCTTAATTCAGCAGGAGCATTTTTCCACATGACTTGTCTCATCCATGATAATTATGAAACTAGATTTTCTTGATTTTTCTCATCCATTGATTCCTAGGTGTATGACTTGGTCTGTTTTTCATCAAAGCATCTCCGTTCTTATATTTAGTCACAGATAAATCCTTCAAGTCGCATTTATAGTCTCTCCACTTTTTTCCTATTGACTTTTTCACAAACTCTTCTCACATCTCGAATGAGAACTGTTCGGAAAAACATGGACAAAAGTGTAACAAGTAATATATGTAAAAAAATCATATATACTTGTTAGCATAGATTTTTACCTTCACAAACTCCACCAACTTTTTCTTATCTTCATCATCAAACACTCGCCAATCATTAACATTTAGCGGTGTCAAATCTGGGGTTCTAGAACTGATTCTTAGAAAGCTAGAAAGTTTACGTCCCTCTTTTCCAATTGATTGATTGTGACTATTAAACGACACAAAAATTTTCTTCCCAAGCGGTAAATTCCAAACATCTTTTAATAAAGTAGGTCACGAACTTTACTTATGTTTGAAGAAACTGAATTATATTTAGAACTCACTCTATTACATTCATCAGAGAAATTATGTACAACGCAAATCTAAACAGTGTAGGGGCTCCATATGAAACAAAATTATTTAAACTGTATTCTTTAAATTATTAATTGGAGAAACTGATTCTTGTTTCAACTTAACGAACAGCCCAAACTGAGAAGAAGAATCTACACTCTAGGCAGTCTAATAGTTAGAGGTTATGAAACAGAAAACAACCTGAGCAAGATATTTGATGTTTTGACGGATTAAAAGAGGAACGGTGCTTTCTGAGAGAGTTTTGTTTTCCTATATGCGGGTATATAAGCTTTTTTGACTAAAGAAACCAGTTGGTTAAAACCCGTCTTTAGTAACTACCACTTTTTCCTATGTCACAATAAGAGAAAAGGGGGGTTGAAAAGAACGAAGACTTGAAGCAAACTAGAAAGAACACACATTCTCATGTATTTTATGCACATAATTTATAATTTCAAGTTTCAAGTAAGAACCTGGCTCATAGTTCACCTCAGCATCAGTGTCAATAGAATTGTTATCCTCTGATGTTTGGGCTTGAGAGAAGCTCTGAGCTCTTCATTAATGGTTGAACTAGGGTCGTACTATTACATATTAATATTGTTCAGTTAAAACAATCTAAACAACTCTATTAACATTTTGTCTTCAAAATTAATTTACCTTCCTAATTTCAAACCGTAGAAGAAAACCAGGAGTGCAGATTTAGAAGATAGAGTAAAGGAGAGAGAGTATCTAGTAGTTACAGTGAAAAGATACACAAGACATGATTTGGATAACAAAACTATTGTAGTATCTCCAATAACATCCTATTTATGAAGTGAATAATCAAGATAAAAAGGTGGGACTCACACCCTCCCAAGACATAAGCAAACTAAAGTTGATCATCTGGGAATTAGTCATTAAAACAAGTCTCTAAATCCAAACTTTATAGTTTCATAAAGTACTTGGTCCTGTAGGAACTAGCAAACTCAAACCAACTACCTATGTTCTTTCTAATTCTCATTAAACTACAATAAAATTAGCCAATGGCCACTCGATCATTATCAAACTGCCTATCGTCTCATGCACGCATGCATGAGATATGCGAAGCCTGAAGCTACGACTTCCCCAAACCCTCTTGATTTCTCACACAAAGTCCTATAAACTAGACCTCTAATGTTAATAACCCCGAAACGATTTTGATTATTAGATTATGGTGTCCGTCCCAACTTTTGCACCTCGACTGATCTCACAAGCTACCTTTCGGTATAAAAATGGTCAGTTTTCCGCGTTTTCCAGTGTTATAGTAAATTAGATGAATTTAGTCATTATAACAAACACAATTTATTGTAGTACAGAGCACCTTATTGGGTTAATTTAGGTTTGACATCAATATCCTATTAAATGAGTTACAGTTGAAGTTTTTCAAATCAGTCGACAAATGAAGGAATCAATCATGAATCAACAATTCAATAATTAATTAGAAGCTGGAAAACCAAGCCGCAAGATTTTATACTGTTTTCCGTACAAAACCCACAAGTTTTTTAACACCATGTCTACTTACCCCCTCACCAATAAAGATAAACATTTATTAAAGTTTATAGCATATGCATGTAAGCATTTATAAGAAAAACACAGAGAAAATGAGGATTAACAACTAGAATAAGAGATTCACGGATTGAGAATGAGAGATTAAGAAAGAGACATCGAGCGGAAAGAAAGAGAAAGAGAAAGAGAGATTACCTCTTAGTGCGCTTCAGTTCGAGCAAAAAGAAAAAAATTGATGCCTGCTTCAGCTCAGATCCATCATTGCGATTGAACGAAGCTTCAAACCACCGAAGCTTCAGAGCTCAAATCCATATTTAAGCCATCGAGACTTTCAGAACATGAAAATTAAGTAAAAATTGACTAAGAGGATTTGGGTATACGAGGGTAAGAGAGGATATTTTTTTTCTATTGTCTTTTAAAACTAATTGTTATTAAGGGTTACCTTTTAGTGGCTTAAGATTAATTGCCTGTAAACAGGAGCTTTAAAATACTATTTAGTGGCAATTATATTATGGCCACTAAATAAGTGCCACTAAATCATACTTTTCTTATACTGTTCACTGAATATTTCATTACTGCTTTGATACTGTTCATGTAAAAATCTACTATAGAGGATGTTTTGTCAATGATAAAAATTTGGTGTGGAATTTTAATTTTTCAAAGCTTCCAAATAAAGAGATGTAGCCCAAATATAATTTTTTCCAAGTATTTGAAAATTTAAGTTATTTGTCAAATAATAACAAATTCTGTAAACAAATATTATTTGTTAATTTTTTCCCCAAATTTTACTTTGAAATATTGATTCAGAAGAGTGGAATTATGCAGCAATTGTAGGCATTTTTTTTAGAAAAATAGTGGGGGTATGGACCCCTCTGGCACTTAGTAAAACTTCTTGGGCCAAACGAACCCTACATTAAATATATTTTAGAAAGGCGTATAATATTTGTTACTGATCACATCGTAACAAGGTCGTGATGAACACATATGTTCCCAAACAATAGGTAAGTCAATTCTAGATGTATCAATTTATTACATAAATAAGAGAAAGATAAACGCACGTCGAAACTCAAATTGCTAAACCTTTGCATGCGTATGACATGTGGAAAACTAAAATACCATCCAAGAATTGGTGTCATAAGTATAAGACCGTCTATGAGTAAAGATAATTTGGATCTTATCAATTAATGGGGTGTAATGATAAACTCAATATCCCAACCTTTTTTCATTCTTAATAGACTTACCAAATAAAAATTTGACAAGGAAAAAAAATACAAACTATTATGAATATTAAATAACCATTTTAGGTACACTTTTTTTTATGTGTGTACGTGTTCGTTAGGATTTTTTATTATGGGTAATTACTAATGCTACAATATGTACAGATTGTAGAAAATCTTATTATAATCTTTCACATATTAAATGTGAATCTATAATATCAAGATTTCGAATCAAAGGACTCCTGTTATTTAAAAAAGGGCTTAGGCTTCACAATTAAATCGCACCAAAATTAATTTGCATCTAGTTTTCTCATATAACATCGCATCCTCTATATTTTTGATTTATTTTAGCGAAAATAAGAAATACACGTCTTATAACTTTTTCTTATCTTTAATATTTTCTCTATTCTAAAAAAAACTTTTAAAATTTTATATTCTTGATGTATTCAAGGTACATATTAAGACGGTGTAGATTTAATGTATCCGAGCTATATACTATGTATCAATTATTTTAAAATGTATAGGTACATTATATGGTCCAGTTATGGGTATAAATGTATCCGAGCTACATATTATGTATCAGTTCATGTTACTTTTAAGGGGGATTATGTAATTTACAAATAAGAGGGATAAATTTTAATTCATAGTAAAATCTATGTTATTCCTAAAAACTTATTTTATATGACCTAGTTGCAGAAAACCTGTAGTTTTGACTTAAAGTACTCCTAAACTTGACTTATTTCTACTTAAAATTGACTCGCCAGTTAATAATAGAGTTAATGTTACAGAATTAAAAAAAGTTACCCCTAAAAGTAAATTGACTTCCTTAGGGATTTTAAAATGAAAAATACACTACTACATAAAATAACTACTATCAGAAAAAACAACAAACGGATACTATTGTAATAATAAATAATCGTAATTTAGTGCAATAAGTGTGGGTTGTATTATATATGTTTTTGTATTTAAATATTAATGATGGATATATAGTAAATTAATTAGCAAATAAGTAGGGTCGTGTGTATGATATATTGTGACATTAAAATGGGAGTGCTGCTTAGAGAGATAAAGAGTGACGTTTTAAGTAGTAAGAGGGGAATATAAAGATAGCCGTTGCGCATAAATTTCTTTAAATAGTTTTATCGAATATATTTAGGTGGAAAATTTGAATGAATGTTATCTGGTTTTATCATAGTAGTCGGGAACTATTTCACCTTCATAAGGAAAATATTGTTTATATTCAAAGTTTTGAAGAACTATCGGGACTTCAACAAACAAAATTTATTGGATCTTCGTTGCAACCAAATAAAGTAGTGTTCATAAAGTGAGCATGTGGTATTTCGGATTGAGTTTCAACATAATCTTCTATATATCGTAAAAGTAGGCTATATAACATGACTTTGTAACCATGAGTCGACTTTGTCATTATTTCAACAATAATCAATCATCACTTTCAGGATTCACTGAAATTTTTGTACCACTGTCTTGATGTTCATATAAAAATTATGTAATACAACGGAAACAACTAATAGAGGATGTTTTTGTAAATAATAAAGTTTGGTGTAGAATTTTATTTTTTAGAAACTCTTAAATAATGATATGTAGCCAAAATACTTGTTTTTTCTAGTATTTGAGAATTTGGGTTATTTGCCAAAAAATGACAAATTCTATGGACGAACACTATTAGTTCAAATTTCACCCAAATTTTACTTGAAAAATCTATGGTCAAACAAAACGTGAACTAGTGAAGTTATTCATTAATTTCAGGCGTTTATTTTTTTTTGAAAAAATAGTTGGGGCTATGACCCCTTGCAACTTAATAAAAATTTGTGGGGCCTAAATTAACCCCTACATTTAATATAATTTTAGGTGAGATTAAAATAAACTGTTACATTCACATTCAAAGTTATGTGAAACCTTATATTCCAACCATAGCGTAAATCAATCCACTAATCGTTATCAATAAATTCAACAAATAGGAGGGGAAAAAACTAAAATGGACAATTAGAATAATCTAAAAGGATAAATCTTTCATGAAGTATGCAAATGTAGGAAGGAAAACAAAATATATTCAAGAAAGAAATTATGTAATAAATACAAGAGTGTTTATGAGGAAGTCATTCGAATTCATAATTAATGAGGTATATTGATAAACTCACCCACCATGACTATTTTTCTAATACCAATATTAAATAAAAATTTGACAAGTAAAATGAGAAAAGAACAATTATGAAAATTAAATAACCATTTTAGGTTCACTTTATTTTTTGTGTGTATACGTGTTCGTAGGTATTTTTATCGTGAGGGGAATCTCCTAACGATGACCAAATATGTAGAAGTTATAAATACTTGTTATAATCTTTGACATATTAAATGTGAATCTATAATTAAGATTCCGAATGAAATGACTCATTTGATATTAAAAAAGGGCCTTAGAAGTTTTGACCTTTAAGATCTTACCAAATTAATTTTGCCATGTGTTTTAGATAACATTTGCAGATCATCTTATCCTATTGGTTTTATTTTAGCAAAAAATACTCAAATACAGTAGTTATATTTTCCGTATCTAGATATTTTCTAAAAAATCTCTAAATTAACTGTTCTTTAATGTATCTTAGGCGGACATCTTAATTGTATAGAAGTCGTATTTGCTGTATCGAGCTATATCTATTATCTATTTGATTTTTTATAAGGCTATCCTAGCTAGTATTTAATTATCTGAACTACATATTGTATACCAGTTTGTGTTTACTTTTAAGGATTAATGTAGTTTCAAACTAAAGTGAGGTAAATTTCAATTTCATACTAAAACTATGGTGATTCCTTAAAACTTTATCGTTCTATGACCTAAGGGGACAAAGAATCTGCAATTTCTTAGTTAAAGTACTCATAAATTGAATTATTTTCTACTTAGATTTTCAGGCTTAATATCGAGTAAGTCAGAATATAAGAGAGCTACCCCTTTTACCAAGTAGGACATGACTTCCTAACTTTATTACAAAGGAAAAAATTGCACTTATACCATCAAAATAATTCTAGTAGAAAATACAACAAAAAATACTATGTCAATAACATATTATGTATATTAGTGCAGCAATGCAAGTTAGTGTTATCATATTTATTGTTTCATTTAAATATTAATGAGGATATATAGAAATTCAGGCAACAATTGAGTGGGTGGTTGTATAATATTATATTGATATTTAAATATTGATTATAGGTATATAGACTAAATCATCATGCAATCACATATATTTTTTTAAGAAAATATATCAATATAATCAAGTAATCTGTTAATTAAACATATCAAGAATAAGATCTTACGTCTTTATCAAAATTATTGTTTTTAATTGCTCATAAATAAGGCTTTCTTTATAAAATTGTTATATACATATTTGCAGTTTCTTTTAGCAAATTAAGTTTGTAAGCAAAAAAAATAAAAGAACTAAAATTCCTCAATGACACGATTTTTCCCCATGAAGGGTGGTGAAGGTGTATATAGCTACACTAAAAACTCTTATTACAGTATTAATCATTTATAGTTGGGGCTATATATTTTTCCATAGGATAGTTTTTAAATTATAAAGTTAATTCTTTTGCAGGAAAAATAAGAAAAAAAAAATAAAACAGAGAACATGTAATGCATCCATTGTAGTTTTACTTATTGAACGAAATCTCAAAATTTCAGTTATTTCATTTTAGATAAATATAGGAACTGGTAAAATCCGTCAAGACTCTTCTAGTTTTGATCGCTTATCTAGAGTACAAATTGTTGCGTCATTATTACCTAACACTTTTGATTAATTGACATAATAGAAAGATATCATGATGATTTTCAAAGTAAACAGAAAATGTGGTCAGGAAAAGGAAAAAGTAAGACAAGTTGAGATAATTATTTGAGCTATATTAGGTGTCCAAACTCGGTATGTTACATTTAAATTTGTGCTGAATTAGGTAGAATGATGTGTCTACTTAAATCTTGTTAATTAATCACCTCTAGATCTTAAGTGAATTGATTGTGTAAATTTAATCATTGAAGCAAAATCTTCACCTACAATGCGTGAATACTACTACCATTGGAGATGAAAACATGTGAAGATGATCGAGAGAAAATATGTGTATTGCATGATCAACCTTGACTTTACAGTTGTGATCTAATTATTTAGAGAACTAAACATAAAAGGAACAAAAAAAGCAATCGAACTCATTCATGAACGTTACAGCTATACACTAACAAAATTTCTAACCATTCATAAACTAACTATCTAATGACGTGTACTAACTTACAATTTCGAATAAACTATAAAAGCGAAATGACTAATATGACTGATAAATATATTAAGAAATTTTTTATCGAAAAATTATGTTCCGCATAAAAGTCATAAAGTATTAATTACTTCCTGCAATGGTTCACAATTTTTATCTTTTTGATTTTATTTGTAGAGAAATGCTGCAGATAAGGCAAAAGTTATGGTTAGAGAGGCAATTATTGAAAATTTTGACATACAAACCAAAACATTTTTTATTGTAGATGTAGGATGTTCAGTTGGATCAAACACATTTTTTCGCAATGCAAAATATTTTAGAGAATATAAACCGATAACACCATTCTACAAGTTCCTGGACAAAGAATAATTCAAGTTTTCTTCAACGATCATATCCGAACGATTTACAAAACCATGCAAATCACCTATATTATGGATCAGAAGCCATATTTCTGCAGCTGCAATTCAAAGGTTTCTTCTATGACGATTGTTCCCCTCGTGCCCTTTCATGCGTGTATGTGGGTTACGCGTTACAATGGTGACCTAAGTGCCAAAGAATGAAGAATTAAAGAAGAATTCATTATGATGGTGCTTCTATTGAAGTTTGGAATGCTTTATGTGCTCAATTTCACAAGTTATGTAAGTCTTCGCGAGTGACAAGGGAGAGGAAAGGGTTCTTGGGGCTTAATTGTTTCTTGTTGCCTCCTATTCCACAGTGAAATTTACTAAATACTCCAAATTGGTATCGGAGATTCACATTTTGAGTATTAGTCTTATTGAATGGTAAATGAGTGTAAGTCAATTGCTTAAACCCTTCTACTTCGCTGTTGCAATTTATTTATCCTATTTCTTTATAGTCAATGTTATGTTCTTTTCTAAATTCAGTAATTTGTAATTATGCCATTGATCACAGATAAGGGGACGGATAGGATGCTCAAATTTCTGATCGTGTCTTATTAAATATGGTTCAATGAGGTAAGAGACTTATGAACCTTATACTCTCTCTCTCTCTTTCCACTTATGTGTATCTTTATTTCATTGTGTTTTGTCCCTAAAAAAAACGGCTCGTTAAATCTAGTAAACTTTTCATTATAACATTTTAGAAGGCAGGTTAAGATCCACAATATGTTAAGGATCATAATATGAGTTAAGCTTATTCGAATTCATCAATAAAGGAGATTATAATGAGAAATTCACCTATACCAAACAATTTTTTCTTAATAGACGTATAAATAAAAAAATGACAAAGTCAATGAGAAAACCAAATATTAGGAATCTGAGTAACCTTTTAGCTTCATATTTTTTGGGTGTGTACGTGTTCGAGGATTTTTATTATGGGTAATTGATAATGCTCCAATCTATAGATGGTAGAAAATATTGGTTAATCGTTTCATATGAAATGTGAATCTATAATTCAAGATTCCGAATCAAACGACCATTTGATAATTAATAAAAAGAGGCCTTAGACTTTCACAATTTAAGATTCTTACCAAGTTTAATTTGCCTCTATTCTGTATAAATTTAGTTCACACACTGTGTTATTTGATTTACAAAGTCAATAAGGCCTTAGAAAGTGGCCGGGAAAGTTAGGAAACTGTAGCTAAGACTAGGAGTTTGTTAGTGGAATAAAAACACTATAAGTTAGGAGTTATATTAGAAGTAGTAGTCAAGTCAATATAGAGTCATAGAGTATATTCTCTCTGTTTTCTTATGCAATTGCCAGATAGTATTTTTGCTATTCAACAAGAGCTTTCGACTGTTTTCTTTTTCTATCCTTCTTTCCTGTACCTTTCTTTTGTTATATGGTATCAGAACAAGGTTAAAAGAGGCCCTTTTTTGTTTCAGTCTTCTTGTCTATCAATTTATCCTGTTGGAGAAGTTTGAAAGTATGAAGGGAAAGCTTTTGTTGTCTTTAGAAATGGAAGCCTCAAACAGAGGAAATATTCAATATGGAATAGAAAAACATATAGGAACTAACTACGAGTATTGGAGAATGTGCATTGAAGCATAACTTCAAGGTCAGGATCTACGGGATTTGATCGTTGGAAGTGATTCAATATTTTCAATCGATACTCCTGAGAATGCCTAATCACGAAGGAAATTGAAGATCAACCACGGAAAATCACTCTTTACTTTGAGGATTTCTATCAGCAAGGAGTTTATTGATCATGGTGGTGATGCTTAGTCTCCAAAGGAGTTTGGGACACGCTCGAAAAGCTGTTTACCACAGAAAAACACAGCAAGGCTTTGCAAACTGTTGGAGCAATGTGTGGCAAATGTTACAACAGCGAGGTAGTGTCATCTCAGATTCCTTTTTGTGTGTAAAAAGTATTTGTGTTGAAGTTCAGAGATTTCATCTGAGAGGAAGATTAGTGAGCCACGCCTACAAAGCTAAACTTTGTCAGGCCCCGAGCACGGGATTTGATCGTTGGAAAGTGATTCAATATTTTCAATTCGATATCCGAGGAGGAAATGCCTAATCCCGAAGGAAAATTGAAAGAAGAATCCAACCACGGAAAATCACTCCTTTACTTTGAGGATTTCTATCAGCAAGGAGTTTGTTTTTATTGATATTGTTTGTTTGTGTGATGTTTTATTTTAGTTCTTCCAAAAAGAAGGTTTGGGACACGTCTTCGAAAAGCTCTGTTTACCAAGGAGAAAGAAAAGAAAAAAGGAAAAAAAAGAAAAAACACAGCAAAGGCTGCAACACTTTTGGAGGAAGCTGTTGGCATGTTTACAAACATCGAGGTATGGTATGTCAATTAAGGATTACTTTTTGTGCACATAGATCCAATTGAGTACGGTAGTTGTAAAAAAGTATTTGTAGTTGATTGAATGCAGAGATTTATCTTGAACGAGAAAGATTAGTTCGCAGCCACGCCCTACAATGCTAATTGTCAGGCCCCGAGCTTACCCCCCCCCCCCCCGCGGACACGGAAACCTAGGGACCACAAGTGATCCCAAGCTAATTCCTGCCTGACCTGATTCATGGACCATACTAAAGGATTAATAAATTGTTGCGGGGGGGAAGCTCTCCCTAAAATCATTTACTTTAAAATGAAAAAAAGATGGGGAATTATCCATATTCTATAACTAAGATATGTGAAAACAATGAATTTATAATACAAAAAAAAAAAAAAAAATATTTACTCAATACTAAGTTGGAATCTAACTATTCTGAACTCAGCCCCTATAAACTAGACTAGATCTACTGGGACAAGCCCAGATAAGATCAGACAAAAACAGAAAGAGAAACTAAAGACCTCTAAAGACTGTGAATTTGAAATGAAACTCATGACTATTGTCCTCGGAGGAAGGCGAGACTGAGGACTCACCACTGAATCTGTGTGACTGGGGAGACGGGAAATCAATCTATGCGGTGATCTGGACGCGTGCTGGAGAACTAAACCTACATTTCACAAGAAGATTGTAACGGCACGATGCTTCAGTAGCTTTGAAAGGTACTGAGCATGTAGGATAGATAAAAGTAAAGCTGTGAAATAAAACATTAATAAAAAAAGCAACCCAAAAAACAAGTATAATAAATATGAATTCTGATGTGAGGCGAGGTATGACGGGACGCAAAGGGATCTTGGTGAGCCTTTTTTTTTGCCATTTTTTTTTTGCAAATGACAACGTGCCCAATTTTATAACATTTTGAACTGAATACTAAAAATTAGTTGATAAATGGTCAATGAAGAGGAGTCTGGACTGGATTGTGGGAGCTAACTAAAATAACGATAATAAAACCACATGAGATATTAAATTGTTAGAGTCTGGATTGTATAACGCCCCACTCGACGAGGGACGAGGGGACCCAATATATACCCTTCCCAAAGGTTTATTAAAGGCATGCTGGCGTTGGATTACTAAATGATGCCTACAGAGAGGAGGGGGACTTTTACAACCTAATCGGATAGTAGTTCTGGACTATTGGGTACGCTAAACCCTATGTCAAACTTCGATATTATGTACTCCCCTGAATTATGTAATTAAATGATATACCTGAATTTCTGTAAAATACGGGATAGCTTGAATGAAACTGAACATGGCAAACAGGAAAAGGAAAAGGAAAAAATGCCAAAAAAATTAAATTACCAATAAATTAATCTGGGGTAGGTGCGTAATTTATTGCATTTGTTTTTATAATTTCTAGAGGCTGTTTTATGTATTATATACTGATGTTGGTTGTTTTGTCAGGGTCATCTTGAAATAATATGACCTAGCATTGTGTTAATTAATTCAAGAAGAACTAAGAAATAGAAAAGCTAGGGTTCTGAAATTCATTCATCGCGATGTAATCCGAGGTGAATAAAGTAAGAGTAATAAGTTAAAAGTAAAGTAAAGGGGAGTATAAAGTATAATTTAACCTGATAAATCTGATTGGAACATTATATTTAATTAAATTCATGCATGAAGTTATATCAAAGTTCTATAGAACCTAGGTTGATCATGATAAGAGAAAAATTCAGAAACTGGACTGAAAAAAACTAGGATCCCCCAATGGCGTGAAAAGGAACCCCCTGTGAATCCCACTACCTAGTGAATGAAACCACAGAAAATACTTAAGTTTACAGGTCCCCCCCCCCCCACTGGCTGGAACTGCTGGAGCTTTGGGCATATCTTGAACTAGGGTTCTTGAGCTTTTTTTCTCCTCTCGGTGCTTCCCCTAATTTTTCTAAGTTTTGATTTAATGTTTGACTTGGATATGTTTTAATTATGTTTTGTTTATAGGCTTAATTGACTAAAATCTAATGATTTAGGGTCCCCAACACATGTAAACTTAGGGTTTTTTTTTTTTTTTTGTTTTTTAAATGGCGTCACGGAAAAGGTTCAACACCGCCCCTTGGGAAGGTGCTCTCGAGCCTCACGATGGCAGGACTAACGGCCGTCGTAGCGGCCACACGCCCCATCGTTGGGTCCGTCGTGGGACCTGTTCACTCCAAACAAAGAAAAAAAAATCGCAATATCAACGTGGAAAAAAAAAAAAAAAAAAAAAAAAAAAAGGAAGAGGAAGAGAAAGGAAAAAAAAACTAGCACAGAGAGAGAAAAACGGAAAAAGAAGAAGAAAAGAAAAAAGGTTTTATGTGTGCACAAATTCACAAAACCCAAAAAAGTTTCTACAGATGTGGAAAAAATTAGGCACCATCAAGAAAAAATCATGATTATTGTCGAGTTTGTTTGTTAAAACTTTTCATTGATAAATATAATGTCGAGTGTACCAAGCGAGGACACAATGAACAAATGAATGAAATGGGAGCAAATCTGTTTTGTTTAGCATCAAAGCTGTGGAATTAAAAGTTTTTTTTTTTTTTTTTTTAGAACCAAGGATTTTGTCAAATTACGCTAAACAATTAATAGACTGAAGAGGAAGAGGGATTGGATTGTGATTCAGGAGTGCTCAATCATGTGACTGGAGATTGATTTCTTTATTCTCGGGAGATTCGCGGGATATTATGGAGATCGAGTCAGATCAAGCTAATGATCTCGAACATATTAAGTAGCGGCGCAAAGAAGGATTCCACCTTTGTTGTATGTGAAAATTGAGGTTGGGGGGTTACAGTGTATTGTTTGTAACAATGGTTGCTCCCAAGTGACCAAAGATAGCGAATAAAAGAGAATCATATGATGCTGCTTCTATACGAAAGTTATGTGAGGGATATGCTTTATTCTTGCTCGATTTCACAATAAATAATATGGAAGTAGTATTCTGATGCACAAGGGCAGCAGAAGGGGAAAATTGATTCCCGGAGGGCCTTAATTGTTCTCGTTTTTTTCCATCTATTCAAAGTGAAATACCAATACTCCGAAAATTGTTATATGCTATTCACCATTTCTGAGGTATAGTATTACTTGATATGTGAATGAGTTCGGTACTCGTAATATTATCTCTCTCTGTTTCAATTTGTTTTTTTATATCCTACTTCCTTTATAGTCAATGTTTATGTTATTAGTTTTTTAAAAAATTTAGGTAATTTTGTTAAAAATAATTAATTGACGTCGATAACATGATTAACTTAGCCGTTGACCCTCGTAGAGGATGCTTCAAATTTCTTTATCTAGTCTTATTATAATTGGTCCCAATAGGTGAGCGAGACTCATAACCTATACTCTCTCTCTCTCTTTCAACTGCTTATAGTGTATCTAATTTTCATTTGTTTGTTTCGTCTAAAAAAAAGAAGGCCTGGCATCGTTCAAATCTAGTTAAAATTTTCGATCATTTAATTTTTTATACCGCAAATGGGTTATGAATCACAATATGAAATTTTTGTTATATTTTATGGCGTATTTTTAGTTTAAAATTGGGAAAGAAAGATTTACAGAAGATTGAAAAGTTTATGTTTACTTCCCTTTAAACGTGTCTTGGTAAGACACTTTAAACAAAAGAACGTGGCTAGAGAGTATTATGTTAAGTATCTTTGTGATCTTGACTTATATCATATATTGAATGTTCTCTGGTCACTCTATCTAATTCGGAAGTCTCAAACACTCCTAATAATTTTTGAAATCAAATAACTGTTAAATTCGATAAGGGAGATTAGATTCAACTTATGGTTCCCTCCTTAGTTTACATTTGTTTTTTTTGTCCTAAGAGAAGGCATCGTTTTTATAAATCTAGTAAACTGTTCTATCATACATTTTTTTTTTTTTTATATACAGGAATGGTTATGAATTTAAAATATGAATTTTTTTGTATAATTTATGCGCGTATTTTTCTGAGGTTTTTAAAAATGTACATAAGATGTAAGATTCAAAAAAAAAGTTTTTATGTTACTTTCTTAAACGTAGTCTAGGTAAGTAAGACACTTTTTTTTTTTTTTTTAAACAAAAAAAAAGATAGAGGTATATGTTTAAGTATCTTTGATATTGGACTTCAATCTCATATCTGAATTTGTCTTGGATCCTCTATCTAATTGCGAGGAAGTCAAAAAACTCCTAACAATTGTTTTGAAATCAAAATAATAAATTGTTAAATTCTCGATGATGTTTTCTTTTCTAAGGAGATTCGATTGAACCCCCTCATTTAGCTCTATCACTATCACTATTCCATTTTATGTGACACATTTTTTTTTTCATATAGGGAATTGTCGAAGAATCTCTTGTTGACTCATTTAATTTTCCAATATATTATCCGTCTACTAAAAAGATGAATAAAGATGTGAAGAATAATGGATGTTTTAGCATTGAAATAATGGAGCTGACAAGTCCGCAGTCCAGCATTGATGCAAATAGTTTTATCAATCACCTAAGAGATGGCTTTGAAGAAATGTTCACCATACCTTTTGGAAGTAAAATTGCAGATGAAATGTTTGAGAGGACTTTGGAAAAAATCGAAGAGATTTCTGCATGGTTGGAAGATGAATATTGCAAGACTACAAGGCAGTTGTGTCTAGTTCTAAAATGTAAAATCAACTTGTAAAGCCTTCCATATATCTCTAAAGCATCAATGATATATTTTGTGTCCATCCACTATCAATTGTTTCAAAGAAGTTGTGTTTAAACAACTAGTTTTATTGAAATGTTTCATATTGCGTGTTATATATATGTTTTCTTCATTATTATCTTCCTAATAAATATAGTGACATGAAATAGTTAAAGCATATATCACATTTTAATGACCCTTCATATCAATTCCTCTTTATTGTGTTCTTTTTGACATTACGAGTTTTCATATAGCGATCCTGAGTCAGATGTTCATTGCACATAAGCTAAATTTAAATTTTCATACTGAGGTAATGAATTTATAAGATAAATTCTGCATTTTTTTGAACTAGTTAGTTATATAAAATTTTTAAATTAGGAAATTTTAAATTTTCCCCTCTTATTTGAATAAATATACTTATTCTTACTTAACAAAGATAAAGAAACCTAGGTTGAAACAATTGATGATCTCTCGGGTTAGAAAGGCAAACATATATTAATAGCTATGACAGTGAAATATTTTTTTATTTTATGCTACATGATGATATGTTGAAAATATCGCCACCGTTTTACTTTGCCATTGAGTCGTCTTTATATCATTTTGTACATGTGGATATTGTTTGTTGTGGTGAAAAGTTGAATGGAGATATGACGCTTAAAGGCATTCAACTTAGATGGAAGTCACACCTTCTCAAATCTGGAAAGGGAATGGCTAAATGGGAGTTGGAGGAGGCTATGACTCAGTCTTAAAGACTTATCAGTAGACAATTTTTGTACTTGCAGCATAATAATCTCAGAGCTATTAGTACCTTAATTCTCTGCTTTATTATCGGAAAACCATCCATGCTTTCGACTTGTATTGCCTAGTTTCCAACGATAAATTATGCTATAGACTTTAATATTAGCAATTTTTCAGCATGCATCTTATAACAAATGGGGTTTTTTGATTCTCACTGATTTATATTTCTCTAAAGGGAGAAGGAAGTGAGACTATTTTGTAGAAAATATGAGAGGAAAAATAATATCTTTAGAAAATTCTCAAGTTTATTATAGGCTACTTAAGGACACTTGAGATGATTACAGTCATCAACTACATCACTATTTATACTACTCAAAATAGAAAACAAAAATTCTTGCACAAATAACTAAATACATGTATCACAATTTACTAGATACATGTACTACGAAATTCTTAAAAGAATTCTTGAAAAACTAAGAGACAATTTTGTAAGACTAAACATTGATGCATTAATTCCAACACTCCCCCTTAATGCATTTGCTTGATAACTCCAATGCGTTCTCGAAGATAGCAAAAATTTTCTCGAGGAAGTGCTTTGGTGAAGATGTCAGCAAGTTGTTCTCCTAATGCTAACGGAATTTCGCCTTGTTTTTGTGCTTTGGATAAAAATGATACTTGATGGAAAGATGGCTTGATCTTTCATGGCTGACTGGATTCTTGGCAATTGCAATTGCCTGATTGTGTTATGAACAATACAGAAACAATCCCTTTTTTTTTTTGTTTTTTTTTTCCCACCCAATGTCTTCAAATATTTTCCTAGTCAGAATAGCTGGAGAAGTCGCTTTGTGGATTTTTCTGAAAACAATTCTGCTTTGGCACTGGATTGAGCAACAAAACTTTTGCTTTTTTTGATAACCAAAGAAGAAGCTTGATCCAAATAAGAGAAAGCATAACCAGAAGTACTCTATGTCATCAATAATTCTAGAACAATCACATATCAGAATAACCAAATTATTAAGTTTCAAATTCCACCAAATTTGTACATTATCCCATAATCCACCCCCCATTGGTCCTGCCCAAGTAGCCGTAGACGCTTGCAGCACAAAATGCAGTGCGCTTGGTATTGCAGATCTGGATTAATAAACTAGCAGCAAACATAATACTTGCCTTGTCAGAAGTAAGATATAGCAAATTCAATCAAACTCCTAAAAATTGAGCTATTAGCTTTATTATCCATAAATTTCAAACTTCTCATTTAGGCTAGTGGATGGCCACGACCTATGCAATCATCATTTTGAATTTTTGAAGAATATTTTTAGTATATTCTTTTGAGAAAGAAATCCGTCTTTCACTGGAGAAACTTCGATGCCCAAGATATATTTAGCAAACCAAGATACTCATTGATAAGCTTGCATCTAATATCTTATTTGAAATTTTGCATATCTTTCCATCTCCTGGGTAAAGAGCAAATCTCCACATAGAGACAAACAAGATAATGCTTCATGTTCTTTCTTCACATAACAATGTGGCTTCATTAAAACTTCTCGGAGAATAGTTTCAGAAAGTTATGTATCAATTTCATTGTTACCAAGCTCTTGGAGAGTTGCTTCAGCCCGATAAAGGGCGTTTTTTTAGTATATACACCTTTTCTTCTCCCCCTTGACAAAACATCCTGAGGTTGCTCAACATAAATATCTTCATCAAGTTTCCAATTCAGAAATGTGATGTAACATCAAGTGAAATATCTCCATTCTTTGATGCAAGCAACAACATTACAGTTCTAATTGTCTCAAGACGAGCAACGGGAGAGAAAGTTTCATAAAATCAATACCTCAATTTTTGCGTGAAGCCTATATTCAACCAACATTGGTTTGTGATTTTGAATATATCCTTCCTGATTTGAGTTTGTTTGGTAAATCCATTTAGATTACAACTTCTCTTCTCTAGAATAGCCACAAGGTCCAAGTATTATTTTTTTCGTTCATTCGAATTCTTCTCATGGATTTCTCCACACATTATGCCTTTTTTATTGCTTTCAAATTTCTGGCTCAACACCGGCAAAATTAAATCTTGATAAATGTCACGCAAACATTTTTGATGTTCTCTTAGAGGCAATTATATTCATTATTCTGAATCTGGGATTTTCTCCCCCTTGGAGACATCTTTACCTTATCATACTCTTCTTGATTTGAAGATATGATAGCGTATTTCTATCTTTATATCCTCCCAATTCATGTTGTTTTTTCATCGAAAAAATGACACTCTACTAACAACAAGTTTGTTAATTTTGACATCGAGAAGCCTATATAATTTTGTCACACACTATAACCAAGAAGGAGACACATTTTTTACTTTTTTATCTATTTTTTTCTTTTCTCAGCAGTGGTACATGAGCATAACAAATACACCCAAAAAATTTAAAATGACTTACAGAGGTTTAATTCACTCAAAGCTTCAATTGTGTCTTGTCTTTAGTGCCTGTGTTGGACATCTTTAAGGATATGAACTGCCTGATGCACTACTTCTGACCAAAAATATTTTGGCAGACCTTCATTCATCATAGTTCTGGCCATTTCAACAATTGTTATTATTCGTCTTCAGAGAACACCATTTTGTTGAGGAGTATTACCCTGTTGTAAGTTGCTTCTGAAGCCTCATTTTTTTTGACAATATCTTCACATTCTCGACTTGTGTACTCACATTCTCGATCACGCCGAGATGTTTTGATGCTTTGCAACCTTTTGCTTCCTCAAACAAGGGGATTAAATTTTCTTGAATGTAGAAATGCCTTTTGACTTTTATTGTAAGAAATATAAAACACAGTCATTCTGACAAATCATCAATAAAGATTAGAAAAGACCGTTTGACTTCCAGAAATGGGAGTATTCTTTGGTCCAACACATGTGGTATGAATAGTTCCAAAAATACATTTGTCTCCAAGACACCCCTTTTGGAAAAGACTCCTGTGTTGCTTTCCCATATACAACTTTCACCTGTATCCACCTCAATATGTATCTCAGGAATGCCTTGCCACCATGTCCTTTTGGTTGAGACGCCTTTAAACCATGAAAATTCAAGTACAAAAAGATTTTGTGCCAAAGAATGAATCATCTACAATTTATTTTTAATGCATCGTAATGAAATTGAAAAGGGAAGTTCTTTTCTATCATCTTTCGTCAACAATGACTTGATTTGGCTCCCAATTTATCATAAATCTTGAAATAATATCTCTAAAACACAATGAGAATAACCATTTTCCATGGAGTTGACCAACCACTATAGCAAATTTCTTCCCAAGTCAGGAACATAAAGAACATCGTGAATTTGTTTTACCGCATCCTTCATGTTGATCGAAATAGTACCTTCCTTTCGCATTCTCCATTCCCCATCTTCACTTTAGTATGATTATATTATTACTTGAGAGAAGGAAAGCCCTTTCATCCAAGCCGTGTGATTACTACAACCCACTATCAAACATTACCATCATTGCTTTGGGAAGCATGAGATGAGAAGCAAAGAAAAGATTTTCTTCCCTTTCTCCTCATATTTTTCACCCCCAAAAATTTGACTTGCTCCCCGGTCTTGTTTCCAACATTCTTTTCAACGTGGGCGAAAAAATTTTACAGAAAGTTACAATGGGGCTTGCCTTGTGCCAACATTGTTTCTTGCATTGGATGTAGTCTTTCTTTTGCAAACTTTACAAAAAAGAGTAGAGTTTTTTCACCTGTTCTTCAAACATCTTGGAAGAACCATATGATCCTGCTTCTTTTTGGTTTTGATTTTTCTTTGATGATTTTTTTGAGGAAATTTTGAGAATTCTCATTATTTTAGACTGAAAGCCGTCTCTTGGGTCTATCTTCACGAAAAAGAAAAAAAATCTTCGCTTGTCGTGGCACGGAAATGATCCAACTAGATCTTTTAATGGAAAGCGTTAGAAGATCTTTCGTCTCCTCAGTATAGCAAGATGTACTGATACTTTCTGTGACACTAATTAGAATCTTTTCAACAACTGTTGGTCAGAAGAATTGTCTGACTATGATTTCTAATTTCATTAAAAATATCTATGATTCTTGTGCAATATTCATCAATTTTTTTAGTTTATCAATCTTTAAAATTTGAAACTTTTTCTAAGAGTTGAAGTTTATAATGCGTACATTTTCGTCACCATACACTCAGTTTCCAAAGAAATCCAAGCATCATTTGAGTCTCATAAGTAGCATTTTTTGCAAACTATGCTAGTAAGACTCCATTTGGATGTTGCTCAAGGCTTTTGCATTTGGCGATACTTAGCTCAAGATTTTCAACTTTGCCTATTTAGATCATTATCGTTTTTTGCCTCTTCACAGCCATTTGCAACATAGTCACAACCTTCAGCTTTCAAATCTTTCTCATTCTGATCTTCCAGATTCAGAAATCAGTTCCATAAAAAAATGAGTAAGAACACTGAAGAATCAGCACTTCATTGTTTTGGATGCCATATTTTTTCTCACCTCACCCAAGATAAGAACGAAAACCTGTCTTGAACCAATTTGTAGGAAGCGAACTATGAAAGAAAAATAATTCTTAGAAATACTCAAGTGTATTATGGCTACCTTAAGACCACTTGAGAGGAATTACAATCACAACTACATCATATTATATAAATTACAATAGAAACAAAAAAGTCTTGCACAAATAACAAATAAATGTATCACAATTACTAGATAACATGTACTACAAAAAGTCTAAAAGACTTCTTGAAAACTAAGAGACAATTTTGGAAGACTAAACATTGATGCATTAATTCCAACATATTTTACCTATAAAATTTTATTATAAGATTTAAGCATTTAATTAGTTTGAAGAGGTTTTTAATCATTAAGATGTTGAAAAAATTCTTAGAATCATTAGTATGTTCTTTTCTGGATAATATTCACTGCCACACTCACCAACCACGACTAACCACGTCTTTCATCATAACTACGCGAAGCATCTTCTTGAAATTTGACATTGAACATGAAATATATATATTTTGTGAACTTGAGACTTCGTACATATCTTGGTATTACATAATTATTTGATTTTCCTTTTGTAGAATGCAAGCTATTGATTGCATTTCACCAAATAACATCTAACACTCAGTTTATCTCTTCAATATTGATTTGTCTCCTATATTTTTAAATTTCATAATCATCACCATGTCAAATGAAATGACCGATTTCGGAACATTTTGCTACACTTAATGAAAGTTTGAATCTTAATGGTTTAGACCTCAAGCCATCAAGTGCATTTGTTATAATTAAGATTTAAACATTTAATTAACTATTAAGATGTCGAACAAAGTCTTAATATCTTGTGTAGATAATTTACCACTCTATCCACAATAACTAACCTCACCATTATCGTTGTCAATCACCAAACACCTTTGTTATCATGACCACCATTGACAACCACACTTTATACAAGCTCATTCGAAGGCAAATATCATTACACATTCTATCATATAGAATATTTATTGTACTCGATGTTTGATACAAACTTATATTATACTTATTGGTTTGAACTTCTATTATATGTATTGATAAATATTAAATTTGACTTCAAAAATGATCGTGAGCTAGATTTGCTTTGTCTAGCTTCATATTAAATATATACTCTAGGAAAAGGCCTTGTGGGACATTCGATACTTGGGGTGATTGGGAATATGCGGTGGGGTTACAATGGTATCGGTGTTAGAAATTTGTAACATTTGGTACTGGGAGGTGATTAGGAATATGGTGGGTTTATAATGGTGCTTTATAACTTGTAACATTATACTGTAATGATTTGCGTTTTCAACAAAAAAAAAGAGAAAAAATAGAAAACGGCGATTATGAGATGTAAATCATGATAAAAGTTCATGTATCCACCAAACTGCATAACAAAAATTCCTCTCTAATGGAACTATCTACAGCTTAATTCCAAATAGTAATATAACATATATACCATATTTCCTTGTGAGCAAAAAGTTTAACATCCAAAAGCTTTAAAAAGTCTATATAATATTAAAGAGCAATTTCTTCAAACAAAAAAAACAATTTAATTTCCATATCCCCACTAAAAACAAAAAGGAGTTAACATTGATTTGAAATCACAGTAGCTTTACTATGAGGTTCATATCCCAGTTTCTTTATGAAAATAACGAACTTCATTGTAAAGCTAAGGAAAATCTTATAGAGTTCAACAAAACATTTCAAATTCTCTTTGCTTATGATGATTGAGATGTTGCTGTCATTTGAGCCAAGAAGATGCTAGAATAGTACGACAGTGTGTTGTGAAAGTGTATGATTAGAGAGGCCAGACTTGAAAAATTTTGTTTCAGTGTGCACAATACATGGCAATGAGTTTTACCCAAGATTTGCCTTCAATATTCGAAGAGAATTCACTCATAATCCAAATATGATGCCCCATGTGGAAATCGAAAGATAATGCTCTACAAAAGAAACAAAACATCGATGAGGCACGCATCTTTCATAATAAGTCATGATTTTTTTTAATTAGGTAAAGTAAAAAAATGAATTCTTCTCCATGAAGTGTAAAAAAAACATAAAATTATTTGCATAAATCGCCTAAAACAAATAACTATAATAAACAAGAAAAGGTTTTTACAATAAAAAGCCTTCACGGGAGAATAATCTCTTAAAAATATTTGCATACCTCCATAACTATATTCTCAAGTTCTCAGAATTTATTGGAAACAACATTGCCTACTCGCAACCTGGAGTCACCAAGTGATACTGAAACCCCCTATATCATAGGAAATATTTAATGAGTATTTATGAAGATAAGAGTTTTAATTATGTGTTATAATAAGTATATCATCCTCAATACGAAACAACTTTGTCGATCGCCCAATACTAATACAAAACCTCATATTAACTTCAAACTTCTTCTTGTAGGTTGAAGTCTCCTATCTTCTTAATTGATGATTCTCGCTCACAATCAATCGTTGCTCTGCTACTAAGGTCATGTAAACTTGCGGTGTTATTGAAGTGAAACCCCTTAAAAATTCTGGGGAATTTTTGAGTCATTGATTGTTCTAGGAAAATAAAAAAAATCAATTCAATAGTCAAATTCGTATAAGGAGTACAAAGTACTTTAAAAAATCGAAATGATGTGAAGTGAGAAATGCAAGGATACTATAGCTGAATCAATCTACATGTAGATATAGTTGTGATCCAAAAAATTTCAATACTTCTTCACTTTTTATACATATCTTACGAAGGAGAAAAACTTCCCAAGTCCAATCTTTGATAAGGCACCGAGATGGACGAAAAAAAAGGGGGATAATTTTACATTGCGGTTTGAAGACGTGATTTATTAAGTATGATGAAATACCTTGATTATGGGCTATAGAAGCAAAAATATTTTTCTATCCTCCCTCTTTAACGACCAGTAAGTTCTCAACACAATAGAACTTGTATCAATATTGATTGAGTGATTATTGTACTGCAGTTGGTTGCCAACACAAAATCCTAACAACAAAAAATAGTAGTAAACAAACTGTAAACTAAGCATACACACCAAAATCATTCAAATTCAAAAATCGTTACAATGTGATGCATGTTTTAAAAAAAGTATAGTTTCGTTCTATAACAAAAAAATTCATTCAAAAAAAAAAATTGGTACTAATACAAAAAAAAGATTAAGATAATGATGTATTCTTAAACGTCTTTATTAATAGTTTGAAAGTGTTGGTGAATTTGAAAGCATAAAACTGTTTTTAAGTGACCAATTACCTTGAATAAAAATCAAGTCTATTTGACTTCTGTTACTAAAATTTCCACAAAAATTACCTTTGGGTCAAATTGTTAGGTAATCAAACTAGTATTCTTTGTTCCTTCTAATATATTGTGGAATAAATAATATTTCATAATTAGCACCCAGATAGAAAGAGGAAAATAAATAAATAGTTCATCCTAAATGTAGGTAACGATGATATTTGGGTATAAAATGTATCTAGCAATATATTTAGTCTCTTAAGTGATTTGTCATTTGAGCTTTGAAGGATGAAAAAATAATCAAAGATTTATGAAACAAATATGAATTATTTTTATTAAAATAAGAGTATGTCTATATTTATTCGTTTTATATGATACAATATTTCTTATATTTAAGTAATTTCAAATTGTGTTATATTCCTTGTGGAATCAGTAGTTTTCTTAATCTTCTCAAAGATAGAAATAGAAAAAATAAAGATATTTGTCCTTTAAAATGTAATCTTACTAACCAAGTTTCCTGAATGGTACTATCTAGTGTACATATTATTGTTTAATAATTAATAAACTAATTTTTAAAAAATAGATGTTTTGAAGTATCAAACAAATCAAAACACTTATATACCGAATATTAATTGTTTATAGTAAAATATATTATCTACTATCTTTATCTCATCTTATATTATACAATTCAATGTTGGAAGTCAAATAATTTTTATCAAGAGTTCTTATCTACCTTTCATGCTTTTAATTATAAATTTCTGACTTAAGTTTAAAAAAAAAACTTAAAAATGATTTTATTTTAATAAGAAAAATGTTACATGTAAAATTTATAAGCAATGTCAACTATAAGAATTTGTATAGTAGCCAATATATTAAATAGTTTTCCCACATTGTCTTTTTATAAGTTTTCTCTTAATTTTGACCAGTGAAAGATCAACCAGGCAGGATGAAGTGCACATCAACTAATGTATGATCATTAAGCTTCAAAATCTATCAATCTGACTGTTTGGATTAGCTTACATCAAAATAATAACATGTAAATTTAAGTGTAAAAAATTATTTTATAAATAAATTGTTACAATTTTGGATAGAGGTAATGAAATCGATAATAAAAAATGCGATAATACTCAATTACCCCCCTAGCCTATACCCAAAATCCCTACGACACACCTTATCTTTAATGAGATCCTATTACCCCCTCCAACTTTTTTTTAAGTAATTTATTATCCCTTGCGTGCCTACGTGGCAATAATAATATGCAAGGTCGATTTGTTTGTTGAACACGCGCCGGGACCCACTGTTTCAGCTTGCGATAAAGTTACTTTACACTTCCCAAGTTTGAAAAGCTGGTGTTTACTCTTTTCCAAATTCATTTTACCAAAAGGTAGATGAAGTAGAAAGAGGGAAAGTGTTGCATGTGTGTATGGGATCGATTTCAAAGGTTAGAAATTAGATTTCCAACTGAAATTTGATATTCATTGGTGGATTTTGGGAGTTAATTTTTTGTTGCAGTGTAACATTGAAAGTTTCTATCCATACAGATTATTAACTCGGATTTGTCATAACCCTAACTTTTAAAAAACATTGTCAAAAAAAAATAAGAATTAATAATCGAATAAAAGATGTAACGAATATATTTAAATTGTACTTTACCTTTCAAAATCAAGGAGCTATTTAACTGGAATGTAATGGATGTAGCTTTACTTCAAAAATGAAGAACATGAAATGGGTTATTTGAAAAGAGGAAGAAGATGCTTGAGAGAAACAATAAAAATTTATTTTTGAAATTTTTTTTACAATGCTTGACCACGTGGCTAAACTTTTATTGGTAATTGTTAGCCAAAATCTGCACTCATCTTCACTCACGCGCCCTACATGGGTGAAATCACGACTATTGCCACGTAGGCATGCAAGGGGTAATAAATTACTTTAAAAAAAGATGGAGGGGGTAATAGGACCTCATCAAAGATAAGATGTGTCGTAGGAATTTTGTGTATAGGCTAGGGGGGTAATTGAGTATTATCCCATAAAAAATTGATGTGTTTGGTAAAAAAATATTGTTAAGTTGTGCTTCTATTAAAATGATCGAAACACCCTAAATAATGTCAAAAAATTATATACTAAACTAATTCTCTAAACAAAAGAACGAATAACAGTACCAATTAAAGTAATTTGGTGAAGATATATGTATTGTAATACCAAAGACAATAAATTGTTGAACTGTTTTTATGTGTGGAAAAATGAAAAAAAATGTAGTACACCACAATTCCATGTTCGATAGCATTTTAGATGTTCTACCATAATTGTTCAGACTTACATATTGATAATTGTTGTTTTATTATCAAGAACTTATTGGAAAGTGAAGAACTACAAAGAGAATTCATCTTTTGTTATATTGAAAATGTTGTCATTGTTGCATTTGTTGTTAAAAGTAGATCAGAGGAAAGGACATGTATATGACTAGAACTCATAAATGCTACTGTTGCAAACACAAGCAAAAGAACTTAATAAAAATGCTAAACAAGGGGTGTCAAGACAATGCTCAATCCATTAAATCCACCGAATTCATTCAAGTTTGGACGGACTAAAATTTATCCTTCTATTAGCTCATTTTTATTTCACCAACTCATTTCAGCTCATAAGAAATTTAATTGATATGTAGCTCAAATTAATTATTGAGTAATTTTTTTAAAATACTTTTTAAAATGAAATTTATTTATCTAACTCAAATATCCTTTAAACTCTATAAATGAACACATGATGTAGGTTAGAGTAAATTTTTGAATGACAGGTACACTCACATTGCCTTAATTTGACAAGACAAATACAAGGTATCCCAAGACATTAGATTCGTACAAAAACAAATAAAGAAAAATGCAATTTTGTCCTTAGATCCTCATCTATAATTTCTTATTACTTACAAAAATGTTTGTACTTTGAATCATTGATCTCACTCTATGTTTGACCAAATAGACTGGTGGGGCGAAGTCAATTTTTTTTAAGTACGTTCAAAATTTATTTTATATATAAGATACACTAATCCTTATGATAATGATTGTATCCTATTTTTAGAAATGTCTTTTTTTATGATGGAGCTATAGTTGTTTAATATTTTATTATAAAGAATGTCGTTGAAAATATTTTTTTATCCAAAGAAAAAAAAAACTTACGACTATCTTAACTTGTAACTTTACATTTTTTTTGCTCTAATTAGCCAATAATTAAACATTAGTTTTAATTGTCATCAGTCAAACTTCCATGAAGATTTTCATTAATTTGTTCATAATATTATTAATATTGGGTATAATATTATTCTTGTAATGTTGTTTTTACAAAAAAAAAAATAGTTAATTGACCAAATAATTGTACATGGAAGTATTTATTAGTATTTTTATTTTCTTATTCAGTGCAGGATACTTATCTGGGGATTAAATAGATGTTTACGATTAAAAATTCAATATATCAATTTTTGACTTTTCAATAATTAATCGACCAAATTAACCAATACGTTGGTATAAATTTAGTAGTTATCAATCGATTTATTGGTTAATCAAGAATGTAAACTAAACTAATTGTAGCGCAAGATTTTGTACATGAATGGTGGATAACTTTTAATAAAAAGTAGAGTGGCTCCATCTCATTGTCAGTAGAGTACTATTGACCTCATTATAAATTTGAGGCATAATCTATAAATGTGTCTTCTAATTTGATTTTAGTTGATATTTTTTAAAATATTTAATGTATTCGAATAAACATTTAAATTTGTATCAAGTGACACACGCATCCTACATAATAGAATAAACATAGGATGTCACGTAGGACTCCATGTAGATATTACACACACGCGCGCGCGCGCACTCACGCACGTGCGCACACACAGACACACACATTCACACACACACACACAAAAACACAGACACGCACACGCACACGCACACACACAAACACACACACACACACATACACACACACGCACACACGCACCCACCCACCCACACACGCACCCACCCGCACACACACACACACACACGCGCAACTCACGCACAACCAATATATATATATTATATATAATATAGATATATATATATTATTATATATATATATATATATATATATATATACTATATATATCTATTATCACTCATTAAGAGCTTCCTATCATAATGAGAAAATATACGCTTAGCTACGTGTCTTTTTGCTATAGATCACCATTAACATAGGAAGAGAGGTGAATGTCTTTTCTTATGTATATTAGAACATGTGACTCCCACTAGATATATGTATATGTATGAATCTGTTGCCAATTTGCATGTTATTGGTATCCTCGGCGAATAGTGCGTGAGCTGCGCGCGAGGGCCGTAGCGCGAGTGACATTTTTATTCTCCCCCCATCTATGGAATCCCGTCACATGTGTACTTAGATACATCTCCTCCTGCTCTTCGCCGACCCCAACATCTGCTCCCGTGTAATCGTGCCCACTCGGCGTCAGTCCTCCCGTGGCTCTTACATACTGAATTCGTCGTCTAAACGAGACAAGAGTAACTCTTGTTACCACTGCATCACACCCTCAAACTCAGTCTTACCCCGCAAAACATAAATTGAGCCTTGTTCTCTTGACGAGCAACTTCTTTACCTGGTTGCACTACTCCTCTATGTGCATTAACATTTCCCCGGCTTTCATGGCCTCGCTGATTTCCTCCTCTATGCCCATGTTCTCCAAATTTCAACACACCGTATAAATTATATTCGATTGCTGAAAAGTGAAATAGATAACTAGGGTTAGTTCATGTACGATATGGGGTCGATAACTGTGATTAGGGGACAATAGAGGAGACATGGTTGAGATTCTGTCCCACTCTAGCTAAAGAAATCGCGTACTTGAGGACTAGCCTTGGCAGGAACAATCCCGCCCAGCGTCCTCAATGGAAACATAACCTAGGCAATAAATTTTTACGGGGTTTTCTTTTCTAAATCTCCACACGGTTTCATCATTACTAAGCACTTTAGGATAATCATGTGAACTAGGATAATCATTGTCTACCACAAGTCAATCAAACGTACACAATCCAACTCATTCTCATTAATTTAACAACATAATCCATACATCCTAAGCATAAATCCTAACACTCACACAATTATTATTCAAGCACAAGACACATCTAGATCTTTCTTACGAATCACCTCTTACATTATCTAGACCCTTGCATAGAACTTAGTCATGTTTTGTTTTAATAACAAGTTTCACGATACCCAGTAGTTACAACTTGCTTATAAGTCCAAATTATTTAATTATTTCATTTCATAGACGATCGTTATTGATCATATATGATTTATATAGCCACTAAGGCCAGATACCAATTCGAACTTTCTTAGTTCCAATCACTTTCTTGTGTCCCTTCAGTCAGGAGTACGTCGTCTATTTCACTTTGTTTAGATACCAATTGAAATGGGGAGATACAAATTGGACTTAACTCATATGACAAGTGACAATAGTAGCAAGTGAGCCTTACAAGACTGCTAATTTGAATTATAGAACTTGGTCGAACCCAATTCTTAACCACCTCAATATTTATTTGATGGTAATGAGGCCTTAAATCAATCATAGAAAAAATCGATTCACCTCGCAATTGGTCAAATAGTTCATATATCCGAGGAACTGGATACTTTTGTTGAATGGTGACCCTATCTTTCTAGTGATGATGTTACCACTTTTGTTGCTTTAGTAAAGAACATAGAGTGAAGAAGAAAAGATATCAATTTGTATCACCTAGATACCAATGGGATTCAACTCATAGCATGAAAGAGTAGAAAGAATTAAGTTTTTCCTGAAGTCGTATAGCCTCTCGAAGAAAAGTACAACATCTTAGATCTCTCTTTACATGAAAAGCCCAGATAGTATTTCATAATATGTAGACTTTTTCATCTTCAAACAGTTCTGAAAATTTAAATTAATTGTAGTATCAAGCTTGAGCATTACATCTTGGTCTTATTCATTGGTGATGTGTTTACAGTACTTCTTTTTTAAGTTTACATCAAAATCTCAAAACTTCGGTGAATAAAATTTATAAAGTAAAGTTTTCTCTTATTTTCATCTACATTTGTATCGTGGTTTCATTATATTTTTTGTTATATCACTTGATTTAAATTAGACTAATCTCCTTAAATGTTGTACTTATCTATTTACAAATGAAGAATCACGATGGTACATCATAACTGATGAAGAATAATTAATAACGACAACTTATTATCAATTTTATTCCAACTCTAGAGTAGAATAGCAATCTGTCTTCATCTTTGTTTGAATTAAATTAAAGGCCTCCATTAGTTCTTTTCTTTATCAATGGAGTGCACTGATTATCATTCAGTGATGTATTAAGCTAGATGGTGAATTGTGTTAAAGCATGGAAGTATTAATTTATAGCAAAATAAGAAGAAAATAATAAGTTTAGTCATAAAGATTATTAATATGATTTAAAATCATAATTTTCAGATGGATTATAATAAACTTTATTTATTGACAAGGATATTCGCATCCTATCTATATTTATTTCTAGAATACTTCTTTTATTTCTAGAATATCTCATTAATTTCATCACACTCAATTTTGGAGGATGAATTTTCAAATATAATATTTTTTTTTGAAATTTAAAAGTAGATGTAATTTTTTGAAATTTAAAATTTAAAAATAGTATGCTTTATTCAATATTAAGTTTTCTATTGAATACAATACTTTTATCAAATTTTTATTGATGTAGTTCAGAGTATTGTTGCTTTTTTCATGACCCAAATTGCCCGACATTGACACCTACACTAACCATATAATGGGAGAACTATCAAATGATTAGAGACTAGATTATACGTAAGACAATCTAACAAATAACTAATCATTAAATCCAACTGAGTTTTATAAATAAAGTCAAGATCAAATACAATTTTAAATCAACATTTGTCATGACTGAAAGAATACCCTAGATATGACATGACATGACATATAAGACGCTGAGAGTCCCAACACAAGTCACTTCACAAGTCTACTCATAGTTTAGACAAGTCATTATAATGCATCAAATAAGTGGTCGAGATGTAATCCATACAACACGTACGACGTCCCAAAAATAAAGATATATGAAAAAAGTAAAGATTACATGGTCCTTAGAACACGAGGACTCACCACGTCTTCAACCTTAAGCGATCAATAAGCTATGAGTGGGAGGAGAAGAAAGGTCACACCCTAAATCATTAAAAATATAGGAACAAGTATGCATAATTAGTACATGCAAACATGAAAGATGATCATAAAAGGAGAATAGGGAAAACACATGATATGCATGAGCAAGCTAGAGCACATAATAGTAAAACCTTTAAAGAAGTATCATAAATTATGAACATGGTCAATGCATCATAAAATTATAAGAAAAGCTTCATAAGACCTTTAAAGTATTTCAGTTAATTTTAGGATATTTGCTATTAACCAACATTGACCACATGAACTATAACGTGGAATCTGGTGTCTTTCTCCCACACACAAAAAATATCGTTTCTAACCAAGGCAAAGACCTTAACCTTCTAGTCTCTGTGGATCTTGTAGATATTCCACGAAAATCCTCTAATGAAACATAGTTAACAAGAAGATTGCTAAAGAATACCCGACCTTTACTAACCGGAGAACCTCCAACTGAATGTCCTCTTGATGTTAAGTAACGTCCCAATGAAATTAGTCAGAAAAATAAACATATCATCATACATAGAAAAACACAATGAAGTAACTAATCCAAGTGTTAATAATCATAGAGTAGCTCCTTAAAGCATGTGTGAGAAAGTCATTCACCAATTATAATTCTTTAGTAAGAGAAAATCTTTCACAATTTCATTGATGCTCATCTCAAAACAACCTAGATCATAAAACATTTATTTTCAGAAAAAAATGCAGAACTTTAATGAAACAACCATTCATTGATTCATAACTTCTTTATATATTCATGTATTTAAGAGTCCATAGTAAAAAAAAATAGAAATTTCATGTGTTTATGTGAAATCATGTAATTGAGTAAAAAACAATCAAAGATAAAATCAAATTCGAACAATTGAGTCAACAAAATTGGAACTCATGATGAATTGAATGAAAAACATAATCGAATTAAAGAAATTGAATTTCAAGAATTGAGAAATTTTGGGGATTAATGGGTCAATGGATGTACCCATTGATGAATCCCTAACATACCTTTAGGATAAAAGCCCAAAAGAAATGGAGGAGGAGATTTGAAGCTTGAAATCCTAGTCTTCTTCTTCGACTTGAGAGAGAAATAAAGAAGATAAATGAAGATGGAATTTGAGAATTTGAGTGAATGATGGAGTAAATGTAATTTAGGAGTAGAAGGATAGTTTTAGGAGTTGAAATTAGTGTCACTACGTCATAGTATAGGTATTAGATAAATAGAAAAATAACCAAATAGCCTTCCTGAAATAAGTGTCAGAAGACCATGGGGTTTAGACAAAATTCTTACGGATTGTACTGGTCAATCATTGGTTGAGGCCTAACTTTTGTCAACTTCCTATGACTCCCTTCTACAGATAGTCCAACCGCAAATGATAGAAAACAAAAAAAAACAGTACCCCCCCCCCCTCCAAATGTAGTAGGATATATGTAAAGAGAATCTAATAAAATCTGGAATATAAAATATGGATCAAGGCTTTGAAAAAAAATAAAGTATTTAAGCATTAGATAGAGACTAATAGGGATTTAGAAATATGATCTCACAAAAACTCCGAAAAGGAGAACTCCACCGGATCCAATCAACCACTACGAGGCTCATCTTGACTAGGATTTGCATCGAATAAAGTGATAACAAAAGTAAGGGTGAGTACAATTGAAACGTACTCCGTAGGTTTAACCTACTGACTAAAGCAACTAAACAAACTTAAGAAGTAAACTATGAACGCTTATTTAGAACAACACGAGTAAAGTAAATATGGAAGGAGACAAATAATAGTAAATTAGCAATACAACAGGTAATGCAACACAACTAGACTGAATAATGTGATGCAATGAAAATATCTGATAATACCATGATCGTTGCACAACCTATCGTATACACTTTTCCTAAAATCTTGCTTCTAGACAAGGGCACATGGGGGACACATAGTCCACATAGAGATATTAATATCTCAATGTCTCCTTAACTTGTTACCTTAGCGTTTTCATGAATTTAAGTAAGGTATTACATTTTCTTTCTAAAAAAGATGGTATTTTTCCACTTTCTCAGATTTTCATGATCAATAATATGTTGCATGAGGATTAACGCATTACCACACATATAAAACAAGAGGAAAAATAAATCAGTAGAGTTTAAATAGTACAACTAAATCCCCCTAACTAGGGCATTTCAATGGTCAAAAATGAGGGCATGTGAGGACCTCCCTTCGCTCGGGGAAATTACGAAAATATCACAGACTTTCAACAAACAGTTTAACACTATCGTTACTCCCCTCACACATGCTAAATGTCGCAATTAGGCATTAAATAAATTAAAGTAGGGAAATCAACGCTTACTAGTTTCTAAACTCCAAACTGTTACTCATTTCACATTTTTCTTCCTAACAACATAACATGAGTCTAAAAGAGGGATAAATGTCATGAAATAGACCGTCGTAACTGACGTCCACAGTAAACACTCCTGTTGGAAAACCAAAATTAAAGCAAAACTAATAACATTAACAAAATCAATACACATTTAGAGCTACAGAAGCAGGTTTATATAACAATAAAAAAGGAGTCACCATATACTCCAAAGTTTTAACAAACAACTAACAAAACTAATGCGGAAGGACAACCCTTATAACCTGCAAGTAATTGTACAAAAACTATAATAACAACAAGTCTAAAAAACACCTTAAGAAAATAGTCTGAGTACGAAAAGAGTGGACATAAACAAGAAATATCCATGATAGGCCGAAAGAACTGGCTCACCCTTGACTCTGGTAACACTTAATAGTCACCTAACTAAGGTATATAAAGAGCCACCTAGAGATGTCATTTAGTAAACAAAGAAAGAACAAGTGCAGTATCAGTACACAACCACAATGTTCTCGTAGGATCACGGGGATATAACAATAAGTGAAACATATGCAAGTAACCACAACATATACAACATAGATTGTTAGTCAAAGATTATAACAAAAGATCCATAAAAAAATTCTAATCCAACAAGACAGAATAATGATGTATTAAGCAAGATGGTGAATTGTGTTAAAGCATGAAAATTTTAATTTATACCAAAATAAGAATAAAATAATAAGTTTAGTCATTAATATTGTTAATATGTTTTAATATCATATCTTTCATGTGGATGCTTATAGTCAACTTTATTTATTGCGAGGATATTTGCATTCTACCTATATTTATTTCTACCTATATTTATTTCTAGAATACTTCTTTTATTTTTAGAATATGTCATTAATTTCATCACATTCACTTTTGGAAGATGAAAATTTAAAATTTAAAAATAATATGCTTTATTCAATATTAAGCTTTCTATTGAATAGATTACTTTAATCAAATTCTTATTGATGTAGTTCAGAGTATTGTTGCTTTTTTCATGACCCAATTGCCCGAGATTGAGACCTACAATAACCATATAATGAGAGAACTATCAGAAAATTGGAGACTAGGCTATATATAAGACAATTTAACAAATAACTAAAAATTTAATCCAACTAAGTTTTATGCATAAAGTCAAGGTCAAATATAGAACTAAATCAATATTTGTTATGACTGAAAGAATACCCTAGATATGACATGGCATATAAGACACTGAGAGGCCCTACACAAGTCTCTGCACAAGTCTACTCATAGTTTAGACAAATAATTTTAATACATCAAAGAAGTGGTCGAGACGTAACCCATACAACACGTACAACGTTTCAAATATAAAGATATATGAAAAATAAAGTAAACATTACATGTTCCTATGAATACAGTGATTCACCACGTCTTCAACCTTGAACAATCAATTATCTATGAGCGGGAGGAGAGGAAGGGTCACACCCTAAATTATTAAAATTATAGAAACAAGTATGCATAATTAGTACATGAAATGTACTAAGTATGAGGGATATGCATAAAAACATTAAAGATGATCATAAAAGGACAAAAGGGGGAAAACATGATATTCATGAGCAAGCTAAAGCTTAGAATAATAAAACCTTTAAAGAAGTATCATAAATCATGAATATGGCCAATGCATCATAAAATTGTAACAAAAGCTTCATAAGACCTTTAAAGTAACTTTAGTTTGTTTTTTAGGATATTTGCTATTAACCAACATTAACCACGTGAGCTATAACGTTGAATCTTGTGTCTTGCTCCCACACTCATAAAAAATATCATTTCTAACCAAGGAAAAGACGTTAAACTTCTAGCCTCTATGGATCTTATAGCTATGCCACGACAATCCTACGAGGACACATAGTTAGGGAAAAGAACATTTTTACTAAAGACCAGACCTGCACTAACCATAGAACCTCCATCTCAATGTCCTCTCGGTGTTAAGTAACGTCCCAATGAAATTAATCATAAAAACAAACATATCATCATACATATAAAAACACAATGAACTGACTAATCCATGTGTTAATAATCATATGGTATCTCCTTAAAGCATATGGGGGAAAATCATTCAGCAATTATATTTCCTTAGTAAGAGAACCTTTCACAATTTCAATTATACTCATCTCAAAACAAACTAGATCATATTTCAGAAAATAATATAGAATTTTAAGTAAAACATCATTCTTAGATTCATAACTTCTTCATATATTCTTGTCTTTAATAGTTCATGGTAAAAAAAAATAGAAATTTCATGGGTTTATGTGAAATCAATGGGAAAACATGTAATTCAAGCCAACCATATGATAATTTCCCAATTACAGCATACTGCAAGTTCTCGTTTTGTATCATTAGATGTGCCTCCTCTTCTTTTTAAGTAACTCAAGCCTCTCCATATATACAGGTAACGGACTTAAAAGATATTGGTTTTTTAGTGACTGATTGTGGACGTAGGGTTGCCGCATATCTTTGTTTTGATATAGTTTCTTATGGAGTTTCATGACTGGTTGGTGGTTGTCCTGGAGAAGTGGTAGCCATTGTCACTGTGAAGCGGCACAGTTTGAAAGAGACTTGTCGACATTTTCTTGAGTAGACGTTATATTTAATTAACTTGGTAGGAATTACTCTAGAGTTACACGATGTCGGGATTTTTGTTAGTGATGCACTTCTACCTTTGCCCTCTTTGGGTGCTTTATTTATTTCTGCTTCTCCAATCTCTTCACCATTTTCCCTCTAATCGGTTGCTTGGGTGATTCTTTTCGTAAGCTTGACTTGTCGCGCTTCGCCTAGTTACAAGAATCCAGCCTTCATCACTATCAATATCAATTTCCTGATTCAAGGACACTTTTTTATGATTTTCAGAAATATATTAAAACTGAATCGAGTGAGCCAAATGTGATAGAGATTTGGTTAGAACTAGCCTTCTCATCATCAAGGACAATTTTCTTTTCGTTACCAATCAAATCACTCTATCATTGAAGACAAAACATTATTCAAGATGATGACTCACAAGTCTAAGATACTTGCAATAATTTAGTCATCAGCTTTCCCAGCTTCATCATGTTTCTTCATCTCTGGCAAGTCAAAGAGCTTTTACTCGAGCAACTAATCAAAAATTTTAGAAACGTTAGAATCCAAGAAAGGATAATTTTTTCCTTGCATCTCCCTTAGTTTCGACTTTGATTTGAACGTGCTCGGGAAGTCTTTGCTTTATGCCCTCATTCATGGTGAACTTCGCAAGCGACACATAAACATTCATGGATTCTTTGTTGTAACTTCTGGGCACAAATTTTCTCCATCTTTTGGGTTCCTGCTTGCCTCTTTCTTTCGAGGATCATGGACAAATGTCACATCTTTTCCAGTAAAGGACATGCTCATCTCCATATCATGAGCGCGAGTAACTAGATCTTAAAATGATTTTGGTTTTATCCCTTGTAAGATGTAAACAAGCTCCAGCGCATTCCCTGGATACGCATTTTGATTGCAGAAGCTTCACTAAGCCTATCCTTGCAATTTAGGCTTGTATTCGTCCATCGATTTATGACATGTATAACTGGTGCTTCCTTTCTTTGGCAAGTATCTAGTTCCTCCCAACTATCAATAGAATTAGGCTCGACATCCGTGTACGAATCAAATTCATTTCCTTTTAGAGAGCGGACAAATTGTTTGACTAGATGGTCTCCATAGGTTCCAACATTATTACATATCTCCACAAAGTGTGCAACATGTTGTTTTGGGTTTCCTTTACCTTCAAATAGTTGAAATTTTGGAGGTTGATAACCATTAGACATTTTAAAGTTATCAATTCTAGCATTGTATGACTTAGAATACATATGAGAAGACCTGGTGGAGATTTCATACTTATCTTTAATAGTGACTTCAATAAACTCCTTCAAATGATTGAGTGGGATCATTCCTTCACAAGAATCTAGCATCTCATAAACAATCAGTGCATTATTCACAAGATCTCTGATCTCTTGGACTTCAACAGCCTTTCCAGGCACATGACTTGCTTCTCCATCTAAAAGTCCTTCCATCCTATCCATAAACTTATCAATTCGAGACTCCTTGTGTTGTACATGTGTTAATCCTTCAAACAACTTCGTCAGATTTGCAAGTTGTTCCTCAAGAGAGGACGCATCAGTCAACACCGTTTGCATGATGAGTGGAATGTAGAAGAGCAGCATGGAATGTCGTGTAAGTTAATCTTTAGCGGACTCATATATGTGGTGTAGGTGGAAATGATCTATTAGTTAAATCATACTTCTCCGTCGTTGTAGAGTTCTTTGAACCACATTGCTCAAGTAGTGTCAATGTCTTATTGATATTTTCAATAACATTGCTTCCTCCTTATAAAGCACTTGTGGAGGAACTTTCTCATTTTGGAGTCGAAGAACCAAAAACAAGAGTTGATGCGGATGACACTTCAAGTGTTTGTTGTCCTAGAGTAGCAGCCTTGCTTCTCATAACAGCTTCAAAACTTCTAAAGGTAACACAAAGAATGTCTTCAACTTCAGTAGAGAACTATGAGCTAGTGGCCTTAGAGGCAATTGATCAAGAGTTATTCTTCATAAAAGTCATCTCGATATTCTTTGATGCTTGAAAAGTCGAGATGAGAGGTATATATTGTTCCATTGGACGTGCCAAAATTTTTAGACAATAAAATTCAAGTCGAAAAAATAATAATCAAGAAAGGAAAATTATGTAACAATCGTATTTATTATTTCAAAGCGAGTTTACAATCTTTATGATTCCTCTGAATTCTCCTTTTAAAATATAAATTCAAGGCCTTTAAAGCTTGTTCTTGAATCTCTGATGAACTTTGAACTTTGAACTTTGAACTTTATCTTGTTCTTGACTTTTACTTGAATTCAAGGCTTCAAACTTGATCTTAAATTCAATGGTCTTGATCTTGATAATTCTTGAACTTGAATGCTTAAATTCTAAAACTTGTAGCTTTATAGAGAATTTTATGACATATGTCCACGAATTTCTCTAGCTTTTTGTATTGAAATTTTTGTCTATTTTCTAAATTACGAGAACCCTATTTATAGTTTTAGAATATGGGAGTTGCGATTGAAACATGATTCCTTTCAGCCAATCATATTTAAGTGACATGGTAAATGGACTTTATGGAACAGTCTTGTAATCTTTGACACATGTCATGATTCTATTGGTTTCTTATTTGACTTGGCATGCCACATATTTGCCCATGTGGCGCCAAGATGGTCCTCTAGAATGAGATGAAATTGGGCTTAACTAATTGGGCTCATCTATTGTAGCCAAAATCAATTAATTTAGACTTTAATTGAGTCCATATTTATTGGACTTAAATATTTAACTCAATTATATTAAGTATAAATTTAAGGAATCCCATAGTGTAATACGATAATTACATTTTGTCCCGACAAATTTTAGTATTCTCAATAGTAATCCATGAAAAAAATTGTTGTGGCGGTGATACATTAGTGGTTGTTATTACATGGTAAATGATTACACAGTAATTAACATTTTAAGTTACAAGGGGGGGGGGAAAAACGGAAACATTTAATTATTATCTAAATCCAGCTTAAATACTGGTAACAGTTCATTAATAAGCATTATTCAGCACGTTAATGGATAACAATTTCAAATTTTGACAATTCAAGAGTTATATATATAGTTTGAAGACATTTTTATGAACATCCAGTATAAAACTTATGACTGATACATGATACAATTTAAAAATCGTGATACATCAGATAGAACCATATGCTACACATCAAATTCATGTATCAATGCATCATTATGAAACAATTTAACACACTGTGAGTTTATATGTATCAGTAAGCACACTTGATGGCGCAGTGTGGATTACATCAGTGACTGATAAATGATCAAATTTTTAAAAACTCTCTGATATAAATAGGAAACATATGATAACATCTAATTCATGTATCATGCCGACTAACACACTATAACCAAGGAGTACTATTGTATAAATTATTGTTTGATATATGAACAATTTTTCAAAAATTCATGATACATAGGGATCCTTTACTAATATTTTTTACTAATGTCAACAACAATGGTTGCGGCTCTTTCTCTTTTTTTGTGTATTTGTCAACCTTTAATTTAGCTGATTTCCAAAATCTTGTTTGAATCCTTCGGAATATCATAGGACATGCAAAGGATTTTTTTTTATGTTGTTTCAATTTCATCGTCTGAATCATAAATCCTTCTGTTGAGTAAAAGGATCCATAATAGATGTAATAGAACAATGAAAAAACACAAAGACCGGGACGATGCGAGATAGTAAGAGAAGAAAAAAGAAGACACTAGAGCGGCTGAATGTAGTATAGCAATGAACAAGAGAAATAAAAACAGATGATGGATTAGAAGAAGACGAAGAAACTATAGAACGGATGATGGGAGTAAGACGCAGGACGGAAGTAACCAGAGAAACAATGGTGCAAATTTCAGAAAATTTCAGATTTTGAATTTTGAAATCAAAATTTCATATTAAAATGTTTGTGAACGTTTTGAATTAAAATTAGTAATTCAAATTGAAAATGAAAAGTGATTACACAAGATGAGTGTTTTCAGTGGAGAAAAAATAGGCATGATATTGAGGGAAGTATGTGTTATAAGAGAGAGAAGGCTATGTATCTCTAAACTTCTACTAAAATTAAAAAAAAAAAAGGGAATCATGTAATATTAAAAAAAAAAAGGGAAAATTAGAGAATACTAAACTTATAGTTGTGTATTTAAGTTATTTTTTCTTATATTAATCCATAGTATCTATTAGGATTAATATATTTATGAAATTAACATAATCCGAATCATTTTATAAATTTATATTTAATGAATTTGAAATGATTACAATTCCAAAACAACATGTCAAAACATAAATCTCACTAAATGGGTCTAGAGTGATAGAGGGGAGTTGCGACAGTAAGAAATAAGAACATCAAAGTGAGAGGTAAGAGCGAAGAGCTAGAGTGAGCTTAGAGAGTGAGAGTGAAATGAGAATGCTAGCTTAGAGAGATAAATGGGTTTGTTTGAGTAGACTTAGCGGGGTAACAAGCTAGCATGGCTATAACCTTATTAATTTTTTAACAATATTATTTGGGTGAAATTTTACATGTGCTTGATCATAAGTTATTGGGAAATATATTTCACATTTTCAAGAAATATTGTTTATACCCAAAAGTTTTAAAAACTATCAATATTTTCACAAGAAATATATTAGATCTTCATTGCAACAAATTAAAACTAGTGTTCATGTAGAGCAATGTGGTAGTTCGAACTGAGTGCAACAAGCATCATTTCATATATTGTAGAGTAGAGAAAACACATGACTTTTTTACCATGAACAGATTGTTCATCATTTTCATCAACAACAATATCATCACTTTCATATTCACTACTGAATATTTCATCAGTGTTTTGGTGTTCACATAACAATTGTGTAATACAATGCAAAAAACTACTATACAAAATGTTTTTTTTTTGTAAATGATAAAAGTTTGATGTACAATTTAATTTTTAAAAACTACCAAATAATGAGATTTAGCTCAAATGCTAATTTTTTCTAGTATCTCAGGATTTGGATTATTTGTCAAATAATGACAAATAATTGTATGTACAAACACTATTGCTAAAACAAATCAAATTTTACTTTGAAAATCTATGTTAAAACAGATCCTAAATTAGTGCAGTTATTCATCAATTATAAGCGTTTTTTTTAAAAAAAAAATAATAGTTGGGGTTAGGACCCCTTGCAACTCAATAAAAAATTTTAGGGCCTAAACTAACCCCTACATTTCATATAATTTTAGGAGGATTATAATAACTGTTACGATTCAAATATACAAGTCGTGATGCAACCTATGTTCTCAATCAATAGGTAAGCCAATCCACAAGTTTTATCAATTTAATTCAATAAATAAGGAAAAAAGATAAATGACAAGTAGAAAACGTCAAATGTTATAACTTTCATGAATATGATATGCGGAAAACTAAAATACCATCCAAAAATTGGTATCATAAGTATAAGAGTGTCTATCAGTAAAAATAATCGGGATCTTATCAATTAATAGGGTATAATGATAAACTCACTATACCAAACAATTTTTTCTTAAAAGATTACAAATAAAAAATTGACAAGAGAACGAAAAAAAAAAAAAAAAAAAACAAGACACAAATCATTATGAACTATATAAACCTTTTAGGTTCACTTTTTTTTCGTCTCACGTGTTCGTTGGGATTTTTAATTATGGGTAGTTACTAATGGTAAAATATGTAGATTTTATAAAATCTTGTTATAAACTTTCACATATTAAATGTGAATCTGCAATATCAAGATTCTGAATCAAACGACTTCTTTAATTATTAAAAAAGGGCCATAACCTTTCATATTTTAAGATATTTCCAAATTAATTTGCATCTAGTTTCTATGTAACATTTGTTGATCACCCTTATCCTTTTGATTTATTTTAGAAAATTATTGAAATACACATCTTATATTTCCTTTATTTTCAATATTCTCTTCTATTTCTAAAAACTCAAAAATATCATATTTCTTTAATGTATTTAAGCTACATATTAATGTATCCAAAACCAATTTTTAATGTATTTGAGCTACATATTATGTATTTGGTTTATTTTATAATGTACCCGAGCTAGTTTTTAATGTATCCAAGCTACGTAGTATGTATCCGAGCTAGTTATTAATGTATCAGAACTAAATTTTATGTATCTGAGATACTCTTTAATGTATTCGAGCTGCAATTTGTGATACTTTTTAAGGAATTAATATAAATACAAACTAAAAAGGTATAGATTGTAATCTCGTATTAAAATTATGTGATTCCTAAAATTTATCCGTTTTTATGACCTAACTTGACAGAAAGCCTTCAATTTCTTGAATTAAAGTGCTCATAAACTTGAATTATTTTTTACTTAGATTTCCTGACAGTAATATAGAGTTTAAGTACAAAACTTATAAGAGAGCTACCCCTAAGAAGCAGGACATGACTTTCTGACATTATTAAAATGAAAAACTGCACTATTACATGAAAAAAACTACTACTAGAAAAAACAACAAACAAATACAGTTGTAATAACATATTATATATCGTATATTAGTGCAATAAGTGCGGTTGTATACATTTATCGTTAAATTTAAATATTGATGAGGAACTATTTGAGATGGATAGATAGTAATTAGCAACATAAGTTGGCGGTGGTTGATTATATATTGTGACATTTAAAATTTTATGGTATATCCTTTTAATCATCAGGTAATCACAACATATATTTTAGCAAAATCTTATCCTATTAATTAAGCAATCTGCTAATTAAACATATCAAGAATAATATCTTATGTTTTCATCAAAATCGTTGTTTTTAATTGCTAATAAATAAGGCTTTTCTTGCAAAACCGTTATATACATATTTACAGTTTCTTTTGACAAATTAACTCTGTAAGCAAAAAATTAAAAGATCTTAAATTCTTCAATGACACGATTTTTTTTCCATGAAGGGTCGTGAAGGTGTATATATAGCTACACTAAAAACTCCTTATTACATGTAATATATTGTTTGTGGCTATATAGTTTTTCATTACGGAAATTTTAAAATTTTAAAAGTTAAAATTATTTCTTAATATATTATTCTTTTTGAAGGAAAAATGAGAAAAAAATGAAATTAAGGCATTTATGAATTTCATTGATTTTTTCTTATTTGAACGAACATTTCTAAATTCCAATTATTTCATTTTTAGATACATTATATGAAATGCAAATTGGTCAAGACTCTCTAGTTTTGACCGCTTCTCTATAGTACCAGTTGTTTCTTTATTATTAGCCTCACGCTTCTACTTTGAACATAACCAAAGGGTACCAAGATCAATTTTAACATTAAATAGAGAAGTATGATGCAAAAATTGAGACATGTTGAAAAATGATTTGTTTTGAGCTATATTAGGTATCCAAAACTCGCCGATGTTATATAAATTTTTGGTTGAACGTAGGTGAAAATGAGTGAACATGTTGTTGTCTCAAATCATAATTCTTGTTAATGATATAACCTATAGACCTTTAGTGATTGATTGTTTATCAAAAAATTATATACGTATAAATGTCATCAAGTATTAATTATTTCTTGCAATGGTACAAATTGTTATTTTTTTGAAAATTTTATTTGTAGAGCAAATACTGCCCGTATTAATGAAACGTTTTATGGTCAGAGCGGCAATATGCAAAAATTTTGCTATAGAACCAAAAACCATTTTGTATTGGAGGACATGTGGATGTCAGTTGGACCAAACCACATTTTTGCCCCCAATGCAAAATATTGAGAGGCCATAAAAATTAAACTATTTCATTCTACAAGTCCGAATTGAATTTACATTTTCTGCAACAATCAGATGCACGAACGATTTCAATATCTTATTCAAATCACATATTCGATCAGAAGCCAGATTTCGGCCAAGCGGCAATTCCAAGTTTTTCTTATGGATGATTGTTCCCCCCCTCGTGCTCTCTTCATATCGTGTACTCTGTTACGCATTACAATTGATGTCGCACAGAATGCCAAAAAGAATTAAGAATATAAAAGAAGAATTCATTATGATGGTGCTTCTGTTGAATTTTGCAGTAGTGGAATGCATATGTTGCTCAAATGTCACAAAGATATGGAGTACCACGTGGTGCACAGGGCAGAAGAAATTGTTCCTGGAGGCTTAATTGTTCTGGTTTTGCCATCTATTCCAAGTGAAATACACTACTCCAAAATTGGATATAGGATATTCACATTTCTTGAGTAGTCTTATTGATATGGTGAATGAGGACAGCCACTCGTAATCTTATACTCTCTCTGTTTTAATTTATTTATATCCTACTTTTTTTATAGTCAATGTTATGTTACTTTTTCTAAATTTAGTAATTTTGAAATTATGACGTCGATCACATGATAAGTTGACGTATAGGATGTTCAAATTTCTTGATCTTGTCTTATTAATACGGAAAGGTGCCTAAAATACCCTTAAAATATTAGAAATGGTATAAAATTACCATCCATCCACCTATTGACTCAAAAATACCCTTTCCACCCACATATTGGCTCCAAAATACCATTTCCACCCACCTATTGACTCCAAAATACCCTTGTCATCCACTTTTAGGTTCAAAATTGACCACTTATTTAACGGTTTTAAATTTCAACTGTTTAATTATTTTTTCAATCTATAGCACTCAACTATTTGTTATAATTTAACTTATTAATATAATTTTTAAATCAATCTATTGTCCACCCATTACTAATTAAACCACACTCAATTAATAACCCACCATTGTACCTAAGGCAACAAAAGATTGATACTGCATGAGTGTTTAAAAATATTGAGGCGAAAATGTTACGAAGTAGCATTATTATATATTCAAGTCCTCAATCAAACATATTATCATCCATGTGTCAAGAAAAAATTAATTGCATAATACATAAAACAAAAATTGAAATTTTTTGTGTAAGGTTGTAATATTTAAAACCAAATGTCATAAATATTGATAAAAATATATTAAAAAACAATTACATTGATTAAATCGGGATGTACTACTTCTTGATTTCATCATTAAATTGTGAATTCAAGCTTAGGAGAGAATCCTATTGAAATGGATGTTTTAGCATTGAAAAAAGATGGAGCTGACAAGGCCGCAATCCTGCATTGATGCAAATAATTTCATCAATCACATAGAGATTGTTTTGAGAAATTTCACCACATTTGGGATGTGTAAAATGCAGAGAAAATGTTTGATAGGACTTTGAAAAAAATCAAAGAGATTTCTGCATGGTTGGACGATGAATATTGCAAGACTACAAGACAGTTGTTTCTAGTTTTAAAATGTAAAATCAACTTGTATAGCCTACTATAGGGCAGTTGTTTCTAGTTTAAAAATGTAAAATCAACTTGTATAGCCTTCCATATTTCTCTGAAGCATCAATGATCTATTTTTTGTCCATCGACTATCACTTGTTTCAAATAAATTGTGTTTAAGCAATTAGTTTTATTGAAATATTTCATACACGCCTAATATCCATCTCAAGTAAGATTTTCCACACGCAACATTAATTTGTCCCCTATATTTGTAAAACTCATGCTCATCACGATATGTAAAATGTAACGAGTGATTATGCATCACAGTCAGGGACAATAGCATTACTGTAACTTTAGTCAGATGTTCATTACACATAAGCTAAATTTGAATGATCATACTGAGGTAATGATTTTATAAGCTAAATTCTGCATTTATTTGAACTAGTTAGTTATATAGAATTTAAAAATTAGGAAACATTAAAATTTTCCCTCTTATTTGGATAAATATATTAATTCTTACTTAACAAAGATAAAGAAACCTAGGTTGAAACAATTGATGATCTCTCGGATTAGAAAGGCAAACAAATATCACACCTTCCCAATTCTGGAAAGGGAAAGGCTAAATGGGAGTTGGAGGAGGCTATGACTCAGCTAGGATACATTAACTAACCATTCAAAGGCAAATATTTTCACGCTCCGAGCTACCCCTGAGACGCGGACACAGAGCCTAGGACCACAAGTGATCCCAAGCTAGCCCTGCTGGCATGATCATGAGCATACTAAAGATAATAAACTGATGTGGAAGCTAAATAATAATTAAATCTGAAAATATGAGGAATACCCATATTCTATAACTGAGATATTTGAAAACAATGAGTTTAATACAAAGGAAATATTAACTAAATACTAAGTTGAATCTAACTATGTCTGAAATAAGCCTCTAAACTGGACTAGAAATACTCAGACAAGCACCCAGCTAAATCTAGCAAAAACAGAAACTAAATGACTAAAGACTGAAATGAAACTCATGACTGTTGTCTTCGGAGAATGAGGACTCACCATTGAATCTACTGAACTGCAGATCGGAAATTGATCAATGCGTGATCTGGATGCTGAAAACTGAACCTACATCACGAGAAGATTAGCACACGTATGCGTCAGTACTTGAAAGGTACTGATTATGTAGGATAGAGTAACACTGAAATAAAACATAACTAAGCAAGCATAAAAACAAGTATAATAATCTTACATGATAAACTGAATTTTGAGCTAACTTAATGCAATGACCAATTTATAACATGCTGAATGTGAATACTGGATATGCTAATAAATGGTCAATGCAGTGGAATCCTGACTGATCTATGGGAGCTATTAATAACCAACAGTAAGATCACACGATTGAAATGTTGAGTCCGATGTATACGCCCTATCAAGAGGACCCAATATACCCTTCCAAAGGTATAAAGACATGATGGCGTGATCACTGAACTGATTTCTCATAGAGAGGACTTACAACCTACTTGGCTAGTAGTTCTGGGACTAATTGAGTACGATGACCCTTAGTCCAACTAACTATCAATGCGACTCCCAATGAATTTAATGATTAACATATTATGACTGAATTTATGTAAATAATGGATAACTCAAAACTTAACATACAAACTGAGAATGTAACAATTAATCTGGTAATTATGCATTTATAACTGAAGCATGTATATATCTGAAGTAACTGAAATATCTGACCTCGCATATGTAATTCAATAACTAAGAGATACATATCTAGGGTTCTGAAATTCATCCAATAATCTAAGTAATAACATGAAAATCTGATTTTGAACATATAACTAATTAATTTATGAAGTTCTAGAAAACCTAGGTCTAAGCATGATATGAAAATCAAGAATTTGATTCAAAACTAGGGACCTAATGAGTTAAAGGAACCCACTAGTAAAATCCCACATACCTAGTGATGAAATATACAGAGAAATATTTAGATTTTTGGGCTGGAACTGATGGAATCTTGTTGTGTTCTTGAACTAGGATTCTTGACCTTTTTCTCCTTTTTGCTTATGATTTCCTATGTTTTTTATTAATGATTTTGTCTTAGGTAAGTTTTAGTTATGTTTCTAGGCTTAAAATGATTATTCAGGGTCAAAAAGACGTATACACTTATGATTTAAACGAAGTGGGAAAATACAAAAACACCCCTGAGTTAATTATTGTTGGATAAAATGACGACCTGGACTGACGGACCGTGTTTGGGTCCGTAGGTTGGGTTTATTGAAGAGGCCTTTACTAAAAAGGGCATAACTTTTTACTCGGGGGTCTGATTCAAAAAAACTCAGTGGCTATGGAAATCGAATTAAATTATCTATCATTTCATAGGTGATAGGAATTGTAATTTATTTTGTGCTAAGAGTTATGATCATTTGAAGTTGAGACTCTGCATTTTCTCCCTAACTATCTGTTAATTTCCACCTATGGTCATACCTATGCTCCGTAGGTCCATCTACGGACCGTGCTGGTCAATCATGGTTCTAGTCAGAGAATGGGTAAATGGGATCTTGATTGACAGATAGAGACTACAAACCGTAGGTCCGTCCGTCATTCGACACTTAGTCAAATTTTCTGGGCTGCTTCTTGGGGGAGTTTCAATCACAATCGACGGTTATACAGCACAAGCCATGGGTTAGGCTATGATCCGTCGATGGTAATCATCGATTACACCTGCAGATTTCTGAAAAGATGATTTTTGGTCTGTTTTGAATATTGGGTGTTAAAGAGAGGGAAGTGAGATGCGAGTGAAATTTGTTATATATCCCAAATATATGTGAATACACAACATGTATCCTTAGATAAAGTTTGAACCAACTTTCACATAGACACTTCAACTGTGTTTTGTTCATCTTAGACATCTCATGTAGGGCCCCATTATATTCTTTGACAGATTTTTTACTAAAAGTAAAAAGGTGAAGGAGAGTGTAATACACTTGTCGATGACGTGACAATCGACGAATTAAATGATTACACATGTTATTTAAGAATTATTTGAAAATAAATTTAGTAAATAAAATAAAATTATTATTCTAAAAAATCAATTTAACCCCCCCACCCCATAGTAGTTATCTTCTCTACTATACCCAATATTTTTTAATTTGCTCTTTAAAAATATTTTAGATTCTTTTTTTCTTTCTATCTTAGTGTTTTTTTGAGACAAAAAGAGAGGAGGGGGAGGGAGACAAGGAGAGAAAGAAAAATAATCAAATAGGAGGGTTCATATCCACTTTTTCCTGTGAAAAAGGTGAAATCGGAAATCGTCTTTTTCCATACACTCTATATCTCTTTTATGCTTTTATTTTATTCTACTAATTTTTTTTTTTTGATTTTGTTTTGTTGGAAGAGAATAAGGAGAGATCAAATATGAAATATGAATGTTCATATCTAATTATCTGGAAAAAAAGGTAGAGGGATGGGTGATATAACTTATAAAAGAATACAATGTAGAGACACAAATGGACTAAAAACAGATTTAAATAACAAATTGACCTTTTTTGATGGGAGTTTTAAGCTTGAAAAAAATGGTTGGAAGGGGGGTGACGTGAAATTGGAGAAAAGAAAGAGAAAATAAATAAAAAAATTTGCTAAATAGCCTTTCACGCGTTAGTGTTAGTGTGTAACACAGTCACTTTTAAATGTTAGCAAAAAGTATCAAAATGACACAATGAAAAACCCTACATGAAGCATCTAAAATAAAAATCTGATCTATTAATATATCTATTCTATCTATCTATCTATATATATATATATCTATCATTATATATATAATAGATTATATATTATATAGAATATTATATAATATATATATATATATTCTAGATATATATATATATATATACAAAAAAACTATAAGTACCTATACTTTCCAAATATTAAGTATCTTACCACTCAGTTAGTATACACTTAGATACATGTCTTTTTTCGACTAGATACATTCAAATAAGAAGAGTGGTGAGCGATATTTTGTTAGATATCTCATATACATGTGAATCACATTAAATACATGTATATGTATTAATTGATTGCAATTTTCATGTAAATGGTATCCATAGGAGAGTATTGAGTGACGTGAGATAGAGGGAAGTGAGATAAGAGTGACTTATGTTATGTACCCAAATATAAGTGAATGCACAACATGTATCCTTAGATACATATATCTAAGGTCAAATCCATTAGTGGCCTCTTAAAGCTGGCACCAAATTTCGCACAGATACTTCAACTATGTTTTGTTCATCTTAGACACCTCATGTAGGGTCCCGTTATATTCTTTTGACAGTTTTTTGACTAAAGTAAAAAGGAGAAGGAGAGTGTAATACACTTGTCGATGACGTGACAATTGAAGAATTAAATGATTACATGTGTTATTTTAAGTTTAAAACTATTTTAAAATCAATTTTAATAAATAAAATGAAAGTAGTTTTCTAAAAAAATCAATTTAACACCCCCCCCCCCCAATTTTCTTAATTTGCTCTTTAAAAGTGTTTTAAATTCTTTTTTTCTTTTTTATCTTAGTGTTGTTTTGAGAGAAAAAAGATAGGAGGGGGGAGGGAGATAAGGCGAAAAAAATAATCAAATATGATTGTTCATATCCATTTTTTCTTGCGAAAAAGGTGAAATTGGAAAACGTCTTTTTTCATACACTCTATATCTCTTTTGTGTTTTTTTATTTTATTTACTAGTTTTATTTCTTTTTAGTGTTGTTTGTGGGAAGGGAGGAATAAGGAAAGATCAAATATGAAATATGGTGTTCATATCCATTTATCCGGGCAAAAAGGGTAGATGGAGGTGATGATTAAAATTAGCCCCCAAGCATACAATGGAAGAAGAAAAAAAAAACTGACTTAAAAGGATTGAATAAAGAAATTTGACCTCTGCTGAAGGAAAGTTTAAGATTGAAAAAAAATGGTGAACGTGGTGACTGAAAATGAAGAAAGAAGAAGCGAAAATAAAATAAAATTGACCTAAATTAAGCTTGTCATGCGCTAATTATTGAGTTATCGTTACTCACTTGACATATCAGCAAAAAGAAACAGTATGACACCACGAAAACCTACATGAGGTGTATAAAATAAACATCGCTTACTTAATGTGTCTAAGTGAAATTTAATGGTTCACTGATGTGTGTGTGTGTGTATATATATATATATATATACACACACTATAGTTACCTATACTTTCAAAGTATTAAGTGTCTTACTACTCATTAAGAGCTTTCTCTCATATATTGAGATATATACACTTAGGTACGTGTGATTTTGCTACTAGATAGATTAAAATAGGAAGAGAGGTGAGCGATATTTTTTTATGTATCTCAGATACATGTGAATCACACTGGATACATGTATATGTATGAATTTGTTGCAATTTGCATGTATTTGGTATCCATAGGAGAGTAGTGAGTGAGATGAGAGAGAGGGAAGTGAGATGAGAGTAAAATTTGTTATGTATCCCAAATATATGTGAGTCCACTACATGTTTCCTTAGATACATATATCTAATGTATCTAGACGAATCAAAATTTGATAAAATGTGTAATAGTGAAAACTAGAGCGTAACTAAGTAATTAATTCTTACATTAATGAATTGTCGTCAAGGTAGAGACAAGAGTAACTCTTGTTACCACTGCATTTCACCCTCAAATTTGGTCTTACCCCGAAAAACATAAACTGAGCCTTGTCCTCTTGACGAGCAACTTCTTTACCTGGTTGCACTAATCCTCTACCGGCATTACCATCTCCACAATTTTAACACAACTTATAACTTATATTCGATTGTTGAAAACTGAAATAGATCACGAGGGTTAGTTCAAGTACGATTTGGGGTCCATAAATTTAACTAGGGGAAAACAAAGAAGACATGGCTGAGATTTTGTCCCACTCTAGCTGAAGAAATCGGGCCCTAGCGGACTCGCCTTGGCAGGAAAAATCCCGCTCAGCTTCCTCAATGGAAACATAACCCAGACAATAAAATTTTGTAGGGTTTTTTCTTTTCTAAATCTCCCAACGATTTCAGCTTTACTAAGCAATTTAGGACAATATTGTGAACTAGGATAATCATTGTCTACCATGAGTCTATTAAACGTACAAAATCCAACACATTCTCATTAATTTAACAACATAATCCATACATCCCATGGATAAAACCAAACACTCACACAGTTATCATTCAAACGCAAGACACATCTAGATCTTTCTTACGAATCACCTCGTACATTATCTAGAGCCTTGCATAGAACTTAGTCGTGATCTTCTTTTCATAACAAGTTTCACGATGCTCAGTAGTTACAACTTGCTTACATGTCCAAATTCTTTAATTAGTTCATTTCATAGACGACCATTATTGATCATCTATGCTTTATATATCCCCTAAGGCCGGATACCAATTCGAACCTTCTTAGTTCCAATCACTTGCTTGTATCCCTTCAGTCAGGACTACATCATCTGCTCATTTTGTGTAGATACCAATTGGAATCAACTCATATCACAAGTGACAATAATAGCTCGTGAGCCTCACAAAACTTCTAATTTAAATTATAGAACTTGGTCGAACCCGATTCTTAACCGCCTCAATCTTTATCTGAGGGTAATCAGGCCTTAAATCAATCTTAGACAAATTTGATGCACCTCACAATTTGTCAAACAATCCATCTATTTGAGGAAATGGATACTTTTGTTGAATGGTGACCCTATTAAACTGTCGATAGTCTATACACATTCTATCTTGATAGTCATGATGTTACCACTTTGGTTATTTTAATAAAGAACATATAGTGAAAAAGGAAAGAATTCAATTTGTATCACCTAGATACCAATGAGATTCAAGTCATAGCACGAAAGAGTAGAAAGAAATGAGTTTTTTCTAAAGTCCTATAGCCTTCGAATAAAAGTACAACTTCTTCGTACTTTTCTGCAAGACGCTACTAGACTCATTTTTGTATAATGAGATCAACGAACCTAAGACTCTAATACAAACTTTGTTCCGACCCAGACCATCGGCAGTGGAGCTCAAACTAAACTCTCCGGTGGGAAAACAAAAACTACATCCCAACTAACCAACTTAACAAAAGTAATATGCATTTAAAGCTACGTATCATGTTTAAGTAACAACAAAATGGAGTCCCCATTACTCCAAGGTTTTATCAAAAACCTAACAAAACTAACGCGGAAGAACAACCCTTAGAACATGAAATTCATTGTACCAAAAGTCTACTAATGACAAGCCTAAGAACAAGAGGTACAACCATGAAACTAAACAACACCTTAACAAGATAGTCTGAGTCCTAAAAGAGTGGACTTAAAGAACTGGCTCACCCTTAAATTGGTCACGCTCAATAGTCACCAAGCAGAGGTCTATCAATAGGTGAGACTAATTGTTTGTAACGGGACAACTTTTTACTGGCAAAAGGTCAATTGCCAAAAATTATTGACTGTAAAACATGATTTAGCAAAATTATATTATTGCCACTAAATCCTTAAATTGTTGTAGTGTGACAATCTCCAATATTCTAGAAAATAGAGCACTCGCTCTTGAACATAAACCGTCAACTATGCTAGAATTGAGATCTCGAAGAAACCTTTGGAACACAATATATACTCAACAAATGAAGTGTATGTTATAGTGTCATATTAAGCCACTAGGTAGTAGTAAGCATCATATGCCCATTTAATTTAAAACAAGTAACAGTTCGTATGTCTAATAACAAGTAGCTCATACTGTAAAACATATAAATTTCATATTAAACATGTATATTAACCATAAGATCAATCATATCATTAATAGATCGTTTAGTCATAAAAAATTCAATGCATGATGACTCATATAATAGTAACTAAAGTTAACACACAGGCTAAAATATTATTAATGTCAATATTCGTTACGTTCAGTGGACTAGTATCTTTGATCTACTATACTAGCATGGTACTCGCATCATTAGATGAATTTAACAATGTAATCCATGTTAGAATGAACTAATGAATTTACCCTTAGATTTATCCTTACAATATGAAGAGCCCTAGGGGGTGGAATAGTGTATCTCTAAAGCTTAACATAGAAACATCTCAGCGCAGAATTATCATAATTGAAGTCTTACTGATTACTTTTTTTAATATAAAAGTTTTCACCGATCACTACTCCTCTCTACTAATATAATATAAGTTTAAAACCATCAAACACTACACATCAGAGGTCATAGTTGAGACCTGAACCCCAAAACACATGATCTTTGTGAAAAAGTAGCCTAGGTTGATTTTTTTACCAAGTCTTACCCTAAGAAAACTCTACCCATAAACTTCAGTTTTTGACAACCTCCATAAACGCATAACGAGTCTTCTTCATAATAGGTATATTTTCTATTTAAAACAGGAAATACAATAATGTTTTTAACTAAATCTCACTACTCAAAATTCAAATGTAATGATGAGAACTATATAAATCCTACGATAGGTAAGTTAACTCTTATCCCGAATCGTATATAATGTCAACATGCAGAAGTAATGAACATAATGGAATAATGCTCTAAATCAAATTTTCGTAAAATCATATATTATTAAAACTGGAAAATATCCAGTTGTGTGCGAAGTTGGATTATCATAATGCATCTATATTATATTAAAATATTATAAATTATTTAATTAATTAAAATTAAATAATAAGATCATGTATTATAATATATAATAAAAGTTTATAAGTGTTAAATTTTTATTGATTGAAGTTTAATATCTGATCCATTAATTAAAGCAAGTTCCAGTTTTAGATCTCTCTTTACATTAAAAGCCCAAATAATATTTCATAGTAAGTAGACTTTTTCATCTTCCAACAGTTATAAAAAATTAAATTAATTGTAGTATCAAGCTTGAGCGTTACATCTTGGTCTTATTCATTGTTGATGTGTTTATAGTACTTTTTTCTAAAGTTTACATCAAAATCTCAAAACTTCGTTGAATAAAATTTATCAAGTAAGGTTTTCTCTTATTTTCATCTACATTCGTATCATGGTTTCATTATATTTTTTGTTATATGACTTGATTTAAATTAGACTAATCTCCTTAAATGTTGTACTTATGTATATACAAATGAAGAATTAAGATGGTACATCATAACTGATGAAGAATAATAATAACGACAACTTATTATCAATTTTATTCCAACTCTATAGATTAGAATAGCAATATGCCTTCATCTTTGTTTGAAGAAGCTCCACTTATGGCTATATATAGTAGAATTGCTAACTGCTTTCACCTTTGTTGAAAGAAGCTCCGCGGATGGCTGATCCACTATCACATGTCTTTTGGTCTACAGATATAATGAAGACTTAATAGTACACCTAAAACATATATAACAGAGATTGTTAGTCAAAGACTAAAACAAAAGATCCATAAAAAAATTCTCATCCAATAAGACATAATAATGAGATGGGCGGTTGTTGGCCAACAACCTTGAGTGCTGACGTTTATGGACTACGAAAAATGTGATCGAAGGCTAATTTTTGTGGACCATTCCCAGTTATATTTGTCGTGGTTCAAAAATATCACCACACAAGGTCGTAAAATCTTTCATAAAATGTTATAAAGACATCAAATGAATGATCAAACCTATCTTTCAACCTACAAAAATACTAAAAAGAAAAATAAATCTAAAAAAAATTCATTATCATTTTTTCTATCTGTATAATAACACATTAAAGGCCTCCATTCTTTTTTTCTTTATCAATGGAGTGAACTGATTATCATTCAGTGATGCATTAAGCTAGATGGTGAATTGTGTTAAAGCATGGAAGTATTAATTTAATAAGGTTAGTCATTAATATTATTAATAGGATTTAATATCATAACTTTCAGATGGATGCTTATAGTCAACTTTATTTATTGTAAGGATATTTGTATTCTACCTATATTTATTTCTAGAATACTTATTTTATTTCTAAAATATCTCATTAATTTCATCAGACTCAATTTTGGAGGATGAATTTTCAAATATAATTTTTTTTTTGAAATCTAAAAGTAGAGATAATTTCTTGAAATTCAAAATTTAAAAATAATACGCTTCAATATTAAGCTTTCTATTGAATAGAATACTTTTATCAAATTCTTATTGACGTAGTTCAGAGTATTGTTGCTTATTTCATGACCCGATTGTCCGAGATTGACACCTACACTAACCATATAATGGGAGAACTATCAAAAAATTAGATACTAGATTATATGTAAGACAATCTAACAAATAAGTAATCATTAAATCCAACTGAGTTTTATAAAAAAGTCAAGGTCAAATACATAACTAAATCAACATTTGTCATGACCAAAAGAATACGCTAGATATGATATGGTATATAAGACATTGAGAGGCCCAACACAAGTCACTTCACAAGTCTACTCTTAGTTTGGACAAGTCATTCTAATGCATCATAGAAGTGGTTGATACGTAACCTATACACCACGTATAACGTCTCAAAATTAAAGATATATGAAAAATATAAAGATTACATGGTCCTTAGAACACGAGGACTCACCACATCTACAATCTTAAACGATCAATTATCTATGAGCGAGAGGGAGAAGGAAGGGTCCAACCTAATTATTAAAAAATATAGGAACAAGTATGCATAATTAGTACATGCAAGCATAAAAATGATCATAAAGGGAGAAAAGGGGGAAAGCATGATATGCATGAGCAAGCTAAAACGCACAATAGTAAAACCTTTAAAGAAGTATCATGAATCATGAACATGGTAAATGCATCGTAAAATTATAAGAAAATCTTCATAATAACTTTAAAGTCTCTTTAGTTTATTTTTAGGATATTTTCTATTAACCAACATCGACCATGTGAGCTATAACGTGAAATCTGGTGTCTTGGTTCCACACCGAAAAAAAATATTTTTGCTAACAAAGGTAAACACCTTAACCTTCTAGACTCTGTGGATCTTGTAGCTATGCCACGACAATCATAAGATGACAAATAGTTCGGGACAAGATGATTGCTACTGAAGACCTGACCTGTACTAACCGGAGAACCTCAATCTGAATGTCATCTCGGTTTTAAGTCACGTCCCAAGGAAATTAGTCATAAAAATAAACATATCATCATACATAGAAAAACACAATGAAGTGACTAATCCAAGTGTTAATAATCATAGAGTAGATCCTTAAAGCATGTGTGAGAAAATCATTCATCAATTATAATTCCATAATAATAGAAAAACTTTCACAATTTCATTGATTCTCATCTCAAAATAACCTAGATCATAAAACATTTATTTTCAGAAAATAATGCATAACTTTAATGAAACTATCATTCATTGATTTATAACTTCTTCGTATATTCATGTAATTAAGAGTTCATAGTAAAAATAATAAAAACTTCATGTGTTTATGTGAAATCAATGGAAAACCATGTAAATCGAGTCAAAAACAATCAAACGTAAAATCAAATTCGAACAATTGAGTCAACAAAATTAGAACTCATGATGTTTTGAATGAAAAACCTATCATACTATATATAATAAACATATATTTGTATCAACATTTGAAGTCCTTCCATTCAAATTGTTTCAAATTGTAGAAGTGCACATCAGTCAACCTTTTTTTCATGTGTGACAAACCATCATACTTGGAAAACATTCCCTCAGAAAATCATAATTACTTCACAATAGTTAAATTTGGCAGGTATAATTCTTTTTGCTATTATTTAGGACTATTATATGGTTTCAAGTTGCTCCTATCTATATTTTTTTAAAAAAATTATTTCTTTGTACATCGACAAATATAATTTATTGCCGTGAAGTTTTTAAGATCAATTATTTAACCTTATTTATTATTTAGAAACAATGAAAGTAAACTATATGAACCCCTATGCAAAAAAGATAATATATCATATCAATATTATTAATAACAAATGTCGATTTTTTTTTTGGTATAAAACCTCCAATGCTTTAACGCAAATCATTATACAAATTATTTAATACTTCACCACATTGAAAAATTGAGAGCTGAAGGTCTTTGCTATTATAAAGATAATATTAAAAGTACTAGATCTTTCCTAGTTTTTCCTTTTCTTTTTTTATAGTTTTTTTAAAAAAAATATTGGTATTATTCACAATTGATTGGTTTAGAGTAATTTTTTCTACACTTCACATCAAAATCTTGAGACATCGATAAAACATGTTTAGGATAAAATTTATGTGAATACATTGAGACTGAGTTTTAATATAATTTCTTCGGAATGTGTTTTTTCTATCATAAATTGTAACTCATACATACACACACTCATATATAGGAGAATTGCAAGTCGCCTGCACCTTTATTTGAACAAGCTCCGTTGATGGCTTGGGTCTAGAGAAATAATGGAGACAAAATGAGTACACCTAAAATATATATAACGGAGATTGTTAGTCAAAGAAAATAACCACATAGCAATAAAATAATTTTCATCCCACAAGACATGATAATGAGATGGGTGGTTGCTGGCGAACAACCTTGTGTATTGACGAATCTGGACTATCACAAATGTGATCGGAGGCTGATTTTTGTGGCCAATCTCCAATTACCTTTGTGATAGTCCAGAAGCATCATCACACAAGATTGTAAATTTAAATATATAGCACACTATAGTTGATGTAAAATCATTCATAAAATGCTAGAAAAAAAAACATCCGAATAGTCAAATCCATTTTTCAGTGTTATAAATATACTAAAAGAGAAAAATATTCAAATTGATTCTTATGCTTCTATTGTATAATAACAAAGGCCTCCATTTTTTTCATTATTTTAATGTGTGAGTGAACCTATTTATCATTAGTGAAGTATTAAGATAGAGATTCTGGACTTGGAGTGAAAGCATGGAAGTTTTAATTTATAGAAAAAGAAAGAAGAAAAGTAGAAAATAAACACGTTTGTCATTAATATTATAACTTATGACACAATTGTCATATCTTTGACAGGATTCTTATAGTTGAATTTTATTCATTGCAAGGGATATTTGCAGTCTTACCTTATTTTTTATGTCTAGACAAAAAAAAAAAACACTTTATTTAGTTCTAGACTATTTCATTAATCAACTCAATTTGGAGGAATGAATTTGAAATCCACTTGGATGGATGATGATAACAGCTAGTCCGGTTCAACGGTGGCCGGGTTGGTAAGCTTTTCAATCCGAATGGCTTGTTTGTCACTTTGCCAAAACGTGAATGAAAGAGACGAAAGTTCCTTTTCAAGAAGGAAAAATTACCACTTTTCATTTAACCCAGACAATTTCAGACGAACAGGTAAAAAAGCCCAAACAAAAAGAGTAGAACTTCCTACTAACCCTACTGTAGCAAAATACTCAAACAAAAAAAAAGAAAAAAGAAAAACATAAACCCAAGCCCAATAAAGCCCAAGAAGATTTATCTCCTAGCCCAAATAATTCAAGTTACTCCTGAAGGACTCAATGCAAATTTGCAAAAGACCCAAATGATGATGATTCAGGAGCAAGTTTGATCAATGCATTGATAAATAGACACATAAAAAAAAAATTAAAATTATATATATAATAATATAAAATAAAATATATATCATTTACCATATTTATGGTACACTTAAAAGAGGATGCCTCTTTAGTCAAATATTGTGAGTCTCACGTTACTCACTACAACGCATGTTGTGGAAAAACTGTTGGGGACGCGTCAAGGAGATAAGATTAAGATGTCAGGTCAGATTCCAGAGAACATAATGCAAGAAGAAGGAAATAACTTCAGTGCGCTGGGGCCCAGAGTGTTACCGGCTTTGAAAGTGATAAGATTCCTTTTCAATTTGAAAGCCGGAGTTTGAAGTCCGAAGGCATTTATAAAAAAAGCCAAACTTCTGAAGGACAAAAAATATAGAAGAGAAGCCAGCAAAGAAACGACTCATACAACACGCTCTCAAAAAATTCCCAGAACAACCTTTTCCATAAAACTACTTTAGACATTGTAAAAAGATTTCAGGTTTTTGATTCTTTAAGTATTTTTAAAGTTTGTTTGAAGAAGCTTGGGAAAGATTTTCGGGTTTCCCGAAGGGAACTTCACTGTTGTAATATACGTTTAGTTTCATATCTCTAATTTCTGTTAAACTTTCCCCTTATGTAAATGATGTGTTGTTTATGAATGTTATAAAATGAGTGTTAGTATTTTGCATAAATTCATGTAAATATATGAATATTAGTATGAATCTATTTTATCTAGTTATGGTAGTCTCTTAAGCCGCTTATGAATGTCTATGGATTAACCTGTAAATCAGGACTATGTTCAGTTAAATGTTCTAAGGAGGAACGATTGAATAACCAATTCCGGGGGTGGGGTTTTTTAAAGAAGACTCATTTAGAACAAAAGGCTAAGAGAAAGAGATGGAACGATAGTATAGATTTATAAGATTTTAAAAAAAAAGTTATAATTTTAAGGGAAGTTAAAACCAGAAGAAATCGAATGATTATTGACATATAAAAACAAAAAGAGTGGAAGAGTACTGAGTAGGATTTTACCAACTTAAAGAAAACAAACGAACATCATCCTTATTTTATTGAAATTTACAAAAATATCTTTATCGAGAAAACAATTTTCCCTATTTTACAAAATATCTTGAGATTATATATATATATATATATATATATATAGATTATATATATATACATATATCGAGGACAAGCCATGACCAACGTATGATACAATCTAATATCTAAGTGCCGCCATGGTATCTAACCAACCCTTCATTCAAAGCATAAAAGTTTACATCTAAAAAAAATATGTTTTCTAAATAAAAATCAAACAATTCATTAACTTAAAAAAATAAAACATTAAATTAATTTTAAATCTAAATTAATCTTAACCTAATTCCACGAAGAAGGACGAAATACACGACTATTTTTCCAAAGATTGCATTTCTTGATAGAGTTTCGGTTTGCTCGTGATAATACAAAAATATCACAATTAAAATCATTATCATTAATCCTCGACCTCAAGGACTAAAATCGTATCATTTACAATCTAATGAATTATATGTTTTTACAATGAGTCACATTAGAATTGACTATTGAATAACACTTAATTTTAAAATTTGTAAAACTTGATTCAAAGGATGATGAGAACTATATAAATCTAAATGTTGGGTAAGATAATCTTTAGCTCAAATATATATCTCTCAACAGGCAAAAGTAATGAATATAATTAGAAATAATTTAATCTCAAACATATATAATTCTATATTATTATATGAAAAGATTGTAATATACAATCTACCAAAAATGCTTAATGAGTTTAAAAATTAAATATAGACCATATTATACATCTATACTAAAAGTGGATAGGTGTAAATTCCTATGATTGAAGTTTAATTTTTATACCGTAATCTTCCCGCGTATAAAAGCAAGTCAATGTTTGGTGTCTTCTTTTGTTGGTAATATTTGAAAAGTTCACATTATGTTGGGTGGGTGCTTCATAAAATTAAATGTTTGAACTTGGACGTTTTATATTCCGGCAAATCTAAAAATTCAACTAAAAAATATTTAATTTGTGGCGATTAATAGAAATTTCATTAATAATTTTTTTATATTTTATTCTGATTCCCATAATATAAAAATTTGTGTGATAATTTTATTAAGGAGGTTAGAAATCACCACATTTTAATATTATTTGTCAAGATTATCAATTCCCAAAAATTTATTAAATTCGTTAAATATTTAACTTTATTATTTTTTAAATAATATAATATAATACTTTGTATTATTTAGTGATTTTAAATGTTGAAATGTAGCAACCTATCCTAGTTTGTGATGAGTAGAACTCTAGAAAATAATCGTAGTGTGAACCGATAGTTGTTAAAGTCTAGACTCAACAGGACTTAAAGGTATCATGTACAATCTCATGAGATGTGACTTTTTATCAAGTAAATCCATGTTAGAATGAATTAAGGAATGACACCCTTGATTTTAAATATTGTGACTTAAATTAAATATAATGATGAGAAACTATATAAATCTAAGTTGGTAAGATAATTCTTCGTCAAATCATATGTCCTGTCAACATGCAAAAGTAGAACATAATGGAAAAAAAATAAAATTCTAATATCAAACATGGATAATAATTAATCTTATTATAATGAACAAGATTTAATATGGCAATATTGGATTATCATTATGCCTCTATATTAAATTAAAATGATACAAAAAGGTTTAATGGGTTAAAAATTCAAAATAAGACATAGTATACCTATATACTAAGTGATAGCGTTTTAAATTCCATGATTGAAGTTAATATTTAGCACTAATCTTCCTCGGAATAAAAAGCAAGTTCACTGTTTATGTTAGGTTTACATGAAAATTCACATAGTGGTTTTACAATAATGGAAATTTTGATTCTACAACAAAATCAAAAATTCACCTAAAAAAAATTAAATTTGGGGTGATTATCTGTGGGGTATTTTTAGAAATTCTTAATATTTGTTGTGACTTTTTTGATTCCCATAATATACATTTGTATGATAATTTTATTAAGAAAGTAAGAAAACCACCACATTTTATATTATTTGTGATGATGGATCGATCCCTAAAATTTAATCAAATCCGCTAAATTTGTATTTTATTATGTTTTCAAAAATAATAGCAGATAATACATTTATATTGAAAGTTAATTTCTCAGCATCACCAGTCATCATCAGCATATAGATATAGATATATATACTATATATAGATATGAGATAGTATAGAGATATATGGATAGATATATATGTATGTATGTATAGTATATATGTATGTATATGATGAATCTATACACACCACTTTCCTTCTCCATTTTAACTTAGCTTGTATTTTTTAGTCTATTATTTTATTCGAGTAAGTACTTTTGATCAGTTTTTATTTTATAGATGCAATTCACTTCAATATTTTACTTGATATAGTAATACTTTAAATTTGTATTATTTAGTAATCTTTGAATGTCTCATAACACAAAAAAATATATCAACTTCAACATTTTAAGTAATATGGTCATACATAGTTTGTATTATTTAGTGCTTTTGGTTATTCTAATAAATGTTTAGTAAATTCGCTGTCTCTTTGTTAGTGTAAATTGCTCCTAGTCATCGGTTAAGATAAAATTTTGAAAAAAATAGTCGCTATTAATTTGTGGGATTCCTATAGTGGTCATAAATGACAAAATAAAACCATTATAATTGAGCATGTTTTTTAGTGATTATTAAATCAAAAATTAAATCTAACCATATATATCATACTATACGTACTTATACATATATTTGTATCAACGTCTTGAGTCCTCTCCTTTCAACACTTGTAGAAGTGCACATACAGTCAAAAAGGTTTTTTCAGGGGGGAAACAAAACAAAAGAAACCAACCCCTACACACAAACACAACATCCAACTCCTCACCAATAACACCCCTCCCCCCTTCCAGACCCCCCATCCCCCTTAGTAACCACCCAAACCTAGAACCTCCAACAACCCAAACCTCTAACGATCAACCAAAAACCCACCAACACCACCAAACCACCCCACCCCAAACGCCCACAAAGCCACCTCCCACAACCCCATATTCCACAAACAAACTAACCCCACCCGTCCCACACCCGCTTGCCCCTATCACCGAACCAACCACTCACCCCATATCCCCACCACCACCCCACTACCCACCAACACACATTCCACCACACCTACCCCACACCTATCCACACTCCTCCAGCCACAACCATCTCCACCCCCAACCCACACTCATCACCCAAACCCCCAAACAACCACCAACACCCACACCCCACCCACCCTATCCCCTACCTACTCCCCGCCAAAACAACCAACCCCCCCCGTACCGCCCCCCCCTACCGCTACCTGTGTCTCCATCCCACCACCCTTATCTTCAAACCAATCCCTCCACTCCTTATAGTAGGCCCCGCATACTTCGAAAAACATTCCATTCAGAATATCATTTACATTATATTTGCGTATATATATATCATTCCCTCAGAAAATCATAATTCCTTCACAATACTTAAATTTGGTAAGTATAATTCTTTTTGCTATTATTAGGGACATGCAATATGGTTTCAGTTTGCTTGATTATATTTTTTTTGAAAAAAAAATCTTCCTTGTATATCGATAAAAATAATTTATCACCGTGAAGTTTGTAAGATGAATTGTTTAACCTTATTTATTGTTTAGAAACAATGAAAGTAAACTATATGAACCCCTATAAAAAAAAAGATAGTACATCATATCAATATTATTAATAACAAATGGTGATATTTTTTTGTTTAATTTTTTATATAAAACCCAATGCTTTAACGCAAATCATTATACAAATTATTTAATACTTCACCACATTGAAAAATTGAGAGGCAATGAAGTATTGCTATTATAAGCTAATATTAAAAGTATAGATCTTTTCCTCGTTTTTTCCTTTTCTTTTTTGTAGTTTTAAAAATAATATTTGGCTTATTATTCACAAATGATGAGTTTAGAGTTAAGTTTTCTAACATTCAATCAAAATCTTGAGAAATACAATAAACAGTTTAGGATAAAAATTTATGTGAATACATTGAGACTGAGTTTTAATATAATTTCTTCGGAATGTGTTTTTTCTATCATAAATTGTAACTCATACATACACACACTCATATATAGGAGAATTGCAAGTCGCCTGCACCTTTATTTGAACAAGCCCGTTGATGGCTTGGGTCTAGAGAAATAATGGAGACAAAATGAGTACACCTAAAATATATATAACGGAGATTGTTAGTCAAAGAAAATAACCACATAGCAATAAAATAATTTTCATCCCACAAGACATGATAATGAGATGGGTGGTTGTGCTGGCGAAACAATGGTATTGACGATTGGACTATAACAAATGTGATCGGAGGTCGGAGGTGATTGGTGCCAATCCCAATTACCTTGTGATATAGTTCCAGAAGCTCATCACCACAAGATTGTAAAATTTAGATATATGCCACATATAGTTGATTGTAAAATCATCATAAAATGCTAGAAAAAAAACACCAAACGATAGTCCTCAACCTATCAATGCTGAGTGACATGATTATCATTCAGGAAGTATTAAGATTTGATTATGAATCCAACTCCACACCCCACTACATCCCCCCTCAAAGCCCCGACCCCAAACACACCCCCTAAATCCTACATAAAAACCGAACTCAAACAACGACCCTCATCACTCAGCCCAATACGACCACACCCCCCCCACCCCCCCCACCCCCCCCCCACAAACTGCCTCACAAAAACCTACCTACCCCAACCCACACCCTCCCATCCTCACCCTTAAACCACCACCACCAACAACCCAATAACGACCCACCACCACTATACCATTCCCACACCCGCCACCTCTACTACCAAAAGCTATGACACTACCACAAACCACACCACCCACCCAAACAAATTCCCACTAACACAGTGCTCCCCCCCCCACATTCCATACTCCCCCCCGCCCGACCACCATCCCCCCCCGTATCACAAAAAGGACCAGACCCTTCAATCCACCTCTCGTCAAATGCCCCCTCTACCCATGTGTGAAAGCATGGAAGTTTTAAGTTATTGAAAAAAGAAGAAGAAATAACAAGTTTAGTCATTAATATTATTAATATGACATAATGTCATATCTTTGACAAGGATTCTTATAGTTAAATTTATTCATTGCAAGGATATTTGCAGTCTACTTATATTTATTTCTATAATACTTCATTTATTTTTAGACTATTTCATTTAACTCAACTCACTTGGTATGTGATAATCTTTCAAATATAAACTTTTTTAAAAAAATTCATCACTAGAGGTAAATATTTTACAATTTAAAATTTTAAAGATATGTTTTATAAAATATTAAGCTTCTATTGGATAAAAATACTTTCCTTCAAATTCTTGTTTGATGTAAGACAGGAGTATGGTTGGCTTTTATCATGACCAATTGGTGTTGATTGACACTACACTAACCATATAATGGGAGTCTATAAAAAAATAATGAGACTAAGTCACGACAAGATAATCTAACAGAGAACTTATAATGAAATTCAAACAGAGTTTTATGATTAAAAGTTAAGTCACAATTACAAACTAAATCAACATTTTCATGACCGAAAGACTTACCCTAGATATGACCTTGGCGTATATGAAACTCCAACAGGCCCTACTAAAGCCCCTTCACATGCATATAAATAGTGGAAGTCTACTCATAATTTTGACACGTCAATCTCATTACATCAAAGAAGCATCGGGATGTAATCAACACCATGTACAATGTCCAAAATTAAAGGACATCTGAATTAACATAGTAAGAATTTAAATGAGTCCTCGGAATATTTTTTTTGAGGACTCAGCACAACACGTCTTCAACCTGCTTGAAAATCAACACCTACGGCTGTGAGGAATGAAATATCACCACTCTAAATTATTAGTGAGGAATGGAAAATCACCACTCTAAATTATTAAAAATGTAAAAACGTACGCCGTATGCAAATCGTCACATCAAATGTACTAAGTATGAGGGTATCATGCTCCGAGCCTACACTCTAAGCATGACAGATACTCGAGAAACATTGTTGGCCCAATAGAACCGTTTGCATGACTTACTTACTCAGTAAACTGAACTTATCAACGATAATTTATATAATACTTACATGTTGTGAAGAAAATGCCAACTAGCCAATAAGACAAATCAAGTCTCAACATAGGATAATGAAAATGAAAAGACTGAACTAACATATGACTGTCTATGAAGTCTCTAAACAACTTAGATGGATGTCAAGACAAGACCCAGATATCATAATGAAATAAAACTACTAAAAAATTAAAAGGGGTCATGTGGAAGCAAGAAGGTCTTAGGTTTTAGCAAAATGTGAATGAGAAAAGCGAAGTGAAAAATGGAAAAGTGAGGGAACTAATTTTGGAGGCAAACCAAAAAGTCATTTGCAAAGTGCAAATGAAAAGTCATTTCTCTCATATTGGTAGATGAATTGAATTTATTGTCCTTATATTAGGAAACACTTCTTATACTTTCTTAAGAGTTAAGAAAAAGGTGCCCACTCGCACCGTCGTCGTTGCTCGCTCGGCCTTGACTTTGGTTTCGATCGATTTAGATTTGGACTTGGATTTGGCAAATGATGTGATTGATTGATAATTTATTTGGGCAAAATTTATTTAATCAATTCTATTAATCAATTTCTATTCTCTTATAAATTAATTCAGAATGTTAGTTAAATAACAGAATCAATTTTGGCACAACAGAATTTATTTGAAATTCACGTGAAACCATAATAACGATCTGATTTTTGAAAAGTCATTTTTTTTTTCAAAAAACACATCTTTCTAAAAAATTGTTATTTTTTCCAAAAGACACAACTATATGAAAAAACCGGGTCTGAAAAGATTTTCTGAATGTACACGTTTCTTGTTGAAAAAGGCTATAAAAGACAGTAATTTTTCATTTTTCAAACACTGAAAATTTTTTCCTTCTCTTTGCATACATTTTCTCTCATAAACAAAAAGTCTCGATTGAGTCTGTATGTGGCTTGCTACTATTCTTACGTTCATTGAAGTTATTGAAGTTTAAGGTACCGGTACATCTTTAACAGTTTAATCGGTTTTATCTTTGGAGAAATAAATCTGCAACCTCGGGTACAATGAGGGGATTAAATTTCTTAAGGAGACACAGTAGTTTCTACTCTGATAGAATTTTAAAAAATTCATTCGATCAACTATTAAAAGAACATAAAAGATTTATCGTTAAATTAGACACAGGCTAAGTAAGAATTTATTATTTACCGATATTATTTCATTACTAAAATTGTATATCATTTGTGAAAAAAAAAATGACTAATTCAAGTCAAGTTAATGCTGAAATAATTAGTGTTGCAACAGCATTGGTTGCACAAAATCGTTCAACTATTGTCCTAGCACCAATTGAGAAACCTGCAAAGTTTTCTGGAGTCGACTTCAAGAGTTGACAGTAGAAGATGTTCTTATATCTCCCTACGTTGAGTCTGCAGAGGTTCATTAATGAGAATGATCCTGTCATCTCGGATGAACTCCGCCTGAAGAACGATTCTTGGAACTGAAGCATGGACACATTTAAATTTTTTGTGTAAAAATTATATTCTGAGTGTCTTGCAAGATGATGTGTACAATGTGTACAATAATGTTAACACCTCAAAAGAAATCTGGGATGCTTTAGAAAAGAAGTACAAAACCGTAGGGAAATGCCAGATGAAGAGAAGTCATTGTTCAAAGTTTCTACATAAAGATGATAGACAGCAAGACGTAGTCACCCAAGTTCAAATAACTACAGGTCATTAATCATGATTCCCTTGCTGAGGTCTAAATTTTTTTTTTTGCCGCTGATTGTGAATATATTAAGTTTATTTGTAATTACTCACATATATGTTAAGGGGGATTGATTTGAAGATGCTTTTCAATTGGCTACGATCTATGAGAAATTACCTCCATGGTGGAAGGACTGTCAAAAAACTACTTGAAACCTAAAGCAAGGAGATGAATGTTGAAGGTCTCATGTAGGTTTAGAATTGACTCAGGGGCTAACAAAATGAAAGAACAAAGTCACGTGGTAATTCAACAAATTGGAGGTAATATTGTTAAGAAGATCCACAAATTAAGAAAGAAAGAAAGCCGTGGTCCAAAAATCAATTCTCTTAGAGAAAATCATGGAAGTTGCTCAAATTGTGGGAAACGTGGTCCTAAGGATATGAATGTCGTGTGTCCCAAGACGTGGACAAGAAGAAGCAAGGCTTCAAGGAACGAGTTTGTCGAATCTAAAGGAGAAATGGACGATATATGGCAAATGCTTCAAACTGTAACTTGGTTGGAAATCAAGAGAATGATGGATAGATTCTGGGTGGCCTTTATGTCAGTGTATGCCAACAAAACATTATTCATCATTATACTCCAGCACCTACAAACAGAAGTTTTTATGGTGAAGTATTGGGTATGTAGAAAGAATGATGGGAAATAGAGGGAAGGAGACGGAATTTGAAAAGTTTAGAACTTGAAAGGTTGGGAAATTGAAAAGTCCTCTAATGCTTTAATGAAAAATCCAATATCCATATCGGTATGGAACATGAAACTAAGAGAGTTTAAATAAATAAACACTACCTATAATAAATGGGTTAGAAAGAGGGGACCCCCATCGCGCATCGTTGTCGTCGCTCGCTCGCTTCGGCGTCGGCTACGGCACGGCTTTGGCTTGGCAAATGAGTGACGAGAGATAATTTTTTGGACAAATTATTTATTATTTATTTTAAATAATTTTATGGCCAAAAAATTATTATTTTTCAATTAATAGTTGATAACAGAAGTTACCCAAAATGTTTTAAACTTTTTTAGTTAACCCGGCCCGACTGACAGACTGGGCGTGACTGTTTAATTCCCGTTCATATTAAAAATTCCCGCCCTGGACTGTTTGAAGGTTGTAACTTAAGGAACATGGTCAATAACATGTGAAAGTTGCAACCTGTTATTAATGGTGTGTGATTCTTAAAGGGTTTTGCAACCTTTCAGGAATATATTCTTCTGCCTATAAATACCATCAGTCTTAGAATATTTACCTAAGAATTTTTCGGATCTTGCCTTTCTTCTAAAAACACCTATTTCTTCGTTGTACTTTCATGTTGTGGCTTGATTCGCTGACAGTAGAGTTTTTCGTATCTTATACTGTTTTTTTTAACTGATTAAATCATTTACTCTAGGAGGTTATATTCCAAATCAAACCTCGGATACTAGAGGGGAATAATATTCATTAAGGGGATACTGTGAATTCAGTGGATTGCTTTCTTCTAATTGACAAAGGTATTCCAAATTCTGGTAAGTTTTACAGATTTCCAATATTTTTTACAAATAAAGTTATGTCATCTTATTTATGGTTCTAAAAATCTCAGTTACTTCTGGTTGAACAGGTTTATTACAACAGTAATTCTCTGATTTTTATTAACACAGATTCTGAACACCAAAAATCCCTTGTTGCAAAGGGGGAAGGAATGAAAAGGTCCTATAAAGATTGACATTAGGAAAGTAGTGCTTTGAACAAGGTCTCCTATGTTCCAGAATTGCGCAAGACCTATGTTTTTTTCCCGTTCAACTAAGAATGGATTCAAATGTGTATGTATGTGTTTATGATAAAAAAGTGTGAGTATGGAATGAAATGTAGTGTAGGAAATGTACTTTATTTATGGCATGAATGTTAGGGGACACTTAATAACAAAACTTGCGAAACCTGATGAACTTACATGTTTTGCCCTACAAAATTTTAGTGCAATAAATCAAAATTTCAAGTTTGCAGTTGTGAATCATAAGTACGCCTAAGACTCCTTATAACATCGTAGAAGGGGAATATAAAATCCCTTAGAACTGTTCACACTGACATGTGTGACATGAGTCAATACCATCTTGTGGTGAGAAAAAAATATTTCATAACTTTTTATTGACGATTGACAACAAGATATTGTATGTTTACTTGCTAAAAATGGTTAAGGATGAAATAATAGATGCCTTAGCGATGTATGTGGTGTAAAATGATTTTGAAAAATGGTTGGATAGAAAAAATAAAAACCGATCAGAAGTGATAGGTGGCAAAGATATGAGTCTCCATTTGCCGAAATTGTTTGGAAAATAGACATAATCATCAAGACTACTTGTCCTTGCACTCCTCAATCAAGGAATGGCAAACACAAAAAGAAAATCAATTTAAAGGAAATGATTGAATGTATACTTATAAGTTAAAGTTTTTACAACAAAATTTTTGGGGGGAAGGGAAAGCTCTCTTACAACAAATGGAATACTCATAGATGTTCTCACACGAAGCAAATGCCTATTCATATGAGAAAATGGACAGGTAGAAAACCCAACTTGAATATTGAAAGTGTGGGGGTTTTGTTAGGCCAAATTCCAAGTTCTTATAACGTATAGGGTAAAATAGGGTCCTAAGCATTTGTGGATGTGTTTTCATTATTATGCCACAAATAGTACAGGCATGTAGATTTTCGGTTCATAAATCTGAACATTTAGATAATCATGATAATACATTAATAGAATAAGAGAATGCTGATTTTTTGAACATATCTATCCGTATAAAACTAGACTTGTCATCTAGTGGGGGACCTAAACAACCCCAAGAAGAACCAAAAGAGAATGAAACCAATGAAGAGAGCCCAAGGCGCAGTAAATGTCAAAGAGGCTGTCAATACTGAGATTAAATCAATCCTAAGCAATCATACCTGGGAATTGGTTTATCTTCTTTTAGGAACAAACCCTTGGGTTCAAAATGCATCTTTAAAATAAAGGTGAAAGATGACGAAACTATTGACAAATATAAAGCAAGACTTGTTGTCAAAGACTTAAGAAAAAAAGAAGTTCTTGATTATTTTGACATATACTCGCTGGAGAAGAGGATTACATCAATTTGAAAGTTAATTGCACTAGCTGCAGTAGACATTCTTAAAATCAATCAAATGTATGTGAAAACTATCTTCTTCAATGGAGAGCTGGAGGAAGAATTCACATGAAACGACCTGAGGGTTTTGTAGTTCCTGGTAAAGAAAAGAAAGTGTGCAAACTTATTAAGTCACTTTATGGACTAAAAGAAGCACAGAAACAATGGCATGCGAACTTTGATCAAATCATTTTGTCAAATGGAATTAAGATCAATAAATGTGATAAACGTGTTTACATTAAAGATACTCCGAATCAGGAAGTCATCGTATGCCTATATGTGGATGATATGCTGATAATGAGCAAGGACATTGCCAATATAAAATCTACTAAGCATATGTTCGCTAGTAAGTTTGATATGAAATATCTAGAAGTTGCTGACGCGATATTGGGAATTAAGATTCTCAAAACTCCTAATGGTATAACATTGTAAAAAAACTTATTATATTCAAAAGGTACTTGAAAAGTTCAAATATTTGAATTTCTAAAGGACAAAGACCCCAATTGATGTGAACCTTCATCTTGCAAAGAATAAAGGTGAAATTCAGTCTTAATTGAATTATGCCAGAGTGTTGGGAAGTTTGATGTGTGTCATGAATTGTATACGACCAGACATAGCTTGTTGTATTAGTAAATTGAGTCGATACACAAGTAATCCCAATCAAAATCATTGATTGGCAATGGAGAGAGTTTTCGCATATTTAAATAAGGCTCAAAATAATGCTCTGCATTACAACAAATATTCAACAGTTCTTGAAGAATATAGTGATGCAAATTGAATTACAGGGTCAACTTGAAAAAAAATCCACAAGTGGATGCGTTTTCACTATTGGTGGAGCAGCAATATCTTGGAAATCATCCAAACAAACATGTATAGCTCTCTCTACAATGGAGTCTTAATTCATCGCCTTAGACAAGGTAGGTGAAAAAGCTAAATGGCTCCAGAATTTCTTAGAAGATATTTTTTTTTGTCCCAACCCAATGGCCCCCATATGCATACACTATGAAGTAAATTTGAAATAGGAAGGGCTAGAAGCGTTATGTTTAACGAAAAATCTCCTCACATAAGATGAAGACATAAATCTGTTGAACAACTACTCTCTAGTGGAATTATCGCAATTGACTATGTAAAGTCAAAGGATAATGTTTCGGATCCACTTTCTAAAGTCCTGACTAGAGATGAGGTTGAGAAATCATCAACAGGAAAGAGACTATGGCCGAGAACAAGTCATTGTGTCGGTAACTTAGAAGACTAGACATCCCAAGATCTAGGTTCATGGAGATAAAATAAAGTCATTGATGACGGTTCAACATTGTCTAAAATTATTTTATGGTTCATTCTCATGATTAGACAAGATTCAGTAACCATAATAAAGGCATAATGAACTTTTAATGGTTTGTAAGTTTGATACAGGGTATATCAATTAGTGTATCTATGGGATAACACATTTAGAAACCACCTATGTGAGTGTTAAGTGTAAGCCGCTTCAAGGAGAATCCGATAAGGCCAGTTCTTTAAGCACTTATTAACCGAGATGTGTTCATGGCTGAAACGAACAAAACAATGAGAACTATTAAAAGTAAAAGGGTTGATTGTGTGACTTATGTTGTCTAAAAATGCATCAAAGCTCAATGGTTCAAAGATATCGAATCTACAAATTGACCCACTATATCCGATATATGTTCACTACGGAAAGTTTAAAGAGAAACCTACTTATCCAGATGTGATTAACCCTTAAATACAAGACGTAAAAGTTTTTCATGCATATGTTTTAACAATATCCATTCCTCATTCATGTGGGAGATTGTTGGGTTTAGCATAATGTGAATGGGAAAAGAGAAGAGAAAATGGAAAGTGAAGGAACCAACTTTGGAGGGAAAATGAAAAGTTATTTGCAACGAGAAAATAAAAAATCATTTCTCCCATATTGGTAGAATAAATTAATTTGTTGTCCTTATATTAGGAAATACTTCTTATGTATCTTAAAAGGTTACAAAGAAGGTGCCCCCTCGCGCCATCATCATTGCTCGCCCTGGGACTCAGCTTCGGATTTGAATTTGGATTTGGAAAATGATTTGATTAATTGTTAAATTTTTTGGACAATTTATTTAGTCGATTTATTTCCTCTTATAAATTAATTCAGAATGTTAGTTAAATAAAAGAATTACTTTCGGAGAAACGAAATTTATTTGAAATTTGCGGGCAATGGTAATAACGATCTAATTTTCGAAAAGTTGTTATTATTTCCCAGAAGGCACATATTTCTAAAAAGTTGTTATTTTTTCCCAAAAGACATAGATTTCTAGAAAAAACTGTTCTGAACAGATGTTTCTAAACAAACATATTCCTTGCTTAAAACGGCTATAAAAGGAAGTCATTTTTCGTTTTTCAAACACTAAAAAATATTTTCCTTCTCTCGACATACGTTGTCTCTCAGAAACAAAAAGTGTCGATCGACTGAGTCTGTGTGTGGCTTGTTACTATTCTTACGTTCGCTGATATTATTGAAGTTTGAGGTACCTCTACATCTTTAACAGGTTAATCCATTTTATCTTGAGAGAAATTAATCTGCAACCTCGAGTACAGTGAGGGGTTTAAATTTCTTTAGGAGACATAGTAGTTTTTGTGGACTCGGATTTAAAGTTTTTGTCTATTTCATCATGTTTCTATTTTTGTTTTTTTTGACTAACCTTAATATAGGGTATAACAAGAGGCTTGCCAATAAAATCTTGATCTCAACTAGAATCAACAAAACACTAGATGTTGATCCCGATTACCTTTATTTGCATCATTAAAAGATGCATGCCAAATGACGTCAGTCTATTAAATGTACGAGTATGCAAGGGGAATTTAAAAAACAATACATAAGCTTAAAAGAAACTGAAAGAAATTACTTGTCTCAACTCAACTCAACTTAACTGAATTCAATATAAAGAAATAAAGTAAATGTAATATAAAGAAACATTTAAAGCATGAATATCAACTCTGTATATTTGGAAATACAATCTCTCTATGTGTATGGAAAGATACCATATAAACTCTGAATTGCATGTAAAAATACAAATCAACTGTGTATATAAGAATACAAATACTTCTGTGGGACTTTTTCTTACCGAAAACCATCACGTGAGAGCTATTGTGAATATACAACATTTTGCCTCACATTGTCTGGGTCGTCCAATACCTTGTGTAGGGTATGATTACTTACTACTAAGTGGATCCACTAGACTATGCTAAAAATTACTAAGGAATCATCGAAAAAGTTTTATCCTTTTCTAGCCATGGTGGCTTCATAGTTCATGGGGATTGACAGTTGTCTGAATTCTACCTAAATCTGTGCTCAATATTTATACCAAAATATGATATCAACTCTTATGTTTAAAAATATACTTCTTTCTATGATATGAGATAATTTCTCAAAAATTTAGCTCAAAGGCTATCTTGGAAATCAAGGTTTCCTTTCTTGCTTAATTTTTAAAGCATTGGAAAACTAGCTTAAAGTCTTTTGGATATCGAAGTTTCATTTCTTGTGTAGATGTGAATATATTTTACTCTTTGGGCATACATAGTCACCTTATACTCTTTGAACAAATAAACTTCAATATTTACTCTACTTGAACTTTAAGTCTTAAAACAAAGTTAAAACATTGAAATGACTTTTAGAGAACTCTAAGAACACTTTTTGACTTAACTCTTACTTCCCTTGACTTTGATCTTAACTTTCCTTGAAATTAATTATTGATTTAAGGATCATGATCTCATGTTATGGATGATTTCATATATTTTAACCGTCCCAAAGAGTATAAGAATCAACTAGTGTCCCTGACGCTTTGAGTGGCGCGGGGCGCTAGACAGAAAACTTCAGAGCTAAAGTTGGGGCCTGCTGGCTGGTGCAGCACTTCGGTGAACTCTTTGGGGCGCACTAATAGGTGCATCAGCCCACCACCATTCCCCATATTTTTAACGAACTTCCTTGGTCGTATTTCAACTTTAAACCCTCTAAACTCAATTGAGTATTTTCTCAAACACTTATATTTGACTGCATAATCAAAAGATGCAAGAAACTACCCAAACGACATCTAATTTCATGAATTAAAAATCAAGAACTCCTCAACAACTTCAACAATAAAGAATCCAATGGAAACTTCAAACAAATCCATAAAGAACTCAATTTCAATACTTTGAAGAACATAATTTCGCTGAATAAATTATGATTGGCGTGTGGACGAACAAACCCAACGCTATGTGATCTCACATACCTCGAGGGATCACTCCTTGATGAAATCGATGACTCTGCGTTGCTTTCAACCTCTCTTGAACCACTTTAACCTTCTCCAATTTCAAAACCTCCAGTAGGGTATTTGAATATTCTCCCATAAAGAGCTTCATAAGGAGTCATTTGGATGCTAGAGTAGTAACTATTGTTGTAAGCAAATTCAATAAGGGGTATGTGATCATCCCCATTACCTTTGAAATCGATTACACAAGCCCTCAACTTATTCTCTAAGGACTGAATAGCGCTCTCTGCTTGCCTATTTGTCTACGGATGAAATGCAGTACTTCAGTTTACTTTTGAACCCAAGCCTTTCTGAAATTAATTATAAAACTGCATGGTAAATTCTTCTCCCCATTAAGTATAACTACTTCTTGAATATACAACTCAAAATATTCTTCTGTCGAATGGGTAGTCTTTACCAGAAAAAAGTGGGATGATTTTGTCATCTTATCAACAATCACCCAAATAGAATCATTCTTCATGTGATACCTTGGTAAACTTGGGACTTTGATGCTCTAACTTAACTTTTTGTCAAGTTGGACACTTAGCAACAAAATCTACAATGCCCTACTTCATACTACTTTACCGATAAACTCTCTAAAATCGCGATACAACTTTGTGAAACCCTGATGAATAGAATATCTTGTCTGTGAGATTCCTCCATGATCCTCTCTTGGAGTTCATCTACCCTTGGTACACAAAACCTACCTTGATACCTCAATACACAATCTCTCTCTTGTTCAAAAACCATTACTTTTTTATTTATGAACATTTGCCTTCAATCAAGCAAAATGGGGTTGTGATCTTACTTTTCTTTCACTTGTGACACTAATGATAATTCAACCGCATTCATCACCGCTGCTCCTCCTTCTATGGAATGCATCAGTAGAACTATTAATCGTGCAAGTTTATGCACATCTCTTTCTATCTCTTTCTTGTCTTCCTCAAAATGCGCGGTTTTACCCATACACAACCTACTCACGGCATCGCAATAACATTAGCCTTACTTGGGTGATAGCGATTATTAATGTCACAATCCTTGAGTAAGTATAACAACATAATTTGTATAAGATTAAGATCTTTTTGAGTAAACACATACTAAGGCTCTTATTATCGATGAACACATTCACATGAACACCATAAAGATAATAGCACCACATTTTCAAAGAAAATACGACGGCCGCCAACTCTAGATCATGGGTTGGGTAGTTCCTCTCATGACTTTCAACTGCGTGGAGGAATAATTTATAACCTTTCCATTTTGCATTACAAAAAAACCCAAACCAACTCTATGCACATCACAATTTACAACAAAGTCTTGCACAACTTCAGGTAAGGTTAACACTGGGGCAGTAGGCAACCTCTTTTTCAATTCTTGAAAGCTTTTCTCACAAGTTTCAAACTATTGGAATCTCACTATTTCTAAGTCAAATTGGTCAAAGGGGATGAAATAGATGAGAACCACTCTACAAACCTTCTGTAACAGCCAAGAAAACCCAAGAAACTCCAAATATCAGTTGGAGATTTGGGTACATGCCATTTCTGTACTGCCTCTATTTTCTTAGTATCAACCCAAGAAGCTCCCAACATCAGGCTTATCTTTTGAGACTTGAGTTGTCATCTTGGTTAATTGAATGTTATTTTAAGACATTTTATGTTTATTTCATAAGTTAATCATTTGAGACTATTTTCTTGTGTTTAACTCTTTTGCTGAGTAGTACAAGTCAAGGCTTAGCTTGGGGTAAGCAATGGTTTTCGAATGTCAATCCCTCCCAGGGAGTAGGCCCGGGGCATAATAGTTGGGACAAGACCCAAGAATCTTTAAAAAAACTACTACTAGCAACTCATCAAATTAGAGTCCTCTAAAAGTAAAGACACCTCACTCGAAAGTTAATGAACGGATGAAATGATCTCACAAGACTCTTTTTGAGGTACCTAAGAACATGTATCTACATCATTCAAAAATGCAGGTCGAATGACATCAGTACATTGAATGTACGAGTATGTGATATAGTTGAATAAAAAATAACTAATGAAAGGATTAGTGTCGATACAGATATATACTCAACTCAATATACTTAGTTCCCTTATACTCTTACTCAATTCATACTTGAAAACTCTTTATCAAAAATATACCAACATCATATTGTGATGTGATCATTGACGAACCAGAAAGTTATATTGTATAAATATTAATGGCATAACTAGATACTATACTTCTTAAACATTGAAGACTTACTCGATTGACTTACTAATCATCTTTTAGAAATTTTTTTTCTAAAAACTCATCTTTACTACCTCAAAAAACTCAGTTTAAAACTCAATTATTGGATTAAAAGATTCTCAAGATTTATAGCTCAATTCATAGGGTTCATGCGAAACTTTGGACAGAAATGACTCAACTCAGGGATCTTAATAGCAATATGAAAACTCAAAGCTCAGAAATTAAAGATACTACTCATCTCAAAAAATACCCAATTCATAGGGTTCATGTTGAAATTTAGACATGAACGAATCAACTCACAAATATTAGTGCATAACAATAAAATTTCAAAAAGAATCCAAAACTTAGGAACTCAAAACCAACTCATCTCAAGAATACTCAGATCTAGGGATATAATCCTATATTACTCTTTTACTCATTTGAAAGTAGATTTAGGGTGTAAGGACGAACTAGTCCAAAACTATGATAGTCTTACATACCTGGAAGAACAGGTTCTTGAAGAATCTTGAAAGAGAACTTAATTAGAATCCTTGAAACCCTTGCTTGAAGGTAAAAAATCAAGAAAACTATTATTGATATTCTTGAATTAGTTTCTTGAAATCTCTATGTCCAAGAACTATGATTTTTATTAGTGATTCATGATTATATGGAGGAATCTAAGTTGGAAAAAAATGAAATTATTTGAGAAAGACTTACCTTGTTGAAGAACCTTGAAAAAGATTGAAAGAATCTTGAATTGAGTCTTCTACTTTGTTTTCAAAAAGAAAAACAGGAAAGTTATAAAACATAAATTGTGGTAAGATTACTACTCACACTACTTGTGTTAAAATACCAAACTTTTCAACTCAAGCAACCTATATGTCCTCCCTTCAATCAATCTATAATCACATCATATCAATCTCATATTAAAATCCGTTTAAGCTAATTCATAATAAATTTAGAATACCTAATCAATCAGATGTCATAATTGATTCTCATTTTCTCGACCTATATTTACTGATACTTTGAGTAATTTAATTAGCCCATTATATTACCAACTTACCTGATCTTCATTCCATTCAAAGTTCTCTCAAAGATTATTCAAATTTGTGTTTTAAACAACAAAAGTTATCTTGTTGACCAATATATTTTCTTTGTTGTCTATCAAAATACAACAATTTTATATTCCAATCATTAAATGCCCTCCCCCGTTCATCAAAATTTAACAAACTTTTCTATTTTTTAAATTCATGTTTGATAACTCTCAACCCAATTGTATAGCCATAAAATATACAAATCAAATCTATAAACTAAATTTAGGGACTTACCTTTCTCTTCTACTTCTCTTTTTTACTTATGAAACAAGGTTTTGAAAATTTTTTCCTTTCTTCGTTCATTTACCGAAGAACAAGAAGAGCTCATTCCTTTTACTTACTACTGCAACAATGGGGCTAAAGCCCACTCCCCCTATTTTTTTAAACTAAAATTATTAACTAAATTTCTCTACTTCATAATAGGGTTTAATCATATAATATTATATTGATGAATTAGTAGCTACTTACCTCAATATAGATAATGAGATATAGAAGCAATAGTTGTAAAACAAGAGGTGATTTTTTTTTCTAGTTAACCTAAGTCATTCTATTCTAACATAAATTTTTATTTAGCTCAGTGTCACGAATTTAGAGTCTTACTAGATCTTCGTGCGGCACTTGACAACTTAATCACGAATCTGTCATGATCTCGTAAGGTCAAGTAAGTCCTTTATGCTAACATTGCTAAGAGAATGCAAAGAAATACTTAGAAAGATTTGGATGAAGGCTTTATATTGCTTGGAAGATTTCTTACAACATTGTTGGGTGATTTACAAATGAGAGTCCCTCTATTTGTACTACTTCCTAGGGGCTAAAGTGTAATTTATAATTACTTACAAGTCCCTAAGTTATTTACGCTTTGGTCCCCTTTATGCAGAATTCTACATTTTCTAGGATTTTCCAAAGTTTTCCTTGAAAATATCTAATCTTTCTTCTAGAACTCTCCAAAGCCTTCTTGAAAGATCTAGGGGCTTCTAGAGTTTTCTATAAAGTTCTCCAAAACTCTAGGATTTTCTTCCTCTATTCAGATGCAAATTCTTACTAAGAATTGGTAGGAAGTGACACTCTCTCCCACCTATTGATGAGAAACTGTATTGGCGACCAAGTTTTGCCTTCTCGTATGTGAGACCAATAGTCCATTGATTCGATCAATGCCCTCGCGCAACTGCTTCAATAGTTTCAGAACCAAGGCTCTTCAATTTAAGGAACCTTCCATATTCATGTGGTCCACCGCATGTGTAGCAACCACCTCTTTTGTCAACCTCTTTCTTTTTCTTCGTGTCGCCATGACGTCAAGACTTCTTGTCATTTGACTTATAGGTATCATGCTTCTTAGGATGTGGTCGCTGCTCCTCTCTTTTGCCAAAATATCCCTCATCATGGTCATGACTACCTCTCATCTCCTCTCCTTTCGCATTGTGAGGCTTTTCATGCTTGAAGTCCGTAAAAGCTTTGACCTGCGTGATGGCTTTATCGATAGTCCTAACATGTCAGCGTTCCAACTCCATCCTGGGACAATTTCAAAGCCCATCCATGAAGTGTAACAACATATCTTCATTCGTGGGGTGGGGGGGGGGATTTGAAGCATGAGGGTGGTGAACTCCTGCACATACGCGTGTATATTGCCCGTTTGCTTCAGCTCTTTAAACTTGCGCTTCGCCTCATGCATTACGTTGTTAAGGAAGAACGCCTTCTTGAACTCCTCTTGGAATTGCTCCCATGTTTTGATGGTGCAACACTTATTTCCTATTTCCGACTCTTTACACCTCCACCAGAGCGTGGCCATCTCCAAAGATACAACACCTCGATGTTGATCTTACTCTCGTCGCTCTTTAACCTGTTACACTTGATGTAATTATCCAAATGCCACAGAAAATTCTCCATCTCTTGCGTGTCACTGACGCCTTTGAACATAGGTGGTTTAGGAGCCTCGACCTTGGCCTCCCTATCTTGGTCAAACTACGAAGATTCTCAAACTTCCACACCTTCCTTAAGTGCTTTTATCTCGGCTTTCACGGTCTCAATCATGATTAACACCTCCATGAACAGACACTCCAAGAAAGTGATAACCTCTTTCATCTCAAATTAGGCCCTGTGACGTCCCTACAATACCTCACAGATGTTTTCGTTCTCCTCGAGGGTAAAGTCTTCAAGGGTTTTTAACTTGCCATCAGCCATGTTCAAACTTTGTCCTGATATCTCCACGTCCTGCTTCGTCTTTTAAACCATTGCAATCCACTCCTCCCCACCATCTAACTGGACGTTGGTGGTGCTAGCGGCATTTATGTCTCCTCCACTAGCCATCCCATTAGTATAACTTTTGCTCTGATACCAAATTGTCACGGACTTAGAGTCTTACTAAATCTTCGTGCGACACATCACAATTTACTCACGAATCTTTCACGATCTCGTAGCTCAAATAAGCCCTTTATGCTAAGATCGCTAAGAGAATGCAAAGAAAGACTTACAAATATTTTGAAGAAGGTTTTATATAGCTTGGAAGATTGCTTAAAACTTTGTTGGATGATTTACAAATGAGAGCCCATCTATTTACTACTTCCTAGGGGCTAAATTATAATTTACAAATTAATTACAAGTCCCTAAGTTATTTATACTTTGGTCCCCTTTCTAGAGAATTCTACATTTTCTAGGATCTTACAAAGCTTCCCTAGAAAATATCTAGTCTTTCTTCTATAACTCTCCAAAGCCTTCTTAAAAGATCTAGGGGCTTATAGTGTTTTCAACAAACTTCTCCAAAACTCTAGACTTTTCCGCCCGTATTCGGATGAAAATCTTACTAAGAATTGGCGGACGTGACAGGAGGATCTCCTAGACAAGTACTCCTGCATAGTAGCATAATAATAACAAAATACAAGGTGATTTTTTCCATTAATCCAAGTCACTTGGAAAGAAGATCCGCGTCCCAAAACTTGATGAAATCGAAATTAAGAGAGATCAACGAGATGAAGATCTATGTTTGTTACAAATCAATTTGAATGCAAAAACCTAAATCTTACTAAAGTGGGAACAGGAAATTGCGACAGTGAGAAATCAGAACTGCAAATTGAGAGGGTGAGAGAGAAGAGCTAGAGTGATCTTAGAGAGTGAGAATGAAATGGGGCTGCTAGCTTAGAGAGATAAATGGGTTTGTTTGAGTGAGCTTAAAGGGAAAATAATCTTGAGTTTGGCCATAAACATCCTAATATATTTACATTGGTAAAAATTTGGATGAAATTTCACCATTTGCTTTATCATAGTATTTAGGAAGCATATTTCACTTTTTTAAGAAATATTTTTATATGCAAAAGTTTTAAAACTATCAGTAATTCCACAACAAATTTATTAGATCTTCATTGCAACCAATTACAAGTAGTGTTCATGACACTAGAGTAATGTGGTATTTCGAGTGAGTGCAACAATTATCATTCCATATATTGTAACGAAGATAAAATAGTTACCATGAACCGTTTGTTTCATCACTACTTTGGTGTTCATTTAAAAATCTACTATGGAGGATGTTTTTGTCAATGATGAAAATTTGGTGTGGAATTTTAATTTTAAAAGCTCACAAATAATGAGATGTAGCTCATACTAATTTGTTTTTAGTATCTGAAAATTTGGGTTATTTGTCAAATAAAGACAAATTCTATAAACAAATACTATTTGTTAAATTTTTCCCAAATTTTACTTCAAAAATCTTTGATCAAAAGGGTCCTAAATTAGTTGAGTTATTTAGTAATTGTAGGTATTTTAAAAAAAAATAGTTGGGGTTATGACCCCTTGCAACTTAATAAAAAATTGTTGGGCCTAAACTAACCTCTACATTTAATATAATTTTAGGAAGATTAGATAACTTGTTAGGGAGTTCACAAATTCAAGCCTAGTCAAGTGAGATTGTGATGACACATAGTGCCGCAATGCGAATAGGTAAGTTCAATGTCAGAGTTTTACTAATGTAGTCAATAAATAAAAAGGAAACGGGAGGAATACGACAAGTAGAAAGCTTCAAATGTTAAATCTTAAATGAGTTATGAAAAATGCGGAAGGAAAACTAAATATCATCCAAGAATGGGTCTTGGTCATAAGCGTAAAAGAGGGCCTTCATGAGGAAAGATAATTGGGGGCTCTTAAAATTAATAGAGTGGAATGATAAAAACTCCTTATATCAAAAAACCATTTTCTTTCTTTATTAACGTTCCACCATATAAAACTTTTGTCACAAGTAAAAACAAATCACCAAATTAGTATGGAAGATTAGAAACCATTTTGGTTCACTTTTTTTCTGTTGCGGCGACATTTTTTGATGGTGTTGTGGTGGTTCTTTGGATTTTAATTTATGGGTAAAAATTACTAGATGCTGCAATACTGTAGATTGTAGAAAAATTTTGGTTATAATCTTCACATTACTAATAGGTCGAATCTATAGCAGTATCAAGATTCCAAAATCAGATGGGACTCACCTTCATTTATGAAGAAAAACAGAGGCAGTTAGGGACTTGTCATCGACACAGTAAGGATATGCTTAACCAAATAAAATTGCATCTAGTTTCTATATTAACATCTGTAAATTCACTCTTACCACTTTTGATTCGTATTGACGAAAAAATTTATGAAACAAACGTGTCTTATATGTTTTCTTATATTCTGTTTTCTTCTATTTCTAAAAGAGACTTCATATACAGTGTCTGATATTTCTTAACATGTATTCAAGATTACGATTTTAATGTATCACAGAGTCAGTAATAGGTAATTAATGTTTATGTCGAGCTGTATATATTATGTATTCCTATTTATTTTTTAATGGATAACTGGAGGCTTACATGTAATTTATGTATGCCGCGCTAGTTTTAAGTATGTCGTGAGCTATCATATTATGATCGATGAGCTACATATTATATATCCAGGAGTTTATGTTATATAATGTATTGTGAGATACTCTTTAATGTAGTGCTAACTAGCGAAGTATGTCAATAGTAACATATATTATCGTTAGATTTTTATGGAGGGATATGTAATTACAAACTACTAGAGAGGAGAGTAGAGGTTTAATTTAGTATTAAAAACGTAATGTGATTACTAACAAACTTAGTCTTGCTATGACCTGCCGTTGACGGGAAACGCCGCACCTGTAATTCTTGAGGTGTAAAGTACTCATTAAAAACATTGAATTATTTCTACTTAGGACTTCATGGACATTAATTATAGAGTTTAAAGTACAATAAAATTATAAGAGAAGTTACCCCTAAGTAGGATATGAGCTTCTTTGGACAAGTTGGATTAAAAATAAGAAACTGACACACTACATAAAAAGACATATGGACTACCTAGGAATGATAACAACAAACAAATGATTAGTGTAATAAAAACCATATTCGTTGTTAATATTAGTGCAATAAAAGTGTCGGGACCCTGGGTGGTATTATATTTTTGTACATTTAAATATTAATGTGATATAGAGTAAATTGATGTTGCAGGGTGGTTGTATTATATTATTGTGACATCTAAATTGGAGTGCTAGCTTAGAGAGATAAATGAGTTTGTTTGAGTGAGCTTATAGGGAAAATATGATAGCGCTTGGCCATATATTTCCTAATATTTTTACCAAATATTATTTGGATGAAATTTCACCATGTGATTGATCATAGTACTCGGAGAACATATTTGACCTTTATAAGAAATATTGTTTATCTCCAAAAGTTTTAAATTTATCGGTACTTCCACAACAAATTTTATTGGATCTTCGTTGCAAAAAATTACAAGTAGTCTTCATGACACTAGAGCAATGTGGTAGTTCGGAGTGAGTGCAACAATTATCATTCTCTATATCATAAAGTAGATAAAACACATGACTTTGTTACCATGAACTGATTGTTCATTATTTTCATCAACAAACCAAATCATCACTTTCATATTCACTGAATATCTCATCATTGCTTTGGTGTTCATATAAAATTATGTAATACAACGCAAACAACTAATAGAGATATGGTTTTGTTAGAATGATTAGAAGGTTAGTGTTAGAATTTTTAATTTTTAAACTCTCCTGCAAATAATCGAGAGTATCCCAAATACTGATTTTTTCGAGTATATGAGATTTGTATTATTTACCACCAAATAATGATAAGTTCTATGGACAAACATATTTGATTAAATTTTTCCCCAAATTTTACTTTGGGGCAAAATCTAATGGTCAAACAAAACTGAAATTAGTGGAGTTTCATTAATTGAGACGATTTTAAAAAAAAGTAGTTGGGGTTAGGACCCCTCTCCAACTAATTAAAAATTTGTGGGGACCTAAAACTAACCCCTACATTTTCCTTATAATTGTTTGGGAGATTATAATAATTGTTACGATTCCAAATTGCTAAGTTGTTGACACCGTATGTTCCAACCAATAGTAAGTCGAATCCACTATATTATCTATTAAATTTTCAATTAAAATAAGGAGGAAGAAAAAATTAAGACGAAGTAGAAGATCTTCAAATGCTAAAATACATTCAAGAAGTTGTGTCATAAATACAAGAGTGTTATGAGTAAAGATAAAGTTCGAATCTCATTAATTAATGGAGTTATAATGCTAAATCACCATACCAAACAATTTTTTTCTTAATAGATGTAATCCAATAAAAAATTGACAAGTAGAAATGAAAAACAATTATTATGAATATTAAAATAACTATTGATGCGTTCACCTTTTTTTTTTTATTTGTGTTGTGTGTGTAGTGTTCGTGTAGGTTTTTTAATTATGGGTAATTACTAATGCTTACAAGATGTAGATTGTAGAAAAATCTTGTTTATAAGCTTTCACTACATACTAATTGTGAATACTAATAATATCACGATCAGAATCAAAGGACTCCTTGCATTATTAAAAAAGCTTTAGACTTTCACAATGTTAAGATCTTTACTCAAAATTAAGTGCATCTAGTTTCTATATAACAGCTGTAAAGTCCACTCTTATCCTTTGGATTTATTTAGCAAAGAAAGTACGCAAAAAGACATGTTTATGTGATGTTGTTATGGTGTTAATATTTTTCATCTATGTCTGTAATTAAAATATCTTAAATCTCATATTTCTGTTAATGTAGTCCAACTCTATGGATAATGTGGCTCAGAGCCAGTATTAAGGCTCGGGGATATATATTATGTATATTTCGAGTTTATTTTTGCTATAATGTGTATTCGAGCTACAGTATTAGTATCTGAGCTGTATCAAATTGATTTGAGCTAGGTAGCATATTCTTAGTCTATTAGTTATATGTTATAATTTATCCCAGCTAATCTTAATGTAGACCTGAAGATATAATGATGTATCCAGTTGTGTTACTTTTTAAAGGATTAATTTAATACAACCTAAGAGGGAAAGATTGTGAATTCATGTTAAAACTATGTGAATCCTAAAAACGAACCGTTCGTCACGCCCCGAGCTACCTGAGACGCGGCGAACGATACCTATGACTACAAGTGATCCCAAGAAAAAAACCTGTTGTTGCATGACATGAAGCATTACTAAAAGATAATAAGCTGTTGGGAAGCAAAAATCATACTTAAAATGAAAAGATGGGGAGGAATACCCATTAATCTAGAACTGGTATCTGAAAAAACTGAGGGTAATACAAAAAGAAATATTTAACTCAATATGAAGTTGAATCTAACTATGTCTGGAAATAGCATCTAAAACAGACAAGAATACTGGTGGAACAAAGCCCCAACTAAATCTAGCAAAAAAACATAAATTAAAATGACTAAAGGAATGAAATAAACACCTATGACTTTTTTTGTTGTTGTCTCGGAGGGAGAGGAGAATACAGATCACCAATGATGTTGCGGCAACTGGAAATCGGGAAATCGATCTATGCACCGATCTGGATGCTGAGAACAGAAACGACAGGGTCAGCGAGAAGATGTAGCCATCATACTGCGTTTATATTGAAAGGGATGAGCATGTACATAGAGTAAAGCTGAAATAAAAAATAATGAACAGCACAAAAAAACACGTATAATAATCTGACAGTGATGTAGCTGATTTAGGAGCATAACTGGATGCATTGACGAATTTATAACATGCTTGAAAACTAAATTACTGAATATAATGATAAATGGTATTTAAAAAGCAGAGAGTCTGACTAAAACTGTGGGGAGATACCCCTAATAACCGATAAAAAAAACTAAATTGAGCTAAATATGGAGTCTGATTGTATAAAGCCCATCGAGAGGACCCCAATATTACCCTGCCAAAGGTATAAAGGACATGATGGCGTGATCACTAAAACTAATGCCACAGAGGGGGGACTTACAACCCTACTCGGATACTAGTTCTGGGTCTATTGGGTACGCTAAACCCCTAGTCCAACTGGTATGTATGCTTACTACCAATGAAATTTAGTAAATTAACTGATTATATCGAATTTTTGTAAATATGGGATAGCTCGAAAATGCAACATGAAAGCTGAGAATGCAACATTAATCTGGGGATTTATATGCGTTTATAACTTCAGGCATGTACTATTGAAGTGTCTGAAAATATGACCTCGCACTGTTAATTCCAAGAAGATAAAAGAAAATACAAAATCTAGTGTTCTGAAAATTCAGCTGATATCTGGTAATAAAATTATAAATCTTATTTGGAACATATATTTAGTAAAATTCAGAAGTTATATTAAAGTTCAGAAACATAGGTTTATTCTGAATAAGTGGAATTCCAAGAACGACTGAAAATAAGGGACCCAATGGTGAAAGGACAAACCATTAGTAAATCCCACATACCTGGTGATTGAAATCACGGAAAAATACTTAAGGTGGGGCTGGGAAAATTGATGGAGCTTTGTGGCGTTCTTGAAATAGGTTACTTGAGCTTTGTTTCCTCTCTTGCTTATCATAATGTTTCTAAGTTTTGATTTATGATTTGACTAGGATATGTTTTAATCATGTTTCTAGGCTTAAACTGACTAAAATCTGATGATTTAGGGTCAAAACGATGTAACTTAGGGTTTAAACAGAGTGGGGAAAAGGTCAAAAGACCACTGGGAAGGTTTTTGTCTGGCCTCACGACGGCCAGGACTGACGGTCCATCGTGCGCCCGACGCCCCGTCATTGTGTCCGTCGTGAGGGCCTGTACGACAGGCCTTTACTAAAATGGTCATAAATTTTTACTCGGAGGCGTGATTTTAGCAAGGTCGGTGGCTATGGAAATATAATTCAATTTTCTATCTGTGGGTATTTCATGGGAGACCTAATTAATTTTGTGCTAAGATTTATGATCATTTAAAGTTAACCCAACTGCATTTCCCCTTAATAGCGTGCAATTTTACCCTACAGACTGTAGGTCCCATACGAAACCATGCTGGTCATCCATTCTCTTGTCAGAGAAGTGGTTTTAAGGGAGGTCTTGATCGACGATCATGGGGACTAAGGGACCATCATTGGACCTACGGACCAGTCTAGTTCCGTCGTTGTCCAAGACTAACCCATTTTTCTTGCTGAAATTTTTAGGAGTTTTTGTCCCATCGACGGTGTGCAGGACGGACAGTGGTTCAGGCTACAGACTATCGATTGCCACGTGATAGCACCTGCACGATTTTTTCTGAAAAAGCTAATTTTTGGTCTATTTTCGCTACGGGTGTTACAATATCTCTCCTGGGGAACATTCATTCCTCGACTAGAAGACTAAAACTAGCTGAAATAGCGGGAGAGAGATCAAACCCCACTACTAAACACTGAGGAAAACTGAGTTCTGAACTGAACTGATTCTGAGTACATGCAATACGGCTAAAATTATAAGTACAAAACTGAGGGGGGAACATGATCTAAAACTGGAAAATTTAACGCATGAATGACTATAAAAATGAAGGAAGAGGAACTATTCCCTCAAGTGGAGTGAAATTGGAAGGGAATTAATGGTAAGGATACTTGAGTTATGGCGTGCTTTGCTTCCCAGTAGCGTCCCTCTCGGGTTGATCCTCCATAAAAACCTGACTGAAGCGGACTTCTTGTTTCTACAAACCTTCTAACCCGTAAGGTCAAAGAATCTCAACTTGTAAATCTCATAAGGGAAATACTATCTTTCACCGCTGTTACACTCTATAATGGCACTCTAGAGGGCTGGGTCACCCAACGCACTTCTTCACGAGTGAGATGCGGAAGACCGGATGCACTGCTGCTAATTTTGCTAAGGAAACTCTACTCATATGGCCAACCATTGTCAAATCCTTTTCACGATCTTGTTTAAGGGGCCTGCATTATGGAGGAATGAGGCTCCCTTTCATTTCGAATCTCATCACCACTTTCATAGTGAGGTTCAGAAAAACCCAATCACTTCAACTTGGAAACTTTAGTTCCGTTGTCATTACATCTGCATTAAGATTTCTAACGACTTGGGATGCTTAATTCTATCTCTAATTAATTGCTCTTTCTCCATAGCTAAAGGGACTTATTCTGGTCCTATCAAAGTGCTTTCAACATACTTCAAAAAACACCGAACAAGAGATCTACATCTACGCACATTAAAAGCCTCATAAGGGGCAATATGAATGCGGATGTAGGATATTTAATGTTGTAGGCAAACTCCAATAAGAGGAATTTGATCAATCCCCAACTAACTTTTGAAATCGCATCCACACAAGCTCGCACACATTATCCTCTAAGGTCTAAAATTGTACGCTATGCCGGCCCATCCGTATGTGGAATGAAATGTGTATTAAGGTTTAAACTTGAAGTACCAAGGACCTTTTTAAAAATAACTTCCAGAAAGAAGGTAAACTAAGGACCTCTGATCGCTCAAACTTACTTCTCAAAGAAGAAGTTTAGTAAAGCGGTCGTATCAAAGTAAAAAGACCAAACTTAATGAAGTTGGATCGTTTCTCACGAGGGAAATAGTCAGACTTAATTTAATTATTTGTATTACTATTATTTAGGTCCAATTTTCCTTACGAAAACAAAAAACAATAAAAGGGGGGGGTTTTATTTCTAAATGATTGAAAAAATAACTAACTAAATTAAAGTAGACCACCTAACAGGATTTCCAAATCGTTAAAGTTTAATCAATTAACTAAAGTAACTCGGGTTCCGTGTCCCACAGGTTCCTCACTTGATAATTCTAACTATAAAACAATTTTTCCTAGTAATCTTGCATTGTTAAAGTGATAATTATGTATTTTCAAAATTCTTGGTCCGGCATGGATATAGAAAAATTCACTCCGCACTTGGTCCGGGCTAACGGTGGTGTTGCTATTACTAACCCGTTACATTTACGTATATAAGCATTGTATCGATTATTTGACTAAGGTTATTACCTCGTACCAACAATACTAGCCTGATTAGATAGTATACACTAAATCTAGTTGATAATTCTTTTGCTATTTATCTACTCCTTGGTCCAGCCAAGTAGCATTTTAAGGCAAAGTTCTAACGTTGGTTATCCGTTTCAAAAAGGCTTCTAAGCGAAAGAAATTATCAATACATGAAAAACATTATTCTAGATGTTATTTTTATTAGATTTTCCTCATTATTCACCATGGTTCCCACACCCACCTAGTTTGGAGTTAAAAGTATACATGGCATAATCACATATTCCTATATGTAATGTAAGAATTCCTGCACTCTTACTTCCATGAGAAAGAATAAAAGTCCAGAAATATATATTTGATGAATCGATAAAATCACCAAACATCAACACCAGAGAAAAGTGTGGTAAACAATCCAAACAGTTCTAATATCCAAAAAATCTACTACAACGAGCTAAACAAAAAGTGGTCTAATAACCAAGAGTATAAACCCCAAAAATGAGGTTTTTACAACATTTATTAAAAAAAAACTAAAATTAAAAAAGAAGGAACTCTAAATTGCTTCAAAATCTGTCAAAACGCGGTGGGTCGACGGACTCCTGACGGGATGTTGTGTCACGGACGGGCCGTCATGGACTCCGTCATCCTAACCTTTACAAATCCTTCTGTTGCTTTTCTTTTCCGGACACCTCGCGCCTCACGAACATGTATGACGGACCGTTTCAAGCATGTTGGTCTGTCGAGGGTCTCCGTTCCATAACACTTAAACTTCTTGGAATTTGTGTATTGAGACTACTTCTCTGATCATCACGACAAACCAGTAGGATGGACAGTCATGGCTATAACGGTCCATAATGCACTTCGCCACCCCACACTTGGTCAGACTTCCCCATCTTCCTTTAGAAGCTTCACTATGATGCCACCTACGGACAGTTCCAAAAGCTCGTATGGTGGTTAACTTTTCATGCATTTCTTGATTCAAAACTTCGGACGTTCATCTGTAGAACAGATTTTCCTACAACTAGAGGGAAACTTACATAAAAATCAAACAAAAAAGGCTTCAATGCACCACACTAAACTTAAAGAAAAAAGCATTAAAAATACCGTTGAAACCATTTGTTATACAACACCCCCTCAACTAATTTCGTTGTTGTCCTCAAGCGACGGACTATGACTCACCACAAAATCTTTGTACAATAGTACTCCAGTTAGCTTTCGCAATCATTTGGCTATCAATCTCGATCGTCTCATCTATTTAGCATGTTATCCACTATTAGGCTTTAAATTATGTGGAATCAGACAATGAGAAGACTCACCACAACACTAACACCTATCCTCTTCAATTTCTCAACGAGGTACTAATAATTTCCGGTAGTGTATAGTAGGGTCTCATTCAAAGCAACATCCTCATTTTTCACACCAATGATTTCAGTTTGAGTATAGATTACTTTTTCAAAACTCACTCTCAGAACCAAATTCACCAAACTATTCATACATATTTTCTAAGCGTGCCCTTATTTTCATTTCCTTTTTTAAAAGGTCCGTGTACAACTTTTTAGGATCACGATTGGGACTTTCTAAGTTTGTTAAACATAGGCTCAAGGTCTAGGTAGGGATATTTAGGTATACTTTAGTGACTTTTTGCCCTCTTTTGACATATCGGCTAAAACTTACCAATTTTTATCAATTTATTGTGCCCAATTTCCAAATGCTTTCACCTTTGCATTTTCAACTTTCGTTGCTGTCATTTGTTGACATGTGTTAAGAGAAGGAGTGTGAGAGAGGGGAGGATCGTCGTCCGCCCCAGTTCGCTTTTTTCCCTCCCTGATCTTATCGAACTTCTTTTTATTTAATATTTTTTTATTTCACTTTGATTTCAACTGTTCTGGAGTACTTTCTTTTGTTCTTTTTCTCTTCTTGTTCTGTCAAACTCAACTTTTCTAGAAACCAGTCTCATAATAGCAACCCTCCAACTAATGGATTTGACCATGATTCAAAGTACACAATACACCAAAGTTGGGCAGGTCACATAAAAAAGGTTGTTTTACTGCATTAGCCACCCTCAACTTATGATTTTGGGCATTAAGTGAGGTTGCACTGGTCCAGGAGGGACAGGTCCAACCACATTTATTCATAGAAAAGATCAGATTGGTGGTGAAAAGGAAGGTCTAGTTAAGCTCAAATCTTTGGATCAAAGAAGGGGATTAGAAGGATTAATTTAATTTTTTTTTTTATTGACTAAACTGGGCTATATGGAACAAGGGCCTATGATCCTTTCCTTAATTGCTAATTTACACCTTAATTTTAGAGGAATAACCAGGCAAGTTCTATATCAGTACAAAAGTGGGATATTTCAATCTTCCTCACATCACTTGACATCTCATTAACGTTATAAGCAAGATTATCAGGACAAAAGTCTCGAATTTAGATTTGGGTCATTGCCGTGGTGGATCTCTATGTATGCTTAGAGCAACCATTATCAATACTATGCCTCGTCATGCATCATTTTTCTTTTCATGAGGATATATTTTAGCCATTCATGATCAGAGTTAAACTATGTACACAAGATATAGACCACGCCGGCTCAACCAATTAAACAATAAAACCGTCTCTTGGTAAAAAGAACACAGGCAAGAAAACCCCAAAACGAAGGAGATAGGGGATAGTGGAATTGAGCTACTTAGACTTCACCCTAGCACTCACTTTCATTACCCCACCCAATAAAAAGAATCCCAAATTGTCCAATGCATAAAAAATGAAATAAGAGAGTGGAGGTGAAGCAAACTAGGGGCCGAAAAGCTGCTGACCGATCAGCAAGATTGGGTGGGTCCGGTGCCTAGAAAGCCCCCACCCTCGTTTAGTATGGACACACTCCAGTAGTCTCCTCATCATAACAAATGCTATATGCCAGGCCTCCCGCAATCGCCACACTTTTGGAGCTTGTGACCCCTGCCGCTGACTCTAAAGCCCAATGATCCGACACGGCCTCCTCATATGCAAGGCGAGGGCTCCCTTCACACAGCCTCAATCCCATGATGATTTTTTCTTACATGTTCTAGCCTCCTCTCGACCCTTAGCCTTTGGAATGCTCTCGCAGGGGAGGTGGGGGAATCTCAGAAGTGGAGGGAATAAGGTGCCATAATGTATACCTCAGCATATAATGTCCCCTTGAAGGACTCAACGACCGCAACTTGAAGGGCCAACACGGTCCACCTAAGGGGCTGGTCGGGGGTAGGCAACCCGGGGGCAACTCAAAAAAGAGTCAAGTGCTAATGAACCTCAGCGATCTTACCGCTCTGTGTGCTGGGACTATTTACGCTCAAAACGCTTCTTCTGCCTCAGCAATAGACTCCTGCCGCCAAGGCTGGGGATGTGATGCAGAAGTGTAAGCCATTTGTGCCCTAGTTTCTGGACCCTTGCAAGCAGGACCAGAGCGGGGAAAGGGGCTTAGTGAGAAGAGATCGGGGCAGTGCTACTACCCAGGATAGACTCGACCGGGGTAGTGTCAGTGGTTTCAGAAGCATCCTGCGGCAAAACGTAGCCGGCGAGCATGTGCTACCGTATCAGCCAGATTTTCACCAAGTGGAGGCAACTCTGGACGGTGCCCTCTGCGTGGAGCAAAATCATTGGCCTCATCCCTGATGAGTCCGATATCAATAGGGCCAAGTGGAGTCTTGAGCTGATCAATGTGCCATATGTACACACTTGTAGACCTGCATAGGGAAAATATCATGCACGGAAAAGGGTAAGTAGTTGTGACCTTGAAAGCCTCTCATGCATGACCTCCTGTAGAAGCCAAGCAAAGTCCACCTCAAAGCCGGCTATCATCGCCGGCATCAGAACTGTACGATCCCATGTGACTATATTATCAGCGGCCATGGGGGAAAGGCGGTGGCGGAAAATCAACCATAAGAACTTGGCCGTGAAGGTCAAGTTAGCCTTTTTGATGGATCCTTTCGGCTCCGTTACACAATCGACACCCGCTCCATCAACAGACAAGTGTAGGGTCATCCACCTCTTGGTGGTTTCTCTCAGCGATTGCTCACGCAAGAATTGGCCATCTTTTATAATTTTCCACCGGTAGTCAAACCGATGGTAAGAGGGGTCCGGTTGGCATCAACATCCTCGCCATATAGATATCGACGGATGGCAGGCACGGAGATATCAACCTAAATGCCACGTACTCGGACATGATCAAGTGGGGCCTACTTGTCGGGGGCATGCCGCCTATCTATCTATGATCTGAGAGTAGCCACGTAAGAGGCATAGAACTCTCGGACTAACTTCTCACTATAACGGCCCAAAGAATGTGTTGTCCACCCAGTCGGTGTCTGGTGAAGAGATTGTGGATCTCTGGCATGGGGGGGAGACTACCCGTAAGGACCCGCCTGTCTAGTGTAAGGGTCCGTGTCATGACTCCTTTATCATTCAGAAACTTGACGTCTGAATAAACTTGATATTGCCTGTCAACACTCCACCGGTTGGGCTGGTCGGGAACTGGGGTAATAGCACGAGGCGGTGAGCCGGGAGTGGAATTAAAACTGTCAGCCTCATCATACGAGGCAGACTTGCAGCTTTAGCGGGTGGAGGAACTTCTGCGGACACTGAGGCTTCCTCTGACCACGAAACTCCTAAGGAGCCAGACGCTTCTTCTTTATGTGTAGCTGACCCGGAGGGTGTTCCATTCAGCGTGCGCTCCTCATCAGACAGGGAGGCAGTGACTACACTAGACGCCACCTTTTTGGGCATAGCTCTGGTAGCACGTGCAGCTCGTGATGGAGAGGTAGTTCCTGTGGGCACGTACTCAGGATCATGCTCATCATCAGAGCCTATGACCAGGCGGACAGATGGGGCAAAAGACTTTGAAAGCCCACGTGCGTAAACTCGATCATTTTTTTGTGCCATTTGAGATATTACCTATAAATAATCAATATTAGTACAAGAAGGAGCAAAAACGACGAGCAAAAATGACACAAAATAAATAGAATACCTAAGCTAAAATGACTTTTCTGCAGTAAAAGTGAAACACGATGGACCAGGTGACGGCTCATCGTGAGTACGACGAACTGTCATGGGGTCCGTTATGTCTTACTTCAACTATGTTGATGTGGAGACCCCTGAATGAAATTCTCTAACAAGTATGACGGATAAGCAGGACGGATCGTCGTGACAATGACGGTTCGCCGTGAATGTCCGTCGTGGAGACCCTTAGGAGAGGGGTCTCTAACCGCCACGACGGTTGTGCAGGACGGACCGTCGAAGGTGTGACGGTCCGTCGTAGATGTCAGCCAGAAAATACTTAGAAAAAGTTGGAGACCCTTAGGACAAGGGTCTCGAACAACCATGACGGTTGTGCAGGACGGACCGTCGTTGTAACGACGATCCGTCGTAGATGTTCATCAGAGGATACTTAGAAAAAGTATAGAGACCCTCAAGAGATGGGTCTTTGACCATCACGATGATTGTGCAGGATAGACCGTCGAGGGTATGACGGTCCATCATAGATGTCCGTCAGAGGACACTTTGAAAAAGTAGAAGACCCTTAGAAAAAGGATCTTTGACAACCAGATTGGTTGTGCAGGACGGATCGTCGTTCCCACGATGATCCGTCACATGTATCTGTTGGTGGAAACTTGGAGAAAACGTACAGTGGGATGCTGGAAAAGACCCTATGACAGTCCTTCGTGGGTACGACGTTCCGTCATCGGAGTTTCGTTCTGTCATTTAGTGACAGAACTGGGGATGCCACAATCATCCCCTATGACTAAAATGGAATTTATAGTGTTAACCTACATGTGTCTAATCGAAATACCTAACAAAATAGCAACTAAAGCACGTATTTCTAGAGTTTTAATAATGCAATTTAAGGATTCTTAACCTAGGTCAGACAAAATTGGATCAAAGCATGAAGAAACACCAAAAAGAAATAGGCTAATACGAATAAAAAACAAAAATACAATGTAAATAGGTAGAGATCAGAGACACATACCTGAGAATTTGAGAAAAACAAGCAAGGGAGATACTTGGTGATCAAGAACAGAACCACAACAACCGACTTTGACTAGTAGAAAGGAGAAATCCGGAATTAGGGAATTTGGGGAAGCGATCGGTTGATAGAGAAGGGGTGTAGGAAGTTGGAAGTTGAAAAGGGAGGGAAAATGGGATAAAGAGGGAAGGAAATGGGTGAAGTGAAGGGGTGGGGTTTTTAAAGGTTGCTAATTTTTTAAATTACCCCAACTGGGTCGGGTCGGGTACACTCGTTAATGACGCAACGAGTCCCCGACGATGGTACATTGCAGATGCGATGGTCCGTCATTGGTTTCGTCACATGTGCCCTACTATTGAAAGTAAAAGAAAGACGTATCTGGCACGACGGATTCATTCGATGGTCCATCGCATGCGTGACGGTCTGTCGATGTGTCCATCAGTGACTGTTGCAGAGTGATTTTCTGCAGAATTTCCTGGTGATGTGCCTGCAAATTTAAAACCCATTAGTAAAAAATGTTACCATTACTAAAAAGAAAAATTATAAGTATTGGGTTGCCTCCCAACCACGAGCCTTATGTACGGGTGGCACGATTAAGGACAGTTAATGCACTCAACTTCGTCAGTGGTAGGCCTCGATCACTTCATTCACCCGATTCAGCTGCCAAATAGAGTTTTATTCGTTGTCCATTTACTTAACCGTACACCATCCTTGGTTTCTAAACTCAATTGAGACAATGAGGAGAATAGTTGGGTAGGTAATTCAAAGAATGGAGCTTGCCCGAACACCCAACGCACCTAAAATGTCTAAACGCACAAAAATCCCCAACCATAAACTCTCGTTTATCACTTTTAGGTCAGGTACTTCTTCATCTTTTCTCTTGTAGGATATAGCAGATGACCAATTTCAAGTCACCACTTGCCCTCATGGACCCACAAATTTAGTAGGTCGCTTGTTCATGTTCAACCGAAATTTCATCTGCCCCTTTTCATATCAAATAAGGCTCTTACCCATGAAGGAATGGCCTCCCAAGAATTAATGGGCCTTCAAAATCGATCTTCCTAATCAAGAATAACAAAATCTTTCGGAAAATGATGAATGATTCCACTTGTACTAGCACATCGTAGAGTATCCCGATAGGGACTTTTTACTGTACGATCGGCCACCAATAGCCGCATCGCAGGGGCTTGGATCACCTAAAACCCAAACTTCTTTGTAAAATCGAGAGGGGGCATGAGATTTAGCTTGCCCAAATTCAAGAATGCTTCGCCAAAATGTAATAACCGATGTACAAGGAATAGTGAACGCAACCCGGTCTTCTTCTTGTGTACTGAGATCGTGTGCAATAGCACCACAATGGTGCATTGCTATCATCATCCCTCAAAAGGACCGATATTTTCTTTGTCTTGTAACCAGATCGTTTCAAAACCTGGCATAACCGGGACATTGGCATTTGTTTACAGCTTCTACAAAAGGGAATCATGATAGAATGTGCTTCAACATTATTATAAAACGCGATATTCATCCTCGGTCTTTTCACTAATCTTTGAGGAAATAGGGGGGTGGGGTTCTAGGCAGGGAGTTACTTTTTAGGCACTTCAGGCATCTTTTTCCAGTGGTTATCGTCTAATGCACAATTAACCGTCACCACTTCTATCAGTATCTTTAGTCATTTTTTTCTCCATTAGCGGCATTGTGGGTTCAATGGTTTGCTTACCCCCCAAAATTAGTGGATTTCAATACAATAAATCATCATTTTTCGATTTTGGACAGTGTTGCTAGGAAGAGGCCCGATATCGTGTATTCACAGTCGAAGATTATTTGGCCAAGTGTAACTAAAGACTGCTTACTCGATATGCATGAGTTATCCAACTTTCGCCCACTATCCGCTAATCACTCCTCAAATCTTTCTTTAGTGTGCTCATCACTGCATAGGTAACCTACTCATCATTTATGCAACATATCATCAAACTCGCGCCATACTGCCTCCACCATCCTAGGAGTAACTTCCATTTTGGAGGAGGAAACATAGGGCCCATTCCTTCATTTCTATTACCATATTACACTCTTGAAGTTGTTGTCGGACTTTGTAATACATTCTCGAACATAAGGCCCTCAGGTTATAGTTACCATAGATCCAACCTTGGTTCTCTTGACCTTACGCCAATTCTCCTTTATTAGAGCTTGGGAAACTCGGTCGAAAACCCCCCTCTGCTCATTATACCCAATAGGAAGACTTCATAATAGCATTCATCATTGGTGGTGGGCTTTACCAGTGTTGACTGCATTATCTGTTCGCACCCTAGACTGACATGTTTCAATACCAATCCAAGCCAGTTCTAATCAGAAGCCATCTCTGACGAATCTCATCTGTGGCTGGGTGAGTGGATGGAATGCGAAGGTATTTCTCCAGTATAGACTTCCTAGTACTCCAAGCTTATTGTTTCTGGGAATTTTCTCTAACTTTTCAGCAATCCTCAGCATAAGGGACAGCTCCCCATAAGAACCACCGCTATAGTATCCAACATCGCTAGTATGATCATCCTGGCCCCGATAATAGAGTACTCCTTCAGTGACTCATCATCTATGCGGTGTTGTGAATGGGGGACACTTTCAAAAATGAGGGGAATCTATCCCAAGAAATAATAACTGACTCTCCTGGCAGTAGTGCCACAAAGTTGTTCAAATGTCTTTGTGGTTGTAGTTTCTTTGAGACCCAGATAGTGCGTGCTAGAAAACGTCTTAGTTGGTTCCAAGTGAAAAACTATGATTCTATTATAAGAGGAATCCAGTGCATGTTGAACCAAAAGCAGCTCTTGTTAGTGAGAGAGGAAATACTCTTGCCCTATTACATCCAAATCAAATCAGGCCCTCCCCTACACCAAATCTTACATACTTCCCGTACCTTATCTATATGGGCATGTGTCTCCTCAGAAGGTAGCCCTAAAAAAAAACCTCAGGTAGTGAGCATTTGCACAGATACTAGTTACCACCAAAGGTGTGCATGGTGCGGTTAGAGGGGGCAACAAAGTGGACCAGGCCATGGGAGTCTACTATATGTCATAGCCTGATGATAGCATTCTTAGGAAGTGGCGCGGGAATTTTTGTCCCCTCTATTGATGTTCACCGGAGAATTAGGTAAAAAATGGACCATGAAACATCAACGGAGCTGGGGAATGTTCTGGTTTGGATCATTATATACTACCCGGTTTTGATTCATGTTGCATAGTGTACGTCTAATTCGTGATCGTAGGCAAACAAGGCGTTCTCTTCCTCTCCGGTATTTGGCATTACAAGGAAGATAGTTCTTCTACAAGAGTAAAAATACAATAAAACAAAAGTTAAAATTAAAAAATACGACTACTAAACTAAGTAATAAGCTTAAGTTAATCTAAAGCTACTTCCCCGGCACGGCGCCAAATTTGATACTGATCAAACTGACTTCTCAAATAAGAAGTAAAGTAAGCGGTCGTATCAAGTAAAGAACCCACTAAGGGGGTGGGATCGTTTCCAACGAGGGAAACTGGTTCGGACTTAACTTCCCCCAAAAAAACAAATTATTATGGCTAGTATTTAGTCAATTATCTCCTTAGGAAAAAACAAAAACAATAAAAGGGAGTGTTTTATTCAAAATGAATTAAATAACTAACTAAATGAAAGTAGACACCTAACAGATCAAATGTTGAAGTTTAATCAATGAAAAAAGAATACGGGTACGTGTTCCCCACAAGGTTCCTAACTTGATTATTCTAACTATAACAATGCTTCCTAGTTTCTTGATGTAAGTGATAAGTTATGTATTTTAAAATCCCTTGGTCCGACATATTAGAAAATTTCACTCCGCACCTTGGTACGGGTACGTGGGTTGCTATACAACCCTTACCTTTAGCTCTATTAGCATTGTATTCAATATTTGTACTAAGTTGATTACCTCGTACCAATCAATACTAGATATTAGAAGTATACACTAAATCTATGTTGCTAATTCTTTTCCTATTATTACCTCCTGGGCCGGCAAGTCGCATTAGGTGAGTTCTAATGTTGGTAATCCGTTCAAAAGACTTCTAAGCGCGAAAGAATTATCAATACATGAAAGGACCACTATTCTAGAATTGTGTTTTAGTTAGATTTTACCTCATTATTCACAATGGTTCCCGCAACCTAGGTAGTAGAGTTTAGTTACTCATGGTCATAATCACAATATTCTAATGTAATTGTTACGAATTCATGCACTTCTTCAATAAGAAAGAATAAAATTCAATAAATTTATTTGATTAATCGACAAAATCACCAACAATCAACTCCAGAGAAAAGGGTAACAATACTAGAGTCTAATATCCAAAAAACTACCTAACAAAGAATTACAAAAAGGTTAATAACCAACATTCTAAACCCCAAAAACGAGTTTTTACAACTATTTATATAAAAACAAAAACCTAAATATAAGAAGGACTTAATTGCTAAAAATGATTCAAAACGTTGGTTGGGTCGATAGCACGTGACGGTTCGTCGTGTCACGACTGCCCGTAATGGGACTCCGTCATCTGTACTTACAAAATCCTTCTGGGTTGCTTTATTCATTACCCTCGACGACAGTAGCGGACTGTGTCAAGTACGACGGTCCGTCGATGGGTAATCCGTTCCTAACACTTCAAATTCATTGGATTTGGGTACTGGGACTACTGTCTGATATCACGACCAAAACACAGCAGGACACAGACAGTCATGCACTTCGGAACCCACACTTGGTAAGGCTTTATATCTTCATTCATCATCTCACTACGAGCACCTACGGAACCGTAGAGGCACGACAGACTTGCACAAGTCAGTAGGTGGTAACTTTTCTGCATTTGCGTGCTCAAAAAACTTCCTCGTTCATCTGTATGATAGAATTTCAGCAAATGAAGGGAAACTATACATAAAACTCAATACAAAAAAGGCTTTTGGACAACACACTAAACTTAAGCGAAAAAGCATTAAAAATACGTGAAACCACGGTGTATATCAACCTCTATTCTGAGATTATTAGACAAGGAACCCATGCAACCTCACAATTTACGTACAGGTAAAGTTGCCATAGTCCTATGCGAAATATGTAGTTCTTAACCGCCCAAAAGAGAGAAGACTTAGTATCCTATTAACTATACCCCAAATTGAGGGTCTATGTTTGCGAGTACCAAGTAACCTATGATGGAAATCTATTGATCACATCCCACTTCCAAGTAGGAATATCGACTCTTGAGTCATACCTCCTGGTTTGTGATGTTAGACGCTTACTTGCTGGCCAATTGGGGCACCTTACTCACAAAGTTGTATATCCATCATCATGGGCATTCCGTAATTTTTTTAGACTTCTCGCAGATGCTGGTACATCTTCTAGTGGTACATGGGATGAATAGAATACCTGGAGTGATGAGCTTATGAAGAATAACACTGCTCAAGTCGCCCACAGCAGGAACACCACCAATCCCTTGTAGCGAAGTACACCATCTCCCCATTGGGAGAAAACCTCGACCTCTGATTGTTGACTGCACCTTTTAGTTCAAAGCAAGAGTAGATCACTATCTGCTTTCCTAACCGCCACCTACCAAACGAATTTGCCCCATTTTGAAACTGTACACAGTGTAGAATTGCGCAAGGCGAACTCCCCAGCGAGCAAAAGCCTGTGAACATCCTTCAATAGCTTCTGTATTTTTTCATTTAACATGGGCAACATACCATAGATAATCTACTAAGAGAAATCGGCCACTAAATTTGCATTTCCATGATGAATGATAATGCACATTAATACATAATCCTTAAGAAACTCAAGCGATCTCCTCTGTCTAAGATTCACTCTTTCTGGGTGAACCACATATTGAAGGCTCTCTGATCGGGAACACATCTACATGAACACCAACAAGTGTGTCTCCATATTTGAGGGCAAACACCCATCTGCTGCAAGCTGAGGTAATGAGTTGGATAGTTCTTCTCATGCACTTAAGCGTTCTAGAGGCATAAGGATAAACATTATTCTCTTTGAATCAAAACACAACCAGTCGACTCTAGATGCTCGCAATAGATCCCAACACAGAACCATTGAACCCTCTGGGAGAAGTCAAAGATGGAGTTTTAGTCAATTCGTTTTCAATTGCGAAGCTTTTCTCACCATCATGGACCATTGGAATTTGACATCTTCTTGAGTCAACCTAGTCAATGGTGAGGCTATGGATGAAAATCCTTCTACGCAACCTTCTTGTAATAAACTTGCTATAGAACCTAAAGAAACTTCAGATATCTGTAGCAGAGGTAGGTTTGGGCCATTATTTCACTGCTTCTATATTTTTTTGTGAATTACGTGGATCCCTTCGCTCGATACAGTGTGACAAGGAGGGAAGGCAAGGGATGCAACCAAAAACCCACATTTACTAAACTTAGTGAAAACTGGCGATAGTGAGAGTCTGCAGACAACTCTCAAATAACTTGCATGTTCTTCTCACTACTAGAGTAAATGAGGATATCATCAATGAAGACGATAACGAACAAGTCTAAGTACGTTTGACTACTCTTTTCATCAAATCCATGAAAGCTGCAATAGAGTGGTCTTCCCAATGCCATAACTACAAATTCATAATGACCATACGAGTTCGAAGGCTCAGTTTTCGGAAATTCCACTATCTCATGATCTGAGCGATGATAACCCGATCTGACTTGTCTATCTTTGAGCACTCGATAGCACCCAGGAAGTTGGTAAAAACAAGTCATCAATATGGGAATGGATACTTATTGTTGATGGTAAACTTGTTCAACTGTCTATCGTCAATGCACATTATGGGAGAGAAACCATCATTCTTCTTTAAAGAACAATACTGGTTCACCCCATGGTGAAATAGTAGGTCTGATAAAACCGTTATCTAAAAGGTCTTTCAACTACTCTTTCAATTCATTAAGCTCTGCTGGAGCCATTCCGTAAGGAGAAATATAAATAGGTTTGGTATCTGGAAGGAGATTAATTTTAAAGTCGATTCCCCTTTTTGAAGAGACTCTGGGAAGATCTTCTGGAAATTCACAGACTATTAGAACTGACTCAAGAGATGGGGTTTCAAGGCTAGAATCCTTAACCCAAACTAGATGATAGATATAACCCTTAGATATCATCTTTCTTGCATTAAGGTAAGAAATAAATCGACCCATAAGCGCTAGGCTACTACCTTTCCATTCTAAGATTGGTTCGTCTGGAAACTGAAAACGAATTATCCTAAATCTACAATCGAATGAGGCATAAACATGAATGTAATCCATCCATTCCTAGAATGAAATCGAAGGAAGTCTACCTTTAACTCTACTTAGAATCATGTGAGGTGGTGACTTCTGAGATACTGTGGACAGGGGTAATTTTGTATACCGTCTAATGTAACTGGGTCACCGACTGGAGAGAGACTGACAAAAGGTCCGAGAGAGTTTCTAGACTAACACTAAAAATCAGACTACTATAAGGAGTTAAAAAAAGACAAGTCATGTGTTGTATGAGTGGAACCATATGTGAGTCACATTCCTTGAGTTGGTAAAGGATGCCAACTCACATATAACTACCAGCTATTGATATCACATTCATATTTTCTTGGACCTAGACAATCGAACTTATGTGGGTCCTTACCAACTTGTTGACCCTGAAACCTTAGGCGGATCATCCTAACGAACTCACAAACTCTGGCTGCCACTAATCGATCATTCTATAGTAGGAACTCAAACCTGCTGATTGTTCTGTTGAAAACTAGAGCCAAAATCTTAATGACATTCTGAAAAAACTTCATAACGTCCCTATCTGGTATTAGAGGAATTGCCGTTAGCATTGCGTGCATTAGAGAGTTACATGCCTAAGCTCTAGAGAAGGCATGAGCTAATGTGGAGCCGATGTATACGCCTCATCGAGAAGACCCAATATACCCCTTCCAAAGGTATTAAAGGCATGCTGGCGTGATACTAAAAACTAATTACCCACATTGTTGAGGGACTTACAACCTACTCGGTTAGTAGTTCTGGGACTATGGGGTCTGATAACCCTAGTCCAGCTCTGGGTATTATGCTCCTCCCAATGATTCTGTAAATTAATCAATTAATCTGAAATTTCGTAAATATGGATTAGCTCAAAATAAACATGAAAGCTTAGAATGCACACAATAAATCTGGTAATTATGCATTTATAACTGCGCATGTATATCCTGAGTGTTGAAATATATGACCTAGCATGTCTAATAAAGAACTAAAGAAATATAAAGATAGGGTTCTGAAATTCATGCGATAATCTGAGAATAGTAATCACATGCTAATTCTTATTTGGAACATATATTCAATCAATTCATGAAGTTATATCAAAGTTCTAGAAATCCTAGGTTTAATCATGATAGAGAAAACAAGGAAACAACTGAACTGGACATAATGGGGAAAGGAACCACTATACTTATGTTTAGTAGTGGCACCTGTTTGAGCTTGTAGCGTTCTTGAACTAGGGTTCTTGATTTTTTCTCCTGTCTTACTTATAATTGTAAGTTTTAGTGTAATTATTTGTCTGTTCTGGGATACGTTTAAATCAGGGTTCTTGCTTAAACTGACTAAAAAAATCAGATAATTAGTGTCAAAACGAATAACTTAGGGTTTTTTTTAAACGGAGAGGTGGGAAAGGGTTCAAAAAGACACCTGGAAGGGTGTTGTCAGCCTCCGGATGGCAAAAAAGAACCTGACAGTCTGTGGTGCGCCCTGATTATACTGTGGTTTCACGATCTTATAGCTACTTTTTCTTAAGTCAGTGTCTAAAAAGCCTTTTTGTGATACTTTTTTATTATAGTTTTCTCCTTATTTGCAGGAAATATTTTCAAAGATGAATGCGAGGTTGTTATAGCGAGAAGGCCAGAAGAAGCGACCACCTACGGAGCTTGGATGGTCCGTCATGCTCGTGACGGTCGCGTAGGGTGGCCGCGTAGGGCAGCATGCCGAAGGAAGATTGGACGTCTCAACAAGTGTGGGGTTAAGGAAAAGTAGACGGAACATCGAGCCATAACGGTCCGTCCTACAGGTTCGTCATGAAGATCAGAGAAGTAGCCCAGTACCCAATATTTCAAAGAGTTCAGTGTTTTGGAACGGGAGACCCTCGACGGATCGTGTGTTCCCTGACGATCCGTCATACCTGCCATCGAGGAATGAAGAGAGCAGAACCAGAAAGAAATTGCACAAGTATATGGACGAGGAATCTAGACGGCCCGTCGGGACCACGACGATCCGTTTCGAGGTCAGTCGACTAGCCGCCTTTGACTGATTTCCAGCAAATAGATTCTTGGTAATAGGTTTTATTTGCTATAAATAGTTCGAAAAAACCTTCATTTTTGAGGTTAGGCGGGGATTATTAGTAGACTAAGGATTATTAGTTAGACTCGGGAATATTATGTTAGACTCGGTGGAATTTGTTGGCCCTTTGATTATTGTTAGATTCTTAATTAATTTTTAGATTCTTGAATTGTCTGTTGGTGATTTGGTGTTGATTAATTTCAAGCGAACTTTGGATTTTACTCTTCATTGAAGTAAGTACATTACAGTCTTATAACCATATATTTGAAATATTGACCCTGGATTATGATATGGCTAACTAAAAATCAATAACTAGGGTTGTGGGACAGAGGCAAAAAATGAGGAAAACCTAACTAAAAATAACAATTTGGAATAGTATCTTGCATGTATGATAAGTTTCACATTAGAAGTTTTTTGTAACGGATGGCCAACAGTAGAACGCGCCTTATGCACTTGCCGGACCAAGGAGGGTAATAATAGGAAAAGATTATCAACATCGATTAGTGTATGCATATAATGGGTAGTATTGATTGGACGAAGGTAATCAACTTAGTCACATATCGAATATGATGCTTAATATGAGGTAGAGAATAAAGGGTAGTTAGGATAGCAACATACGTAGTTCGTTACCAAGGTGCGGATGTGGTGAATGAAAAATTTCTAGATGTCGGACCAAGGATTAGAACATACAGAACTTATCATTGCATGCAAATCTAAGGAAAGAATAGTTATAGTTAGACTTACAAATTAGAAAATGTGGGGAACAACATAAACCCTAGTTACTTTGATAATTGAGTAAACTCCAAACATCGAAGCTGTTCGTGTCTCCTTTTATTCGCTATTGTTTCATTATTTAGGAATTTAGAAACCCCTTTTTTTTTATCATTTTATGCTTCCAAGGAAGTAATTTACCGCAACAATAGTAATAATAAGATTGAAGTTAAGTTAAACTTCATCGTGGGAAACGGATCCCGGCCTCACTACTTGGGTTATTACTTTACACGACCCGCTTTACTTCTTATTTGAGAAGTAAGTTGTGAGCGTATCAAATTGGCGCCTGCCCAGGGAAAGTTAGCTTTAGATTCACTTAAATTATTACTATAGTTAGGTGATATTTTCTGATTTACTTTGTTTTATTTGTTGTTGCATTCGTGCGGAACCAACCTCCTTGTTATGCCAACTACACAGAGAGGAAGACAACCCGTGTTTCCTTACGAATCACCGAATTAGGAACGTACAACTACGCAACATGAATAGAAACTTGGGAATTTCTGCTGATGATTCAAAACCTGAACATACCAGTCTCCGTTGATGTTCATGGCGTCATTTATTACCGATGCTCAGGTGAACACAAACAGAAGGGACCCCATCAAAATCCCGCCTTCACGTGCCCCAAAAACACTACAGAGCTAGACAAACATAGCCAACCCTCCCGATGGGCCACTTGTCTTGCCTCTCTCAAACCAGGCCCCACCTTCGTGGTAACTAGCAGCCTGATGCAAATGCTCACTGCCAGAGTTTGTTTTCAGGGCTTAAACTTCGAGGATCCACATGCCATATAGCTAAGGTAAGGGCGAGTGTGTAAAAGCTGTGTTTGTGTAGGGAGCTGACTTGAAAACTGGGATGTAATAGGCTTTAGAGTGTTTCCTCTCTCACTGAGGGGATGCGAGGTTGCTATATGGTTCACTGAGCTCCTTACAACTTAATTTTCATTGAACAACTAAGGAATGTTCTAGCACGTACTATCCGGTCTCAAAAAAAAAGAAACTACACCACAAAGACAGAGGAACAACTTTGTGGCACACCAGGAGAGTCAGGTAGTCGTTTTGGGTATATTCACCTCGTTCTTGAGAGCGTCCCAAATCACCAATAGTTGATTGAGGTCACTGAAGGAATCTTCTATCGGGAGGAAGGATGATAAATAAAGCGTGTCTGGTGGTTTGGACACTATAGCAGGTGGATAAATGGGGAGGTTCCATTATACTGGATGGCTGAAAAATTAGAGCAGATCTCTGGAATAACAAGATTGGAGTACTAGGAAGTAGATACGGGAGAAAAGACCTTTGAGTTATTCAGTACACTCACAAAACCAGCCACAGATGAGATTCGTGAAGAAATGGCTCCGATGAAGGACTAAGATTTGGGTGGGTACTAAAACATAGTCACTGGGGTGAAGAAAAGATAAATGCAGTTAACTTCTTGTTGTAAACCACCACCTCCTAATGATGAATGCTATTTATTGCGGAGGACTACCTATTGCAGGTTAAATAAGCACATAGGGGGTTTCCGACCAGTGCGCCAAGGATCAAATCAGGGATTAATGGCGCCAAAGTCAAAGGACCAAGCGTCGGATCTATGGGTAACGATAACAGTAAGGGGCCATATATGTCCGAGATGGGGAAACTACAACCGCGACAACAACTTCAACAGGGTAAAACTACGGGGTTAACAGAATGATAGGGAATGGGCACTAAGTATCCCTATTCAAAATCGCGAAGTTACTCCAGGGATGGTGAGATAGGATGGCGCGAGTGATGATATGTTGACAAAATGATGAGGGAGGTTTGATGCTAGTGATGGGCAATTAAAGAGTTAAGGTGTGGGATTTAGCAGGATTGGGCAAAAAGCATACACATGAATATCGATAAGGGAATTTCGAGGTTGCAAATGGCCCAATTATCTACGACTGTAACACACGGCAACCGGTACACTCTTCCTTTGAAAAAACTTAAAAGGGGCAACATTGCTACAAAATTCGAAAAATGATGACACATATGCAATCACACTCGGGTTGGTGGTAAGGCAAACCATTGGACCCACTTGAGGCCGTTAATGAGGAAAATATGAGTAAAGGGTAGTGGGTGAAGCAGAGCATGGAAAAGATGCAGGAAGTCCCTAGAAGGTTAATTTCCTGCATTACACACCACCCTCCCTCACAGCATAGTGAACAGGGACCGAAGGATGGTGAGATATCGGTGGTTTTAAAACAATGCTGAAGCAGCTTTCTATCAATGTCCCTTTGTAGATAGAAGCTCTAGAATAGAGAAATGCCCGGTAGCCAAGTTATGAAAGATCTGGTTTACAAAAAAAAGATCGTCACTTTCGAGATTGATGATAGAAGGCCAGCATTGTAGTGACAATTTGCGACAAGATCTCTCGTACAAAAGAAAGAAGATTGGGGCGTCTTTCAGTATTCCTTGTACAGAGGGTCATTACATTTTGCCAAAGCAGTATCGTTGATATGGGGGAATCCATAAATTATGCCCCTCTCAATTTACAAGAAGTGTGTTTGGGTAACCAAAACCCACGGCGATTACCGCCTACTGATGCTGATTTCGAACGTGAAAAGACTATATGGATTACTCCATGATGTGTAGTAAAAAGTGGCGTCATCATATTTCCGGCAGATTTTGTTATTTTGATTGTGAAGCGAATTTTCAAGTGCCTATTATTGTTGTGAGGCCATTCCTTGCTATAGTAGAGAATTGTTGATATAGAAAGGGGCAGATTTGAAATTTCTGTTGAAAATGAAGAAGCGACCTTCAAAACATTTGTGGGAACCATACGGCAAATAATGAGTAAAAAACGAACTAAAATTAACAATTATAGATAATAGTGTTCTGATGGTATGATAAATTCTTAGATAGAAGTCCTTGCTTTAGGGATGGCCAATGTAGAAGAAACTCGCTTAATGTATTGCCGAAACCCCAAGGAGGTAGATAATAGAAAAAGAATTATCAACACAGATTAGCTGTACTATCTAATAGGTCAGTATTGATGGTAGGAGGTAATAACTTAGTCAAATATAGAATACGATGCTTAATATGAGGTAAAGATAAGGGTTAGGATACCAACACACGTAGCCCAACCAAGGTGCGGAGTGAAATTTTTTAGATGTCGGACCAAGGATTCGAAATACTAACTTATCACCTTACATGCAAGATACTAGGAGAAAGAATGTTTATATAGTAGACTGATCAAATTATGAACTGGGGAACAGTAAGCCCTGTTACTTGATTAATTGATTAAACTCAACAGCGAAGATGTTAGTTGTCTCCTTTGATTTCGCTAGTTATTTCAGTTATTTAGGTATAGAAAAACCCCCTTCTGTTTTATCATTTTATGCTTTCCAAGGGGAAGTAATGAGGTGACCAATAGTAATAATAGATTGAGTTAAGTCTAAATATATTTTACCTCGGGGGGAACGATCCCGACATTCACTAGTTGGGTTATTTAATGACACAACAGTTTTACTTCTTAATTTGAGAAGTAAGTTTGAGCGTAGTCCAAATTTTGGCGCGTGCCGGGAAGTCAGCTTTAGATTAACTAAACTTATACTATTATTTAGTGAGATTTTCTTATTTTACTTTGTTATTGGTTTTGATTCGTGCATGACCACCCTCCTGGTATGCCAAAATACCAAGGAGAGGAAGAGAACCGTTGTTTCCCTACGATCACGAATAGAGCGTTTACTTAGCAGCAGATAGAAACTTAGGAATTTCATGATGATGATGATCCAAACCAGAAAACATCCAACTAAGGTTGATGTCATGGTCAGTGGTTACCCGATGCTCCGGGTGAAACACCCACAGAGGGCGACCCAAAATCCGCTCCAAGGCCCCCGCCCCAAGCATACTAAGAGGCGATGACAACATTAACAGACTCTGATTGGCCACTTGTCTTGCACCTCTAACCACCAGGCCCACACATTCGTGGTAACTAGGTAGCCTGATGCAAATGCTCACTGACGGAGGTTTGTTTTTCAGGGCTACTTATGAGGATCCACATGCCCAATAGATAAGGTAGGCAGTGTGATAAAAGCTGTGTAGGGGGCCTGACTTGACTGGGATGTAATAGGGCTTAGAGTGTTGTCCGCTCTCACTGACGGGAGAGGTTCTATATGGTTCACTGAGCTCCCTTACAACTCAATTTTCACTTGGAACCCATAAGAGGATGTTTCTTAGCACGCTACTATCCGGTCTCCAAGAAACAAACAACAAAGACAGATGTGAACATACTTTGTTGGCACTACCAGGGAGAGGTAGTTAGTATCTTGTATAGATTTCACTCGTTCAAGAGAAGCGTCCAAATCACCATATAGATGAGAGTCATTAAAGGAATACTTCTATCAGGGACAGGATGATGATAATAATAAAGCGGTGTTGGACACTATAGCATGTGGATCTTGTGGGGAGTGTCCTTATGCTGAGATTGCTAAAAAAAATAGAGAAAATCTCTCAGAATAATAAATCTTGGTGAGTACTAGGAAGTAAGCCCCGATACCGGGGAGCAATACCTTCGCAGTACACGTCAACTTTACAACCCAGCAGACGGGGGGGTTTCCGAACGAGCGCCAAAGGTTAAATCAGGGATAATGCGCCATGTCAGGGCAACCAGTCGTTGTATGATAAATATAACGTGAGTAATTATGTCCGAATGGAAACAACAACCGTGACAACAACTTCAAACGGGGTAACTATTGGTAACAGGAAATGATAGGAATGGGCCAATATCCCTCCTCAAAAGCGCTGAAGTTTGAAGTTAACTCCTAGGGATGGTATAGTAGTATGGCGCGCGTGAGGATATGTTGCACAAAATGATGAGGAGGTGCGATGCTAGTGATGGAGCACATTAAAGAGTAAGAGGTGATTTAGCAGGTATTGGGCAAAAAAGCTGAACACAGCCATATCGATAGCAATCGAGTTGCAAATGGCCCAATTATCTACGACTGTGAACACCACGGCAAACCGGGCCCAGGCACTATTCCTAGCAACACTGTCCAAAATCCAAAAATGATGACATGTATGGAAATCCTTACTCTGGGTCGGTTCCGGTGGTAGCAAACCATTGACCCACCTATGACGTTCTATGAGGAAAAGGTTGGTATAAAGGGTAGTGGTGAGAAGAAGAAGAGAGTACTGAAAAGATGCAGAAAAGTCCCTATGAAGGTGTAATTCCCCCTGTCAGACCACCACCCACCCTCCCTCAGAGAATTAGTGAAAAATACTTGAGGATGAAATATCGGCATTGTAAAACCATGTTGAAGCAGCTTTCTATCAGGTCCCTTTGGTAGAAGCTCTAGAACAAATGGCCCAGTTATGACAAGTTATGAAGGATCTTGTTACAAAGAAAATGATCGGTCCACTTTTCGGAGGATGATGATTGAATGCAGGCATTGTAGGCTTATTGCTAGAGCTTCTATAGTCTCGTAAAAAGAAAGAAGATAGGGTGCGTTTCACTATTCCTTGTACAGTCGGGGGTCCTTAACATTTGCGAAAGCATTAGTGTATGGGGTCAAGCATAAATTTCATGCCCTCTCGATTTACAAAGACGTGTGGTTGGGGTAACCAAAACCCACTGCAATGTGGCTACTGATAGACAAAACAGTGAAGGCCTAGAGGGAATCCTGGAGTGCTAGTAAAAGTGGAGCATTCTTTTCGGCAGATTTGGTTATTCTTGATTGTGAAGGTCATATTTTGAATGCATAGTATTGTTGGTGAGGCCATTCCTTGACAGGTAAAGCCTTAGTTGATAGCAAAAAAGGGGACAGCAAGAAATTTCGGTTACACAATGTAAGAGCGGACCCTTCAACATTGTAGGACAATGAAGCAGAGTGGGTGATATCCACAATCGGTATTCCGCATATCCCCACAAAGAATGATGAAGAAGGAGAATGAACAAAAAAGTTCAAAACAAGAGTTATGGTTTTGGGATTTGGTGATTTTAGAAAGTTTGTGTGCATTGTCTTCCGGGCAGCTCATGTCAAATGGATGACCCTTTACTTGATTACATCGATCCCTCATGGACCAGTGTTGAGTTTAAAAAACAAGGAGGGGAGTGCGTTTAAGGGTGAATAAAGAATGAATAAAAACTCTATTTTGGGCATATGCACGGTGAGGTGAATGAAAGTGCTAAGGCATACATCTTGCGGAAGAACTGAGTAATCAAGTGTTATCAGTCGATGCCGCGACGTTAAATAGGCGCTGTTGGGAGGCAAACCCAATACTTATAGTTTTTTTCCTTCTTTCTAGTAATGGTATTATTTCTCTAATGGGTTGTAAATTTGCAGGCACATCACCAGGAAATTTACAGAAAATCACTCTGCAACAGTCACCAAACGGACACATGCGACGGACCGTCGTTCTTCTAGAGGGTCCGTCCTGCACAAACGTTCTGGTTGTTTAAATACCCGATTCCTAAGGGTCTCTCACATTTCTAAGTGTACTCCAAAGGACATCTACGACGGACCATCATAATCTCGACGGTTTCGTCTGCATAACCATCATGACAGTCGGAGACCCCGCTCTTAAACGGTCTCACATTTTGCTATAGTGGCCCACGAGGACATCGACGACGGACCGTCATATCATAACGGTTCGTGGTGATTGTTGGCGCTGTTGCACCCAGGTTTGCTTCACCTAACACTCTTGTATTTCAAATTTTTGTATACATGGAGCAATTGCATGTCTTTTATGGGGGTGGGGTAAATGGAAAATGATGCTAGGGTGAAGTCTAAGTAGCCCAATCACTATCCTCTTTGGGGGTTTATGTGCTGTGTTCTTTTTCCCCAGACGCTGATTACTTTTCGTTGAACCAGATTCATATCTTGGTGTCGTAGTTTAATTCTGGAGCATGATGGCGAATTTATATCCTGAATAAAATAGAAATGATGCATGGACTAGGCATAGTAATTGATAATGTGTGGCTCTACGCATGACGTAGAGGGACACCATACATGACCCTAAGTGTAAAATTGAAACTAGGTGATCTGTGATAAGCTGGTAGAGTGATGAGATGTCAAGCGAGTGTAAGGAAGATTTGAATAGTCCACTATTTGTACTGAGCTAGAACTTGCCCGATACGCTCAAACAACTTCTCAAAGAAAAAGGAATCGGTCGTATCAAATTTTGGCGCTTTTGCCGGGGAACGTAGCTTTTAGATTAACTTAAACTGTATTATATAGTTTAGTTGATATTTTCTTAATTTTACTGTGCTTTGATTGTTTTGATTCGGCAGAAAACCACCTCCTTGTATGCCCAAATACATGGAGAGAAGAGAAGAACCCTGTTCCCTCCGATCCAACCAAATAAAAGCGTACATACGCAAACATTTGAATGGAAACATGGGAATTCATATGATGATGGATCAAAATAGTAGAACATCCAGCTTCCGGTGATGTTCATGGTCAGTTGTTACCCGCTGTTTAGGTGAACACCAACAGAGGGGACCCAAAACCCGCTCCCACGGCCCCAAGCATTGCTACAGAGGCTATGACAACATAGCAGACTCCATGGGCCACTTGTCTTGCCCTCCTCCCAACCACCAGGCCACAACCTCATGGTGTAACTAGTAGCCTGATGCAAATCTCACTGCCAGAGGTTTTTTTTTAAGGGCTACCGTCTGAGGATCCACAGCCAATATAGCTAAGGTGAAGGGCAGTGTGTAAAAGTTGTATAGGGCGCCCCTACTTGGACTTGGATGTAATAGGGCTAGAGTGATTTCCTCTCTCACTACGGTGAGAGGTTGCTTATTTGTTGTAACTGAGCTCCCTTACAAACCAAGTGTCACTTGGAACCACTAAGGGGATGTTTTCTTACACGCACTATCTGGTCTCCAAGGAACCAAACCACAAAGACAGACGTGAACAACTTTTGTGGCACTCAGGCGAGTCAGTAGTAGTTTGGGATAGATTCACCTCTTTTGAGAAGGAGTCCCCAAATGTGTCACCGATCGATGATGAGTCACTGAAGGAATACTTCTATCAGGGACGAGGGATGATTAATAATAAAGCGGTGGTGTGGACACTTTTTTTATTGCATGTGGATCATTGGTGGGGAGTGTCTTATGCTTAGATTTCTAAAAAATTAGGAGAAAATCTCCCGATATAATAAAGCTTGGGTACTAGGAAGGAGATACCGGGAGGGGAGAAATACTTCGCAGTACAGTTCCACTCACAACCCAGCCACAGATGAGATTCGTGAAGAAGAAATGGCTCAGTGAGAATGAGCTGGGGTTGGATACTAAAACATGTAACGTGGGTGCAGAAAAGATTAAAATGCAGTTAACTACGTTGCCTAAACACCACCTCCTAATGATGAAGATATGTGGGGGAATCCTAGGCAGTAAATGAGAGACGGGGGTTTGGACCGAGCGCACAGGCTCAAATCAGGATAATTGGCGCCAAGGTCAAAGGGAACCAAGGTTGGATGTATGGTAACTATAACCGTGAGGGTAATTAGTCCGATTGGCAAACAACACCGCGACAACCACTCAACAGGGGTAACTACAGGTAACAGAATGATAGAATGCGGTCTATATCCCTCCTCAAAAGCGTGAAGTCGTGACTGATGAAGTTACGTTCTCGTAGGGATGGTGTTAGATAGTATGGGCGCGAGTGGTTGAGAGGATATGTGGCACAAAATGATGAGGAGGTTCGAGTTAGTGAGAACACATTACGCGTTTAAGGTGTGATTTAGAAGGTATTGGGCAAAAAATCGATAACTGCAAGATCGATAAGCAAATCAAGTTTGCAATGGGCCCAATTATCTTGCGACTGTGAACACACGGCAACCGAGCAATCTTCATAGCAACACTGTCCAAAATCAAAAAAAATGGATGCACACGTATGGCAATAACTACTCGGGTGGGTGGTAGCAAACCTTGACCCCCTATGCGTTTCTATGAGGAAAGTGGAAAGGGTTAGTGGGTGAAGCAAAAGATGAGCACGGAAAGATGATAATCCCTATGAATGGTAATGGTTCATGCCTAACACCACCACCCTTCCTTCAGAGATTAGGAATCAGGTTGGTCATTCCTAGGCTCTGTGTTAGAGAGTGGTTGAAGAGAGTCGTGATCCATCAGTTCACGGACTACGGACCTTCTTTGACATAGGACCGTAAGTGCGTTCCGCAGTCCAAGGACTAACCAATTTTTCTAGGCTGAAATCTTGTGAGAGTTTCTGATCCATTCAAGGTTTGGTGTGCAGGCCAGACAGTGGTGTAGGATCGGTCCGTCGATGCACCGTTGTAGCACCTGAGATTTTTCTAAAAAACTAACTTTTGGTCTGTTTTTTTTAGCTACAGGGTGTTATTACCCTTCATGACTTAAGTGGACCAAAAGAACCTGCAATTTCTTGAGTAAAAGTATCAGAAAATCGAATTAGTTCGACTTAGATCTTAGGCTTTACATATTAGAGTTTAAGTTCAAAAAACTTTAGAGGAGTTACCCTTTAAAAGTAGGACATGGACTTTCGTGACGTTTATAAAATGACAAATTGCACTATACATAAAATAAACAACTACTAGTTGAAAAAACAACCAAACAAATACATTGTAATAACATATTATTGTATATTAGTGCCAATAAGTTGGTTTATTATTATTTATTGTTACATGGAAAAATTAATGATGGATATATAGAAATTAGCACAATAAGTTGCGTAGGTGGGTAATATTATTGTACTGTTTTTAAATATTGATTCTGGTTATTTCTTTTAATCATCAGGAGGTAAATCACATAATTTTTTGATTTAAAGAAAATATTCAATAGTAATTGAAACATATCAAGAATAATATCTGATGCCTATATCAAAAATATGTCTTCAATGACTTAAAATAAGGATTTTCTTGCAAAAAAGTATTATATTATATACATATATTTGCAAGTTCTTTTTGGCAAAATTAAACTGATAAGAAAAAATTAGATTGAAATTTCCTCAATGCCGATTTTGCCCCATGAAGGGTGGTTGAAGGTATGATAGCTCAACTGAAAACTCAATGATTAAAGGTAATATATATAGTTTGGTGGCCTATAGTATTTTTTCATTAAGGAGTATTTTAAATTTAAAAGTTAATTATTTCTAATTATATACGGTATTATTCTTTTTGGAGGAAAAATGATTGGGAAAAAAATAAGATATTTATGAAATTCCAATAAATTTTTCTTATTACCGAACATTAATTCAATCCAAATTCTTTTTTAGATTCATTATAATGGGAATGCTAAATAGAAAGACTCTCTAGTTTTTTGACCGTTCTCTTATAGTACCAGTTGTTTGCTTTATTATTAGACTCACGCTTCTATTTGAACTGAATTGAAGAGTATTAAGAACGATTTTCAAATTAAACGAATTAGTATGCCCACAATACATGAAGTAATTATTTGGAGCTAATTAGGTGTCCAAAACTCGCCTATTATATGTTACATAATTTGTGCTAACTAATGTAAAATTGATTGTGTTGTGTCTAAATTAAATGTGTTATCACCTGTAGACTTGACTGAATGAATTGTTATCAAAAAATATATATTCGCATAAAAGTCATCACGTATTATTACTTTGTTAAGGTACACAATTTTAGTTTATGTTTTGTAGGAGAAATGCTGGCCAAATAATGCAAAAGTTATTGTAGAGAGACAATTATTGAAAATTTTGAGTATCCAATCAAACATTTTGTATTGTAGATAGGTAGGATGTTGAGTTTGCACAAACAAATTTTTTGCCATTGCAAAATATGTAGAGGCCATATAACAGATACATAAATTCTACAAGTCTGGAAATCGAATTTCAGTTTTCTCACGCTCATTATCACAAATGATTTCAATCATCTTCTTCAAATCAATATATCCGATATCAGAAGCCATATTTGAAGCTGCAATTTCGGGTTCTTTATATGGACTAGTGTTACCATCGTGCCTTCTTAATATCGTGTATTGTTATGCATAACAATGGTTGTCCCAAGTGCCCAAAAGTACGCGGAATATAAAGAAGGAATTCTTATGATGGTGCTTCTATCGAAGTATGGACCTTTTATATGCTCTATGTCACAAAGATGTGGAAGTATTTCTTGAGCGCAAGGGCCAGAGGAAATTGTCTGGAGACTTAACTTGTTCTTGTTTTGCAATCTATTCCAACGTTGAAAGTGAAACACCATACACCAAAATTGGATATAGGATATTCATATTTCTGAGTATAGTCTTATTGATCTATGGTCAATGAAGTCAGGACATCATTACCACACTCTCTCTATTTCACTATTTTTTATATCTAATTCCTTTAAGTCAATGTATGTTACTTTCTCTAAATTGTTTAGGTTAATTTGTAATTATGACATCGATTCACATGATGAAGTTGATTATAGGGATGTCAAGTTCTTTATGTAGTCTTATTCATATGCGTCAATGAGGGAGAGACTCATAATCTTATACTTCTTCCTCTCTCTCTCTCGCTCTCTCTCTCGTTCAACTTATGTGTCATTATTTTCATTTATTTTTTTTGCAAAAAAAAGACATCGTCTTAATTAGAACTGATCCCATAACACCTTATAAGGCATGGTTAAGATCACAATATGAAATTTGTATATGATGCTATTTTAGTTAAAATTGTAAGATTCAAAAGTTTATGTTACTTTCTTAAACACTTTTGTTGTAGTCTAGGTGAGACACTTTAAATTAAAGAACTAGAGAGTATATGTTAAGTATCTTGGATCTTGACTTCAAATCTCATATCTTGAATATATTGGATCCTCCATCCAATTGCGGAGTCAAACACTCCTACTAACTGAATTCAAATAATTGCAAATTCGATAAGGGGATTCGATTGAACCGCCTCATTTATCTCTGTCACTATCTCTATTCCATTTTACGTGACACGTTTTCTTTTTCCTACAGGAAATTGTCAAAGAATCTTTTGTTGACTCATTCACTTTTCTAGTATATTATCCATCTACTAAAGAGATGATAGATGTGGAGAATAATGGAAGTTTTAGCATTCAAAGATTGAAGCTGACAAGTCCGCAGTCCTGCATTGATGCAAATAGTTTCATCAATCACATAAGAGCTGGTTTTGAAGAAATGTTCACCATACATTTTGGAAGTAAAATTGCAGATGAAATGCTTGAGAGAACTTTGGAAAAAATCGAAGAGATTTCTGGATGGGGGGAAGATGAATATTGCAAATCTACAAGGCAGTTGTTTCTAGTTTTAAAATGTAAAATCAACTTGTAAAGCCTTCCACATATCTCTAAAGCACCAATGATCTATTTTGTTTCCATGGACTATCAATTGTTACAAATAAGTTGTGTTTGAACAACTAGTGTTATTGAAATGTTCCATACTGCGTGTTTTATTTATGTTCTCTTCATCATTATCTTCCTAAGAAATACAGTGACATCAAATAGTTAAAGCATATATCTCATTTTAATGACCCTTCATGTCAATTCCTTTTTATTGTGTTCTTTTTGACGTTATGAGTTTTCATATAGCGATCCTGAGTCATTTATAACTTACTCGGACTAATAGTTTGTTCATGTGTCGTTTATTTAATTATTATAAGATTTTTTGTGTTCTAGAGCTTTTGAAACTTATCGGTTGATTTCGGTCAAAACATCACATAGACGGAGCTGTTGTCTTTTTTATACATGAAATAATTAAACTTGTACCACAGGGAGGCAAGTAAGTACCAATATACAAGGCACATCGCTCCAAAGGTTGTTGTCTAATTGATTTGACATAAAATTTTTCTTTTACTCTTGGCAGGACGAGACTTAGATTGACTCCCCTTGACATGCCTAATATCCATCTTAAGTAAGATTTTCCACACACAACATTGATTTGTCCTCTTTATTTGTAAAACTCATGCTCATCACAATGTAAAATGTAACGAGTGATTGTGCATCATTTCCAGGGGACAGTAGCATTACTATAACATTAGTCAGAAGTGTTGGGTATGTAGCAAGAAATGATGAGAAATAGAGGGAAAGAGAGGAACTTAAAAAGTTGAGAACTTGAAGAGTTGGGAACTTGAAAAGTCCTCTTATGCTTAATGAAAAGGCATTTGTCCTTCATCGGTGGTGGAAGGAGAGTTCAAATATCAAAACACTCCTATTAATTGTTAAAAGTCTTGGAAAGAGGGACCCCCCTCGAATTTTCATCGTCGTCGCTCGCTCGTCTCAGCTTCGGCTATATAACGCTAGACTGGTAATCAAAGGGTACAGACAAAAGGAAGGTTTGTACTAATTTGACACAGCTCTCCAATAAGATCATAACATCAACTAGGATGTTAATAGCACTAGCAGTAGTGCATGATCTTAAAATCCACCAATGGATTTCAAGACAGCCTTCTTAAATGGAGAGTTGGAGGAAGAAATTTACATGGAACAACCTGAAGGATTTATAGTTCTCATTAAAGAAAACAAAGTGTGAAGACTTGTGAAGTCACTTTATGGACTCAAGCAAGCACCCAAACAATGGCATGCTAAATTTGACCATACTATGTTGACAAAGGGATTCAAGTTCAAAGAATGTGATAAATATGTTTACATTAAAAATGAACCGAAAGAATGTTCAGAGGGAGAACCCACCAGTTCGCAGTATGGATGACAGGCTAAGAGACTTAACAAGGATGAATCCTCCTATTTTCACAAGGTCTAAGACTTCGGATGATCCTCAGGAGTTTGTGGATAAGGTGCATAAGATCTGTGGCTATGGGGGACACAGATACTGAGAAATCAGAGTTGACTTCCTATCAACTCAAGGATGTTGCACAGACCAAAAGTTCAACACCAAACTCGACGGAAAACCTTTTCTTTGCTTACGTGAATAATTAGTTGTTTGTTCAAAATTTTCGTTTGTGAGTTCTTCAACTGTGAAGAACTTTGGTTTACCTACTCTTCTTGTAGTTATTTGGCAGATAGAATCGTGAAAAAGAAGAGATATTGAACGTGTGAGTTGAGAGATAAAGAGTGTGAGTTTTATTAGGCTTAGGAGTCTAATTTTGGACTTAGTCAAATAAGGTTTTATTAAATTAAAAATCTGATTTCCCTTTTATTTTAAATCAGCTAATGAATAATAAATATTAATTAATGACATTAATTTAACAACTTAAAAAAAACAACTTTAATTCATTGCGTCCACCTAAGTTCGAACACGGGTGGACCAAGACTTCACTTCAAGAGCCCATTTTTGGCCTTCTCTCCCCAAAATGCCCCTCCACATTATTAATTAAATAATTAATTATATATATAGGGTAATAATGATACTACCCTTAGCTTGGAAAAAAATCATCTTACCCCTAGACCCTCAAAAACTGTGATTTTTCTTTTTTAAGTCCGGTAAAGACTCATTCCAGTAAATCTTCGTATTCGAGAGCCCTACAGGGTTGGACCCAACCTTTCTAAGCTCGACTAACTCCCCAAGTTAGCTGGCTTGGTTGTATAAAGGGTTTCGAGGTCTGGTTCTACGCGCATCAGTCCGTGTGAAACCTGGTCTAATCTAGGCATTCTAGACACATTAAGGATTACTTATCTTATCCATTTTTAGGGTTATTACACCTGACCCCTAAGATCAATTCAGCAACTCCTAAGTCCTTCATATCGAACTTGTTGGACAACATGCACTTAGTAGCATTTATACCGTCAATTGGATTAGGGAAGTGTGAGGACCTTTCCCAAATTAGGATTCTGAAAGAGAGTGAACTTTTCCAAATTTGGATTGGAAAGGCCCATGCCATTAGATTAACACTGCATCTCATACTTATCAAATTGCACACATCACATAAAATCTTGCACATAGCACTACCATATTGCATATTAGCACCTAACATTTTCATATCATTCGTTCATAAATGACATGAGACCTTGGAATCATGGACTTTGACATCAGTACTTTCCCACAAAGGGGCTCCACATATGGGATTAAAATAGGGAGCTTCCTTTAGCACAACACAGAGTCTGCTTCATTCATGATACTGTGCTTCATTTCATTTCATCATAGCTAGTGTAGACACCAACTTTACCTAGAGTAGTTTAAACTTCATCGGGTTCGTGTCATGATCAAAGAATACCTACGTGTCATTACTTCAGTCTAGCTCACCTGTTATATTATCCTCTCCTAACACCTTTTGGTATGATTCATTTTCATTATGTGCATCATTTGAGGCTGGCCTCATTCATTCATGGGGACCGTTACCTTTACCGACATGAGATTCATGTGAGCATCATGAAATTCCATTTGTCGCTCCCCCCACATCGAAAGAGGTGGAATCACCGTCCAAACTGACCCCAAACAGCTAGCGTACATGGAAATTGAACCCCCGCAAATCCATATATTGAAGTCATAGTTCAAAGACAAGAATAGAAAGAGACCGATAACCCGAATGCCAGACATGTCTCATTTCATGTAGAGTTACGTTAAACCTCCGCCTTCCCAAAAGAAATCATCACCACTCATAGCTAGTCTTATCGGTGCTCATATAAAGTTTCCATTACATTTAACTCATACGTATGGAAGTTGGCTCGAGTTTGAGGACATCTAACTCAATAGATTTAGTATTAAGTGTGTTAAGTCTCAATACTTTCAGTAGAGTGTTCATACGACTGGTCTCTGCGTTCATTAACTTTACACTCGCATAGTGATTACAATTTTGGTAACGATTTACGTAGGCTCCTTTCAGATTGCTCTCACAAAACCTTTTTATTTAACATTAGCCCATATCAATTTTTCATTCACATTATTATTAAAACATTAATCACAGTTGCTCTTCATAATTACTCACACCTTTTTTACATGAATGTTCACATTCATCATATGCCAATTAGTTGGCCTTAGTGGTGTTTCACACTCTTACTTAACCCTTCTAGGGTTTCAATATTTCCTATTGCATGTTCATTATTTCATTGTTCATGTGCAAGGCACGCTGTCCATTTGAGTGTGTTTTACCTTTCCTTACCCTCTAAGGTTACATCATTTCATTCCATACATCTTAGATAGCTTATTTTTAATTTTAACGTATGCAGACATATGGGTCTATCATACAAATCATTTAGCTTCATTCATAGTTCATTAAAGTGATTCATATCTTCCTAGGTTATAATATGGTGCAATACGGATGAATCTTGTATGTATTCCAAGATCTCGATTTTTGATCTAAGTAGGAAACATTATTCTTGACTCTTTAATGCACTATGACTTATGTATTACTACCGAAATTTGGGCAAGAGAACCTGGTTTTTTCAAATCCCTTGGACCAACACTTTACTTTACATTTTCTTTTTATTTAATTTCAGTTCACAGACCTTGGGGCCCCTGATCAAGCCCCAACATAAACATTTCTTGTTTAGGTATATCCTTTGAAATTCTCTTTCTACTCAGGGTTTGTGGTCGAACCCCCACAGGGCCCCTTTTTTTTTTTTATTTATTTTCCTTTACTATCCTAGTTTGACCATGAGGTTGTGTATCAAACCCCCACAACTCACTTTATTTTTCCGTAATTCTCCGTTACTACCTAAGGTCGTGGGATTCCTTCCAGCCTCATATTAGTTTCCTTCTTCTCATATTTTTCCTAAGCTTGACCTAAAAGGTTTGTGGTTCGAATCCCCACATCTCATTTCTTATTTTCTATATTATTTTCCATCCAAAACCAGGTGTATCCCTTCACTACATTTCTTTCTTTTTTACTTGTTTTATTTCATGATTTTAACCAATGGTGGGTCACGGTTTCAACCCTCAGTGACCTCACTTTTTTTTCTTCATTTTTTTCATGAACTTTTGAAAAACATTTTAACTTGACAAAATTCATCAAATTGCGGCTGAAATTTTCTGTATTTTTTTTCAAGCATCTTTTTTTCCAGTTACACACTTAAGTTCTTAGGGAAACTTAATGGTTCATTTTATAGCATATTAGGTACAGTTTCATGATTCAAATTTATCCATGAATTTCTCACCTCAATTCAGCCACATAACATTTCATATGAACATCACAATTTACTTAAGTTTGTGCACGTAAAAAACCAAACATAATACATCATTTTTTTAGCCTTAAACCCGAGGGCTATGGGTCATAGTTCACATTTTGCACAGACTTTCACATAGTTCGGAAAACATGGGTTATCATTCATAAAATTTCAAACATACATTCATGAACATATTCGTCATGAAACTACAACACACGCCTAATATCTACCAGCAAACATACCCAACCTAAGAATTATTGGGATCTAGTGACAGGGACATGCAACGGGGAACAACCCTAGTTTTCGGACTGAATATTCTGAACCTTAAGGGGTCTCTTGGGAAAGGGACCAAGAGAGAAGAGAACCCATACCTTTTTTATGTTCAAATCTCGACTTATTGCCTAAAGAACTCCTCCAAACACACGTCCAACGAGGGGCGTTCGTGATGCTAGGAGGCCTAAGCCTCAAGATCAGGAAGGTCCCAGCCATGGAGGCTACAGAATCAATTTTGGCGTCCGTGAGTAGCCTAGGTTCAAAAAGGGGCAAAAGAATTCTGGGAACTCTAATTCTCAGAGGAGAACAACACCTAGAGGGAGTAGACCTGAGCCCAAGAAGGGAAATGGAGGTGAGATGCAGCTTCCTAGAAAGAATAGTGCTAAGTGTGTCCGTGCTCACAGTAGAGAGTGCAGACAGGGCACTAATGCCCGCTTCGGTTGCAGTAAAAGTGGACAAATGTTTAGAGACTGCCCACAGTTAGGTGATCAGGCTGAGTTATTGCTCAGCATGGGTTAATCCTCATTGGGGAGGAGCAGCAGCACCGAGCCTCCCATGTGGGGGGGGTTGAGGGAAGGAACAGTTCGATGCCTTGAAGGCCGGGAGATCAGGAGAGTTTGCTGATATGGTCACTGGTATGCTGCAAGTATCTCTACTTCTGTTTATGCATTCTTTAATCCAGTTCTACACTTTCCTTTGTAACTCCTTTTTGATTGCTCTCACTTTTGAGATATTGCTTGAAGTTCTGCATGATCCTATAGTAGATACACCTTAGGAGAAATTTAAAAATTGATGAGTATTACAAGGTTTCCCAATAGTTTTATACGGTAGACTTTGTGCAGATTGGTTGAGTTACCAATGCCTGATTTTGATGTTATTCTTTTGCATGGACTAGATTTAAGTTGTTATGCTTGCATGGATTGTCTAGTAGAGGTTGTGAGATTGTTTCCCTAAGGAGAAGAGCTAGTCCCTGGGAAGGGGTACAACTGAAGTCTCCTAACCCTTGATTTTCGAATCTAAGAAGGCCAATAAAATTATGTTCAAGGGGTTATTATGTCATATTGTTAGAGTTAATGATTTAGATCAGAATCCTTTCCCTAGCGACTCCTTGCCTGTAGTGATGAGTTTTCCAAGATGTATTTCCTACTGATTTGCCTGGAGTTCCTCCCCTTTGAGAGAACATTGACTTGGTAACGACTTAGAACCCACACTAAACATGTTCATTCCTCCTTACCCGAAGAGAGTCTAACAGACCAAAGAGTTTTGAGTTTGCCGTAAAAGATCTCACTTATAAGGGTTTTCATTCAGCCGATTATCCCCTCTAGGGCGCTCCAGTGTTGTTTTGTGAAAAATAAAGACTGGAACCCTAGGGATGAGATGGCCAAATCCACCTTTCGTACCCGTTATGGTCATTACGATTTTTAGTCTGTCAATTTGGTACCAATGCACCATTGGCATTTTTGGATCTCATGAATAGGGTCTTCCATAAACTTTGACTCCTCATCATATTATTCCACACTGATGACATTTCTCATCTACTCTAAACAGGAAGAGCTAACTACAGTTAAGACTACCTTGCAGGTAATATAAACGCAATGTGTATGCCAATTCAGCAAGTGTATGCTGGCTTAGATCCGTTACCTGCCTGATCATGTTGTGTCCGACAAGGATGTGAAGGTAAGCCTAGGAAGACGGGAGCTTTGTTAAGGACTGGGAAAACCTCTTACTCCCACACAAATATTCGTAGCTTTTTGGATTGGAAGGTTATTATCCGCAGGTTCGTGAGGGTTTTTTCTTCCATTGCTTTTGCTGCCTTCACTGACAGCTTTACTAAGAAGAGCCAAGTTTTTGAATGGACGGAGGCCTGTGAAAGAGTTGTCAGGAGCTCAAGACAGACTCCCTTCATCCTAGTGCTTATTTTGCCTATGTGTGGTAAGAAGTACACTATTTATTGCGATGATCTAGGGGTGGTTTGGTTGATTCTTATGCACATTTGTCATCAGGGTGATAGCTTATGCGTCCGAGACAGCCAAGGTTCAGAGAGAATTATCCCACTCATTACCCTTGCGTGGCCGGCTGTGTGTTTGCAACTAAAATTTGGAGGCACTACTTTTCTGGAGTTCATGTGGATGTGTTCACAAACCACAAGATATCCAATACGTTTCACACGGAGAGAGTTTAAAATCCGACGTCAGCGGAATGCTTGGATTTGTGAAAGGACTAATACTGGACCCTGGAACGTTCACTACCATCCAGGTAAAGATAATTGTTGTCTCTAATGCGTTCAGAAGGATGACATGGGAATTACATCTCATGTTGCAGGATGGAAGAAGGAGTTAGTGCAAGATGGTATATAGACTTGGCTAGACTGGGTGGGGCTGTTAGTTGCTCTACTAGTGGTGGTGTTTCAGTTCAGCCTAGTTCTAACTCTTAGTAGTTGAAGTCAAAGAGGGTTAGCATCTTGATCCTGTGTTGATGGAGCTGAAGGACTCAGTGTTGGTTAAGATGAATGAGTCTTTTGATTTGGGACATGACGACATACTTAGGTACCAAGACAGGTTGTGCGTACCAGATGTGGATGATTTGCGAACCGGGATCATTGCAGAGGCCCATGGTTCGAGATATTCCATACATCCAAGTCCCACCAATATGTGTCATGATCTTAAACAGATATATTGTTGGGATAGCATTCAGAAGGACATTTCAGATTATGTGGCCAAGTGTCCTAATTGTCAATACGTTAAGGCAGAACATCGTAAGCCTGGCGGTCTTACTCAGATTATTGAGCTTTCGACTTGGAAATGGGAGTCCATTAATATGGACTTCGTGGTTGGTCTTCCGAAGACTTAGAGACAGCATGACTCCATATGGGTTATTGTGGATACGATAACTAAGTCTGCCCACTTTATCCCTGTGAAGTCTACTTACAGAGCCAAGGATAATGCAGAACTCTACATTGATGAGATTGTGATATGGCATGGGATTCTTTTGTCTATCATTTAAGATTGAGAAGCTCAGTTCACTTCACATTTCTTGAGATCCTTCTGGAAGTGCTTAGTCACGCAGGTGAAGCTTAGTACTGCCTTTCATCCTCAGACTGATGGGCAGGCAGAGCACACCATTCATACATTGGAGGACAAGCTGAGGGTGTGTGTGATTGACTTCAAGGGTAGTTGGTACGACCATCTGCCTTTGACAGAGTTCTCGTATAATAATAGCTATCACTCTAGCATTGGGATGGCACCGTTTGAGGCACTGTATGGTAGGAGGTGTAGGTATCACGTTGGGTGGTCCGATGTTGAAGAGTCATCCATTTTGGGTCCAGATATCATTCATGAGGACTTAGAAAAGGTCAGTTGTCTTTTTGATACTAGATACATTAAAATAGGGAAAGCGATATTTTGTTATGTATATGATATACATGTGAATCACACTAGATATCTGTATATGTATGAACTTGTTGCAATTTGCATGTATTTGGTATCAATAGGAGAGTAGTGAGTGAGAAAACAGAGATGGAAGTGAGATGCGAGTGAAAGTTTTTATGTATCCCAAATATACATGAATTCAGTACATGTATCCTTAGATACATATATATAGGGATAAACCTATCGGTGACCCCTTAAAGTTGGCACCAAATTTCACAGACACTTCAACTCTTCAACTGTGTTATGTTCATTTTAGACACCTCATGTAGGGTACCGTTATATTCTTTTGACAATTTTTTTTACAATAAGTAAAAAGGTGAAGGAGAGTATAATACACTCATCGATGATGTGACAAACGATGATTTATATGATTACGTGTGTTATTTTAAGTTAAAAACTATTTTAAAATCAATTTAGTAAATAAAATTAAAATATTATTTTTAAAAAATCAATTTAACCCCCTCCCCCATGGTAGTTGTCTTCTCTACTATACCCAGTGGCGGAGCTACACTTTTGAATAAGGGGGTTCAAAATTTGAAAAAAGTAAGCATACAAACTAATTGAAGAGGGTTTGACATCTACTTTATATACAGAAAAATAATTTTAAACATGTATAAATAGTAAGATTTTTCGCCGAAGGGGGTTCGGGTGAACCCCCTTACACACTGATGGATCCGCCCCTGACTATACCCAATAATTTTCTTAATTTTCTCTTTAAAAATGTTATAGATTCTTTTTTTATTTCTATCTTAGTGTTATTTTTAGAGGAAAAGAGAGGATGGGGAGGGATACAAGGATAGAAAAATTATCCAATATGATTTTTCATAGAGATTTTTTCCGGCTAAAAAGATCAAATAAAAAATTGTCTTTTTTCATACATTCTATATCTCTTTTGTGCTTTTTTTCTTTTACTTTACTATTTTTCGTTCTTTTTGGTGTTACTTTTTTGGGAATGATAATAAGTGATAATCAAATATATGAAAATAATGGTGTTCATATCCATTTACCGGCAAAAAGGTAGAGGGAGGTGATGTTAAATTTAGAAAAGTAATACAATGACAAGAAAAAATGATTAAAAATCGATTCAATAAGAAATTGACCTCCATTGAAGGAGTTTTAAGATTACAAAACCTCTAATGGTGTAAGGTGGTAAACGGAACCTTTAAGCATCACGACTAGAAATAAATTAAAAATTGGCCTAATTAAGGCTTTCACCGCGCATAATTGTTGAGTGTTATCGCATCAAATTACATGTCATAACTTATAAAAATGACACACAGAACCCTAATGCGGTGTCAATAAACATCTGTCAATTAAATTTGTCATGTGACATTTGAGCTTCACTGATAAAATTAGATATATATATTGATATATACACACACACTATAATTACCGATACTTCAAAAATATTAATTATATTACCACTATTTTAGAGCTTTCTACCATGTATTGAGAAATATACACTTAAATACGTGTCTTTTTGCTACTAGATACACTAAAATTGGAAGAAAGGTGAGCCATATTGAATCACACTAGATACATGAATATGCATGAATTTTTGTTGCAATTTGCATGTATATGGTATCCATAGAAGAGTAGTGAGTGAGATGAGAGAGAGGGAAGTGAGATACGAGTGAAATTTATTATGTATCCCAAATATATGTGAATGCACTACATGTATCCTAAAAACATATATCTAAGACCAAACTCATTGGTGGCCGGCCCCTTAAAGTTGGCACCAAATTTCACATAGACACTTCAAGAGTGTAACGCACTCGTTGATGACGTGACAAACGATGAATTAAATGATTAGATGTGTTATTTAAGTTAAAAAACTATGCTAAAATCAATTTATTAAATAAAATAAAAATATTATTCTACAAAAATTTATTTACCCCCCCCCCCCATGGTAGTTGTTTTCTCTACCATACCTATCAATTTTCTTAATTTGCTCTTTAAAAATGTTTTAGATTCTTGTTTTCTTCTATCTTCGTGTTGTTTTGAGAGAAAAAGAGAGGAGGGGGAGGTAGACAAGGAGAGAAAGAAAAAATATCAAATATGAGTATTCATATCCATTTTTTCCAGCAAAAAACGTGAAATCTAAAATTGTCTTTTTTCGTATACTCTATATCTCTTTTGTACTTTTTTCTTTTATTTTACTAATTTTTTTTTATTTTTGGTATTGTTTGGTGGGAATAGAATAAGGAGAGATCAAATATGATTTATGGGGGTTCATATCCATTTATCCGGCAAAAGAGGTAGAGGAATGTGATAGTAAATTTAGAAAAGTAATACAATGAAGAAGAAAAAAAATGTCTTAAAACGGATTTGAATAAATAAAATTGACCTCCATTGAAGGAGTTTAAGAATAAAAAAATGGTGGAAAGGTGGTGACATGAAAATTGAAGAAGAGAAAATAATTTAAAAATTGACTAAATTAAGCTTTTCACGCGCTATTATTGAATTATTACACTCACTTTGACATGTCTGAAAGAAGTATCAATATGACACAACAGCAACCTACTTGAGGTGTGTAAAATAAACATTGCTAAATTAAAACAATTAATGTGTCTACAAGAAATTTGATACTTAATTAAGCTTTTCACGCGCTATTATTGAATTATTACACACTTTGACATGTCTGAAAGAAGTATCAATATGACACAACGGGAACCTACTTGAGGTGTTTAAAATAAACATTGCTAAATTAAAACAATAGATATTAAGTATATTTTTGCTACTAGATACATTAAAATATGAAGAGAGGAAAGCGATATTTTTCTATTGTATGTTAGATACAACATGGTGAAGCACACTGATACATGTAATGTCTGACTTGTACAATTGCCTGTATTTGGTAAAATCCAGCTGAGAGTAGTATAGTGAGAGAAGAGCGGGAAGTTACGAGCGAGTGAAATTTTTTATGTATCCCAAATATATATGAATCCACTACATGTATCCTTAGATACATATCTAAGGCTAAATCCATTTATAGCCCCTTAAAGTTGGCAGCAAATTTCACATAGACAGATCAATTCTTCAAGGGTGTTATGTTCATTTTAGACACCTCATGTAGGGCCCTTTATATACTTTTGACAGTTTTTTTACAATAAGTAAACAGGTGAAGGAGAGTGAAATATACTCATCGATGGCGTGGAAAATAACGAATTAAATGATTACTTGTGTTCTTTTAAGTTAAAAAAAAAAATTTAAATCAATTTAATAGATAAAACAAAAATACTATTCTAAAAGTATCAATTTAACCCCACACACACACCACATGGTAGTTGTCTTCTCTACTATACCCAACAATTTTCTTAATTTGCTCTTTAAAAATGTATTAGATTCTTTTTTTCTTTCTATCTTAGTGTTGTTTTGAGAAAAAAAAGAGAGGAGGGGGAGGGAGACAAGGTGAGAAAGAAAAATAATCAAATATGAGTATTCATATCCATTTTTTTCAGAGAAAAAGGTGAAATTGAAAATCATTTTTTTTTCCATACACTCTATATCTCTTTTTTGCTTTTTTCTTTTATTTTATTATTTTTCTTTCTTTTTAGTGTTGTTTTGTGGTAAGAGAATAAGGAGAGATAAAATATGAAATATGGTGTTCATATCCATTTATCCGGCAAAAAAGGTAGCGAGAGGTGATGGTAAACTTAGAATAATATAAACTTTGAAAAGTAGTACAATAAAGAAGAAAAAATGACTTAGAAACAAATCTGAATAAAGAAAATTGACTTCCATTGAATGAGTTTAAGCTTGAAAATATGGTGGAAGGTGGTGACTTCAAAATTGGAGATCAAGTATAGAATAAAATAAAAAATTGGCTAAATAAGCCTTCACATCACCGCCTATTTGTTTGAGTGTATGACTTCACTTTTGATATGTCAGCAAAAAGTATGAATGCACAAACGAACCCTACTGAGTTGTCTAACATAAACTTCGCTCATTAAACTTTCTAATGAATTTGATGCTTCACTGCTTATAGATATAATATCTATTACTATAGTCTATATATACTCTCATATATATATATCTATAATATAATCTATATATATATATATATATAGATATATATATATACAACTTTCAAAATATTAAGTATCTTACCCACTAATAAGAGCCTTTCTATCAATATTTGAGAAATATACACTTAGAACATGTCTTTTTGCTACTAGATACCTTAAAATAGAAGCGAGGTGAGCGATTTTTGTTAATGTATCTAGATCATATGATCCACTACTACATTTATATGTCATAATATGTTTGCACTTTGCCATGTATTATGGTATCCATAGGGAGAGTAGTTAGGGAGATGAGAAGAGGGAATTGCGATTAGAGTGAAATTTGTATATATCTCAATGTATGCGATTCACACCTTGTCCTAGACACATATATCTAATGTATCTGACCAATCAAAAACTGATAAACTGTTAATAGTTCTCACAACATAGAGCGTACTATTACTTAACTCTTAACTAATGAGAATTTATAGTTAAGTTTTCCTTTTTAAAATTTATTTGAGAAAGATTAAAATTTGAGTCAATTAAATTAGACATTCTGGTATATTTGGAGTCTGATAAATGAATGAATGATAATTTTATACAAAGTCGTTAAAATAGGCTTAGTCCATGGGGACGACCCAACCCAACATGTTATTAGGTCAAGGTTGGGATATAATTCTTCAAGCTCATTCAAAATAGGGCTTATAAGCCCGATCAATGAAAGTCTTTGAGGCTTGATCGGGGTTGGCTGGAGTCGGCCCATGAGCCATGACTATTTATTTAGGGAAAATTATATATAATGGAAAACTAACAAATCAAATTAAATGCTATAGTCACACTTAAAAATAATTATACCCTGTAGCAAACTGTTTGCCAGTCACCTATCCCTCAAACTCTCGCTTGCCATTCTCCCTCTCTCGCTCCATGTCTCGTTCGCTCCGTCTTACCTTTATACAAACACAAGTGTATAATTTGTTTTTGTTTGTATAAAGCGAGAAAAAATTGTGTGTGTGTGGTGTGTGTGGTGTGTGTGTGTGTGTATATTATATATATATATAATATAGATATATATATATATATATAATTATCTATATATATATATAATATATCTTTTTGTTCCCCTCTCTCCTCTAATACAGATATCGCTTTCTTCCTCTCCTCGTCTCTGAAATCTCGCTCACCCCCTCACTCGCCTCTATCGCTTTAGAAATAAAAAGAATGTAGAAATTACGTTTCCATGTTTGTATAAAGCAAGAGAAAAATTGTATATAAACTGCAAATACATATACCATCTTCCGCTATTCTCTTTTATTATACATACAAATATTTTCCTTTCCCCCCTGCCAATTTCTTGTGTCTTCTCTCTTTATCGTTTATAAATACACAAATTTATTATACATTATTGATTGCAATTTTTTCTTTTGTATTTGTATAGCAAATAATACAATTGATTTCTTTGTATATGTATAGCGAATTATACATATTTATATTTGTTATGGAGTGCAATTATGCAAACTTAGCTATAGCATAAAAATATGAATTTCACGTTTGCTGCATGTGAAAGTTACTCATTTATCTAAGGATAACTTACTAAAATCCTATCAGTATATGAGATAATTACATAAATGCACGTTATGTTGTAATATAATGAATCTTATTAGATTTTAGTATGTTCACATAAATACATGTATCTTACGATACATGTGCTCAAAATTAGGTTAATTTGTTGTAGATACACTTTACCTATGTGGATTCGTATATGTCTAGGATATGTACATAAATCATGCGCCCTTGTCTCCCTCTTTTCTCGTAGGTCACTCTTTTATCTCGCTCGCTTATCTGAAATGTATCACAAAAGATGCGGGTATCTTGCATATCTAGTATTTTAAATACATGCTAATTACACTAGATTTTCTGCTAGTGCTATTCAAACAACACCATTGTTTACCATATTTGATTTGAAAATCTTCTCATTTTTTGATATTATAGAATTTTAAGTTTGAAAAAAAAAAGGACTAGACCACCTCAACCCTGGGCTCTTCTAGAGTTGGGTTGGGTTGGGTTGAGGATTTCTTAGGTCCTTCCGAATGAAGGACTGACCTGCCTCAGCACTTCAAATTTATTAGCCCGCGAGGCATGGATCAAGAAAGACTTTGGCCGACCCATTTTGACAACTCTAATTTAGTATTAGTTCAAATTTTAAGAAGCATGGTTAAAATTGTCATCTTTGTCAATTTTGAAACTTGTATAACCCCCTTGATAATTTTTGACTATGTTGTTGAACTGTTTCAGGGTTTTATGCTATCTTTTTCTATGCACGATCGAAATGCTTGTCCGATTTGACTTCTGTTCTCTCTTCTTTCCTAAACTCCCTTTCCATTTTTTGCGCTTCGTATGCTCTTACAACTCGAGCCAACGTCACCAGAACTTCCGCAATTTGAAAAACCCTCACACGCGCACTTTATTCTCAACTACTTACTTCTCCAATCCCCACCATCCAATCAAACGCATGGAAAACTTCTCTTCACTCCATGGCTTTCCCTTCACCCCTTTTCTTGTCATCAACTCTCATCTAACTCAAAACTCTTGTAATTCAACTCTTTCCCATTTTTGCCCTATTCCGAATCCCAACCCATTCCAACACCGCCACCACCACGTCCGTCCTTTCAATCTCCTCATTCGACCTTTTTATGCAATGTCCGCCAGTTTGATGTTGCAGGGCCGCTGCTTATTTTCAAATGACAGAATACTATTTAGCGGCCTCATGTACGCCTGCAGAGGAGATGAACTATTAGTTGAACGTAGTTCTCCCTCGTGGTAATTCTTTAAAAAGATTGCCAAGTAGAGTCATGTCTTCTTGAATCTTTTCATTCAACATTTTTCCTCATTCTAAATCACATGTGAATGAACTTTTTTTTCCTTTGGCGTCGAAAACCCCATATAGGGTTGATTTGATAAGCACGTTGAATTGTTTGTTGTCCCTAGTAGCCAGTCCTTCTTCTCGTAACCACTTCAAAACTTTTAAAGGTAACACCAAGAATGTCTTCAAATTTAGTATAGAACTTAGAGCTAGTGGCCTTAGAGGCAATTGATCAAGAGTTGTTCTTCATGGAAGTCATCTCGATATTCTTTGATTCTTGAAAAGTTGAGATGAGGTAGATATTGCCCCATTGGGCTTGCCAAAATTTGTAGATAGTAAAATTCGCATCGAAAAAATAATATTCAAGAACGGAAAAATTTGCAACAATCGTATTTTTTATTTCAAAGTGCGAGTGTTACAATCTTTATGATTCTATGAATTTTCCTTTTAAAATATAAATTCAAGCCGCTTTTAAGCTGTTCGTGATCTCCGATGAACTTCAAATTTTGAACTTACTTGATCTAACTTTACTTAATTCAAGGGCTTTCGAACTTGATATCTTGAATTCGATGGTCTTGATCTTGATAGTTTCTTGAAACTTGAAATGTTTGATTCTAAAACTTGTAGCTTTAATAATTGAATTTTTATGACCATTTCAGTGCACGAATTTCTCTAGGTTTTAGTTTAGAATTTTTTGTCTGTTTTCTGAATTACGAGGACCCTATTTATAGTTTTAGAATATTGGAGTTGCGATTGGAATAGGATTCTTTTCAGCCAATCAGATTTAAGTGACATGATATATGGACTTTATGGAGTGGTCTTGTCATCTTTGATACATGTCAGGATTCTATTGATTTCTTATCTCACTTGGCATGCCACATCATTTGCCCATGCAGTGCCAAGATGGGCCTCTAGAATAGATGAAATTGGGCTTAGCAAATTGGGCTCATCTATTGTAGCCCAAATCTATTTTTAGATTTTAATTAAGTCCATATTTATTAGACTTAAATATATAACTCAATTATAGTAATCCATAATATCTATTTGTATTAATATATTTATGAAATTAATATAATTCGAATCATTTTATAAATTTATATTTAATGAGTTTTAAATGAAAACTGTTCCAAAACAATTTTTATGTCAAAACCTAAATCTCACTAAATGGGTCTAGAGTAATAGAGGGCAGTTGCGACAGTGAAAAATGAGAACTACAAAGTGAGAGGGTAAGAGAGAAGATCTAGAGTGAGCTTAGAGAGTGAGAGAGAAATGGGACTGTTAGCTTAGAGAGATAAATGGGTTTGTTTGAATGAGCTTAGAGGGAACATAAGCTAGCTTTTGACTATAGATTCCTAATATTTTTACCAAATATTATTTTGGTGAAATTTCATCATGTGCTTGATCATAGTATTTGAAAAATATATTTTATTTTTTTAAGAAATATTGTTTATACCCAAAAGTTTTAAAAACTATCAATACTTTCACAATAAATATATTAGATCTTCGATGCAACAAATTACAACTAATGTTCATGACACTAGAGCAATGTGGTAGTTCGAAGTGAGTACAACAAGCATCATTCCATATATTGTAAAGTAGATAAGGACATGACTTTCTTACCATGAACCGATTGTTCATCATTTTCATCAACAACCATATCATCACTTTCATATTCACTACTAAATATTTCATCAATGTTTTGGTGTTCACATAAAAATTAAGTAATACAACACAAACAACTACTATAAAGAATGTTTTTTTGTAAATGATAAAAGTTTGATGTAGAATTTTAATTGTAAAAAGCTCCCTAATAATGAGATTTACCCCAAATACTAGTTTTTTCTAGTATCTGAGGATTTGGGTTGTATGTCAAATAATGGACAAATAATTGTATGTACAAACACTATTGCCTACTTGGAAAATCTATGTTCAAATGGATCCTGAATTAGTGGAGTTATTCAACAATTAGAAGCATTTTTTTTTTTATAAAATAGTTGGGGTTATGACCCCTTGCAACTTAATAAAAAATTGTGGGGCCTAAACTAACCCTTACATTTCATATAATTTAGGAGGATTATAATAACTATTACCATTAAAATTCACAAGTCGTGATGGAGCCTATGTTTCCAATCAATGGGTAAGTTAATCCACAAGTTTTATCAATTCAATTCAATAAATAACGAGAAAAGATAAATGACAAGTAGAAAACCACAAATGTTATATATTTCATGAATATGAAATGTGGAAAACTAAAATACCATCAAGAATTGGTGTCAAAAGTATAAGAGCGTCTATCAGTAAAAATAATCAGAATCTTATCAATTAATGGGGTATAATGATAAACTCACTACACCAAATAATTTTTTCCTAATAGATATATCAAATATAAATTTGACAAGTAGAAACAAACACAAATCATTGTGAATATTAAATAACCATTTTAGGTTCACTTTTCTTTTTTTTTGTCACGTGTTAGTTAGAATTTTTAATTATGGGTAGTTACTATATGTAGATTGTAGAAAATATTGTTATAATCTTTCACATATTAAATGTGAATCTATAATATCAAGATTCCAAATCAAACGACTCCTTTTATTATTATAAAAGGGCCTTAAACTTTCACAATTTAAGATCTTACCTAATTAATTTGCATCTAGTTTCTATATAACATTTTCAAATCACTCTTATCCTTTTGATTTATTTTAGAAAAATTACTGAAATACACATTTTATATTTTCTTTGTTTTTACGATTCTCTTCTATTTTTAAAAACCTCTAAAATATTATTTTTTTAATGTAGTTCAGCTACATATTAATGTTTTTCAGTCAATATTTTATATATTCGAGCTACATATTATGTATCTGGTTTATTTCATAATGTACCCGAGCAAATGTATCCAAGCTACTACTATGTATCCGAGTTAATTACTAATGTATCTGAACTACATATTATGTATCCAATATATGTTATAATGTATCCGAGATACTCTTTAATGTATTCGAGCTACATATTATGGATCCGATTTTTGGTACTTTTTAAGGAATTAATATAATTACAAACTAAAGAGGGATAGATTATTTTTTTATAATAAAACTATGTGATTCGTAAAATTTATACATTCTATGACCTAAGTTGACAGAAAGCCTATAATTTCTTTAATTAAAGTACTCATAAACTTGAATTATGTTATACTTACATTTTCTGGCATTAATATGTAGTTTAAGTACAAAACTTATAAGAGAGCTACCCCTAAGAAGCAACAAATTACTTTCTGATATAATTAAAATGAAAAACTACACTTTAACATGAAAATAACTATTACTAGAAAAAACAACTAACAGATACAATTGTAATAACATATTATATATTGTATATTAGTGCAATAAGTGTGGTTGTATTATATTTATTGTTACATTTAAATATTGATGATGGATATAAAGTAATTAGCACAATAAGTTGGGTGGTTGTATTATATTATTGTGACATTTAAATATTGATTATGGGTATATTATTTTAACCATCATGTAATCACATATATTTTTGTAAGAAAATATATCAATATAATTAAGTGATCTTTTAATTAAACATATCAAGAATAAGATCTTATGTCTTTAACAAAATTGTTGTTTTCTATTTCTCATAAATATTGCTTTTCTTGCAAAATTGTTATATACAAATTTGCAGTTTCTTTGGGCAAATTAATTCTGTAAACAAAAAAATAAACGATCTTAAATTCCTCAATGGCACGATTTTTGTAACACCCTGTAGCCAAAACAAACCAAAAACCAGCTTTACATAAAAATATGCAGGTGCAACCAACGGTGGCATCGACGGACCGTAGCTTGACCCCTGGTCCGTCCTGCACAATCGTTGATGGGATCAAAAACTCCCAATAAAATTTTAGACCAGAAAAATTGGTTAAGTCTTGGACAAAGGACGGACTTACGGTCCGTAGGTTAGATGACGGTCCGTAGTCCGTGACCTTCGATCGAGACCCCCATTCACCCACTCTCTAACAAGAGCTACGGATGACCAACACGGTTCGTAGGTTTGACCGTAGATAGAAAGTTTGCCGATGGTTAAGGGGAAATGCAGTTGGGTCAACTTCAAATAATAATAACTCTTAGCACAAAATGAATTACGTGTCCCATAACCTACCCACATATAGATAATGGAATTATATTTCCATAGCCACCGATCTTGCTAAAATCAGACCTCCGAATAAAAGGTTATGCCCATTTTAGTAAAGGCCTGTCGAACAGGCCCAAACGACAGACCCAACTATGGGGCGTCGAACAGGCCCAGACGACAGACCCAACGATGGGGCGTCGAGCAGACAACGGACTGTTAGCCCTGGCCGTCGTTTGGCCCGACAGCAACTTTCCTAGGGGTCTTTTTGACCTTTCCCACTCCGTTTAGACCCTAACTTACGTCGTTTTGACCCTAAATCATCATATTATAGTCAGTTTAAGACAAGAAACATAATGAAAACATATCTAAGTCAAATCATTAAATCAAAACCTAGAAAATTAGAAGCAAGAAAGGAGAAAAAGTTCAAGAACCCTAGTTCAAGAACGCCACAAGCTCCAGCAGTTCCATCCCCAGAACTTAAGTATTTTTTCGTGGATTTCATCACCAGGTATGTGGGATTTCACTAGTGGGTTCCTTTCACCCATTGGGTCCCTAGCTTTCAGTCAGATTCTTGATTCTCTTATCATGCTTAAACCTAGGGTTTCTAGAACCTTAATAGAACTTAATGATTTAGTTAAATATATGTTCCAAATCAGATTATTTTGTTATTACTCAGATTATCGCATGAATTTCATAACCCTAGCTTTGTATTTCTTTAGTTCTTGAATTACACATGTTAGGTCAGATATTTAAGACACTTCAAATATACATGCCTCAGTTATAAATGCATAATTACCAGATTAATTGTTGCATTGTCAGTTTGCATGTTCAGTTTTGAGCTATCAAGTATTTATAGAAATTCAGACATAAATAGTTAATTTACTGAATTCATTGGGAGTAGCATAATACCGAGTTGGACAAAGGTTTAACGTACCCAATAGTCCCAGAACTCCTAGCAAAGTAGGTTTTAAGTCCCCTTTGTGGGCAATCAATTTAGTGATCACGCCAGCATGCCTTTATACCTTTGGCAGGGTATATTGGTTCCTCTCGATGGGGCGTATGCATCGGACTCCACATTTAGCTCATGTGATTTTATTATCGTTTATTAGTAGCTCCCACACATAAGTCAGACTCTCTAAATTGACCATTTATCAGTATATTCAATATTCAGTTTTAGCATGTTATAAATTCGTCATTGCATCCAATTAGCTCAGATTTTAATTTATCATGTTAGATTATTATACTTGCTATTTTTCTTGTTTATTTATGTTCTATTTTTGTTTTACTCGGTCATACATGCTCAGTACTTTCCAAGTACTGACGCATACATGCGCTACATCTTCTCGTAATGTAGGTTCAAGTTCTCAGCATCCAGATCATGCATAGATCGATTTTCGATCTCCAGTTCAGCAGATTCAGTGGTGATTCCTCATTCTCCGAGGACAACAGTCATGAGTTTCATTTCAGTCTTTAGTCATTTAGTTTCAGTTTTTGCTCGATTTAGCTGGGGCTTGCCCCAATATTTCTAGTCCAGTTTAGAGGCTATTTCAGACATAGTTAGTTTCAGCTTAGTAGTGAGTTAATATTTCTTTGTATTAAACTCATCGGTTTTTCATATATATTCCCCATCATTTCATTATAAGTTATGATTTAGCTTTCGCATCAGTTTATTATATTTAGTATGCTCATGATCATGCCAGTAGGGTTAGCTTGGGATCACTTGTAGTCCTATGTTCCATATCTGCGTCTCGGGTATAGCTCAAGGCGTGAAAAAACTTGGTATCAGAGCGCTAGGTTTAAGTGTCCTAGGATGTCTGAAAAGCCGCACTAAGTAGAATCTTTTTCATAGGTGTGAAGTGCACAACATCTAATGAGAGGGAGGCTATGAAGTGTTTTAGGAAAAACTTCACTTTCTTGTTACTTTTATCGTCCATAAGGTATGATCAAATTCCATTCTAACTTGACGTTGTGCGTTTAAGACCATCCCTTCTTGTAGAGCTTAGGCATGGAATGCTAATGCACGCAATGTTTACGCAATTCCTCTAGTACCAAATAAGGAAGTTCAAATGCAGAGTTTCAGAATGCCAATTCAACTTTTGGCTCAGAGTATGACCAACCAGAAAAATCAACGGATTGTAATCCCTACTAATAGAAATGATTGATCAGTGGCATCAAGAATTTGTGATTTTGTTAGGATGAATCCATCTATGTTTCTAGAGTCGCATGTTGGTAAGGACCCACAGAAGCTCATTGATGAGGTCAAGAAAATATTTGGTGTGATGTTAGTAACGGGTAGTGATAGGTGAGATTGGCATCCTACCAACTCAAGGATGTGACTCACATATGGTTCACTCAGTGGAAAGACAACAGACATGACTTTGTCTTTTGTAACTCTTTACATAGCAGTCCAATTCAATGTCAGTCCAAAAACTCTCTCAGAACCTTTCTCAGTCTCTACTCTAGTCGGGGACCCAGTTATATAGCTGGATGGGTATACAGAAATTGCCCCGTCACAATCTCTCAGAAAGTCACCTCAGCAGATCTAGTAGAGTTATAAATGGTAGACTTCAATGTCATTCAAGGCATGTATTGGTTACACTTATGTTATATCTCAGTCGATTGTAGAACTAGGATTGTTCGTTTTCAATTTCCCGACGAACCAATCTTATAATGGAAGGGTAGTAGCTTAGCGCCTATGGGTCGATATATTTCTTACCTTAAGGCCAGAAAGATGATATATAAATCTCTATCATCTAGTTCGAGTTAAAGATTATAGCCTTGAAACCCTAACTCTTGGGTCAGTTCCAGTAGTCTGTGAATTTCCAGAAGTATTTCTAGAAGATCTTCCCGGAGTCCCTTTTGAAAGGGAAATCGACTTTGGAATTGATCTCCTTCAAGATACCCAGCCTATTTCTATTCCTCCTTACAGAATGGCTCTAGCAGAGCTTAAGGAAATGAAGGAGCAGTTGAAAGACCTTCTACATAAGGGCTTCATCAGACCTAGTATTTCACCATGGGGTGCACCAGTGTTGTTCGTAAGGAAGAAAGATGGTTCTCTCATAATGTGCATTGACTATAGACAGTTGAACAAGGTCACAATCAAGAATAAGTATCACATCCCCAAGATTGATGACTCGTTTCACCAACTTAAGGGTGCTAGACTTTTCTCAAAGATAGACCTCAGATCGGGTTATCATCAGCTTAGAGTCAGAGATAGTGACATTTCGAAAATAGCCTTCAAAACTGGGTATGGTCATTATGAATTTGTAGTTATGCCATTTGTACTAACTAATGCTCATGCAACTTTCATGGTTTGATGAACAGAGTTTTCAAACAGTACTTGGACTTGTTCGTTATTGTCTTTATTGATGATATCTGCATTTACTCTAGGAGTGAGGAAGACCATGCAAATCATTTGAGAATTATTTTACAAACTCTCAAGGATCGCCAGTTATTCACTAAATTCAGTAAATGTGAGTTTTGGTTGCAATCCGTTACTTTCCTTGGTCACATTGTATCTAGCGAAGGGATCCGAGTGGATTCGCAGAAAATAGAAGCAGTGAAACAGTGGCCCAGACCTACCTTTGCTATAGATATCAGAAGTTTCTTAGGTCTAGCGGGTTATTACAGAAGGTTTGTGGAAGGATTTTCATCCATAGCCTCACCATTTACTAGGTTGACTCCGAAGATGGTCAAATGTTAATGGTCAAATGATTGTGAGAAAAGCTTTACAGAATTGAAAACACGATTGACTACAGCTCTTGTCTTGACTCTACCAGAGGGTTCACTGGTTATGTGATCTATTGTGATGCATCTAGAGTTGGCCTAGGTTGTGCGTTGATGCAACGAGGTAAGGTGATAGCTTATGCCTCTAGACAACTTAAGGTTCATGAGAAGAACTATCCAACTCATGACCTCGAGCTTGCAGCAGTGGTGTTTACACTCAAGATCTGGAGACACTACTTGTATGGTGTTCACATAGATGTGTTCACTGACCATAAGAGTCTTCAGTATGTGTTCACCCAAAAGGAGTTGAATCTTCTCCAAAAGACATGGCTTGAGTTCCTTAAGGATTATGATATGAGTGTGCATTACCATCCTGGCAAAGAGAATGTAGTAGCAGATGATCTTAGTACATTATCTATTGGTAGTGTAGCCCATGTTGAGCAAGAAAGGAAAGAGCTAGTAAAGGATGTTCACAGGCTTACTCGCTTGGGAGTTCACCTTATGAGCATATCAGACAGCGGTGTAACAGTTCAAAATGGGGCAGAATCGTCTTTGGTAGTGGAGGTTAAGGAAAAGCAAGACAGTGATCCAATCTAGCTTGAACTTAAGGGTGCAGTCCATGATCAAAGAGTGGAGGTTTTCTCCCAAGTGGGAGATGGTGTACTTTGTACCAGGGTAGATTGTGTGTTCCTGATGTGGGCGAGTTGAGAAAGCATATTATTGCAGAAGTCCATAACTCCAGATATTTTTTTATCCCAGGTGCCACTAAGATGTACCGTGATATGCGGGAAGTCTATTAGTGGAATGGCATAGAGAAGGATATGTCGACTTTGTGAGTAAGTGCCCCAATTGCCAGCAAGTCAAGGTAGAACATCAGAAAGCAGAGGGTATGACTCAAGAGATCAATATTCCTACTTGGAAGTGGGATGTGATCAATATGGACTTCATCACAAGATTATCGCGTACTCACAGACAGCGTGACTCCATTTGGGTGATAGTTGATAGGATGACTAAGTCTTCTTGCTTCTTGACAGACAAGACTACATATTGGGCAGAAGACTATTCAAGTCTTTACATATTAATGAGATTGTGAGGTTACATGGGGTCCCTTTGTCTATCATCTCAGATAGAGGTCCTCAGTTTACCTCTCATTTCTGGAAGTCATTTTACAAAGGTCTTGGTACTCAAGTTAACCTTAGTACAGCATTTCATCCACAGACGGATGGGTAGGCAGAGCGTACCATTCAAACCTTAGAGGATATGTTAAGAGCTTGTGTGATTGATTTTGAAGGTAGTTGGGATGATCACCTTCCTCTTATTGATGTTTCCAACAATAATAGCTACCATTCCAGCATTCAGATGGACCCTTATGAGGCTATATATAGGCATAATGTAGATATCTTGTTGGTTGGTTTGAAGTAGGTGAAGCAGCTTTGATAGGGCCAGATTTAGTCATTTAAGCTATGGAGAAAGTGCAACTGATTAGCGATAGACTTAAGACAACCCAAAGTCATCAGAAATCTTATGCAGATGTAAGGAGAAGGGAACTAGAGTTCAAAGTTGATGATCGGGTTTTTCTGAAAGTCTCACCTATGAAAGGGGTGATGAGATTTGGAAAGAAAGGGAAGCTCAGTCTGAGATATTTAGGCCCTTACAAGATCTTGAAAAGGGTTGCAAGGTGCCATATGAGTTCGGTTGCCATCAGAATTAGCAGCAGTGCATCCGGTCTTCCACATCTCACTCTTGAAGAAGTGTGGGGGTGATCCAGCCTGTGTACTTCCATTAAAGAGTGGCGGTGAAAGATAGTCTTTCTTATGAGGATATGCCAGTTGAGATTCTTCACCGTCAGGTCAGTAGGTTGAGAAACAAAGAAGTTGCCTTTTTGTTTTTTGGGGTTTTTGCTTGCAATCAAGGTGTTTTGTGGAGGAGTCATTCCCTAATAGAGGGAGTTACTTGGGAAGCAGAAGCAGCCATGAAAGTCAAGTATCCGCACTCTTTCCTTTCGATTCCACTCCCAGCTTGATTAATGAGTTCCTCTTCAGTTTGCTAGTCCAGTCGTGTGTGAATTCCAGTTTTAGAATCATGTTTTTCCTCAGTTTTGTAGTTGCATTTTCCCAGCGTAATGCATGTACTCGACACTCACTTCCGTCATAAACTCAGTTTTCAGTGTTTATAGTAGGGTTTTGTCAGCTCTCTCTCTCCCCTCGATTTTAATCTAGTTTTAGTCCTTCATTCGAGACGAATGTTCCCAGGGGGACATAATGTCACACCCGTAGCCAAAACAAACCAAAAACCCCATACAATCTCCAAGCGCACACCACGGTGGCATCGACGAACCGTAGCCTGCCCGCCCACGTCCTCTGTCACAAAATAAACCGTCGAGTATTGAAACCACTCCCAAAAAAATTTCAGCCCAGAAAAATTGTTTAAGTCTTGGAAGACATACAGACTTACGATCCGTAGATCAGACGACGGTCCGTAGTCCGTGACCATCGATCGGGACCCCCATTCACCCACTCTCTGAAAGGAGCTGCGGATGACCAGCACGGTCCATAGGTCTGACCGTAGGTGGAAAATTTGCAGACAGTTAAGGACAAAATGCAGTTGGGTCAACTTCAAATGATAATAACTCTTAGCGCAAAATGTAATACGTGTCCCATGACCTACCCACATATATATAGCCACCAACCTTGCTAAAATCAGACCTTCGAGTAAAACTTTATGCCCATTTTAGTAAAGGCCTATCGAAAAGGCCCTGACGACGGACCCAACGACGAGGCGTTGGGTAGACAATGGACCGTCAGCCCTGGCCATCGTTTGGCCTGACAACAACTGTCCGACAAAAGGGTCTTTTTGACCCTTTCCCCCACTTGCTCCGTTTAACTCTACGTACAATCGTTTTGACCCTAATCATCATATTTTAGTCGTTTAAGCCTAGAAAATAATAATTAATTATATTCAAGTGCAAATCATCAAAATAAAAAACCTAAAAAATTAGAAGCAAAGAGAGGAGAAAAAGCTCAAGACCCTAGTTCACTCAAGAACGTCCACCAGACTCCAGCATTCTAGCCCCAATTAAGTATGTTTTAGTGGCTTTCATCACCAGGTCTGTGGGATTTCACTAGTCGGTTCCTTTCACCCATTTGGGGGGTCCCTAGTTTTTTTAGTCAGATTCTTGATTCTCTTATCATGATAAATCTAGGGTTTCCAGAACTTCGATAGAATTTCATGATTAAGTTCCAAATCAATGTCATGTTATTACTTAGATTACGCGTGAATTTTCAAAACCCTAGCTTTGTATTTTCTTTAGTTCTTGAATTACACATGTTTTAGGTCATATTTTTTAGACACTTAGATATACATGCCTCAGTTTCTAAAAATGCATAATTTATCAGATTAATTATTGCTTCGCCAGTTTTGCTGTTCAGTTTCGGAGCTAGCAAGTATTTACAGAAATCAGACATAAACAGTAAATTTAAATGAATTCCTTGGGAAGTAGCAATAATAGCGAGTGGACTAGGGTTTTATTTTGCGTACCCAATTGTCCCGGGACTACTGACCAAGTAGGTTTTAATCCCCTCTGTGGGCAAATCAGTTGTAGTGATCCGCCAGCATGCCTTAATACCTTGTCCAAGGTATATTGGGTTCTCATCGATGGGTGTATACATCAGACTCCACAATTTAGCTCATGTGTTTTTTTTCTTATCGCTTTTTAGTATCCTTCCTACCGAGCAGTCAGACTCTTTGCATTGACTATTTATCAGTATATTCAATATTCAATTTTAGCATGTTATAAATTGGTCATTGCATCCAGTTACCTCAGAATTCAGTTTATCATGTCAAATTATTATACTTGCTATTTTTTTTGTTCAGTTATGTTTTATTTCAACTTTACTCTATCCTACATGCTCAGTACCTTTCAAGTGCTGATTCATACGTGCGCTACATCTTCTCTATGAAGGTTCAGTTTCTCAGCATGAAGATCACGCATAGATCGATTTCGGATCTCCAGTTCAGCAGATTCAGTGGTGAGTCCTCATTCTCCGAGGAAAGCAGTCATGAGTTTCATTTCAATCTTTAGTCATTTAGTTTCAGTTTTTGCTAGATTTAGCTAGGGCTTGTCCCAGTATTTCTAGGCCAATAGTTTAAACTTAGTAGTGAGTTGATATTTTTTGTTATTAAACTCATCGGTTTTCATATATCTAAGTTTTAGCATATGGGTTATTTCCCTATCTTGTTTCCATTATATTTTTATGATTAAAGCTTTCCGCATCAGTTTTATTATATGTAGTATGCCCATGTCATGCCACAGGTTAGCTTAAATCACTTGCGTCCAGGTTCCGTGTCCGCGTCTCCAGGGGTAGCTCTGTTGGGGCCGTGGATAATGTTTCCGCCATGAATGGTGGTGAAGGTGTTATATAGCTACCATTAAAAGTTCTTATTACAGGGAATATATCGTTTGTTGCTATATATTTTTTAATTAAGGAGATCTTTAAAATTTTAAATTTAAATTATTTCTTAATATATAACGGTATTATTCTTTTTCGAGGAAAAATGAGGAAAAAATATAAAATTAAGACATTCATGAATTCCATTCAGTTTTTCTTATTTGAAGGAACATCTCAAAATTCCAAGTATTTCATTTTTAGATACATTATATGATCTGCAAATCGATCAAGACTCTCTATTATTAGCCTAACGCTTCTACTTTGAACATAATAAAAAGGTATCAATATCGATTTTCAAATTAAACAGAAAAGTATGCCACAAAAATTGAGACATGTGAAGTAATTATTTTTTGACCTATATTAGGTGTCCAAACTTGCCTATGTTACATAAATTTGTGTTGAACTTAAGTAGAATGATGTGTCTGAATTAAATTCTTGCTAATTAATCACGTATAGACTTGAGTGAATTGAATTGTTTATCAAAAAATTATATATTACGTATAAATGTCATAAAGTATTAATTACTTCTTGCAATGGTACACAACTTTATTTTTTTTATTTTATTTGCAAAGAAATGTTGCAGATAATGCAAAAGTTATGGTCAGAAACAAAGAAGAAACATAAAGTGATATAACAATCAAATAAAAATCTACTCAAGTAAATAGCATGAACAAAATACTCATCATGTATGATACATTCTCTACAAGTTGCAAGTACCAGAAAACTTATGAATTAACAAATGAAAATATTTTATCAAGCAAATTGAGCATATCTTTTGAAGCAAAGCATCTAGTAACTTAACTAAACTATGATAAAACTTATTTATGTGCATCACATTCTCAGACATAGAAGAGTTTGGGTAACATGTAATTGCAAGAAAACAAACGAATCGGATGGGACGATTTACCAAAAGAAAAAAATACTTAATACATACTCATGATGATAAAAAAAAGATTACATGTGAGAAAAAGGTACTTGTCACCACTTGACGACTTGAGCAGTGCTTATATTGCTTGTTCGTTGCCACTATTGGCATCGAAACCTAGTATAAATCAACACACCAGATGACCAAATTTGGTGTAAACCTAAAATTTAAGAACAAAAGCTTAAAACTTTGAAATCGGATAACCTGTCTAGTAAGACTTCCATTATTTTGAGGCTTGCTTAATTCAGCAGGAGAATATTTCCACATGACTTGTCTCATCCATGATAATTATGAAACTAGCTTTTCTTGATTCTTTCTCATCCATTGATCCCTTGATATGTGACTTTGTCTATTTTTCATCAAGGCATCTCTGGTCTTATATTTAGTCACATACAAATCCTTCAAGTCGCATTTATAGTCTCTCCACTTTTTTCCTATTGACTTTTTCACAAACTTTTCTCACATATCGGAATGGAGAACTTTTTCTGAAAAGATAGACAAAAGTTAACAATATAATATCATGTATAAAAAGAAATGATACTTGTTAAGAATAATAACTTTATACCTTCACAAACTCCACCAACTTTTTCGTTTCTTCATCATCAAACACTCGCCAATCATTCACATTTAGCGGTGTCAAATCTGGGGTTCTAGAAATGATGCCTAGAAAGCTATCAAGGTTATGGTCCCTCTTTTCCAATTGATTGATTACGACTATTAAATGACTCAACAATTGTCTTCCCAAGAGGTAAATTCCAAACATCTTTTATGTACTGGGCAAATCTAAACAGTGTAGGGCAAATCTAAACGGTGTAGGGGCTCCAATTATGAAACCAAGTTAATTAAATTGTCTTCTTTAAATTTTTAATTGGATAAACTGTTTTCTTGTTTTAACTTAACGAACAGCCCAAACTAAGAAGAAGAATCAACACTCTAGGCAGTCTAATAGTTAGAGATTATAAAACAGAAAATAACCTGAGCAAGATATTTGATGTTTTGACTGATTAAGAGATGAACGGTGCTTGTTCTGAGAGAGTTTTGGTTTCCTATATGCGGGTATATAAGCTTTTTTCACTAAAGAAATCAGTTGGTTAAAACCCATCTTTAGTAACTACCGCTTATTCCTATGTCACAATAAAAGAAAAGGGGGGTTGAAAAGAACGAAGACTTGAAGCAAACTAGAAAGAATACATATTCTCATGTATTTTATGCACATAATTTATAAATTCAAGTTTCAAGAAAGAACCTGGCTCATAGTTCATCTCAACATCAGTGTCAATAGAATTGTTATCCTCTGATGTTAGGGCTTGAGAGAAGATCTGAGCTTTCATTAATTGTTGAACGTAGGGTCGTACTTCTTCATCATAACGTTGTTCAGTTAACAATCTAATACCAACTCTATTTCGCATTTTTGTTCTTCAAAATTAATTACTTCTCTAAATTTTTCAAACCTGTAGAAGAAAACCAGGAGTGCAGATTTCGAAGATAGATTAAAGAAGAGAGGATCTAGTAGTTCCAGTGAAAACATACACAAGACATGATTTGGATAACAATTCTATTGTGGTATCTCCAATAACATCCTATTTAGGAAGTGAATAATCAAGATAAAAAGGTGGGACTCACACCCTCCCAAGACATAAGAAAACTAAAGTTGATCATCTGGGAATTAGTCATAGAAAAATGTCTCTAAATTCAAACTTTATAGTTTTATAAAGTACTTGATCCTGTAGGAACTAGCAAACTCAAACCAACTACTTATGTGCTTTCTAATTCTCGTTAAACTACAATAAAATTATCCAATGGTCACTCGATCATTATCAAATTGCCTATTGTCTCATGCACGCATGCATGAGAGATGTGAAGCCCGAAGCTACGACTTGCCCAAACCCTCTTGATTTCTCACACACAGTCCCTTAAACTAGCACTTCTCATGTTAACTAACCCCAAACGATTGATTTATTATGATCATGGTGTCCGTCCCAACTTTTGCACCTCGACTGATCTCACAAGCTACCTTTCGGTATAAAAATGGTCAGTTTTTCCCTCGTCTTCCATTTATAGAATTTTTTTGATGAATTAGTCATTAATAACAACCAATTTATAGTAAGTCAGAGCACCTTATTGGGTTAATTTAGGTTTGACTCAAAAGCCATTCAATGAGTTACAGTTCAAGTTTTCAAATCAATCGACAAATGAAGGAATCAATCATGAATCAACAATACAGTAATTAATTAAAAGCTGGAAAACCAAGTCAGATTATACTTTTTTCCTACAACACACAAGTTTCAAACAATGATTTGTACTTACCTCACCAAAACTATTGATCCTAAGATAGAGAGTTTCATATCGATTTCTCAAGCTACAAGTTAAATCTAGACGAGAACAGAACCCAAGTTTAACTAATAAATGAATTTAATTAAAAGAAACAAAATCAGAAGAAAATTAAAGATAAAAAACATAATTATATGTTGATAGCATATGTATGTAAGCATTTATAAGAAAAACACAAAGAAAATGAGGATTAACTACTAGAATGAGAGATTCACGGATCGAGAATGAGAGATTAAGAAAGAGAGATCGAGCGGAAATAAAGAGAAAGAGAAAGAGAGATTACCTCTTAGTGCGCTACAGTTCGAGCAAAAAGAAAAAAATTGATGCCTGCTTCAGCTCAGATCCATCGTAACCATTGAAGGAAGCTTCAAATCACCGAGGCTTCAGAGCTCAAATCCATATCGCAGCCATCGAGACTTTCAGAACTTGAGAATTGAGTGAAAATTGACTAAGAGAATTTGGGTATACGAGGGTAAGCGAGGATATTTTTTTTCTATTGGCTTTTAAAACTAATTGTTATTAAGGGTTACCTTTTAGTGGCTTAAGATTAATCTTGTAAACAGGAGCTTTAAAACACTATTTAATGGCAATTATATTATTGCCTCTAAATAAGTGCCACTAATCAAGGGATTTTATATAGTATTTTTTTTTCACTAATAGTTCATCACTGTTTTTGGTGTTTCATATAAACATCTACTATAGGGGATGTTTTTGTCAGCTGACAATGAAATTGGGTAGAAATTTTAATTTTAAAAGTTTTCAAACAATCATGACAGATTGTATATCAACTACTCTTTTTTCTAGTCAATCTGAAAATTTAGGTACTTGTGTCAAATAATGCAAAATTCTGTAAACAAATAGTATTTTGTTAACTTTCCTCCCCAAATTTTTACTTGGGAAAATCTTTGATCAAAGGGTGGAGTTCTTCAGCAATTGTATCATTTAAAAACAAAATCGTTAGGGGGTTTTTTTTTTTTGTATGGACCCCTTGCAACTTAATAAAAATTTATTGGGCCTAAACTAACCCCTACATTTAATATAATTTTAGGAAGATTATACTAATTGTTACGATTCAAATCCACAAGTTGTGATGACACATATGTTCCCAATCAATAGGTAAGTCAATTCACTAGTTTTATCAATTAATTTAACAAATAAGGAGAAAAGATAAACGACAAGTAGAAAATCTCAAATGTTAAATTTTTCATGAGTATGAAATGCGAAAAACTAAAATACCATCCAAGAATTGGTGTCATAAGAATAAGAGTGTTTATGAGTAAAGATAATTTGGATCTTATCAATTAATGGGGTGTAATGATAAACTCACTATACCAACCTTTTTTCATTCTTAATAGACTTACCAAATAAAAATTTGACAAGGAAAAAAAATTACAAATTATTATGAATATTAAATAACCATTTTAGGTACACTTTTTTGTGTGTGTGTACGTGTTCGCTAGGATTTTTTATTATGGGTAATTAATAATGCTACAATATGTACAGATTGTAAAAAAACTTATTATAATCTTTCACATATTAAATGTGAATCTATAATATCAAGATTTCGAATCAAAGGACTCCTTGATTATTAAAAAAGGGCCTTAGACTTTCACAATTAAAATCTCACCAAATTAATTTGCATCTAGTTTCTATATAACACTGCAAAAAAATCCCACCCCACTCTTATCTTTTTGATTTATTTTAGAGAACACTTAAATATAATACGATCGCCGGCTTATATTTTTTCTTATCTTTAATATTTTCTTCTATTTCTAAAAACTTCTAAAATTTTATATTCCTTTAATGTATTCAAGCTACATATTAATGTATCGGTGTAAGTATTTAATGTATCCGAGCTATATACTATGTACTCGATTTATTTTAAAATGTATTAGAGCTACATATTATGTGTCCAGTTTATGTTATAATGTATTCGAGCTACATATTATGTATCCAGTTAATGTTACTTTTAAGGGGATTAATGTAATTACAAACTAAAGAGGGATAAATTTTAATTTCATAGTAAAACTATGTGATTCCTAAAACTTATCTTTTCTATGATCTAAGTTTGCAGAACCTGTAATTTCTTGACTTAAAGTACTCATAAACTTGAATTTTTTTCTACTTAAATTTCCTCGCGTTAATATAGAGTTAATATACAGAACTTATAAGAAAGTTACCACTAAAAAGTAGAAAATCTCAAATGCTAAACCTTTCATGAGTATGAAATGTGGAAAACTAAAATACATTCCAAGAATTGGTGTCATAAGTATAAGAGCGTCTATGAGTAAAGATAATATGGATCTTATCAATTAATGGGGTGTAATGATAAACTAACTATACCAACCTTTTTTTTCTTAATAGACGTATCAAATAAAAATTTGACAAGGAAAAAAGTTACAAATTATTATAAATATTAAATAACCATTTTAGGTACACTTTTTTTGTGTGTGTGTAGTAATGATTTTTAATTATGGGTAGTTACTAATGTTACAATATGTAGATTGTAGAAAATCTTATTATAATCTTTCACATATTAAATGTGAATCTATAATATCAAGATTCCGAATCAAATGACTCCTTTCATTACTAATAAAGGGCCTTAGACTTTCACAATTTAAGATCTTACCAAATTAATTTGCATCTAGTTTCTATATAACATCTGCAAATTACTTTTATCCTTTTGAATTATTTTAGAAAAAATTATTTAAATATACGTCTTATATTTTTCTTATATTTAATATTCCTTCTATTTCCAAAAACATCTAAAATTTTATAGTTCTTTAATGTATTCAAGCTGCATATTAATGTATCGATGTCAGTATTTAATGTATTCGAGCTATATACTATGTATCCGATTTATTTCATAACGTACAGAGCTAGTTTTTAATGTAATCGAGCTACATATTATGTATCCAGTTTATGTTATAATGTATTCGAGATACTCTTTAATATATCTGAGCTACATATTATGCATCCAGTTTATGTTACTTTTTGAGGGATTAATGTAATTACAAACTAAAGAGGGATAAATTTTAATTTCATATTAAAACTATGTGATTCCTAAAACTTATCCTTTCTATGACCTAAGTTGTGACAGAAACCATATAATTCTTGTGAAAGTCTCATAACTTGATTATTTTCTACTTAGAATTTCCTGGCATTACTATAGAGTTTTAAGTACAGAACTTATAGAAAGTTACCCCTAAAAAGTAGGGGGCATGACTTCCTCTGACGTATTAAAATGAAAAACTAACACTATTATATAAAATCAACTACTACTAGAACAAAAAAAGAAACATTGTAATAATACATATTAATTGTATAATTAGTGCAATACGTGTGGTTGTATTAATACTTAGTGTTACATTTAAATATTAATGAAGGATATATAGTAAATTAATAGCACAATAAGTTAAGTGTTGTATTATATTATGGACTTTAAAGGGGTGCTTTAGCTTAAAGTCAAATGGGTTTTTGGGGGGTTGAGGAGCTTAGAGGAGGAAAAATAAGATAGCGTTTGGCCTAGATTTCCTAATACTTTTACCGATATTTATAGGTGGAAAATTTGAAAGGAAATTTCACCATGTGGTTTGAATCCTAGTATTCTAGAACCGTTTCACCTTTATAGAATATTGTTTTATCTTCAATAAGTTTTAAAACTATTGGTACTTCAACAACAAATTTTATTGGATCTTCGTTGCAACAATTTACAAGTAGTGTTCATAACGCTAGAGCAATGTGGTAGTTCGGATTGAGTGCAACAATCATCAGTCTATATATCGTAAAATAGATATAGCACATGACTTTGTTACCATGAGTCGATTTTCATTATTTTCATCAATAACCATATCATCACTTTCATATTCACTGAATATTTCATCACTGCTTTGGTGTTCATATAAAAATTATGTAATACAAACTGCTCAACAACTACTATATTGAATGTTAATTTGTAAATGAAAAATTTTGGTGTAAGAAATTTTAATTTAAATTTTTAACAAAGCTCACATAAATGATGTTATAGCCAATACTTTTTTTTTTTTCTGTATTTGATGATTGGGTTTTTGGTCACATAATGACAATTCTACTATGACGAACACTACTTTGCTAAATTTTTTCTCCCCAATTTTAGCTTGAAAAATCTACATTCCAACAAAAAACCCCCCTGAATTAGTGAAGTTATGAAGGCATTCTTTTTAAAAGAAAAAGTTGGAGTTATGACCCCTTGCAACTTAATAAAAATTTGTGGGGCCTAAACTAACCCCTTCATTTAATAAAATTTTAGGGAGATTATAATAATTGTTACGATTCAAATTCACAAGTTGTGATGACATCTATGTTCTCAATCAATAGGTAAGTCAATCCACTAAGCTTACCAATAAATTCAATAAATAAGGAGAAAAAATAAACGACAAGTAAGAAATCTCAAATGCTAAATCTTTCATGAATATGAAATGTGGAAAACTAAAATATCATTCAAGAATTTGTGTCATAAATACAAGAGTGTTTATGAATAAAGATAATTCGAATCTCATCAACTAATGGGGTATAATGATTAACACACCACACCAAATAATTTTTTCTTAATAGACGTATCAAATAAAAATTTGACAAGTAAAAAGAGAAACAAATTATTATGAATATTAAATAACCATTTTAGGTTCACTTTATTTTTTGTGTGTGTACATGTTCATTAGGATTTTTAATTATGGGTAATCTCTAATGTTACAATATGTAGATGGTAGAAATACTTGTTATAATCTTTCACATATTAAATGTGAATCTATAATTAAGATTCTGAATCAAACGACTCATTTGATTATTAAAAAGGGGCCTTAGACTTTCACAATTTAAGATCTTATCAAATTAATTTGCATCTAGTTTCTATATAACATCTGCAAATCACTCTTATCCTTTTGGTTTATTTTAGCAAAAAATACTCAAATACGTATCTTATATTTTCCTTATTCTTAATATTTCTAAAAATCTCTAAAATCTCATATTTCTTTAATGTATCCGAGCTATATATTAATGTATCAAAGTCAGTATTTAATGTATCTGAGCAATATATAATGTATTCGATATTTTATAATGTATTCGAGCTAGTATTTAATATATCTGAGCTACATATTATGTATCCACTTTGTGTTACTTTGTAAAGAATTCATGTAGTTACAAACTAAAGAGAGATAGATTTTAATTTCATATTATAACTATGTGATTTCTAAAACTTATCCTTTCTATGACCTAAGTGCACAAAGAACCTGCAATTTCTTGAGTTAATGTACTCATAAACTTGAATTATTTTCTACTTAGATTTTCAGGCTTTAATATAGAGTTTAAGTACATAACTTATAAGAGAGCTATCCCTAAAAAGTAGGACATGACTTCCTAACGTTATTAAAGAAAGATTGCACTACTACATGAATACTATTGTAATAACATATTATTGTATATTAGTGCAATAAGTTTGGGTGTGGTTAATAATATTTATTGTCCATTTAAATATTAATGATGGTTATATATAGTAAATTCTCACAAATTTGTGGTGGTTTGATTATATTATAACGTACATAATGATTGATTATAAGGTATATCGATTTTAATCATCATAATACAATCACATATATTTTTTTAAGAAAATCTATCAATATAATTAAGCCATCTGTTATTAAACATATCAAGAAAGAAGATCTTATTTTCTTTTAATCACAATTATTTTTTATTGTTCTAAATAAGGCTTTTTCTTCCAAAATTGGTTATATACCATATTTTTGCAGTTTCTTTTGGCAAAATTAGTTTGTAGCACATAATTAAAGATCTTAAATTCCCTCAATGGCCGATTTTCCTCCATGAAGGGTGGTGAAGGTGTATATAGCTACACGGACCAATCTCCTTATTAACATGTAATATATACATAACTTATGATGAATCATGTTTAACTCCTCATGCATGGCATGACTTTTCTAATCCGATTTTCGCAATTCTACAGACGTGACTTTCCATAACTACAAATCGTTAGGAGAGAACTTTTTCTAAATCATGCATGTCCGTAAAAAAAAGGTGTGTGCTTGCACTATACCCATACCCATAATTAGTACAGTGTGTATATCATAAATCTCTCTACTTTAGGTGCAGGTGCAGCTGGCGCTAGAGCTTACGATCAACACAAGTTATCCGTACGTTGAGATTTCCATATGGGAATTTGGTAAGTCCCTCATGCTTGTCGAGAATGCGTGACTAATTTTATTTTAGCATTAGACGTAGGTATTATATAATGGAGTATATTCCACTAGTGTTTTTTTCCCAGTTATTTCAGATTTTGTATTGGTGCTATTTTGGCAACTCTACATTTTATACAGATATTGACGATGTCTTTCATTTGATTATATTGGTATTAGATGGTTGTTGTGAACGCATATGAGTTTATGTAGATTGTGTTATGCGAGGTCAATATTTCTCACTATGAAGTGTAAGTAAACAAAAGTTCAAATTTTCCACTAAAATTAACCTAGATGAAGTAACGATGACGTATGTAGGCGTGTCTCTAAGAGGTCAACGACGCGGTCTCGTCTGGGGTCTAGATTACGGTCGTGACATTTGTCTACCACCGAAGCTGAATATATTGCAGCAACCATGGCTGCACAAGAGTATATTTAGTTGAAAAGATTAATCAAAGTCATGTCCCACAAAGTAGACTATGTTTTGCAAATCAAGTGTGACAACGAAAGTGCCATCAAACTTGCGTCAAATCCAGTATTTCACGCTCGAACACATCATATTAAGATCCGCCATCACTTTGTTCGTGAGAAAGTTCTAAGTGAAGAGATTGAACTGACGATTGTTAACACCAACACTCAACTTGTTGATATATTCACTAAAGCTTTGGAGAAGTCTAAGTATCAATTCTTTTGAGATGCTCCGGGAGTTGTTGAATGTGAGCATACACTAAGGGAGAGTGTAACAAATTAGTGCAACTTACTGTGTTCTTTGTTTACTGCACTTACCAAGTCAAAACAATCTTTGAAAGTGACCTGAAAGTTACGAACTTTAGCAGCAAGTTTAGGAGTTTGTTTAGTGGAATAAAAACACTATAAGTTAGGAGTTATATTAGAAGTAGGAGTTAAGTTAATATAGAGTCACAGAGTACGTTCTCTCTGTTTTCTTCTTAATTTCCAGTTAGTATTTTTGCTATTTAACAAGAGCTTTCGACTGTCTTCTTTTTCTTTCCTTCTTTATTGTTTCTGCACCTTTCTTTTGTTATAGTTTCTGTTTTTCTATTAACATCGCAAATCACTCGTATCCGTTTGAGTTAATTTTAGCAAAAATCTCAAAATACATGTCCTTAATGTTTTCTTTTCTTATTTTAATATTTCCTTCTATTTCTAAAAATCTCTAAAATCTCATATTTCTTCAATGTATCCAAGCAATATATTAATGTATCGGAGCCAGTATTTCATGCATCTGAGCTATATATTATGTATTCGATTTTGTTATAATGTATCCGAGCTACAAATTATGTATTTGAGCTAGTTTTTAATGATTCTGAGCTACACATTATCTATCTAGTTTATGTCATAATGTATCCGAGATACTCTTTAATGTATCCGAGCTACATATTATGTATCCAATTTGTGTTACTTTTTTAGGGATTAATGTAATTAGAAACTAAAGAGGGATAGATTATAATTTCATGTCAAAACTATGTGAATCCTAAAACTTATCCTTTCTATGACCTAAGTGGACAAAGAACCTACAATTTCTTGAGTCAAAGTACTCATAGACTTGAATTACTTTCTAATTAGATTTCCAGGCTTTAATATAGAGTTTAAGTGCAAAAATTATAACAGAGGTACCTCTAAAAAGTAGGACATGACTTCCTGACGTTATTAAAATGAAAAACTGCACTACTACATGAAAATAACAGCTAGTAGAAAAAACAACAAACAAATACTATTGTAATAACATACTATTGTATATTACTGCAATAAGTTGGTTTATTATATTTATTGTTACATTTAAATATTAATGATGGATATATAGTAAATTAGCACAATAAGTGAGTGGTTGTATTATATTATTGTGACATTTAAATATTGATTATGGGTATATTATTTTACTCATCATGTTATCACATATATTTTTTTAAGAAAATATATAAATATAAATAAGCAATCTGTTAATTAAACATATCAAGAATAAGATCTTATCTCTATCAAAATAATTGTCTTAAATTGCAGATAAATAAGGCTTTTCTTGCAAAAGTGTTATGTATACATATATTTGCAGTTTCTTTTGGCAAATTAAGACTGTAAGCAAAAAATTAAGATTTAAATTCCTCAATGGCACGATTTTTCCCCATGAAAGTTGGTGAAGGTGTATATAGCTACACTAAAAACTCCTTATTACAGGTAATATATAGTTTGTGGCTATATATTTTTTCATTAAGGAGATTTTTAAATTTAAAGTTAAATTATTAATATATAACGGTATTATTCCTTTTGGAGGAAAATTGAGGGGGGGAATAAAGACATTTATGAATTCCAATAAGTTTTTCTTATTTGAACGAATATCTCAAAATTCCAATTTTTTCATTTTTAGATACATTATATGAACTGCAAATCAGTCAAGACTCTCTAGTCTTGACCGCTTTTCTATAGTACCAGTTGTTGCTTTATTATTAGCCTCACGCTTCTACTTTGAACATAATTGAAGAGTATCATGATCGATTTTAAAATTATACAGAAAGTATGCCACGACACATGAAGTAATTAGTTTGAGCTATATTAGGTGTCCAAACTCACCTATATGTTACAAAAATTTGTGTTGAACTAATTTAGCATGATGTGTCTAAATTAAATTCTTGTTAATCACCTAAAGACTTGAGTGAATTAAATTATTTATCGAAAAGTGATATATTACGCATAAAAGTCATCAAGTTTAAATACTTTTTGCAATGGTACACAATTTTTTTTTTATTTTTTATTTTTTTTTTATAGAGAAATGCTCCAAATAATGCAAAAGTTATGGTCAGAGAGATAATTGAAAATTTTGATATACAAACCAAAACACTTTGTATTGTAGATATGGGATGTTCAGTTGGACCAAACACTTTTGTTGCAATGCAAAATATTGTAGAGGCCATAAAAGATAAGTACCATTCTACAAGTCTTGAAATCGAATTTCAAGTTTTCTTCAATGATCATATCACGAAAGATTTCAATATCTTATTCAAATCAATATATTCGAGCAGAATCCATATTTTGCAGCTGCAATTCCGGGTTCTTTCTATGGACGATTGTTCCCCTCGTGCTCTCTTCATATCGTGTATTCTTGTTACGCATTACAATGGTTGTCCCAAGTGCCAAAAGATATGTAGAATAAAAGAAGAATTCATTATGATGGTGCTTCTATCGAAGTATGGAATGCTTATGTTGCTCAATTTCACAAAGATATGGAAGTATTCTTGAGTGCAAGGGCAGAGGAAATTGTTCCTGGAGGCTTAATTGTTCTTGTTTTGCAATCTATTCCAAGTGAAATACACTACTCCAAAATTGGATATAGGATATTCACATTTCTTGAGTATAGTCTTATTGATATGGTCAATGAGGTCAGCCACTCATAACCTTATACTCTCTCTATTTTAATTTATTTATATCCTACTTCCTTTATAGTCAATGTTATGTTACTTTTTCTAAATTTAGTAATTTTGTAATTATGATGTCGATCACATGATAAGTTGATGTATAGGATGCTCAAATTTCTTGATCTAGTCTTATTAATATGGTAAATAAGGTGAGAGAGACTCTCTCTCTCTCTCTCTCTCTCAACATATGTGTCATCTTATTTTCATTTGTTTTTTTGTCTAAAAAAAGGCATCATCTAAATCTAGTAAACTTTTCTATTATAACATTTTATAAGGCATGGTTAAGATCACAATATGAAATTTTGGTATATTTATGCATATTTTTAGATTAAAATTGTAAGATTCAAAAGTTTATGTTACTTTCTTTAACTCTTTTGTCATAGTCAAGGGAAGACACTTTAAACGAAAGAACTAGAGAGTATATGTTAAGTATCTTGGATCTTGACTTCAAATCTCATATCTTGAATGTCTTGGATCCTCTATATAATTGAGGAATCAAACACTCCTAATAACTGAATTCAAATAATTGCAAATTCGATAAGGGGATTCGATTGAACCCCCTCATTTAGCTTTGTCACCATCTCTATTCCATTTTATGTGACATGTTTTCTTTTTCATACAGGGAATGTCGAAGAATCTCTTGTTGACTCATTCACTTTTCCAATATATTATCCGTCTACTAAAGAGATGACTAAAGCTGTGGAGAATAATGGATGTTTTAGCATTTAAAGAATGGAGCTGACAAGTCCGCAGTCCTGCATTGATGCAAATAGTTTCATCAATCACGTAAGAGCTGGTTTTGAAGAAATGTTCACCATACATTTTGGAAGTAAAATTGAAGATGAAATGTTTGAGAGGACTTTAAAAAAAATCGAAGAGATTTATGCATGGTTGGAGGATGAATATTGCAAGACTACAAGGCAGTTGTGTCTAGTTTTAAAATGTAAAATCAACTTGTAAATCCTTCCATATATCTCTAAAGCATAAATGATCTATTTTGTGTCCATCGACTATCAAATGTTTCAAATAAGTTGTGTTTAAGCAACTAGTTTTATTGAAATGTTTCATATTGCGTGTTTATTTATGCTCTCTTCATCATTATTTTCCTAAGAAATATAGTGACATGAAATAGTTAAAGCATATATCACATTTTAATAACCCTTCATGTCAATTCCTCTTTATTGTGTTCTTTTTTACATTACGAGTTTTCATATAGCGAGCCTGAGTCATTTATAACTTACTCGGACTAATAGTTCGTTCATCTGTCGTTCATTTAATTATTATAAGATTTTTTGTGTTCTGGAGCTTTTGAAAACTTCTACGGTTGATTTCGGTCAAAACATCACGTAGACGGAGGTGTTGTCTTGTTGATACATGAAATAGTTAAACTTGTACCAGAGGGAGGCAAGTAAGTACCAATATACCAGGCACATCGCTCCGAAGGTTGTTGTCTCATTGATTTGACATAATTTTTTTCTTTTATTCTTGGCAGGACGGGACTTAGATTGCCTCCCCTTGACAGACCTAATATCCATCTCAAGTAAGATTTTCCACACGCAACATTGATTTGTCCCCTATATATGTAAAAATCATGCTCATCACAATGTTAAATGTAATGAGTGATTGTGCATCATTTGCAGGGGACAGTAGCATTACTGTAACTTTAGTCAGAAGTTCATTGCACATAAGCTAAATTTAAATTATTATACTGAGGTAATGATTTTATAATCTATATTTTGCATTTCTTTGAACTAGTTAGTTATATAAAATTTAAAAATTAGAAAATTTTAAATTTTTCCCTCTTATTTGAATAAATATACTAATTCTTACTTAACAAATATAAAGGAACCTAGGTTGAAACAATTGATGATCTCTCGGATTAGAAAGGCGAACAAATATAAATAGCTATGACGGTGAAATAATTTTTTATTTTGTGTTACAGGAAGATATGTTGAAAATATTGCAACAGTTTTACTTTGCCACTGAATCGTCTTTATATCATTTTGTGAGGTGGATACTGTTTGTTGTGGTGAAAAGTTGAATGGAGATATGACGCTTAAAAGCATTCAACTTAGATGGAAGTCGCACCTTCCTTCCTAATTCTGGAAAGGGAAAGGCTAAATGGGAGTTGGAGGAGGCTATGACTCAGACTTAAAGACTTATCAGTAGACAATTTTAGTACTTACAGCATAATAGTCTCAGAGCTATTAGTACCTTAATTCTCTGCCTTATTATCGGCAAACCATCCATGCTTTCGACTTGTATTGTCTAGTTTCCAACGAAAGTTTATGCTATAGACTTCTATATTAGCAAATTTTTCAGCATGCATCTTATAATAAATGGGGTTTTCTGATTCTCACTAATTTGTATTCCTCTAAAAGGAGAAGGAAGTGAGACTATTTTACCTATCAAATTTTATTATAAGATTTAAGCATTTAATTAGTCTGAACATGTCTTTAATCATTAACATCTTGAACAAATTCTTAGAATCATTAAGATTTATTCTTTTGTGGATAATATTCACTGCCACACTCACCAACCACGACCATTAACCACTTCTTTCATCATAACTATGCAAAGCATCTTCTTGGAATTTAACTCTGAATATGAAATATATATTTTGTGAACTTGAGACTTCGTAAATATCTTGGTATTACATAATTATTTGATTTTCCTTTTGTAGAATGCAAGCTATTGATTGCATTTCACCAAATAACATCTAACACTCAGTTTATGTCTTCAATATTGATTTGTCTCCTATATTTTTAAATCTCATACTTACAACCATGTAAAATGAAATGACCGATTTCGCAACATTTTGCAACACTCGATGAAAGTTTGAACGTGAATGGTCTAGACCTTAGGCCATCAAGTGCATTTGTTATAATTAAGATTTATACATTTAATTAATCATTAAGATGTTGAACAAAGTCTTAATATCTTTACCACTCTTTATTTACAATCACTAACAATCACCATTATCATTGTCAATTATCAAACACCTTTGTTATCATGACCACCATTGACAACCACACTTTATACGAGCTTATTCGAAGGCAAATATCATTACACGTTCTATAATATAGAATACTTACTGTACTCGATGTTTGGTGCAAACTTATATTATACTCATTGGTTTAAACTCCTCTTATATGTTTTGATAAATATACAATTTGAGTTCAAAAATGATCATGATCTAGATTTGCTTCGTCTAGCTTCATATTAAATATCCTCTAGGAAAAGGCTTTGTACCATTATACTTGTGGTGATTAGGAATATGGGGTGGGGTTACAATGGTGCTTTATAAATTGTAACACTATACTTGGGGTGATTAGGAATACGAGGTGGGGTTATAATGGTGCTTTATAGCTTGTAACATTATACTTGTGGTGATTTGCTTTTCACAAAAAAAAAAATGGAAGAAGATTACGAGATGTGGAATCATGATAAAAGTTCATGTAGCCAACCAACTACACTAATAAAATTCCTCTCTAAATGAACTATCTACATGCTTTATTTTCCTAAATAGTAATATTAACATATATACCATATTTTCTTTTGAGCAAAAAAGTTTAACTCTCCAAAACTTAAAAGTCTATATAATCTTAAAGAACAATTCTTCAAACAAAAGAAATCATTTAATTTCCATATCACCCACTAAAAAAGAAAAGAAATTACATTGATCTGAAATCATATAGTAGCTTTAAGATTGCTTACTATTGATGTGCATATTCCCAATTTATTTATGAAAATAACAAACTCCTTTCTGAAGCTAAGGAAAAATCTTATAAAGTCAACAAACCATTCTAATTTCTCGTTTCTTGTGATGATTAAGATGTTGCTTTCATTTGAGCCAAGATGCTAGCATATTGTACGACAGTGTGTTGTGAAGTGTATTGATCAGAGAGGCCAAACTTTGAAAATTTTGATTCAGTCTGCACAAAATGACCTGGTAATGATTTTTTCCCAAGAGTTTCCTTCAATATCTCGAAGAATTCACTCATAATCAAATGTGATGTTTCCCATGAGGAAATCGGAAGATACTCCATCTACAAAAGAAACAAACATCTTATGAGGCAAGCATTCTCATAATAGTAATTATTTTTTTAATTAGGTAAAGTACAATAATTGAATTCCTCTCCGTGAAGTGTAAAAAAAAAATATTTTACAACGTAACTATATTTTAATAAAAAAATAAAAACGCTTAACCACATAAAAAGCTTCAACTGAGAATAAATCTCTAAAAGTATTTGCATACCTCCATAACTATTCCCCTCAAGTTCTCAGAATTTATTGGAACAACTTTGCCTACACGCACCCGGAAGTCACCAAGTCGATAATGAAACCCCTATGTCATACAAATATTTTAATTAATGAGTATTTATGAAGACAAGATTTTTAATTTGATGGTGTTATATAAGTATATCATCCTCAATACGAGCAATAATTTGCAGATCTAATATAATACAGACCTCACAATTAACGGCAAGCTTCATTCTGTAAGATTGTAAGTTCTCCATTGTTATCTGCATTGATGATTCTGCTTCCACAATCAGTCGTTCTAATAAGTGTCATGTAAAACTTGTGGGGTTGTTCTTGAAGTGAAACCCCTAAAAACATTTGGGGAATTTCTGATTCATTTGCTTGTTCTAGTAAAAGAAAAAAATCAATCAACAATCAAATATCGTATATGGGTACAAAAGTACTCTTAAAAATGACATGATGTATAAGTTAGAAATGCGAGATATATAGATTATCGATCTTACATTTAGATCTATTCTTGATCCAAAAAATTTCAATACTTCTTTACTTTTTTATACATTATCTTACAAAGGAAAAAAACTTCCCAAGTCCAATCTTTATAATGCATCGAGAGGAGAAAAAGAGAGATCATCTCTTTAAATTGTGTTTACAGACACAATTTATTAAGTAATGATGAAATACCTTTGAGTATGGGCTTATAGAAGCAAAAAGTATTGTTACATCCTCCTTCTTTAACACCACTTCTATCAGTATTTGACGATTGATTGTTGTACATGCATTTGGTTGCCAATACAAAATCCTAACAACAAACAAAGTAACAGACTGTAAACTTAAGCATACACACCAAAATCATTCAAAATGTCATGTTTCTAGTGAATTCAAAATTGTTACCATATGATTGGCATGTTGTTGATTGCAGGTATAGTTTCTTTTTTGTCTTAACAAAAAATTCGTTCAAAAAGAAGAAAAGTTGCTAATACAAGGAAAGATAAGAGAATGAATCTTAAAGTTTTTATGTTATAGCTTGAAAGTGTCTCAAAGCATAAATCTGTATTTATAGTGGGCAAGTACCTTGAACAAAAATCAAGTCATATTTGACTTTTGTTACTAAAATTTCAACAAAATTACCTTTTATGGTCAATCTTGTTTGATAATCAAAATAGTATTATTTTTCTTTCTAATATATTGTGAAATTAATAATTTTTCCTAATTAGTATCTAAGATAGAAAGAGAATAATAAATGTTTATCCTAAAATGTAGGTCAAGATTATATTTCACTGAAATGTATCTAGTCAATATATTCATTTCTCTTAATTAATTTGTCTTTTTATGCTTTGAAGGATGAAAAAATAGTCAAAGATTTCATGAACGAATATAAATTATTTTTATTAAAATATATTATGTACTATATTTGTTTAATTTTATATGATACAATATTTCTTTTGCATTTATTAAGTAATTCAAATAGTGTTCTCATTCCTCGTGACATCAATAGTTTTTCTTAATCTTCCTCAAAGATAGAAATAGAAAAAATTATAGATATTTTTCCTTAAATATAATTATTAATAAAAATTTCCTAGAATGGTACTATCTAGTTTACATATTTATTTTTATTAATTAATAAACAAATTTTTTGAAAAAATGTTTTGAAGGATCAAACAAAGTAAAACATTCGTACACCGAATATGAATTGTTTATAGTAAAATATATTATACTAGATAGGTACGGGCCCAACATTTTATATTTTCAAGCAGTTAGCTGAATCTTTCTATAATAAAGGGACTGAAGAGGCTACAGAACTATAGTAATATGTACAACATTAAAAGTTATAACATAAACAAAGAAAAGAAATCAAATATATCTTGTAATTTTATTACAATCAATCCTATTTACATGTATCTAGAACTAACTTCTGCTTAAAATGTCAAAATACTTGACGAAAACTTTGAAGATGAGTTTGATTTTCCTCCTGCAATAACTAACATGCAATGATAAATTAAGTTTCGAAGTGGATAACTAGAAACAATATCATGACAAAGTAAAAGATATCAATTTGTAACATAACTTGTACTGAAAAATTATTGACACATGAAAAATTTTAAAATATTGTTTTTCTTCAAAACAATACCTAGTCTTCGTCCTCAAATATATTTTAATGACCCAAAATCAAAAGCCAAATCTGTCCTAAAAAAAACAAAAGAAATTTTTTTTTAAATGCCCGAGTTGTATTCAATATAAAGTTGTAAGTATCCAGATATATCCTAATTCCTATGGCTGATTTCAAAGTATCTAATAAGTTACAAGATTAGGCTTCAATCTCTTCGTATGTTTTGTACTGGAATGAAGCATGTACTTGCTCCTGTTTTTGAAAACTTCATAAAGGAAATGCCTAATCATAAACTAATAGATTAATATATACCCTACACCTTTTTCTTTTGAGAAGTTATATGTTAATCTAGCTCATTGACAATTGAAGTAGCATGCCAATTAAAGTAATCATAAAAGTTACTTTTTGATGAAGAAATTTAAAAAGTTTCTTATAGTTAACCAAAGAATTGAATGATTGATTACCTTGGTTAATATGAGTATAAAGTTCATTCTTATCTCACTTTCAAGCAGGTCAAGCATTCAAATTCAAATGGCAACATAGTGGTATTGTCTCTCCCGTAAGGTCAAAGGGAGGAGGACGCTGCAATAAATCAAATTTAGTATATTTGTATCATGTCTAAACGCTAATACAAATATCAAAAATGTTATACAGAGTATAAACACTACGGATAAAAAGGTGATTTGCTTGATTTTTTTTATTCTTTTTTCTCAATTTCATCTCATCCTTGTAACTACAACTAATGAAGGTAGGACAGTCAGCTTGCATAGTCTGCATACATGATCCTTGCACAATATTTCACTGAAAAATTATAAAGAAAATAAAACATACGGCATAGCAAATGATATGAGCACTCCTCCACTATCAACAACTCTTAATTAAGGAAGAGATTAGTGAGACTGAGGAAATGATAGGTATGGTGTTGATAGTAGGCAGCTATGGTGAATTCCAGATTTTTAATTTTTTTTTTAACTCAAAAAATGCCTTTTCTTTTAATATATAGTACATTTTTTAATACTCTCTCGATTTTTTATTATTTTTAAAATTAGGATTTACTTTTACTTTTTAATTCCTTTCAAAAAGAATCTCTTTCCTTTTATTAACGATATTTTTGTTTTTAGCCTTCCACTTCTGTTGAAAGAGCAGTTTTAAGAAGAGCAGGGACACAATTTTGTGATCTTCCTTTCCTATTTATATGTAAAATCAATCACTACCTCCGAATGCAGTCACAAATTTGCAACATTTCAATTTCAAACTTTCACAAAGCAAACTAAACGCACAAAAACAAACTCGAAATGAGAGATATCTTCTTGTTAAAAGAATCAACTTCACCAAAATAAAAATTGGACACATCCTAATAGCCATTGTGTATTAAGGACAAAGTACTGAAAGCTCTAATAAAGAGGTAATCCAATATCATGTTTAAACTTTTTTGCATATGTGTACATAGTTTGAACACAAAGTGAAGAGATGGTAGCAATGAGAAAGCACAGTTACGGACAAGATCGAATGTCAAAAGCATATGCGTAGCTAAGTAAGATGCATACCTCTGGGACTTCATCATGGGGGCGGTGAGACTAATATGATTATATGGAGCTTTAGGGAACTAACGTTTCACTTGTGAATCCCAAATAGGTGTCACCCATAGATCTTCTTTTCCGTAAATGAGACAGACCAGTACACTGTTCATTCGACACCTTAATATAGAAAGGTGAAAGATTTCAGCTTTGCTACCTACAATAAGAAAACATATGCATCCGAAATGCTATGGCTATGTAATACTACTTGCTTTACCTACCCAGTCAGTGCCTCTTTGAAATTTAGTTGTCTCCGAGGAGCGAACATTATTGAGGCAATGGATAGACCCTGCAGAAGCGATAACAACATGAGAGGTAAGAACATAACTTGATGTACTTTCTTTATTACCAAAAAACATAATAAAAGAACTTGAAAATTCCTTCCGTGTTAAAAATGCGCCCCAGCAGTCATTTTAAATCATTATTTCATAACTACAATTTTCTGGCCAATAATCAATTTGTGTAAACTACAATAGTAAAGTTCCAAAATCATATTTTATGTTACTATAAAAAATACAACAATTCTATCTTAAAGCACACCTACTGGGTTGTAAGCCCAAAGAGTAGTTCCCTATAATGATTTGCCGAGTCACGATTAATGAAATTACTCTTCATAGTAATACTTCATACTTCACTTCTATATATATTATACACCACATAGTAAAATATTTCTTCGACTAAATAAGTTTGATTTATATTAGTGTTTCTTTTCCTTCAAGGTCACAGTTCATCATATGTAAAGACACATAATCACAGTTCAAAACGCCACACAGTTATCAAGAACATATAAAAATATCAAAATATACATTACTCTCTTTTCAAAATAAGACATAAGGAGTGCGAACACCATTATATTCATCGTACAAAAAGCAGTAAAAAAATTATACTAAAGAGGGTATGAACACTGCTCTATTAGTTGTACAAAAAGGAATGAAGATTATACTCTCAAAATTATCCCCAACTTACTTGGAAGGAAGCATGAAGTTATTCCATCTATTCAACTCTTAGTTATAAACAAAAAATGGTTTTACTTCTATGAATCCTTTTTTTTTCACTTTACAAATTATTATAAACAAAGATACATATTTACACCAAAAAGTCGAGATCGTAAAAAGAAAGGTAAACATTGAGCAGACTATAAATAGACATTAATATTGATCCAAGTTAAATGTAGTATATTGGATAATGCTTGCCAAGAAAGTATTGTCTCTCACAAAATTCAATGAGGTAACTCCAAAAAACTACTATGAATCAGAAGTTTCTTCAAAGCTTTTCTTGCAATATAAATGTACAATAAATGACTGCTCATTATTAAAGCATTAGGACTACACTTGGCAATTCTTAAGTTGAGGATCTCAACATATATGTATTAAGTTACAGTGCATAGTATTTACTTTATCAAGGTTATTCAGTAGAAGAAACAGAAAGTATCTTTTTGAATTTTCTTTTAATCATGATGATGTACCTATCAAATGGTTGTTCAATATATCAAAATGTTTTGGAAATTTAAAAAAAAAAAAAACATTGTTAGTAGTATGAGACTAAGTTGCTCGAACTTTGAAAAAGTGTTGTCGCATTAGTGTGGGATCCTTCAAAAATATACTATTTTTGGAGGATCCGGCACGCACACATCAACATTTTTAAAGAGTCCGAACAACATAGGTATAAGAAATATCAATAAACGCTTTGCATTCTCTGTCTATGGTAATGTTGTCTGGTCTCAATATGCTTTCCTTTTGTTTTCTTCTTTCTCTCTATTGTCAAGAGGAAAGTCTTATAGTTAACTTTTCTCTGTAAAAGAAACCATCAGAAGTTACATTCAACAATTGTAGAAGCTACACTCAACAATTCTCCTAAAATTAGCTTTCTTGTTCGAAAGAAATACAGGATAAAGGTATAAAACTATTAATAGTGAAATTAGCAGATTTTTCATTATGTTAGATCACGATGTTCAAGCATTAAATTTAGATATGCTTAAAAATGACATTCCATCTTAAATGGAGATCTATCTTAGCTCTAATACACACGACTAAAATTTAGAGTATGTCATGTCAAAGGAAAGACTGACAGTTGGTAAGTTTATGAAACTACTGTTAGGATATACTATTAACCATGCGTTTTGATTAGTATTAATATTGAACCAATTGTGGTATTTATTATCATTCAATTAGTGTTACATTAAATGATCAATTGTCATATATGGTGTCCTAAGTTAATAGTAGATGATTGGTTGTATAGAGTAAGCGTATACAAAGACAAAATCATCTAGTCTTATAAGTTAAAATTTATAGTTCACACTCATCGATGGAAATTTGGACAAAATCATCAGACAGGATTGTAGCCGAGATTAAATGTAATTTATCTTGATTATGAGAATGCACATAGTTTGTGTTTTAAATTCTCGGATAGTGCATTTGGTTATGTATTTTTGAACGGGGGGGGGGGAACCAAACAGAGATAGTTGTTTTAGACAGGACTATATAAAACCTATTCTCTAAAACTATTAAATGTAATATATTAGTAATCTTGATTATAACGATTATGATCTGTATATATTAATTTATCATTTTGATTATTAAAAGGTGAGATTCTGAGATGGGTCATATGCCTGTAGATGGATGATAATAATATATATGGTGTGAATAATTAGTTCGTTGATGGACACCATGTTCTTCAGTCTAGGAGATTGATTGATATACCTTTATGAGAAGCTTCAAGTTTTCATGTGTAAATCAGTCCGGTGGAATTAGATTATGAATCTGGCACATGAAATAAGTTAAGTATTGTCTAAAAGAAGATAATAATGGAATTTCGTGCAGTAATTTAATTTATTGATTAGTACGATTCAATGCTTAACATGGGGAAATCAATAAGTTTTAGTGGTGAATTTCCGAAAAATAAATCGAGGAGTTCAATTACGAATTTTAGTGGAATGATTTGTAATGTATAGGTAAGAATAATTCAAATTAATTATTAGAATTATTTCAATAATAGGAAGCCTCAGTAATAAATTTTGTTGTTTGCCCTCCAGTGCCCATTTAATAGAACTCAGAATCCAATTTTCTAGTAGAAGATGGAAAAGTAGAGTGTGGTTTTTCTTATAATTTCACATGCATATATGTTGGTTATTTTCTCATATTAAAAGAAACAATTTTTTCACTTATCTTTGTATTGGAAATTGATATGAAAAAAAAATGGTAGCTGTCTACTTGTATTAATGGAACAAAAATTAAATAGTTGAGGTCCTAGTAGGGGTGGGCATTCGGTATTTCAGTTCGGTTCGGTTTTTTTTAGGTTTTTTCAGTTTTCGATTTTTGTAAATTGCGTATCGAATACCGAACCGGAATATTTCGGTTCGGTTCAATTTTTGTTAATTCGGTTCGGTTTTTATTAATTCGATTTGATTTTTTATTTCGGTTTTTTAATGGGCCTGTTTAGCTGGCTGCTGCTGAGTGCTGTCGCGGCTGGCGGCTGGTTGCTGCTGTGATGCTGTCTGCGGCTGGCTGCTGCTGTCGCGGCTGCTGCTGCTTCCCTTGTTGTGGACGGCGGCTGGCGGCGCTGCTGAAGAGTGGTTGGAGCCTGGAGTAGAAGAGGAAGAGGAGAAAAGAAGAGTTGAAGAGGAGAGGATGAGGAGAGGATTGAAAGGAGAAAAAATCTGGTAGAAAGAGAAAGAGTCAAAATAGGGTATTAGGGTTTCTTACTTTTTTTAAAAACAAATTATTTTAATTAATTAATAATTCTTATTAATAAATATAATTAAATTATTCAAATTATAGCATATATTTCGGTTTAAACCGAAAATTACCGAATTCCAAAAGTAAATATGTACCGAAAACCGAAAAAGAACATACCGGAAAAATATAAAACATTAACCGAAATTACCGAACCGAAAACCGAAATACCGAAATCGAAATTCTAAAAAAAGTCGGTCGATTCGGTTGGTGTGTTTCAGGTTTCTGGTGTTTATGCCACCCCTAGTCCTGAACTGAATATAAGTAATTGTGTATAGTTATGCTCTCGTACTTTGTGCCAAACATGCCTCAAATTTTTGTTGCAAAAAGTTTAATTCTGGATTTTTTGTTTTATGTGGAAAATATATCAGGTATGACTTAATTTTTTTGCAAATTTTATTCTGGAGAAAATTTTGTATAAAATTTAAGAGAAAATTAAATAGTAGTGAAGTATCAAGTTTATGGTTGGGTTAACCTTCCTCCCCTTGGGATGAATTTAATACAAAGTCACTACGTATTAATCGCTAGTTTGATAATTTGGTGATTAACTCTCCTAAACTGAAGTATAATATGGATCAATTAACTAGAGGAATTTCACTTGATTAAACGAACAGTTAGAATCTCCAACTGAGTTATAGATCTTGATACGTTTATGGAGTGACTAATCGATCATTATATTGGTATATGTATGAATAGTTCTCCAATCCCAACGATTGACTATTTTTAGAGATGAATGAATGTATATGTATATAATGAGTTTGAATGAATATTCAATGTTATATGATAAATATTGATCTATTGTAAAACTCTTTTCTTCCAATCTAGATTCAACATGTCTCCTTTTAATCCCATAATTTACTATTTTGGATCAAAACAAACTAGAGGGTTCTAACTATGTTGACTGGAGGAGAAATAGACATTGTGTTAAATGCTGAAGAATATAGTTTGTTCTTCATGCGGAATGTCCATTGAAACCAAATGATCAGCGAGTGATGAGGATAAGTAGCCTATCAGAAGAAAATGGACAAAGCTGTGAGATGACGCGATGTTACATTATGGCTTCGATGTCAAATGTTTTGCAAACTAAACATCAAGCTATGTTGTATGCTTTGGAAATTCCGGAGAATCTCAAACAAATGTTTGGAGACCAGGGGTCGCTCAGCGAAGTAGACGCCATGAGAACCTTCTCATGAACACTCTAAGATGGTTGAAGGCACTCCTGTAAGCGACCATGTTCTGCAGATGATAGGTCTCTGCAGAACTAGACGGTTTTGGGGGCTGAAATTGACAATGACTCCCAAGGTGAGATGATATTGCAGTCTCGGCCCTGTCGTTTGTCAAACAAATTTTGCCTTAAATTATATATGCATAGATGCGTCTATTTTGGCACCTTGTTGAATGAGCTACAGGCGGAGGCAGAGACCCTTGTCAAAAAACATGCACCATCAATGACACTTAATGTGAGAAAGGTTCTACTTCTAAACCGCAAGGTGGACAGAAGAAAAAAAGGCTCACCAAAGCTAAGGGGCATCTGCAACATCCAAACTGCGGAGTGAAAAAGTCTAAGGGTTTAAGTGTTTTCATTGCAAGTGTCAGGTCAGTGGAAGGCACCAGTGTCCAGATTTCTTTTAGCCAAGAAGGAAAAACAAAACAGGTAACTCACTTTCACTTGTCTTTGAACAATTTTAGCGGTTGTTTTTCTACCACTTCATGGTGTGTAGATTCAGGAGCCACTGATTCATATCTTGCACTACTATGCAGGGGTTTTCAAGAAACGCACACGCTGATTAGAGGTGAAGTTCGGCATTTTTCAAGCAGGATGCTCTGCAGCCTCCAGGTTTAGCATTAGGAAATATTACTTTTTCGTTTGATAGTGGTTAGAGTTTTAATTTTAAAGACATTCTCTATGCACCTGCTGTTAGAAAAATTTGATTTCAGTTTCTAAAGTTTTGAGAGATGGTTATGATGTTAGTTTTTCTGATAACGGTTGTGTTATTATTAGAATAAACATTGGCTCTGCTGGTACATTGATTGATGGTCTTTTTATATTAATTGTCTCTCCAGAACTACAACAAATCGTTAGAATTGAATAATGTTAACCCTTCAAGTAAAAGAAGATATTGTTATTGAATAGATAAGATATGCAGTAGCACCCAATGAATAGATTATGACAAGGAAGAGCTCATATTATGTTAATATTAGCACTCCAACAATATTTGGACGATAGTTTTATCATGATATATAAATCTTTAAGTCGATATCTTTTGGTTATACTCTGTCAAGCACAATATTTGTATTAGCTAGTACTCTACTCTTTAGATGTTTACTTGGAAAATGTTCTCCTCTGTCCCAATTTGGTTATTTTGTTTATGATAATACCAAGCAAAGCAAAAAGAATACATTCAGGCGAGCTATTTGGACCAAAGGGAATTAAACCCCATCCAAAATATATGCTCTAGCGCATAACTAATGCTTAGAAACACTTTGCTCAAACAAATGTATATGCATGTCCAAAAGAAGAATTAACAAGGCACAAGCGAGATAAATTGTGCAGAAACTTCAAGTATAGCCTTAAGAAAATCAGGCATCTTATATAAGACTCAAAATTCAATGGTAAAATGATCTCAGAACTGTTGAGACCTCTTAGACAAGTGTCAATGAGAAATGCCCCCAGCATCGTAGTATGCAGAACAATGCAAACTTGTCAATGAGACAAATTTGCGGAGAAAAACAGGGGAGGGAAATCGCCAGAAATGACTATCGGCTTCCATATAGTACTAATTTGCTTATACATCCTTCTTGTATTCTAATTGAATTATTCCTAATTCAATGTACAGTTAAAAAGTTGTGACGAAATAGTAAATGAGTAGACATATATGCAAAATCAGTTGAGTGGTCAAAGCTCAGCAGCTTTACTTCATTCTTTTTCTTTCTTGTTGCACCCATTTCATAGAAATAGGATTCATGTTAACTTTTTCCAATTCTCAAACCAAAAAACACGTAAAAGAAAATTTTGACTTTACTAAATTACAAATTAATATCTCATCACAAAAAATCATTAAACCCAAAAACTGAAAGGAACGACTAGAAATTTACCTTTGGAATGAAAAAACACCTCCAAATTCCTAGTCAAATGTGAAATTTCATCACCAACTCAGGAGTAAAATCACTCACCTCTAATTTTCCATCAATTTGCTCTCCCTCTACGAAAATGTGACACCTCCATTGTAGGTCTCTTCTTCTCCTTCTCCCAAGAGTGAGACCAAAGAACTAAAGCAAAATAATTGAAAATAGGAGGACGTGGACAACGTGTTATTTACACAGTTTATTTTATCAATGAAATAGGGCTCTCAATAGTGGAGTACAATATTCGATGCAGTGTACACTCTATAGAGCTGTGTTGGTACTTGTTATGGCTTATATATATAAAAATAATATAAGATATACCTTTCTTCATCTTATTAAACAATTCAATATAAAGTCAATAATTTTTATTAAAAGTCTTTACTATTGCATGCTTTAATTATAAAGTTCTGAATTAAGTTAATAAAAAAACTTTAAATGATTTTATGTTACGAGAAAAATGGTACACGTAAAATTTGTAAGTAATGTCAACTATAAGAATTTGTATAGTAGAAAGATATTAAATAGTTTTCCCACATTATCTATCGCATTTGGAATATTACAGTATTATTGTAATGAAAAGAAATTACTTGTGTAATTATCTTTTATAAATTTTATCTTAATCCTGACGAGTGAAAGATCGACCAGGCAGAATGAAGTCCAGATCAACTAATGTATGATCATTCAGCTTCAAAATCATACAAAGTGATTGTTTGGATTAGCTTACTTAAAATTAACAATATGTAAATTTAAGTGTAAAAAATAATTTTATAAATAAACTGTTGCAAGTTTGGATAGAGATAATGAAATCGATCATAAAAAGCTTATGTGTTTGGCAAAAAATATTGTTAAGTTGTGTTACTATTAAAATGATTGAAAGACCCTAAATAATGTCAAAAAATTATATACTATAACTAATTCTCTATACAAAAGATCATGGCATATACCAATTTATAAAGAAATTTGGTGATATATGTATTGTAATACCAAAAACAATAAATTGTTGAACTATTTGTGTGTGAAAAAATGAAAAAATGTAGTAGACCTCAATTTCATGTTCGATAGCATTTTAGATGTTCTACGTTCATTGTCTGGACTTACATATTGATGAATGTTTTCTTGTTGGTGTTTATATTCAAGAATTTACTGGAAAAGGTGATGACAACAAGAAGAATTCTGTTTTGTTATATCGAAAATAATTGGGGTTCATTGTTAATTTGTTGTTGAAAGGTTAGATCAGTAGTGTAAGGACATGTATATGACTAGAATCATCAACGCTACGTGGCAAACAAGGCAAAGAAACCAAAAAAAAACTCAATCAAATGTTTAATTAAATTAGGGTGTCAAGATAAAGCTCAAATCCATTCAATCCACCGAATTCAATCAAGTTTGGACAGATCAAAATTTACCATCTATTAGCTCAATTTTATCTCATCAATTCATTTCAACTCATAGGAAATTGAATTGATATGTAGCTCAAATTAATTCATGAGTAATCTTATCTTTAAAATGACATTTATTTATTTAATATATTATATAAAGTCATAATAAAAAAAAGTAATAATTCTATTAAGAACTAAAAACATAAAAGAACAAAACAAATGAATTAAAGCTTAGTGAGAATTGAGCGCAGGATGAGTTATTATCATTTGCATTTTATTTTATTTTAGCCAATCTATTTCAACTCAAATAGCCTTTAAATGATCAATAATTCATCCATTAATAAAGTCATCTTAATTACACCTGTAATATAAACTCTATAAGTGAGCACATGATGTAGGTTAGAGTAAAGTTGAACGACAGGTACACTCACATTGCCTTAATTTGACAAGACAAATACAAGATATCCCAAGACATTGAATTCGTATAAAAACAAATGAAGAAAAATGTAATTTTGTTCTTAGATCCTTATCTATAATTTCTTATTACTTACAAAAATGTTTGTACTTTGGATCATTGATCTCATTCTATGTTTGACACTAGTTGATCGGGCGAAATCCGAAATTTTTTAAGTAGGTCAAAATTATTATATATATATATATATATATATAATATATATATATAAAATGCATTAATTCCTTTGATAATGATTGTATTACCTATTTGTAGGAAAGATTCAATTTTTCTGGGGAGTTAGTTTATAGTTGTTTAATATTGATTATCAAAAATGTATTAAAAATATTTTTTTATCCAAAGGAAAAAAAAACTTACGACTATATTAACTTGTAACTTAACATTTTTCTGCTCTAATTAGCCAATAATTAAACATTATTATTAATCTTCATCATTTAAACTTCCATGAAGATATTCATTAATTTGTTCATAATATTATTAATGTTGTTCATAATATTATTGTTGTAATCTTCTTTTTACAAAAAAAAATAGTTAATTGACCAAATAATTAGACGTGGAAGTATTTATTAGCATTTTATTCTTTGATTCAGTGCAGAATACTTATCAGACAATTAAATAGATGTTTATGATTAAAAATTCAATATATCAATTATTGACTTTTAAATAATTAATCGACCAAATTAACCAATACATTGGTATAAATTTAGTAGTTATCAATCGGTTTATTGGTTAATCATGAATGTAAACTAAAGTATTAATAGCCCAAGATTTTGTACACGAATGGTGGATGACTTTTAAGAATAAGTAGAGTGCTTTCATCTCATTGTCAAAAGAATACATTGACCTCGTTATTTTAATTGAAGGCATAATAAATATATAAATTATATATATATCATATATATATATAGATATATATTAATATTATACAAGATAATTACCAATATTTTCAAAATATTAAGTATTCTATTACCACTCATTAAGAGCAGTAGTGAGTGAGATGAGAGAGGGAAGTGAGATGCGAGTGAAATTTGTTATGTATCTCAAATATATGTGAATCCACCACATGTATCCCTAGATACATATATCTAAGGTCAAATCCATCGGTGTCCCTTTAAAATTGGCACCAAATTTCACATAGACACTTCAACTGCTATGTTCATTTTAGACACCTCATGTAGGGTAACGGAATATTCTTTTGATAGTTTTTTTACTAAAAGTAAAAAGGTGAAGGAGAGTGTAATACACTCGTCGATGACGTGACAATTGACGAATTAAATGATTACAAGTGTTATTTTAAATTAAAAACTATTTTAAAATCAATTTAGTAAATAAAATAAAAATATTATTCTAAAAAAAATCAACTTAACCCCCCCCCCCTCCCCCATGGTAGTTGTCTTCTCTGCTATATCCAACAATTCTTAATTTGCTCTTTAAAAATATTTTAGATTCTTTTTTTCTTTCCATCTTAGTGTTTTTTTGAGAGAAAACGAGAGGAGGGGGAGGAGACAAGGAGAAAAAGAAAAATTATCAAATATGAGTGTTCATATCCATTTTTTTGGTGAAAAAGGTAAAATCGAAAATCGTTTTTTTTCATACACTCTATATCTCTTTTGTGCTTTTTTCTTTTATTTAAATATTTTTCTTTCTTTTTAGAGTTATTTTGTGGGAAGAGAATAAGGAAAGATCAAATATGAAATATGGGTGTTCATATTCATTTATCCGACAAAAAAGGTAGAGGGAGGTGATGGTAAATTTAGAAAAATAATACAATGAAGAAGAAAAAAATGACTTAAAAACATATTTGAATAAATAAAATTGATCTTCATTGAAGTGATTTTAAGCTTGAAAAAATGGTGGAAGGTGGTGACTTGAAAATTGGAGAAGAAGAAGAGAAAATAAAATTAAAAAATTGGCTAAATTAAGTCTTTCACGCGCTATTGTTGAGTATAACACAATCAATTTGACATGTCAACAAAAAGTATCAAAATGACACAATGAAACCCTACATGAACTATCTAAAATAAACAAATTTTTGTATATATATATATATATATATATATATATTAAGACCTACAAATCATTAAGAGCTTCCTACCATATATTGAGAAATATATTAGAGACGTTGTCGTTTTTGCTATAGATACATTAAATAGGGAGAGTGTGAGCGATATTTTGTTATGTATCTACAAATACATGGTTAAAAAAAACTAGATACATGTATGTATTTATTGAAATTTGTGTGCATTGCATTGTATTTGGTATCCATAGGAGAGTAGTGAGTGAGATCAGAGAGAGGGAAGTGAGATGCGAGTGAAAATTATTATGTATCCCAAATATATGTGAATCGACTACATCTATCCGTAGATACATATATCTAAGGTCAAACCCACTAGTGGACCCTTAAAGTTGGCACCAAGTTTCATATAGACACTTCAACTATGTTATGTTCATTTTAGACACCTCATGTAGGGTCCCTTTATATCCTTTTGACATTTTTTTTTACAATAAGTAAAAAGGTGAAGGAGAGTGAAATATACTCGTCAATGACGTGGCAAACGACGAATTATATGGTTAAATGTTTTATTTGAAGTTAAAAACTATTTTAAAATCAATTTAGTAAATAAAATAAAATATTATTCTAAAAAAATCAATTTAACCCCCCTCCCCCATGGTAGCTGTCTTCTCTACTATGCCCAACAATTTTCTTAATTTGCTCTTTAAAAATGTTTTAGATTCTTTTTTTCTTTCTATCTTAGTGTTGTTTTGAAAGAAAAAGAGAGGAGGGGGAGGGAGACAAGGAGAGAGAAAAATGATCAAATGTAAGAGTTCATATTCATTTTTTCCTATGAAAAAGGTGAAATCAGAAATCGTCTTTTTTTACACTCTTTATATCTCTTTTGTGCTTTTTTTCTTTTATTTTACTATTTTCTTTATTTTTGGTATTTTTTTTTTGGGAACAGATAATAAGGAGAGATAAAATATGAAATATGGATGTTCATATCCATTTATCCGGCAAAAAAGGTAGAGGGAGGTGATGGTAAACTTAGAAAAGTAATACAATGAAGAAGAAAAAAATGACTTAAAAACATATTTAAATAAAGATAATTGACTTCCATTGAAGGAGTTTAAGCTTGAAAAAATTGTGGAAGGTGGTGACTTGAAAATTGGAGAAGAAGAAGAGAACATAAATAAAAAAATTGGCTGAATTAAGCATTTCACGCGCTATTGTTGAGTGTATCACGCTCACTTTTGACATGTCAGCAAAAAGTATCAAAATGACACAACGAAACCCTACATGAAGTATCTAAAATAAAAATCGATCAGTCAAAGTTTCTAAATGAAATTTGATGCTTCACTGATATATATATATATATATATACATACATTAAAATAAGAAGAGAGGTGAGCGATGTTTTGTTATGTATCTTAGATACATGTGAATCCCACTAGATACATGTATACGTATGAATTTGTTGCAATTTGCATCTAATGGTATTCATAGGTGAGTAGTGAGTGAGATGAGCGAGAGGAAGCGAGATGCGAGTGAAATTTATTATGTATCTCAAATGTATGTGAATTCACTACATGTATCCTTTGATACATATATCTAATGTATCTAGACGAATCAAAATCTGATAAAATGTGTATTAATGAACACTAGAGCGTAACTAAGTAATTAACTCTTACACTAATGAGATTTATGTAAGTTACCCTATTTATAATTTATTTGAGAAATATTAAAATCCGAGTCAATTAAATTAGACATTTCAGGGATATTTGGAGTCTGAGAAATGGATTAATTATAATTTTATATAGAGCCGTTAAAATAGGCCTCAATGGATTAGTGATAATTTTATATAGAGCCGCTAAAATAGGCTTAGTACATGGGGCCGACCCAACCAAACATGTTATTAGGGCAAGGTTGAGATGTGATTTTTCAAACTCATTAAAACTAGGGCTTATAAGCCAATCCATAGAAGTTTTTGAGGCTTGATTGGGGTTGGGCTGGAGACGGCCCATGAGCCATGACTATTTATTTAGAGAAAAATTGTATAATGACAAACTAATAAATCAAATCAAATGCTATAATCACACTTTAATATAATTGTATCCTGTAGCAAATTGTTTGTCAGTCACCTCTATTCCTCAAACTCTCGCTTGCCACTCTCCCTCTCTCGCCCCATCTCTCGTTCGCTCCCTCTCACTTTTATACAAAAACAAGTGTACAAATGTGTTTTTGTTTATATAAAGCGAAAAAAATTATACATATACATATATTTTTGTCCCCTCTCTCCCATATCTCGCTTGCCACTCTCCCAGATCTCGCTCGCCACCCTTGCCTCTATCGTTTATAGAAACAGAAATGAAATATAGAAATTGTGTTTCTTTTTGTATAAAGCGAGAGAAATGTGTATATACACTTGCAAATACATATATCATCGTCCTATACACTTATAATTATACAATACAAATATTTTCCGGTGCCAATTTTCTTTGTCTTTGGTCTTTCTTCTCCCGTTTTATCATCCCAAATTATACAATGATTTGTATACAATATTTTCTTTTGATAAGTTAATGAATTATACCTATTATGTGGTCTGGAGTGCAATTATGCAAACTTTGTTACAGCATACAAATATGAATTTTGTGTTTGCTATATATGAAAGTTGCTTATTTATTTAAGGGTAACTACAACAATCTCGTCAGTACATGAGCTAATTACATAAATGCACATCATGTTGCAATATTATGAATCTTATCATATTTTAGTTCGTTGAAATACGTACATGTATCTCAGGATACATGTGCTCAAAATTAGGTTAATTTGTTCTAGGTACACTCTACCTAAGTGGATTTGCATATGCCTAGGATATATAGACAAATCATGCTCCTTTGTCTCCCTCTCATCTCATTCGTCACTCTCTTATCCCGCTTGCGTATCTGAAATGCATCACACGAGATACATGTATCTCGCATATCTTATATTTAAAATACATGCTAATTACATTTGCTAGTGCTATTGAAACAACACCAATGTTTACCATATTGACTTGAAAATCTTCTCATTTTTTTGATATTATAGAATTTTAAGTTTAAAAAGAAAAAAAAGACTAGCCCACCTCAACCCTCGACTCTTCTAGGTTGGATTGGAGATTTTTAGGTCCTTCCAAATGAAGGACTGACCTGCCCTAACACTTCAAATTTCTTGGCCCACGAGGCAAGGATCAAGCAAGACTTGTGCCGAGCCTTTTTGACAACTCTAATTTAGTATTAATTCAAAGGGTTAATTACTTGAGTGAGTCCCTTTTAATTAATAATTACTTATTTTAGACATGTTCTTTAAATATATCTATAGCAATATACAACAATATTATGTATACTTATTTTATTAGATTTAACTTTTTTTCTACGTTGTTTCTTCCTTTCTTTTTATGTCTCGCTTCTTCTTTTCCACCCTGCACCTTCTCTCTCTTTATGTTCTTTTTCTCTTTCTTTTTTTTCTCTCTCTTTCTCTGCATCGTCTCTTTTATGCTCTTTCTATCTTTTTGTTTCTCCATGCAACTCTTATCTATGCTATTCCTTCTCATTCAATATTTATATAGGATAAAAAACAATATGTATCAAAGAAAATATTATAAAAAAGTAGGGATTCTCTGGATCATAAAATCAAAGAATCGGGGCTGCTTAGTTTGTAGAAGAAGTCGATTAATTATTTATTTATTGCTTTGGCGTGTCGACAATTTCCATTATAATGAAGATTATATAAATAATTGCATTCATACTTGATGAGAATTTGTAGATTTGAGTATATATGAAGATATGAAGGTTTAAATAATGGAGATTTGAGGATATGATGTCATGTTTATGGTCTATACTTTCAAATCTAAAGGTGTATTCGTAAGAGACAAGTAATATTTGAAGATACGATTCATCTTTGTGACAAATGAAAATATATAATAAACAACAAAATGAATTAAACTTGAATTAAAAATGTCATACATAATGTATCAATCAATAACATGCAAAATGAATGAAACTTTTACTATAAGTGTATTACACAAATATTAAAGTTGAATTAGAAGAGATAATTAAGCATGATTAAAAAAACACCACTAATTAACCAGTCAATGATCTATATAGTGAATTAAACATATATCAATAATGAATTAAACAAGTAATTTAATAGTATAAAATCAACAAATAAACTGCAAAATTAAACTCGTATTACACAAATATTAAAGTTGAATTAGAAGAAAGAATCAAGCATAAATAAAAGACGTAATTAATAAAAGACCACATTGGTCTATAAAAGTGAATTAAAATTGTATCAATAATGAATTAAACAAGTAATCCAATAATAACAAATCAACCGATAAACTTCAAAATGATTAAATTTGCATCAAAAGTGTATTATATAATTAAAGTTAATAAGAAGAGAAAATTAAGAAGGATTGAAAAAACTGAATTAAACTTGTATTATTCATGAATAAAACATGAATTATGTATGTCTTATAAATTATTTTGATTTGTATCACTACGAACATGAGTAATGTTTGCAATATGTATTAAAAATGTATTGTTCATGAATAAAATTTATATTATATGTCTTCTAATTATTTTAATTTATATCACTAAAAAATGAGTGACGACTGTATTAAAAATATCGTGTGTGTGTCTTATAAATGTATTATTAATGTGTTACCATAAAATTATTTTTGTTGGCATCACTAGAAAAGAAGTGAAGTGTGAATATATTTACAAAGTACTATTCATAATTAAAACATAGACATATATATCGTATAAAATTATTTGATTTGTATCTAAAAGAGAAAAAGAGCGATTGTTGCAATTTTTTTATTTACAAATGATTGTGCCTATGTATCCTGTGTTCCTCAAATTATTTTAATACAGTTAATACAATGTATGAAACATAAAATAATATAACAATTTTTTTTGTCTAATGCAATTGCCACACAATTTTATAAACTTCACATTTTTCGAGTTTTTTGTAAATAATATTTATTATAAATCAATTGTATAAACTTAACCCATAACCTTGTTAAAAAATTGAGATAGAAACTTCATCGTCATTTGTCAAATTATTTGCAGGGAGGAAAAAACAATTAATCAAAAAAATATAAATTCATAAAATCAAATACTGAATTAAAAATTTGAATCTTTCAATATCATCAATGATGAACTGTTGCTACTGAAATTTTACAAATTTGAAATTTTCTACTTGAAAATATAATTTTTATATATAAAATTATATTTTCATAGATGATAAATATTTTTTTAATATGACATATTTATGTGATTTCACGGTAATTCAAATTTTTAAGAAGCATGGTTAAAATTGTCATCTTTGTCAATTTTGAAACTTGTATAACCCCCTTGATCATTTTTTACTCTGTTGTTGAACTATTTCAGGGTTTTATGCTATCTATCTTCTTCCTGTGCACGATCGAGATGCTTGTCCGATTTGATTTCCGTTCTCTCTTCTTCCCTAAACTCCCCGTCCGTTTTCTCCGCTTCTTCTGCTCTTCACAACTCCAGCAAACGCCGCCGGAACTTCCGCAATTCGAACCCTCAAACGACGCCGACTTAATTTCTCAGCTACTCCTCCAACACCACAATCCATTTCACGCCATGGAATCTTCTCTTCAGCTCCATGGCATTTCCTTCACCCCTTTTCTTGTTCATCAAACTCTCATCCGACTCAAAAACTGTTCTAAAGTCGCCCTTTCCTTCTTTCACTACTCCCAATCACAACCCAATTCCGACACCTCCACCACCACTGCTTTCAATCTCCTCATCGACATTTTATGCAAAGTTCGCCAGTTCGATGTTGCATGGCAGATTATTATTCAAATGGACCAGAAATCTGTAAAAACCGATTTCACTACTTTTTATGTGTTGATCCGTAGGCTTATCTCTGCTGGCTTTACCCGCCAAGCTATTCGGACTTTCAGTGAAATGCATGTATTTCTTGATCAATACGGTGAAGATGAAGTATGGAAATTGTATTTTAGTTATCTTCTTGATACTCTTTGTAAATATGGATATGTTAAGGTGGCTACTGAAGTTTTTAATAAAGAGAAATGGAGATTGGAGCTCAACTGTAAGGTTTATACTATTCTGATTTATGGTTGGTGTAAAGTGAAGAATGTACAGATGGCTAGGAGGTTTCTTGGGGAGATGATGGATAAGGGTATTGATCCAAACGTGGTAAGTTACAATGTTTTATTGAATGGAATTTGTAGGAGAGCGAGTTTGCATCCGGATGGTAGATTTGACAAGGTAATCAGGGAAGCAGAGAAGGTGTTTGAAGAAATGACTGAAAGAGGTGTGGAGCCAGATGTAACCAGCTATTCCATACTCCTCCATGTCTATAGCCGGGCTCATAAGCCTGAGTTATCACTTGAGAAATTAAGGAGTATGAAACGCAAAGGGATATGCCCGAATATTGTGACATATACCTCAGTTATCAAGTGTCTCTGCACTTGTGGTAGGATTGAAGATGCAGAGCTGTTACTCGAGCAAATGGTTTCTAATGGGGTGACTCCCACATCCACCACTTACAATTGTTTCTTTAAAGAATTCGAAGGGAGGAAGGATGTCGATGGTGCGTTGAGGTTGTACGGGAAAATGAAGCAGGGCTCCCTCTGCTCACCTAGCGTGAGTTCATTCAACATCTTGTTGGGGATGTTACTGAAATTAGGTCGAATAGGGATGGCAAGAGATATTTGGGACGATATGAAGGATTCTGGAGCAGGGCCTGATTTGGATTCATATACATTGTTGATTCATGGATTTTGTGAGAAACAAAAATGGAAAACAGCCTGTGAATTCTTTATGGAAATGATAGAAAAGGGATTTCTGCCACAGAAGGTCACCTTCGAGACACTTTATAGAGGCTTAATACAATCAAATATGCTGAGAACTTGGAGAAGGTTAAAAAAAAGGCTTGATGAGGAATCAATAACTTTTGGTTCAGAATTTGAAAATTATCACCTCAAGCCTTATAGAAGGTAATCTGATGAAGTTCTGAAAGGGCGCTGAACAATCTGATGTCAAGCTAAAGTGTGAACTGATATTTTCTGATTAATGGAGAGCTATTTATAATTGATGGTGTAACAGACATCAAGAACAAGAACCTTAGGCTATAGTTCAGGCTGTAAGGGTGACGCCAGGCACATTAAATGAGACACTGTTCATCCCAAAGGCATCCTATGTACCAACAACACATGCACTTCCTCCTTACCACCAAACTCATGGAGGAGCATTCTCCCAACCAAGTAGTGCAATGAGTCAGGATTGGAAGTTGTTCAAGCAAATGATGCTCCAATGGCTTCCCGCTTCTCTCACGACTTCCATCGGAAAATCTTTAAGGGCAAACGAGCAAAATTTCTCAAGCCCTCAACTCTAGACTAAAAGGTTCTCTACCAAGTAATACGGTGGCTATAATCCTTAAGGTACTGAAGAGAGAAAATGTAAAACTTTGGGGTAATGTCAACAAAATATTAAAAAATCCACTACTCATCTTCAGTTGTGGAGAGGATGAGTAAAAAGGCAATGGAATGTTGCTGATTGTTAAGTGCATTGTTTTTTAAATCCTTTTTGTAGTGCATAGTGTTGGGTGTTTTTCCTCCCTATCATTGGTCACCTTCGTTTTTAAATGTATACATCCAATTCATCGTTTTCTCCTTACTATGTGCTGGTCAATTTCTTCTTACTGTTCCTACTGTTGAATGTTCTAGTCTGCGGTTCGGAACCTTAGAGCTCAACTCAAGTTGTGATCTATGCTGGTAGTAGTAACACTTTTTCTTACTCATAAATCTGCTGTCTGTATGCTCTGGAACTATGTTGCTCGGACTCTTCAAAAATGCCAACTGTTGCGTGTCGGATTCGCCAAAAGTAGTGTATTTTTGAAGAATCCGAGACGGGTGCGGCATCAAAAGTGAAGAGTCCGTGCAACTAAGCTTTGGAATATGAAATCCAAAAAGGGGGGGGGGGGAGAATGTTTGTTATTCCCTGCCGTTATTCAATTGTTTTAGTGATGTTGTTCACTTTTCTCCTTTAAAAAGGAGTCTTGTGTTTGTAATCTCTATGCGTTGTATGTCGCTTGTTTTGTATCACACTTGGTGTTGCTTGGTATGGGAGTAGCATTTTAGGAGTTTGGCTAGACTTCGCTTGATGAATGGCCATTTGAATGAAAACTTGCCTATTATTAATCTAGCTAGTACTTATTATTTAGCTAATTAGCTAGTTTAGTTAGTTGTTTGTAGTTTGTTAAAGTTAGTTATAAGTCACATTTTCTAACATTTTGATAGTTGTTAAATCTGTTTAGTTTGGTTGTTCATTGTTGTGTAGATATACACACACATTGCATGGATCAAATAAGAAAACAGATTCTAAAGGAGCTTCTTGTTCTCCTTCTTCTTCGTTGCTGCTGTTAATGGCTCAAACCTCCATTAATGGAGGAATGAGATTTTCCCAACCTACATGCTGGTTTTGTCATGGTATCAGAGCCCTGGTTTGCTCACACTAGATTCTCTTGATCTAGCTGTTAATCAAATCATTGATATCATCTTCTTGTTCAAGTCAATTTTTTTTTGGTTATATCTCTCTTTTTTTCTTTTTCCTGCTTCTCTGGTTAATTCCTCAGCTTCCCATTTGGACATTCTGTTCTGTATAGCTTTCATGGTTGACACTTCAACTGAATCAAACAACAACAACTCGTTTGAACGACCAGATTTTCCATAGTCCCCTTCCCTATCTCCCCATCTTAGAATACTGCTTCTACTTTACTACTCTTCTTGGGTGTTTTGATTTGACCTAGCTATAGATCATTGAGAACGAGCAGTTCTAGCTTTGTCGTCAACGAACAAAACTGATTCATTAACGGCAAGATAGTGAAGCCAAGCTTGACAATCCTTCATTCATTCAGTGGGAAAGGTTGTGATATGGTGACTCTGGATCCTAAGTTCCCTCTCACCCAGAGTTGCGAGATAGCCTCACACAGTATGTGAATAATGCTAAAGGAATTGTGGGAGGATTAGGATCGATATGATCAGACTAAAAATTGAATGCAAATTGTATCATTGCGAAGGAAATAATGATTTGGTCAAGGTACTTTAGATGTCGCTGGTTCTAAAGCGAAAATGAGAACACGATGGGAGGAGATGAGTACAATTGATGTGACCTCACAGTGTAGCTGTTTTGTACTTGTGAGTAAAGGTGAAAATGTTTCAGGCTGAGCCAGATAGAAGGCTCATCCACTTTTCTAATGGGCTAAATGAACATGTATCCTGCTGTTCGAGGGACATTCTTAATGATGTCCTTTTGCCTCAATGGCACAAGCATGTTGCGTATTCTCTCGATCACAGTAAGAGGCAGAGGGAAATGAAGCCTATGACCATATTGTTTTTGGAGTCTACCTACTGAATGCCTCTATGTCATCTCAGAATAAATAACACTATAATGCAACTAATTCTACATTTCTTACGAGGGAATACAAGTAGATGTAATGGGAACTGTAAAACACTGCTTACAAAGCAACAATAATAACTGTAGAGGGGTCCTACTACTTGGAATAGATCAAACCTGTTTTGTGAAGATATGCAAACTATCTGGACCTGTCAAAGACATGTGCTACAAACTCCATGGCTGCCCACTAACACAAAAATCACAAGAGGAAGAGGCAAAGGATCTGCAGAAAATGTTACACACTTCTGAAGGTGAGAGTGGCAATGTGAAGAGAATTTTGAGCAGGGAAAACAATTACAGTGAATCTGTCAAAGGGTCAATATAACAATTACTCAATCTACTACTTGGAACCCTTGCATGTTGGGAATGAATCTATTACAACTCAACCATGTGTCAGTGGAGCCTTGCAAGCCTAGCGGTATACTTGCTTGCCACTCTTCACTAAGTACGATAGGTGATTTGTCATGTAAGTGTAATAACTTGACTGCTGGCTCTTGGACTCATTGATTCAGGGGCACTCATCATATGACCTTCCAAAACAATCTTCACAAACCTTAATGGACTTCTACTACCCTACCCATCCTTTCTAATCACCCTTACCAATGGATCAAAAGTTAAAGTGACTGAAATTGTGATGTGTGGTTTTGATTCAACATTAATTCTGTATAAAGTGTTGTATCATACCTAGCTTCAAGTTTTCAACTTAATATCATTTTATTGTTTTAGCTCATCACTCAAAGGAGTGTCAGTTTTAACATGTTCGTGCTTACTGCAGGGCCCTTCTCTGAAAGAGCCCTCTGGCAACTTGGTAAGGCAAAGAAGGGTTTGGTATTTCTTTTTGTCCAAAGTGTCAACATTGTATCTGCAAATGATAATCCGTGCTTCTCATCAAGTTGTCAATCTGTTCTCTTTCTTGACTCACTGTAAAATGTTCTTCATTACCATGTAGAACACCTTCTCATACTATCCAATAAAGAAAGCCTTGTCTATTTATCATTTCTCAAGGTCAGCTGCTATCTTTCTGTCAGTCAGACAATTAATTCTTGTGGCAGGCTAGATTAGGACATGTACCCTTTGTAAGATGAAAAATTCTCTACTATCCCATTAAAATTTATCCAACAGCAGGCCTTTCACACAAAATGCACAATTTGTCCAATGGCTAGACAAAACTAGAATGCCATTTCAGACAGTGTGACTGCAACTAGTTCAAATAATTGAACTATACATGTTGAAATTTATGGGGAAACCTTATAATGTACAAACACAGAGGATATCACTATTTGTTAACTTGGTAGAGACTACATTAGAGCTACTTGGCCACAACTTTCTTAGGTGTAAAAGAATGCTCTACATCCTAAACTATAAAAGCTTTCGTATCCTAATAGAAAAATCAATTTCATACTAGATTGAAAACCATCAGGTCTGATAAATGGGTTTAGAAATTCTCAAGTTCTGAGGGCAGACATTCTCTCCAAGAGAAAGGCAGAATACATCAGAAAACATGTTTCCCTTACACACCACAACAAAATGTAGTAGTAAAAGGAAACACAAATACCTTCTTGACAGCAAGGGCACTAGATTTTCAATCAAAAATGCCTATGAGGTTGGGGAGATGTGTATTGGACTTCCACTTATTTGATTATAAGATTGCCTACTAACTACTTCAAGGAAAATTCTCCATATGAAATGTTATATCAAAAGAAACCATCTATTCACATCTTAAGAAACCTTTGGATGCCTTTGTTCAACTACTACTTTTTAAAAATAAAAACCTCATAAGGAAAAATTTGAACCAGGGCTGTGCCTCACCTTTGTTCAATTGGATATCCTTTTACTCCGAAAAGGGTACAGGTTCTAATTTTGGCTACCAAGAAGAATTCATGTGTCTAGAGATGTTCTTTTCTATGAAACTATTCTCCTTTTGTTATATGGCTCCTACTGGTTTCATTTTAATTCTGTAATTGGCATTAGTTTTCATATTTTGATAAGTTGCCTTGCTGTCTATTAAAACACCTCCTTCTATAATGATGAAATTGTTGACTTGGGCCAAAAAAACACACTGGATGAATACTTTCTCACGATTTACACTCTGAAAATACACCCCACTTAGCCTACTACAATATCTTCTATTGAACCAAATCTACCTGGTCTTACACCTACAAATGAATACCCATCATCTCCTATGAATCAAATGTGCCTTCCTTGAGAGTACATCCCTTACACCTAGAGAACAACAAGATCTTGTCATCCTCCAAAGTATTTAAAGACTACACCTATTCATCTACCAAGTTACACTCCTCTTCACCTATTAAATAATACTACTGATTCTCAGCATCACTAACCTCATTCACCAATCACCCTATCATGTCTGTTTCTCCACACTTTGTCTGATAGTCAGTAAAAAGCAGTTAATTCATAATGGTTTTACATGATATTGAACCCAGCATTTTCAGAGGCAATCTTGAATCCATCATCCAGCCTGGCAAGTAACAATGCAACAGAATTTGAGCATTGGCCTGCTATTAACACTTGGAAACTAGTTTTAGAGAGGATACCAAGAAAAGAATGCTTATTGGATGTAAATTGGTGTATAAGGATCAGCATACGGCAGATTGGAGCGATAGAATAGGTACAAGCTAAGATTAGTGGTGAGGGTATACACGCACAAGCTGGTATAGACTAACAATGAAACCTCTCACCCTGTGGTAAAATACTACAGTCAGGAACACTCATTTCATTTGGGGGGCATTAAGAAGGTTTGGAACTTGTATCAGTCTGGATGTTAATAAGCCTATCCTAGCATGGTGAGCTTGAATGAATAGGTTATCTGGCTTTACCCCCAGGACTAGTAGTGGATAATTATATGACGATGGTTTGCAAAAAGAAGTCTTTTATGGCTTACAAAACAGGGCTTAGTAGATAATGGTATGAGATAGCTGGCCACGAGTCTTTTGTCTAATAATGTACATTCATTCTAGACAGTGATTACTCATTGTTTTTACAGGTAAAGGGATGGCTATTAATGCTTTGGTGTTTGTGGCTGGATTGTTGAATGATATGCGATCTTAACTGGCCTGATATAAAGTAGATTAGTCCTTTGAAGTTCTTCTTTGCATGAGAAAATTCGAAATAAAGGACATAGGCAGATTACACTATTTCTTGGGTTAGAGATATTGTTCAAGCAGGATGGTGTTCTCATTCACAAAGTACAGTTCAGTTTCACCTCTTGATCTTTTGAAGGAATTTGATTCTATGTATTACAAGTCTAATAACACACTTCACCTTGATCTGCTATCTGAATAGAAACTGAGGCTCACAGAAGTTAAACTACTATCAGATCCTCTCACTACTACAGAAAGTAGTGGTAAAGCTTGAATTTTCTTAGCTGATACAATGATGGATTATAGGCGACAGTGTCCAGCATCTGCCTAATTCATTTCAATCTCCTAGGGAGAGCCATCATCTAAAGGCAGCTTCTCATAGTTCTCTCTAAGTGTAATCTATCAACATGATCCTAACTTTGGGGTTTTTTTAATACCATAATAGTCTGATGTCACCGATTAGTGCTTTTGTGAATTCAGTATTGGGGCCTCTTGTCTGATTCAAGGGAAGTCTTGAGTGGTTTATTTGTGGTTCTCATGGGTAGATTAGTCGCTATGGCAGGGCTGGAAATCTAAGAAGCAACCCACAGTGGTCACTATCATCAGCAGAAGGCAGAAATACATGAGCTATAGCGACAAGTGGTAGGTTAGAAGCTAGTTGTGCTGGGAAAGGTTACTTGGTGAACTCCTCATGACGTGTCCTTACCAATATCATGTATGTTGTGACAGCACAACAGCCGTACAGCTATTGCTAGGTGGGAAAAAATTCCCCATGTATTTCATGAGCGACTACCATGCAGCATGTAATTTGTTGCATTTCGTCGGCATCAAACTACAATGAAGGACATAGATTATACTCGGTCAATACATTCAGTGATTCGCAACGATTCTTCAGCTAGCTGATATCTTACTAAAGCTTAACGGGGTCCAACCCTACTATTTTGTTGGAAGTGTACTGTAAGATAGCTCTTCCACTTGAGAGGGGTGATGAAACATTGCTCTAGTTATTTAATTAGCTTAAATAATTTTTATTGAGTTACTAAATTAGCTATTTTGTTATTAACTCAGTTATTTTGTAGTTAGTGTAAAGGTTATTAGAACGTCACAATTTTCTACATTTTGATAGTTTGTTAAATCTGTTAGTTTGGTTGTTTCATTGTTGTGTATAATACCACACCTTGCATGATTCAAAATAGAACACAGATTCTAAGAGCTTCTGTGCTCCTTGCTTCTTCGTTTGCTGCTGTTAATGTGTCTATCTCGCATATGGAGGAATGAGATTTTCCCAGCCTACATGCTGGTTTTGTCACCATTGGCTACTGCTGCTGCTCCATGATTTATGGAGAAGTTAAGCATTGATGCTGAATGTTGCAGAAATCTGAAAAAATGTTCAGGTAGTTTGATATGTATTGCGGAAGTGTCAACCATCAAGTCAGTTCTGTTCTTCTCCCACCTGGCTACCCTCCATAAAAATAGAGAACTAACATCATTAGGGTTGTAAATTATAAATTTGCTGGGAGTATCATATAGGAATGGTTTTATCTGTGTTTCTATTTGTTGATACTTTAGATGCAAGTTGCACGTTTTGCCTCCAGACTAATAGAGGAGATAGAAACCGGAGGGTAAGAGCAGCATTTGTCTAACATCAAACCAGCTAATAAGATAAAATACTCTTACGAACTGCCAATGGTGGGCTGGACCACTTATCTGCTTGAATCATTCTGCCTAACCCTAATGTAGATCCTGCTAGCTTAGTTTGGATTTTAAATTCTTACGAAGATGTGGTCCTCAGTGGCCATTTGTTCCGGTGCGTCTATACAACTTATTAAGGGACATATTTCTTTTAAATGTAATCAATTTGTGAAGCTGCACTATTTTAACAACAACACCCTCATAATCATACAATTATCAAAAAACAGAGGAGCTGTTAATGTTGGTAGTGCATTTAAATTTAAATGGGTGATGATTCGCTTGTAAGTTGTCACTCTCTTTGATCAGGTATAGGCTGCACACTCCAAGATTAGCATCTTATTGCCACTCTCCTGTTTTCTATTCCCCTGTCCTAGTTTTTAGTCTTTCCTGGTTGAATTTACCAAAAGCATATCATGCACACATGCCGTATTGGCCCAATAGATCTTCATGTTATGAGAGAACAAATGATACTAAGACCAAAGTTTCAGGGAAGGCATATTCATTAACTTTCCAGAAATGTAGAAGTTACAACTTACAAAAACCTTTCTTGTTTTTATTCATTATTTCCTTTTTACTTTTCTTTCTTCTGAGAGCCGCACTATGATTTTCTGAATAAATCTTTGTGTTCATGAAGAGTTCACTAGACTGAAGGTAAATTATCTGGACATTGATTTTAATTTCAAGCTGAAATTTAAGGAGAGGAGCTTATAGTTCCAATAAACTTTAACTGTTGGCTGGAATTCTTAATTTCCTGGGGCATGGTTCTGTTGGTGACATTGTTCTTGGTTATCTTTTGAATGCCTATATGAGCTTCAATGATGCAAAATCCTTTTGCTCAAAAAATGATAAAATGCATATGCTATATGACTTTCCATGATGCATTTTCAAAATTTAAGCATGTTTGGTGCTTAAATTTGTGGATGCTTTTCGCGTGTAATTGGTTTGACCTTTTCATTGTTGACTTGCTGGCTCTGATTGCATCCTTGCTTGTATCTTTTCTTGATTTGATGCCAGAATTTGGTTGAGGAGAAGGATAAGAAAGCGAAGGAGTTGCAACATAACACTGTTGCAGTCCATTTTACCCCACAAAAGCAAAATAGGCAAGATGCTAATGGCTAAATGTAGGACACATAATGAAGGAAAGGTATTAGATGATTTTCTAGATGTGTGAAGTAAAAAATATAAAGTCTTTTAGTTCAAAACTACCGATACAAAAAGAAATTCTTTTTTCAAAAACTGAATTTAGAGATGGAAGAGACTGTCTATTCATTGGTTACCTAATTGTGTAGCTTGTTTTTTCCAGGTTTGTTAAATTATGATGGTTGCTTTAAAGGTGATAATAGTGAGATGATACAGAAATTCCGTTTCTTTCTTCACTTGCAGATGCATGAATTAACAATGAAACTGGCTTTGCAGAAGTCTCACAATGCTGAACACAAAAGTCAATTTGAAGGTTAATGTTCTCTCCAATTGCTTTACTAAATGCATCACTTCTTTCCTTTAAATTGGGCTAGGAATTTTTTTGTTTGCTGCTCATTTTATTGTGATTGTTTCATTCATGCAATGAAATTGTACTAGTGAAAATATTCTCCACGAGATTTTGTCTGATGCATTTTTTTTTGAAAATGTTTTCTCAGTGGAAAATTTGATTACTCGGGCGATTTCAAAGAGAATCATTTCCATGATGATTTTCTATTGTTGGGTTGGATAGAAAAGTAGCAGATATATTGTATGAGCCTATGAGGTATAGGCTTAGTATAGTTACAATAATAGTATAATATGTTCATAATATTGGTATTTGGTAAAAATCATGATGGATCTGTTATATCATAGAATAGTATAAAAAAGTTATTTACACTATATGTATAACTTAGATAGTATAAAAATGCGTCTGTGAATCTAGTTTGATAGTGCATTTATATTGTGGGGAAAAGGAGAAGAACAAGTATATAAAACAATATATAGAAACTTCAATTAAAACACAATCCTGTCAAAATACAAAAATTAAGCTCCCCTCAACAAATCCTCCAAAAAAATCAAAGTGAATATATAATCCAAGTACAGGCAAGGAAATGGGCCATCATCATCATCATCCTAAGCTAAAAGAGATACCAATTCATACATATAGAGGCAAACTAAAACAAATGATGCAGGATGAAAGAGAGTTCTACATTAGAAAGCTGAGTAGACCCCATCCTAAGACCAAGCTTTTCACAATCATTGTTGACAATTTCAGGCCCTCTACTCCGCTCTGCAAATTAAATATGCTTCCAAATATTAAGAAATGACTATAAAAATAATTGCTTTTAAGAAGGGTTACTAATTAAATAGGATTACCAGCTTATTAAAGTAAAGGAACTTAGGAAACAAAGAAAATCATATAATTAGTGATATTTTTTTCTTTGTTTTTGCGGATGTTTGGTCCATTGCATTTTAAATGAAAATTTAAGAGTATAATATAAAAATTTTACAATGTTACCCTTTAGTTTTGAAGTAAATGAAAATAGAAAGATTGTAAAGTCAAGTATTATTTGGTCTTCTTGAGGTATTTAATCCCTGTAAAATCCAGTTATAATTTATCTCATGTTGAATTAGGATATCAAATAATAGTAGTAATGGAATTGTGATATAAATCTATAACAATGGTTCACCAGATGAAATATAGAAAGACTAGTGTCTTAATTCACACCCAAAAATTTATTCTCTCAACTGATCTCTTGAACAAAATCGCGATGACCAGATTCTTCGTTGAAAGCCACATGCAGATATCATAGTGGTATCAATGTGAATTTAATCAACCAATCATAACTGCAGTCAGTGACACTATAAATCGTGGCACATACAAAACGATCTAAATCAATTCAAGGTAGCACACTGGATGTTGGTGTATGTGGGCTGTTTATTCTATTAGTACTCACACACCCTATATATTACTTCTGCCACCAGAACACTAATCTGACAATAAAATGTAGACAAAGCTAACACAACATCAATCATGCTGATCCCCAAAGCCTTTTAAACTGAAAACTAAACTGTCTGTACACAAACTAATTAGTTTTAAAAAATCATTTACTAACTTATTACACTGATGAAGTGTATTATAATTAGTTGTGTATTAGATTATACCTACATCTTTATCTAGGTATAACCTATCAATTTTTTTGTTACGAAGAATTACTCACTATACTAAATTGTCCAATTTAGAAACATATTTAATTAGAGATAGATCATATATCTAAAACTAAATGTATTTAAAGCATCCAATCAGTTCGTAAATCCAACGTACGGGATCCTAACTAACTACTGATTTATATATTTGATTTGAAAGTATGGAATCACCTTTAACTTTAAATGATTAACAAAGAAAATAAAATATGCATGTACCTGATCAGTAGCTGAAGGAGCAGGAGATAAAGCTCCAAGACTTGGGGCTAGGGCTGGAGCGGGAGGACTAAATCCTAAAGGAGATGGTGCTGGAGAAGTCAATTTCTTCGCAGGAGCTGGAGCAGGAGTTGATGCAAGTGGCGCAGGAGAAGGTGCTGCTGGAGGAGGTGGAGAGTTCACTGGTGGAGGAGGAGAAGCAATAGGAGTAGGAGGTGCTGGTGGTGGAGAAGTTACAACAGGAGGTGGGGATGAAACTGTGGGGGGTGGTGAAGCAGTTGGTGGTGGCTGAGCCGGTGGTGTTTGGGTGTTAACTGGAGGAGGAGAACCAGTGGGTGTAGGTGGAGCTTGGGTAGTGGGTGTAGGTGGTGCTTGGGTAGTAGGTGTTGGAGGAGCCTGGTTAGTGGGTGTTGGTGGAGCCTGTGTAGGTGGTGCTTGGTTAGTAGGTGTTGGGGGTGCCTGTGTTGGTGGTGCCTGTGTAGGGGGTGTCTGGGTAGGGGGTGCTTGGTTAGTAGGGGGTGTCTGTGTAGGTGGTGCTTGGGTAGGGGGTGCTTGGTTAGTAGGAGGTGTTGGAGGTGCTTGACCTCCAACTCCAGCTACGATAATGCAGATAATAAATCCCAACAGAACAGCATTATTCCTACCCATCATTTTGACAATGGAGAGGAGGAAACTAAAGGAATGTGAAAGAAGGTATTTGGTTGCTGCTTGTGAAAAGAGAGGTTCGGGAAGGGAATATATAAGGGATTTTCTAAAAGAAGTATAGTATATATTTGAAGGTTGCAAAAGAAAGAGTAGAAAGGTGGCAAATCCAATTAGGATTAATTTGTAGCAACAGTGTTGAGTTGTGACTACCAAATACATTTTGTATGTTATTATCTTACTTTGGTGTTAAAGAGATATCAACTAGCTAGGTTAGGCCTTGTATTGCACTTCACTTTACCAATGCCTCTTGTTGGGGCTGTCTTTTTCTCCCTATGTATTTGCATTTTAGAAGTATGATTTAGTTATCCTATCTGTTATATTCAAATTAATTTTTCATCATTCAATATTCAATTATCAATGTATCTCGTGTACTCACGTATATTTCATTATTGTATCGGAGATATCAAATGATTTCCTGTAATGATCCGCTGAGAAATACATGTACCTAATATTAAAAATACATGAATTTTATATCAGTGTATGCACCGATACATCTAGCAATTGTATGAAAGTGTCATTCCTGCTTAGCAGAAAGAGGGGAGTGAGAGGAGAAACCGATGGGGAGAGGAAAAAAGTGTCATTCCTGCTTAGCAGAAAGAGGGGAGTGAGAGGAGAAACCGATGGGGAGAGGAAAAAAGAAGTAAAGAGCAAGAAGGGGGAGCGAGGCGACCGAGAGAAGAAGGAAAATAATTTTTTTTCTTTTTTTAATTATTTTGAAAAATAAATATGATAAACATATTTGTCTAATTAAATTGTTTTTCCTTTTGCTTATTTTCATGCAGATAGAAAACATGAATGATGAACAAGAAATGGGTGGCCCAATGGTTGGTATTGATTCGAAAGAAAGGAAGATCGATCATTCAACGTAATTCTCAAGCCATTTTGCTTCCCTTTACTCTCCCTCAGTTTATGCACTACTTTTTCTTTTCAAAAATCTAATTACGAAAATTTTGATCAATATTTTAAAATGAATATAACTTTATAATATTGAGTTGATATAAATCAATTTTCACTCCACAGAGAGAAAAAGAAAACTTTATCATGATAACAATCCTGAGCAACAGACAAGTTTATTAATTGTCACATTACCTTTTAAAAAGCTTAAATTATGAGTTTTGGCATTCGTGATTATACCTATATTTATCTCATTGTTATCATAATTATCGTCTAATTATTTGTTATCTAATCTATCTAGCTCGCATTGCTAATCATTCTAAATTAAGCACTACATTCTACCACCTTTCTTCCCGTTTTGCGTTGTTTGTACTCAACAGGGTAAAAATATACGTGAAGTCTTTTGCTTTTTGGAGATTTAAATTATATTTCTTAATTATATTGACATAAGAAAAATCATAACTTTAGTTTATATTGTTTTTGAATATTCAAATTTTTAAATTGAAAATTTTAGGTTAATCTATTTAATTTTTCTTCAATGCGTATAGTTAAAACGAACAAGAGCCTAAAATACCCTTAAAATTATGAAAATTGTATCAAAATTACCCTCATATCACCTTATTTGGCTCCAAATGTGCCGCTTTTCATCTCCCTATTGGCTCTCACTACTTGCTGTCACTCACTTTGGTGTTTAAAATTGACCACCTTTTTTAATTGTTTTAAAATAAATTTTTTAAAATACATTGTTTTCAATTAGTGATTAATATTTATAATTATTAGATAAAGTTATAACAAACCACTACACACGCATTACTAACTAACTAATCTCACCAAGTTAATAATTAATTATAATACAAAAATCGTCATAAACCTACTAAAACATCGATGAAATGTATAGATTCCTGAAATGACATCAAAATTATTCGAGTTCGAATCGAACTAGCCTCAATTAAATTTAGGTTGAGCCCGCTTATTTATGGGGAGGAGGAACACTTCTTCAAATAGAATTGTAATATTTATGATTTAAAAGTAAAGAAGTCATACCATCTACCTAATTGATTCATCCTACTTTTTTAAGATATTTAATTAATAGAATATTTATGATTTCTTTAAAAACTTAATATATTATTTTGAAAAAAGTTTCCTAATGAAGTACATTCACATAATTGAGCACGTAAGAATAATAAGAATAAACAGATTCAGACTTTAAGTTTATTGTGATTTTTATTTATTCCACTTAATGTATGATAATTTAGACTTCTATAATTTTTACAAAAACACTCATTGGACTAGTAGCTTGCATAATAATTTGTACTGGTTCATTATTTCGAGAGATTTAATAATTAAATGGGGGGTAGTGGATTGATTTAAAATTTAACTTATAAGTGGAAAATTATAGCATATAAGTATGAACATCCCCGTATTTAAAAAAAAAAAATTTAAAGATAAAATCGTAATAATGGTTCCAATTTAAACCAAAAGGGGGATTATCAGATGTATTTTGGACCCATATGTGGGAGTGGGGAAGGGATATTTTGGAGCCCATAGGTGAATGGAGGGTACTTTTATATACTATTTCTAATACTTTTGTACAATTTTATTATAGGCCCTTTTTCCTATTTTAAAATGATTCTTCGAAGAAAAATGAATAAGACATGGGCAATTAGGATAAACGAAGGTAGCATCTTGCGTTTAGTTACGTGCTAAATATGGACTTGTTTCTTTTCCTCCGAAGGATTAATTATTATTATAATAGCCTTTTGTGAGAACTTTTAGAAACAAATAGTTTGTGTTTGTTTAATTCATTTGTAAGGGTTTTTTTTAAAGTTTTTTAGTATTGAATATAAAAAAGAATAAGTATCAATGAACGTTTAATATTAAGGTCACTTTTTAAAGAAAAACTATAAATATCTATTATAAAATATTTTATTTAAGTTTTTACTTTTATTTAATTAAGATTTTCAATCAATGTAATGTATAGATAAATCAAAAGATATTCATGCTTTGCTAATTTGGGGTTTTACTTTTGGTACGAAACACCATTAATTTTTAAAAACAGATCGTTTTCTTCGAGAAAGAATGCTTTTGTCCAAATTGTTTGGCCAAACAGACACTCAGTCGAATGTGACACTTTCAAAATTGTAAATCCTCGTAGAGTTTGTGTCCATTGAACATGTGATATAAAATTAGATTCAAATGAAATTAGGAGTCGTTTGTTTATGGTATAAGAGGGTTTGTTATTAATGTATAAAATATTGTATTAGTTTTACAATATTTGGTAAAAGATTTTTATTAGGTTGAAAAGTCAACAGACTTCTAACTTATGTTGGTTTGCATTTTTGGTAGTCCTATATAATTACTACTAACCATGGAACTTATGAGGAAATCTATGTATAAAGTTTATGCCAGGCTATGAAGGTGAATAAGTTATGTGGGTATTAATTATACATTTTAAATAATAATTATAATATTTACCCTATTAATTTATTTTATTGTTTTTAATATTGGAATACTTTTTAGTTTCCTATATAAGGTTTGTCGTTTTTATTTCTTTCTTTTTATATTATGAGACGGCATTTTGTATTCTGCTTTTTTTATTTTATTTTATTGAACTTTATTGTTTTCCAATCACCATGTTTGTTTTATTTTTTATTATATATAGAAATATTTCTTAATCCTTTTTATATAGCTTACTTCCTTTTGATTGATTTATTTATGCAAATATAAAATCTTTTTTATTTTAGAAACATTATTGATATTTTTTTAAAAACGGTACATATGCTAATTCATAATTAACATTATCTCTTACTCATATATTTTCAACATTTTATTAGCCTGTCTTTTTATTTTGGTAATAATACATATTAATAATTACAACAATAAGTTTAATTTTCATAGTTTACTAATTCATGTATTGTGATCCCTACGTGAACTAAATAATATCATACATAAACATATCACATATTAGTACCCTGCATACTACATCCCTGGCATAGTTTAATATCTGCATAAATAACAAACCCCTGCATAGCCTCATACCTGGCATAACTATAACAAGTAACCAAACAGCCCCTTAAAGTTTTATGTTAACTTTCTCATTTTCTGTTATTACTGTTAGTTGGTATTACAGTACATAGTTGGTCAAATAAATAATCAGTTAGTTAATGAGCTGTCATCAGTTAGTTGTGTATTAGAGTCAGTTAGAAAATGCATTTTGTGACTGAATTTGTATCTGAAACATTTGTATATAAGAAGGCACAATTGTAACACTCGTGATTGATTGAATAAGATTTTTCTTCTTCTTCTTCTTCAAAATTTAGTTTATCTCTAGATCCTTCAATGGTGTTTTTCAATTTTTTTACTTGAATTTTCACATGGTATCAGAGCCAGGTTACAGTTGTGATCCAATAAATCAAAGTAGAAGTAGATCAGAGTAGTGTTTTACCACTAACAATAGTTATGAGAAAGACAAACAATGGTGGGCAATACAATAGATTCCAAAGGATCCTCTTATATAGGTCCATGCGGAGGCTTTCAAGGTCAGCAAGTGTCAGTTTTGATTCCCTATGAAGTCTCACAGACAGGCCCTGAAATTACGAGTGTGTAGTAAATCTATGATAATGGCGATTGTACGAGGAAGAGAAAAATTAGATTTATTAGTCAGGTTGTTACAGTAGATTCTTTGTATCAGTATGAATTACTGAACATGGGAAACATGTAATGCAATTGTATTGTCATGATTGTTATGAGTTCAGTCAGTGAGACTTCCTAAGTGGATAGTGGCAATGCTACCAATGCTTATACACTTTTGGGAGGATTTTAAAAAGGTTCGACACGTCAATCGAATGAGAATTTAACCAAGTTTCGCAACTAGGGAAATGCAACACCTCTCACAAGGTTATTGATTCAGTTTCAACTTACTACCAAACAACTAAATTAATGATTGGTGGGGGAATTTGATGCACTTGTAACCTTCCCCCCCCTAGTTGTGGCAGTCCAAAATCCAAGAGATATGCAATCACTTATTCAGCTTAGACTAAATTATTTCCTGAGTGATTTGAATGAGTCGTATGAACAGGCTAAGAAGGACCAGATTTGCTAAACATGTGTTACTCATTCTCTAATCAATCTTTGCCATGATTATATAGGATGAGGCTTCAACAACAACAACACTTCTGTAGCCATTGTTAATAATGTACCGATCCCGGTAGGCTTAATGATTGTTTAAGAGAGGTACGAATCATTAATCAGGAAGGTTCAAATCATAAAGGACGAAATTGAATATTGTCCAGTAATAAGCTGGACACACTACGGAAAATTGTTAACAAATTAATTTGCTATCCAGCAGATGGAACGACAGAAAGAAGTTTGGTTTAATACTTCAAGTCTGTCCAATGGTCCTCCTTCATCTAATAGCATATGGCTACAATTATTGCTGGAGAAGCTGAACAACATATCCCAAGGATAATTCCTGGAGAAAGCTTTCTTCTAGTCATCATGAAGTAAACAATGCTTTGTTGCCCAGCGGACGATGCATTACTGAGGAGAATACAAACAGAATAGACATGTTAGGCAAGGATAGAAGTATCATGAAGCATGTCAACATGAAAGGTAATGACCTAAATTGTTTTCACTAATTTTTCCCTCTCAATTGTTGGGATAGGAGACTCTGTTGTTTTCTCATCATAATACAACAATGACCATTGGTTTGAAAATAGTAAATGGCACACTGAGTTCTCACCAGACAGGGTGAATCTTACCTAAACGGTGATAAGGATTTATATCACACATAGGGAGAAACTATGTTTGTTTAGACAACGAAGTGATTAAAGTATGTGTTGATGTGTATATGAGTTTAAGTTCACTTGTTTGTGTGTCCTCACAGCTAACCAGGGAGCTATCATGTTTTTGTTTCCTTGTAACCCTAATCTGTATATTTCCAAAGACCTTCGATTCAAGCACGTGCAGGTTGAGGACTACTACACAAAAAATTAGCAAATAAACATTGATTACGTAGCTAGTTGTTTCTCAGTCTGTCCATTGCTAGAAGCAGACTAGATTATTGTCATTTCCTTACTCATTATTTCAAATCAAAACCTTCTAAATCTTTTTGAACTGTACAGACATGGATCTCATGGGGACCTATTAAAGTTCTCCACATTTTGCTAAGAATCTCCTTTCTGTACAATTGTTTATGGATGTTGGCAAGTAGATATACTTGAGTGTCATTTTATTACAGGCTTAAGTCTCTGAAACGGCATTGTATGCTTAAAGAATTTGCTTTGTATGGATAAAGATCAGTTTGGGCAAACACACCGATCAGACAGTGAGTACGACAATGAATAAGTTTTCAACACTCTCCCTAGCAAAGAGTTGTTTTTATATAAGCCTAAGTCCTTCTACTCAAAGTAGCTGTCCTCGACACCTTTCTGCACAACAAAAGGGTGGTAATTGGAATTGAAGGCAAGACACACCTTGAATGTAGCTAGGGCCATCAGATTTCAGTCTTGTATGTCTCTTAGATTCTGGGGAGTTTGTGTTCAAGCAACTGTGTATTTGATTAACAGACTACCCTCATCAATTCTTCATAATATAAGTCCATATGAAATATTATTCTCTAAACCTATCAATATCATCCATTTGAGAGTAATAGGTTGTCTTGGTCATGCTTCTATTGTTCCTAGAAATGAGAAGTTCTTAGAAAGGGAAAAACCGTGATCATGATGGGATACTCAGAAACTCAGAAGGGTTACTTCTTGTTGGATTTACACACTAAGAAATTCTTATTCAATAGAGATGTTGTAATTCAGGAACACATCTTTCCTTTTGCCACTCAACAACTTTCACTAGCAGATGCTCCTGTCTTATTACCTGATAGTTTTGAAGATGTTGATAGTTCAGAAGGTACAGTAGCTGAGGGTTGTCCAAATGCAGACACACATGTTTCCACTAGTTTGAGTGATGTTTCTAATGAGATGTTGCATGTCAATGATGAGGAGATGCCAATCCAAGAATCAATTATTGATACAACCGAACCATTACCTCTATTTTCTACTAGAAAATCATCTAGACATACCAAACTTCCCACGCGGATGAAAGATTACATGGCTCCTGCAGTTGGACAGAATAGTAAATATCCTCTAGCAAACCATCTCAGTTATGATCGTGTGTAATCCAAATATCATAGCTACCTAGCAAATTTTTCAGATTTGGTAGAGCCTCAGACATTTGGCCAAGCTAGTAAATATCCAGATAGATTGAGGCTATGAAGCTGGAAACCAAAGCGCGCGTGAAGTAACAAGACCGTGGTTTGGTGGTTGGATTTTACCTCTAGGCAACACGAGTAGAACTGTTTGGTTCTAAATGGGATTTACAAATCAAATACAATTCTGATGGTAGACATGAAAAGGTTCTAAAGCTAGACTTGTAGTCAAAGGGATATAGCAACAAAAAGGATTGAATTATCATGATACATTTCACCAGTTGCATAAGAATGGTAACTATTAGAGTGTTTATTGCAAGTTGCTGTTCTCTTATAAGCTGGTCTCTCAACCAAATGGATATGTACATGCCTTTTACAACGAAGGAGTTTGGGATGAAGAAGTATATATGGAGATGCCTGAGAGGGTTCAGATCTCAGGGCGTACCAAGTTTGTAAAATTTCTTAAAATCCTTGGACTCATAGCAAGCATCTAGACAATGAATATCAATTTGACTCAACACCTTATTATCTGCAGGGCTGCATTCAAGTTCTCATGATTATTCATTGTTCACCTTGAAGAAGACAAAGGGGATGGTTGTTGTCTTGATCTATGTTGATGATTTACTTATTACTGGTGATAATGATTCATTAATTAGAGAAGCAAAAGAAGCATTGCATCAGAAGTTTAAACTCAAAGATTTAGGAGAAATCAAATATTTTTTGGGAATTGAGGTGTTAAGGTACAAAACATGTGTTATTCTGAATCAAAGGAAGTACATATTGGAGCTTATTTTTGATACAGGATTGAGTGGTGAAAAACCAGCAACCACACCATTAGAGACCAACTTGAGGCTGACATCAGTGGAATTTGATCAGACTGTTGGACTACAAGGAGATCATGTACTAATAGATCATTCACTTATCAAAGATTAGTAGGGAAATTAATGTATGCTACCATTATAAGACCTGACATTAGTTATGCAGTGCAAACACTAAATCAGTTTATGCAACATCCAAAAGGATCTTCATGGGATGCGCTATCAGAGTAAGATGAGATACTTTGAAAGGGAACGGTTTTGGTCAGGAGGGCATCTGGCTGAAGGCTCACCAGCCAGACATTCACATGCTGGTATATTCAGAGTGGGATGCTTGTCATATACTAGTAGTCAAGTGACAGGCTACATAGTAATTTTGGGAGATTCCTTAGTGTCTGGGAAGTCCCAGAAACAACTGGAGTGTCCTAGAAGTTCATGCTTAAGCTGGTACAGAATTAGGGCTTCATCAATAGCCAAAAAAAAAGTGACTGGTTGATGGGTATTGTTCATGACTCAATGTGTCCAGTCAAATGTCAATCCAAAATATGGAGTGATAGCAGTCTGCTTTCAATTCGCTGCGAATCTTGAATCCACTGAACGAACCACGCACATCAAATAGATTGTCATTCGTTAGGATAAAGGTTTAGGCTGGATTAATTCAAACAGAGTATGTATCACACCCAACACAAGTTGTTTGATCTATTAACCAGGAATTGAGTCAGACTCAACATCTTCATTTGTTTTATCAAGCTAGGTGGTTCTTAACATAGTTCCCTTCCCTCCTTCAGCTTGAGGGGATTGTTTAACTTTCTCATTTTCCTGTTATTAACCGTTGTTGGTATTACGGTACCCTATGTTTTTTTGGTTAAATAAATATTCCTTAGTCATGAGCTGTTCATCGGTTAGTGGTGGATAGAGGTCATTAGGAATGCATTTTGTACTGATTGTATTCTGAAACATTTGTATATAAGAAGGCAAAAGTGTAACACTCGTGGTTGAATGAATAAGATTTTTCTTCTTCTTCTTCAAAATTCAGTTTATCTCTAGATCCTTCAATGGTGTTTTTCAGATTCTTTGCTTGAATTTTCACATTTTATTTAGATATAATTTGAATTTCTTAAGTTATATTATTTTACTCATAAACATGAAAATTGCACAAGTTATAAAAATTTCTCCAATTCGTATACAATCATAGAACAATCTCCATGTTCCTTTCATAAATAAATGTTAACAACAATAATAACTAGTTTATTCTTTAAGATAATCCTTGCGCACAATACTAACAATCCCCTCATGAACAAGAGTCTATCTTTGTAAAATAAAAAATGATGCCTCTTTTCTTATGAAATATAAACTTATGAGTCCAAGTTTTATATTTGTTTATGATTTGAAATCTCAAATCATTATTTTATTTTAAACTTGGCATGATTTTAAATTATATTCTCAGTCACATATCTAAATGTTGATTTGAGATCTTAACTGTATATTGCATATTTGAACACTAATTTAAATCATGAGTTATAATCAGTATTTTAAAATACCAACGTAGTACTATCAATAAAATTTAATCCATGATTTTATATCATGTATTTAAAATACAAACACACTATCATAAAGAAGTGGTAAATGCTGTGATAATCCGTCCCAGTTTTTTTTTTCATGAATCCTCCTCTGTTTTAATTTATCTCATTTATAAGATTTTTTTTCTTTAAAAAAATACATCTTTCATAATTTAGTAATTATTAAATTTTAACATTTAACATAACATATTTAAAATTAAATACTATTTTAATATATACTATACATAACTCTAATTTAAAACTACAAACACATTATTATTATTATTATTATTATTATTATTATAAATTCTTATTTAATCAAAGTAAGACGTATAATTAAAAATGAAGTATCATATTTTATTTCAAAAAAAGTTGTTAAGATCTCAAACAAATTAATCTCAAAGATGAGAAAAATAGCATCCTAATGGCAAGTTTTAATTTAGCTGACCTTAGTATTAAAGTCAATATTATAGGTACATATGTCATCATTATTAGTTAGTTGAAACATTGAATAGACGAGTTATCTGTAATCATTTTAATTTCGATGGTTTAATTATTAATTATGGAAAATCACCATGCAAGATTTAACCACCAATCCATAATGATACAGCTAGCAATGCCCTGTATATTCTTTATTAGGCCCAAATAGCTTAGAGTGAAAGGAAAATGGTCCATATACTTAACTACACGTGTAGAGGATAATTGGGGTCACCAAATAAATTATGTAAAAATCACCCCTATATATTTAAAGATGTTATAAAATTATAGAATAAGAAGAAGAAACTAGAGAGAAAAGAAAAGAAGACTTGTTATTTCTCTTAATGAATTCTTTTACAATGAAGATGAACACTCTATTTATAGGAGAAATCTAACTTGATCCCCAAGTAGGATTCTTTAACCATATCCTAAAAAGGACTCCATAATGATATACATGTCACTATAATACAAATATTTCTAAACTTTCCTTGAATATCTAAATTCATAGATTGATGTTGCCTCGATCAAAAAACCTTACTTAAAAAAACTTTAAGAAAGAAAACTCTAGTAAAGGAAAAGGTACACATATCTATTAATTGTCCTCATTAAAAACCTGGCAAGGAAACCACCGTGGGGAAAACCTCGTAAGGAAAAAGAGTACAGCGCGTATTAACTCCCCCTAAGAAGAACATCAATCCAGAAACTTGAATCTTTTGCATTCCTAAGTTGTGCACCATCTTCTTGAAATGTTGCAGTGTTAAGAGACTTGGTGAATAGATCACCCACATTGTCACTTGAAACGAATCTGTTGCACATTTAATCACCATTCTTTGAAGTTCATGTGTATAGAAAAGCTTCGGTGCAATGTGCTTTTTATCTCTCCCTTTTCATGATCCTCCCCTTACTGGTGCTATGCATGCTGCATTAATCTCATATAAATGTGGGTACTTTAATCACATTTCCCAAACCACATTTTTTTCTTCCTTCGAATGAGTGTAATCATACGACCTTAACCAACACTATTCTCTCTTGGTTCATGAATAAACTATTATTTCATTCAGCATGATAGATGACTGGCTACGAATGGACTGCTTTTTAGTAGATCTCCAACATATGGTATTCCCCCACCAGCATATATACACATAGCCTTTTGGGATCGAGCTTTATTGGATCAGATAAAAATCCTCCTGCATCACATACCACAAAATTTGGGCTACAATTAATTAGAATAAAATACGTCCATATCAGTTAGTATGACCCTCTCTTGTCATTTTTTAGTATTTTATCCTTCTGGCATCGTTTAGAGTGTTCCTATAAAAGCGATTCCAAGTCATTTATGACTGCTGGGACTACAGTCGGTCACCTGGTCATTGTCGTTTTGTTATTGTGTGAGCTTTAGTATTTTTGACGCTTTATGAACCTTGAACCGATCATTTTCCCCGTCAAAGTTCAAGAAGATGACTCGAATCCAATTCTGACGATTCCCCAGCAGTTCCGGAGGGTCATTTTATTCTAGTAGCATTGTCTACATGACTCCAAAGTTTCAGTGTGAGTTGGTGGGTAGGCCGTTTTTTCCTTTAAGTTTAAAGGCTAAGTTTGACCTTTAGTCAACATTCTGAAGTAAACGCGCTCGGATGAGAAAATTCGTCAGCGTGGTTAGCTCCGGAATATCGAGTTTTTGGCTAGTTGACCCTTCTTCGAGTTTTGAGTTTTGATTATTTTTTCCGAGCCCTTTTGTGGTTTTTGAAACTTAAATGGCCAGAATGAAGTGGGGACCACATTTAATCGAGATGACCCTCTGATGAAAATTTTTGAATGCGCCTTTGATTCCGGACTGTCGACTTTGGTAGGGTAGATATTTTTATGTTATGTTTATCAGGTTCCGAACGGGATTCCGAGCACCCGCGGAGACTTTAAGAGAGTAGGCAAAGTGAATCGGTGCACGCCTTTTAACGACCCGAATTGGTTGTTTTATTTTAAAAAACGACCAGAAATTGGGGGTGTTTTAAATGACCGAATTCGTCCCTTATAAAAACCCAATTTTCAGCTTTGTGTCTTACTTCTTTTGAAATCTTGATACTCGAGACAAACGCATTGTGTCTTTTGGAATCTAATTTGGGTACCCGATTTGAGTTAAATTTTGGGTTTTTACTTTTACTGCTGTCCATAGCCCATTTTTGAGCACAAGTTTTGGGAAAGTTTAGAAGGGGATTTTCTTTGGGCCATTTTTAGGTCGAATCTAAGTGATTCAAGAGCCTATAATTGTGGGGTTTTCGTTCGTGAGGATCGTCGTGTGTGATTGGTTTTGGCTGTTGATCTTCATTTTGGGGTAAAATCTTGTAAGTAGCTGCTGCCATGTTGCTGATTTTTAGCTTAGACCTTGTGGGTTTTTTTTTGTTGCATGTCATGTTGGACTGTTCTTGAGTCCTGAATTGTGTTCATTCTGGAACAAGTTCCGAGAGTTATTAGGACTTTTATTTGGTTAATTCTGATTTCTCAACTGCGATCCCACTTTTTTCTTTTTTTTTGACCGCGAAATTGAGGGGGGGGAACCCGTCTCCGTTTCGCTTGCGATTTAGTTGTTTTAAATGACTGAATAACGTTGTGACTCTATTGATGATAGTGGTATCACCGTTTTCGAGGCCTTTTAGAAAGTAACAAACGGGAGGTGAATTTTGGAGCGCCGCTGGGTTCCCTGCTTTCCAGGTATGCTATGGTTTTTCTCTTCTTAGATTGAATCGAACATGTGAATGCATTTGATTGTTGGGATTTGGGTTGGGTAGTTATTGGATCATGCATAGGTGTTTTAAAATACATATGTCCTTCGCGCCTTTTTCTGAGAATATATCGGGGTAACTGGGAGCAAGTTTATTATTAATTAATTGACCGTCTTTTGCTATATGAATTACTTGTATGTTTGAGCTCTATCTATACAGGAGTGGGGCTATTCTACGCGATACTGGTTGTCAGAAGTATGTTTGGGCCTTAGTTTTTTAGGTTTGAACTAGGGTTTTTCCTTAGAAATGCCTGATTAAAGTCGGTAGGACCTTCAGTTTAGGCCCCCGCGTCGCTCGTCCGCTTAAATGCCTTGTAGACTGATGTAGCAGACTTGAGTCTGATTAGTTTTGGGTATTTAGAGCACGAATGAGCTTTCTCTAGCGATAGTTACTCTATTTCTTTCTTCGATGTTACGCTTCTCGCGTTACTCAATGACAATGAATTTCGCTCCGTGATTTCAAATTGAGTTCGATTTAGCTTTAAGGACTTACAATTGATTAGCTAAGTCTGGGTGGTGTTCCCACCCGGGTTTAATATGATTATGATAGAATAAAGACTCTTTCAGCAGCTATACGACATCTTTGTCCGGGTATCCAAATTAAGGTCCGCCATCCGCACATCATATACTTATGTATAGCATACCTGTTAGAGGTCCGGCCCTCAAGTTGTAGCAGCATCCCGGTTAGATGTCCGGCCCAGTTACTTATTTGTGCAATTGAACTACTTTGTAATTCTGGTGAGCTGTCCGGTTCACAGGCCGACCTCGTACCGTCAGATTCTACTTTTGGGTTCGGTGTTCTTTGGCCTCAGTTTTAATAATCTCCTTAATTTATGAGTATTTTTGTGTACTCGTCGGTCATTGTGGGGGTCCTTTTCGGGTTTTTTTTACTAATTTGTGCACGAGTGTACCTTCTTGGCTTTGGTTGGTCCGTTAGGTGGTAAATTAGCTTAGTTATATTCTTTAAATTAGATCTTTTATACACTCGTGTGCATTAAATGGTGTTACTTAGCCCCTTTTGTTCTTGACCTCTATTTTGTGGATTTCGTCTTTTCATAGTGCTTTCTTTCTAGTTCAGTCGGGCCTATGATGCCTACGGGGTTACTGTTATTTGGTACTCATGCTACGCTCTGCATCTATTTTCGTGATGCAGGTCCGAGCACCAGTAAGTCGCGTTGATATCGGTTTGGAGGCATTTCTAGTCTGGAGACAGGGGTGAGCACACGCGTTTTGTCATTTCAGTCCGCTCTGTTTAAATTAAAGACTTGCTTTTTTAACTTTCGAGACAGTCCGAGTTTCGGTGTCCACTGTTGGGACGTGTTCTCGTTTTGTTGGTATCTCGGTATTAGTGACTGTCCAGGCTTCCCCTGGAGGGAGCCTTATTGTATGTATTTTTGGTTTGTGAGTTGTTATAGTAATTCGCTTAGTGCTTGTTTAGTTTCTAACCCTCACACATTAATTGTTGTTCTGGGTTTGTGGTTTTGGCTTAACCACTGATGGGTTATAGTAGTGCCTCATGGCTTCGAGATTGGGGTTTCGTTCACAAGTTGGTATCAGAGCCGTATGTTCACAAACGGTCTCAAACTTTACAGAGCTTAACGTCTAGTAGAGACCTGCGTCGGTGCGGAGAACGTCCCGTATACTTATCTTTCAGGAGGCTATATAATGTATTTAGGAAATATCCATTTTGTTTCAAATTCGTGTTTTGCGTGTGTCCTTGTTTTGTTTCTTAAAAAAATCTCATTTGTTTCACTCTATTACATACAGGATGCTCGCACGCGAGGCGGTGCGTTCCGGGGAGATTGCACCCGAGCCTCACTTGGGGGTGACGTCGACCACGAGGTCGAAGGTAAGGGGCTGCAACACGTGCCCGATATGGAGGAGGAGCCTCATGCAGCGCATTACGCCACACCCGTGCCCGGGGGCCAGCCCAGCCACCACCCTCACCAGTTTCAGCCCCTTATCTTCTTCATGTTCCCTCTTGAACTCGATGATTAGTGCAGTCTATTGAGGATATGCTCGACAAGGCCTCAGCAACCAGCCAGTGCAAGATCATCCGCCACCAGTTCATGTGGCCGCCGCCCCACCAGACTTAGAGGAGAGAAGCCACTGCGGTCAGAAGATGCCTTGGGGTAATTTCAGAGGTTTGGCACCACCTATATCTCAGGGGCGATTGTGGTAGGGAACGCTCACGAGTTCCACAGCTCACCTCGCCAGGAGGCAGTTTACAGTCCCATTAGAAGGGCCTTTTGCGAGTCGAGAGGAGCTGACTTTAACCGCTCAATCAGTTCCGTGGGCCATCCCAGGCCGTGGTGGCGCACGTATCGAGAGTCTAGGCCCTTTTTGGATCTCCTCCTATACTTGGAGTGAGTTCTCAGAGGCTTTCTGGCCCGGTTTCATGCCACCGTAGCGCAGAGATAGGCTTCGTGATACAGTTCTCTATTGGAGCAGGGATCTATGCCCGTTTCAGCGTATTAGGCGAGGTTCCATGAGTTGTTCCTCGCCATGCTACTATGATCCCTGCCCACAGAGGAGAGAGAGTTCGTTGTTTTGTACTTTGGTTGCGATACCGTTTGAGGGTTGACACAGAGCATATGGTTTTTCAGCTGGCCGTTCTTTTTCTTGATGTGGTCGATCATCCCCGATTCCATTGGCACTTCATTCGTGAGGCCAAGGGGCAGGCATAAGAAGGGCACGCTACCATGCGCTAATAGCGAGTCCGCATACTAGGGGGAGCGACTCATTGTATAGGCCACGTCAGAGGTTTCCAGCAGGAGTCAGACCAGGTCGGCCCCTGTTCAGGCCACATTACCTAGTTCCTGAGGGAGGCCAATAATCCGCAGAGTTGGTGTCCTAGTTACAAGGCCATAATTCGAGGGATTCAGATTCTTTTCCTTCATGCCAGCGGTCAGGTTATACCGGGCTCACTTACGGGGTGTTATGATTGGGTGGTGCTCTTTGACCTTGTTCTAGAGATGCCCCCTGCGAGGTCGATGGCGATTGGTAAACCATCCTCCACCTACTTCTAAACATTTCAGCCGTGTATTCTTCGGCTAGAGGAGGTGGTCAATTCAGGACCGTCGAGAGAGTCGACAGGTACCAGGTGTGGAGCTCGGGGGGCATGTCAGGTGGTAGACCCCGGGTTGCACACCAGGATATTGCTCAGTGACATTTCTGTTCCTTGCTGCCCACAAGGCTTGCGGCTGAGGCTCTGACGATGTCATCTTCAGGTAGCTCTTCTTGTGCCCTAAGCCTGCTACAGTATGAATTTGATCCAGGGTTCCACATTCTCGCATGTACTAGTTATTTTTGCTTCCCCCGATTGGGTATGAAGGTTCTGAGTCTTTGGCAGAGCCGGTCCATGTTTTTCGTCGACCTCGATAGGTGAGTCTCTTAGTAGTGGATCAAGTATTGGCGATCTTGCTTAGTCCTCCAGGGTTACTGATACTAGAGCTGAGCTTATTTGTTAGATAGATTGATTTTGACTGTGATTTTGGGCATGACTGGTTATCCCCATATCAATGTGGTCTTGCATTGCTATGCCCAGATGTGACTTATCCATGCCTGGTGTTCCCCTTGTATTGTGGCAGGCTGCTTATAGTCCCCACACACCGACGGGGATTAATCCTTTTTCATTTATTCGAGCTAGCGGATTGGTTCTCTGTTGTATTTAAGCGTATTTAGCCCACATCAGGATGTGAGTAGGGAGGAACCTTCAGTGACTCAGTTCCTGTGGTTAGAGAGTAGCGATGTGTTCTCCTACATATCTACCTGGTCTACCCCTAGAGCGTGACATTGATTTTGGCTATAGATTTGGAGCCTGGCCCTGCGTCCTATTTCTATTTCCATTCCTCTTTCGGATGGTTTCCGCAGAGCTCAAGAGAGCTCAGTGTTTCAGTTAAAGGACCTCTTAAGAAAGGGTTCATTCGTCCGAGTGTGTCGCCTTGGGGTGCCCTGTTTGGTTTTTGTGATAAAAGAAGAATGTGGAACTTTGAGGATGTTCATTGACTACAGACAACTGACCAAGGTGACGGTGAAGAACCCGTTTTACCCTAAATGCCTCGTTAGATGGATTTGTTTGATCAGCTTCAATGGGTGCCGTCGTATTTTCTAAGATTGATTGAGTCCGGAGTACCATCACCAGCTGAGGATTAGAGCATCAGACACTCCCTAAAACCTTTCATATTGACTCGTATACGACCATATGATATTCCTTGTGATGTTCTTTTTTGGGTTGACTAATGCCCCAGTCTCCTTTATGGACTTGATGACACGTGGGTTTCAGGCCATACCTTGATTCATTGGTTATCAATCTTCATTGATGACATATTGGTATACTCCGCTGAGCTGAGTGAGCAATGCAGCAGCATTTTGAGGATAGTGCTCCACCAACTTTGAGAGCTAAGCAGCTTATGCCAAGTTCTCAAAGTGCGAGTTTTGGCTTGGTCTGTAGCATTCTTTGGGGCACTGATGTCCAAGGAGGTATAGGGTCGATCCGCGAAGATTGAAGCTATTCGTAGATTGGGAACAGACCCACTCTGTTGACTGAGGTTTCGTATGCTTTATCCCGTGTTAGTCGAGTTACTAAACCAGGCGTTTGTTGAGGGCTTTTCTACTATGCAATTGCAACACTCCCTTTGATTCGGTTGACTCGCCAGGATTTTCCCTTTGTGTTGGTCGGAGTAGTTGAGATGAGCTGTCGCTGAAGCTCAAGGAGTTGCTTACTACTAGCGCTTCCTATATTGACTCTCATTCCGATTGAGGGCTGAGGTTTTCACGAGTTATTGTATGCGTCTGGTGTTGGTTTGTGGGTTGTGTATTGATGCCATCATGACCGGATTATTGCATTGGCGTCTAGCAGCTTAAGGTCCATGAGCGCAACTACCCCCACCCATGACTTTGAGTTGGCAGCGGTAGTTTTTCGCGCTTAAGATTTTGGAGGCCACTACTTGTCTGGAGTTCGATGTGAGATCTATACTGACCACAATGATCTCAGTACATCAGAGCCAGAGTGACCTTAATTAATTTCGAAGGCAACATCGTCTTGTAAAGATTGAGCTCCTGGAGGATATTGATCTCTTCTCCCTTCTCTATCATCCCGGGCAAGCGAACGTGGTAGCATACGCCTTGAGCCGAAAGACGGTTAGTCAATGGGTATCTAGCCTTCTTATCTGCAGGTGGAAAGACGCTTGGCTTTTGGACATTCGGTTTTTAGCCATAGCATGGGTTCGATTATAATATATCGATTCTAAGACGCGTCTTCTTGTGGCTTATATAGGATTCATAATGGAGAGTTCCGGTCTTCCTTTGTATGATAGGATCCGTGGGTTGTCCAATTTGAGATAAGGCCCGTGGTCCCCTTAGAGACGAGTGTTTAGCGGGTAAATGGTGATCCAATCATCCTACCTTAGATCTTGATTGAGGTTTGAGATTCGCTGGTCGCATTTGTGTCCCGAGAGTTGGAGATTTGATACATGAAGACTTTCGGAGGCTCATGAGTCTAATTTCTATCCATCCGGGTACAAGCGAGATGTATGTGATTTGAGACACATTAACTGGTGGAGTGGCAGAGACGAGATCTTGCTGACTTTGTGTCTCGTGCTTTGTGCTGCCGCAGGTAAAGGCTTGAGCATTTGATGCCTGGTGGTGAATTTCAGGGATTACCCACTTCCGGCTTGGAAGTGGGAACCGCGAATTACTATGGCTTTGTGCATGGTTCTACCGAGGATTCTAGAAGGATTTGATAGTAATTTTGGGTTATCGTTGATCGATTGACCAAGTCAGCAATTTCCCTTCCCTTCCCGTTCAAATCATCTTCTTCATTTAGTGCCGAGAATGTGCTTCGTACTACATTCGAGAGGTGGTTCGACTTCATGGGTGCCACGCTCTATTATATCAGATCGGGGTTCTCAGTTCACGTCTTAGCTTTTGGAGGACCTTTTCAGGAAGAGTTTGGGCCACCCTGGTGTGACCGACCTGAGCACATCTTTCCCCGCATACTTGATGGTCAGTCAAAGTGCACTATTCAGGTCCTTGATGACATGGCGAAACGGGCTTGTGTTTTGGAGTTTGGGTGGTCATGGGACCCATTTCTTGCCTTTGGCGAATTTGCATATAACCAGCTACCATTCAGCATTCAGTGGCCCCGTTTTGAGGCTTGTAAGGGTAGGGTTTCCCGCAACTCCAGTGGGCCTGGTCGAGTCTACAGAGCCTAGGGCCCGCGATGTAACATATTTGATTCGGAGGCCTTTTGGAGCAGGTGAGAGTGATTCAGGATAGACTCAGGACAGCTCAGAGTAGCCCAAGAGTTATGCGAATCGAGGCGCGACCCTTTGAGATTTCGGTCTGTTGGTGATCGGGTTATTTCTCCGTGTGTCTCCCATGAAGGGTGTGATAGATTTGGGAGACGTGGGTAAGCTTATCCCCGGTATATTGGGTGGGACCTTTTAGATACTTCGGACAGTTGGGAGGTTGTATGGATTTGGCCCCTCCTCCAGCATTTTCAGTCAGAGCATCCATCCGTTTTGCCAATGTCTCATGCTCACGCCGAATATGCCTGATGAGTCCCATGTGCGACAGTATAGGCAATTGAGTTGGTGATAATCATTTGGACTTTTTTGTAGAAGATCCCCCAGTTGCGCCCATCCTAGCTAGAGAATGTGAGGAAAATTTGCGCTCGAGAGCCATTCCTATTTTGTTTAAGGTCCGTGTTGAAGCATCCTGTTCAGTCGAGGAGGCTACCTGGGAGAACCCGAGCAAGGATAATGCGCGAAGGCATTTCCCTCCCCCCGCTTTGTTTGGAGCCTTCGGTACTCTTGACCCGTACTTTCGCGGACGGAAAAGTTCTTTTTAGTAGTGGATATTTGTAATGACCTTCTTGTCATTTTTAGTGATTTATCTCTTGCATCGTTTTAGAGTGTTCCTTAAAGCGATTCCAAGGTCATTTATGACTTGCTGGGAACTGACAGATCGGTCACCTGGTCCATTCGTTTTGTTTATTGTGTGAGCTTAGTATTTTTCAAAGCTTATGAACCTTGACGATCATTTTTTTTCCGATCAAGTTCAAGAAGATGACATCAGAATCCAATTCTGACGATCCTCAGTTCCGGAAGGGTCATTTTTTAAAAGTCTAGTAGAATTGGTCCGCATGACTCCCCAAGTTTTCAAGTGTGAATTGGTGGTATTAGCGTTTTTAACTTTAATTTTAAAGGCTAATTTTGGACTTAGTCAACATTCTGAGTAAACACGCTTCGGATGAGAATCCGTCAGCGCGGTTAGCTCCCGGATATCGAGTTGGGTCTAGTTTGACCTTCTTCTTTTCGGTTTTGGTTGAGGGTTTTTGATATTTTCCGCGCCCTTTTGTGGTTTTTGACGCTTAAAATGGCCAATGGAAGTTGGGGCCCCACATTTTATCGAGATGACCTCTGTGAATTTCGACTGCGCCTTTGAGTCCGGAATGTCGACTATTGGTAGGGTAAGCATATCTATTTTATTTTTAATCAGGTTCCGAACGTATTTCCGAAACCCGTCGAGACTTTTAAAAAAATTGAGGCAAAGCTTATCTGTGCAGCCCTTTTAAACGACATCAGAAATTTCGGTTTTAACGACTAAGAAATATGGGTTTTTAATGACTCATATTCGTCCTTATAAAAACCCCACTTTCAGCTTTGTGTCTTACTTTGAAAGCTTGATATCTTGAGCTATACAACTCCAAATTGGACGATTCAAAAGGCCCAAGTTTTGAGATTTGTCGAGGGCAACGCATTGGGAGGAGCTTGGAATCTGATTTGGAGGGACCCGATTTTGAGGTAAATTTTGGGTGTAACAATTAAAAAAAAAAACTGTGTCATAGCTCATTTTCGAGCGATAAGTTTTTGGGAAATTTTAGAATGTTAATTCTTGGCCCTTTTTTTTATGTCCCGAATCTAGTGATTAAAGAGCCTATATTGGTGGGGTTTTTCGTGAAGGATCGTCGTGGTGTGATTGGTTTTGGCTGTTGGGAGCTTCATTTTTGGTAAATCTTGTAAGTAGCTGCTGCCATTTTTTCTGATTTTTTAGCTTAGAACTTGGTTTTTTTTTTTGTTGCATGTTCAATGTTGGACTGTCCTTGAGTCCTGAATTGGTGGTTACCATTCTGTATACAGTTCCGAGAGTTATTTAGGACTTATTATTTGGGGTGAATTCGGGATTTCCTCAACCGGAACCCAAAACTTTTTTTTTTTTTTTTTTTTTCCTCTTTTTTGACCGCGAAATTGACCCGTTCTCGTTTCTTGCAATTTAGTGTTTAAATGACTGTAATAACGTTTGTTGACGCTATTATGATAGTGTATCAACGTTTCGAGGCCTTTTAGAAAGTAACAGATCCGGGGAGGAATTTTGGAGCGCGCGTGGTCCCCCCTGGCGTTCAGGTAGGGCTATGGTTTCTTCTTCTCTTCTTAGATTGGAACTCGAACATGTGATGCATGTTGATTAATTGGGATTTTGGCGTTGGGTAAGTTAGTGGATCATGCATAGGTGTTAAAAATCATATTTTCGCCCTTTTCTGAAATTTCGGGTAACTGGTGTCTCATGTTTAATTGTTATTAATTGACCTTCTTTGCTATATGAATTACTTTGTATTTTTGAATACTGGTTTGTCATAAGTAATGTTGGGCCTTAGTTTATGTGTTGTACCTAGGTTTCCTTAGAAATGCTGATTCAAAGTCGGTAGGACTTTAGTTTTTTTAGCCCCGACGTTCGCTCGGGCCGGCTTTAATCCTTGTTAGACTTATTAAGCAGACTTGAGTCTGATAGTTGGGTATTTAGAAAGACGATGAGCTTCTCTATCGAAGTTTACTCTTTATTTCTTCGATGTTACGACGAGGGCTTCTCGAGTTAACGTCAATGACATGAATTCCGCTCCGTGGATTCAAAGTTGAGTTCGATTTAGCTTTAAGGACTTACTTGATTTAGCTAAGAGTCCTGATGGTTGTTCCACGTTTTTATATGTTAGTTGATAGATAAAGACTCTTTCAGCAGCTTAATATTCACATCTTTGTCGGGTATTCCGATTTAAGGTCCGGCCTCGCACATCCTAACTTATTAGACATCCGTGTTAGAGTCCGTCCCTCCCTTAATGTAGACATCCGCTTAGAGGGGTCCGGCCTCAGTTACTTTATATTTTGGTATGGCTACCTTTGTGTTATTTCTGGTGGCGTGCCAGGTTCACAGGCCCGACACCCGTACCGTCAGATTCTCTAACTTTTTGGTTCGGTGTTCTTGCCTCGAGTTTTAATCTCCTTAAGTTATAGTTAATTTTTGTGTACTCGTCGGGCTTGTTGGGGTCCGTTAGGTTTTGTTATTTAAATTGTAGCAACGAGTGTACCTTCTGTGCTTATGTGGGTCGCAGTTAGTGGTAGTTTATCTTATTTTATATAATTTAGTTAGATCTTTATACACTCCGTGTCATTATTGTGTTACTTGCCCTTCTGTTCTGACCTCTAGTTTTTGTGATTCCGTCTTTTCATAGTGCTTTTCTTTTCAGTTCATTCGGCCTATGTGCCTACTGGGTAACTGTTATTTGGTACTCATGCTACGCTCTTGCATCTAATTTTCGTGATATCAGGTCCGAGCACTAGTAAGTCAGCGTTGATCGTTAGTTTGGAAAAGCATTTCTAGTATGGAGACAGGGGGGGTGAGCACACAATGTATCGTTTTGGTACTATTTCGTCTCCATCTGTTATATAAAGACTTGTTTTTTTATTTTTCGAGACATTTTATTTTCGTGGTCCCCTGTTGGGACTTGTACTCGTTTTGTTGGTAGCTCCTGTATTAGTGACTTCCAGGCTCTGGGAGGAATCCTTAAATTGTATTTAATTTTTTGGTTTGCTTATGTTGTTATAGTTGTTTGCTTTAGTCGATGTTTAGTTTTTTTCTTCCTAAAACCCGCAACACCATTAAGTTTGTCTGTGTTTGTGGTTTGGCTTACCAACCTACTGATAGGTTTATAAGTAGGTGCATGTCAATGGGCTCGAAAATTGGGTCCGTGACAATTATCCCTTTTAAGATATCCCAAAATGTGATTTGAATTTCCCATATCAATGTCCTCATAGTTAGGAGCATAACTATACATTGGCGAACAAGTTAACAACAAAAGCTAATATCAGGCCCTTGTATTATTACAAGAACATTAGTGCACTAATTGCGCAAGATATGGTCTTCAGAACCAAGCATGGTCTTTATTCCTAATATAGCCTTTTCTTGAGGTGGAATGATTCCTTATTTCATCAATGAATGAAACAACCATCAGAGTTCTCAATGAATGCGCTTCATCCTACATAATTTTTTTCAACACTTTTTTCTGTGTAGGCAGATTGATTAACAAAAATACATTTGTCAAATATCTCACTTTGCAAACCAAGACATATTTTTTTGTCCTTTCTCAAATCTTTCATCTCAAATTTCCGTTATTTAGTAATCAATTGGTCTTTTGAAAGCTCTAGTGGAGTTCCATAAGGATTTTATGTCACAACTAAACAACAAGTACAACAAAAATTCCGATATTATTGTTTGTATAAAGACATATGGGCTATATTGCATCATTTGTATAACCTTCCTTAATTTAATACTCACTAGACGGTTAAACCCACAGATGCTCCCAGAATTGCTAATCAAAACCATATAATGATCTTTGCATTTGATTGAATACATTTCTCGAGAATTTTTGATTTACATGATTAGAGTAGGCATCGCAAATCCGTCCTTCAGGATTTTCATTTATATCGCATTATCAATTGACCTATAAGGGGTAGAACATAACCACACATCCATCAAAATGCATTCAGTTTGATCATGGACGGTTGAAATAATGAGATACCAATTTTATTGCACCATTAAGGTGAGTCTGGTCTCTTTCATATCGACGCCAGGTCTTTGAGAAAATCCTTGTGCCCACAAGGCGTTGCTTATACCTTGGTATTTTCAATTTTTTATCATTTCTTTTTTCTTTCTTTTTTCGCACAAAATCCATTTGTAACCAACAGGTTAATCTCATTAGGCGGTTTTTGACTATAAGGTCCCAAAACTTCCTCACACACGCCGCCCAGAGTGTAATTCAATTCTATTGAATTGCTTCCTTGCCATTTTGGGCCAAGCATTTCGTTGTCGACATTCTATAACAGATTTGAAGTTTCACATGAAATCCTCATTATCTGCATGATATTTGTTGCAACATTATATGCAAAGACTATCAACCCTATTTTTCTGATCGATTCATTAGTTTCAACATCTCTTAAATTATATGGATAGTTTCATTATTTCCTTGAGTTTCAAGTGTCATTGATTCTTTCATGAATATTCAGACTTATTTTGAACTTCCATATGAATAATTCTTTCATAGTGGTCATCTTGAACCATTTAATCTTTCGTTTTTTCTAGGATTTTGATTCATAGACCCAATGGTCTAACCTACCACCTTTTACGGTGTGTTTGTTTGACTCATTGCTATGATACTAGTGATGGTCTTTAGGGATATCAATTCCGAATTGGAACTTCCTCTGCAGGAATATGGTTGATTTAGTAATCCTTTCAAATTTGGTAAATGCGTCTGACCATTTGTTTGCAATTTTTCTGCACATGAATAATCTTTTGTACTTCTTGTGTTCCCAAGGTAGCGAATAATGGATCAAGATGGAACTGATATTTTTTTCACAACATTTTCTCGGTTTTATTTTCAACTATTCTCTCTCCGAATTTTTGGAAAAATGTCTCATGAAACTGACAATCCTGCAAATTCTACGAAAGTAAATATGTCTCCAGTCAATGGTTCAAGATAAGAATAATGAGGGTGACTCAAACCCAACATATATTTCCTAACCTCTTTGAGGGTCCATCTTAGTACGTTTTTGTTGGTGCCACAAGGCACATGTAACAGCACATTCAAATTCCTTAGATGAGATAGATTAGGTTCTTGACCCATAACCATGCAATGTGAGAAACATTATGATAACTTGTCGGTCTGGATGAATAGTGTTTGCAAAGTGCATGCAAAATTGCATATCCTCCCATACAGAAGTGGGCACCTTAGTTTTTTTAATAAGTCATGGGTCTTGCATTAATTGCAAACGCTTATTACTGACTCAAAGCGGACCATTCTGAGTATGGACCATGAGCAACAAATGGTCAACTCTTATCCCAATTGCTTAAACAATAGTCATTGCATTAAATATTGGGATTGAAAACTCTGCATCATTAATCCAAGACGATTTGGGACTTAATCTGAATTTTCAGGAAAGTGTTGGCCTTTCACCTTATATATGTGTCAATAATTTTGCAATTCCAAGTTCGAAGATGATCACTAGGTGGGGGGATCAATATGTCCACCATATCCACATGTAATCACGTTCCAAGAATGCAGGGTACCTCACTTAACTTTTCTTGATGTGACGTTCTCACAATTAACTTGGCCCTTGATAATAACAAGTAGTACAAGAAATTCAAATTCACCATTAAAATAACTTTTAGGTCTTTATTCATGGATGTCCATTTCGCATTCTTCTATAATTGTCTCATAGCCAAAGTACAAATGTATTGGGAATCATAAAACTTCTTATTTAATATAAAATGGAACCTCATGCACTAATTTTTTGTCCCAATACACAGCAGAAGATAAAGCAGGGAACTTTTCTAAACACATGTCCCTACCCAGAAGACATTCTGGTGATACCAATATATCCAAGATTTATTTCATCATCCATTTGATTGGATATATAACCATTTTTCACACGGATATCTTTGAAACTCAACAAGTTTTCTCTAAAATTTTGGAGAAAACTCGCATTATTAATGATAAGTGTAGTTTCCCTTGGGCAAACTTATAATGGCTCTTCCAAAAACCTCAATCATATTAGTACTACAAAAACTTATAGTACCATTTATTTTACCCTACTTAAATGAGAAAAATTTCTTATTTTTGAAAATCGTTATATGTTGTAAGGTACCAGAATCAATCAAACAAATATTCTTTCCATATTTCGATACTATATTTCTTAGAATTAATCCCCATTCTTCATGAATGACATACACAATAAATATATATTAAATATCGTGTTTTTCAAAAGATACAATATATTCAAATTAATAATTATTAATTAAATCTTAGAAATTAGCTTAATTTATTGTTTCCCTCTAAGAAGTCAAAACAATTTGTTAGATAAATAAAATAAAATTAATTAGTTATCCCTATTAAATACAAACTGCAATTTTTTTAACATTATATCAAATTAAAGACCGATAATAATACAAACACTGGAATAACCACTATTTAATATCAGATTTATATTTTTAACCTAGATCAAGTTAAAGACTAATATAATACAAAGTTGGGTAAAATTTAGTATTTTTACTAAACTCTATCATATTAGAATCATATAAATAATTCAATGGAAAATAATATATTATTTAATTAAGATTAGGAACAAGCCTAATGAACTATAAAAATATGCCTAAACTATTTAAAAATAATAACTATCATTACATGAAATTATATAATTCCTACAAAAAAAAAACTTCTTCCGTGGTTCACAGAACATCACCAATTAAATGCTCTAATCGTTCCTTCAGGATGTGCCGAAGAAATCTTGGCCTACATCCAAGTGCGTGATGGTAACTTTGAAATGTTCAGAGATAAAATTTGCCCTCAGGATTTTTCTCTTTCTTCTTTAGTGATTCATTCTTGATACATCTCAACCAGTGTTTGGAAGGTACGACAATCACTGCATAATGACCCCTCTTCCCACCACAATCGAAAATAAACGTTCTTAGTTGCTCACGTTCTCATCCTTTCTTTTTTGTCTCCTTTTTATTTGCTGAAATGAAGTAACACAAGAATAAAATTAGTTCTTTGGACCGTAATCACGACCACGACCATGTCCACATCCACGACCACGAATAGTACCACGGTCTTTTTCACACCTAGCATGGTGGGTGTACGCCTCATTCCCTCAGGAAGTGGCTCATCCAGTTAGGGTCGATTATCATGATTTTTTCAATAATAAATCATTATTTTGTTCGGGGCCACAAGAAGATAAGAAATTAGTTCACATACTTTTTGAAACCTTTCTCATTCCTCTCGATATTGGTTGCTAGCCTGAAATATGCCTTCGAGTAATGGAAAGTGTAGAACGTCTTGCTCCATCATATTAAATCTCATAACCGTTTCTGCCCTCCACATATTTCAATTGTAAGTGATTCTGAACATGACATAATTGACTATGTAATAGACTTAATGTCTTGTAGCCTTAATGGCAATCAATCAATATCGTCTTTCGATGACCATCTTCAAATGGTCCAAATCTTTCTTTTAGTTTTTTTCCCAAAACAAGTGGATCCTTAACTGTCATATATTGATTTTCAGAATCTCGTCAAGATGATGACGCAAAATATCATTGATCTTGCATAGTTTTATTTGCTGCCTTATTTTTCCTTTCTTCTTTTATGGTGTCTCTCCAAATACCCATTTGCATCAAGGTGGATTTCAACAATGCCAACACCCATAGAGTAGTTTCCTGCCCGAACTTTGAAGGGCCAAGTAACTCTAGTTTTGTAAGATTTGCCATTAAAAATTAAAAACAAATAAATAAAATAATTCCTTTATTAAATTCTTCAAATCTAATCTTCACTTTTGAAAATTTTGAGGCTCGTGCTAACTAACTTATTATAAACCTATAGAATAAGAAGAAGAAACTAGAGAGAAAAAGAAGAAAAAACTTGTTATTCTCTTAATGAATCCTTTTATAATGAAGAGGAACACTCTATTTATAGGAGAAATCTATCTTGGTCCCCAAGTAGGACTCTTTAACCATATCCTAAAAAGGACTCCATATGATAGACATTCACTATAATACAAATACTTTATAACAAAACAACAATATTACGAATTTTAAATTTATTTTTAAAATATTTTTGCTTATAATAGTTTAATTATGAATCATAACATATCACTATTTATTTAAAAATCAATTGAATCTTTGTTTATTAAATAAATAGTCTTTTATAATTTTATATTTATTATTAAATGATATAAATAAATAATTTACCATAATTATCTCTTGCCATTTAATGTAGGGAAAAAACAAATTTTTCTTGATTCTTGTTCCTTTGTTAGTTTTACACATCAATTGCACACCCTTTTACACTTCTCATTTTGATCTTGTTATCCATTGTTTCATGAATGTATTTTTTGTATTATATTTTATATGTATTGTATTGCATGTCAATACAAGTGTTTGGCTAAATGGATTGCTGTTGTTGTTTTTAGTAACATTTAATGTTTGGTTTGATTGTATTTTAATTATAAATTTACTTGATTATCCTTAATTATTATAGGGTAGGAGGTTTGGACCAGGTTTAACATACTGCCGTCACAGGGTCCACTTAGTATTTACAAATAGCTTTACGATATAGTTCAAAACGAAGCAATTACACCCTGGGCCCACCCGCCACATTGGTTGTTCCATAAAATAGAGATTTTCATTGTTACGTAACAACGAAATTTAACAATACAGTACAATACATTTTAAGTAACAATCAAAACAAACATTGTAGGTATAGTAATGGTACAATACAATACAATGAATAAGAATGATCCAAACATAGTGTTAATGTCACAATGCTTCTTCTAGTCAACAACCTAGCACCCCCACGTTCAAAAAGTGAAAAATTTTGTAAACGAAAATTACTGATTCTTCTTTCACCTCCTCAATCATCTTCCATACAAATAGTTTCTACATCGCACTATCACCTCTTAAATCTGAAAAATTCTTATTCTACAATTAAAAATGGGCAATTAAACTTGCATAAAATATTTTATATATTGACTTATTGTATCTAATTGATCTCCAAATTGAAAAATAAGAATGACATTAAAATGATAACCATTTGTACAAGTTTTGGAAGAATGAAATTGACAATATAAAACATTGACCATTTTATATTATATTCACCTCAATTACATATTGTTTTATATTTTTTTTCAAGTCGAACATCATGTGAATACCAAAAGAATGTCAATTGAAAATTACAATAACCAGCATGTATGTAACTTCAATTGCATATCAAATGGATACGAATTACATACTAGCATTCACTATATATTTGAAAACTAATGAACAATTGATTAAATGATGCTGATATGTTAGCGTACATTGTATCTACTTAATCTGCAAATTTAAAAATAAGAATGATATTAAATTGCTATTCATCAATTTGTATACATTTGATATTTTAACTTGAGAATTTAAGATAAAAACTAAAAAATAAAAAAATAAATGAAGTTGATATCCACCTTGTACAAATCTGGAATTAATGAAGCTGACAATGTATAACAGTGACCATATGATATTGTATCCACCTCAATTACATCTTATTTTATATTTTTTTTCAAGTCGTACACCAAGTGGATATCAAAAGAATACCAATTGAAAATTAAAATAACTAGTATATGTGACTTCAGTTGCATACCAAATGGATACAATCGCATACTGCATTATTTAATAAATTGTTCACTATATATTTGAAAAACAATGAATACATAAAAACGGATTTTACAGAACTCATAATAAATATATTGAAATTATAATTCATTATCTTAAAAGACAACATAATCAAAACAATTTATAGTTTTTTTGGTGCAGAGTAATTTGATCATGTCTTCTTGTTGTGGCAAGCTCGATGTCATGTAATGCATGTAGCTTTAGACCTCTTGAATTTCACATCAGCAAGCCTCTTCAAGTGTTCAAGTCTATTCACACATTTCATACCTACTTCATGTCAAATTTGATCAATTATTCATATCAAAATCATGTCACTATAATAATTTTTCTATATGAAAATCAACAAATTTTCTTGTGTCATTACGAAATCACAATCAGTTTTAAATAAAACAAAAGTAAAAAAAATGTTATTTATTTTTATTCACATTTCAGACAAACTTAATACAAATATCATACTTCTTACTCATTTTTTACACAATAGTGAATAATTATTCATACCAATATTATTTCAATTATACTACCAAATTCATTCCAACCTATACATTTTATTTATATATATATATTTTTTTAAAAAATAAGTATTACATATTATAATTAAACTGCATACCGAATTTATCTCATTATTATTATTTTATTATTAAATTGATTAAAAATATCAGTTTTATAACAATGTTGCAACACATTTCATACTTTTTTGCACAATTTTTGTAACTTTACAAAGCTAATACTATTAATATTTCATACACTTACAGTCAAATCATTCAAATATTAATCCAATATCGCACAAATTCATGACATAAATTGTACACAAAATAACAAAAAAAAAATAACAGACACATTCGTATCAACATTAACTACAGTTTCACAAAAATGATTATGTATTACGAACAAAATAATGTTCATACAAAAAATATAATAACTTAAATCTTGTATATATAAACAAAATCAGAAAATGTCATCTACAGTTTCATTGTATACTTTTTTATGTTTCAGTAATTTACAAATACAAACAATAAATCGTAAAGAATACTAATTAGAAAGGTCACATCTATCATCATGTTTACAATAAAATGAAAATTTCTTATCCAAAAAATTGGATCTACTCGTGAGTGATGACGCCAAATTCTGTGGAAAAAATAAAGAGAGAAACATTAAACAAAATGAATAAAATCTGATTATTTTTAATTAATGTTAACATATTCAAGTGAAATAAGAAAAAAAAAATATACTCCTAATTTATTTGGATCTCCTAAATTTATGCCAATAAACAATTATCATAAATGAACTCAAAATTAATTAATACACCTTTATCCTTTTTTTATCTTCTTTTTTTTCTTTTCAAAATCATTTTTTTTATCCTTTTTATCTTTTTTTTTTTCGAAATTGATTTTTCCCAAGTACTTAAAAAAATAATTTTACAAATTGTTACAATCTGAAAAAATCATTTTATTTCATAGCTTAAATTTATTAGTCTTATAAATGCTATTTATAAATTTTTCACATTAATTATTTAGGATGTGTTAGTTTTATATCATTTATACATGATAGAAAACAAGTTTCAGGTATAAAATTAGTAAAAAAGAAATTAGAAATCCTATAGTGCAAACAACAAATTACATTCTATCTTTATCTTTTTCAAACTTACAAAATCCATTCAAATTTGTGCCATCCGATACAATTTCATTTATCTGGATATATAATTGTTGATGCATTAGACAACTTGTCAGTTGAGATTAAAAAGGAAATTAAATATAAAAGTAAATGTTAGTTCCTCAAATTAATCAAATTAAATTGATGTCAATTTCTTTCAAATTGTAACATCTTCATCAAGTAATTCAAATTTTAAAATATCTCTACTAAAATCTCTCTCAAATCGTAGCAAATTCATAAAAGTTAAAAACAGTATAACTGATGATTATATATTTTTTGTTGAGATAGTCAGACATTTGGGAAAGCAATGTGAGTTATAAATGATATAAAAGTGATTAAATATTGTTGGACGAACAATTTCTTTGTGAATTTCAAATATGTCATTACAGAATTGGAGATTGATAAAATGGGGAAGAACCTAAAAATCTTATATATTATTACCTTCCCTATTTTAGAAGTGAACAAAGTAAAGGACTAACACAACATCTGATTATTGTACAAAACGCATGGTACAGTGTACATTTGAGACACTCTAATTTTTGGTCCTTTCTGGCCAATTTGATTTTCTCTTCGACACGTTTAAGGACAATAAATTCATATATATATATATACAACGCATGCAAGCATATTCTCCAAAGGCATCCTGCAACTCAGCCCCAAAATTGGTGAGTTCTTCACCTTCTTTTCTACATCTGTATTTCTTCTTTTTCTCTTCTCTTTTTATTTGTTTAGATTTGGTGATTTCTTTCTGAATTCATTCTTTGTTTCACTAATTTTTGGTAATGAAATTTTATAGTCACTGTTGGTATGTTGTTGTTGGTAATGGAAATTTGGTGAACAAGTAATGATAATTGGTTGAATCGGTAACGAAAATTGTAAAAAAAAAAAAAAAGTAATCTTTTAAAGTGGATGAGTTCTTTGGTCATGAATTGGTGTGTAAACTTTCACATGCATGTGAATATATTAGATCAGGTTTGCCTATTAATGTACGTTGGGTGTTTGATAGTATGCTTAAATCAATTTTTGTTTCCATATTTTAATTGGGCATTTATAGATATAGAAATTTCTATTCTATATTTTAGAAAGTATCTTACTGCTAACATTATAATTGTAGTTAATTTATATCCTAATTATGAAATTTAAATGGATGATTAATGTCACGACCCAAAACGAGCCGCGAGTGGCATCCACACTTATCTTACTAGGTGAGCGAACCAACAAATCTAAACCCCAACATTTACCAACATTTCAAACATAATAAACAAAATAAAATGCGGAAGACTCAAAACTCATTAATATAACCAATACACAGCTTCTCAGTTATCAACTATCATCCCCAATCTGGAAGTCCTCACATCAGACATCTACCTCACATTTCTAAATCTAAGATATCGTAGGACTAAAATAAGTAAAGGGAAAGTCCCCATGGCCGAACTCAAAGACACAAGACGTGAGAGAGAATCCAGCCCCGAGCTAGGATTAATAACTCACCCGAAATCTGACTTGCTGAAGACTGTCTAAGTTGAGGACGCGTCGAATTCTGAAAATGGCACGCTTTGCTGCCCTCCACAAATAACAAAGAAGAAAATTTCAAGTGGGTCAGTACCAGGAACGGACGTACGGAGTAGGTATCACATCGCCAACGCAAAATAGAAAGCGAATTAATATCAAATAATATTATAAAATCACTACATACTCAATAGTTCGCAACAACAAGTACCAAAACCATGGCAACACATCAATCGGCACCTATAGGACTCAGCCCCACACCATACCTCAATTTGGGACCTAGGTTTTTCGAAATTTTAGTAGTTAACATGATTCAAGATTACTTCTCTTTATTCGTATCGTGTCGAACGTGATAAACTACTACTTACTCCGATCCCCTCTTTTCTACGTGTCGGAACGTGAACACCCGTTTCTCCTAATACTACGTGTCCTCAGAACGTGGACACACCCTAGTCCCTAATGCTATGTGTCGGAACGTGACAAACCCGATTCCCCTAATACTACGTTTCGGAACGTGACACCCGATCCACTAATCTCATTACTTTTTTTTATTTGCATCAAGTATTCGTTAATGCCATGCTCATCTTAACAGAGAGGCTTCAAGATTCAAGGTTCAACATATCAACATTCTAATCCTTCACAATTACACAATTACAACATAAAAACCCACAATCAATCATATATAAGACTTTACAATAACCACCCAATCATATCAATCGCTATGAATAGTTACTACGAATAGCAATAAACATAACCTACTCCATCGAACAATTTCGCTCAACAGTTACTTCTCAATGCCTTTGCTTTCCTTCACTCTTCGCTTCTCCCTTTTCCCTCGATCGTAAACCCACTATATATTTCAAGGTTACCTCTTTTACCCCACGTAATGACTTATTAAACTTACCCACTAATTTCATAGAAGTTTGTCATGATAGTCCAAAACACCCCTTAAACTTTCAGCAGAATTCCGGGACCCAGTCGAGGTTTACGTGACCTGTGACGGCCCGTCGTGTCTGTGAGGTCCGGCCTGCAGGGCCGTCACCAAGTTCAGAGAATTTAACTTTCTAAAGGGTTTGTGACGGTCGTCGTATCTACGACGGTCCGTGCTGCAGCGATTCCCGTCCGGAGTTCAAAGTCCTCACACCCAGTACCCAGCTTTCAGAGTTTGAAGTGTTTTGGAACGAAGACCCACGACAGTCTGTCGTGAACCATGACGTTCCGTCGCCTGATCCGTCGACCCAACCAGTTTATTTTCAAAATTCTTTAAAAATTCTTTTTACTACTCTTCAACTACTACTAAACAACGGTTGTTACAATAGATACCAATTTGACCCATCGTTCGTCCCGAACGATCACAGGAAGAAAAGAAAGGCGAAACGAGTACTTAATTTGGTAAAAGTATTTTGATCTCTTTCTTGCATATCAACTCATTCTCCCAAGTTGGACTCTTTCCAACTGGGTCGATTCTTCCCACTGAACCTTGATGGATGGCCATCTCTTTGAATCCCAACTTGCGGACTTTTCCCTATCTAGAAATCGCACTACATCCTCCTCATAAGAACAATTCTCTTCAAGAAGAGCTGACTCCTCAACAAAAGGTATTTTCCATCCTCATGGTACTTTTTCAGCCATAGAAACGTGAATACCCAGGGTGCACTCCGGAGAGTCCTGGAGGCAATGCAATTCATCACCACCTCCACGCGCTTCAAAACTTAAATGGCAACAATATACCGTCGGACTAAAGTTTACCCCCAAAAGAAAAAAAAAAATACCACCCTTACCTCCGGCTTACCAAGCCGCATCCCCCACCTCCACCAAATCAAATCACCCCCCTCCTGTTTGAAAACCCTTCAAGCAAGAGCTTGTTGCCCTCTATATACATCAAAGTCCTATACCTTTCTATCTTCATATTTCCTTCTGGCCTTCTCTGAGCTGCTAGAGCTTATCTGGATTGAATTTTACCTTAATTCTAACGATTCCCTCCAAAGATCGACCCTAAGGTCTTACCGCTCAAATGCATTCAAACCAACCAATGGGAGATCTACATCTTCCTCCCATACAGTGCCTTCAAATGGGGTCCATATCGAACTTGAGTGTATGCTTAATTGTTGTATAAAAACTCTGTCAGGGTAAGAATTTTCCCAATGAACACCAAATTCCGATCACCATGCACAAGCATATCCCCATACCTGAATCGTTCGCATCAGACTGACCATCGGCTGAGGGGAAATGAGTACAAGACCCGCCAGTACCCCTAATTCACATCATGTAATGTTCGCCAAAACTTGGAAGTAAACTGCTTACCTCTATCTGATATGATGGCGAGTGGAAACTCCATTCAATCGAACATTTCTAGAATATAAAGTTTTGGCTAACTTCTCTCATTGTACGTCTCTTGACCGGAGTGAAGTGAGAAGACTTAGTTAACTCTATAATAATTACCCAAATGGAGTCATACTTCCAATTTCTTTGAAACCACTACAAATCCATTGCAAATTCTTCCCATTTCCATTCAGGAATGGGAAAATTCTGAAGTGTTCCTCCGGTCCTCTGGTGCTCATAACTTCACACCCTGCTGACAATTCGGGCATTGAGCAACAAAATCAACAATGTTCACCTTCATCTACTCAAACCAAAAATGTTGCTTTAGGCCACGATACATCTTGGTTGACCCGGATGTATGGAATTACCTTAAGTGTGAGCCTCCATAAGATATTGTGAATCAAAATCATCTACACGGGTGCACACATACTCTTCCTATCCTCAAGAACGCCTTCGTCATCAATACCTTACTATTAACTTACTTTACTTACTACGGCCTTCGTTAACCTCTCCCCTTCGCAATACCATCTTGAATTCGGCTCAACTTTCTCATCCTTAAACTGATTTCCCTTAATCTTGTTCAAAAAAAGAAGATCTTCTTGCCTCCACACAGGCAAAATCCTCCCCAAAAATCCTCCCTTCTCCATACTTGCCATCCAAACCTCATAAAGTCATAGCCAGCGTCCTGAACCTCTCTAGCCAATGGGCGTCTAGAACCGGCGTGAGCTAGACTTCCCATGCCTCCCTGCCTTTCTACTTAAAGTATCTGCCACAACATTAGGCTTTTCCTGAGTGATACAAGATTGTACAATATCATAGTCCTTCAGTAGTTTTCCATCCATCTCCTCTGTCCAAATTTCAAAATCTTTCTGAATAAAGACATACTGTAAACTACGAGATCTGTATAGACCTTCACACTTACCCCCATATAGCATAATGGCCCTCCATTTCTTTTTTTTGTGTAATTTTTTTTTAAAACTGCCCAAAAAAAACAAAACTACTGCATCCAACCCCAATCATGGTCGGTAGTTGCGTTCGTACACCTTTTAGTTGCCTCGAAGCATAAGCACTTACTTTTTCTCCTGCATTAGCACTGCACCCAAACCCGAATAAGATGCATCACAATTCACAATGAAATTCTACCTTTCACTGGCAAAGTAAGAATGGTGCAGTACTCAACAAGGTCTTGAGTTTCTGAAAACTTCTTCACATTCATCCGACCATACAAGGGAACATTCTGCTTAGTCAAATTTCTTAGCTGCGAGCAATAGAGGAAAATCCCTTGACAAATCTACGTTAGTAGCTGGCTAAACCAACCAAGTCTAACCTATGGTAACATCAGGTAGGTCTTCTTGCCCCAAGCTCCTTCAAACCTTTCCGATCTTAGAAGGATCCATCCATCACGCCCAAAACCCCATCCTTAGAACCGACGTGCCCCAAGAAGGACACTGAATCTAGCCAAAACATCCACTTGGAGAATGGGCATAAAGTCTTTTCCTTCTCTCCCTCAACAACTCCAATACAATTCTCGAATGCCCTAAATCGTGTCTTTATCCCTGCTCTTTTTGATATCTCAAATATTATCATCACTGAATACAATAACAAAGAGATACCATAGTATGGCTTAAAATCCCGTTCATCATGCTCATCGAAAGCATGTTCAGGGGCATTCGTAAGCCCAAAACATTACTAAAATTCTAATGCCCATCCTTTTCGAAAAGCAGTCTTTGCACATCTGCTGCCCGTATTTTCAATTGTGATATCGATCTCAGATCAATTTTTGAGAAGACACAAGCCTTGTACCTTATCGACAAATTATTCAATTCGAGGAATAGGATAGCTTGTTCTTAATAGTTCCTTATTTCAGCTGGCCTGTAGTCTCTGCACAACCGAAGGCTTCCATCCTTCTTTTTCACAAATAAAAATAGGAGCGCCCCCAAGGGGAGCACTTGGTCTAATAAAGCCTTTTACCTAACAATCTCATGAAGTTGGGCCCTTTAACTCCCTTAACTCAGGCTGGAGCCTTCTATAATGGGGTATATAAATTGGGCGAGTACCCATCCCAAATCAATGCAAAAATGATCAATATCCCTATCCTGTGGCATACTAGGAAGGTCTGCAGGAAACACATCCAGAAACTCGTGACTATCAAAACAGACTCAACCGAAGTTACTTTGGACGTATCATCCTCCCTACGATGTGCCACAAAGGGCTAACACCTTTACTTAACCAGTCTCATAGCGCGAAGAAATCGAGATCACGGACCTGGGTGTGGAGGTTTAGTCACCCTCACCTCCCCACTACGGATCTGTCCTCAGGCTTGGCAATGTCACAGTTTTAGCATTAACAATCTAATATTGCAAATTTGGGAAAGCCAAGTCATACCCAGAATTACATCAAAATCAACCATTCTTAGGATAATCAACCACATGAGTGTTTTGCTCCCCCCAAAGTCACAGACAAGACCTATCACCTCTCACTAAACAGCCACCCACAGGAGTATAGCAACGAATAGGCATGTCAAGCAAATTACAATGTAAATCAAAACCAGTGCAAATGAGGAGTACGTATTAAAATGTGATCCAGGAATCAAATAATCCATGAAGCCATGAAATCGACAAACCCAAAAGATTAACCTGTGATAACACCTCAGATGTCCTCCTACTTCAACCTTCCCGGGGAAAGCATAACATGGGCCCTATCACTGTCTGCCCGTTGCCCCTACCATGTTGTGCCGCAGTTCGTTCCGCTGTTGCCGCCCCCCGGCTGATTTTGGTGACCACCATGTAACCCTTGTAACCACACCCTCCCAAATGGCGTCCTCTCCATGACCAATCTACTCTAACTATTGGGGGTCTGTAACTCTTTTTGGACAAAGCCTCCAATATTTCCAACTCCTCCACCACATCCTACACTCTCTGGAGTCAAGCAGAGGCCTCTGTGAGAACGCGAAGTCGGGGGGATTACTTCCAAAACTCAGAGAAATGGTTGACTAGTCTGTGCGGTGGCCCCCAGCTACCAAACAGCTGTAGTGAAGACTGAATAGGCTCGGGCTGGGTAACCTGTCTCGCTGAACTCTTTCCTATGGGTAAGAACCACTAAGTTCTCCTCCCGTCGTACTCTTAGATGTCGACGGCCATGGTGAAGTTTTTCTGGCTTACCCCCTCCACCTCTATCCACAAAACCCCCACTTCTGAAAGGATTTGGCTGCAGCAAGCTACCCGGTAAGGCTGGGATCTGCAACTCTGACCTCAATCCTTTTCCACAAACTGGCGAATCCATTCTTGGGAACTGAAGCAAAAGCTGGGTGTCATACCTGGATAGTGCAACGGAATTTAGCCTCATAATCAGTTACAGACATCCTGCCTTGCTCGAGACTCAGGAACTCATCTCTCCTCGCCTATCCCTTAAAAGTCCGGGGTATTATTTTTCCATAATATGATAGAGAATGATGGCCCAAGTCAGAGGTGGTGGCCTTTGCGGGTTGTACACTCAACATACGACCGCCACCACATTTTGGCATTCCCTGAAACTGATAGGTCACAAACTCAACACTGAATCGTTCACTATGTCCATCTTATGTAGCAGTTCGTACAACAACGAGAAATCATAGGCATCCGTCAGATTCAGCACCCTTAAGACTGGAGGTTTTTCAACTTCACGAACTTAGTGAAAAGTTCCTTGCTGATCACTCGTCATTCTAAAGGACCCTTTAGGCATCAAGGAAACGTGGTCCTACTCCCAATGAGGCCTCCAGCGGGGATCCTAGCATCTGCATTTGTACTCCGAACCTGAGGTGCTGGGCAGAAAACACTGGAGGTGTCTGGCTTGATCAATAACCGCTAAGATAAGCAAGGAACCTGGTTAATCATCTCTAGGGTAGGTTGGGGGTGGTTAATCCTCATCTTGCACTTGCTCTTTTCCTCCCCTTCTGCATCTTCAACCCTCTCTCACTACCGCTCATCAGTCGGTGGAGGAGGTCAAACCCCCGGCCCATCACTATTGGACCAGGTTTCGTCCTCTACCTCTAGAGGGCAATCCTCCTGCGAATTCCTACCACGGCCTCTTGCCACTGCTCCTCCTCGAGCTACAAGCCCCAATGGTTGGCTCAGACGCATACCCTGTCCCGGCCGGTGTTGGTGTTGGCACAGTCCGTTGCTCTTTCTAGTTCTAACCATCTGCGAAATAGAGTGAGGATGTCGCGCATACCAATTTGGTATCACCTAGAGTCCATTGGAAATCCAAGTACAGCACGAAAGAAAGAAAGAATGGAATTTTTCCTACAAGTCCCTATAGCCCTCTCAAAGAAAAGTAAGGGGCGTCCCCCTACCGTTCCTCAAGAATCTACTATACTCGTTCTTTTGATGAGACCAGACGAACCTAGAGCTCTGATACCAAGTTTATTCCACGACCCAAAACGAGAGCCGCGAGTGGACCCACACTTATCTTACTAGGTGAACGAACCAAACAATCTAAACCCAACATTTACCAACATTCAACATAATAAAACAAAAGAAATGCTGAAAGACTCAAACTCATTAATATAACCAATAAACAAGCTTCTAAATTATTATCACTATCACATCCCAAAATCTGGACGTCATCACACATCAAGAACATCTTCCTCAAATTTTTCTAAATCTAAGAGTACTAGGACTAAAATAAGTAAAAGGAAAGTCCATGTCCGACACTTCAAAGACATCAAGACGTGAAGAGGAGAATCCACAAGCCCGAGCTGGATTAATAACTCACCCTGAAATCTGACGTGCTGACGACTGTGCTAGAGTTGAGGGACGAAGTCGAATCGATGGCACGCTGTGCTGCACGCCTCCACAAAATCACAAAGAGAAATTACAAGTATGGGTCAGTACAAGAACAACGTACGAGTATGTATCAATCCGGCCAACTCAAAATAGAAAGCAATATATAATCAAATATATTATAAAATCACCTACAATCTCAATAGTTAGTCAAACAACAAGTACACACCCGATGGTACAACAACATCCAGCGCACCTATGAGGACTCAACCTCCACACGCCTACTCATTTGGACTAGGTTCTTCTTCGAATTTAGTATATTAACATGATTCAAGATTACTTCTCTTTATTCTTATTTTGGTCGGACCGTACACTCTCCGATCCCCTAATTCTACGTGTCGGAATGTGACACCCGATCCCCTAATACTAGTGTCGGAACGTGACACCCGATCCCCTAATGCTACGTGTCGGAACGTGGCACCACCCTATCCCCTAATACTACGTGTCGGAACGTGACCCCATCCACTAATCTCATTAATGTTTTTCATCAAGTATTCGTTATTCCAGGCGTCATCTTAAACAGAGAGGTTCAAGTATTAAAGGTTCATAGTATCAAATTTCTAATCCTTCACAATTACACAATCACACATACAAAACCCCCAATAAAGCCTATAGAAGACTTTACAATACCAACCCATACATATCATCGCTATTAAGAGTTTACTTACTACGATATCATAAACCATAACCTACCTCCAACGAACTTGCGATCAACAATTCGTCTCAATGCCTTTGCTTTCCCCTTCGCTTCTCCCTTTTCTCTTCCTCGCTCGTTCTCTTCTTTCCCTCCCCTCTCTTCCTTTCTTTTTATTTTTCCTCTCGTTTTCCTCTCCCAATTCTTTTTATTTTACCCTAATATATCTATAATTCATTATAAAATGACAAACAGCCCCACTATCATATTGCAAGGTTACCAATCTTTAACCCCCAGTAAATGAACTTATAAACTCCACCCCACAATTTCAATAAAAGTTTGTCCATGAATAGTCCAAAACACCCTTAAAACTTTTAGCAGAATTCCGACCCCATCGAGGTTACGCGACCTGTGACGCCCGTCGTTTTGCTGTGAGGTCCGTCCTGCAGTCCGTCACCGAAGTTTTCAGAAGAATCTTAACTTTATAAAGGGTTTGTGACCGTCCCGTCGTATCTACGACGGTCGTGCTGCCAGCTTCCGTCCGGAGTTTCAGAGAGTCGCACCCAGTACCCAGATTTCAGATTTGAACTGTTTTTCGAACGAAGACCCTCGACGGTCCAAATACTGAACAACCATATTTTGAATGTCATCGATTGTTTTGTTAAGGCAAGTATTACTTTCTTAGTTTTAATTTATGTGTCTTATTTTCATTTTTAGCCTATTAAAAATTGTCTCTTTCTATATTCACTAACTCTTAAATTTTAATATTCTACATGGCATGTTTAAAATTATAAGGTTCACATGATATTTTGATGCATTGCACGAATATTTAGTTGAAGATAATAAAATTTGAAAGTCGTTCTTGTTTCTTAAACTTTGTGTGCAGACAAACTATGACATGTAAAATGAAACGGGGGTAATGATTTTTTTCCTATTTCACATACAAAGTTTCTTTATGTTCTTACTGCTTCTTTATATTTAAATTTGATCTTTGGAGGGAAGCGAATATGTGCCTTTTAATTTAACTTTAAATATTGAAAATTGCACTGAAAAGCAAGTCAATCCTAATTAATATTTTAAGGTTTCTTATTCATTAATATTGCCAAGATATTAGTTGGTGTTGAATGACATAGTATTGTTTCTTGTGTTGATAACATCCTATTTGTTACTATAGCTGCAATTTTTGTTATAGTGAGTGAAAAACTCAATTAAAATTACAAGTTTCTTTGTTAACCAAATTTTGGGGGTAATTAGAACTACTATAGTTTAGGAAAGGTGAATTAAATGCGTCAAGTTTACGTTAGTCTTTAAGTATTCTATTTTTTCCATATCCAATTATCTTCATGTTGTTTATGTATATGTCACCGGTGTGATAGTGAGGTCTTTCTTGGAATGTGTCAAATGGTAGAAGAGATCGAACAAATATCAAATGTCTCAGAAGTCAATGCTGACATACCAGCTTCAAAAAGTGAAATTATTAATATGTCTGCCTACATATAATCATTCTTCACAGAATATACTGTAAAAGAAGATTATTCGAAACCCATTCACATAAAATCCTAACTTCTCTATCCTTCAAAAATCAAAGAAAATATCTACTAAACCTAAAAGGCCACTGAATGCCTCTCTGTAATTGCACAATTACAGGAAGACTTCGCACTATGTAACAAGGTTAGTTAAGTTTACACCCCATTATTAGAACTGAAAAAAGCATATTTGAATGAATTAATTCACATTTTTAGTAGGAGAAATCTTCAACATTTAAAAATGTCTTTCCCATAATTATATTCGTTTGATTAAAAAAGAATTATTTACTTGGTTAACATAATTATTTTTGAAATTTACTTTGGGAATCCACTTGCAGCTCTTTCACTGTGACATCTGTTAGTGGAGTTTCTCTTTCACAATTTCATTTTACCCTTTTGTGAGTCTCAAATCTCATCAGCTTATTCCTCAGTTAAACATTTTTGAAGTTGCTACATTTTTCTATCTTAGTTTTTTGTGTTGGTGATTTTTTACTGCACCTTGTAAAGTTGTAGAAACTTTGGTTAAACATGGAGAATTCTTGACCAGGTCATAAATTAAAGGTGATGTATTGTAAAGTTCAAAGATTCAGTGATCCTACACGAGTGCTCTGCTATAAGAAGATGCATTTCCATGTTGTTGGTAATAGAAACTTCTCTCAGGTTAGCTTCGTGTTTCCTATCAATTAAAAGAAGACTATTGAATACAGAAGATGTTCTTTCTATGCGGATGTTTAGTAAAAAAACAAGTCCCATGAATGATGATTGTGTCTTGACGGGTCCTGTTTATTTCCTAAATCATAATTACTACCCAAGTAAATATTTTTTAATATGGATAATTTTAATTGAAATGAAGCAGAAGGTTGGTACAAATAAAATTTCTTACACTAATTTGTAGTGTAGATATAATAAGGATAACCATGTCTTTTTGATATGAACATCAACTACAATTATCTTCATAGATTATTAAATGACTTTCAAGATGTAATAGTGATTCCCAAACAAATGTTTGCTCAAGTATATCCAGGCAATACGTTAGAAGTAATTGAAAACCAATGATTGCTTTAGAGCTTCAGATGTATACAATGTCAGGAACATAGGAGGGATCATGAAAAGGCACTAAAATCATTTATATTATTTTTCTATTGAATATTTTAAAAGGATAATTGCATAAGAATGTGAGTCAGATGATTTTATGCATTCATTTGGAGTCATACTTGCAACAAGAAATATGATGAAAAAGATAACTAGAATTTAGATTGTTGCCTATTGGAAGAGCGCCACTCTTTAATATAGCTATGTTATATTGTCACGACCCAAAGCGAGCCGCGAGTGGCACCCACACTTATCTTACTAGGTGAGCAAACCAACAATCTAAACCCCCAACGTTTCTCAGTATAGAAATTTTTGGAATAGTCAAATAAATGCGGAAGATCCACAACTCATTAACGAAATCAAATTAAATAAGCTTCTAAGTATAATACTTATTATCCCCAATCTGGAAGTCATCACATCCATCACAGAACATTCTTCCCTCAAATTACTAAGTCTAAGAGTAATTTAAGAACTAACCTAAGTTAAAGATGGTCCATGTCCGACTTCAAAGACATCAAGACGTGAAGAAGAGAATCCCAGCCCGAGCTAAGGAAATAATTAGCTCACCCCTGAAATCGACGTGCTGAAGACCTGGCAGAGTTTAGGACGAGTCGAAGTCAATGGTGCACTTGCTGGCACTCCACAACAACAGAAGAATAAAAATAGGGGTCAAGTACAAGGAACACGTATTGAGTAGGTTATCAATCGGCCACTCAAAATAGAAAGCAATATATCCGAATAATAATATAAAATCAACCACAATACTTAACAGGTGACAATCAACAAGTAGAAGAACCATTGGCAACAACATCCCAACCCCCGCAACGAGCCTAATGATGACTCAAAAGCCTCACACCATATTCATTTGGAAATGGTTTCTTCGAAATTGAGTAATTACATAAATTCAAGATTCTTCTCTTTACTCTTATCGTGTCGAACGTGACACTGCTCCGATCCCCTAATGCTACGTGTCCAGAACCGTACACTCCGATCCATTATTACTACCATGTCCGGAATTTGACACGCCGATCCATTATTCCTACCGTGTCGGAACGTACACTCTGATTCCCTAATGCTACGGTCCGGAACGTGACACTCCACCATGATTACTAACTACCGTGGTCGTACGTGACACCCGATCCAATATTACCCTACCCTCCCTTATTTTATTTTTTCATCAAGTCTTCTTTATGTCAAGGCGTCATCTTAAGAGAGAGGATTTAAGGCTGAAGATTCGACAGTCTCATCATTCTAACTCCACCACAAATTAACACAATCCACAACATACAAACACAAAATAAAGCATATAGAAGACTTTATAGAATAACTACCACAATACCATATCAATCGCTATTTAGAGTTTATATATCAACATAGAAATAAACATACCTACCTCCACCGACGGATCGTGATCGAGCAAGCTATCTCCCCAATGATTTTGCTTTCCTCTTCCTTCTCTCTTTCCGCTCGTTCTCCCTCTCTGCTTCTTTTTTAATTTTTCTTCTCCAGATTCTTTTTCTTTACCCTAATTATATATAATTATTCATTATATAACAGTACCATTATTTATTTTAAAAGTTATCTCCTTCCCCCCAGTAATAAAGTATTAAAAAACTTACCCAACTAATTTCATAAGGTTTGTCATGAATAGGTCCAAACACACAACAACGCCTTTTTAAAACCATTTAGCAGAAATTCGACCCAGTTGGGGTTTTACGCAACCTGTGACGGCCCCCGTCGTGTCTATGACTGTCCGTCCCTGCAGGTCCTCACAAAGTTCAGACGTTAAAATTAAATTCAGTAAAGGGGTTTTGTGGACGGTCCGTCGTATCTACACGTCCGTGGCTGCAGTTTCCGTGTCGTGAAGTCAAGAGTCTATCTCAGTACCCAGATTGCAGAGTTGGAGTGTTTTGAACGAAGACCCTCGACGGTCCCGTCGTTACCATGACGGTACACAATCGCCTGATCCCGTCGACCCCTCAGTTCTTTTCAAAATATTCTACTGCTCGAACCGACTAAACGGTTTGTTCATATATTCAATGTTTATAAAATCACTACTATTTTTGAGTATTAACCTTTGGATTTCAGTATATGGTATGTCAATGTGCATCGAGGGCACGGGCCATGCTTTCGAGTATATATATATATATATATATATCTATATATATATATATATATATTTAATCGCTTGGAAAATGTTACGTGAGCATAATTCAAATTTCAAAATTCCCTTTTTCATTTAAAAAAAAATCCCAAATTTTGAATCAAAATTTTCAATAAATTGTGCTAATACAATATGAATCTATCGATCTTTTTGAGACATTCTGGAATCTAGGAAAGAACGATACAAAAGTGATAGAATTTTGGTGAAAATATTGATTTTGTGAATCTCAAATCAACAATAACAACTGTATTAGATATCGATCAGTTTGAGAAAAAAAATTTGGAGATTTGATTCCCGTTGAGGTAAAGAAACAAGGTCCTGAATTTTCAATGTATCTGCTATGTGTTGATACAACTAACAAAAAGGTTGAAGATATACATGAATTTTATGAATCATCCATATCTTTTATAATGTTATGTAATCATTTTTGAAATTGTGTTTTCAAAATGGATAAAACTTTATTATCAATACATTACTATTTATGCATCTTGTTTAAATTGATGAGTACTATAATTATATATTCAATAAGTAATTATTATCCATAAGAGGGTTGATTTGAGATCGATACATTACTGTGTGATAGTTACTATGTATACATATATTTAGTACAAATTTGATTTTACATATTATGCCTAAAAGTTAGAGCATAATACATTATCTTATTTTATCTAAAAAATATTGTATTTTATAAAAAGATGAATTATACATAAATTTATCTCAATAACATTTTTATGTGTAATACATAACAAAGTGATGATATGTATTTTATATGTTTAATATGTAATAAAACATGAAACTGTTGAATTTGATATTTATAATGTATCATGTACACATCAATTAATTTGATACAAAATATTTTGTTTATAGAACATTATGATTTATCTATCAAGTGTTTATTCAGTAATGTGTATAGATATATAACCTTCAAACTTGAATAAGTTTGAACAAAATTAAAGAGTGTAGATACATAGCAACGACTAAACATGGTAGATTATACGATTCGTAATAATTATGTATCATATGAATATTAAAGACACGAGACACACAAATTTAGATATTAAAATAAATCAGAATTCATATGTGTCAGAAAAAGATTAACACCAAAAAATTTAAAAAAATCAAACAGTTACTCTATTAATGTCATGTCATATACATAACAATTAATACGATACAAACTAACATTCTTACGAAAACATTATGGTTGATGTGTTCACAACAATATTTTATAAACTATACATTATACGTGCAATTGTCCTCAATAGAACATTTGTGTGTGAGATACATAACACGATGATGAGTTGATATGTATATGATACATGTACTATATAATAATGTTTCAAAATTGTTGAGATACATACATACATATATATATATATATATAATATTTTAGCTATAGAACATTATGATTTATGTATCAAGTGTATTTATTGAGTAATGTGTACAAATATATCACCTTTCAATTTGAATAAGTCTGAACAAAAATCAACGAATGAAAATACATAACAATAACTAATACATAGTAGATTATACAATTTGTAACAATTATGTATCATATAAATAATTAAAGGCATGAGACTCACAGATTTATATATTAAAATAGACCAGAACTCGTATTTATCAGTAAAAAATTAACAATTTTTTAAAAAAATTATCCAGCTACTCTATGAATGTCGTCTATATATATACATAACTATTAACATGATACAAACTGATGTTCTTATAAAAACATTAGTGTTATGTATCCATAATAATATTTGATAATGCCGATATATACATAAATTTCTGGTTGAATAAGTTTGGTGTATTTATATGATAGTAAAAGAGAATGAAATTTGTAATGGTTATGTATTAAATACATAACTATGAACATGATACACATTAATATGTTTTCATAAATCAAGGTTATGTATTAAAATAAGATTTAATATAATACATTGTACATGATGAAATTGTAATGTATCAAAATGCTGAAATAGAAGTATTATGCATTAATTTAAGAAACAGAAACAACTAGATACATTAAAAATCTGAACTCATAGGTATTAGAAAAAAAAGATTGAAAATAATGATGAAGAAATTCCTCTACACTTTTTCCTTTGCTCTGTATCAACTCCTGCGACTTCTTTTCACTTTCAACAGTGGCGTCACACATGGATCTCGACCTAAAGCCCTTATTGGAGCTACCAACAACTCGACCTTTTTTTTTAATCTTTTTGACATTTTCCTACAATCGATTTTGAAGTCGAAGATACATCCTTCTTCGACTAAATTGGAAAATCAATATTAGATGAGGTTAATTGGATAATTTCAATACTAAAAGAAGGAGCATCATCCATATATATCAGGACTTTGAAGACGAAGAATAAAAAAAATTAGAATAAAAAATGATGAATTGTAAGTTGGAGAAAAAAAAACTATCTATTGAGGAAGTTGAAATCGATTAGCGCTAGAAAGAAAAAAAATTGAAATTCAAAATTATAATGAATGAAGTAACTACTCAGATTGAAGGAGAAATAGAAAAAGATCGAAAGAGTGAAAATAGAAAGAGAGAAATGTGCATTTTGGAGTTGAGAAGTAATGTATTCGGATGAGTGGGACTTTGGAGGAAAAAAGAAACTTTTACAATATTTTGATGGTAGGAAATAATATTAAATATGGCAATTAAGGATGTGTAGATAGGTATTTTTTTCATAAAATCAATACGACGTTTGTTGACAATTTTAAATCTAATATTACTAATACATGTACAAGTCATTAGGAAATTTAGAGAAAATTATGAAAAACGGAAGAGGGCCTATTATATCCTCGAAGTATTAGAAATGGTACAAATTATCCTCTATCCACCTATTGGCTCCAAAATGCCCTTCTCATCCACCTATTGACTCCAAAATACCCTTCTCATCCACCCATTGGCTCCAAAATACCCTTCTTATTCACTTTTGGGTTAAAATTGATCACTTATTTAATGATTTTAAATTTAAACTATTTAAATATTTTTTAAAATACATGGCGCTCAAATATTCATTACAATTTAATTTATTAATATCATTCATAAACCAACCTACTACCCACACATTAATAATTAAATCTCACACAATTAATAAATCAATTCTACTATCAAAATCGTCTTAAACACTACTAAAACAAGACGAAGTTGTTCAAGTCTGAATCGAAGCCCTAATCTAATTTAGGTTGAGCCGCATATTTAGGAAAACACTTTCAATAGGATTCTCTTTCAAGTTTGAATTCGAAATTTACAATTAAATGTAAAGAAGTAGTGCATCCCGAATTAATTCATACCTTTTTTTAAAATATAATTGTATAAATATTTATAATTTTTTTAAAATATTAAAAATTTAACATATTATTTTTTTAAAAAAAATCATCTATTAAGTACCATCACATAATTGAGACAAAAGATTAATTAAGATGAACATAGTATTTAATTAGTAATGGGTGAGTAGTGAAGTTATTTATGAATTATATCAATAAGTTAAATTATAATAAATATTTGAGTTTCATGTTTTTTTAAAAATATTTAAATGATTTAAATTTAAAATCGTTAAATAAGTGATCAATTTTGAACTCAAAATTAAAGGTGGGTGACGAGGATATTTTGAAGTCACTAGGTGGGTGGGAAAGATATTTTGGAGTCAATAGGTGGATGAATGATAGTTTTGTACCATTTCTAATACTTAGAGGATATTTTAGGCCTTTTTCGTTATAAAAATAGTCTTTCATGTATAGGGTTTAAATTATTCTGGTCCTTTATCTATATAATCCAATGATAGCCTAAAAACTAACTGTAAACATAAAAAAAAATTGTTAAGTTCAATTGTGGGTTCGACGTTGTTCTTCCTTCTTCTTTGTTCGCCATTGGTTCTCCTTCATGTTCTTTTTTTGCGATTTCTGCTCCAAAAATCCTCTCATATTCATCAATGAAAGCGATAAAACAGGACACACACATCCCTGGATTATCCTAGTGAAATATGAACTAACTATAAGTGAGAACAACAGAGGAAATAAATAATTATAGGTGGATATACCATTAAAATACATTTAAAATATACTCAAGGAAACTATAATATTATGTTAGGAATAAATGGCTAGAGTAAGTAAGCATATAATATAGAAAACGAGACAGTTGACATAACCTGTCAACAACAAAAAGATAATTATAAGAGAACAAGATGAATCGATGAAAATATATATACTAGAAAAATTATCATAGAAGGATATCACAACAGATACTATAGATACCCTATGATAGATCAGAGCAGATAGGCAAACTATGTAATATAATTGTTTACCCAGAAGGTAAATGAGAAAAATTAAAACACCTATGGTTAGTAACAGGATTTAATAATGATGAAGCATGATAAAAATGATTAAGCACAAAATATAAGATACAAATATTGGATCAAATACTAACAAGAAGAAATCTATAATTTCGAATTTTACACAAAAACAAAAGATATGTTATTAGGAGGATGCCATTTTTAGATATAAGATTTTCACCCCACCTCTACCAAAAACACATTGGTGGTTAACTATCACTTCGTGGAAAACAGAATAGGAGCAAAAGAGTAAGAAAATAAGCACAGAAAAGCTATGGAATGGATAAAAGGCCGTGAAAAAAGAAACCAAGAAATGAAAAATATAGATAAGAACAAGAAACACAATAAAATTATTTATATTTAATATAGAAAGTCCAAATATTAATGAACATTAAACAATTATACAATGATTGACCCATTGGCAATGATGGAGTAAACATAAACAAAAGTAAAATTGAACTAATAGATGAAATAGTATAATTACACAAAAAACCATTAAAGTAATAAACTTTGATGACCTACAAGAATTTTAAAATACATATAAATGAATTATTCGAAAGAAGAATTACATACAGAAGTAATAGGCAAACCATACAAGGCCGGCATTTATATTATAAAAATATATGACAAAAAAGAGGAAATAGTAGAATGTGTATGATAGATTACAGAAATCTAAATGCCAAACTAAACATATAACTCCCAATACCTAATAAGAATACTAAAATTAAGACTACATACAAGGATTATAACTATTTTTAGGCAATTTGACTGTACATTCGTGGATTTTATCACTTAAAGTTGAAGAAGTATATCTAAACAACTACACATGCCACAGTAACTCGCAAGGTTTCTATGAATGGATATGTATTATACCTTTTATGGATAGATTTGTTTAACAATTAGAAAATTGTCATTGTTATACATAGATGATATATTGTTCATTTCTAAACACAAGAAGAACATATAAGGTTATTATAAAATTTTATTACATATAATAAAAAAATTCAGGATTATCTTAAGCAAAGTAAAGCAGAAATAAGAAACCACATGATAGAATTTTTGTAATACAATAATAACAACAGGGAATAAAATGCAACTCATATGTACGAAAAAATAATCACACTGGATGGAAAATATAGATCCAAAAAGGAAGTTACAATCATTTTTAGGATAGTAAATCAATAGAGATACATACCAAACTGCAGCATTTAAAACGGCATTGTACAACAACTCAAAGAAAGATGTTGGAATATTATTTTGACAATAAAGATTAAAGAACATATAAAAAATATCAAAAATTATGTAAAAATTACCAAAAATTATCATTTCCCTGATGAAATAAAACATTCATATATATAGTTGAAACTATATGTCAAGTGACTCATAGTTTGGATGAGTATTAAAATATAATATAATAAAGAAAGCATAGACATCACATGGCAGGTATTACTTAGGTCATATACTGAAGCACAGGCAAAATGGGAGATAATATCCATAACAAAAAAAATACGATAAAAAATTATTTGGCATTATAGAAAATGTTTTATTAGGCATTCGAACCATACATAGTTTACGATAACTTTTTTGTGAAACAGATAGATACACAAGTAAAATGGTGGATCACCAAAATATAGATGATTCAGTTACGACAAAAAATAAGAAGATTGAACATTAAATATATTGAATTTATATCATTACATTGAGTTATAAACTGATGAAATCTTATGGGCAGACTACCTCTAAGAGAAATATGATGAAAGACTTATTGGCATGATGAAATCTATGCCAGAAAGCTGGAAAAATGAACAGAATAGTCAAAACAAATGAAAACTAACAGTCATCAGCATGACTCTAAAGACGCGCGAGCTACGTCGTGCGGCATACGGAAACCATCAACTGCAGAAACTAACAGGAGACGTTGGGAAGAACTCCTTAACACCTCACGATACTACCAATGTTGCATGTACCAAGCAAAGGGAGTTATGGAGAACCACACCAAAAAATACAAATCTAAATAGCAATATTACAAACCATTTACTCTCTCAAAGGTACAGATAATAGAAACCGCACGTACCACAACATCTACTATGCAGGCCAGCCTGCATAAAGAGAAAAATACATACAATCATATCATCCCGAACATACATTGAAATTTATACAAGTTACAAAACTTTAAACCAAAAACCTAAATTCACTACGACATCAGAAAACCCAGATACCTAACCGAAACTCCAAGGTTATAACCAGTTTATAGCGCCAACCAATAACAAACCCGAAACTTAGTAAAACTGTTATTAACTATGGATTATTAATACTGTTTATACATATACAGGTGAAAATAAGTGGAATCCCAGAGGTTCCCCACAAAAGCCCATTTTTTAATATATAAAAAGATACAAAAGGAAATCTATTTTTTATAAGATTTTAGCACAGCACCAGGCAGAGATACTCTATGACGAAATAAAACTCAGATGATTCAGATAGTGAAAGATTGGTTTATAACAGCGAGAAATGGATGAATCCCCCCAGTAAGATATAGGCAACATCCAGAGATATCAAGAGTTGAGATACCCAGCTTCTATGCCTACAAAAGGATATTGGCTGTCAACTAATTATTTAATCACTAGTCATAACTATTTACATAGGCAACTCCATATTGAGGTACTCATTCAACGAGACCACTTAATGATATACGGCAAATTCAAGAGAATAAGAACAGCAATATGGAAGTAAGTCTAACAGAAATGGATTTGTCCCCCTGTTAAAACCTAGAAGGCTATGCACAACTAGAGTCGATAAAGCAGGGATTCATATCCGAAAGATCTGCTGATCAGATATTGGGCAGAGCTAGGGACACAAATACCTCTGATCATATTGCTCAAAAATGTAGCAAGGAGGTATGACGTAATTCCCTGATGTAAACTTTTAGAATTCAAAAAAAAAGGAGAAAGAAATATGTAAATTAAAGATTAAATATTTTGTTTTTTAGTGTCCGGCTGAATATCAGCCATATGTAATAAAAGTAAGAATCTTTTAGTTTGTCGTCTGCGTCGGCGAAAGAAACCAAATGTAGCAAGTCGTAAAGTAATAGTTTGTCGCCATCATGTAAAAGTTTGGGGGCGGGGCCAATTATGTAAAGTAAATAGTATGATGTGTAAATTTATGTGTATAAATAGAGGAGCTTTCCTCATAAATAAAACACACCTTCATCCATACATCTTCATCTTTCTCAATATTTTCTCTAAAACGCTTCCACCCCAAAATTGGTATCCTTTTATTGATGAGTTCATTTTAACTGTTGCGGGGATGATGACATCTGTTATACACATCGTCAAAATTTACCAAGTATAAAGAAGATGATTCTATTTTCATTTTTTATTTGTTATGGATATTCGACTTTGATGAATATAAGTTTTGTAGATGTTAAACAAAATGTAAAGGCGAAGTAAGAGGGAAGAAGAAGACTAATGTGGTACTCCACAGTTTACACTTAACAATGTTTTTCTGTTGTTAATGCTTTAGTTGGGGGGGTTTCTTTAAGATTATGACGGGCTAAATGATACTTTTCATGTATACTTTAAGGACTATTTAGATAAGATGGTATAGAAAAAGGATCAAAATAATTCAAACCCTATACTTTAAGGACTATTTTCATCATATTTATGTATATAGCTCTTTATTTGTTATTGTATTGTGAAACAAGAGATAAGAAGTCTATATTTATCATAAATAGCGGTAGTTTTAAAAAAACTTTATAATAAAGCGATAATTTAGGATTTTACAACGGATAATTTAGGATTTTATAGCGGATACACTTGGGGTGTTTGAATTGACTTATTTTTAGTGATTTTTAATCTTTACATTAGTACTTTCTTATTTTGAAAATGTTTAGATAACATAAAAGCTGCATAAAAGTACTTTTTTTTAACTAAAAATGTACACAATTTCTTTTTTTGACTTTTAACTTGTAAGTCATTTAAAAGAAGTCAATCTAAATAGCCCCTTACTATCCAAGCGAATACATATATTATATATGCGTTGATACACTTATTAAGTGTGAGGATACATTATTATTATTATTGTTGTTGTTGTTGTTGCTGTTGCTGATGTCGTTGTTGTTGTTGTTGTTGTTGTTGTTGTTATTGTTATTGTTATTGTTATTGTGTATGTGGATAGGTTTGGTGATTAAACAAAAGGAAAATTAACAATTAAGTCATAATACCTTACATATTTAATCAAAATAACAACACTTTAAAATATTTATTTAAAATGTTAGAATAGTAATATTTTAACAAATAAAGTGTATCCTAATATTCATTTACCTTCCTTTTATTTCTCAAACTAGGGAACTTCACCGCGCTAAGTGCGATCGTAAAGGAATTAATATTTCGTCTCTAATCAATTTTAATTAAATTATCATATATATAAATTATATTATGGAGAGTATTTTTAAATGACGAGAGAAAATAACACTTAATAAATTTAATATTTTTGAAATAAGGATAGTGTATTCTTTAATATTTTTGAAATAAGGATAGTGTATTCTTTATCAAAATAAATTATTTATTTTTTTAATTATTTTGTTTTTAATTTTACCTTCTTAGTAAATATCGATATTGAAATCATCCCATACAATAGTTTACAAAAATTGCATTCTTACATTCTCCCGAATTAGGTAAGAAGCACAAAATCTTTATTGAAAAATGAGAATACACATGTTAGTAGAATAAAATGAAATCATTAAAGGAAAATATTTTCAAAAAAGAAAAAAGAAAATATAAGGATTTAAAATTCATCGTCAAATTTGTCATTTTCTCCCTAGTTAGGTAAGAACATGTTTTCCTTATGTATTTCATATTTTTTCACTTGTGAATTGTGATCAAATAAAAATTTATGATGAGAAAATTTTTATAAGGTGTAAAATTATAGACCAAATATATAAACAGATTTCTAAACTTGTTGATCAAATATATAAACAGATCTCTAAATTTGTTGCGTGTAAAATTATAGGCCAAATATATAAACAAATATAAGTTTTTAACTTGCTCATAAAGCATACTTGTCTATAAAAGATCAAAACCACAAAATAAACTTGTAGGTATTGTAATATCAAAAAACTAATAAAATTTACTATTACGTGAAAATTATTAATAAACAACCAGACTTGACTTAAAAATCTAGAAAATTATAATACATCAAACCTAAGGCATTATGATATCTCATAAGAAATTTTGAAAGGGTAGATAATTTAAGCTCATCCGAGTAAGAGTATTTTCTTTCTACGTTTTTCAACTCCATCGTTCTCTGCTTCCTCTTCTTTTCTGTTTCTTTTTGCACTAAAAAAAATCTTTATTCTTTTAATTAAAAAACTCATAACCTAAAATTTTTTTAAACAAATGTATCTGTCATCAACTAATCACAAAATTAGACTTGAAAATGTCTTCGGGTTAATATATAAAGGCATCACCTCTTCATATTTTCCTTTCTATCTTACAATTTCCATTTCAAATTGATTGTCTTGTTTTGATTCGATAAGATATTTAAGAAAGTTATTCTTTTAATTTTATAATATTTAATTAAAGATATATATAATGTAGCAAAAAGGGAAAGAGACATTTTTTCTTTGAAATAGATTTAGAAAATATAAGACAAACAAATTAAAAAAAAAAAACAAGCAGATGAATTGTGTCCTCCCTAAAAAATGTTAAAACTTCCTGCATCAAATTTATATATATATTATTCACAAATAATTAGCAGTGGCACCACCAATAAAATGACCTACTAAAACATGTACTAAGAACACCTAAAATTTTATCATAATTTGATGGATGCCTTTATACTTACGTAGACAATATTCTCTATCATCTTTTCATGTTCCTAATCAAACATCTAATAGGGTCATCAAATCCAAAGCAATCATACTTTACAAAGATACACTTTTTGCAGCAATTTTTGACGTACGTAGCTCACATGATTTTTCTATGACCATCTCATCAAACGTCAAAAGCAATTTCCTCCAACATCACTTGAATTCAATTCAATCCTCCAGTAATATATTTGTAACAATTGGAAAGATATATTGGTGATCATTTTAAATGACCATCTATAAACATATTAAACGAGCAATGTAGAAAAATCATTAAATTACAAATCAAAATGAAATTCATACAATGAAAATACATGTAATAAACAATGATAAGAACTACATATACATAATCCACTTAGACTTAGATTACATGGGAAAGAATTTGAAAAGAAAAAAACGCTCCCATATATAGTACATGTGTGATTTGTCAAAATAATTGAAAGCAGCCGTTATGAAAATGTAGTATAATTAGTGAGGATAGCTCATAGCTGTTTTGGAAAAGAAGTATTTGTGGGTTCGGTTACTATTTATTTAATAATATAATTTATGTAGAAATAATTAGTAAAAAAAATATTTTAAACTATTAATTTATCTACCTTTTATGTTATTTTCAAATAATATATGTTACTCCATCTCGTTTTATGGGGGGGGGGGATTTTAGGAAGTCAACGAAATATGATTCATTAGTCTTCTTTTAGTTTCTTTACGTTATTTTCAAAATATATGCAACTTTTTTTTGTTTCAATAAAACTAAGGGAGTCAACAAAATTTTATTATGTTTTTTAACTATGTTTTTCTAAAAAAATCTTATATTGTTACATTGCGTTTTTAAGCTTGTTTTTTATGTAATTTTTAAATATGTAACAAATTAGAAATTAAAACGAAGAAATAAAGTTTTCAAATCATTATATTTATATTAAAATGTTCAACATCTTTAACTCCAATCGTGTAATGCATAAATTATAGAAGATAAACATAACAATTTTGTACAAAAATAATAGATATATGTATATTTATATAGCATATTTAAGATCACACACAATTTACAAAATATTTCACTACACAGAATTTTTGTATATACAATATAAATTTTAATTTTAATTTGATTGGTTCCACCTAATATTATACTTGATATAATAATTATTAAGAGCTAGCGTAACATTATTTATTACTTTTCATATAATAAATTGATTATGAGAATAACGCATATAAATGAAGAAATAACATAAATAGAGGTAAAACTAATAATAATAACTAAGATGTGTCTGCTAGAACAAAATGTTATCATCTTTACGATTTGCTTGCATGAATTACCTTTCTAACCTTTGATCATCATTCACTTCATATATAGAAAGTTGTTCTAGAATTATTTATTCTTGGATATATTTTTTTGTTAGAAATGAAAATTTATTTTATTCTTGGTTATTTTTAATACACCATATACATCCTATTCATTTAATTATTTGGTAAATTAGCTTTTTATCATCTTTTTTAAAGAAAATTTCAATCTAATATAGATTATTAATTTTAATCACACCTAATTTATTTTCACGTATAGTCATTAGTAGCCAAATAAATATTGAAAGATTAAATTTCATGATATTTTATATAAAACGTAGCCTTTTTTTTTATAAACATAAATGAATATCACACTAACTCCACTAAAGAAGAAAAGAAGTCTAAGTAATAACAAGAATAAATAATAGGTAATAACAATAATTAAAATGTTTCTAGAACTATTAATTTTTTTTTATTATCATTCTTGGTAGATTTTTGTTAGTGTGAAATTAGATTTTTGCTCTTGATCATTATTCACTTCTCATATATAGAATGATAATTCTAGAATTATTTATCTTTCTTTTTAGATTTTTGTTAGTGCGAAATTATATTTTTGCCCTTGAGTCCCACTTCATTCTTCTATATAATAGAATAGAATTAAATAATAAATAAATATATATAATAGAAATATTATTATAATCAAGTAAATCAAATTGCTCTTTTAAATAAAATAATGAGTTTGTGGGGTCAACACTGACATATTTTGTGGGGGGGGGACTCGTGAAAAGGAAATTGATTCTTCAGGAAAACTATTTGACATTAATTATGCAAATTAAATTTAAGCAATTTGTCCATATATATTTAAAAATTACAAAAATTGTCTTGGTCGTCCTATATTAATGACTCACTTCTATATAATACTAGATATCATGTGTCCGCATAAGCGGCAGGTTCACGTAATGTTAGTTTTTTTCTTCTAATTTAATGTGACACAATGAAATTTGGAAGGTGAACTAATTTTTTTATTTATTTTCAAAAAAAAAAAAAAATAATTTTTAAATTATTAATTTAATGAGCACCTTTTAATGTTATTTTGAATAATATATGTTCTCCATTTGTTTTATTTTATGTGATACAATTTCTTTTAGGAAAGTAAATGACATTCCTTATATGACCTCACATATTTTTATAAAATTGGGGGGTGCAGTTTAACTCTGATTCATAGCATTTTTTAGTTCTTACGACCTCCTTTATTTTCAACATATATAGGGCAGACTTCTTTTGTCTCGATAAAAAATAAGGGAGTCACAATTCATTATGTTTTTAAATACTTTTTTTCTAAAAATATCTTAAATTGTTACATTGCGTTTTAAGCTTCTTTTTAATGTAGTTTTCAACTATTAACAAGTTAGCAAATTAAAACGAAGAATTAAAGTTTTCAAATCATTATATTTTTATATTAAATGTTCAAAATCTTTACAACTCCACATATATGCACAAATTAATAGAAGAAGCCAAACGATTTTAAATAATAATAATATATGGAAGCTCATTCCATAATAGACAGCATATATAGATTTCAATTTTTTAATTATGTGACTCCCTCCTTTTTTTTTATAATGAACTTATTTTTTATTTCATTTCAAAAGAAAACAATTCGGAATTTTATTTTTTTATATAGCATATTAAAGATCAGCCCAATATTAAAAATGTTAGCAATACCAAAATTTAATATACATATAAAATTTTGATTTTAATTTTGATTGGTTGCTTCCAAATTTATAATTGATATATCATTATTAAGAGCTTAAAATATCATTATTTATAATACTTTCATATAGAAATCGATATACATATAAGTCATAAAAATGAAGAATAAGCAAAAATGAAGTAATACTAATAATAATCCTGAAGTATATTTCTAGAACTATTTAATTTTCTTATTATCATTCTTGGTGAGTATTTTTGCTTGCATGAGTTTACAATTTTTACCTTTGAGCATCATTCAGCAGCTTCATTATAGAAAGATGTTTCTTAAAATTATTATTCTTGATGATTTTTGTTAGAATGGATTATTATTTTTAATTACGTAGTCATCTTAATTACGAAAAAATATATCATCCCTTCATTTTTATTTATAAGTTACTTTTTAACATCTATTTCTTTAATTTCAATCTATATATCATTATTGAATTTCATCACACTAATTTATTTTCAAGTATATTAATTAGAAGCCAAATAAAGATTGAAATAATTAATTCATGATATTTTTATATAAAAAATAGGCTTTTTTTATAAGTCATAATATTTTAAAAAATATACGAATTAAATTAAAATAGAATAGAAAATAGAGTAATATAAAATAGATATCACAGACTAACTCACAAAAGAAATAAAAAGGAAATGAAGTAATACATAAAATAAGTTAATTGTAATAACATAACTTAAGATGTTTCTTTCTATCCTATTTTAATTTTTCTTATCATGCTTGGTAGATTTTTGTTAGCATGAATTAAAATTTTTGGAACTCTTGATCATTATTCACTTCCTGATAGTAGAAAGATAATTTTAGAATTATTTATTATCTTTTTTCATATATTTTTATTAGCGTGAAATTACATTTTTGTCATTGATCGTCCTCTCACTTCACTCTTTTATGTAATAGAAAAATAAATAATAATAAGCATAATATATTTGGTTGTTTGGCATTACAAATCTATTACAACTTTCTTGATATCATAACATAGAAACATTCTATAATCTTTATGAATTGACAAATTTGTCCTTGATGGTCCTTAACTTTGCTCTTCTATAATATATATATATATATATATTATATATAATGATGTTACTATTTACTTATTTTTTTAAAATAGGATTTTATTTTCATTTGTCACTTACGACAAATAATAATTTTTTTCATGTTTTACCTTTAACATTAAATACTATTCTTCAATTATTTTTGAACAGTTAATACTAAGTATCAATTAATAGAAATAGTGTGATAAAACATATACGACGAAGTACCGAAATCACATACTTTCAAGATAACATTATCATTTGTCTTGTATAAGTTTATAATTATAAAAATCTTTCAAACTAATACAATAATATAAGTGATGATAATTAATATGATGCGCGAGATATATTAATCGTTAAATAAGATATATCACATTTTATACATAATATACTAATCTGAAGCGCAAAATAATTAATGTGATGCGTGAAAATAATTTTTTTAAAAAATTTATAAAACTAATAATAAATAAATAATAATAAAAGAACTAAAACGTGAAATTTGTGTCTTTTTTCTAACATATATCAGTAATATTTTGTTAACGAGGGTATCAATCTATACCGTAAAAAATGAACATGTATTCTTTATTCATCAATTTTTGATAGAGTTCGAGAATTTGAAAACCCTTGGCCTCTCTTATCCACTCTCAAAAAGAAAACCCCCATTTTCAATTTTGAAGAGTTCACTCCTCTCTGCAAACCCCCAAAAGCCACAGTTACAGTAAACAAGCAAAAATGGCGGTGCCTTTAGGACTTTTCTCAGATTTCTCTACTGTACAAACGGCCTTATTTTTGAAGTCGTCGTCGTCTTCTTCTGTAAGGCTTGCCGGTAATCTGCGGATGGCGACATTCGCCGGCTCTGCGAAGGAAGCTACAACGGAGACAAAGAAGAGGGAACCAAGAGGCATAATGAAACCAGGTCGAATTTCGCCGGAAATGCAGGCCTTCCTCGGCGGACTTCCGGAGATTCCTCGTACTCAAGCACTCAAGTTCATTTGGGCTCACATCAAACAACACAACCTTCAGGTATACCTGATTTTGGATGACTATATCGTATTGTATTGTTTTAATAAATATAATATTTGGATAAACTGAACATAATGTTTTACATCTTAACCCAACAATTTGAAAGATAAATATACAGGAAACTAGAGTGCCGGAGATATAATGACACCATCACATCAAATCGGTTCTTATACAAAATGAGACTTTTTTTTTTTAATCAGTATTGGAATGAACGGTGTCCAGTTAGAGTGGATCTAATATAATTGACTGCTACAAGTTTTGGATTGACTGTAGTTGATTGAATAATCGATAATTTGATATGTATATATCTTCTTGTTATTGTTGCATTAATGGGCTTCTTTTGGCTTTTATTCGGAACATATGTGCTGTAGATTATTTCGTTCTGGTGGTTAGCAGTAGCCTATGGGGATTTTATTTGATTATGCTTCCTTGACACTTAGAAAGAATTAGAAGCTTCTTAGTTTTTGATTGGGGTCTATTATGTAAATTTCGAATAATTCGGACACATTTTTAACACACATAAGAGGGATTCCCAAATGGTATGTTGATTGTCACTTGGGGTTCACGCGGAATGAGAAATCTTTTCATTTGCATTTTTCACGTATCTGCATATATAGATATATATTCATAATATAGATATATATAATATATACTATATATAATATATATATATATATATATATATATTATATATATCATCCTTCTGCTATGGCTTATTTGTTAAATGCTCAGTCACATGATTTGTTAACCTCTTTTAATTTATGTTGGTTCTTATGAAATGAGTCTTCCGAAGTTGGTTATTGCATGAATATGTGATATGCATCTTCTCACTCTCAAGTAGAATCATAGTACTTTGGTGTAATTGGCATCGGTAATTCTGTCCCTTGATTCAGTAACATGCATGTTGTAGGGTTATATTTTCCTAAATGATAATGTCTGCATCATCTGTAGTTGCTAAGGATGAATCACTGGCTTTTTAACTGTTTATGAATTTGTAGCTCTTTTATTTCTAGCCCAGAGCTTAGTTTGCCTGAGACAAGACAATAGTTATGTTCATGATCTCTCTCTCTTTGTTTTTGTATCCAAATGATGTGCACGGTAAATGAAAATATGAAAGTGACGTCTCAATTTGTCATCAATGGTGTTGCCTTGGTTAATCAAAGAGAGGCTATGTGCTGTTTCATGTAAACCATTTTTATGCTGTCTGTTTATTATGCATTGGGTTCATTCAATAACCGTTTTGAATTGAGCATGATGCCTGGATCATTTGTGCAGTCAACTTCCCCTAATCAAGAAAGTGCCAAGCTTATTTTCTGTATCTATTTATTATCTGTTTCTACTTCCCTCTTAAACCGAGTCTTGGTGATGCTGTCCTTTGTGCAAACTTCAACCTTGATATTTAACACAGTTGTTGAGTAATCTATCTGCAATCTTAATGATATTTGTTTCCATATTCGGTTTGTCAAACTGTTCACGAGAACATAGTCAGGTTTTAAGTTGCTTAGACCCTCCAAAATGTTGTTGCTTAGACCCAGTATATAATTACTTATCGTGTTTGTATTGTGGATTATGTTTGTAGGATCCGGAGGACAAGAAGGTGATAATCTGTGATGACAAGTTGAAGAAGATTTTCGGAGGTAGAGATCGGGTTGGATTCCTTGAGATCGCTGGATTGATTAGTCCTCACTTTCTTAAGTGATCAAAGTTGACAAAAATTAAGGAAGGAAATCTCTCTTTCATCATTTTTTCTTTTTGCTAGAATGGATCCTCTTTCATCATTTTTTCTTTTTGCTAGAATGGATATTTTGAGGATATATCTTTTAGGACTCAAATATGTGGTTTGGTGCTTTGAAGGTGTCTCGACATATGACGAGACACAAGATTAAAAGACATTTAATTCTAAAGTTTTTCTTCCTTGAATTCTTTGTTAAGTCTCTCAAAACTACAAAAGCATATTAAAATGGAGGGAATAGTTTTTTTTTGTTTGGGAAATTTGACTGCTAATTTTGTTTTTTTTTTCCTCAAATCTTCATATTTAGCTTTTGCTTTTGCAACTTAACTAGTTACTAGGTCTCGAGAAGGAAATCCTGCCAACTCTTGGTCCAATGGTTAGGTTGAGTATGACTAACGGTATAGTAAAGGATTTACTTAATTTTCGTGGTATACTTTTTTGTTCAAGAAAATAAAAATTACAATTTGAATTTTAGCAATTAAATTTACCAACTTTAAAGAGCGATTTTAGATTATAACTCTATAATTTAAGGAGCTATCACTAGTATAAAAAATTGAACAGTTCATAATCTCTAATTGTTTTAAGTGCTATTGAAGTATTTAAATTCAATTCATGTTACAAATCTCACTTACATTGCTATTTACTTAAATCTAGTAATTACTACAACTCAATAAATAATAACCCTTGAACAATATCGATTATCATAGAATAACTCTCTAGTTCTTCTTTCTTTCATTGCATATGTAACACCTCAAAAATTCTACGTTAAGGATCCTAACCACTTGTTTTATGTGTATTAGCTTGGATGGGAGATGTATTATTTGTATATATGTGCTAAGGTCCATCCTCAGGTGTATGAAGTGTACCGGATGTGGTTTAAGGTCATAACGGACCTCTAATACTAAATAGAGTTCAAAATCTGCCCGTCTACTAATTTTTCACATTAATTGATGCAAGGGTCAATTTTAAATGTTCGTATTGGCTATATAATGAAGACTTATGTAGATCATAACCTATAAATTAAATGTGTGAGTCTTTGTAAAACATCTATCAAATCAAAGATACTTAAGTCTTCTTTTTAATACATTAAACCTTTCATCTATCTAATATTTGTACACGAAGTTATGCCATTTTAATGTACACTATCAAGCCACGCATCAGTTGCGTGTCAGAGGCATTTTCTGCGCGATATCGCACTGAGGCAGTGGCTATTGCCTTCTTGCTACCTGGCTAAGTGCTTGACACGTTTTCAGCGCAATAGCGTGCATCAAAAGACTCTTAATAACTCCTCAAGACATTTTTTGTTTAAATATTTATTTTAAAAGAGAAGTTCTCAAGAAACTAACTTACTCCGAGATAAGTTTTGACCATAAAATTTCATAATTTCTTTATCTTAACACTAATTAATACCTTGAAATACATATATTTTCAAGAAAATCCACCTCTAAGGAAACTTTATTTCACGAGGCGCCTAGGTAGATTGGTGACATGGCGAGTCTTCACAATGTGTTATGGATTTTCCTAAGAAATGCGCCGTCTATAATAGCAAACATCCATGTATATTGAGGTATCATCTACACTCTTTCTTCTTACGTAATGGCTTAGAAACTTTGTAAGAATTTTGTCACTTAGCAAATAATTTTGTATGTCATTCTCATCATAATTTATCATTAATGTCTACATAGTAGACATAGCAGGTGAAAAACGAACTAGTATTAATTTTTTTGTTATAGCTGATATATTTTCATAAATATTAAGGCATCTAAGAAGGGAAAGAATATTTTTTTTTTATCAAATTTTAATTTAAATCTGATATTTTTTTGATAAAGCACGCTACCTAGTTTAGATTAAAAAAATTCTCTTAGTTTATTCACCTCTTGGATAATTTTTATTTATTTATTTATCACGTAATCATTTTTTAGTCTAATAAATTAATACCCTGCATATAGCTTAATTTTTATGTAATAAATGTATTTGATAGGCCCTACATACTATAGACGCTCAAAAGACCTTAATATATTATATATTATATATATATATATATATATATTTTTATATGATATATTATATATATATTTATTATATTTATAAGGCATGCCTCTCTCTCTCGTCTCTCTCTATCCCTGACTTCGTCCCCTCGCGTTTCGGCTCCTCTGCTCTCCTCTATTCTCTCTGCCTTCTCCCCTCGCCGTTTAGGCTGCCTTTCTCCCCCTTTTTTCCCCTCCCACCCGCTGCTCCCCTCCCCCTTCGTGTTTCTCCCCCCTGATGCCCCCCCCCGCTCCCCTTTCTCCTCCCTCTTTTTCCTCCTTGTTTCCCTCCTCCTCCCTCCCTCTTCTGCTGTTGCCTTCCGTGTCCCCTTGCTTTTCCTTCTCCGCCGCCCCCCTTTTTCTCTCTTGCCCCCGCACTCTCCCACCTTTCTGCCTTCTCCCCCCTTGGCCTCCTCCCGAAGCAAAAAGTTGTTTTTTTAAGACCAAATCATCATTGCGCTATATACATATTTATCAATATATTTTTTATATTTATTTATTTATTTTTATGGGAATTTTTCATACGTAGTTATTTAATTTGTGGAATAATTTCTAAATTTACTTTGCTTGATATTTCTAATTATATTTAAAATTTATATTATTATGTTGATTTATATTATTATTTAATTACTTTTTTATTTATTTATAATTAATGTTGATTGAAAATGTGAATATGTACTTTTAGTTCAATTATTTTAATGTGTTTAACATATTAATTTAGTAAAAATAAAAATTACTTCAAAAATTTTTAATAGATATTTAAAATGATTTTTCTCTATAAATAATTTTAATATCAAACGGGAATTAGTACTCATTCTTTTTAGTATTTGACTTTTAAAAGCACTTTTAAAAAATGATTAATCAAACTCAATTTATTTTTCAACACCGCTTGTCAAATGAATTAACCAAACACAAGCTATTATTTCTCAAGACACTTTTTTGAAAAATATGAGAGTTGCTATATTAATTGGCATCAAAATTAGGAACTGGATTAGGAATTTGATTGAGTTTTTCGGTCTAAACTAGACACATAGTGATATTAGGCGTGTAGTTCAAAATCTTCTTGGTGATTATTTTGTTAATAGATTTGCACTTATTTGGGGGAGCTCCCACGAAAGTTGGAAGACCTAAGTGCCGTAGTGAATTCTTGATTATTTGAGCACGTGGATTCTAAACTCTTGTGTAAGTGTAATGAAATGACGTGTATTCCCTTGTGTATATGTTTGTGAAATGAATTTGGTGATGGGTTTGACTTGTCCACCTGATTAATTCTAATGATGAAAACAAAGGGTAATAGGCACTGTGAAAATTGCTTGTGTGTGGATGTTTTGATTAAATGGGAAGAATTGTTTGAAAGGCTTGTGAATCATTGTTAATGTTGTTTTGTGGATTTGCAATGTTATGAAAAACGGTCCATCTCCTCGTTATTTTTTGTGAACATGTCATATTGCATTGTTTCTGCATTGTTATGAGACTATGATTGTGACAAGTGTTATGTGCATCATTGGAAAGAATAGTAAATTAATAAAGATGTAACTCATTTTAGTCGTATCACACACCCGATGGAGTACTATATTTCGAGGGATGTATTCGCGCGCTGTGATGACTACTATATCGAGGGTCCGGTCGTTGCACCACGCATATGCATTTGATAGATATGTCCCCCTAAGGGTCCCCGAACAGAGTAGAGCAATGTGTGTCTATCCACTGAGTCAGACGATGCATCATTATATTTGACATTGTATTCCATTGCATTACACATACTTATCATTAGTGAACTTGATATTGTGTTTTGTTTATCTTGTGATGCCTTTCTGCGGAACTTATGATTGATGAATACTGATCTTGTTAATGAGGATATATAATTTGTTGAAGTGTTGTTGTTGAGGATATGTAATTGGTTAAAGTGTTGTTGTGGAGGATATGTAATTTGTCTAAGTGTTGTTGTTGAGCTACGTGCTATGTAAACTGTGTGCTGTTAGGTTGGGCTGATTTTTATGCAGATTATAGTTCTGGAGGTTCGGTTGGGGTGGTAGGAGTACCCGTATTTCATCCCTTAGATTTACTCCCTGAGTACCGTATGATTTTGGTACTCACTCCTTGCTTCTACAAATTTTTGTAGGTTATGAGCCTGGATTTTTATAGGTACTTGTCATTCTCTTCTTTCCCGAGGCTTCTTGGAGATTTATGAGGTAGTTGTTTGTCGTCTCAGCATGCTTTCTTTCTCCTTAATGATGATCTTTTTCTATTATAGAAACAAGCTCATTTGAGACTTGAGTTTTTCTTTTGAATCTATTGTAATACTTCAGAGGCTTGTACACATGAAAATCAGGTTTTGGAGATATTTTTAAGTTGATTGTAAATTTTTCCGCTTATAATTGTAAGTGTTGAGTTTTAGCCTGACTTGTCTTGGTGGGATAAGACGAGTGTCATCACGTCCATTTTTGCGTCAGTGCCTCAGGTTCATGGGTCTCACGTCTGTACAAGTCGAGTCTAAATAGATTTCGAGTTACGGAGACGTCTGTACTTATCTTCGAGAGTCTATAGTGACTTTTAAGAAATAAATCTTCACTTCTTCAATCTCTATTGTGCGTACTTGGTCCCATTTTAATTCTTATCGCTTCATTCCATTCAATTTCACTTATGTGATGAGTTGTCCGTAGTTCCTCATTTGAGTATTTGATATGTTGTATATGTTTTGAATGTTAGGTTTGTTATAAACGTGGAATTGATAGACTTATGGAAGGTTGTTTGTCAGATTTGAAATGTTTAATGGTTTGAATAGATTGAGTTTGGTGATAAATTGATGAAGTATTTTGAGGACATATGAATGATGAGATTGAACAATAATTTGAGGTATTTTATGAATGTGCTTTTTTTTTTGTTAGTTGCCATAATAGAGCGACTAGTACTTGTGTGGAATAGGAAATATCTTGATTAGCTCGATAATTGGAAGTGGAATGATTAAAAGAATGGATAGGTAATGACCACTGTTACTTTGAAAACTATAGTTAGTAATGTTGAAATAACATATACGAGTTTCTTAGTGAATGATGAGGGTGATGTTCCACCAATCAAGGTTAGAATCTTTCATAGATTGAGTGTATATCAAAAAGGGTCATAATACAACTACTATAATGTTACCAATTCTCACGTGTCTAGCGTTAGAGAATGTGTTACTCTTGTCATTGACCTAATCTACGAAAGGAAGCATATCGCTTTGGACGAGAGACCGAACTTATTTGATAGAAGAGGTTAGTTACTTAATGGGGCAGGAATGTGTAGACTACTTGGGTACAATCTTCTCGATTGGTATGATGTGTTTTAGTGGTGAACTTGACGGTCTTTCACGATGTGATATTAGTGGTGTATGAAAATGGCTATGTTGACTGTGAAACGTGAATACTAACTACATAAAGAGTTATCAGTTTTATCACATGCTCATATGATAAGGTTTGATGTCTTATTCATATTTGAGAAACCAACTAGGTTGTTATGAAAGACGAATGAATTAGACATTATATTGTAAGGAAAACTCTAGTGGTGGATCATTGATATAGTGTTAATGCGTTAAGTTGAGAAGTGTATCATGAGGGATTCCAAATAAGGACCAGTAATTTCATCTTAAGGTCCAAGGGAATGGATAGATACCATAGTGGAAAATTTATGGGTAAATAAAGTCTCAAAGAGTATACTTGTGTGAAGGAAATTGAAGATTTTAGTAAGAAAATGCATATAAATAAGATTGAGTAATTTTGATTGGTAAAACTGAATTTAAGGTGTCATATTGATAAAAAGGTTTACTTCGTGGTGATGACAAGAGCTAGCTAACCATGATGGTAATAGGAGTTTGTGATGGATTGTGATTGAGATGCAACTATATAATACAAATTGTTGGTTAAACAAATTTGGTATTGTAATAACGACTTGCGAGCATTTAAGGTTGTGGTTTGATATTATTTGGTGAATATCTTGATTGCGTGGATAGTTATAGGACGTGCTGAGACACCGCTTGAATAAAATTGAAAAGAGCTAGAGTCATAAATGAAAAGAAATAGTGTAGTGTAGTTTAGTCTTTAGATAGAATCGATCGAGAACAAGGATATTTATTGAGATTGTAAGGGCTGTATCTTCAGAAAGAGTGAATAATTGAATTCAGAGACATGTGATTTCATCTATTTTGCTCAGATTATTGTGATAATTTTACGGATTTATCATATTGGTTAAAAACTATTGGATAAAACTCAAAAAAAGTGTATATAGATGTTCAACTCGAGTCTGCTTATAAGTTTTTTTTTATGATTTTGAGTTTGGTAGTAAGTACAACTGAATTTTTAGCAAAAGATATGATAAGGTCGACGGAGAGGCGATCAATGATAAAATAAGATATATGAATTTATAATAATCTTCAAGGTATGAGCTAATGTTGATAGATAAAGGGATTGTGTTAGACAGTTGAATTCAAAATTCAAGTTTTTCATGGTGAGTTTAGGTTTGTGATAGTGAGTTTTGTCGAGGTATGAATTGGTAAGGTAAGAAAGGATCGATCGCATTGAGTATTGAGCATTTGGAAAGAACATGTGCAGGTTTGGGTCGTAGAGTTTGCTACTTTTGATTGTTAAAGGGCCTAAGAAAGTATTTCTTTTTTTTTTTGTGTAAAGTATAAGATAAAATATCATGGGTTGTTGGTGAAATTATTAGATTGGTAAGAAAGTTAGTTACAAGAAAAAGAGTATGGTGTATTAAAGGGTTCAAGGTATTTAAAAATTTACCTCATGAAAAAAATTTAAGAGATGTGAAGGAATAAGATCTCTCGTATAGATCGTTGGTTCGTAATTAAAGGTTGTATGAATTTTTACCTTTGTGATTATGGTAGGTGACTTATGTATACGGAACATTATGGACCTACAATTATACATGATCAATAAAGATTTTGATGGGATTGAAACTACTTTGTTGATGGGATGATGTAGACTGTTATGATGTGTTACATAAGAATTTGATGGTTAGTAGAGACTATGAGCTTATAATATATAAGATTATTGAGGTGACTAAAAGTTTCTTAAGTGTTGGTATGAGGTATATGATGGTTTGAATAGATAGTTGAAATGGTATGTAAAAATTAGCTTGAAGTTGACACTGTGATTCAATTATTTTACCTCAATGGAGAAGTACTTTTATATTGGAAATTCGTGATATCATCCTTGAAATGAGAATCTAATTTATCATGTGATGTTAAATTAAAAGAGAGAAAGAGATAGAGAGTCACAGTTCAAAATTTTGAAGGCTATAATGTATTTGCTAAAAAGACTTTGATACTAGTGATGGTTTGAGAGTAAGTAAATGGATAGTGTGGTTATGATGTTTGTTGATATTAAGAATGTTGACTTCAATGGAGTATTGTGCGTATGTGAGGTTTGATAAATCGAGTATGTGTAAGATTGTAATGAGATCAGGCTAGTTGTTTATGGGTGACTAAAAATTGAAATATGGAGTCATCTAAATATAACCATTTGATATGTTCACTATGATAGAGTATCTTATGTTATCAGACCTTGGTTCTATACATTTTTAGATGGTCCATTTTAGACATGGTTTGGAGTGTGATTCGCTGCATATGCTCGTGTGTGTTTCTACATCTATGGGTGAATTCCTAGTGGTGGATCGGGTATACTGATCCTGATATGTCCTCATGATATGGTAGTTCTTTCTTGGAAAGACTTAGTCATTTCAGTAATGATAGATTTGACGTTGTTGAGATTATTGAAGTATACTGATAGTTCTACATGCACACCTTACTTATGAGAACTTATATAAGAGTTATAAAGAGTTACAATTATACTAGAGTGTTGTTAAAGGTTCTACATTTTAAAATGTATCACTTGTTGGGTGTTTACTTGATCTTATTCTTCTTTTGGTTATATAAGTTGAGTACCCAATGTCTAAATATTACATTTTAAAAAATTTAGCTCGTGATGGTTTGTGAGAAAGGAATCTTGACAAGATCATTATGAGTTTGTGGTAGTCGATTAGAGCTCATTTCTGATTATAAATGGTAAAAATGTTAACTTGTTTATCTAAGAAAGGATATATCATGATGGTTGTGTTAACGTTTAATGGGTTTATGTTTAGATTGATTTCATGAGTTAGTCTTTGGCTTGATAATTATCTATGATTTATAGATCTATCAAGTTTTGATTCGAAAGTTCAGTTCTTAGTAGTTGTTCTTAGTAATGGTTTTAAAGAGAAGCTCTCATAGAGAGATGAACATCGACTGATAGGTTATAACTTAGACTTTTGGTAACGTCGTTTATTTTTTTTCCTTCTTCTTTATGTTCGAGGACGAACATGATCTTTAGAGGTGGAAAATGTAATGAGCCAGAAGGTCATTTTTGGAAATTTTGATCTATTCCTTTAACTTTAGATAATTAGTTGATGGGTAATTGTAGATATTTGATTTAATCGATAGTTAATGAACTAAAGTGATCATTTATTTAAGAATTCATACCACTTGACCTGTTTATTGGAATAAGTTAAAAGATAGTATTTTTATTATTATTATTGGCAACACAAGCCGATGACGGCTAATAAGCCATGGAGAAACAAGGTCGAGAATGAATAAGGTAAGTCACACATCGACTAATCTTGTATTGTTTATATGGATTGTCCATTATTATTATTATTATTATTATTATTATTATTATTATTATTATTATTATTTAGATAGATTATCAAAAGGTGATTGGTTGTAAAAGAGAAACTAATTGTGAATTAAAAATAAAAATGGAAATATGATAACCTTATCTTTAGACTTGAGAATGTTATTAAGTGATTAATAGGAGTAATCAATTGAACAATGATTACAAATGATGATTGGACAAGTTAATTATTAGGTGATGTTGAAGTTATATGATAGATGGTTAATGATAATAATAATAATAAAAAAGGTTTTCTCAAGTTACTTACTGCTGCATAATTTAAGTTATAAGATTAAATTGAATTGAGAATAGTTGTGTTATATGGGTACATCGAATAATATTATGATTCAAGTTTTGATATATTGGTATATCTTATTATGTATTGAGAGAATTGTATTATATAAGTACTATTACATTTATGAGTTTGGACAAAATAGAACATAACCCTAAGCTTGAAATTTGGAAAATATGAGAGTTGCTATATTTATTGGTATCAAAATTAGGAATTTGAGTGAGTTTTTGGGTCTAAACTAGACATATAGTGATATGAGTGTTGTTAGTTCAAAATCTTATTAAGATTGCTATGTTAATAGATTGCACTTATTTGGGAGCTCAATGAAAGTGGAAGATTTAAGTGCGGAGTGAATTCTTGATTATTTGAGGCAGGTGAATTTCTAAACTCTTGTTAAGTGTATGGAATGTGTGTATTCTCTTGTAGTATATGTTTGTGAGTAATGAGATTTTGTGATGGGTTGACTTGTCCACCTTGATTAATTCTGCTGATGAAAACAAAGGGTAATAGGCAATGTGAATAATTGTTTGTGTGTGATGTGTGGATAATGGAGAATTATTTGAAAGGCTTGTTGAATCATTGTTGATGTTGTTGTGAATTGTGCAATATTATTAAAATGGTCATCTCCTCATTATTTTTGTGAGCATGTCATTTGCATTGTTTTGAGAATGGTTGTGACAAGTGCTATGTGCATTGAGAAAGAATGAGAAATTAAAGAAGAATTACCATTTTAAGGGTCGTATCACACACCCGATGGATACTATATTTCGAGGAATGTATTGCGTGCTGGGATGGTTACTATTATCGAGGGTCGTGTTGTGCGCTCTGACAGATGCATGGGCATATATATCTCCCATGGGTCCCGGATTGAGAGACAACGAGTGTGTATCACTAGGTCAGACATGCATCATTATACTTGACATTGTATTCAATTGCATTACACATACTTATCATTAGTGAACTTCATATTGTATTTTGTTGATCTTATGATTGTCTTTTTGTGGAACTTGTGATTGATGAATACTAAACTTGTTATTGAGGATATATAATTTGTTGACGTGTTGTTGTTGAGGATATGTAATTTCTTGAAGTGTTGTTATTGAGAATATATAATTTGTTAAAGTGTTATTGTGGAGGACATGTTATTTGTTTAAGTGTTGTTGTTGAGCTACGTGTTATGTAAACTGTGAGGTGTTAGGTTGAGCTGATTTTTATGCAGATTATAGTTGAGGAGTTTCAGTTGGGGTGGTAGGAGTACCACGTATTTCATCCCCTTAGCTTGTGTTTAGAGATTTACTTGCTGAGTACCGTGTGATTTGATACTGACCTCTTGCTTCTACAAATTTTTTAGGTTATGAGCCTCAATTTTTATGGTACTTGTCATTCTCTTCTTTTCGAGGCTTCTTGGAGATTTGTGAGGTAGTTTTTTGTCGTCTCAGCATACTTTCTTTCTCCTTAATTATGATCTTGTTCTATTATAGAAACAAGTTCATTTGAGACTTGAGTTTTTCTTTTGAATCAATTGTAATACTTTAGAGGCTTGTACACGTGACAATTAGGTTTTGGAGGAACTTTAAAGTTGATTGTAAATTTTTCCGCATATTATTGTAATTGTTGAGTTTTAGGCTGACTTGTCTTTGGTGGGATAAGATGTGTGTCATCACGTCCATTTTTGGGTCGTGACAACCTCCTCCCCCCTCCCCCCGCCTCATTATTATCGATAGTAAAAATTATCTGCATTGGTTGTAAACATCAAATTAATATAATTTTTATTATTATGTTATTTAATAAAGTAAAATACATGTCAATTAATTATGATTAAATAAAATAAATAATAAATTTAAATACATATCATGTATGTATTGTTTTGATATAAATATTCGATAGAGATAAATTTTTATTCGTACGAAAATTGCTCCTTCCAGAAAAAAGATATTTTGGACAATTAGATAGATATGGCCAAACTCTTATGTCTATTTATAGTCCCTTCTATGCCCCAAACTTTTCAACAACCATCATTATTGTTGAGTTATTATTAGAAATAATAAATAAGAAAATTCCCATTGTATAGCATGAGCTGGTGGTGGTCTGGAGCTATTGGTGCTGCCAAGGTTTTTTTTCTTTTCTTCTCCTCTAAAATCTTGCCTTAATAAAATATGCTCCATTTGATTACAAGATTTCCTTTGCTTTTTTTCTTCACACTTTAATTTCAAGCAAAGTGAAAACAAAATTGTCATAGTATGTAGTTACTATTATATGGATCTAGTTTTTATAAATTTATGTTATATAGTATATTTTAGGATGATAATATTAGTTTCTGATTTGAAAATGGCAAAGGACAAAATACATATCTATATATTATTATATTTTATATTAAAAAGAGGTCTCGGAAGCAGCTCCTCGTTGTGCTGTCAGCTTACAAATTATTTTTGATACTTCAAAAGGAAAAATGATAAATATAATTATCAAAATGATATGCAGATATTCTTTTGTTATGCTTTTGAATATATGTGTCAATTTTTTTCTTTTATCTTTTAATAAGTTTTGTGGGGCGACTTTAATAGTTTTTTGGCATTTCATTTACTTACGTGCTTTCTTTTTAATTGTTATATAATAATTGAGATAAAAGGCTCTTAATATGTTATAAATTTTTTAAAAATATGAATTTATCTTATTCATTAAAAGTTTAATTTTTCTATATTATTATTGTTAAAGAAAAAAATATAATCATGTGATTTTAATTTTTTTAACTTTGATTTTGTAAAGTCATTTCTTAAACCCAAAGCAACTTTTAACATTTATAGAGTTTTTGGATTCAAATATAGTCTTTTTGCTTCTTCTTTCTTAAGAACACTAAGAAAACCTAAAGAATATTCACAATTTTCAAATTTTAAACTTCTTCATTCCTTCGTGAAATCACCTTAAATTCAAGAGTAGTTTCCATCTGAGTTAGATATCAAAATTAGATATCTTTTAATTGCGAGTTCAAACTAATTCAACAAGATCCACTTGTAATATTTTAAAGTTGAAAAGTTCGACATTTTTAAATTATATCCATGATTTCAAGTCATTTAAAATTTTGAACATAGAGTCAAAAAATACTAGCTAGTGAACAAAGACATAATGTCAAAGCAACTACAGAAACACTAATCAAAGCAAATTTTTGAAATTTTGGGATTAATTTTCATCTTTTTGGAATTTTTTAATATAGATGCATTTTTTAAATTCTACAAATGATTTTACAATAAAAAAAATTTTAAAAAAGAAATTAATGATTAGCCAAAATTTGAGATGATTTCATGAAAATGTTGAAAAATTTGAAGTTTTTTATGAAAGAAAAGATGCAAAAAAGTGCATTTGGTCCAAAATTTCAATTCGAAAGTGTTAAAAGTTGCTTGGGGTGTAAAATAATTTTGTAAAATCAGAGTTACAAAATAACATGAATAAACTTTTCTTAAATAAAAATAACATAGATATGTTAAACTTTTATCGAATTACAGAAATGAATTTTTTTTAAAAATTTAACAGCATAACTTTTTCTTTAAAATTAATAACTTATATTAGGGAGTTTCAAAAGGTATATTCTTTAAATTTATTACTCTTATTTCTTTGGTATTTATATATTTAAAATTTATATACAAACATTAAATTATTTATTATAATTAATAATTTAAAGTATAATAAATTTAATTGAATCTTAATATTTTAGTAGCATCATAAAAATAAGACAGAATAAGTAAATTATATTGTCTAAAAATGACGTAAAAAGTATTGTATATTATTTTAAAATTATATATGTACCACATAAATTGAGACAAGAGAAATAAGATAAATAATAGTATGAATAACAATAATTAATAACTTAAAATATTTAAAATACATATAAAAAGTCTGATTGTTTCTTGAAATAATTAATGACTTAAAATATTTAAAATACATATAAAAAGTCTGATTATTTCTCAAAATTTTATTAGTTTCAGCACATAAATGAAGCGGAGAAAATAAATACTATTAAAATATATGTAAAAAAATTATAAATTACAATAATAATCAATTTTGAACATTTACATATTATAATTTAACTGACTGTTCAAATTATTTTGTCATATAAATTAAATAATTAAGCAATATAGATTAGCTCCTGTTAGCACATATCCAACATCTATGTATACTTTATGTACCCTGATTTTAGGAAATGGAGCTTAAGAATTAAACCGCCCTTTATTTTAATTATATTATATATTAACCCAATTCCTCTGAAATCCATCTATTTAATCCATTTATATATACCCAATAATGACAAAGTTTGAACCAAAACCTATTTTTATAGTCTGTCTTCTTTATTTAAAATTTCCATTCAAATTATCACACAACCACTACGAAAGCTCTGCAATTAAATTTTAGGGAGGATTATTTGATTTTTAAGTTAATTTATGTATGTACGTTAAAGTTGAAGTTCTATGTACGTTAATATAATAGAATGAAAAAAATATATGAATATAAAAAATATATATTTAAATTCTTTCAAATAATATCGAATATATTTGAACCTTTTCTGTTTTGACAATCAGATTAAATTGGAGTTAATTGGTCTCTTTTCATCTTCTCTTTATTCCCCCAATTTACTACTTGAATTGATGACACATGAGATATATTTAATTTAATGGCTTAACTATCCATAATTATTAGAGTAATTAACTACTTCCATATATTTTCTTTCAATTCTTTTTTTTATGATTCCACAATTCTATACCTAATATCTAACATAATTTTTAATAACCCAGAAAAAATTTGATGAAGATGAAAATTTTCAAAGTGTCGCTCTAATCATCGGAGTCACTGGCATCGTCGGTAATAGTCTCGCCGAGATCCTCCCTTGTGCCGATACTCCTGGCGGTCCTTGGAAAGTCTATGGCGTTGCACGCCGCCCTAGACCACCATGGAATGTCAACGATCCGATTGAGTATATCCAATGTGACATATCGAGTCGAGAAGAAACCCAATCTAGACTCACTCTTCTCACTGATATCACTCACGTTTTCTATGTTACTTGGGCGAATCGGCCAACAGAGGTTGAAAACTGTGAAATCAATGGAAAAATGTTACAAAATGTGCTCGATGCGATTATCCCCAATTGCCCCAATTTGTGTCATATCTGTTTGCAAACGGGTCTAAAACACTATCATGGTTCATTTGAATTGTTTGGGAAAATAGCACATGATACCCCATATCACGAGGGTTTGCCCCGTTTACCCGTACCCAATTTCTATTACACCCTGGAGGATATCTTGTTCGAGGAGGTGAAGAAAAAAGAAGGATTAACATGGTCAATTCATAGACCTGGGTTGATTTTTGGATTTTCACCGTATAGTATGATGAACATTATTGGAACTCTTTGTGTTTATGCAGCTATATGTAAACACGAGGGGTTGCCGTTGAGATTTCCAGGCTCTAAATGTGGGTGGGATGGTTATTCGATTTGTTCAGATGCAGATTTAATTGCGGAGCAGCATATATGGGCATCAGTGGATCCAAACGCGAAGAATGAGGCGTTTAATATAAGCAATGGGGATGTGTTCAACTGGAAGCATTTGTGGAAAGTTTTAGGTGAGGAGTTTGAAGTGGAAATTGAAGAATTTGATGAAAATAAGAGATGGAGACTTGAGGAGATGATGAAGGATAAAGGAAAAATTTGGGATGAGATTGTGGAGGAGGATGGATTGGTAGAAAGTAAATTGGAGGAGATTGGAGGTTGGTGGTTTGTTGATCTTGTTCTCAATGAAGAGTGTCCATTGGATACTATGAATAAGAGCAAGGAACATGGTTTTTTGGGTTTTAGAAACTCCAAAAATGCCTTCATTTCATGGATTTATAAGATCAAAGCTTCCAAAATTGTTCCTTAGTAAGTCACATCCTTCATGTTGGTTTCACTATGGTCATCCAATCTTGTTTGGATGCTTATTAGTACTATATTGTTTGTTTAAATATTATGTTTAGTTTGATTGTTACTTAAATACAGTTATACAATCGTGAACAAACGTTTTATAACCAAGTTTAAGTGTATCAACATTCAACCATCTTTACCGTACTAGGTTGTTCACCCTAAGTCGAGCTAAAACCCTTCCCTAATGCTACAACTATAGATTGGCAAGGAGTTTCGAACTTGAAACCTCCTTTATGGAAGTCCCAAACTCAAACCACTTGGGCACCCCAAAGAGTAGCTACAACTATAGATTTTCAGGACAAAAAAATCAAAACACCAAATGTTAGGACCCTCAAAATGAACTAGATTGAGCTAGAGTTTCACTTGTGTTCTATGGGCTTCTAATTAGTTAAATTAATGTGTAAATGAGTTTTGAAGTCAATCCGATTGAGTTTGAAGTCAAACGTCAAGGAACGATCCAGACTTTCGACGAATAGTGACCTATGTGCTTGTGTATGTTCTAGTGTGCCTTTGCATGTTTCATGAGTTGTTTGGTGTCTAAATTGATAGGAGAGGACCCTAAGACCTAGATGAAACATGTTTAGGGGTTTAACCAGAGGCGGATCTAGAATTTAAAGGTTGTGGATGCCATATCGCCTTTAAATAGACATGTTCATTATATGATCAAATATTTAATCTATTTTGCCCTTGTAAATAGCAACTTCGGACTGTTGTTCGGTTATTTGTTTTTGAGTTTATAAAGACAAATGAATCAGAAAGTAATATTACAAATTATTTCTTAAGGATAAAAGAAAAATTTCAAATTAAAGTTGTTTCTAGTAGTAGAAAAATAATACTCTTCTGAAATAATTTAAAAAAGAAAGTGTATCACATAAATTAAATTGAAGTAATTAATATTTTATGTTTAAGATAAAAAAATTAAAAAAAGAAAGTCAAATAATTTTTTTCACAACATGTTAATATTTGCATGTTATACTATAAAGTAAAGCAAATACCATTGTGTTGTGCTAATGGCCTAATAGTAAAAGTTTTTGAAATAGCACCCACGTTGCGGGTTCGAATCCAAGTGGGGATTTTTTTTTGCGAAACAAAGAAGAAGAGAATTGCGGGAAAAAATATGTATAATTAAAATGCATAGATCAAGATTCGATCCTGCATGTTTGGGGCAAAAAACTCAGTATGCGACCAGTGGCATCATGCTTCAACTTGTTCTTTGGGTGGCAAGTTTAATATTTATAACATATTTGATACATATATACATACATAAACGAAATTTCAACCGAGGTCATTGGGTGCCTTGGCACCCCCACAACTGCACATAGATTTGCCCCTAGGTTTAACGTCCGGGTACGACTCCACCAAGGACCGACGAGGGGCCCTTGAGAATGACCCCATCTCCTAGCCTAGAAGATGCCAGGTAGACTCCTTGGCATTGGCTAAACAACAACCCAATTGACGGTCAGTCGTTCAAACGACGGCTCGTCGACATGGTGTAACAACCCTAAAAATGGATATGCTAAGTAATGCTTAATGTGTCTGGAATGCCTACGATTAGACCGGGTTCACACGGATTGATGCCCGTAGAACCAGACCTCTGAACCCTTGCGATATGCAAGCCAACTAACTTGAGGAATTAGTTGAGATAGGAAAGGTTGGGTCCATCCATATAGGGCTCCCGAATATGAAGATTTACTCGGATGAGTCTTTACTGGACTTAAAAAGGAGAAATCTTAAGTTTGGAGGGTCTAGTGGTAAAATGGTCTTTTTTCAGGCTAAGGGTAGTACCATAATTACCCTAAATATGTAATTAATTATTTAATTAATAAGGTGGAGTGCAATTTTGGATAGAAAGCACCGAAATTGCCCATTGAGCAAAATCTGCTTTCCCCCCAACCCCGGTTCGACCTAGGTGGGAAGCAATGAATTTACTTGATATTTATCTTGGTGCATATTTAATTACTTAATTTTAAGCACTGGTTTACTCAAAAGGAAATTCTATTCTTATTATTAATTAATTAATGGAAGTGGGTTTTGGGTCAGGTCGACCCGGAGCGGACCCTTTTTTTTGCGTTGGGACGTCACACAACAGGTTCGAACCCTGACGAAGCATTACAACATTTAAGTGTGAATTAACTTGAAGTTTATAATCTTTTTTTTAGGGCATTATGGTCATATTCACTCACACTAATTAAATCAGATTTTCAAATTTTGAAGTCCTAGTTGACTAGGTCCTAACGTCCCATAATCCTAAGCCACGATAATCCAGTAATGAATATTCTTTCTAGCGCATTCACGTTCATTCAACTAAAGAACAAAACATAAGGAGGGGTATGAAAGTAACGTAATATTGATTATAATAATGATTTTATCATTTCTTGTGTTGATTAAGTAAACCACAACAAACTCCCAGGAAAAGGTACCTGACTTCCACTATAGGATGTACTTAATGTTGTCACTCTTATTCATTAGCTCTTCTAAAAAACGTTTTTAGCTTTATTTTCAATTCAAAAACAGAAAAATCAATAAGCTTACGTGTTTTAACAAAAAATTCTAGTAGGTCATTCATCAAAACAAAAAGAAAAAAAAAAAAATGTCGCCTCAGTTCTTTGAAAGAATCAATTAGAACTTCACCTGGGAACAAGAATCAAAGATCGGAGGAAAGTTTTGTGTGCGGTGGAAACGGTGGTTTTGTGGGAGGGGGGGGGGGGGGTGCAACGACCAGAATCTAGACCCCAGATTAGACGCTGGCGTCGTTGACCGCTTAAGGTCGCAAACAGCCTACTTACATCATTCTTACTTTACATAGGTTCATTTTACGGAAAAAGTGAAATTTTTGATTCTTGAATCATGCTGCTACAACATTCTATATCTCGTAATCGTTCATCATCAACCATCTAACATTTAAGAGATTAAGCAACTGAAAGAGATAATTCATTAAGTATTATTAATTGTATATCATTCCAAATATGCACCTATCAAGTCTGAACCAAAACAGGGAAAGACACTCGTTGAACTGCTCGCACTAGTCAACTTTATAACATACGGCTAACTTGTAAACAATAGGCATCCTCGAACGCATGAGGACCTACCAAACTTCCGGATGAATGCTGACGTCCGGATAGCATGGCAACAACGAACCTGTATCTTCTACCTTCCACCTTTGCCTGCACCTAAAAAGATGTTTGTATGGAATTAGTACACACTTATAAATTATGGGTATATGCACGCACACAACCAGGTACAATCATGAGAAATAATAGCTCTTTCCTAACGGCATGATTTTTGGAGAGTCAGCCATGATGGACCTATGCAATTGGTGTTTGACAACCATTATGCCAGCGAAGAGTGACATGCATCATTATAATTATCGTATCGCACCACATATATATCTATTATATGCACATAGTTCCTTTCATATTATTTATTCATTCAGATGTCATGAGTACCTTGTTATCATGGACTTGACCTTAAAACTCTCCAATGAGGGTACAACATAGGGACCTCACTAGAGGAGCATTCTTTAGCAAACACGAGTCTGCTTCATCATTAATACTACCTCATTTCAGTTAATTCATAGGCCAGTGTGAACACCACTATGACCTAGGATGTAGTTTAAGGATCAGGTAAATACTTATGTAATTACCTGAATCTAGCTCACCTCTTGTTATCCTATCCGAACAACAATCGACTAACCCTTCAGTAGCTTCCTTTCTTTATATGATTCATTGAGCTGGGCCTCATTCCTTCATTGGGAACTTTAACTTTAACCAGCTTAGATTCATGTTAGCATCATGAAATCAGTGTCTCCCCCACAAACGCCAAAAGGATGTGGAAGCACCAGTCCAAAGTGTACTCAATAACATGCTAGCGTATATGGGATTTAACCCGGGCCAGATCCCTATATTGTCAGTATAGGTGCAAAGAAAGGAGATGTATGGATACCCATACCCGGCAAGCCGGAAGAGCTCATCTCATGAGTTACATGAACCTCTGCCCTTCCCGCAAGAATGCATCACCGTCTCAAGCTAGCCTATCGGTGCTTCCGGTATAAAAGTTCCATTACATTCAACTCATACATCATGTAAGATGTCTTATAAGTATGAAGGACCTCATAGCTTAATAATTATTTCTTTCTCATCTCATCATTAGTATGAAGTGTTTTAAACTCAATATTTTCATTAGAGTGTTCATAAGAGACTGGGTCCTTTTTTTTCCATTATCTTACACTCTTATTGGGAGTTAACGTAATTAGTACATTTAACTTAGGCTCATTTGAGATTGCTCTCATCATATGACATTAGCCTCCATCATGATTAAAATCACCAACATTCTTCATTATTAGTACCATTTGTTATTTCCATCGTTACTCACATCTTATTACGTGAATGTTCAGTTTCTTCATTTCATTCATAATTCATCTCATCAATGCAACGCATCTTGGCCATTTAGTGTATCTTACACTAGTACTTAACCCTCCTTAAGGTTCATCATTTCATTACGTACATCTTAGGTTATTTATTGTTGAACGTGTGTTAGACTTATGTGTCTATACGTACAAGCCATGGGGCTTCATTCATAGTCTGTTTAAGTGACTCATATCTTCCTAAGATTATGTAGTACAAGACTTATGCATCTTTTAGATATGCCAAGATATTGATTTTGATGTTTAGAGGCAGCATTCATTAAATATTTGTTTACGTATGACTTATGTGTCAATACGGTCAACATGGTCAAATCTAAGATATTTAGTACACCTTTAGTTATGCACTTCAAATTGAGTACTGCCCTTCAAGTTATGATGATAAGGAAATATGAACAAAGATCCTTATGCTTCAGATGTATGTAGTTTGATGTATGCAATGATGTGTACAAGAGCATATATTTCTCATGTTGGTATTTTTTTGCTGTTTTTCTCTAATGCGGGAAGAGATTATTGAAATGTTGTAAAGTGGATTATGAGATAATTTTTGTGGCACTTCTAGTTTGAGTTTATGTTTTGATACAAGGGAGTCTATTCTTTGTGGTTACACTTATTTAGACATGATTGGTGATGTCAATACTCGTATATCTACTTTTGGCTACTTGATTATTATTTTAGGGGAAGTTGTATTTTGGCAATTTAGGTTGCAAAAATATGTTACTTTATCTACTACAAAGGTTGAGGTTATTGTTGCTATTGAACCTTGCAAAGACTTGATTTGGATGAAGATATTTTTATCGAAACTTGATTGTGCTCAAGAGAGGTTTTTTTTATTGCGACAGTCAAAGTGCTATTCATCTTGGCAATAATTCTACATTTCATCGTTGGTCTAAAACATATTGATGTGAGGTATCATTAGATTCTAAGTTGCTTGAACTTGAAAACATCCATACCAATAATAATGGCTCTGACATGATGAATGAAACTATTCCCAAAAGGGAAATTTGAAGAATGTTACATGATCTCCAGGTTTTCTCTGCATGGTTGGTACGGGGAGAAAAATTGGGTTTTGGGTCTATTTCCTTTTCTATATGGATAAATAAAAGCCCAATTGGAACTAGCTCACATTGCCCATAAGCCTAATATTATGATTCATATGTAAGACTTTATTTTAGGTCTTATTTTGAAGAATAACAAGAGTTTGATCAACAACCACATATAGAAAAAAGTGAGTGAGTGCATATTTTGACACAAATACTAGCAGCCAAAGTTGCGATTTTTGCTTCGTTTATTGTCCGATTGAGCTGGTTTTCGAATATATTGTTCCTTTCAATTTAATATTTGATTGAGGATTGAGAGAGGGTTATTTTAAGTCCAATAGCTCCAGTTTTTAGCTCGTGAACAAAGTTGTGGTTTAATGATTTTACTCTTTTTCACTTCTTTAGTTTTTAGTGGTATCTTGTAGTTAAGTTGCTCATTGTTTGAAACCTTGTTGGTGATCATTTTTGGAGAACACTTTGTAACTCTTATTGATTTTAGTGGAGCTTTTGACCTTATGATTTTTTACTCTTTACGCTTAAGAGGTTTTTCACGTTATATTTGTTGTCTCGTGCGTTGATTTATTTTGTTTGCTTTGGTTGAATTGTTTGTTGCCCAGAATAGTATTTTTCTTGCATTAGTTTGTCTTATCTTGGTTCAAATATAAAGGAAAAGTTTTGAGTTGGATTTCTTCCGCTATTGTTTTGTCGTGCACATTTATTTTGTGTTTATTTTTTCCCAATATAAAAAGAATATTTAATACTAATTTTAATGAAAGTATTATGAATATGTTTGGAGAAATGAAAACTCATTAACTAATTAAATTTTGTTTTGTTGGCTTCCTAGCACACTATCGAAAAACTGTAACGAACCAATTTGGTTATTCATTTTCAGTTTTTGATTCGATTTTGGTGTTTTTTTTCAAAAGTTTACTTCTTTGATTTGGTGTAAGGGTCTCAGTATTTTGGTTCACTGAAGAATTAAACTTTTATCAAAAAATAAAAAAGATAAATAATTATTTTTTATGGGTATTTTCTTAACTAAGAATAAAATGTCAACTAACAATAAAATCATTCATGACAAAATAAAATAACAACAAATTTATAATTCAATAGTTAACTTCGAATATTAATTTCCAAGAGGAACTTAAATAAATTTTTATCATTGTATGCCATGTAAAGGAACTCATCTTCGCCGTCCTTGTATTTTTTTTAAAAGTATTTGGAGGCACAATGTTCTTGAAAAGATAAATAGTCTTTTAGTTAGCACAATAAATGTTTAATAGTGAGACACATCATCCGTACACATATATAGTTTTAAATTTTTTAATGTCTTATACTTTGATTTTTTCCTCATTTTATTTTTTCGTTCACCCCAAAAACTCGTTCTAAATACACCAAACTAAATAAAATCAAGGTCAAAAAATCAAATTGAACCGAATTAGTTTGATTCGATAAATGATGCACACTTTTCTAAAATCAAACCGAAGTTTGATAAAATTGAAACGAAGAATCGAAGATCCGAATGTTTACCCCTAGTTGAATCTCTCGATGAAAATTTTGTATCCGCCATTGAATATATTCGTTTGATATTGAACGCATCAAATTGTTTGATACAAGTCTTATACAATTTCAAAAACATTTCAAAATTCAGATTTATCAGAAACAAATAAAGTTGTAAGGTGATAAGTTCTTCCTTCAAACTAATTGTTAGGTTCATATGCATTCATCACAAGGGGCTTCATATCATCTTATATCAAACAAATATCTTCAAATGGTAGGATATAGATATAGGGGTGGTGTATAGATGCGGTATATATAAGTGAGTTATGATATTAAAGGAGGCATTTGACATGTCGAATGGAGTTTGGATTTAAAATTGTTCATCAAAATTTATATCCATTAAAAGTCCAAACCATCCCATACAAATAAGAAGAACCAACACCTTCAAAGATTATATTGAAATCCAAACGTGGAAGCCTCTATTCTCTGCAATAGGAAATGAATGAGTCGTTATTATCCAATTTTAAAAAGTAGGTTTGGACGGAGTGTCTATCCATCTTTCAATTTTGAACCCCATGTTAAGGGAAAGTAAAGGGGATAATTCTCCAAATTTCATATCAAGTCGGCATTTTAACGAAATAATTGTCAGTTATTTCCCCCTATCGTGTTTGGAAGAGTATTCTGTCATAACAGGCATCAACAAGGGTGAAGGTAGGTGCTCTGTGGGTTAGATAGGTTGATTTTAAGTGGTTTAGGTGTTTTGAAAGAGGGCAGGGTAAGGTTGGCCAGCGTTGTTTTGAATATAAAGTCCTTGGGGTGGTTATAGAAACGTATTGCAGATTGCGTTGCGGCGGTTACATAAATATTAATTGATTGAGAATTTAAAGTGTACTGAGTAATGAATGGGTGCTGCGTGTCTTGTTTGTTGAAATGTAAAGTGATGGGGGGGGCGTGATGATGTATCTGAAGGTTAGAATAAAATTTAGATAAAGAATCGTGTATAAATTGTTTCCTTATCTATGATACATTTAACTAATGCTTTATTTAAAATCAAAAAATCACTGTATTTGCTATTTTACCTAATGCTTTAAGATTCCTCCAAATCAATGACAATTGAAATCGGTATGTGCTGAGCGGGTCTGGGAATGGCGACGGTGGAATTAGGATTCCGGTAATTGTTAGCACTACTCTGGTTTTATTAGGGGCATGTGGGGGGGAGGGTAGCAATTGACGTATTGTGTGGGTGCATGGTGGTTGTTGGGTATAGGATAGGCATGGGGTGAAGTTGTGGTGTTGTTCTTATTCAGTCCCTTCCTACTATATTTTTTAAATTCCTCTAATAGGTGTATACTCGGTGTTTATTGCTGTGTTGGTGTTTTGGTTGTGGTGGGCGTGTTTACAGTGGCGTTTTGGTTGAGTACTTTCTCCTTACCTTTTTTTTTGTTTTTTTTTTGTTGTCTTTTCTTTTTTTATTTTTTACTCTTTGTGCCTGGTGTTGTGTATATGTTTTGATCTTTGTTTGGTTCGCCTCCTGTTTTATCTATGCTATTGTTAATTGTTTTGTTTTTTTTTATGGTGTTGTGTGTGGAGGAAATCTGGGTGGTGTGAGTGTGTTGTGTTTTTTGGTGTCGTGGTTTCTGGTGGCGTTGAGGTGTCTGTTAAGTGCGAATTAAGAACATTCCGTGGTAACTATAGTTATCTGTGAAATTCACATATTTTAAATTATCAAAATTAATAATTATCATATATATTTTAAAATTTTAATTTTCAACTTAATACATAATATTATATAACGGAAAAGGGTCTAAAATTTCGTCGACGGAGTATGACAATGGTGGTACAAATTTATCCTTTATCCACCTATTTGCTCCAAATGTCCTTCCCACCCACCTATTGGGTGGTCCCAAATACCCTTGTCATCCACCTTTTGGTTCAAAATTGACCACTATTTACTGTTTTATATTTAAACTATTTAAATATTTTTTAAAATACGTGGCGCTCAACTATTTATTATAATTTAACGTTTATTAGTGTATTTATACATCAATCCACTACGGGAGGGCGAGCCCAGTGGTACTATTACATTCTCCGTCTAAATTAATGAAGAATGGCACATTATTATGCAACTACTGCCGGAATGTTGGTTTTTGTTGTTGTCCTGAATTTGATTACTCATCCTTCCATTCTCTCCATCAGTCTTTTTGTTTTGTTTGCTCTTTCATTAGATAGTTTGTTGTGATTTTGTGGGTAAAGTGATTGTATTGTGGGTTTGTTCGGTGGGCATTTTTGTGTGTCGTGGCTCACGGCTCTGCTGTTCTCTGCGATGTTATGTCGTTTTGTCTGACTGTAAAATACAGCGTCAACCGCTTCTACTTTTTTATTTGGTTTTCTTATTGTGTGTGTGTGAACATTGGGTGGCGTTGTGTTGTTTAGATTCTTGTGGGGTTGTGCCGCCGTCGTTGTATATGGGTTGAGGGGTGTATTCAGTGGTTGTTTCTTTTTTTTTTTTAGTGTTGTTATATTCTTTTTTTTATTTTTCTTTCAAGGAGGAGTTATATTAAAGGTATGGTTTGTAAAATAAGAGCCATGAAATAGTTTATAAGAAGTTATGGTTTAAAGATCGATGCATGTAAATGTGAGGCGGATGTAGGAGTTCAGTTGAAGACTTGAGAATATCATGGTATGATGGCTTCAGTCAAGTTGGGAAAGTGGGGTCTCGGCCGTGAATAGGCGCTCACGGGGCCGTAATGTTGAGTGGGTGGGGTCGGTCTGGACGTGGAGTGGCAGATAGAATATTTGTGGGGTGAAAGTTTCCGTGAGTCCATGGTGCAAACCATTTCTCTGGTACATGATTTCGGGTGGCATTGTCTGGGGTGGGGAGGGGTATGACGAGGTGGGTGTAGTAGCATCGAGACAGTTTTGGCGAGTTTTTTGGGGCATTCTCATTGAGTGCGGATTTTAGTTAGTCCTCTTGGGTCGTGGAGTGGTCCTCATCTCTTCCTCCCTTCCCTTTCGCACTTCCTCGTTGGAGGCGCCCCCCGGATTTACACCAACTCTTTCCCGTTTCCTTTTTACCCCCACTTCCACACTGTCACTTTGAACCCCCAGGTGGATACAATGCCTTTTGGAGCCAATATGTGATAAAAGGGGCATGTTGGAGCCAATAGGTGAATGAATGATAATTTTGTACCATTTTCAATACTTTAAGGATATTTTAGGCCTGTCCGTATTATATAATATTGTAAGTAGTCTTAAATTTGCTAAAAGGACTTATGTTATGATATTGTTCAGGATAGATTTTAACGCTTCCTACTTATACACAAAATTATTTATCCTAATTTTCAAAAGTTCTCATAGAATTATTTTGAAATTTGATTATCCTTTTAACAATTTTTTACTTTATTTTTTATTTTGTTTGGGTTTGGGGGTAGAAGATAGGGTTGGGTGGTTTGTTTGTAACCTTTTGCTTGGCACGATTAGTGTTGTGAGGGGGATGGGGTAATTACGGTCGAGGTTTTTAATTTATTTCGTAATTTTAAAATTAATTAGTAATTCATGTCATTTTAGTTTTAGCATGAGCGTGGGTTTTTGTAAAGAAATTATAGATTATTTTATTTAATTCAATAAGTCTAAAAAAATTAGGCTAAATAACCCAACCATTTCTTTATATATTGTCACGACCCCAATCAGGGACGCGACGTGGCACCCAATTTACCTACCTTTACCCTCCTATGTGGTGGGTCGTGACCACCCCATCTAAACCTTAACATTTCCACATATAGATCAACAAGCAAATAAGGTGGCGGAAGGGAGCTTAAACTCATTGAAATAAAAACAATTCAATACTATTATTGATTATGCCCCAAAATCTGGTAAGTCATCATACAATAAATCATCTATCTCAAATACTATTACTTAACTAGGAATGTCTAGGGGGAAGAAACAACCTAACGGTAAAAGTGTGCTATCCATGCGGGGGGGAAGGTTCAGGATCAAGACTTAGAAGAAGCCCAGTCCAAAGCTAGACGCATTAGCTCATCCCTGCATTTCCGATGAGTTGAAGACTGGCTAATCTGCTGTTGAGTTGAAGTTGACAGAACGTTGCTGCATTACACAATAACAAAGAGGAGCAACATGAAAGTAGGGGTCTTAACAACCACACTTACTGAGTAGATATCTCGGCCAACCAAAATAGGTAACCTTATATATCGTATAATGTAAATCATCGTATCAATACTCAACGGTAGCAATACCAACATGACTGTCATCACTAACTACAGACACCGAGTCACGGACATGACGACTCAGCGCTGCAAATACTTCGACTCTTATTTGGGTAAGTAGTTCATTAGATTGAGTAATATTCATTATCTTGCAAGATCTTTATCTTTTTTCTTCGGTTTCTAACGCGCCATCTCACTATCCTGGCTTTTCTATCTCTTGTGTCCGGTGGGGGACCGTGGCACTTCCGCTCCTCCTTCTATCCTGTTACCGTGGGGATTCAAGAAAGGTGGGAACTTGCACCCGATCCATATTCTATCCTGTTGTCGGAACGTGACACTCCGATCCTCATATTCATTCTATCTCTGGTACCGAAACGTGGCACCCCGATCCATATTCCTCTATCCGGTGTCTGGAACGTGACACTCCTATCCTCATATTCCTTCTACTCATCATTCTACGTCCTTACCGTAACGTGCACCCGAACTCCATATTCTATCCTGGTGTCGGACACGTGACCTCCCGATCCTCATTCTATCCTGGTATCCTGGTACCGTGGCACCGCGATCCATATTCTATCCTGGTGTCGGACGTGACACTCCATCCCTCATTCATCCTGGTACCGGGAACGGGCACCAATCCCCTAATTCATCAAGAGCCTTCTTTTACACAAGGCATCATCATTCGCGTATTAATTTATCAAGCCTTCCTTTCATACAAGCATCATCAATTCTCATTATCTATATATCAAATGAATTAGGGGTCTTTTCAAGATTGGGATTTCAATAACTTCATCATCTTTGGTTAATTCATCACAATTTTATAATCATAATCATGGCAAGGCATACAACTTACAGCACATAGCACATGGTTCCAATCTTATCACCACAAATATTCACTATTACGAGTTCACTACGAATATCTTAACATTAACCAGAACCTACCTCACCGAAGAATCGTGATCAAGCAAGCAAATTCCTCAATTTCTTGTTGTCCCTCTTCCCCCTCCGCTTCCGTTCTTTCGTTCCTCTCTCTCTCTACTCTCTATACTCGTTCTCCTCATCCTCTCTTTTTCTTTCTGTCTTTGGTTCTTTCTATTTTCTTTTCAAACCCTCTTCTTTTAACCCAATTATTATGTAATTGAGGAATGAAAGATGGCAATAATTACCACTAATTAACTTTACGGTTACCGTCTTTTAACCCCCAATATAGACTTAGTACGATTAAACCCTCTAACTTTATAATTAACGCAGGAATAGTCAAAAACGTCCCTCTAAAACGTGTAAAGAAATCCGGACCCGAACTGTGATTGCGTAGACCCGTGACGGGCCCGTCTCGGCCTTCGACGGTCCGTCCTGCGGTCCGTCGGATGCCATCAGAAAACTCATATTTTTGAGTGGATGGCCCTGGACGGCCGTCGCGCTGCGACGGTCCCGTCCTCGCCACTCCGTCACGACGTTCAGGGAAGAGTCGTTTTCAGTATCCAACACCCAATGTCAGATTTTCTAAGTGGTTTTGAAACGACACCTCCACGACGGTCCTCGTGCGTGACGTCCGTCGTGGCCTCCTTCCCTCTGCCAGTTTTTCCGAATAAATCTGTTGCTCAAACGCCAAACAGGTCGTTACAATAGATATCCACATTTACCCCTCGTTCGTCCCCGAACGATCAAAGAAGGAAACCAATGGCGAAAAGGATTACCTGAATCTTTACACAGGATTTGGGTATTTTTCTTGCATATCCGCCTCCTTCTGCTTTCCCAATAGTCTCTTCAAACCGGTCATTCTTCCATTGAACTTTGATGGATGCAATCGTCTCTCGATCCTCAACTTGCGAACTTCTCGATCTACTATAGCAACGGGTTCTCTTCTAAGTCAAGTTCTCCAATCCAACAACACTGGTCCCCACGTATAATTATTTTCCATCTCCATGGTATCTTTTCAACATGGACACATGAAATACCCGATGCACTCCGACAGCCCTGGGGGCAAGGCTAATTCATAAGCCGACCTCCCCTATTCTGCTTTAGTAACTTCAAATGGTCCAATATACCTTGGACTATCTTTACCTCTTTTGCCAACCGCATCACCAACCCCTTTCATGGGTGAAACCTTCAAAACAAGACTTGTTCACCTTCCATGAACTCCAGTCTCTAACCTTCCGGTCTGCATACTCCTTTTGTCTACTTTGCCCGCTAAAGCTTTTCTTGAATGCCCTTCACCTTTATAACGAATCCCTCCAGAGATCGTACCCAGGTCTAACCTCGAATTCATCACACCACCAATGGGAGATCTACACTCCTCCCATACAATGCTTCATCAATGGAGCCCCATATCAATACTGGAGTGATAGCTATTATTGTACGAAAACTCTGCCAAAGGTAAAGAATCTATCCCAATGGCCACCAAACTCTATCACGCCTGCGCGAACATCTATCCTCCAACACTTGAAAATCGTTTCGCGATCAACTCGACTGACCATCCGTTCTGAGGATGGAAACGCGGTAACTAACTAAGGTCCAACTAGTACCCAATTCTGCCATGCATGTTTTCCAAAACTTAGAAGTAAACTGGGTTCAACTGTGCTTACCATCTATCTGATATAATGGATAGTGGAACTCCCTTCAATCTAACAACTTCTGAGATGGAAAGTTTGGCTAACTTCTCTGCTTGTAAGTCCACCTTGACCGGAATAATGAGCAGACTTAGTCATCTGTCCACAATTACCCAAATTGATCAAACTTCCCGTGTCTTTGGAAGACCACCTCAAATCCATTGCAATTCTCGCAGTCCCCGTCTCCCACTTCCATTCAGGATGGGGCATTCTTTGAAGTGTTCCTTTCCTCCTCACGGGCCTTTTGTGTTCTATTTTCACTTGTTGACAGTTTGGACACTTGGCATAAAGTCAACAATATTGCGCGTTCATTCTACTCCACCAAAAGTGTGTTTTAGGTGCGATAATCTTGGTTGCACCCGTAATGTATAGATAACCTTGAACTATGAGCTTCTGCCAGAATAGTGTTGTGATCAATCATCATGCGGGTCCACATACCCTTCCCTTAATCCTCAAACCACCTTCCTCTTCGATGTTGCTTCTTTATGCCTCTCCTCGCAACACTTTAAGATCTCGGATCGCCTTAGTTTCTCATCATCAAACTGTTTTACCTTACTCTTGTCAAGACAAAAGATCTTGACTCCACACAGCCAACAATCCTCCTTCTCATTTATTTCCAACTCATCAAGTCGTTAGCCAGAGTCTGAACCTCTCTAGCCAATGGGGCTAGAGGCTTGCAAATGTGCTAGGCTTCCCATGCTTCCGCGTTCACTTACAATGCATCTGCCAGCATAACATCGCCTTCGCACCGGATGATACAAATAGTGATGTCGTAGAGTCCTTCATAGTTCCATCCATCTCCTCTGTCTCAAATTCCAATCTCTCGAGTTAAAACATACTGTAGACACGATGAATCCGTATAACCTCACACTTACCCCATATAATAGTGTCTCATTGCTTCATGCAACACTACCGCTGCCAATTCCAATCATGAGTGGATAGTTACTTTCATTAGGTCGCACTTTTTAAAATTTCCGTGAGCATAAGAAATCACGTTCTTCTCTTGCATAGCACTGCACCCAAACCCGAATAGGATGCCTCACAATAAACCATGAAGTTCTACCTCTCTACCGGCAAGGTGAAGGATAGGCCGAGGTAGTCAACAAAGTCCTTAAGCTTCTGAAAGCTTTCCTCACATTCACTGACCATACAATTGCAAAACCTTGTTTTTTTTGCTTAGTCAAGTTCGCCGTTGGGACGCAATAGAAGATAATCCCTTGACAATCGGCGTAGTAGCTAGCTAATAGCTAGCGACCCACCAAAGGCTCTTATTTAGGACACCATTAGTAGGTCTTACCCAATTCTCTTCATACTTCGATCTAGACGGATCCACCATCACTCCATCCTTCGAAATCACATGCCCCAAGAAGGACACCAAATGCATCTAGCTAGCCAAAACTCATCACTATAGACCTTGGCGTAAATCTTTTTTCTCCCTCAACATTTCGCACACAACCTCAACTGCTCCTCATGTTCTTTCTTTAACTTGGAGTAATATCCGTATATCCTCAATAATACATTCGACAAAGAGCTCTAATATGGCTTAAAAATCCCGTTCCTCAACTCATTAACGCATCATGGGCATTCGTAAGAACGCACAAAAGACATCACTACAACTTCGTAATGCCCATAAACCGTTTCTAAAAGGTGCAGTCTTTGGCGCATCCGTTGCCACGTTTTTCACTTGATGATAACCAGTGATCCAAGTCAATCTTAGAGAAGACACAAGCCCTTGTATTGATCAATAAGCATAATGCGAGGAAGAGGATACTATCTTGTTCTTTAATAGTTACCCTTATCCAACTATTCAACTGTCGGTAGTCATCACATCCGAAAACATCCCATCCTTCTTCTTTAACAAACAACACCGGAAGCACCCAAGGAGATGCACTTGGTCCAATGAAAAGCCCTTGGCTCAACAACTCTTGAATTTGATCCTTTAACTCTCTTAAACTCCGCTTGAGCCATTCTATAGCGGGGTATTAGAGATGGGGCGTGTGCCCGTTGCAAGATCTATAGAGAAGTCAATATCCCTGTCTGGCATAACCCGAAATCTGTCAGGAGAATACAATCAGAAACTCACGGACCACCGAAACCGACTCACATGAAGGTACTTGGGAGTGTCAATCCTTGAGATGTGGCAAGAAAAGCTAACACCCTTAACTAACCATTTTCTTAGTCACGAAGAAATGAGATGATACCACCGGATTGTGAAGTGTAGTCCCTCCCCACACACGATCTGTCCCAGGCTTGTCCAATGGTCACAGTTTTAGCATTACAATCCAAGATCGTAAAATTTGGAGAAAGCCAAGTATACCCGCAAATTACATCAAAGTCAACCCCTTTTCTAAATACCAAATCTACATAAGTGTTGCTCCCCACAAAGTTCACAAACAAGACCATGTACCTTTCACACTACAAGAACTCACCCCACCTGTGTAGAACCACGAATAGGCTGTCAAGTACTTCACAATGCATTTTAGACCATTACAATTATTAAGATACATTGAAAATGCGTGGAGCCAGGGTCAAATATACATAGCCATGTCACATACAAACCAAAGATTCCTGTGAAACAGCATCAGACGCTCCGCTTCACAGATCTCCCATGGAAAGCCTAACAATGCCTATCGTTTTGTCTGTCCATTCCCCTACCATGTTGCTAGTAGTGGCTCCATTTTGCCCACACCTTGCCGTTGTGTGACCACCCATTATACCTCGACCACCACCATCCTCTCCAGAAAAGCGCGCGGCCTCTACCCCTGACCACTCTACCTCTCGCTAGTGGGGTTTCTGTACCTCTGGTTTGGACATACCTCTGTGTGCGCAACCTCCCCACATCCATCGATAACACTCTCGTGGTTCATGGCATAGGTCCTCTCGAAGTTAGTGTTGACCGTTATTAGGTGGACCACCCAACTACCAGTCTTAGTGAAGACTGAATTGGTGACTGTTGGTAACCTCCGGAGCTCTGTCCTCTAGTGAGACCATACTAAACTCGCCTCCCCTTCGAAAGCTTTTTCGATGTCGATGTCGTGGTGAAGTCGTCTGGCTTCACCTCTCCTTCCACTCTATCACAAAGTCTACCACCTCTTGGAAGGATGTTGCCGTAGCCCCCGCTACCTGTAAGGCTGAAATCCGCAAATCGACCTCACCCCCTTCACAAAACGGCGACTCCGTTCTTGTGGACTGAAACAAGTTTGAGTGGCGTATCTGGATAGTGTCGCGAAATTTAGCCTCATACGCGTTAACTGTCCTCACTCACTTGCTCCTAACTCAAGAACTCGTCCCTTTTTCTATCCTCTCAAAGTCCCCTTGGGATATACTTCTCTAATACACAGGGTAGAGAATTGATTCCCAAGTCATAGGTGGTGCCTCTGTTGGTTGAACACTCAACTGGGACCCGGCGCCACCACATTTTGGCGTTCCCCTTGAAACTGATAGCTCCCGAATTCAACGCCAAACCGTTCTTATCTACTAATATAACCCATCTTGTGTAGTAGCTCTGACAATGCAACCAGAAATCGTAGGCTCCCTCGGATTCTGCGCGCCTTAAAGACTGGAGGTTTCAATTCATCAAGAACTTACTGACAAGTTCATGCTGATCATTTGTCATATAGGCCCAGTAGTCAGACTGGAAATGTGCCTATTTCCCAATGATGCATCCATGCGGAGGATCCATAGTAGCGCTGTCTTACCTCCGGAACCGGAGGTGTTGGTGCAGAAAACCACTGGAGGGTGCCTGACCCTGATGGATAACCCCTAAGATAGCAAGTACTCTGGTTGATCATCTCGGTTAGTTGGGGTGGATTTCCTCATTCTGCCCTTTTTCATTCTCCCCTTCCCGCTCCCCTTCCTTCCCTCCCTTCCTCCCCCTCCCTTACACCGCCTCGGTCGTGTGTAGGAGTCACCGTCCTATATAGATGGTCTAGTGCTTGGTCCTCTTTCCTCTAGAGGACGTCCTCACCACACCTCTCCCACGGCCATCTTGCCGTTGCTCTTTTCCTCGAGCTACATCCCCAGTGGCTGCTCAGTCGTTTCTGTCGTTCCGTTGTTGCTGCTGCTGGTTTGCGGTCGTTGCTCTAGTTCTGACCATCTGCTGCGAAATAGAGTGAAGATGGTCCGATACATATTCGTATGCGCCATATCCAGTGGACCTCAGTAGTAGCAGAAAGAAAATGAAAGAGTGAATTTCCTAAAGTCTTATAGCCTCTCAAGAAAAGTAAGGCGTCCCCCTACGTTCGCTTAGAACTCTACTAGACCTGTTCTTGTGTGATTAGACCAATGAACCTAATGCTCTGATACCAAAGTTGTCACGACCTACCCAAATCATGGAGCGACTGGCACCCACATTTACCCTCCTATGTGACGAACCAACCCTCTAAACCTTACCATTTCAAGTATATCAATCAGAAAATAATGCTGAAGACTTAAACTCATTAATAAAAACCCTTCAATACTATTATTATTATCCCCAACACTCTGGAATTCATCATCACACAAGAACTCTATCTCAAATTACTTACACTAGGAATGTCTAAGAACAAAATAACTAAAAAGGCTTGTCCCATTCCGGAAGTTTCAAGGGCATCAAGACCTTGAAGAAGAAACCCATCCAAGCTAGACGCATAGCATCACCCTGAATTTCGATGAAGCTTGAAGACTGCTAAGATTGCTGTTAGTTGACGTTGACAGAACGTTTGGCTGCAGACACCAATAACAAAGAGGAAAACAGTGAAGTAGGGGGTGTCCAAGTCAACCACACTTCTGAGTAGATATCCCGCCAACTCAAAATAGGGAACAGTATATTCGCTACCTATGTAAATCAACTACAATACTCACATGTAGCAATAACAACATGAATTCATCAATAACACAACCGAGTTCACACATAAGACTCAAGCCTCAATACATACTATTGGGAATTAAGTTCATTAGATTGAGTATATTACCTTACTTATCAATTCATTAATCTTTTTTTCTTCTTGTGTCGGTACGCTGACACTCCGATCCTCTATTTCTATTCTATCCTGGTGCCGGAACGTGGCAACTCCCGATCCTCTTCTATCCTGGTACCTGGTTGCTGGAACGTGTCACCCGCTCCATTTCTATCCTGGTGTCTAACGTGACACTCCGATCCGCATAATCATTCTATCCTGGTACCCCTAGGAACGTGGCACCCGATCCCTAGTCTATCCTGGTGTCGGAACTTGACCCTCCTCCCCTCATATTTCATTCTATCCTGGTACCGGGAACGTGCACCCCCGATCCAATTCTATCCTGGTGTCGGAACGTGAACTTCCATCCGATCCTCATTCTATCCTGAGTAACTCTGAACGTGCACCGCTCCATATTCTATCCTGGTGTCGTGAACGTGACACTCCGATCCTCATTCTATCCTGGTACTCGGACGTGGCACCCGATCCCCCCCCTAATTCATCCAAGCCTTCTTTTACACTAAGGCATCTCATCATTCTCATTATAATATTTATTCAAGCCTTCTTTCATACGAAGGCATCATCATTCTCATTATTAATATCATCACGTTAATTAGGGTTCTTTCAATTTTGGATTCAATAACTTCATCAATGCTTTTGTAATTCATCACAATTTTTATAATCATAATCATGCAAGCACCACTTAAGCACAAGAGAGGGTTGAACAATCTTATCAACACATAATATTCACTATTAAGAGTTCACTAACGAATATCGTACATAAAACCATAACCTATCTACCGTCCACCCGAAATCGTGATCATCAGCAAATTCCTCAATTTCCTTGTTGTCCTCTCGTTCCTCTCTCCTCTCTACTCGTCTCTCCTCTCTTTTTCTTTCTGTCTTTGTTCTTTCATTTTTCTTATTCACAAACCCTCTTTCTTTACCCTTAAAAATGTTATTATGTATTAAGAATAACGATGCATAATACCTCACTAATTATTAAGGTTACCGTCTTTTAAAACCCCAAGTAATTAGACTATTAAACATTAACCCTCTAACTTTATAATTAAAGCAGGAATAGCAAAAACGTCCGCTTAAACGTGTAAATAATCCGACCACTAACGGGATTGCGTAGCCCGTGACGGGGCCGTCACGCCTGCGACGGTCCGTCCCCTGCTGTCCGTTCTTATGCCACAACACAGAAACTCATTTTGTCTGAGTGGATGGCCTCGTGACGGGGCCTCTCGCCTGCGACGGTCGTCCTTCCTCCGTCACGACGTTCAGAAGTCGATTTTCAGTACCCAATTTCATTGATTTTCTAAGTGTTTTTGAAACGACGACCTCCACGACTTCCGTCGTGCCCGTGACGGTCACGTCGTGGCCTCCTTCAAACCTCTGCCCAAGTTGGTTCAGAATAAACATCTGTGCTCAAAACGACTAAACAGGTCGTTCATATATCCAAAAAAAAACATATATAAGAAACACATTAATTTAACTTTAAGTTTTGTTCTATGTAACATATTAAATTGATTAACACTGTTCTCATGTTAATCAATTTTTTATTTCAAAGTAAACTAAATTTGATCCTCATAATTATACTTTAGTAAAAGATGACATTGTTTGCATAGTTAAAAAAAAACAAATTAAGAGTAAGAATCCCACAAAATCAAACATTTTACTTATGTCCACAGTATGCAAAGAAGACATGCAAATTTATTTTTTCATTGCAACAAAAAATAAGTGCATATTTTAAATTTATCACTAAAAAAAATCATGTACACAAAATAAACGTCCAAAAAAACACCTAATAAATTGTAATATAATTCAATAAATAACTTTTAAAATAATAAATGAAAGGATAACTTTTTAAATTATATTTGGTACCTTCTTATCTTGAAGTATCAATTCAACAAAAAATAAAATGTGTAAATATTTAAAATGTGGTAAATTTCATCATTATATAATTTAATCTTTAAAACTCCATTAGTTATCATTGAACGAATTTTACAACTTTATATCCTTAAACTGTATATATATCCCTGTGTTACGCTGTTAATTGATAAACACTTTGATAAATATTAATTTCTTGATAATTTTAAAATTGTATTTATCAAAAAATGATATTGCAATATTTATATGGGAGACTGCTCATTTAGCACACTAAAAAAAAACCATACACTATTATATGATATCTTACAAAAGCATATAACTATATAATATTTTATTGCTATATAATTCTTTGCATTTTCAAATCAATTTCAAATAACATAAGAAAGGAGGTAATCATATATAATTTAATTTTATTGGAAGAAAAAATCATTACAAAAATGGATAAAATCAATGAGGAAAAACTGATTGCATATGCCTCAATTTTCATGTAAAAAGTAGTATGAAAAAGTTTTAGATATCCTTTTTTCTAAATATATATATATATTTTTTCTTTAAAATAACGTTATTTTTTTACCCAATAAATTTTGTATTGATAAATTACAAATTTTAAAAATGGCAAACACTTCAAGATAAAATTACAAATAAACAAATAATCATAAATTTTCATTCTTTCATGTCCAATAAATTTTCAATCAATAAAATTTCAAATTTAAATTAATCTACAAAAATAACAATAATCTCATGTTTCTCTATACAATCCCATCCTGGGTTTCTGCTGGTTTTCTTGAAAGCTCATCGGTATTGTTGTTCCTTAATATTTTCATATCTTTGATAGTTTTTAGGGTGGGGTGATAATTGTTAATTTCCTAAATTGGTTCGCAAGAAAGGCTGAAAATGATTTTTTTATAAAAAAAAAGAAACATGGATGAGATATATTAAATTGTGGAATACTTATTAATTGTTTAAGACCTTTTTTAGAAAACATATTTTCTGATTCCGTATACCTTCTTGTTGTTCTCCTTTTATTTCAAGCTGCTTTTTTTATAATATAATTTTTTGTTTATTATTTTATTTATTTGAAATTTCTACATTAGCAATCATTTAATTGTAATTACATCTTCGAGTGATTTTGCAGCCAGCTTAATTCATTTTTTGTGCGTCTTATTTCATAATATTTATCCTAATATAAAATAAAATTATTTTAAATTTCTTTTCTCTTAAAATAAAGTTATATTTTATTCTTTTAACTGTCTCCAATTCGTCTTCCATTATTTTCATATTTACATTATTTTATTTTTTAATTAGTTCAAAGTATAGGTCTACTGCTGGGCGGGGTTCACATAATGGTGTGATACGTTAGACAATAATTAATGAGGACTAATAATCTTAGTATTCATCGTAGGACCCGAAACTCAAGAATTACAGAGTTCACAGGCTGATCGCAAATAAGTAATAAAAGTTAGAGGACTTCTAAATCAAAATTCAAACTAGGGGGGGGGTAAACTTTTTTTGCTCATTGTGGTGGGCCTTTAGTCGTGACTTTTCGAGTGTGCACATCTGTAAAACAGTATACAAATAAAATAAAGGTGAGACATGGGTTCATTGTGGGCATCAATAAAAAAGAGAGCGATGGTTTGGTGAAAGGGGGGGAGAGGAAGACAGACAACAAGTGAAATAAACGGGGGTGCAGTGGAGGTGGGTCGGGGTGGCGTAGAGTCACAAAACAATAGTGGATGGAGTGCGCGTGGTGCGTCCCGGGGCAAACCGCTGCGGAAAGGGAGAAGGGCAAAACAAAAAAACGGGCGGGCGGGAAAAAAGAGGGAAGGCGGGGAGAAGAGAAAGGGAGGGAGGGAGGTTGTTGGCGGTTGGGTTTGGTGGGTTTTGTGTTGTCACCTGGTTGTTTTTCTGTAGAGAAAGGGAGCGAAAACAAAAGAAGTGGGATCAGGGGGACGCAAGGGGGAACGGAGGGGGAAAGAAAGGAAGCAAAAGGGGGAGAAGACGGCGGAGCACGGGACGGGGAGAACAAGAAAGAAAGGGATAGGGAGCATAACAACGAAGAAGGGGAAAGAAGAGGGCGCGAGCAGAGGTAAGGGGGGGGGGTTCGTAGCAACGGGGGGCCACGCGTGCGTCGTGTGCAAGTGGCCCCCCGCTCTCGGGCGCGGTGCGCGCCTTAGGGAGAGCGCGGCGCCGCGCGCACGTGAGCCAATCAGAGAAAAGTGGAGAGACACAGACAAAGACAGATAGTGGCGGCAGAGACACTCGAATGATCAAGGCCAAAGGTTCTCGCCCATTTTCCTATGGTCTTCTCCTTTCTTTTTCGCGTTTAATCATACACAGACAAATTTTCCAATTGATTGGTAAAGTTTTTTGCATTGTATAAGGATACTTTTGTATAATGTCATTTAGACTCTATATTGCACAAACTTACCACATATTCAATTGAAACTGTTTATATAATTGTATATACAGCTCCGGTCATCAAACTAAGGCCGATCTTCACTATATACAATCAACGAACATATTTTTTCTTTTATTTTTCTCTTTTTCATCTTTACTTTCTACAATTCTTAGTCACTGATACATACTCCTAATTATAAACAATTCACCAAACAACGATTAATCTCTAGTTTACGAACAATGTTTCTCATTCTCTTTACTTAATACAAATTTCTTCCTGCACTGCATAAATAATAACTAATTAATACGCAATTCATACAACGATTTATCATACCAACTAATACTTTTGCTTACGAAATATAATTTTGAAAAGTTTGTCATTGCATAAAATTAAAAAAATTATTATCTACTATATGTGAAAGTTATCCTAAATAAGTCACACAACTATTTGGTATATTTATAGAGAAAAGAATAAGAAAGAAAGCAGGAAAGATCAGTAAGTCTAAAATTTTAAGACTCTAAATAGAAGTTATAATCAGTTTTAAATTTAAAAATCTTAACCGATTAAAATAACGACAAAACTCAAAATCTGTAAAAAGAAGTTTTAAAATAAATTTTAAACATATTTAAAAACGACAACACTTGATATTTTGAATCTATTTAAAAATAATATATTTATTAAGTTCAATATGTGTTTCAAGAACGTGGAGAAAACAACGCTAATTAAGGTGTGGTTGTTGGTTTATCTTATTTTACATCTTATTTATTTTAAATGCTTTTTTTTTTCTATTTCTTCCTTTTCCTTTATTCAATATGAAAATTTAAATTAATATTTATTTTTTCAATATTCAATATTACACTTTCATGTGTTGATAGTTTGAGTTTATCTAATTAGATGTTAATTTTAAATATAAGAAATATACAGATATAGATATAATTTAGATATAGATTATTACTATTATTGAACTCACGTTTCTTTTCTTCTTTTTAAAAGTGTCCTTAATTTTGTCATAAGGTTGAGTTGGGTAAAGCATTCTGGTTAAATATGGTTTTTGTTAGAAATAAATATTTTTCCAAAAAAAAGATTTTATTTTTATCACACTATTATTATTATTATTATTATTATTATTTTGTTATAATTAAGAAGGTTGTGGAAATATAAAAATAATCCACGCTACATCATCCTATTTTTTAGAAGTAATTCTAAGTTATTCATTTATAATTGTAAAAACTGCTTTAATAATAATCTAAAAATTTTGATAATAATTTAATATTTTAATTTTTAAATCGTCACTTAGTGCGTATATATATATATATCATATGTATATATATATATTAATATATATATATATATATATATATATATAGATATATCCTATATGATCTATATATATCTATATAATCTTATGCTCGCCTACATGAAACCACCACACATGATAAATTCTTTAGCTTATTTAGGTTAATGGTGTGGTGGACCCCGTGTACTTGAACATGATTGTCTCTAGCCATCCTACTACCATTTGTCATCTGGACTCCTGACATCATCAACCCCAAACACTGTAACAACCTTGTTGATGTGACTATCCTATATGTGGAAAGACTTCTATAAGGAGATGTGAACACACTCAGCAAGATAGTGTTGATGACGCCTTAAAAGGCACTACCGTAGATTTGGGGTGACTTTAAGTCATTGTCTGTTCTTCTTTGTTTCACTTACACCATTGTAAGTGCTTTTTTGAGCTTTTTTTTCCGTCAATCTTTGTCTCTGCAAATTTTTTCTCTTTTACTTTTGGCGCCTTTATTTTTGCCTTCGGATTTACTCCTCTCTTTGGTTGGTGGCTTAATTCTCATTAATTTTGGGTGTTATCTTCCCATGACGGTGCGATATTGCTTTTGACCCCGGGGGGGTAATTTTTGTGCGGCCGCCGGTATAGAAGTGAATTATCAAGCCTCGTAATGTTTTGCCAAATAATTTAAATTATTAGTTTTATTAATTGTAGCGAATATAATGAAGATAATGCATGAACTTTGGGATTACGCGGATACTTTTATTATCGTAACTTAGCATAATATTATGGCACTTTAACTTTTTAGCATCGGTTTGTATATTAAGTGTGAGTTATGTGAGATTATGTCAAAATCCATTTTTTCGGCTAAATAAGATGAGTCTGTTAGGGTGTTAGGTAAAGTCTTTCTATAAGGTGTTAGTTTTAAAGTGCGGGATGTGTTGAGTAGTTTTTTAAAACGTGAACTTTTGACCATTTAAATAACTGGCAACTCAATACGTCTTTCAAGGCCGGGGGGGGTGGGGTAAGAATGGTATGTTGGCAGGCATGGTTTTATTTAGAGGGTTAGGGCTCAGATTGAGGAGCAGTCGTTAGGAGTGCGGGACGCTAGGGTGGACGACTGAGTAAGTAACCCAATCTCCGTCCAGCCAATATGCGACCCCGCCCCTCCCCTATGTCCCGTCCCCAGCCCACCGTGTGTTTAGCCAGCCCAAGCCTATCGGGAGAGCCCAACCAAGCTTGGCCGCGGTTCGCCCCAACCCGATCCCTGTTGTCCTAACCAGCCCGAGCCGCTGAAATTCCTTCTCGGCGTCCTGCGGCCTCCTCAAACGACCCACAAACGCCAGAGCTGAACAGAAAAAAACCCATGAAAGCAAGAATCCACCGCGCGCCTACGCTAGAGAAAATAAACAGTGGTCCCTCCGCCAGGTCACCCACGGGACCTCTCCCTCGGTCCCACCTCATGCTCCTCCTCTTTCTAAAGCCTGGAAGGAATGGAAATGCGGAGTTGCAGTGACGCACACCTGCTGTCCTGTCTGCTCCGGACGCGCTCTGCTCACAATGCTACGCGGGATCGTCCTTGTGTCGTGGGTGGAAACCCGTCGTTTCCAATACGAAGATTGATCGCTGAAGTCGGCCGGCCTCGTCCCCGGCTCGACTGGGAATGGGGGTTAAAATTCTAGAGCATCTAATCAGCATAGCTGCAGCATTTTGGATATTGGAATTTCCGAATTCGAATGGAAATGGGCCTAAATCGTGCTTACCCACTCAAATCAAACCCTAGTATTTTTTTCCTCGATAATGACCAAAACCCCTTCTTCGTTCAGAAAAAGGGTTTGGAACGAAAATTTGTAGGGTTGGTGTAGGGTTCGGAGTGATGGGAAAAATTTTGGTTATACTTTTGGTTTGGGGGAATTTCTTATTTTTTCGTCTTTTGTTTGTTTTGTGAGCTTTTATGGCATCCTTGTGCTTTTTCGGCGAGTGTACAAAAAGGGGTACGTCGAGGTCTATAGAAAGTGGGGGGTCTGTAGCAGGTCATACATTACGTGTTGAGGAGATTTAGATAGGGAGAAACTGTCAGAAATTGAAACTTCCTGCGCGGTGTTCTTGTAGCATCTCCCGTTCGCTTAGATGTGTGGACTCACTGGTGTCCCATACATTGTCCATTTCGATTCGCTGCATTTGGAAAGGTATTGTCGTCTTTTTCTTAATGTCTCTCTCGTTTCAGTCTCTAGTAGTTTGAACTGATTTTCCTGTTGTATATGTTTACCTAAAAAAAAAGAAAAAAAAAACTTGTAACTCCTTATTTTTTTTTGTTAGATTCCGTTCTGTGTGTTTTGATAAGCTGTGGCACGTACGCTTGGGTCAAACTCCGCTGCGTTGTCTCTTATCTCTCGGATTTGGCGTGAATGATTTCGAGTTTCTTTCCCCATTTCGTTGAATTCAAGCTTAATTAGTTCCTATCGAGTTTTGGGCCTGAATAATGGTTTGGATGTTTTTTTAGGGTGCATTATGTCAAGGCTCCTTCTGGTCATCTCTTTCTGTGTCGAGTTTTGGTTTTGATGGTCGTGGGGGTTTGATTATTTTCCTTACTTTCGCTTTGATTAAGTGTGAAATCTAGACTCTGCTGTTCTAAAATCACCTTCTATCGTTGTCATTGTTGACGGGGCGTGGTCCTTCTTTATCGTGTTGCTGGGTTCTTTAATCGTTGCTTATTTGAATCAGGTTGGGGGTTGAAAGAGTTGGTTGAGGGCCTGTCTGTTTGCACCCTACTATTGTTAGCGTGGGGGGTGTCATTACTATTTGTAGTGTGTGAAAATTATTGGGTTTTAACAATGTTGTATATCTGTGTTTTTTGAAAGGTTTTGACTAAGTTTTTGTTTCGGATCTAGAGTTGTTGTGGGCTGTCATGGATTCTTATTGGAGTCTACTGTACGTTCATTAGATCCTCTTGTTCTTGGTATATGTGAGTTTACGAATAGTACTGTCGGATCACTAGTTCTTTTTCTTTTTCCTTGTTCTTTCAAATGGTTTTTGTTGGTTGGAAATTCCAGTAGTGAATGTGATTGTGTCCCTTTTTCATAAGGCAGTGAATCTGTGAGAATTGATTGATATGGTGGTTATATGGGCCAATGGCTCGTCAATATATAATAAAGTCGTCATTGAAATTTTGGTGTTGAGCGTGTTGTGGGGTCGCCGTGGGTTGTGATGTTTGTGTGTCTTTGTTTAAGTTCGTGTAATTTTGATTGACTGAGTTGAAACCATATTTTGTAGCTAGGTTTTTTTGTTGGTGTCTGTCCTTTTGGAAATTTGTATGGGGTGTCCTCAAGGTGCTGCTGTTGAAAAATCTGAAAGAAGGTTGCTGAAGGCATGTGTGAGGTTACTGCGGGGGCGGGGTGGAGGGGACCCTTTCTTTTTTCCTGTTTTAACCCCCTTCGAGTTGTAAAGAGGGCGTGGAAATAAATGGTGACCATGAAGTCATACAGAGATAAGAATAGAGCAACCCAGTCCATAGCCGCACTTAGTATGGGTGCATGATATCTAAATTGAGCATCCAGTTTAGGGAGGAGCATGGGGGGGCGTCACCGGCGCAGGAAAGAAGGGTGGGCGCTATTGGGGGTTCGAAGGCTTAGAAACTTAAACAATACTCATGTCACATGGGTTACTTTTGGCAAGTGGGTTGGTTGAGGGGTTGGCGGGTGGTGGGTGTGGGGGGAGCCCGGGGGGGGGTGATGGGGTTCTTGGTAGGGGGGGGGTAGGGGAGTCGGCGTTTCTGTGGTATCCGTGCCTTTCCCGTTTGTTTTGCCTGGTGTCTCCTCCCCTCGGTTAACTCTTTCTTTTCCTTTTTGTTCTTTGTCTCTGTTTTTTTTTTCTGGGCGGGCTTGTTTGGCTTTAAATATTTGGGGAGGCCGGAGTGTTATGTAACGCTTATGTCGGATCCTTATGTCTTCGAATGTTTTTTGGGCATGGCGAGGGCTCGAGTGGCCGTCGAAAGTCTGGCTCACCGTGCCCGTAGACCGTTCGGTGCGGAGAGATCATAAGAGGTGGACAGTGGGAGGCAGGTTTATCGAGTCAACCCATCAGCGCTGTTGTCATAAAACTTGGGAGGTGTTCAACTTAGAGCATGAAGTCTGTTGTGAGAAAAATGGATGAGAAAGCTCGGGAGGGGAGATGGTTTTTTTTTGTGTGTTGTAGTTTATTGAGTTTGTGGCTGGGGTGCATGGGCGCCCTTGGGTTCAGGGGGTAGGTCCGAGATGGAGTTTGGTGTATGTTTAGACTGAGATCGTGGGTAAAAAGGGGTAAAACCCAAATATGAGTGGGGTCCATGATTTTGGTCAAGGGGGGCGGCACAAACGGCGCGAAATTGACGAGGAGGCAAATCATGCCGGGGTGCTCTCTCATCTGTCCCGGGGGGGGGGGGAGGTCCTGTATTAGTTGTGTACGGGAGGGTGGGTGGAATTGTCGTAGTGTTAGTTATTAAAACTCCCAAACCCCGGCGAGTCTGCCCGGCGTTGGGTAAGGGGGAGCAAAATGAAAACGAAAAGGGAATCTTAAAACTAGTTAGTTGTCAACTTAGGGAAGTTCAACTTAGAGTTAAGTAGTTGAGGGAAGGAAACTAAGATAGATGTGGGTGCGGTGGCAAAGCGCTGAAATATATTAGTGCGGCATGGGGGAGGTGCCGGGGGGGGAAAACCGGAGGAACGGAAGCGGCGGAGGGTCCGGCAAAAATGTAGCCGGGGCCTAAGGGTGAGGCGCGAATACGAAACCCAACGGGTTCTGTCTGATTTTGCCAAAACGGTTGGGCCTGTTTAATTATTGGGGGAAACAATTGTTCGGGAATTTTTCTTAAAAAGCAGTAAGGGGGGCGACTCCTGAAACCCAAAGAGAGGGGTAAAAACTGGAGCAGTAGCTTCGGGGGTTTGCGGGGAAGAGTGAGGGTGTGTGGAGAGTTAGGCGGGGGGTGGTTGTGAGCGAGGCTCTGTCGGGGTGGTGAAACCGGAAGGCTAACCCTAAAAGATTACCTAGGGGACGATTTGCGATAGACTCCGGGGATGGGGGGCTTAGTTGTTTTAGTTGTTCGAAAGGTTGGTTCAGAGTCTTGATCGTGTTGTTCTCCCGGGGACCAAAACGCAAATAGTGGGGCCGGCGAGGGTGAGGAAACGGAGAAGGTTCTGCGCGGCTGTGAGCCCGCGACTGTTCTTCAGGGAGATAAGGATATACACTCAAGAGTGCTCTTAGAGTATCAAACAAATAGGCGGAATGGCGGTCATCCACGTTGTTGGTAGCTCCACACCCATGTTTGTCCGACTCGGGGTAATCCGTCAATTTGAAAACAACTCTAGAAAGTCCAAGTAGAGCGAAAGGCAAAACGAAGGTTAAGATCTAGCCTGAGATGGATTAATACCGCAAGGCGGATTAAGGCCATTTTATGAGAAACCCGCCGAAAATTGTGCGTGGTGGGTCTAAGGTCTTCGACCGCACACACATCATCCGGGATTGTTTACATTGGGCGGAAAATGTAATGTGTGTAGAAACCCAACTGGGGGTGGGGTTACGTAGCGCCGTCAGACGGGTGTTCTCTTTTCGAGACAGTGGATCGCGTTACCGGGGATTCGCTTGTCGGTCCCGAGGCGGGTGTGCATATGGTCCCGTCTCCGCCCACCGGGAGGGATCAGTGCTTACTATGTTGTACAGGGGGGTGGGGGGGGGGGGGGGGACGATTTTTAATGAGGATCAAGTAGAAACCCTAAACACGTACGTAGGGGGTGGCCTTAACCTAGATGATCAACATAGATGGTTTGCCAAACTAATTAGGTGGGCTTACGGTGGTATTGGGTGGACAGTCAAAAGTCGTGGTTTTTGCGTTCTAGGAACACCGAAATTACCCGACGCTGGAAGAAATAAGGGATTGTATAGACTAAGGGACCGTTGGTCATTGGTATAAGAGAGAGCCCGAAACAAGAGGAATATGGTCATCCAAGACAAACCTTCCGTAGCGAATAAATGCGGATTGGGTTTGGACTAGAAAAACTTCGCTTTTTGGTGCCATGATTTCCCACGTGGCTTTTATGTAGATCGTTATATTGCGATTGTGAATGATGAGGAGAGTTTTCTAAGGCCGCTACAACCGTGAGTTTAAGATCTCCTACAGAGAGGTGTGGAACTAGGTCCGTCCCCAGGGCTTTGCCGTGCATTGTGGGGAATAATTGTATTGGCCCGCATGGTCCTAGTTTGAGCATCAACACCAGATCATCAAAAACGCCTTCCACACTACTTGAAGGGTTTTTCAAAGGAGGGTCGGGGTGAAATCAGCACAAAAAAACACTACCCCGTAGCTCCTTGTCAAGGTGTGCGTTTGTGGACATCGTACATGGTATCGGGCCTTGGTAATGTAAAGAGGAGAACACCGCTATTTTCCAATGGGGTGTAACCTACTGCGCTCCAATGGTGTCGCTCATCCAGTGGGTAGGCGCGGGGTGATGGGACTCAGGAATTACCACCCTCGACAACAAAAAACTTCTAAGGACTTAAATGACTTCACTATGCGGGGGGGGGGTGGGGGCGAATATGGACCAATCGTAGAACAAAGAATGGAGGCTCGAGGGGTGGGGGGGGGGGTATCTGCGTCGACGGTGTGTGGTTGCAGAGAAGTGTGGGTTATTTGTGTTAACCAAGGATTGCGGTCTGTTTCTCTCCACCTTCCCTATGGGTGTTGTGGAGAGTGCAGATATGTCGTGCTCCCTCTACCAGGCATTCAGGGAATTCTCCCTTACGCGCCATTTCGAGTCTTGCGACAATTTGGAAGAAAACAGACCGTGCCCAGAGAAGCGTACTATGGCGCTTATGTGTATGATATCGGAGATGACAGAGTGCATGACGCTTCAGAAATGTTCGAAGAATGGAAAAACGCCAAACAAATGGATAAAGACACTATCGCCCCGGACCGATTCAATGCTGGATATGACGAAGGTTACAAAGAATGGCTGAAGAAGGACATACAAAACATCTCATTTCAGACTCCGCGTAGCTTTCGAAGTGTAACAGACAGAGAAGCCAAAGCAGTGGCCGAACTGCAAGAGATAAAGGAAGAGGAAAAGGAGGTCTATGCTAAGTTTGTAGAGAATCATGACGCTCTTGAGAGGGCAAATCGAGAGTTAGAAAGACTGAGGCAGGGGTATGACGATTTTGACAACTGGATCCAGCAGAAAATCGAGAGGATGCAATACGAGAGTCTGGAAGACAAAGGACGTCTGGGTGAAGGTTTTCTACTGAAAATATTTCAATTTCCTTGTAATCGAAATGAATGAAAATATTTCATCCTAAACTCGAACTACGTTGGGCCTGAATTCTCCTTGTGAGATACGTAGAAGCCTTTCCCGGCCCGGCCCCTATCTCTAAAAAATTTTCATTCTCCTTCATGTTACGAAGATATAAAGATAAGATCAACGGGCGTCATCGAAAAACAGCTGCAAGAAGACCATGGCTCAACGTGATTCAGCCTTTTCAAGATAGCGTTAAACAAGCAAATTCCTGTTTGTTTAAAAAACGTATTTCCGTCCTCATTCGTGGGTTAAAGATATCCTCAAACAAAGCGACTTGTGTGTTTATCTGCTTTCTGTGCGATATTATGCATTTTGTACTCCGAATATGCGCTAACAAATTTGCCTTTGAGTTGTTTCACTTCTCAGATACTTTTAACTGATCTATGTTGATAAAAGCTGGCAGATCATCCTTACTTCACCAGATTGAAAGGTCCTACAGATTCCTTCCCCGGACCAAACTCAGACACAGGAAATACAGCTATGGGAGACAATAACGACGAAGTTAGTCTCACAGACGTTGTGGTGACTCAGCCCACCGTGGCGGAACAAAATGAACTAATCGCGCAACTGATGCAGCAGATAGCTGATATGAGGGTCAAAATACAGCGGAGGCAGGACACGCCTCCACCCGAATTTGGACCTAATTTTGTTGACGCAAGACCTTCGATGTACTTTCCCTCGTCAAACTTAGATCCAACTCAGAACCAGCCGTCCACACCTGTGCATAATCCGTTTGGGATAGATTTAACAACCCAAAACCCCCAGTATGATTCTGTATCCTATCAAACTCCCTCATCGCTTCCAAATAATCCTCCTCAAATACCACCACACCCCCAGAATACTCAAACAACCTCACCGCCCCAGAATCAAAATCAAAACCCAACCACCTTCAACCCCCAAACACCGCATCCCCACTTAAACCAAAACACCAATCCTCAAACCTACCCACAAAACTACCAAACTGCTCAAAATGTCCCAAGTCCTTCTATATCTCCACCCCTCCCAAAAAGAACCACCTTCCAAGTTCCCATCCCTGCCGAGCATGAGGTACACGGTTCCGAGTTGGATCACTACGAGGAGAAGGAGAAAGAGTGGAAGGCAAGAGAAGAAGCAAAGATCGACATAAAGGAGGAGATTAAAAGGGCAATGAAAGAGTTGCAATGCGTTCCAGACGTTGCCGGATTGAGTTATGCAGAATTGTGTATACACCCAGACTTGAACCTTCCTGAAGGGTTCAAAATCCCGAAGTTTGATACGTTCGGAGGGGTAGGCAACCCCATGGCGCATTTGAGAGCGTACTACGACCAGCTCGTGGGAGTTGGCAAAGATGAGGCTTTATTGAGGAGGCTTTTCAGCCGTAGTCTGTGCGGGGAGGCCCTAGAATGGTTTACGGCACACGAAACCAGGCAGTGGCCCAATTGGAGCGGGCTAGCTAAAGACTTCATTGATCAATTCACGTACAATGTCGAGATAGTCCCTGATCGATATTCCTTAGAGAAAATGAAGAAGAAATCGACAGAAAGCTATCGGGAATTTGCCTACAGATGGAGAAAGGAAGCAGCGAGGGTGAGGCCTCCAATGACTGAAAAGGAGATTGTAGAAGTGTTCGTACGGGTGTAGGAGCCCGAATACTATGATAGAATTATTTTGTTAATCGGAGCCAAATTCGCCGAGATAGTCAAAGTTGGTGAGACTATTGAAGACGGTCTGAAGTCGGGAAAGATAGACCGAGTATCCGCGTCGACTGGATCTTCCAGATTGATGAGGAAGAGGAGAGAGGAAGTTTCCACTGTTTCATACGGGGGAAGGAAAACTCCCAAAAACTCGTCGCGTCCTCAAGATCGCTCCAAGCCTCCACCAAAATCTCACCAAGCCTATCGCCCACAATCCAATCATTCCAACAACTACAATGATGCCCCCACTTATCAAGATGCTCAAATTTTGTCTTACCAAAATCCACCCCCAAATCTCCAAAATTTTCCCTCAATGTACCCAAATTACCCCCAATCTTATCAAATTCCACCCCCTTATCAGAATATCGCTCCCAGCTGTACTAATGTATAGTCGAGCTATCGAGCACCTTCCCCCACATATCAAGTCCAAGCTCCCGCATATCAAAACCCCCTCCCGAATTACCAAACTCCAGTGCCAAATTACCAGACAAACCCCTACCCTAGAACCCAAGCTCCTCGCTCAAATGCTCGCAATTATCAACAGGTTCCTCCCCCTCAGCAAAGCGGGTATGATCCTTCTCGTCCCAGATTTGGGAAGAGGCCTTCGAGAAACTTTACTGTGCTGGCTGAAAGCCAGACCAAGCTATTCGAAAGATTATCCGCGGCCGAATACATCCATCCTGTGGGCCCCAAGTCCGTGGATGTCAACTCTAAATTCTACAAACCGGAACAGAGATGTGCTTATCATTCCAACAGTGTTGGACATGACACAGAAGACTGTATCAATCTTAAGCACAAGATCCAGGATCTGATCGACCAGGAAGTGGTCTCCCTCCAGCCTGCGGCGCCGAACGTCAATACAAATCCGTTGCCGAATCATGGGGGTGGAAACATTAATATGATAGAGACAGACGAAGACGAGTGTGAAACCAAGAGGATTACTCCTGTTGCGCAGGAAGACTTGGAAAAGGCTGTCGCTTCTTTAAGCGTCAAGGAAAAAAGAGAGTTCGTTATTCTGACACCTACGAAGGCTGTTGCCTTGGTGCCCTCAAAAACTCTCGCCAAACCCAAGTTTGTCATAGAAACGGCCGTGGCCCAAGGCATGACTAGGTCCGGAAGATGCTACACTCCTGATGAGCTTGCTCTCGGAGGACAAAAGAAAGACCATGCCAAGAGACCAATAAGCGAAGCAGAAGCCGAGGAGTTCTGGAGGAGGATGCAGCCTAAAGATTACTCCATTGTCAAACACTTGGAGAAGACTCCGGCTCAGATATCTGTGTGGGACCTACTGATGAGTTCCCAGTCCCACAGACAGGCTTTGATGAAAGCTCTGGATGACACGTACGTGCCCTCAGGTACAAGCAGTGATAACGTAGCTGCCATGATTCATCAAGTCATTCGGGGACACCGCATCAGCTTCTGCGACGATGAATTGCCAGCCGAAGGGAGATCCCACAACAAAGCTCTACACGTCACTGTGATATGCCGCGGAAAGGTCGTTAATCGTGTTTTGGTAGATGATGGATCTAGTTTGAATATATGCCCCTTGTCGACATTGAAACAGCTGAGGTTTGACCTCGGAAAATTAGAGCAAAACCAGGTTAATGTAAGAGCGTTTGATGGTGTGAAAAGAGACACATTAGGGGCAGTGAACTTGACCCTCCAAATAGGCCCCTCCGAGTTCAACGCGAAGTTCCAAGTGTTGGATATCGGCACCAGCTATAACCTTCTTTTGGGAAGGCCGTTCATTCACATGACTAGAGCCGTCCCCTCCACTCTCCATCAAACGATGAAGCTGGTATGGAAAAACGAGGAGCTAGTTGTTCACGGTGAAGGAAGCCACTCAGGCAAGCAGGTGTCGGTCTTTGATGAGAAGCCGCAAGGTTCGGATTTTTAGACGGTGGAGTTGGTAAATGCCACCGATGAGGATTTGGCCCCGAAGACTCCCATGCCAGCCGTGTACAGAATGATCGCCACGGTAGTGCTGCAGAATGGGTTCGAACCAGGTTTCGGATTGGGAAGAAATTCCCAAGGGATTATCGAGCCAGTTCCAATCCTTGCTAAAGGATCAAAATATGGTTTGGGGTACATCCCCAAAAATGACGATGTAAAGACGAAGAATGAAAAGGATCATTGGCTAAACCAATCCCGCATCTGTATCAATCCTTTCCAGTCCGGGAGTATGCTGAGCCTGAAGACTGTGGGGAAGGAATCTGTGGCCTTTTCAAGGAGATCAATGCTATCATCGAGGAGGAGGTCGAGCCAGCTGGTATTTGTGATGCTGAACCAGGGGAGATACTGCAGAATTAGACTTCCACGCCAATCCTGATGTCCCGAACTCTTTGGTAGAAAGGAGTTATTTTATGCATACTAAAATCGGTGGTTGTCCGGAAGAGGCCCGAGACCCACCATTTCTGCATTTTCTTAATTGTTCGAATTTTGAATTTTCATTGTGATGTTTAAAAAGGCGACATGGCCCTGTGCCATGACCAAAGTTTGCATTTTGTTTTAAATGAAAGCCTCCTTATTTTAACTTTGTTTATTTAGTTGCTTGTTATACTTTACTTTCCTAATTTTGTCTGTTTATGATTTCAGTAACATAAGTTATAGACCTGCCAATGTCATGTCATGTCATGAGATAAATGAACAAAATGAGACAAATGACGACAAAGTTGACGACTACGAAGAAGAAGATGGGGAACTAGATTATGTTGCAGAGGAATTTCGACAGTTCGAGACTCAGCATAAACCGAATCTGGAGGAGATGGAAACGGTGAATTTGGGAGATTTAGAATGTATCAAATAGGTTAAGATCAACACCTACCTGAATGGAACTCAGAAGGAGATCCTGGTTTATTTGCTTGCCGAATACAGTGATGTGTTTGTGTGGGAAGTCGGTGACATGTAGGGGTTGAGTAGTGATGTCGTATCTCATAAGCTACCTATCAACCCAGGGTTCGAGCCGGTGAAACAAAAGACTCAAAAATTCAAGCCTGAACTGAGTTTGAAGATTAAGGAAGAAATCACCAAGCAAATAGAGTCTCGATTGGTGGAAGTAACGCAATATCCAACCTGGTTGGCCAATGTCGTTCCGGTCGCCAAGAAGGATGAAAAATCAGGATTTGTGTTGATTATAGAGATCTCAACAAGGCTAGTCCGAAGGATAATTTCCGTTGCCAAATATCCATATTTTGATTGACAACTGTGCCAAACATGAGATGCAGTCATTTGTGGACTGTTACGCAGGTTATCACCAAATTTTGATGGATGAAGAAGACGCAGAAAAAATGGCTTTCATCACACCTTGGGGTGTATATCACTACAGGGTGATGCCGTTCGGCCTCAAGAACGCCGGTGCCACTTACATGAGATCCATGACGACTATTTTCCATGACATGATTCATAAGGAAATTGAAGTGTACGTGGACGACGTTATAATAATATCCCGCGAGAGTTCAGATCATTTGACACACCTGAGAAAATTCTTTAAACGTTTACGCTGGTACAACCTAAAGTTAAATCCCGCCAAATGCGCTTTTGGAGTCCCAGCTGGGAAGTTGTTGGGGTTTATAGTCAGAAGAAGGGGTATTGAGCTCGACCCTTCCAAGATTAAAGCAATTAAAGAGTTACCTCTGCCGAAAACGAGAAAAGAGGTGATGATTTTCTTAGGGAGGTTAAACTATATTAGCTGATTTATAGCACAATCAACGGTGGTGTGTGAGCCTATTTTCAAGTTGCTGAAGAAAGATGCCCCGACTAAGTGGACTGAGGAATGCCAAACTGCTTTTGATGCTATCAAATGCTACTTGTCTAACCCACCGGTATTGGTTCCTCCGCGAGAAGGGAGTCCTTTGTTGCTGTATTTGTCTGTCTCAGATAGTGCCTTCGGATGTGTACTTGGTCAACACGACGAGACAGGAAAGAAATAAAGAGTTATCTACTATATAAGCAAGAAATTCACTCTATACGAGTCTCGGTACACTTTGCTGGAGAGAACATGCTGTGCTCTGACGTGGCTTGCCCAGAAATTGAGACACTATTTGTCTTCGTATACTACATATGTCATTTCCAGAATTGATCCATTGAAGTACATTTTCCAGAAAGCGATGCCGACTGGAAAGTTAGCTAAATGGCAAATGTTGTTGAGTGAGTTCGATATCATGTATGTGACTCAGAAGGCAATAAAGGCACAAGATTTGGCTGATCATCTTGCAGAAAATCCCGTGGATGAAGAATATGAAACACTCAAGACGTATTTTCATGATGAAGAAGTGTCATTTGTGGGTGAAGATATCTCTGAAGCGTATCCAGGTTGGAGATTATTCTTTGACGGAGCGGCGAATCACCAAGGTAAAGGTATTGGAGCAGTCTTAGTATCAGAATTTGGTCAGCATTATCCTATGGCAGCTAAACTCTGATTTAATTGCACAAAAAACATGGCTGAATACGAAGCTTGTATTCTTGGTTTGAGAATGGCCATCGACATGAATATTTACGAGTTACTGGTTATTAGAGATTCAGACCTTTTGATTCATCAGGTCCAAGGTGAATGGGCTGTGAAGAACCCAAAAATTATACCTTACGTACAGTATGTGCAAAATATGTGTAAAAGGTTTCGCAAGATCGAGTTCAGACATACTCCCAGAATACATAATGAATTAGCTGATGCTTTGCCACTATTGCTTTGATGATCAAACATCCGGATGCTGACTACATCGACCCACTGGATATAGAGTTGAAGGAACACCCAGTCCATTGTTCACATGTTGAATCAGAACCAGACGGTATGCCTTGGTATTTTGACATAAAGAGGTACTTGGAATCTGGGACATATCCAGAAGACGCTACATCTAATCAGAAGAAGTCGGTACGCCGTATGGCTCTCAATTTCTTTCTAAATGGAGAATTCCTTTATAGGAGGACTCCAGATTTGGGTCTTTTAAGATGTGTGGATGCTGCTGAAGCTGCGAGGCTTATTGAGCAGATACATGCTGGAGTTTGCGGTACATACATGAATGGGCTTACTTTGGCAAGAAAGGTTCTACGAGCCGGTTGTTTCTGGATGACTATGGTGAATGACTGTTGCAAATTCATGCAGAAATGCCACAAATGTCAAGTGCACAACGATTTAATACGGGTGCCACCTCACGAACTTAACGCTATGAGTTCACCTTGGCCATTTGTAGCTTGGGGAATGGACGTCATCGGCTCTATAGAGCCAGCCGCTTCTAATGGACACAAATTCATTTTGGTTGCCATTGATTATTTCACCAAGTGGGTGGAGGCAGCCTCTTACAAGTCGGTAACCAAGAAAGTGGTGGCCGATTTTGTTCGCAACAATCTCATATGTAGATTTGGAGTTCCAGAATCCATCATTACTGATAACGGTGCAAATCTCAAAAGTCATCTGATGAAAGAGATATGTGAACAATTTAAGATTATTCATCGAAAGTCAACTGCTTATCGCCCCCAAATGAACGGAGCTGTAGAGTCCGCCAACAAGAATATCAAAAAGATTTTGAGGAAAATGATTGACAAACAACGAAGTTGGCATGAAATGTTGCCATATGATCTACTAGGTTATCAAACGACGGTCAGAACATCGACTGGGGCTACTCCATATTTGCTAGTATATGGAACAGCGGCAGTCGTACATGTTGAAGTCGAGATACTGTCATTGAGGATCATCCAAGAAGCTGAGTAAAGTAACGCTGAATGGGTTAGCAAACGGGTTGATCAACTAACTTTGATTGATAAGAAGAGAATGGTTGTTGTATGCCATGGCCAACTATATAGACAGAGAATGACTCCCGCTTTTCACAAAAAAGTAAGAACCAGAAATTTTGAAGTCGGTCAATTGGTCCTTAAGCATATTTTTCCACATCAAGACGAGTACAAAGGAAAGTTCGTACCAAACTGACAAGGTCCCTACATGGTTCTTAAAGTACTATCTGGAGGTGCTTTGGTCCTGTCAGAGATGGATGGCGCTGTATGTCCCAAACCTATCAACTCAGATGCTGTCAAGAGATACTATGCGTGAAGTTTCATTTTGCATTTTCTGTTATTTACTTGTAATCGTTCTGTTTACTCGTATTTGTTCCATTTGAATTCTTATCCCTCTTGTAATGAACTACGTCCGACCTGAATTCTCGAGAAATGAGATACGTAGGCGGCCTATGTCGGCTTCGGTCACCCCATTTATCCCCTTTAATTATTTCTTTGTATCTGAACTACGTTCGACCTGAATTCTCAGGAATGGAATACGTAGGCGGCCTTTGTCGGCCTCGGTCGGTTTCTTTGTAAATTTTATTCTTGTTAACCTTTAAGGGGAACTACGTTTGACCTGATTCCAGCCTCAACGGGATAAGTAGGCGCCACAAGGGTTCGGTCATATCTCTCGTGAGTTCTATTCCCCCTTTGCAATAGAACAGGGACAGAATTTTTGAGAGGGACTCAAAAATTCTCCAAAAGAAGCCTTCTCTTCAGCAAGTCAAACTAAAGACATTTCGAGATCCGCAACTGGGATAGAATTTTTGAGAAGATCTCAAAAATCCCGCGATCTGTTCAGTTACAGTAGAAAGATAAGCAAGACAGTAAACTGGGACAGAAATTTTGAGGATGGCCTCAAAATTTCGTTAGAATCTTCCCTACAAGTCCGGAGTGCCTCTGAAACTCATCAGCGAGTGTCAAATTCAAAGGAGCTCGTTAAGCCTGATATGACATGACTTGGCAGTGACTTTTTCAATATACTATTTCTTAAAGATTTCTTATTTCTCTTAAAATTTCCCTTTTATGTTTCATTTGTTTTGGCATAAGATATTTTTGTCTTATCTATCAAGAGTCGGGAAATCGGGAAATCAACCGGAGATATCAAGACAAGGAGCAAACAACTGAAGAAATCAACACAGATCAGTAGGTTTTAAAACTGAATATTTTCTGTGAATGCAGGTTTATAGCTTTCCTTTGAAATCGCCCAAATTCTCCCGATGAATGAATATGGAGAGCGCCTAAAGAGGAGAAAACTATCCCCAAAATCAGTAATTTTACTGGGAACAGGAGGCAGTTCATATCGTTTGTGTCAGGATGCTTGGGAATGTGGTTTGTTTATTTTAAGTCATTCCCAACAATATGAAATTTACGAAAGGTGTCTAGCCAGATTCAAAAGTGAATCAAACAGGAATCTCAACGAAGATCTCACGATTTCCATAAAGGACGCTATTTGCATTGCGTTATCAAAGCAAGATAATTATTTTCGATCAAGACAATGCATTACCCCAGAAGAGATAGTTATGTTATTATTATTTTATTATTATCGATCAAGTCGATAAATTATTTGGAGATCGTCTTGCCGTTATTATCCGCGCAGGCGATAGAAATATTCATGCATCGCGGAAATCATGCATAGCAGAAAATCATGCATAGTAGAAAATCATGCATTGCGGAAGTCATACATTGCGGAAAATCAAGCATTGCGAAAATCATGCATAGCGAGAAATCATGCATTGCGAAAGTCATGCATCGCGTAAATCATTCATTGCGGAAAGTCATGCATCGCGGAGAATCATGCATCGCGAGTTTGGAATTTATGCATTACGAGAAGACTTCATGCCTCGTCAAATTTATGTGTCGCGGGAAGACTTTATACCTCGCTGGAATTTATGCATTACGAGAAGACTTCACGCCTCGTCAAATTTATACATCGGGAGAAGGCTTCATACCTCGCCGAAATTTATGCATCACGAGAAGATTTCATGCCTCGTCAAATTTATACATCGCGAGAAGGATTCATACCTCTCTGAAATTTACGCATCACGAGAAAAAGCCATGCCTCGTTGAAAATCACGCATCACAAAAATCATGCATCGCGGAAAATCATGCATCGCGAGTCAAAAATTATGAACGACGAGAAGATTCCATGCCTCGTTAAAAATTTATACATCGCGAGAAGATTTTATACTTTGCTGAAATTTAGACATCGCGAGAAGAGTTCATACCTCGCCTAAATTTATGCATCACGAGAAGAATCCATGCCTCGTTGAAATTTGCACATCGCGAGAAGATTTCATGCCTCGCTGAAAGTTATGCATTGCGAGAAGATTTCATACCTCGCAGGAATCTACGTATCGTGGAAAGATATTCATGACCAACAAGAGGGCATACACGGATAAAGAAAGGGAAATCGTGTATCCCAAGAGCAATATTTATCCATCGGCCTCAACTGCATTCTTTTACTCTTGATAAAAGTAAACATCAAGAAGAACATCAAAGACGACGACAAAAGAAACATCAATATCGCATCAGCATTTATTTATTTATTTCGACATCAAATATAGAGTACATTAAAGATTATATTGCAAAACACAAGGCATAAGCTTTATTTGTTGGACGTCAGACCGATCGAGTCGACGTCGAATATCGAGGAGAACAATGAAGTGTCGACATGGTAAAAAAGATACTGTCTCCCATCCTAATTACATTTTTTTAAGCTGACGAGTTTTATCTCAGTCTTTGTCGAGAGCATCGAAAAGGATGAATTCTCTAAAAAATTACAGGTGCGAACGACATCAAAAGGGATGTAGCACAACGTGAAATTTTTCTTAGCAGTGAACTAGGACACAGTCCAAAGAGGAATGTCAAACTCTTAGGACGCGAGCATAGGAAGCGACTTCCACCACAATCGAACCACCCGTATCGAATCATGCAGGTTTTTATTTAGTTCTGTCAGTTTAAGTCCCGCATCCGGAAGTTTCGATTTATCGGAAGCAAGCTTCCAATCTGAGTGACAATGCGCCAAGAGCTTTGGAAATTATGTCCGTGTAAGTTCTTAATTATGGGTGTGAAGCGCGCCACATTCATGGTTAAGAGGTTACAAGCCTCCTTTTCACCGAAGGCTATCTAGCATAATAGATTTCTTTTTCCACCGATCGAGTCAAACTACACACAACATGATTCTGAAGGTTTAAGGATATGTAGGCCGATTCAATGATGAAAACTCGGCTGCATTCCAATATTCGCTCTCGAATTCTATTCTCGAGCATTTCGATACCTTCATAATTCGGTATTGAGGTGGCTTTTGATTCTTTCAAAATCATGTGGTAAATCAAGCTTATCGAACTACAAGTGTTCTGAATTCTCATATAGCCTGAGATATGTAGGAAACCCGTTTCAAGGGTTCGGCCATAATTCCTAAACCCTTTGTCGAATCCTTCCTTTAGAAAATGAATGGGGTTGGTCAAAATTTGTTTGGTCAATTTCATTTTCCTCGAATTGCCTGCATCAACTCGAGTAAAATGAGGGACAGTTATTGACACACAATTTTTGACCCGCGTCAGTATAAATTAATTATCGAGCTTCATAAGTTTTCCAAATAATTTAAATTAATTAGTTTTATAAATTTTACGAATATAATAATATAATGCATGAACTTTATGTTACGTCGGATATTTTATCATAACTTTAGATAATATATATACTTTACATCGTTATGTATATAATTACTATATTTTATGATTATTCAAAAACCATTTAAAAAAAATATATATTAAGTTTAGTAAGTATTCTATTAAGCTAGTTTAGTTTAAAAATATGGTTATATATTTTAAAATAACTATTTTACAATTTAAATAAATTACTAAATAAAGAAGCTCGTGAATTAATTAATACAAATTCATTTTATTTAAGGTTTAGCCAGATTTATCATCTTAACTCTATTTGGCTACTTATTAAATTAACCCAAATCTACTTCTATCAAATATTCAGGCGGCCCACTCCCCTTATTTTCCCTTCCCCAGGCCCACCTTTTGTTTATTTCCAGCCCAATACTTTATAATCCCAACCCAATTCTTTTTCTCCCAACCCGAGCCCTTTTTCCTAACCCGACCCGACCCGGATCCCTTCTCCTCCTTCTTCTTTCTCAAACAACCCACGCGACACCCAGAAAAGAAAGAAAAAACCCAGGAAAGCAGAAACCACACAGCGCTCCTACGCGTAGAGAAAAAAAAATTCCCTCCTCTCCCCACGCTCTCTCCCTCCTCTCCCCACACTCTCTCTCCTCCTCTCTCCTTCTCTTTCTAGCGCGTGGAAGAATGATGCAGTGCAACGGACACCTGCTGTCCTCCTGCTCCGTACGCGGCTCTGCGTACAAGGCGACGCGGAATCGTCCTTGGTGTCGTGGGATTGAGCCACGTCGTTTGCTAAGGACGAGAGATTGATCCGGATCGTCCACCTCGTCACCTTCCGTTGGAATGGGTTAAAATTTGGAGCATCTAATCGGCATATTCTTCAGCATTTGGATATGATTTCAAAATTCGAATGGGAAATGGGCCGAAATCGTCTTACCCGACTCAAATCGAAACCCTAGTATTTTTTCCTCTATAAAAAACCCCTTTCTTCTTCAGAAAAAGGGTTTGGAAAAAAAAATTGGAGGGTTTTATCAAGAAGAGTGGGGAAAAATTTTGGGTTAGGATAATTCTGGAGAATTCCTTATTTTTTTTCGTCTGTTTTTTTTTTGAGCTTTTATCATCCTTGGTATTTTCCGATTTTACGAAAAAGTTACGAGGTCATATAAAGATAGAGTCATACATTTACGTGTTGAGAGTTTAGAGAAGAAACTTTCAAAGATTGAAAGCTTCCAGTGTTGCTTTAGCCATCTCCCGGTTTGCTTAAGGTGTGGAAGCTCGCTGGTGTCCCGATGTTGTCCCATTTCGCTGCATCGGAAAAGCTATTGTCGTATTTTTCTTAATGTCTCTCTCGTTTCATCTTCTATTTTGAAATGATTTTCCTGTTGTATATGTTTACTAAAACAAAAAGAGAGAAAAAAAAACTTGTACTCTGTTTTTTTTGTTAGATGCCAGTTTCTGTGTGGTTTTGATAGGCTGTGCACGTATCCTGGGTTCAAACTCCACCGCGTTTCTCTTTCTCTCGTATTTGCGTGATGATGTCGGGTTTCTTTTCCATTTCGTTGAATTCAAAGCTTATTAGTTCCTATCGCGTGTTGCCTGAAATATGGTCTGGATGTTGTTTAGTCCATGATTTCAAGCTCCATTCTGCTCATCTCTTTCTGTGTTCGAGTTTTTTTTAATGGTCGTTTGATTATTTTCTTACTTCGCTTTGATTAAGTGTGAAATCTAGACATATGATGTTCTAAATCACCGTTCTGTCGTGTGTCATTGTTTATCGCGTTGTCCTTCTTTATCGTTGCTCATTTTGAATCATGGAAGTTGAAAGATGTTGAGCCTGTCTATTTGCACCCTACTATTGTTATCGTGGTGTCATTACTATTTGTAGTTGCAAATATGTGGTTTTAACGTGTTTATATCTTGTTTTTGAAAGGTTTGACTAAGGTTTCTTATTGTTTCGTATCTAGAGTTGTGGCTTCATTGATTCTTAGTTTGAGTCTGCTTCATTACCCTCTTGCTTGGTATGTGTGTACGAATAATGTCGGATCACTATTCTTTTTCTTTTTCCTTGTTCTTTCATGTTTTGAAAATTCCAGTAGTAGTATTTTCTCCTTTTTACATAAGGCAGAATCTTGAGAATTGATTGATATGGGGTTATATGTGGGCATTGCTCGTAGTATGATAAAGTCGTAATTTAAATTTTGTTGAGTTGTTGTGGGTTCGCTTTGACGTTTGTGTCTTTTGTTTTAAGTTCGTCTAATTGATTACTGATGAAACCATATTTGTAGCAGGTTTTTTTTTGGTATCTGTCCTTTGGAAATTTATTTCCTCACATGTTTCTTCTTGTTTAAAAATCTGAAAGATGTTGCTGAAGTCATGTTGAGGTTACTTCTTTCTTGTTTGATTTTCCACTTGTTTCAAATATAGTTGTAAATATTTTCTTTAAATAGGTTACCATGATTCATACATATATATATATATATATAGATATATTATATATATTATATATAGATATATATATATATATATATATATATATATATAGATATATATATATATATATATATATATATTATATATATATATATATATATATATATATATATATATATCAACCCATCCATATCCTCACTTATTATGTTTTCATGTATAGTGGCTAAATTTGAGCATCCAGTTTTAGTGATTAGCATTTTGTTGTCGTACCTGCTCATTAAATAAGTTGGTTAGCGCTATTGTTTGTTGCGAATTTTAGAAAATTAAAACAATAACTCAATTAATTGTTACTTTATCCTTAGTGTGATGAGCCTTTATTGTTTTGAATTTGGTATCCTCACATCTGGTTCTATTTTATTTTAATTGGGTTATGTGCTATGTTTTTGGTTTAGGGGCTGTCGTGGTTTGCTTTAAATATATTACCAGTTTATTACTGCTTATTCATCCTTATCTTCTAATTTTTGTGTGCATGGCGATATGCTCGAGTTCACTCTGAATTCTCACCTTTCCCTTACCTTCCGAGAGGATTCATAAAGGAACAAGTCACTTTATCGAGTCAACCCATCAAGACGTGATGCATAAAAACTAGATTTCACGAAGATTGAAGAAATTTGAAGAAAAATGGATTAGAAGATCTCCTTATTTTATGTTTTTATTTATTTATTTTGTAATGGGCATAAGCCCTTGTCTTTTTTTATTTCCTATATTAATTTTTGTATGTTTAGACTAGGAGAGGTAAAAAATGGGTTAAAAACCCAAAAGCAGGTGGGTCCAAATTTCGGTCAAGGCGCACTGAACCCGAAATTGGACCCAAAAATATCTCTCTCTCTCTCCCTCCTTATTATTTGTTTACGTATTTTGTTTGACTGCCGTTAGTTTAGGGATAGAAAAACTCCCAAACCCCGTCGAACGCCGTTTTATTTTATCAAACTTAAAACTAAAATTGAATCTTAAAACGATAGTTATTTCAAATTCGGAAGTTCACTTAGAGTTAAAATTTAGGAATTTAAACTTTTAATAGAATTCGCAAAATCTCTTAAATATATTAGTCAAATGGTTAGTTGCCGGAAAACCGTATTAAGCGGAGCGTCTTAGGTGCCTTCAAAACCTTCCTAAGACGCTAATAAGAATCCCGATCCCTTAAAAATGTTTTCAAACGATTTTCCTATTTAAATTATTTGGAAACAAGTTTTCTTAATTTTTCTTAAAAAATTAAGTGGCGACTCCTAAAACGCCGAAAATATCTTTTAAAACGAAATAAACTCTTTTCGAATATTTTTCTGATAAAACAATTGCTATTATGGAATATGTGTTGAACTAAAGACATCAAGAAGATCAACTAATCCTGGAAGAATGTTTTAGGGCTGCAAAAAATATTTATCCGGTAATAAGTGTGAATTCTTACGATAGGCTAATACAAGTGATTCAACATGCCAAGAACAATACAACATCAAGAATTCAACGAGTTCAGGGCAAGAAAGACATAGAAGACAATGAAGACAAGGAAAACAAGGATCAAACACTAGTATTGATATCACTGTTATTGTGATTGTTGTTAATTGGTTTCTAGCCGTTATTCTTAATATATCTTTATTTGTACTGTGTGTTATTTGATAATGAAATGGACTGCATTTGCTTCAGTATTCTAAATAGCAACTTCATTCAAACACAAATTCATACAAAAAAAAGTCTTCTCAATAGCAACTTAACACAAATTCATATATAAAACAGTACAACCAAAACAGTTAGGATCAAGCATTATTCAAAGTAAAGTTAGATCGGATTAGGACATTAAGCTAATCAAAATGAAATCGAATGTGTGCCTTGAGTTTTTGGTGTGCCTTGAGGGCTTCTATAACTCTCCTCTCGTACTCGCCTCTGAGAAAATAATAAAAATCTTAACTTAGAGATGAACTAATATCAATTAAAGAAATTTAATGTATTTAAAAGATAAAATACATACGCTCTCAGTTACACTGTCATCTGATAAAAATAAAAGACCATAAGTAGTTGTCTTTGCTTTTTTGGGTCTTGGAATCTTATAGGCAAGAGATGCATCGTCTCTCAAAGTTGTGCTAGTCTTTCTTTTTTGGCCAGTTGCACTAGAAGTTGATTGTTGAGTGCAACTTGCACTTGGATCTGTGTTCACACCCAATTTTGTCCTAGCATTTCAAAATTCCTAATTTTTAAGTTTATTCATTTAATAGTTCAAAATTTAAAATTTTTTTATCAGTTAATCTTAATTACATTATTATTATTATTATTATTATTATTATTATTATTATTATTATTATTATTATTATTATCACATCTTGTTGAATACATTCAAATCTTTTTTCATTTTGATTAAATAGTTTTTTTTTGCTAAATTCATGTCATTAGTCACGTTTATTGTATATTTTTTTATTCATTTCATTTGTTTCATTTTTTAATATTTATTTTTATATTTTGCACAATCTAAAAAATCTTTTAAATATTACAAGTGAGTTTTGCATATGCAGATTGACCAATAAGTTTGCGCCACAATTCCGAGCCCATAATTTGAGCCCAATGACTAACAATTCGCTATTTAAGTAACAATTAGGTCAAAAGTCAAGTGTGGTAAATTTATTTTTTAGAAATAGGATTATAAATTTTCAATTTTTATTCACAAAAGGGATTTCGGGCCACCACCACCCTGTAATCCGGTAAAGCTCCAGCCAAACAACAGACCCTCTATACCCATTTTCTCCTTTTCGTTTGTCATTTCCAGCAAGCTCCTTTGTAACAGCAAACAAAAAACTACCAAACAATAATAAGGTCCTAACACTCCACTAAACTTATTTTATTAATAATTTTATATCCTTTTTCGGTGTACGTGGCACTATCTTGTGGGCCCAACGATGGTTGACTTATTTTTTCAAACTAGTACCACGTAGGTCGAAAAGGGATAAAAAATTACTTATAAAATAAGTTCAGGGAGGTAATAAGACCTTAATATATTATAAGTGTGTCTCTGGGATTTTGGGCATAGGTTGAGGGGGTACTTGTGCATTTCCTTTTGAGTTATTCATTTTTATTTATATTTATTTAGTACTAGCTTTTTTAATAAGTGTCTTTACACGCACACCGAGTTGCTTTCGTTGAAGCTATTCGAATAAAATTTGGGTTGTAATTTTATTTATTATTGTGTATATCATTCGCGATAGGCAAACTTAGGTCGTTTCTTATATTATTGTTTATTTTATTATTTGTCTATATTGTATGTTTGTTGTAATTGTATATTATTTTCGTCTCCTCCTCAATTTAAAAAAATGAATTCACTCAAAACCCACATATGTGGATTTCAAAGGGTGCCTGACACCTTTCCTTTGGAATAACCTGAACCCTTACCTAGAATATAATGGTTTCGTAGATAACTTAAATATTTTTCCTAAAATTAGGTGACGACTCTTTAAAATTTTTCTATTCCTTAAAATTCATTAAAATTGAATCAATTAATTATTTTTTGAGTCACGTAGGGATGTAAACAACCTGCATTTGGAGTGCAACATGCATTTGGACCTACTCTTGGACCTGCACTTGAACCTACACATGGAATTCAACTTGCACTTGGTGTTGCACTTGGAGTGTAGCCTGCACCTAGACCTGCTCTTGAAACTGCTTTGGGACCTGCACATGGAGTGCAACTTGCACATGGAGTTCAACTTGCACTTGGAGTGCAATCTGCACTTAGACCTATATTTACACTTGAATGACTTTCAATTACAACATCAATATATGTACAATCTGAAATTGCAGCATTTTCAGTAGTTGCAGCACTTGTTCCAGCAAGACGAAATGATTTGATGAACGCCTATACTTGTATGTATTTGTATTATGAACTCTTTTACTAAACCATTTGTGAATTGAATTCTTCAACTCATTAAAACACAATATTTCAAACCCTTCTGACCATTGACCATGCTTATGTGGCATTAAAATGTATAAGTTGGCGAGAGAGTGTAACACACACACCCAAAGGCAAGTGAAGAACATATTTAATTTTAAAAAATATAAAATAATATTTATTTTAAAAAAAGGTTTCTTCTTCCCCTCACCTCATCTTCTTCATTCATCCCCACCCCCACCCTTATCAACCCCCAACCTTCCTTATCAGCCAACCTGCTACTTCAATCCCCATCCCTCGCCCCATATCTGTCCTAACCCCCCTTTTTAGCCATCCAGAACTACATATCCGCACGAACCCCTCTTTTGGGCTTCAACTATCCACCACTCCATTTTTGCCTCAACTCCTCTTTTCATTCACCCTCACCCATTAGTAGACCCAGATTTTATTTTCTAAAAAATTTCATTTTAGTTTAACCAAATACCACCATTAAAGAGTAAAATTTCAACTACAAAAGCCTTACAAAGTAAGGAAAATAAAAGGAAACAAAAAAAGATTAATTTAGATCTAATTTAAAACTTAAGATTTTCTTTTCAAGACTCTCATTCTCAATGTTACTTTATTTTTTTTGTAGAAGACAAGTTTAAATGGAAGAATTTTTTTTTTGTATGAAGACAAGCTTAATGGAACAAAAAGACCCTATGGTCGAAAACACCCCTTTTGGCGGAGGAACAGGGTGGTCGACGACATCATTGATGGAGGAGGAAGATGAAATCTATGATCGGAATTTCATGTTTCAAGCGGGATATACAAAAGAATATGTGTTTTGTCCGTAAGAAAAGAGAAGAAAAGAAAATAGATAGGGGCAGGTGATGATTTCTAATTTTTGGGTGAAGGGTAGAGGGTGGGGAGGAAGAAGAGGGTGGGAAGGAATTGAGGGTGTGGGAATATGGAAAATGAGTATAGAGAGAAAAAGAATTGTACCTTTTTTAAAAAATATTATTTATTTTAAATATTTAATTTCTGATGTGTCATTAAAAAATAATAATAATACTAACCTGTCATTAAAAATGACGTGGAATTTCATGTGTAAATTGAGTGTAATACACGTACACACAAATGATGAGAAAGGGGTTTCAAATATTGTGTTTTATTTAGTTTAGGGGTCCAGATAACCTAGGGGTAAGTAGAAGGGTTAAAAATACAAATCGATTCAAGTACAAGGGTCTACCAGACCATTCCGCCTTCCAGCAACAACATTTGAAGTTCCAGCACTTGTTCCAGCAGTAACATTTTTCTACAGACACATATTAAAATTAAAAGTATAACAAGTGTAAAATCTAGTAAGAAAGAGACAATAAAGCACAATTTACCAGAGTTGGACATCCTTTCTTGTTATATCCAAAAGTCATATACGTATACCATTACATTTTTCTTCCGTTCCTTGTAGCTAGATCCGTCAATATGGTCTAGGCTCGTTGGGTCGATCTGGCCTAACCTTGGATTTAATAGGGTTGGACTAAGATTTTTGCAGCCCATTTAATAAAAGGGCTTTTTAGCCCGACCTGAATAATTCTGCTGATTTGTGGGGCTTGAAAAATATCAGTAGGACCGGCATGTGGACCAATAAAAATTAATTAAAAAATATAATATAATATTAAAATTTAAAATTAAAGAGAGTCCAAATTCAAAACAATTAGATTAATATTTTTATTTAGAAATTTATACTTTTATTTGAAAAAAAACTTGATAAATATTATAAAGATAATATTATTTATTGATTTGATTAATAAGTAGTAACATTTACATCATGTAATATTGTTTTGTCGATATTTATGATAACATTTTTAAATAATAATTTATAATTTAATTTAATAATTATAAAAAATATATAATTTATTTTAAAAATGGGTTGGTCCGGCAAGCCTGTAACCCATGTATTTGTGGATTGGGCCGATCGTTTTCTGGCCCACACAAAAAATGAGCTAGCCCGACCTGACCCGTAAAATGTTAAAGCCTGTATGGGTTAGCCCGGATGAGATAACTAGCCCATATTGACAGCTCTACTTGTAGCCTTTCCAAACTTCTTCTTAACTGGATCATCACTTTCTTTTCTCCTGCTTTTTCCTGGTCTTCCTGGCATGGCTGTAATTTCAGGTGGTTCATTGGCTGGTCTATCACTTTTTGGCCAAATCTTCATGTTTGTCATAAGTTGAATAAACCTATTATAGACTTCAGATATGTTTCTTTCTTATATCAGTGATCAACAAATGACTCAACAATCCGATCCTTAAAATGAATTGATGTAAGTGCATAGACACAAGGAATTTCCTTTAATTGCCATGACCTACAATTACACACCTTCTTTTTTAGGTCAAACAACATGTTTATTTGGTGGATTATGAATTTCAAAGTTAAGATCATCATTCAACTTTATCCCAAAATTATCTGCAATTTCAACATTTTTTCTAAGGATATCCACAGCCATTAGTGATAGATTAGTAATCCATTTTTCTGAAAATTCTCTTACTTGATTCATTTTTTTTCATAACTTTGACTCTTATTTTTTCTAGCATAGTGATTAGTGTTTGAATCCAACACCTAAAATTCAACTTTCAAAAGTCTCACACACGTTATTCTCAACCACATCACACATTCTATGTTCTTTAAAATATGTCCTACACCATGCTTTCTTGTTATACTTCAACATAGCTTCTATAATGCATTTTCCTAACTTACTTAAGTCATCAAGTATTAACTGTAAAAGTACCTCAAATGGTGCCCTGACAACCTGCCAGAATTTTTTTCTCGTTTCTTCACTCTTCCAGTCTTTCTCCCAGTTTGACATATGTGCCTAGCACACCATCTAATTTCAACATTTGACAATATATCAATAAATGCAAGATAAAGACTTTAAAAAAAACATTTGACATACAACAATGTTTAATATCTATTACTCCAAATATAAAAGAATAAATTTAACAAATAATATAGTAATACCTTCTGCATATTAGACATCACTTTTAGTCTTCATCTTCAGTAAGCGTCAAATCATGTCTAATGCACTTGAGAAATCAAGCCCATGTCTCCTTGGTTTCTTTTTCAACTACTACCTATGCTATAAGGTACATCTGATTATTTTCATATTTGAAAATGCAAGTTAACAGTTCACCTTTACATATACCATTAAGAAATGCACCATCTAAACCAATAATCCTTTTATACCCTTCTTTTCATCCACTTGTTAAGAAACTAATACAAATATAGATGCTCATAAACACCTCTTTTCCTGGAATTGTGTTTTTGAATGTCCTAATAGATATAATAGGTTCAGGATTTGTGGTCTTTAATTACTCAGCATAATCATACAACCTAACAAACTCCTCTACGAAATTTCCTATATGTTCATTCATAACTATCAGTTTGGCCTTTATACAACTTGTCTTACTACATACAAACCATACTCCTTTTGTATCAAAGACTGAATGTGATATAGTTTGATGACAGACTCACTCATAATCTTCCCTTTGTAATATTTACTAATCCAAATGAGGGTACACAAATTATTTGTTGTGTTTTTAAAACATTTGTGGACTGAAAAATATGTTTTAACATTGAAGTTTTTAGTGTTACCATCAATACTTTCAAGAATATGCCAAGGACAACCCTTTTTCTTACAATGTGCTCTTATACTTTCCTTCTCATTAGGTTTCAATTTAATATTAACACCCTTCTGAATAGAATAAGTTTGTATTGCCTCCCTAAACTCAATATTATTCAAAAATACCATATACAATTGAAAAAAAATATATTTTTAGCAATTGGATCAAAGTAGACCTTTGTACTTTCCTTCCTAGATGCTGGATCTATCACTTCATCATTCTAAACAAGATCTTCTCATCTTCACTAATGTCACTACCAGGATCCGAGCTATCAAAAGATGGGTCATCACAACCAAAATTTCCTTCAAATTTCCCCTTCTGATTTTATAGATGTGTTCAAAATCAACATTTATACCTACAGGTCCAGATGGTATCTCATCTAAATTTACTCTATCAGCCTCCTCTTTAACTTGTACTTAAGTGTTAGACTGCCTAACTTGAGAAACTCCTCATCCAAATCACTTAAATCATCAATATTTCATCAACATCATAGAGTGAATCAGAATCAGAATGTCAACTCTAAAAGCAGGGCCTTGTTCTTCAATTAAAGGGGTTTGCTCTTCAACTAAATGGGACTGATTTTGGTTTAAATTCCTATTTTCATTTTCATCAAATAGTTGAGATTAAGACACATCAGCCCTATTTATTTTGGGAGGATGACATATCAACCCTATTTTTATGTGGGGATGACATATCATCATTATCTCTTTGGGGAAATGAGGACACATCAACATTAGTGCTAGGCAATATAAGTATCTCCTCAACAACTAAAGGTATACTAATGGGATGTACAACATATACATCAACAAAATGAGCACCCTTCAAGCCATTAAGAAAGTTTTAAACATCATGATTATTATTTAACATGTAAAAAAAATTTTTCTTGTTTACTCTACATCCAAATGTCTCAATATTTTTAACAATCAATTTCAATGCTTTTTTATGAAACAACATTCAACTCATCTACATATATATTAATCTTTTCAACACTAATTATTTCATTGACATACCTTAAAGTAGGATCAGATACAATACAATCCCTATAGTGAGATGAAGTGTCACTATAGTTAAAGCCAAGTCAAAAGAAAAATAACTACAGTTAAAACTTAAAGGCATAAAATTATCATGACAAAAACAACTACTTATAGAAAAAAATAAGCATAAACTTACTATGAAAAACAATAAACTCACCATGACTGTAACACAAAAAATTCTAATTTTTTAAATAAAATACTAGTAACACTTAAAACCATTAACTTACCATAACTGTGTTTGTTGTAACAATTGACCACAAATAGAATATTAACTTTACTCAAAATTGAAATTTTACCGGAAAAAACCTAGAATGTACTCGAATTCACAAAATATGTCATTGAAGTCACTTGAAGTCATATTAATCAACTAAGAAAACATATTTTACTAACATTACACCCAAAATAAAGTAAAATCCCCAGAAAATTTCAGAAAATCGAATGACAATCGATCCTATAATCAAGCAAATGCGCACAAGAAAATGAAAAAAAATTGAAAACTAACACAAAAGGCAAGAACTTAAACCGATAATTGGAGTGGAACTGATCTTCAACTGAGCAAAGCCATGAAATATCACAAACGATTCTTAATGGAGAAATCACAAAGTGAAGAAGAGGAAAAGTGGAAAAGTCGCGAAGATTTTAAAATTTTCACCGAGGTTGGACTATTCTTAGTTGACGGATTTACCAAGTGAATTTCAACATCATACATGAATTATTATTTTTTTTCTGGCCAACATATGCGTGGTTTGTGCAACATGCACCATGCCACAACAAAAAAAAATGTTTAAAATGTTGGGTTTGAATGGGATGAGGAATCCATATGACAAAAGGGTAAGTAAAGAGTGTCCAAAATACAGTCCTATACAAGTACAAGTGTCCACCAGACCATTTTGCCGTTTTATTTTGAAAACTAACATTTCATAAAAAGTTGTGACTTTTATGAAAAATTTGCAACTTTTATGAAGAGTTGTGACTTTTATAAACATTTGTTCGCACTACCCATTGTTGTCTATGAATAAAGGGATTTTCTCTCATTTCAAAAAAACGAAAATTAGAATTTAATCTGCAGTTAAATATTCGCGTACTTTGCTCTTGTTGGGTGGGTCATTGCACCATTAATTTTGTATCAATACGTTGGTGACCAGAATTGTTCCATCCTTAGAGGATCTATTCATTTAAATCTTGGGTACTAAAGGAAAATAATTTTTTTAATTAAGGGGACAATGTGCATTCAGTGAGCTCAGTTTTTTCTTTTCTGTTTCATTTTATTGTTACAGATCATGGTGTATTTTTTTACAATCATTAATTTATTCTTATGATATTAACTATTATTTTTTAGTACATGTATTAAATTTTGTTGTTTATGTTATTGTAAAGTTATTATATAAATATTTGTTAATATAGATTAAATAACACACGTTAATTGAGTATTATGCAAGTTTTCTCTACTAAAATTGTTGAAGGTACAAAATAAAATTCCTTAAAGATCTATACTACCATCTCTTGAAGACAAAATTCAAATTTTGTACGACATTGTAAGGACATAAAGACCTTAAGAGTTTAATTTACCTTGATTTGCAAAGTGAACCAGGAAAAAAAAGAAGACAAGCATTTATAAACTTTTTACATGGGTTCAAGGATGTATTAGATGACCTATAGAGGAATATGAATAGACTGAAACCTTTTTTAATCCCAAAGACATAGATAACTATACAATGAATTAATTGTTCATATTGAATATGAAGTATGGACAAATTCTCAAATTTATTGCAAGTTATAAATACTTTTATTGAAGTAATAAATGTATTTCTCGACAATGCCAATGGAATAGAAGTGTAATTTCAAATTGAACTACATCACTCTAGTATGCTGATTCTTAAAAAACACTTAAACAAACTAAATAGTTTTTTGTTAATATTTTTTTTCACGTATATATTATAAGTTGAATTGTTGTCCAACATGATACATTCTCCCATTATTTTTCATTTTAAAATTTTCTTATGATTTTTAATGGGGAACTTTAAAATGATATATGTATAGCAAAAGGTCGGATTGAATTTTGTACACGTTAAAATTAAAATATTTGTTAACTTTTTCTAGCCTTTAAAAATATATTTATCCCTTCACCAACAATTATTTTTTCATTAGAAATTTAATATCTCGGGTTAATGTTCATTTGATTTCCAAAATATATCAAATAGTAATGCTTTCTGGAAGCAAAAGGATATATGATAAAATCAAGTTAAAGATAATTGATTGAAGGATAAGTGATAAGATGTCTAATAAATGAATAAAGTATAAGTTACAAATACTTATAACAAAACTTTGCAGAAACATGAACAACAAAATTTAAAACATAAACTCAAAAACAACAACTAATATCGTAAGCATAAATTAATGAAGGTAAAAAAAATATCAGAATCTATAACAATAGAATGAAACAGAAAAGAAAAATGCACATTATCACCTTAAGAAAATTATTTCCCTCTAATACTCAAGGTTAAAGAAATAGATCCTCTCAGAATGAGAATGATTCTGGCCACCATTGTATTGATACAAAAAAAATGGTGTCTGTGAACCACATAAGTGGGCCTAAGATTCTCTTTTTTACATAGAGCAACTTTCACATATAGTCACTCAAAAATAGACTAACTACTCTTTATAGCTATAGTTTGATAATTACAATTTATAGCTACATGTTATAGGGAGAAGAGAGACGAGTGAGACTAGGAGAGAGAGAGGGAAGTGAGAGAGAGAGAGAGAGAGAGGCGAATTGTATAAGTATACCGGTTAGATAATTATATATTATGCATATGTATTTGTATATATGACAAGTGATATTGAGAGAAAGGAGAGAGGCGAGCGAGATTGGGAGAAGGAGGAGAGAGGCGAGAGAGAGAGTTGGACAGAGCTAAAAATATAATAAAAGTTTTATTTGAAGAATAAATAACTAGAACTTAAAGTTTCTTTTGCTAAAATCATCTCTGAGGTATGATTTAAACCTAAAGTACATTCTTATATTATATAAGTGAACAAAAATCATCCTTGCACTATCCAAAAAGTTATAAATTTAACCTTTTTGCCTAATTTTTGTAAGAAACTCACACCACCAAAAAAAAAAAAAGTGTCAAGTTAAATGAAAAATGTAGGCATGATTAAGCTAGTCAAATAGTTTTTCTTAATTCTTAAAAATTGAGGGTTCAAATCATATTCAGACAAAATATATTCAAATTTAAAATTTTCTTTGTAAAAATTATAGCCAAATACAAACTCTAACTTCAAAATTTTTAAATAAAGTATTTTTTTTTTTCATAATAAAATGCTAAGTAGATTTACTAAATTTCTAACATTTATGTACATTATATGAAATGTGAATTGCATTGTATATAACGTATATACGTACTAAATATTTTATTTAAAAAATCACTAATTAATTGGGCGTGATATTTTAAAAATGAAGCTTTTACATTATCTTTCTAACTAGCGAACCTAATATTGTATAAATATTTCAAGACTTATGTGTTGTTGTAAGTCCATTTATTTGATAATTCAATAAACATTTAAACTAACAACATACAAAATTAAATTCTGGGAATGAAAGATTCATTTTCTATCCATATCTAATTAATTTTAGACAACTTTGGTTTTCTCATCGTGACTAGGGCATGACCAAATTAAAAAGAAAACATATTTTATTACTGGTTCAATCAATTTCTTAATAAAAATAGAATGAAAGATGATTCTTTTTACGGAAAAAGGTCTAAAATACCCTCAAAGTATTGAAAATGGTACAAAATTAGCCTCCATCCACCTATTGGCTCCAAAATACCCTTCCCACCCACCTATTGGGTCCAAAATACCCTTGTCATCCACCTTTTAGTTCAAAATTGACCACTTATTAAACAGTTTTATGTTTAAACTATTTTAAAATTTTTTAAATACGTAGCGCTCAACTATTTGTTATAATTTAACTTATTAGTATAATTTATAAATCAATCAACTACCCATCCATTACTAATTAAACCCTTCAAATTAATAAATTACTCACAGTATTAATGCAACAACAGAAAAATTACTGCCAATTGAGAGTTTTTAAAAATTTGAGACGTAAATATCTATAGAAGTAAATTATCATACATTCAAGTGTCTAAATAAAATTACCGATAAACTTAAAAGTCTTACTATGTTCATCTTAATTATTCTTATGTCTCAATTATGTGATGTTACTTCATAGGTAACTTTTTTTCAAAATAATTAAAACTTTTAAAACAAATCATAAATATTTATAAAATTATATTTTAAAAAAGTGCATGGATTAATTCAGGATGTATTACTTCTTTACCTTTAATCATAAATTTCTAATTCAATCTTGAAAGAGAATCAAATTGAAAGTGTTCTCCTAAATAAACGGCTCAACATAAATTTAATTGGGGATTCGATTCAGACTCGAATAATTTTAGATGTCATTTTCATTAATCTATAATTTCGTCGTGTTTTAGTAGTGTTTATGACGATTTTGATATTATAGTTGGATTATTAATTGGGTGGAGTTTAGTTAGTAATGGGCGGGTAGTGGGTTGGTTTATAAACAATACAAATAAATTAAATTATAACCAATAGTTGAACATCAAGTATTTTAAACATATTTAAATAGTTTAAGTTTAAAATCATTAAATAAGTGGTCAATTTTGAACTCAAAGGTGGATGACAATGGTATTTTGGAGCCAATAGGTGGATGAAAAGGACATTTTGGAGCCAATAGGTGGATAAAGGGTAACTTTGTACTATTTTCAATACTTTAAGGGTATTTTAGAACCTTTTTCTTTTTATTATTTGGATACTAAAAGGATGTTTTTTGCGCACTTTAATAATACAAGGAAATACAGTAGATCCGAGTCATATTTGAAGGAGGTTTTTCGCCAAAAATTCCTAAAGCTTTCAAAAACATATAAAAAAAAATTAAATACTCTATATTTTTGTAATCAAATAACTTATTCTTAAAATCTATATCATCTATATTAATTTGTCTATAACAAATTAAATAACTAATTTCATTACAACTAATCACATTCAATAATTAATTTCATCATAACTAATCAAAAGGCGAAATGATTTAATAGATCCTTGTACTTACTTGTATGAGTTTGTATTATGGACCATTTTACTTGATCATTTGTCAATTGAACCCTTTAACTCAGTGAAACTAAGCATTTTAAACCCCTTTTAAATCTATATCATTTATATTAGGATTTTAAATCTATATCATCTATATTATGATTTTTTTTACATTAGAGATACCACTACAACCTTCCATTCTCACTAGTATCATTATATTCCTAAATAACTAACAGTTATCCTTCCATTTTTTTTTCAAAATTTCTTTTATTCACAGCTTTTAATTATATTTCTTTTACCAACATTTACATCTACAAATTGAACCACCATAAATCTCTTTTCTCCATTGATGTTAATAAATAGCCATTAAAATACATCAATATACTCTAATATTATTTGTACACAATTTGACATAATAAATCCACCTAATTTTACAAAGACACTCAACTTTTCATCTTTCAAGATTGTTGAATCTTTATCACTTTATGGGTTATAAATTATCCCGAAAAAAAGAAGAAAATATAGATCTATAACAAAAATGCAATTTCGTTTCTATTCTCGAAAGGAAGAAAATGTGAAAAGAAGAAGAGAGAAACAAGAAATTGAAAAGGACCAAAAATGAGATAAAGAAAAGAAAAAAAATGGGGATGAGTCATGGGTGGGGTGGGAAATTAAAGAAGTAAGAACTGGGAAAAAAAGAGAAGTTAATTTTATTATTTTTTATCTTTTTTTATAAAGAAAAAAAAAATATTTTTTGTCTAAAATTTGATGTTTCACACGCCTCTATATGTGACATCACGTATTTGTGTCGAATTCAATAATTAAGTTGCCACATAACTTAGTCAACGGTCAAAAGGGCATAAAAAAAAAGTTTTATTGAGTTTAAGAATTCAATTGACAAATAATCAAGAAACATTAAGATTATAAATGCATACAAGTAACAGGGTGTATTAGACCATTTCGAAGGTGTATTAGACCATTTCACCCTAATTAAAATGGAAGTAACATAAGGCATGTTGAAACCAAATCACTACCGAATATTTTATAGAAATAGAGAGAAAAGCATATCCACAAGTCACCTACCGTCACGCAGTCCCTTGTCTGTCTATATGCATATGCTACTGACTACTGATTGTCCATCATTATTTATACCTTCTCCAACTTTCCTTCTCTTCTGCAAATTTGATATTACAACATGAGCTGGTGGTGGGCTGGAGCTATTGGTGCTGCTAAGGTAACTAATTCATCTCTCTCTTTCCAATCAAAATGAATACCGAAAAGTATTTCTTGTTTGTAGTGTAAATCTAATCTAATCTAATCTAATTCAACAGAAAAAATTCGAAGATGATGAAGCACCACCAAAGTATGAAAGTGTTGCTCTAATTATAGGAGTCACCGGCATCGTTGGTAATAGCCTCGCCGAGATCCTCCCTCTCGCTGACACTCCCGGTGGTCCATGGAAGGTCTACGGCGTTGCACGACGGGCTAGGCCATCGTGGAACGCCGATCATCCTATTGATTATGTCCAATGCGACATATCAAATCCTGAGGATACCCAATCTAAACTATCTGTTCTCACTGATGTAACCCATGTTTTCTATGTGACTTGGGCTAATAGATCTACAGAGGTTGAAAATTGTGAAATCAATGGAAAAATGTTCAGGACTGTTCTTAATGTTATTATCCCTAATTGTCCTAACTTGCGGCATATCTGTTTGCAAACGGGTCGAAAACATTATTTGGGTCCGTTTGAATTGTATGGAAAAGTAAGCCATGATCCTCCATTTCATGAGGATTTACCCAGATTAGGTGCCCCCAATTTCTATTATGTTCTTGAGGATATTTTGTTTAAGGAGGTGGAGAAGAAGGAAGGGTTGACGTGGTCAGTTCATCGGCCGGGGACGATATTTGGGTTTTCTCCTTTTAGTTTGATGAATATTGTTGGAACACTTTGTGTTTATTCAGCTATATGTAAACATGAAGGGTTGCCATTGAAGTTTCCTGGTGTTAAAGGAGCGTGGGATGGATACTCGGATTGCTCTGATGCGGATTTGATTGCTGAGCATCAGATATGGGCTGCAGTGGATCCTTATGCCAAGAATGAGGCGTTTAATGTGAGCAATGGGGATGTTTTCAAGTGGAAGCATTTCTGGAAGGTTTTGGCTGAGCAATTTGGACTGGAAGCTGTGGAGTTTGATGAAGGGAAGAGATGCACATTGGTAGAGATGATGAAAGACAAAGGCGCGGTTTGGGATGAGATTGTGAAGGAGAATGGATTGGTGCCTACTAAATTGGAGGAGGTTGGAGTTTGGTGGTTTGTTGATCTTATCCTTTCTGGAGATTGCGCTTTGGATACTATGAACAAGAGCAAGGAGCACGGTTTCTTGGGATTCCGAAACTCACAAAAAGCCTTCATTTCCTGGATTGATAAGGTGAAAGCTTACAAAGTTGTTCCTTAATTTTGATATTTGTTTTTATTTTTACTGTGTGATAAAATGCTTGAGTTATCTATCGATTATGTTGTTTAATAAGAAGTAATAATAGCCAAATGAAGCTATTTCTAGCTTGAAACAATGTACACTTTTGACTTCTTTGTTGTTGTGCTGTAATTATCCATTTGTTATTGGTACCACTATAAATTTCTTGTTTCCTCTTTCTGTATATGTTGCTTGCCTTGATGAATGGAAAGTGCTTATGATTTTGATCACATCTGCTTAGTATCTTTCTGATAAAGAATTAATACTGTGTGTTGCGCCACCACTTTTATGTAGTTGTCACAAGTGAGAAATGTGCTACTTTTTTTTATATGCCTATCCTTCATTGAAAATAGAAAGTTAGCTAATATCTAACAAGAATGCAAGGGAATGTAGGGTTACCTCTCTTGTGTGATTTGCAAGCTATTGCAAAGGAGTGGTTGCGGGTTTCCTTGTCATAAAAAATAATGCAAGGGAAAGCAGAAGATAATGAAAATTAGCAATATGTCAATCCATGATCAAGAAGTGCCTTGTTTGCTTTGGGTAGTTCCACCGTTGAATGTGAATTGCTAAATCAGACCTTATAGATGTTGATACATTTCCTATGAAAGTCAGAATACTAGGTTGAATGACTATTCATTTTTAAAGTTCTCTTATACAAAGAGATTTCAGGAGTTTGTTACTTGTACATCATAAGGAGAGTAGGTAGTCAATCACATTGCCAATTAGCCCATAGCAATCCAAGTACAAATAGGATCTGATTTGGTAAATTCTAGTTGCACATTCAAGAAGAGTGCAAGGAAAATGACTTCAACCGTACCAAACAGATAGATTCTTGATTCTAGACACCTGTAAAAAGGATTTGGTAGGTATGTTCGACATCATATGCATTATTATTATTATCATTATCAGTATTATTTTTTGACAGGTTAGCTAGTTAGTCAAAGTACTTGATTCACCAAGATTTATTCAGTACCATCCTATTCAATTTCTGGTGTTTATGATAGATGTTCGTGACCCGTTTTCTTCACAAATGCTTTTGGGAGGCATCATATTTTGATCCATCCTATGTCAACTCTGTTTGTAGTTCATTGCTTTCTGTATATCTTGAATATTGATCTTAAACTTTGTAGCAAAAACAATCCAATGAATAGAGCTCATAGTGATTGCCTCAACTTCCTGTCCCTTAGTATGAATTGAGGTTATTGGTTTTCTCACAAATTAGTGTTAGATAAGGTCCTCGAGAGTTATCTGATTATATCATTCAGAGGAGCAAATCAACACTTTCAAGCCCATTCAATAAGTAGTGGTTGGGGAAATTTCTTACATAAACAAAAATAGGATCATATTATCTATAGTAGCAATGTAGTGTACTTAGACTTTATTCCTATGTTGTGAAAATAGAGAGGTGGTTTTTGAAAGACTCTTAGTTCAAGTAAATTATTTTTAAGAAGGTATGAAAAAGGAAGAAAAGAACGTTAGCCATCCGTGTCTTAAAAAGGTACAGAAGCAACCGTAAACTCCTTAATTTTTAATAATTATAAATTAATTTAATAAAAAAAATTTAATTGAAAGACAAAGTCACATAAAACAATATTAAAAAGAAAATATAAATAAAGTGAAAATGTATGTAGAACTACTTCATCTTTAAATGTTAACTAAAATCAGTAATTGACTAAATGAGATAATCAGAATGCTCATCTAAAAAACTAATGAAGTTTTATTAGAAATTGAGTAGAAATTTAATAATTAACTTGAACAATAAAAGACAAGTGAAGAAACGAACTTACAATCAGATACATCAAACTATAGCAAATGATAAAGAACATCGCATTTTTGCTTTAGATTGCACGAGAACCATTTTCCATTTTTATCCTGTGTTAAGATGAAGAGAGAGAACAAAAATCAGGGATAAGAACAAGAAAAAATATTTAGACTTTTAAATTTTTTGATTTCTTAAAATTTGATAACAAATTGAATTTGGATACATCAATCAGTGATGGATTTTACAACATAATTTACTTAAGCACTTTACTACATAGACATTTGGATACCCCTCTTAACAAGTTTCAAGTGAATTTAATTTCATCCTAACACTACAATAGTTGTCTCACACTAGGAAGTGCTTACACACACCCCTCTTTAGCGCCACATCAATGCCACATATGATATTATATTTAATTTTTTTTGTTTATTATTGAAAGACATATTTTTGCTCCACAAATGAGCACATCAAATAAAGAATCACTCGAAATTCAAGAAATTTATATTAAAATATTTTTTAATTTTACGGTAAGCACAAACCTTGCTGATGAAATGTGTGGAGCTTGAGGATATAACTGTTATTAAATGAAATTATTTTCAATTTTTGATTGTCACGATTGAAAAAAATTAGCTTTGATTTTAATATTTACTGCCATTGCTGAAGAAATTAACTTCAATTTGAGAACAATAATATGATAAAATTCAATCATTTCGATGTATCTTCTGTTTATATATAAAAAAAATAAATTAAAGAAAAACAAGAGATGAAGATGATGGTGTAGAAAAGGGGGAGGGGTGGTAGGAGAAAGAACCAACATTAGGGTGGGGACTTTGGAGAAGGAGAAAAAGTGTGTGGGTGTGTTGGGGAGGGGTTGGGGGAGGTTGAAGATGGAGAAACTGGGTGGGTGGGTTATTTTGAAGAAGCAAAAGAGGTTCCTCTTTGAACCCCTCTACCCCTTTTTTAAAATACCCCACTCTAATTTTTCTTTCTTCCTCCGCCCCTTCCTCAATATACTTAGGCACTTTTTCTTTTTCTTCAAAACCCCCAATCTATCGTCGTTTTTCCTTCTCCTACCACCACTTTTTCCATCTTTATCTGCACCTTCATCCTCATATTTTTTCCTTTTAATTTTTAAAATTTTCTTATATAAACTAACGATACATAAAATCATAAAATTTATTGTTATTGTCCCTTGATGGAAGCTAATTTCTTCAACAATGACACTTAAAATTAAAAATAAAGCTATTTTTATAACAATGAGAATGAAAAATTGAAGCGTATTCCTTTCAATAATAACATTTTCAGTTATACCCTCAAGTTCCAACACCTTTCATCAATAAGGTTTGTGCCTAAATTAGAACTAAATATTTTATGCAACTTTTTGAATTTTTGGTGATTCATTGTTTGATATTTTATAATTTTGTGGTGTAAAAAAATGTCTTTCAATAATAACAACAGGAAAATTAAAAAATAAACTCAAATATTTTTTTTATGTAGTTCTAATGTGGCGTTGATGAAACACGTATATAGTGCACTTCCCAATGTGAGACTGATTCACCACGATTCATTCAATACCATCCTATTCAATATCTGGTGTTTATGATAGATCTTCGTGACTGTTTTCTTCACAAATTCTTCTAGGAGGCATCATATTTTGATCCATCCTATGTCAACTATATATCTTGAATATTGATCTTAAACTTTGTAGCAAGAATAATCCAAGGAATAGAGCTCACAGTGATTGCCTCAACTTCCTGTCCTTTAGTATAAATAAGGTTATTGCTTTTCTCACAAATCAGTGTTAGATAAGGTCCTTGAGAGTTATCTGATTATGTCATTCTGAGGAGCAAATCAACACTTTCAAGCCCATTTAGTAAGTAGTGGTTGGGGAAATTTATTACATAAACAAAAATAGGATCATATTTATCTATAGTAGCGGTGTTGTGTACTCAGACTTTATTCCTACCTTGTGAAAATAGAGGGTAGTTTCTGATAGACTCTTTGTTCAAGTAAATTATTTCAAAGAAGGTATGAAAAAGGAATACAGTAGGAAGAAAAGAATGTTAGCCATCTGCGTTTTATTAATTAATTTAATTTAAAAAAAATTAAATTTAAGATAAGATCACATAAAACAATATAGAAAAGAAAATATTAATAAAGTGAAAATATATGTAGATTGTAGAACAACTTCATCTTAAAACGTTAATTAAAATCAGTAATTGACTAAAAAGATAATCAGAATGCTCATCTAAAAAAACTAATCAAGCTTTATTAAAAATTAAGCAAAAATTTAATAATTAACTTGAAAATAAAAGACAGGTGAAGAATCAACTTACAATCAGAAACATCAAACTAGAGCAAATGATAAAGAACAATGTTTTGCTTTAGATTGCATAAGGACCATATTCCCTTTTTATCCTGTGAAAGATAAAGAGAGACAACAAATATCAGGGCTAAAGAAAAAAACTCCCAAACACGATTCCAGTGTTCCTTCTCTGTCCTACTTTCTAGGAGGGAAAATTTAACTTCTCCGACAGCTTGCACCAGAATCATATCTTATTTCAAGCCACCAATAATCACCTATGTGATTATTAAGAAACACCTTAGTATCTTTTAGATAAAGGATGGAGTAAATCAGAATCTACTTCAATGCAGGATTTAAATCCTTCGATATTATTAGACGGGAGACTGATAAGGCTGAGTGGTACGAATGGGTGGAAAGGAGTAGGAAGATGATACACAGATCTTCAATGAATAGGAAGGTGATGGAGTGGATATGTGTCTGCCTCAAAGAAGCATCAGAGGAAAAAAAAGGAAACTAGGAGATGGAAGCTAGCAGAAAGCAGAACACTTCAGTAACATTTTTGTACAAAAAAAGCATAATGAACATGGGAGATTTACAAGCATTGTAATATTAAATAGAGAGGGGGGGGGGGGAGATCATGCCTAATCATTCCAGAAATAATAGATAATGTTGGATGGTTGGACATTGCTTCAAAGAACATCAGTTCATTAAATGCCACAGGAAGAAAGAGATGACACCCAACACAAGGATGATGGATGCTGATTATCACTATGCAAGTGCTTACCAGAAACTAAATGGAAAACCAGAAGCCTACACACAACCGAGATCAATAGCAAGAAAGGAACTGTAGAAGTACTAGACAAAGTGGATGCATAGGAGGATGGCCTATACTAGGGAGATGTCTAGTTGGGTACTGAAGAGAAGAGTCAAAGGAAGGGACAACTTTAGCAGAAATTCGGAGATGGTTCACAACAACATGGAAGAAAGTATTCGAATTAAATATCTATGAGTTATATGATGAGATGTTCCTCTTTGAGTTCCCAAATAGATACATGGCAAAGCAGACCACTTATGGTCAATGGAGATGAAAAAATTACAGATTTCATCTCGAATACTGGAAGCCAACACATGGGTGTATTCCAAAAGAAACAAAGGTAGAGAAAATCTAAGATAAAGCAGTGGGAATTCCCCTGCACCTCTAGTCCAAATAGGTTTTCAACGAAATAGGTGAAATTTGTAGGGGGATGGGTAGCTACGGAGGAGGAATCTAAGCTTAAGAATCATATGAAATGGACCAGAATCTTGGTTTCAAATGACGGCAACAGCATCCCAAGGGAGGTGGCGATATCCTGAAATGGTGTCAAATATCACTTTCCAATCTAGGCAGAATGTAAACCACGATATGAGATCTTGCTGAAAAAACTAAATGGAGGAGATGAAATACATTGCCCCGAGAAAGGCTTAACCCAGAGGGTAAGAGAGGAAAGATTCTGTGAAAAAGTACAAAAATCCCTTCAAATCAAGGATTCTATCAGAGCGCATCATGTGAGAATAACTAGAAAAAGAGTATCACTAAGAGCACATATGAGGCACATGTCTCATTTAAATGAGACCTCTGTAGTGGGTTATTCACATAAGCCCATTCTGAAAATACCATAAAGACTTAGCTGCAAAGCTTATTTTCAACAATCTACAAGAGGAGCAGCAGAGTCCCATAAAAGCCCACAATGCCTTTAGTTTCGTTGAAGACATAGCAACACATATTTCTATGCATGAATCCTTTCCAGAAGTAGAACAAAGAAAGTCTTATGCGAAGATGGTGATGATGACAACTGAGTTTGAGGATTGGGATGGTTCACCGACACCAAAAGGAGGCAGATTGGTAAAAAGTAAGAGATTGCAACAGTAGAAGTGCAGAAAGTGACAATTGCATGATAATTCTCCCAATGATAACACAAATATCGTCAACTAGGAAGTAGAGGAAGTTGAGCCAATAATGATGCAACAACAATACAGTTTGCAAGGAGAGATATAGAAACATCGGTCTGGGTGCAACAGAGCTTGATAAAACTGGGGAAAATATTTGGGGTTGACTTCAAGGACTCGAGGAGGAGGCCACAAAACTCTTAATGCAGATAGATGGTTGCGGTCAAGCAAGAAGAATGGAACATGATATATGAAGTAAAAAAAAACAAGGATCAAGGGTGCACAAGAACGGAAAAGTTTAGTATCCTTTGATGTTAAATATAAAAACATGGGTGACTGGAACAAAGGGAGAAATACTGGCTCTAGTTCTCGATGAAGTTCAAGTTAGTGTCTTGGAATGTTAGGGAGTTGAATAATAGAGAGAAAAGCAGGCTAGTAAACAATTTGGTTTGGGGTTGGAAGGCTGACAATATATGTCTTCAAGAGACAAATTTAGAAGGGAATGTCTCAGAAATGGAAAAACAGATTTGGGGCGGGAGATGGGTTAGACAAGCATATTCTGAAGCAAGTGGAACGAGGGGGTTATTTTATTTATGTGGGATGAGAGGGTCTAGATGGGGGAAGTATTGGAGATAGAAATGTATTCTATGACTTGTAAGTTTGAATCCCAACTTCAGACTTTTAAGTGCCACGTCACGGGAGTATATGCTCCCAATTGTTACAAAGAAAGAAGAATGGTTTAGGATGAATTGGGTTATGTGAGGGGACTGATAGAAGGTCTTTGGGATGTTTGTGGGGACTTCAACGTCACTTGATACATCTCCGCGAAGAAGAATTGTTCAATCAGAACTAGAGGCATTAGGGAATTTTCAGACTTTATTGAAGATACGTATTTAGTTGACTTGCAACTAGAGAATGCTAATTATACTTGGTTCAAAGTAGACCAACACAAAACAACTTCAAGGATTGATAGAATCCTAATTTCAGATGAGTGGGATGACAATTTCGAAAATATGAAAAAACTTTCACTTCAAAGTTTGAGTTCTGACCACATCCCTATAGCACTATTTGAAGGGTCTTGGAAAAAGAACAAGAATATTTTAAATTTGAAAATTTGTGGTCGGAGACGGAAGATTTTATTGATAGAGTAAAAAATTGATGATCTTCTTTCAACTTCTTCGGAAGGCCTGATTATGTCCTGGCCTGCAAGCTCAAAGCTCTGAAGGATAAACTCAAAGAATGGAGGAATGAGGAGACTGGGAACTTGGGAATACAAAGGAAGAAATTGCTCGAAGAAATGGTAGACTGATGAAGAGATAGCTAAAAAGTCTGAATCACTTCTAAAATATGAGGAGTTGTTGAAGAAGGATCAAATTTCATGAGAGAAAAGTCAAGAGTACTTTGGTTTAAGGAAGGTGATAATAATACCAAATTCTTTCACAAAATGGAAAATGCTCATAAAATGTACAACAATATAGACCAGCTAGTGATACGTGGAGAAATTACCAAAGAACCAAGTAGAATCGAAGGGGAAATTGTGGGGTATTACAAAAAGGTTGTACTAAAAAATCATCCAGTGAAGACCTACCTTCCAAAACACTCAGTTTCCACTCATAACAGAGGAAGATAGGCTGGCTCTCCAAGGTCATTTTGATGAGAGTGAAATTCTGAGGTGCCTCAAGTTGTGTGCAACTGATAAAGCGCCGGGGCCAGATGGTTTTACTATGAGTTTCTTTATCAAGTGTTGGGAGATGGTGAAACATGACATCCTGGACACTTTTAAGAACTTTTATGATCAAGGAGTGTTTAAGAAGAGTTTTAATGCAACATTCATAACACTTATTCCTAAAAAGAAGGGTGACAATGAGTTGAGGGACTTCTGACCGATAAGTCTAATTGGCAGTATTTACAAGTTGCTCTCTAAAGTATTGATTGAGAGACGGAAAGGGGGTGATTGGCAAGTTGGTATATTCTCAACAATGACATTCATCAAAGAAAGACAAATTTTGGATGCAGTCTTGATTGCAAATGAAGCTGTTGATTCCTGAGTTAAGAAGAAGAAGTCAGGCATTCTTTTTAATTTGGACATAGAGATTGCTTATGACCACATTAATTGGAGATACCTTATTAAGGTATTAGAAATGATGGTTTTGGGCAAAAGTGGTTGAAGTGGATAGAGTAATGTATTTTAATAGTCTGCTTTTCAGTTCTAGTTAGGGGTGTGTTAAAACCGAACCGATCGATAAATCGAATCGAAAAAAATGTTATTGGATTTATAAAAAATATTTATTGAGTTATTGATTCGGTATCAATTTTTATATTGGGTTATTGGATAAACCGATAACCCAATAAGACGATAATAATTAATTATTTTACTCTTTCTAATTATTAAATATTAATAGTTAATATATAATTAGACACTATAACAATATTAAATTATTAGTACTCTACTAACTTCACAGGCCACTTTACTAGTTTTTATTGTTTATTCAAAACCTAAAGATTAAAGTAAGGGATTCACAATTGTTGCTATTTGATTTTAGTTTTAGTTTTAGTCTTGTTGGACTATTTTATTCTAGTTTTAGTTTGTAATCGTAGGTTGTAACATTTGCAAGTTTGTAAAGGTCCGTAATTTGATTATCATAAAAAATTTCATACTATATTTTGGTGGTAACATGTAATTATAGACTACGTACTATATTTTATCTTATTGATGCAATTTCTCATATCTTTCTTGTTTCACTATGTCAAAGCATTTAGAGAAGTGAGAAGACATATAATATTTTATGGACATTTTCTTATTGGGTAAACCGAAAATCGAACCAATAATGATTAAAAATCGATAAATCGATAAATAATATCTTATTGGTTTGATATTGGGTTAGCATATTTAAAAATCAAAAACTGATTAACCAAAACGGTAATACATAAAATTGAACTGGTCGATGCACACCCCTAGTTCTTATTAATGGTTCTCCAGTAGGATTCTTCAAATCATATTTGTTACCTTTTTTGTTTGTAATTTCTATGGAAGAACTGAACAACATGAACAAGACAACCAAATTAAGAGGTTGAATGAAGGGTTTTGAAGTGGCTAGAGAAGGGAATGACTGTCTGGAAGTGACACATCTACAATATGCATATGACACTTATTTTTTGTGAAGCTGAGGAAGATCAACTAAAGCACTTAAGACTAATTTTGGTTTTGTTTGAAGGGGTTTCTCGTCAACATATTAATTGGAGAAATAGTTTAATGTACCCTATTAATGTAGTCAACAACATGAGTTGGTTAGAAACAATCCTTGGAGGTGAAGATCTCTGCCAACTACATACCTGGGATTACCTTTAGGAGCCAAATCTATGTTCATAGATATATAGAACAGTGTGATCGAGAAGTGTAGGAATAAAACTAGCTATGTGGAAAACACAATACTTGTCTACGGGTGAAAAGATTGACACTAATCAATTCAGTACTTGATGCTCTTCCAACTTACTTGATGTCCCTTTTTCCTATCCCACCAAGGGTCACCAAGAGTCCGAACATTATTAGAAGAAAATTTTGTGGCAAGGCAGTAAGGGAAAGAAAGGATTTCACTTGTATAGTAAAAATCAGTGATAACTGGGAAGAAAAATGGTGGTCTGGGGACTAAGAACCTAAACTTGCAAAGTAAAACTTTTCAAATGAAATGGTTATGGAAGTATGCAAATAGTAGCCAACTATCGTGGGAAAGGGTGATTGAGGCTAAATACATACCAGAAGACAAATGGATGACCAAAGAGGTGACTACTCCTTATGGGGTCAGCCTTTGGAGGTCCATTAGGAATCTATGGGAGGAAGTGAAGAACAACTCAAAGGTGAAAGTTTTTTATGAGAGAGAGACCATGTTTTGGAAGGATAATTGGCACAAGAAAGGCTACTTTGAAGAGTTATTTCCTGATGTTTATAATTTAGTTATATTTCAGCAATGCTGAGTTTATAGCAGATTTAAGGACACTATAGAGGTGGAACTTTAACTTCAAAAGATATCTAAAGGATTGAGAGGTTCACAGAGTAGCTGAATTTCTTAACACAATGAAAATTTCAATGGACTTCAATCAGGGAAGGATGTTCTACGGTGGACAGGAAACAATAGAAGAGCATACAAAGTCAATAAAGCTTATAAGCTAATGGATCAGACAAACCAACAAATTACAAATTGTCCAGAGAAACAAATATGGAAAAGCAGAATACCCTACAAAGTATCTTGCTTTGTCTGGTTGTTAGCCAAGGAAGAACTCTTACTCAAGACAATGCCATGAAGAGGGATAACCTTATGCTCTAGATGCTTTCTCTATGGGAAGGCTTTAGAGAATGTGAATCATCTGTTTCTACTCTGCACGTACACTCAACAATTATGAAGAATTTTTTTGAGTCTCAAAGGCATCTCCTGTACTATGCCTAGGAAAGTTTCAGAGGCTTTAAAGAGGGAGACTTATCCCTCCTTCAATATGGTGGGCAATATGGAAAGAGAGGAACTCTAGGTGTTTTGAGGGCATAGAAACAATGTGCAGAAAGTGAAGCTCAACTGCATTTTGCTATTATGTGTTTGGTGGAATAAGTTATGCTCAAATGATATTGTGTCTATAATTGATGTTTTAGATTCAATTTAGCCATAGAGTAGTACGAATTGGGGCTTTTGTATATAAGGTTTCAGTACAATTCATGTATTATTTTGTGATATAATACAACCTTACCAAGTTCAAAAAATTCAGGCTAAGAACAAAAAAAATATACTTTTAAATTTTTTAATTTCTTAAAATTTAATAATAAGTTGAATTTTGTATATATTAAATCAGTGATGAATTTTACAACAGAACTTACTTTAGCACTTTAACTACATAGACATTTAGATACCCCTCTTAACAAGTTTCAAGTGAATTTAATTCCACCCTAACACTACAATAGGTGTCTAACACTAGGGAGTGCATCACACACATGCTTCTTTAGCGCCACATCAGTGTCACATCAACGCCACAAAATATTATATTTAATTTTTTTTGTTTATTATTGAAAGATATATTTTGCTCCACAAATATAAAACATCAAATAACGGGTCCTTCAAGATTCAAGAAATTTGCATCAAAATATTTTTTAGTTTTACGGTAGGCACAAACCTTGCTGATGAATGTGTAAAGCTCGGGGATATCACTGAAGATGCCGTTATTAAGAGAAATTACTTTCAATTTTTGATAGTCATGGTCGAAAAAAATTAGCTTTGATTTTAATATTTACTGTCATTGTTGAAGAAATGAACTTCAATTTGAGAACAATAATATGATAAAATTCAATCATTTCGACGTATCTTCTGTTTATATATAAAAAAAACAAATTAAAGAAAAACAAGAGATGAAGATGATGGTGTAGAAAAGGGGGAGGGGTGGTAGGAGAAAGAACCAACATTAGGGTGAAGGAGAAAAAGTGTGTTGGCTGGGGGAGGTTGAAGATGGAGAAATTGGGTGGAAAAGAGGGGTGGAGACTCGAAGTTTTCTCTTTAAACCCCCACTCCAACTTCTCTTTCATCGCCCGTCCCTCCCTCAATACACTCGGGCAATTTTTCTTCTTCTTCAAAATCCCAACCCAACGTCGTTTTTCCTTCTCCTACCACCCCTTCTCCCATCTTTCTCTTTTTTTCTTCTAATTTTTCATTTTTCTTATACAAACTAACGATACATGAAAATCATAAAATTTATTGTTATTGATTGAAGCTAATTTTCTTCAACAATGGCATTTAAAATTAAAAATGAAACTTATTCCTTTTAATAATAACATTTTCAGTTATATCCTCAAGTTCTACACTATCAATAAGGTTTGTGCTTAAACTAGAACTAAAAATGTGGTACGACTTTTTGAATTTTGGGTGATTCATTGTTTGATATTTTATAATTTTGTGGGGGTAAAAAGATTTTTTCAATAATAACAAAAGGAAAATTAAAGAATAAATTCAATTATATGTTTTATGTATCTCAAAGGTGGCATTGATGAAGCTCGTATATAATGCACTTTCCAATGTGACACTAATATTATAGTGTTAGGGTGAGACTAAATTCGCCTGCAAGTTTTTAATTGTGGTATTAGAATATCCGTGTAAAGTAAATTATAATGTCAATTGTCAAGTTTAAAGGTGATTTGATGTATTTTCTCTTAATTTAATGACTTGTTTATCTTTCTTAATTTTCATTAAGAATGATTTTTCGAGCTTATGCCTCAAATAGTATGTCCAAACTGATGGGACTTGTGTATCACAATTCTTTTACCCCACATATTACCCAATGCGTTTCTATTATTTTCACGCTCAAAGACTTGCCCTAAAATACTTTTTAAAACACTGATAGCAAAAACAAATTATATGATAAATGATGCAAGAAAAACTGCATGTAATGATAAAAATTGAAGAATAAGATAATTGAGAAGTAATGATAATAATTATCCATTTGTTATTGGCACCACTATAAATTTCTTGTTTCATCTTTCTGTATCGCACTGCTTGCCTTCATAACTGTGAAGTGCTTATGATTTTGATGAGATCTGTTTAGTATCTTCCTGATAAAGAAGTAAAACTACGTGTTGTGCCACCACTTTTACATAGTTGTAACAACAATGCAAGGGAAAGGGAAAGTAGGGTTACCTCTCTTGTGTGATTTTCGAGCTATTGCACATGAGTGGATGTGGCTGCGGATTTCCCTTGTCATAGAAAAAATGCTAAGGGAAAGTCGATCCATCCTATCTCAAACTCTGTTTGTATTTCATTTCTGCCCCTGTATATCTTGAATATTGATATTAAAATTTGAGGCAAGAACAATCCAAGGAATAGAGCTAATAGTGATTGCTTCAACTTCCTGTCCTTTAGTATAAAATGAGGTTATTGCTTTCCACAAATTAGTGTTAGATAAGGTCCTTTAAGAGTTATCTGATTGTGTCATTCTGAGGAGCAAATCAACAGTTCCAAGCCCATTCCATAAGTAGGCAGTTGCGGAAATTTCTTATATATACAAAAACATGATCATAAGAAGAGTAGTGTGTAAACACATGTTATTTCTATCTTGTGAAGATAGAGAGGTGCATTCCGATAGACTCTTAGCTCAAGTAAATCATTTCAAAGAAGGTACGAAAAAGGAATACAGTAGGAAAGAAAAGAACGTTACCAAGTGTTATAAAAAGGCGCAAAAGCAACAATGATTTTACCTAACTTTTAAATATTTCATAAATTAGTATAATTTAAGAAATTAAAAAGAAAGATAAAATCACATAAAACAATATTGAAAAGAAACTACTTTATCTTAAAATGTTAATCAAAAACACTAAAGAGATAATCAAAATGCTCATTTAGAAAAACTAATCAAACTTTTTTTTAAAAATCGAGCATAAATTTAATAGTTAACTTGGTCTCCCCCTGTAACTTGAGAAATCATAAGAGAAGAAGAAATCATTGCATAGAAAGTCGTGCTTACTATCTCCTCCATCGTTGTTATGTAAGAGTGAAAAATAAAAGACAAGTAAAGAACGAACTTACAATCAGAAACATCTAATTATATCAAATGAAAAAAAAATTTGCTTTAGTTGAACATTTTTTCCATTTATCTTGTGAAGACAAGAAAAAGAACAAATATCAGGACTGAGAATAAAGAAAAAAAAGATTTTTAAACTTTTTAACTTCATAAAATTTAATAACAAGTTGAATTTTATATACATCAAATCACCTAGAACTTTACAACAAAATTTACTTTACCATTTTAACTAAATGTTCATTTAGATACCACCTCTGAACAATTTTCATGTGAATTTTAATTTCACTTTAAAACTACAATATTAGTCTCACACTAGGAAGTGTTTTACACACACGCCTCTTCAGCGCCACATTAGTATCACATCAACGCCTCGTAAAAAAAATTATTTTTTAATTTATTATCAAAAAAACATATTCTTGCACCACAATTTTAAAAACATCAAACAATGAATCACTCAAAATTGAAGAAATTTGCATCAAAATATCTTTGATTGTCATTGTTGTAAAAAAAATTAGCTTTGATTATAATATTTACTGTCATTGTTGAAGAAATTAACTTTAATTTGAGGATAATAATGATAAAGTTCAATAATTTCAATGCATCTTCATATTATATATAAAAAATCAAATATTAAAAGACAAGGATAGAGATACAAAAAAGGGAGGAGGGGTGGTAGGAGAAAGAGAAACAACATTTGGGTGGGGGCTTTGGAGAAGGAGAAAAAGTGTGTGAGTGTGTTGGGGAGGGGCGGGGGGAGGTCGAAAATGGGGAAATGGGGTGGGCGTGGGTTATTTTGAAGAAGGAAAAAATGGGTGGGGGCTTGAAGTTTCCTCTTTGAAACCCCTCACCCCTTTTTTTCCTTTTTCAAAATATCCCACTCCAACTTCTCTTTCTTTATCAGCTCCTCTCATAATATATTTAGACACTTTTTTTTCTTCTTCAAAACCCCCAATCCAACGTCGTTTTTTCTTCTCCTACCACCCATTCTCCTATCTTTGCATGTACCTTCATCCTCATTTTTTTTTCTTCTTCTTTAATTTTCATTTTTCTTATATAAACAAAAGATACGTAAAAAAAACATTAAATTTATTGTTGTTGTCCCTAAATTGAAGCTAATTTTCTTCACCAATGACAATTTAAATTAAAAATGAAGCTAATCTTATTTAACAATGACAGTCAAAAATTGAAGCATATTCCTTTTAATTATATCTTCAGTTATACCCTCAAGTTCCACACCTTTCATCAATAAGGTTTGTGCCTACACTAGAACTAAAAATTTGATGCTAACTTTATTGAATTTCGGGTGATTCATTGCTTGATATTTCATAATTTTGTTGTGTAAAACGATGTCTTTCAATAATATACAAAAAAAAATCAAATATATTTTTATATGTGTCTCTAACGTGGCAATGCTGAGGCAGGTTTGTAATGCACTCTTCAGTGTGAGACTGATACGATAGTGTTAGGATGAGACTAACTTCAATTGAAAGTTGTTAAGTAGGGTATTCAACTACCCTTGTAGTTAAAGTAACTTTTGATGTAAAGTTTGAAGGTGCTTTGATGCATTTTCTCTTAGTTTAAGGACTTGTTTATCTATCTTAATTTTCATTTAAAAATATTTTTCGGGCTTATGCCTCAAATATAAGATTAGACAATGCCCAAGTCTATGTCCAATCTGATGGTTCTTGCATCTCACAATTGTTTTACCCCACATATTGCTCAGTGCGTTTTTACTATTTTCATGCTATGAGACTAGTATTTTCAAAATATCATAACAACAACAAATTATATGACAAAAGATGCAAGAAAAACAATCACACTTATGAGTAGAACTTCGTGTATCCCTTAATTCTTGTCTCTAATTTCTTTTCCTTGATTCTAGAAAAAAAAATTCATAATGAAGAACTTCAAAAGGCAACTAAAAAAGGGAAATGAGGATACAAAAAATGAAAAATAGAATCAAACTTTTTCTTCTTCTTCAAACATTCCTTAGGTAAGAAGGATTCATACATTGCAACTTCTCTTACTAGCAGATGAAACTCGCAACATCACATCATATAGAATACCGATTGACAGACATTCAAGTAAAATTGCATGTAATAATAAAAATTGAAGAGCAATATAATAGGAAAGTAATGATAACACTAATTTTGATAAGAAAAGTTAGACGATGTCTCCTAATATTTTAACCTAATCTTGGGCCATTATTTCTTCTATCCATGGCTATGTTCCCAGTTAACTAAATATATGTCATGTCTTGTCTAATCACACCTTCTTAATTCTTTTTTGGTCAACCTCTATCTCTCTTCAAAACCACCATGGCCAACCTCTTCTTAAGGGCATCTGTGTATCTTCCTCTTAACATGCAAGAATCATCTCAGTCACGAGTCCCTCATCTTGTCCACCTTGGAGGTTACTCCCATCTTGCCCCTAATTTCTTTGTTCCTAATAATACCTTTTCTAACATTCTCACACATTCATTGTAACATCCTTATTTTCTCTCTTGACCAAACAACATATTGCCTTATACAATATAACTTATACAAGAATCACTTTATAAAATTTATATTTAAGTCTTGGTAGTGTATTTTTATCACACATAACATCAAATACAAGCCTCTTTTCATCTATCCCCAATCAATACAATGTATAACACCTCTATTAATCTCTCAATTTTCTTGCATTATTGATCTAAGATACTTTATTTTCTATCATAGTGATGACTTATGTATCGATCTTCACTTGCTCTGTTGCACGTCTTCTTCATAAGTCATATTACTAAAATTACACTATAAGTACTCTGTGTCAGACCTATCAACCTAAATCATTTAGACTCGAAGGTCTTATGTCCAAACTTGTAGACTAGTATTAAATTCATTGTGTCATCTGCAAATATCATTTATCATGACACCTTCTCCTAGATATTCTTCATCAATTCATCTATCACCAAGATAAATAAAATAAATTAAAAGATGATCCTTGGTGCAACTCCATGACAATTGGAAAGTGTTTATGCTCTCCTCATCGTTTCTATTTGATCTTGCTTTCATGGTGCATGCCGTTAATCACCCTATTGTTGCATGTACACCTCTAGTCCCCAAATATCTCCAAAGACCCCATGGACTTTATTATATATTTTTTAGGTCAATGAATACCATATATAAGTCCATCTTCCTCATCTTGTACTTCTCTACCAATCTCCTTATATGAATAACTTCTAGTCACGATTCTAATCCGTCGTGAGTGGCATCTACACAACCCTCCGATGGGAGAAAAAACTACCTACCCAAAACTTAAACCACCATTTAGGAAGCAAAGTAATGATGAAACATTAAGAAACAATTTTTAAAAATTAAAAGATTGAGTTCCATAAACTCAATCAGTCAATAAAACAAATGTGGAATAAACTTCGTACAACCTGAAAATCATAGTACTAAAACATTTGACAAATCTAGGATAAAGCGATGCAACCCCAACTAGAAAATATAAATTTGAAGTCTAAAGTGTGTATGTTCGATAAAGATGAACAAGGTAGGGAAGAATCCATGTCAGCTCAGAAGAGGTAGCTCACCCTTTGATTCAAAGTCGCGCATCTCACAACTAAGACCTCAAAGCAGCAGCCTGCATATATCTTGAACTCAACAAAAAAAGAGCAAGTGTCGTATCAGTACACAACCACAACGTATTTGCAGGATTACCAACTAGTTCTAGTATATAAAATATGTGTAGGCAACCACAACGTAATAATAAAATAATATACAGTCACAAACATAACTACAACATAGCCAGGCTCATGTTCCTTAGAACTAATTTATACAATTAGGGGTGTCAAATGGGCGGGTTGAGTTGAAATTGAGGATATTAAAATGGGTTAAATAGAAATTGGTTTGGGTCTTGACCCACCCAAGTTTACTTTGGGTTCAAATGGGTTAAAAAAGGGTTGGGTCTTGACCTGCCCATTTTGACCCAATTAATCTCAATAATTTAACATATTGATATTTAGTTTTTATTATCACAATTTGAATTTCAGCTCAATTTTTTTAAAAAAAAGAAGTAACAAATGGATAGATAAACCCTAAAAGATGTTAACTAGATAATAATTCATACCGTAAATATAGGAACATATCTGAATAAAATGTTTTAAAATGGATTGCAATTGAAGGTTGAATTGGGCTCAATTGAGGATTCTCTTCAAATGGATTAAGCTTGAATGAGTTAAAATTGAACCCAATTCAAATTATCTTGAACCCAACCCTTAAAATTTTGGGTGAGTTGAGCAGATTACCTATGTTTGGGTTCATTTTGACACCCCATACACAATAAACATGAACCACTACATCACAACAAGCTAGTTCTATTCTCTGATGGATCACTCACACATACAAATTGTTACCAATATATAGATTTCATAGTTAGTGTACCAATTGGTACTCGTTCCCCTTGTAGTGACTTGACACCAGTTCTAGATGTTAATGTGCTGACGTGGTATCAGTTCCAACAATAGTATGCGCCGACGTGATATTCGATCCCAATCTTCAATGCATCTAATCACAACGAAAATGAAGCACAATCACATATGTACATTCATGTGACTCATTCATTGCATGTGACTGACAACATCCATCAATTCACAACATATGTTTCTAATTTCCCTAATCATATATCATGCATGTATTACTAATGACGCAGTTAACAAACACATGTAGCATAACCGGGAAAAACACACAACCATCGTCTACCTCCAATCAAGTCTTGAAAAATCTAAAGAACTTGATTTCTCTCCTTGTATGAATTACGGCTTGTTCGTGGTCTAAAACAATAAATAAACATAACAATCAATGAATAATGACCCAATAATACTTGAACTATAATCAAATCTTAAACCCCGTGCCATTATCATGATCATCCCACCCAACAAGGATCTTTTCCACCATGAATTCAAGCTATAACCCTTCCCCATGAATAACACCATAATTAGATTCTATGGCTTAAGAATCATACAAGTTGGAATAAACTACTTTTGCATAAACATAATTCATATTTACTTTCCAACTTCTCTTGCTATGATTGATACATTTGGAATCAACTAGGCACTAATTTGGAGTTATACTTTTGCATGGGTGAAGATCATCTACATCACCAAAATTTAGTATAAAAATCAAACTTCTTCTTCAACTTAGAGAAATAGTCACCTCCTCCCCCTCCCCCTCGCTCCCTCTTCTAACCTAATTGACTTTCTAAATATTTATTCTACCATTATATCATGAAACTTCTTTAATATCATCATATTATTGTCATTATGTCATTATAAGCTAATTAATGTCATTATGCAATGCAATAGATGAACAATTTTTTTTTAATTAGTTTTAACGGAATTTATAATGACGTGATAACCAAATATATATCAATGCAATTGTACAAAACTAATTAATAAAAAATATATATTTTCATAATAATTTCTTAAAAGATTAGCTATTTATATTATACATAAAATTTCAATTATCGTTTTAAAGATATTTCATTAAGGACATTCAAAATTCATTTATCTATGTAGATAATAGAGAATAAGAGACATACATAATATATTAATGTGTTCTTTAACTTGAATTCAACTATCATTTGTGTCCTTCACCTTTGGATGCTAACAAGTAGACACTTATATAAAATTAAATGAGTAGATACACATGTCCTACATGACAATTCGCCCCTCCTATCCCCATCCACTCTTTCTCTATCAAAAAAAAAAACCCCACGGAAAGACACACGAAAAGCCAAGTCACTAATGTCATGGTGAAGATCAAAAGCCATAGTGCTAACGAAACTAATGTTTTGTATTTGTTAACTGCGGCCATACTTAAAAAACAAATAAGGAAAAATTTTAAAATATAGCAAACATCAATATACTTTTAAAATAAATAACTATAGTTTACTCTTTTTTTTTATTTTATGAATATAATTAAATATTAAATAGCAAAGCTAATTATATACATATAAAATTCAGTTTTTTAATACATACATAAATGAGTATTAAATGACAAAATTATCATCATATGCCTTAATCAATTATGGTTAGGCACATTTTACGACGATGTTTCCATGTTTACCATCTTAATACTTTTCATTACTTCCTCTTCCAAATATTACTATGTCACAAATTATTTTTTCTTTTTTTCCAAAATCCTCCAATGTCACGACTCTTGTATGATTTTAGAAATGATTTTTATGATTCTTCTTTATTAGGTATCTTGTAATACATTTTTTTTTCCTTTTTATAACGATTATATTTGTATATAAATATATATTTTTTTCTTTTTATAGGATTTTGTTTGAAAATTTTATTTTTTCATTACAATGGTGAAAATTAGTATTGCAAGGAGAGTTATAAAGTATATACATTTATTTGACGAATTTTTGGATGAACTACCTTCTTTCAATTTGTGTATCACTAAAAAGCAAGCCAAATTTTCAGGTTATATTGCTGCAATGAAGAATGAAAGAAAAACAAAGAATCGCAATGGTCCTATATCTCCAATTATATTAATATATTGATACAGAGAAATATTTATACACCTGAATACTTGTATTGTATTAAATTTCTTTGTTTTTTTAAATATTTTTGGATTGTTCATTTATATTGAAATATTATCACAAGTTTAAAGGATGATTGACTACACAAGTATATTTGGATACATAAATACATTACTTTTTTATTTTAAAAAAAATAATACTTGAAGTAATATTGTGTAACAATTCATTTGGTTGTTTTGAGTATTAGAGTTTTTATTTGATAAAATACTGAAAATTTTCAGTAGATTCTAAATGAGTGTTTTGACTATTCATAATTATAATTATGAAATTAGTGGGATAATTTTAATAATTTATTTAGTTAGTGATTAGAGAAAATAACATTAGATTAATTGTTGGCCACTTTTACTATTTTTATAATCAACCATATAATAATTAGGTTAGTAAATAATCTACAGAAGAAAGGAAAAACAAAGAGGTTGCGCTCAACGCCATAGCTGCTCACTATTTTCAACTCTTAAAGCCTCATTGAGATAGTGCTTCAATCCTAAAAGCAGAGGATAATTTCTGAATCAGAAGGAAGGCAGATAGTTGTGCATCTAAGTGAAGTGAGAAGCTTCGATTTCCTTGTCTTTCAGTCTTGTGCTTTTGTCCTTCACTTCTTTCCCTCCTCTGTGTGTATCATCCATTGCAATTCTTGGTGTTGTTACTTTCTGTTGCGCTGTATGATGGAAAACCAGTCACTTTACATGGAGTATGTATTGTTTGATTTTGATGACATTCGTTTACATCCCGCAAATGCACTATACGTTCTCTCAAGTCTTGACCATCGATGGTAAAATCAAGCTGATTGGACAGTATAATGATGTTGGAATTAATGCATCAATGTTTAGTCTTTCAAAATTGTCTCTTAATTTTTCAATAAGTCTTTTTAAAATTCCGTAGTACATGTATGTAGTAAATTGTGATACATGTATTTAGTTATTTGTGCAAGACTTTTTGTTTTCTATTTTGAATAGTATAAATAGTGATGTAGTTGATGATTGTAATCATCTCAAGTGGCCTTAAGTAGCCTATAATAAACTTGAGTATTCTCTAAGGATATTATTTTCCTTCCATAATTCCTACAAATTGGTATCAACAGTAGGTTTTCGTTCTTAATCTGGGGTTAGGTGAAGAAAAAAATATGGCATCCAAAACAAATGAAGGTGCTGATTCTTCAGTTGTTCTTACTCCATTTTTTGATGGAACTAATTTTGAATACTGGAAGATAAGAATGAGAACACATTTGAAAGCTGATGGTTTGTGGACTATTGTTGTAAATGGCTTTGAAGAACCAGAAAACGATGGTGATCTTACAGCAGCAGAGATGAAAAATCTTGAGGCTAAGTATCGTCAAGATGCAAAAGCCTTAAGCAAAATCCAAATGGGAATCTCAAGAGCATATTTTGCAAAAATTGCTACTTGTGAGACTGCAAAGGAAGCTTGGAATTTTTTGGAAACTGAGGTGTATGGTGACGAAAAGGTACGCACTATAAATCTTCAAACTCTTAGAAGAGAGTTTCAAAATTTAAAGATGATAGAATCTGAAAAAATTGATGAATATTGCACAAGAGTCATGAATATTGTTAATGAAATGAGAAATCATAGTGATACAATTTCTGACCAACAAGTTGTGGAAAAGATTCTAATTAGTGTCACAGAAAAGTATGAGTACATCGTTGCTATCACTGAGGAGACGAAAGATCTTTCTAAGATTTCCATCAAAGAGCTAGTTGGATCATTTCGTGCACACGAGAAGCGAAGATTTTTTCGTGAAGATCAACCCAAAGAGACGGCTTTCCAGTCTAAAATAAATGAGAATTCTCAAAATTTCTCAAAAAATCATCAGAAGAAAAATCAAAAGCCAAAAAAGAAGCAGGATCATGATGGTTCTTCCAAGAAGGTTGAAGAAAAAGGTGAGAAAAACTTTAGTCTTTTTTGTAAAATTTGTAAAAAGACTAATCACAATGCAGAAAAATGTTGGCACAAAGGCAAGCCCCAATGTAACTTTTGTAAAAAGTTTGGCCATGTTGAAAAGGATTGTTGGTACAAGAAACGTGAGCAAGCAATTTTTTGTGAAAAACATGAGGAAGAAAGGGAAGAAAATCTTTTCTTTGCTTCTAAATCTGATGCTTCAACAAAAAGCAATGAATGGTATGTTGATAGTGGTTGTACTAATCACATGACTGAAGATGAAAAGGCTTTCCTCTCAATTAATAATAGCATCACTACTAAAGTGAAGATGGGGAATGGAGCCTTAGTTAATGCGAAAGGTAAAGGTACTATTTCGATCAACATGAAAGGATGTGGTAAGCAAATTCATGATGTTCTTTATGTTCCTGACTTGGAAATTTGCTTAGTGTTGGTCAACTCATGGAAAATGGTTATTCTTTTGTGTTTAGAGATAATTATTGCAAAATTTATGATAAAATTGAGTCAAATCAAGTCATTGTTGAAGTAAAGATGATAAAATGAAACTTCCCTTTGCAATTTCATTACAATGCATTAAAAAATAAAATTGTAGATGATTCATGGCTTTGGCACAAAAGATTTTGTCACTTGAATTTTCATGGTTTAAAGCTTCTCAAGCAAAAGGACATGGTGCAAGACCTTCCTGAGATACATACTAAGGTGGATACATGTGAAAGTTGTATAATGGGAAAGCAACACAGTAAGTCTTTTCCAAAAGGGGTGTCTTGGAGAGCAAGTGTATTTTTGGAACTAATTCATACCGACATTTGTGGACCAATGAAGACTCCATCTCTTGGAAGTCAAAGGTATTTTCTAATCTTTATTGACGATTTCTCAAGAATGACTTGGGTTTATTTCTTGAAAGAAAAGTCAGAAGCATTTGCTACATTCAAGAAATTTAAAGCCCTTGTTGAGAAGCAAAAAGGTTACAACATCAAAACCATTCGCAGTGATCGAGGAGGTGAATACACAAATCAAGAATTTGAAGAATATTGCAAAAATGAAGGCATTCAGAAGCAACTTACAGCTGGGTATACTCCTCAACAAAATGGTGTATCTGAAAGAAGAAATAGAACAATTGTTGAAATGGCCAGAACTATGATGAAAGGAGAAAGGGTTGCCAAAATATTTTTGGGCAGAAGCAGTGCATACAGAAGTTCACATCCTTAACAGGTGTCCAACAAAGGCACTAAAGGACAAGACATCAGTTGAAGCTTGGAGTGGAATTAAACCTTCTGTAAGTCATTTTAAAATTTTTGGATGTATTTGTTATGCTGATGTACCTGCTGAGAAAAGAACAAAATTTGATGAAAAAAGTCAAAAATGTGTCTTTCTTAGTTATAGTGATGTTACAAAAGGATATATGTTTCTCGATGTCAAAACTAACAAACTTGTTAGTAGAGATGCCATTTTTGATAAGAAAACAACATGGAATTAGGAGGATAAAAAGATAGAGAATACTGCTATCATATCTTTAAATCAAGAAGAGTATGAGAAAGATGAAGATGTCTCTCAAAGGGGAGAAATCCCAGATTCAGATAATGAAGAACCACCTCCAAGAGGAACAAAAATGTTGAGTGACATTTATCAAAGATGTAATTTTGCCGGTGTTGAGCCAGAAAATTATGAAGAAGCAATAAAGCATGATGTTTGGAAGAAAGCCATGGAAGAAGAAATTCGAATGATCGAAAAAAATAATACTTGGGAGCTTGTGGCTATTCCTAGAGAAAGAGAAGTTGTAAGTCTAAAATGGATTTACAAAATCAAACTCAATCAGGAAGGAAATATTCAAAAGCACAAAGCAAGGTTGGTTGCTAGAGGCTTCACACAAAAACCAGGTATCGATTTTTATGAAACTTTCTCTCCAGTTGCTCGTCTTGAGACAATTAGAACTGTAATTGTTGTTGCTGCACAAAAAAAATGAAAAATATTTCAACTTGATGTTAAATCAACATTTCTGAATGGAAAACTTGATGAAGAGATTTATGTTGAGCAACCTCAAGGATTTTTTGTTCAAGGGGGAGAAGAAAAGATGTATAGACTAAAAAAAGATCTTTACGGGCTGAAGCAAGCTCCAAGAGCCTGGTACAATGAAATTGATACATACTTTCTGAAAAATAATTTTCAGAGAAGTAAAAGTGAAGCCACTTTGTATGTGAAGAAAGAACATGGTAGCATTATCATTGTTTGTCTCTACGTGGATGATTTGCTCTTTACAGGAAATGATGTAAAGATGATGCAAAATTTCAAAGAAGATATGATGCAAGCTTATGAAATGAGTAATCTTGCATTGCTAAATTATTTCTTGGGCATCGAAGTTTCTCAAGTGAAAGAAGGAATTTTTATTTCTCAAAAGAAGTATACTAAAAGTATTCTTCAAAAATTCAAAATGAGGGATTACAGGTCTCTGGCCATACCATTAGCAGCAAATGAGAAATTTAGAAAAGATGATGGAGAAAAGAAAGTTAATAGCTCACTTTTTAGGAGTTTGATTGGAAGTTTATTATATCTTACTTCAACAAGGCCATATATTATGTTTGCTGCTAGTTTATTATCCAGATTCATGCAAGAACCAAGCCAAGTGCATTTTGGAGCTGCAAAGCGTGTTCTACGCTACTTGCAACGAACAATGGATTATGGGATAATGTACAAATTTGGTGGAAAATCAAACTTAATTGGTTATTCTGATAGTGATTGGGCTGGAAGTATAAATGACATGAAGAGTACTTCTGGTTATGCTTTCTTATTTGGATCAAGCACTTGTTCTTGGTTATCAAAAAATCAAAGTGTTGTTGCTCAATCCACTACCGAAGCAGAATATGTTTCAGCATCCAAGGCTACTTCTCAAGCTATTTGGCTTAGGAGAATATTTGAAGACATAGGTGAAAAAAAAAAGGGACTGTTCTGTATTGTGATAACAAATCAGCAATTGCAATTGCCAAGAATCCAGTCAGCCATGAAAGATTAAATCATATTTCCATCAAGTATCATTTTATCCGAGAAGCACAGGAGAAAGGAGAAATTCAGTTGCGTTATTATCAGACAGGAGAACAAATTGCTGACATCTTCACCAAAGCACTTCCTAGAGAAAAATTTTGCTATCTTCGAGAACGCATTGGAGTTATCAAGCAAATGCATTAAGGGGGAGTGTTGAAATTAATGCATCAATGATTAGTCTTCAAAAATTGTCTCTTAGTTTTTCAAGAAGTCTTTTTAGAATTCCGTAGTACAGGTATCTAGTAAATTGTGATACATGTATTTAGTTATTTGTGCAAGGATTTTTATTTTCTATTTTGAGTAGTATAAATAGTGATGTAGTTGATGATTGTAATCATCTCAAGTGGCCTTAAGTAGCCTATAATAAACTTGAGTATTCTCTAAGGATATTATTTTCCTTCCATATTTCCTACAAATGAGATATGCCTTGTTTTTAATGATAGTGATACACCTCTAGTGGTCCATGAAGAGGCGGGACAATCTGAAGCTAACATTTTCCAGGAAGGCTCACGTTAGATCCTAAGTAAACAAAGTCCAAACAAGTCAAGCCTGTAAAACAACTTCAAAAAATACTTACATTCAGGTTGTTGCAGAATAGTGAAGCTGAAGATGCGAGAGAGAAGACAAAAGAAGATTAGAAGAGAAAGAATTGAAAAAGTAGCTTTTTTGACTTCGATTCTTCGGTGGAGGTAGGTTATGTTTTATGCTATTTGATAGTAAAATCTTAATAGTGACTGATATGCATTGAATGTTATTGTGAAGTTTTCTATGTACTTGATTGCGTGGTTGTGTGACTTGTGATCGGTCTGAAATCCTGAGACCGTGAAATTTATATTCTTGAACTCTCTTTATCGAAGTGATGCCTTGAATAAAGAAGGTTGAATGAAATATTATCAATGAAATGAAAGTGCTGATAATAAATGATAAATTAATGGTATAATTGGATAGTAGTGTCACGTTCCGACATTGTATAATTAAATCGGAGTGTCACATTCCAACACGATATTTTTGGATCGAAGTGTCACATTTCGACACGGTATAATTGAATCGGAGTGTCACGTTCTGACACAGTAACATTAAAGGAAAAAGATATGAAATTAACGGAATGTAATCAATATCAAAGAACTCAATGCCCCAAATGGTTTAGTTGGACGCATGAGTCCTCATGGATGATCTTGATATTGTTGACTTATTACATACTTACTTTAGTGTTGTTGACACTTGTTCATATTGTTTGTTGCTTATCACCTGTTAAGTGCTATAGTTGAGTTCATACTATTATTCATTGTATATTAGTTTCTATTTTGGGTTGGCATATGATATCTACTCAGTACATGTTGCCCCGTACTGACTCTACTTGTTTTTTTTTCTTTGTTTTTCTTTTATGGAGTGCAACGAGTGTACCAATGACTTCAAATTGCCCTCAGCTCTAGCTAGTCTCCAGCATATCAGGTTCCAAGGTGAGTTATTCATTCAAGAGCTTGTTGGATTCTCTTGGTCAAAACATGATGTCCTTACTTTTCGGACATAAACTATTTTATTCATTTACTTTGGTGTCTTTGATACTCTTAGACTTAGTAATTGGAGATTAGATGCCTTTGTTGTGATGACTTTCAGATTTTAGGAAATGATATTAATCAGATTTTGAGCTTCCGCATTATTCTTGTATGATATAATTTAAGGTTGAATTCGTTAGTTCGCCCACCTAGATAGTTAAGTGTGGGTGTCATTCTCGACTCGAATTGGATCGTGACATATTGTTTGTCCTCTGTAACTAATTCATGTTTAAAAATAAGGTATTTATATGTATGCTATATAGTTGTATTGATAAGGTAAATTGTATTTGAATCGTCTTGTTAATATGCTAAATTGCTTTAATTTGTTTTGTTTGATATATTGATACATTAAGTTTTATAAATACTTGTATATAATTAAAAACAAAATATTCATATGCTAACTAGACCCATAATATATTAATCGAGGATAGAAAATTAAATTCTTTGATTGAAGCCCCAAATATGTAGATATACATAAATTATAACACAGTTCATGATTTGAAGAGAGGAATACATCATTGCAATTTAATAAATTTAAGAGTGCATGTTTTGGTGTATATACTTGTAGATACGTAGAAGTCAAACCTTTTGTAGATATGAAGACATCAAACCTTCAGATGCTTAACTGTATGTGAATTGAAGGATAGTTCATTAATAAATACAAGAAAGTGATAAATCAATTTAATTAAACAAAATTAAGTGAATACTTTATGCTTGACTAAGAACAATGGAGACAAGGGAAGAATTGATTATGACGTATCTCAATCTTTTTGTTGAACGATTGGAATCCAAGTGGATATGCATTGACTAGGTATTAGTAGTCATTAATTTAAAATTTGAAAAGTTGAGAATTTTAGGGACGTAATTAAAGGGATTCAGTTATAGTAAATATCTTATTTAATGCACTCTAATTATAATTGTATCATTGAATAATTTTAAAAAATTACACAAATATAGCTAGAAATGTATATAAACTATACTTATTTTTGATAACATATTTATAGCTATTGAATTTCAATAATTCTATAAATGTAGTTATTCATATAAGTTGCTCAAAAAATAATTAATATATTACGTCTTAGAGATTAAGTGAACTTTAAACATGCATGCACATAATATATACATTCGTATATATGTACTTAATTAATGCAAGCAATACTAAAATAATAATCATAAAAAAATATTAGATTTCACAACAAAATTATACAAGGACTATTTCTACATATACTAATGTTTATGAACTTAAATAAGAATCAATAAATACATAATTTAATAATAAAAATATAATATATAACATAGAAAGATGTTACACATATTAATGGCGGATTAAATATTGACAAAGGTAAAATAAGCTTTGCATAATATTATTTTCTTTTAGTTTTGTATTAGGGTTACAAAATCGAATCAAACTTCAAATCGAGTCAAATTGAAAAAAATTCGATTAGTGATTTGGTTTGGTTTGGTTGTAAAAAAAAATCCAATTATATTGGATTTGTTTGGTTCAACAAAAAAAATCAACCCGACATTATATATGTAATTTTAAAATTCTATTTTATACATAAAATATTTGTTATATTATTTCATAGTTTTTATCTTTTAATATATTATTTCAAATTTAAAACTTGGAATTCGAAATGGTCTAATAAATATTATAGTTCATATATAAATTTTGATAATTATAACAAAACTTAAACCAAAATCAAACTAATACTAGTGTAAAAAGAAATCAATTTAACACTAAGAATGACAATAATATTGAATATTTGTTCTTTAGTTACATTGATTTAGACAATTAAAATATATAATCTAATTTTATTTTTTCTTAAATATTTAGTAATTTAACTAATACTTGTTAAACATATTTTAACACGATTTAGTACTTTTGAATTTTGATTATTTTCATTATGACTTTACAATTTTTATTTCATATTATGATTTCATTATTATTTTTTATTGAATATTTTTGTGCCATCAATACTCATCTCTTATTTTGTGTTATTTTTTAAGAACAACTTAGATAATTTTATTTTGATTGGACTAAAAAAATATTTGGACCACAAGTTAATTATATATTTGTATGCGTTTTTTAACGAAAAAATTCAAAAATCAGGAAAAATCTGAAGTTTATTAGTTTTGTTTGATTTATAAATTTAAAAATTTGACACAATAGTTTGGTTTGGTATTTGAAAAACCCGAACCAACAGAGGTTGAGAAATCCAAAAGAATCGAAATTTTGTTAGTTTAATCTGATTTATAAATTTAAAAAATTTATACAAATGATTTGATTTGATATTTGAAATATCCAAACTAACCCGGTCATGTATATCCCTACTTAGAATAATATAAAAGGAGGAGAATAATTATTTTTTAATGTTAAAGAGAAGAAACAACTTTTACGCAAGCATGAAAGTTGCAATCAATATTGTACTAATAGCACTGTCAGTTGTACTATAAACCCGGACCAATCTGATTGGTCATTCAATCACTTTTGCATTTGTATAATCACGTGTATTGTGGATTATTTCTTAGCAAACCACGTGCACATGCAAATTTTGTGTTTTTCTACTTCTAACTCGGTGACGTAGCAATTAATGAAACGGATTAAAAATTATGAGGTCTTAAGTTTAAATTTTAATAAACGATCAAAAAGTACTTGATAATTTATTCTCATCGTTATTAAAAAAAATGTCCACACAATTAAATACGGTGTTTGATTGCTTCTCTTTATTAATAAAAAAAGTGACAATTACAAATTATAAAAGTTCAATAATAAAGAAAATGATTTAAAACCTCAAAAATATAAGTATCTCACATTTTGTATTGGGAAAACACGGATAGACACAAAAATATATATCGTAAAAGTAATAGAAATGAAATGAGAAAATAACAGCACCAAGAATTTTACGTGAAAATCCTTCTGAATAAGAAAAAAATCACGGGCCAAGAGGAGCAACTAATATTACTATAGTAAGAAATTTTACATTGTATAATCACGAATACAATCCTCAAAGTGACTACTACACACTCAAAAGGAACAATACTCTTTTGGTTTCCACCTTACTAAAATATCGCTCACACTCTATTTTTCTTCACGGACTATTTATCTTGTATAGTCTATGGAATACCTCACTTTGTTTTCAAAATGAATTTTGTCTCTAACTTGGTGTGTTCTATAAATGAGCAAGAATACTCTATTTATAGAAGAAATTTACAACTAATGATGTCACCAATGACATCATGAAAATACTTAAGTTTCAAACTTTGCAACTTAAGTAGTTATCTTGGTAGATTTAGGTGGTATGTTGTTGTACCAAATTAAGACTTTGGCAATTAATATGGGGCTGGAACCCCACAAATCTCCCCTTCTTTAGAGAGCTCATACCCACAAGTTCTTTGCATAACTCGAACTTGTCGTTCGGTATTGTCTTGGTTAGCATATCTGCAAGATTTTTACTTGTGTGGATCTTTTTGATGTGAAATGATTCACTCTCCACTTCCTCACGAATCCAATGATATCTGACGTCAATGTGTTTTGTTTCTTACATGGTACATGGAGTTCTTACTCAAGTCTATTGCACTCTGGCTGTCACAATAGACAATATACTCCATCTGATTCAAATCAAGCTTTTGAAAAAATCGCTTTAGCCATATCATCTCATTGCCGGCTTTAATAGCCTCAATATACTCAACTTCAGTTGTATATAGTGCAACACACTTTTGCAACTTCGACTGCCATGATATAGCCACCCTGAAAAAGTAAACAAATATCCAGTGGTGAATTTTATGTTATCAAGGTCACCTGTCATATCAGCATCTGTATAGCCTTTCAAGATTGGACTTGATGCTCCAAAACACAAGCATTCATCTGAGCTTTCTCTAAGATACATGAGTATCCACTTCGCAGCTTCCCAATGCTCCTTTTCCAAATTGTTGAGAAATCTGCTGACAACACCAACTGTGTGAGCAATATCAGGTCTAGTGCATACCATTGCATACATTAGACTTTCGACGACAGAGGAATATGATACTTTGACCATGTTCTCTTTTTCCTCCCTAGCTGTAGGACACATCTTCTTACTCAACTTCATATGACCAGTAAGAAATGTACTAACAGGCTTAGCATTCTTCATATTGAAGCGCTTTAGTACATGTTCAATGTACTTCTTCTAGGACAAATAAATCTTCCTTTTATCTCTAAAACGAGTAATTCTCATGCCCAAAATTTGCTTGGCATGGCCCAAGTCTTTCATAGAAAAAACTTACACAACTCTTTCTCTAGCTCGTCAATCTTGAAAGTATTCTTGTCCACAATCAACATTATCATCCACATACAACAAAAGGATGATAAAACCATTGTCAGGAAATTTTTGTACAAATGCACAATGATCTGAAGAAGTCTTCTTATAGCCTTGCTCCTCCATAACAGATTCAAACTTCTTGTACCACTGTCTAAAAGCTTGCTTTAGGCCATATAGACTCTTTTTGAGTATGCACACAAAATTTTCTTTACCATCTACTTTGAATCTCTCGGGTTGTTCCATATAAATCTCTTCTTCTAGATCACCGTGAAGGAAAATTATCTTCACATTCATCTGCTCAATCTCTAAATTAAGACTAGCAGCCAAACCTAGAACTGTGCGAATCGAGGACATTTTCACAACATGAGAAAATATTTTGTCAAAGTCAATCCCCTTCCTTTGACCAAATCCGTTAACAACCAATCTAGATTTGTACTTAGGCTTCAAGTTGTGTTATTCAACTTTATCTTTGAACACTCACTTGTTCTTCAAAGATCTCATGCCCTTAGGCAATTTTACCAACTCATAAGTGTGGTTCTCATGCAGAGACTTCATCTCATTTTGGATGGCTTCAATCCATTAATCCTTGTGCTCATCTTCCATGGTCTCCTCATAACATTTAGGTCCTCCCCCGTCAGTGAGTAACACATACTCATTGGGTGAATAACGGGAGGAAGGAAATCTTTGTTTTGTGGACCTCCAAAGCGATATATTTGATTTGTCCACAACTTCATGAGCAACAGGATAATCAATAACAATATCATTGTTATTATCAACATCAACATGTTGATTAGATACATGATTCTGGGCGTCACCATGATTATCAAGCCCAAAAACATCATGCACACTTGTGTGAGGAACGTCATCATGATGAACTATACCATCAAAAGATTTTATCTTCTCCGATCTGTCAATATCTTTAATTGTTTGATTCTTCATGAAAATAATATCATGGCTTCTCACAAGTTTCTTTTCAATTGGATCATATAACATGTAACCAAATTCATCAAGGTCATATCCAATGAGATGCACTGTCTTGTCTTGGCATCTAACTTTGACCTCTCATATTTTGGCACATGTACAAAAGCTTTGCAACCAAATACTCTCAAATGGTCATAGAAGACATCCTTCCCGTACCAAACACTATTTTTTACATCACTTTGCAAAGCAACAACCGGAGATAGATTAATAAATGTGCAGCGGTCAATAAAGCCTCACCCCAAAATGAGTTCGGTAACTTTGCTTCAGAAAGCAAACATCTAACTCTTTCCATCAAGGTCCTGTTCATTCTCTCAGTTAAACCATTAAGCTGGGGAGTCTTGGGAGGAGTCTTCTGGTGTTTAATACCTTGATGCTTGCAGTATTCGTCAAATGGTCAACAATATTCACCACCATTATCAGTACAAATACATTTCAGTTTCTTTCCAGTTTCTCTTTCAACTAAAGCTTGAAATTGCTTGAAAACACCTAACACTTGGTCTTTAGTCTTCAAGACATGAATCCAAAGTTTTCTCGAGCAATTATCAATGAAAGTGACAAAGTAGAGTGCACCATCCAATGTTTTTGTCTTCATTTGACCACATAAATCAGAATGCACCAACTCAAGCAATTCTGTCTTTCTCGAAGGGGGTAGGACTTAAAGAAAACTCTATTTTGTTTAACATCCAAGCAGTGCTCACACTTTTCTAATTTAGCACTTTTGAAATTTGACAAAAATTTCTTCTTGGCTAGAACATTAAGTCCTTTCTCGCTGATGTGGCTAAGTCTCTTGTGTCATAACGTTGAAGAGCTATCACTCTTAACCACATTCGTTATAACGTTGAAGAACTATCACTCTCAACCCCATTCACCATATCAACACAAGCAGAGGTCGTAGTCCAGTATAGACCACAACTTTGTTACCACGAGCCACAACCAAGGAACCCTTAATGAGCTTCCATTTTCCATCATCGTTGGTACTAACATATCCTTCATCATCTAAAACACCAACAGAAATCAGGTGCAGACGAACATCAGGAGCATGTTTCACATTGTTTAAAACTAGTTTAGTTCCAACACTAGTTTTCAAACAAATTGTATTTATACCAACCACCCTAGAAATAGTCTCATTACCCATACTCAAGGTTCCAAAATCACCAGGAGTATAGGAAGAGAAAAAAATCATTCCTTGATGTCACATGAGATGCAACACCAGTGTCCACAACCTAGTCTGACTCATCTAGCAATATTTATCATGTCTGCATCAAGAACGGTAACAAGATCTTCAGTGATGACGGTGGCTAGGCAATTTTCATTGCCATCTTCTTTAGTTTTCTCTTTGTTTTTGTTCTCACTCTTCAACTTCATGTAGAACTTCTTCGTGTGCCCTTTCATACCACAATGATAACACTCAATATCCTTAACTCTGCCTCTGGATTTGCTCATATTTTGTTCTCTATTTTGAGAATCACGAGTTTTGTTTCCCCCCTTGGGGCCAGTTATCAGGACACTCGATGAAGAAGAACCTAGAGATTTTCTTCTCATCTTTTCGTTCAAGACACTACTCTTGGCGGAATCTATAGAGATCACATCATCCGTAGCAGAATTTGACAATGACGTTTTAAATGTTTCCCAAGAGTCTGGTAGGGAACCAAGTAGAAGCAAGCCTTGAATTTCTTCATCAAATTTGATGCCCATAGCAGATAATTGGTTCATGATCCCCTGAAAATTGTTCAGATGGTCTGTCATCGGAGAACCATCATGATATTTTAAACTCAACATCTGCTTTATTAAGAATATTTTGTTGTTGCCAGTCTTTCGAGCATAGAAGCTTTCAAGATGCTCCCATAGGGTTCGAGCATGTGTCTCCCCAAAAATATGGCTCAACACATTATCGTCGACCCATTGCCTAATGAATCCACAAACCTGTCTGTACAACAGATTCCACTATTCATTTGTTTTATTATCAGGCTTTATAGTGGTAAATACTGGTTTATAAAAATTGTTAACATAAATCAGATCTTACATTTTTCCCTTCCAAATGACATAATTAACACCATTCAAAGTAACCATTCTACTTGTGTTGGCTTCCATCATTTTTCTCCAAAAAATATTGTTATCGCAAATCAAAGTAAATCTTTTCGGATGTGGAAGTTCATACTGTGCTGCAACTACAGAGCATACTCAGATAAAACCTTGGCTCTGATACCAGTTTGTTGGGAAAACACGGATAAACACAAAAATATATATGGTAAAAGTAATGAAAATAAAATGGAAAAATAACGACACGAAGAATTTTACGTGAAAACCCTTCTGAATAAAGAAAAAAACCACGGGCCAAGAGGAGCAACTAATATTACTATAGTAAGAAATTTTACATTGTGTAGTCACGAATACAATACTCAAAGTGACTACTACACACTCAAAAGGAACAATACTCTTTTGATTTCCACCTTACTAAAATATCGCTCACACTCTATTTTTCTTCACGGACTATTTATCTTGTATAGTCTATGAAATACCTCACTTTGTTCTCAAAATGAATTTTCTTTCTAACTTGGTGTGTTATACATATGAGCAAGAATGCTCTATTTTATAGAAAAAGCTTATAACTAATGTTGTCACCAATGACATCATGAAAATACTTAAGTTTCAAACTTAGCAACTTAAATAGTTATGTTGGTAGATTTAGTTAGTATATTGTACTAAATTAAGACTTTGACAATTAATATAGGGCTGAAACCCCACAGTTTGAATGATAAATTCCTTGGTATAAAAAGAAACGGATAAGATTCAAGAACCATTAAGAAGAAAACTGTATAATTTTAGAGAGAAATTATGTAAAAGGCTAAAAATTAATGGAAGAAATCAATGGTAGAAAGAGGAAGAATACAAAATTTGTGTGTACAAGTAGTTTGCTAAGAAATATTAATATTATTTGGACAATTAACAGTTGTAAAAGAGTACCAGTTCTACCATAGAAAAAATATAAATAAATAACTCTTGCATTATTATACCGTACTCCTTTCATTTTAATTTTTTTAGGTAATTTAAACTTGGAGTAGAGTTTAAATAAGGTTTATCGAATTTTATAGTTATATACTAAGATGTAAAATATGTAAATATTTTAATCTCGTAATATTAAATATTGTTATTAGTGATTAATTATAATACTTAGAAATTTGTATAACGTAAATCTGGAAATGTACAGAGTCCGGTCTCACAGAAATTTAGGAGGATCATAAGTGATTAATAAAAGACCTATTCTAACTCAAAATAATGGACATCCATTTAGCTATATATCTATTCTTTATATATATATATATATATATATATATATATATAAAATGAAGAGGAGAATCCGTTTGGAAAAAAATGTGTTTGGTCAGCTCCTAAACTGAAAGCTTGTTGCTGGCAATGCATTAAACCAGCCACCCAAAACTGTGATTTTATGTACAATACAATCAGCATTGTTTCCACGCATCATATCATTTTTCACTACCATAATCCTACTGTACCCATTAATAAATTGCCTGTTTTAAGAGACTCTAACCACTTGGTTCATCTGCAACACCATCTGAATGATACGACGATATGTCCACAGGCGGAGAGATACAGCCAACGCTGCCTTTGGATTGGAAAGACTTCTTCTGCTGATCAAGATAGATCACTACCACTGATATATCATCGTGGAAATGACGCCTAATTCCCTTCTCTATTTTCTTTATGTCCTTGTACCTCATTTCCCTCTTCTTACCAGCTTCCTTAAGGGCTGCTCCCACCAGTCTCTTAGCTATTCCCTGCAAGTACACCAACCCAAAACTCAGTCCATCATACTACTAAGATCAAACAAACGAAATAGCAACAACAGCGAGAAACAGGTATCTAGTTTTGCTAAGATGACTTCAAAATGAATGTCATCAAAGCCATCATCAGTCCCCTTAAGATTAAGCAGACTTGCGTTCGGATGAAATAGTATACTTGGTTGTATACAGTCCGCACGCAAGCTGTTTAGCAGCTCAACAAAATGTACATATTTTTCCACAACTTGTCAACAGAAAATAAGAACAAAAGAAAGGTCAACTTACAGCTCTTGGGTTTTTAAAGACTATTTCCACAGCAGCTTCATCACTTAGTTGTTCCCAGAGGCCATCAGAAGCAAATATCACAAATAAGTCATGCGTTCTAATTCTTCTAGTAACTATGGAAGGTTCTGCAGTCATTACAGCCCGCTTCAAAGGAACAGGATTTCCATATTTTTGAAAGATAGGATCTCTGTTTAACTCCGGTCTCTTAAGATAGGCATCTCCAATAGATCTTGAGACCTGCAAAGTGCGATGTATAAGTATCTATCTCCCAAAATCACATGAAAAAGTCTAGACTAAAGACCAAAGACAGAAAATAGGCTATAAATAAAAGGTAGCATGCATAAGTATCTTTCTCGCACATTCAGATGACAAAGTCTAGAGTAAAGAGCAGAGACGCATAAAGGCTACAAACAAAGTGCAGATATTCTCTCTTTACTTTCCCAGGATAATGTTCATACATTTACAAACACATAAAGAATAAAATCAAGATTATCAGAATATATAGCAAAAAAAAGTTAAAAGGGAGAGGATATTAATATTCCCTGGAATCACAAATCTCCGCCTTATGAAATCCTCCTATCTCAAAAAACGAAGGTATAGTCAGCTAAATGAAAGGGAAAATCGGAAGCACCAACTCAACGATTTCTGTGATTCAACCGGGATTAAGCTGAGCTACAAATTGAGAGGATCAAATAAGAAAAGATCCAACACAGAAAATGAGTTCATGGGCCAGAAAAGGAAGAAGAAAGAACAAAAATTCAGTTCAATTCTACACACTAAAGAACTCTGTAGCTACTCTCAGGAAGATGAATGAAAATATTTTCAAGAAAATCCAACTAAACATGTTATGCCATAGCAATGGCGAATCATTGACCATAAGGTAGACAACCATTAAAGACAAATAACACAACATTTTGAGATTACAGCTATGACTTGCCAAGTGGGAATCTCATAAGCAAGCTCCCGTGAGTCGTGCTTTTACTTTTCAAAAAGGAAACCAGGAAAACAGGAAAAGCTAGAGAACTCCAATGTGCAGTTCACTTACAATGAATGGATTGTTCACAATCAACATTATTTAGATCTATCACAACAACAGCGTTGAACCAAAAAATGCTTACGTCAACCATAAATAAAGGCGACAAATTTGGTTTAAAGTAAGCACCAAATAAGCAAGCTCACCTGAATTATGCCTTTAACTCTCCAAACTCCTCGACAGTGTACCACTATAGATGGATCATCAGGATGAAGTGATTCCACCTCTTTCCGCACCTCCTCACATGAAACATTATGATCAGTGGACAACCTTTCTGCAACCACTTTACTTTTTTCCCCGTCAAAACCTCTGCGTCCTAGCACTGCCCTAGAGTCTCCTGCATTAGCTACATATAATTCACTTCCCGAAATAGCACCAAACAAACAACATGATCCAACTGAAGCAATCTTCGGCATAGAAGGCAATGATTGCTTCACCAATCGAATAAAATCCTCTTCTGTCGCATTAAATGCTCTCTTTATCACCTCCGATGATAAACACCCTTGCTCTTTCTGAAACTCTACACCAAATTGAAAGCAAATAAATTAGATAAACTGCACAATACTGATCTAGTGATCGATCAAAAGGTAAGCAGCCTAATTAATAGAACACGCTACTCATGTTAACCTAAAACACCAATGTTTGAACTCTCCAACTAGAAAACTAAAAAGTAAAACGGAAAAATAAATCCTAGGTACACAAAATCAGGCAAATTCAAGTATCACTGATGAACAAAACATTTCCAGAATTAAACTAAAATGAGAATTCTGTCTCCCTAACCTCTTTTAAAGTAAGATCGTACACATAGATAATGGGAATAAGTAAGAGAAAGATATCGTACTGTTTAAATAAGGAAAGAGATGTCTATTAAGAAAACGCGCAGCTTCAGGACCTCCATGACCATCATAAACACCAACATAGGTAGCAGAAGGAGAAGTAAGTACTTGACTTTGATCTTCAAGAGATGAATTAGCCTGAACAACAGCCATAGAAAAATCACCAGATGCATGAGGCTTCAAATCTGTATGCCACAAAAGTCCATCACCACTCCGCCTTCCAAAACACCTCTCCAACGGCCGATAACACAATCTCATCATAACTTTTCCGTCCAATTACAATTTCTGAATCCCAAATTTTTGTAAGAGAGAAGAAGAAGAATAGGGAAGAAAAGAGAAATGGAACAAGAGAGGGATTTTAGTTAAAAGAGTTGAGGAGAGAGTCAAGGGGGAAAAACCGCGTATTGAAAAAGACAAACACGGAATAATCACAGCCTACCCTTAACGCGTCTATCTCCTCTTATTACAAAACCAGTCGCGCAATATAATACCAAAACCCAAATACTGCTTTATCCGTTTTGTGCGATGTCATCTCCTTCTAATTTTGACTATAAATAATTTCAATTCAATTTTATTCCACGTATTTGATCCGAATATAAATTTTTTAAATATTTTAAAATTATATGTAATTGTATCAAGAAGATAAGATATACGCAAATCTTACATCTATCTTGATAGGGGTAGATAAGTTGGTTTAATAAACCCTTAATTAAAAGGAAAATTTCTCCAACAAGGATCGTGATAAAGAAAATGACAATAAAATAGCATGATACAAAGTAAATGAAGTAATGATAGTAATATAAGAATTATTATTATTATTATTAATTACTTCTTACTTATGACCCAAGTTTACTTGTAACCCAAGTAATATCATAAATAGTATTTAATAAGGATTTGATATCGTCCGTATATTGGCTACTTGATGGACGTACTAGATTAAATCATAACCTCTATAAATTGGTCCTCCCTCCACCCATTAGAGTTAATCGCATATTTTCTACAATAATTTCATTGCTAACGGTTATGATAACATAAAGTTAGGGCAAGGAGGTAGAAACCAATTTATGACTAACGCTTCCACTTTTCTCTGTGATGATGTCTTCCTCATTAGGTATGTGCTCCTAACAATCTCTATGTAATATTATCGTGTTTAAAATCTTGATATTATGTATTCAAGTATTTAATCTTACAAGTAATAATAATGAAAATTAAATTACGCCACTATTAAATAATATTACTAATTAGGAGATCGAGGAGAGGACAAGGTTAGATATCCCCTATCTTTCCTATTTGATGTGCATTAGCACTTCGCTATTTGTTAACTTTTTATCCTAATATGCAACCTCTCCAAATATTCATATCTAAGGGTCATGTTCTCGGTAAATTGAAGTTGTGTTATGTATTGTCTAGTCACTAAGTGTGTGCTACAGAGTTCACTTTAATATTGTCCCATATAACTTCATTCCTAATAATATCTTCTCATATATACCCGCACATCCAAATGAACATCCTCGTTCTGGTATCTTCATCTTTCCAGCATGGACGTTATGACTAAGTAGAATGCCTCATACAATAATGTTGTTAGTATAACCATCACTTGGTAGAACTATTTTTAAGCCTTAGCGACACATTTGTATCACATATTTACCTCGGATATAGGCCTCTATTTTATTCACTTAGTTTTAATACAATGTGTGATATCATCATCAATCTTTCCATCTCACTGAATTATTGACCCAAATTAAAATACTTGAGGTTTTCTCTTTTATGTATGAACTGTGCATCAATCTTCACTTTCCCCTTTGGCTCATGTGATATGTTACTGAACTTGCACTCTAGAGTTTGTATCCAAACTTTCAGCCTATTGTTGACTCCATCCTTGTCTCATCAATCAATGTTTTGCGACCTGAGAGTAACGTAACATACATCACAATACCCCCTTGAATATTTCGTGTTAATTTGTCCATTACTATATATGGCGAATATAAATGAGTTAAGCATTGATTCCTTAAGCAATCCTGTCATGATTGGGAAGTGTTTTGAGTCACCTCTCACTATTTTAATCAAGTCTTCGATCTATTGTATGTATCCTTAATTGCTCAGGCCACAGGTACACCTCTACACTTTAAACATATTCAAATGACCTCGATAAGGGTTTTATGGTGAACTTTTCTAGGTCAATGAACATTGTATGTAAATCTCTTTATGTCCTTATATTGTTGTAGCAATATTGTTAGGATCAAACGCTTACCATCATGCCAAAAGTTATAGCTTATAACAAAGACGCAACTTTATTTTTTAACCAAGTGCACCAAGTAAATGTCATGTTCAATCATGATTTCAATCCGAGACACCTAACCCCTCGTGGGCCTTGCCATTGGCAGGATGTTGAAATTACACAACATATGCCTCATGCAAAATGTGTTTTACAAACTGTGTTATCAAAATCAGAAAATAACTGATTGTAATAAATTGTTTAAAAACACGAAGTAACTTCAATTTATAGAACCAGTAAGCGAGATGAACAGAAATTTATTTCACAAAATACTTAAATATATAAAAACGTACCAGAATCTGCAATAACCTTTTAATTTGGAAGAAGATTAAGTCCACTGAATTCACAGTGTCCCCTTAAGGAAATTATTCCCCTCTAGTTCCGAGGTTTGATTTGGAATATAACCTCTCAGGGTAAAATGATCTTAATCAGCAGAGTAAAGATACCAAAAACTCTACTGTCAGCGAATCAATCCACAACATAAAAGTATACGAAGAAAAATGTGTTTAGAAGAAGAAGAGAAAGATCAGAAAATTCGTTAAGAAATATTCTGAAGAATGAGTGGTATTTATAGGCAAGAAGAATATGTTCTGAAAGGTTGCAACCCTTTATAATTGACACGACCATTAATAAAAGTTTGCGACCTTTCAAATGGTATTGACTATTCCTGAAAGTTTTAACCTTTCAGAACAGTCATGATGGAAAATTTAAATAAAAGGGAAAATAAAACGGGTCACGCGCGGATCCAAGTCGGGTCGAGTCAACTAAAAAGTTCTGTTATCAACTAATTAATTGAAAATATTTTTTTCTATTTAATTAATTAAAAAATAATTAAAACAAACTTTGTCCAAAAAGAATCTCTCGATTGATCATTCTCCAAAGCCAAAGTCGAAGCCGAAGCGAGCGAGCGACAACGACCGGCGCGAGGGGGTCCTTTTTTCCAACCTTTTTAACAATTAATAGAAGTGTTTATGTATTTTACTTTCCTATTTTTATTTCCATCACCGATGAGGGACACATGCCTTTTCATTATTAAGAGGACTTTTCAAGTTCCCAACTCTTCAAGTTCTCACTTTTCAAATTTCTCTCCTTCCCTCTATTTCCAATCAATTCTTGCTACATACCCAACAATCCCCCACATTGATGTGGAATAGTTATAATATAGAAATGCACGGATAATTGTGTACTTTACAAGCAAGGATTAATTGCATCTGGATAAGTGGGTTTCCGCTTGGACTTTCTGTAGTGAACATATGTCGGATATACTCGGTCAATTGGTAGATGTGATATCTTTGAACTGTCGAGCTTTGGTGTATCACTAGACAACCATATGTTACACAATTAACCTTTTACTATTTATGATTCTTACAATTGTGTTCGTTTCACCCATGAACACCTCCTGGTTTCATGAGTGTATAGAGAATAGGCTTTTGACATAAAATTCTCTTTGAAACAGCTTTCACTTCACACTCACATATGTGATTTCTAACAGTGTCCTCTCGTAGATACACTATTTGATCAAATCTACCAAACTTAGCAAATAATTAAAAACTTTAAGCTTTATTACCTCATTAATAAGCCTTAAAGTCTTAACCTTGTTCATGAACATTGTCTTCATCATGAGAATCGATTGAGTTAATTGACAAAGTCGAACCGTCAGCCACAACTTTATTTTTCTCCTTGAATCTAGCTCTTGGGATCTCAAGTCTGCCAGATAGAGTTACCGTCATACTGACTTGTCCTATGTCGTAAACACATTCCCTTAGATGATCTTTCAACTACCTCTCTCACTAGACCTTTCGTTAGTGGATCTGACACATTATCGCTTGACTTTACATAATCAATTGTGATAATTCCACTGGAGAGCAGTTGTCTTACGGTGTTATGTCTCCGTTGTATATGACGAGACTTCCCGTTGTGCATAACGCTCCCTGCCCTACCTATTGTTGCTTGACTATCGCAATGTATGCAAAATGGTCCAACTGGTTTGGGCCAGAATGGAATATCCTCTTGGAAATTCCGGAGTCATTCCTCTTCTTTACCAGCCTTATCCAAAGCAATGAATTCAGATTCCATTGTGGAGCGAGCAATACATGTCTGTTTGGACGATTTCCAAGAGACTGCTCCTCCACCAAGTATGAACACATAACAACTCGTGGATTTTAAATCATCTGACCCAGTGATCCAATTTGCATCACTATATCCTTCAATCACTGCAGGATATTTATTATAATGCAAAGCATAATGTTATGTATGTTTTAGATAACCCAACACACGTTTCATTGTCATCTAGTGAGTTTGATTCGGATTACTAGTGTACCAACTCAGTTTACTAATAGCACATGCTATATCTGGTAACGTGCAATTCATAATATACATCAAACTTCCCAATACTCTAGCATATTCCAATTGAGAGTCACTTTGACCTTCATTCTTTTTAAATATACAACTTAAATCAGTTGGAGTTTTGACAACATTGAAATTCAAGTATTTGAACTTATCCAATACATTTTCAATATAATGAGATTGAGATAATGCTAGTCCTTGGAAGTTTTGATAATCCTGACCCCTAAGATCAAATCAGCAACTCCTAAGTCTTTCATATCGAACTTGCTGGACAACATACGCTTAGTAGCATTTATATCGTCAATTTCTATACTCATTATTAACATGTCATCAACATACAAACAAACAATGACTTCATGATTCATAACATTTTTAATGTAAACACATTTATCACATTCGTTAATCTTGAATTCATTTGCCAACATTGTTTGGTCAAATTAAGCATGCCATTGTTTGGGTGCTTGCTTGAGTCCATAAAGTGACTTCACAAGTCTGCACACTTTCTTTTCTTTACTAGGAACTATAAACCCTTCAGGTTGTTCCATGTAAATTTCTTCCTCCAACTCTCCATTAAAGAAGGTTGTCTTTACATCAATTTGGTGGATTTTGAGATCATGCACTGCTGCTAGTGCTATTAACATCCTAATTGATGTTATCCTTGTTACTGGAGAGTATGTGTCAAAGTAGTCCAGACCTTCCTTTTGTCTGTACCCTTTGACTACCAGTCTAGCCTTATATTTGTCAATAGTCCCATCAGGTTTCATTTTCCTTTTAAAGATCCACTTTGATCCTAAAGGTTTATTTTTTGGAGGAAGATCAGTCAATTCCCAAGTGTGATCGCTTAAAATTGATTCAATCTCACTGTTGACCGCTTCTTTCCAATATGTTGACTCTAACGAAGATATAGTTGCGTTAAATGTTTGAGGATCATTTTCAAGCAATAGTGCTACAAAATCTGGTCCGAAAGAAGCAGATTTTCGTTGTCGAGTACTACGCCTAGGTTCCTCACTAGTTAGAATATTTTCCATTGATTCTTCTCGTGGTCATTTAGGTCTTTCACTTGTTGACTCACTTTCAGTTTTATACGGATAAATATTTTCAAAAAACTCTGCATTATCTGATTCAATTATCGTATTAACATGAATAACAGGATTATGATATTTGTGAACCAAAAATCGATAGGCTTTATTGTTCACAGCATACCCAATAAAGACACAATCTATTATTTTGGGTCCAATTTTAACCCTCTTCGGTAAAGGAACCTCTGCTTTGGCTAAACACCCACACACTTTGAAATATTTCAAGTTGAGTTTTCTTTCTTTCCACAACTCATATGGAATTGATTGTGTTTTTCGATGGGGTACTCTATTGAGTATTTTTATTAGCTGTAAGGATGGCATCCCCCCAAAGGTTTCGCGTAAATCAAAATTGATCATTAAGACATTCATCATTTCCTTTAATGTTCTGTTCCTCCGTTCTGCCAAACTATTTGACTGTGGCGTATAAGGTGCAGTAGTTTGATGAATAATACCATATTCTAAACATATCTCTGCAAAAGAAGATTCATATTCTCCACCCCCTATCACTCCCAATCATTTTTATCTTTAGATTCAATTGATTCTTCACTTCATTTTTGTATTGCTTAAATGCATCAATTGTTTCATCCTTACTATTAAGCAAATATACATAACAAAATCGAGTGCAGTCATCAATAAAAGTTATAAAATACTTTTTCCCACCACGAGATGGTGTTGACTTCATATCGCATATATCTGTGTGAATTTAGTCTAAAGTTTTAGAATTTCTTTCAACAGACTTGTAAGGATGTTTAACAAACTTACTTTTCACACAAATTTCGCATTTCAACTTATCTCATTTAAAATCAAGCAATACTTCTAGATTAAATAATTTTCGCAAGGCTTTGTAATTTACATGTCCCAAACGGGCATGCCATAAATCACTTAACTCCAATAAGTAAACAGAAGCAGAATTTTTATTAATACTGTCAACAACCATTATATTTAGTTTGAAAAGACCCTCATTGAGGTAGCCCTTTCCTATGAACATTTCATTCTTACTTATTACAACTTTATCACTAACTAGGACACACTTAAACCCGTTCTTAACGAGTAGTGCAGCAGAAACTAAATTCTTCCTACTAGTAGGGACATGCAGAACATTGTTCAAAGTCAACATCTTGTCGGATGTCATTTTCAAAATTAATTTCCCAGTTTCTGCAATCCTTGTTGTAGTTGTGTTTCCCATGAATAAATCTTCATTGTACTCGGCAAGAGTGTACATTGTAAAGGATTCTTTCGCGGAGCAAATGTATCTAGTGACACCTGAGTCGAGAAACCACTCCTTGGGATTTTCACCTAAGTTACACTCCGATATCATTGCACACTAGTCATGTGTATCTTTCATCTTCTCCATGATGTTTGCTTGACTTTTGCCTTTGCCTTTGTTTTTGTCCTTTCTTGGAGAATGACAATCAGAAGACATATGACCAGCCTTGCCACAATTGTAACAGTTGCCTTTGAATTTCTTCTTGGCCTGTTCTGACTTCTGCCCGTTGGACACCTTTCTATTTTTGTCTTTGGTAGGAGCTTCTTCAACAATATTAACTCCAATTATTGTTGAACTCTTAGGCGACTTCTTTTCGGCTTTTTTGTTATCTTCCTCAATCTTGAGCCGAATCACAAAATCTTCAAGCTTCATTTCTTTACACTTGTGCTTTAGATAATTCTTGAAATCGTTCCACGAAGGAGGCAACTTCTCGATCATTGCAGCCACTTGAAATGCTTCATTTACTACCATATCTTCAGCAATCAGATCATGGAGAATAAGTTGAAGTTCCTGCACTTGTGATCCAATAGTTTTACTATCTACCATTTTATAGTCTAAAAACTTTGCGACCACAAACTTTTTCAAGCATGCATCTTCTGTTTTATATTTCTTCTCAAGTGCATCCCACAACTCTTTTGAAGTTGTTATTGCACTATAGACATTATATAAGTCATCCTCTAAAGCACTCAAAATGTAGACTTTACATAGGAAGTATGACTGTTTCCATGCTTTAATAATCATGAATTTTTCCCTGTCTGGCATATCATCAGCAGGAACTGGAGTATCTTCACTTGTAAATTTCTGCAAACCAAAAGTGGTAAGACAGAAAAATACTCGTTGTTGCCATCCTTTGAAATTGACACCTGTAAATTTACCCGATTTCTGTGCTTGTGGTACAAGAGTTCGGGTTGGTGCAACAACAGTCACTGTAACCCCATTTTTTGCCATTTCTGATAAACAAAAATTGATACAATCTAAGTAAGCAATAAACTATAATTGCAGACTCAAAGGAGTATAAAATCACGAAGATTTTTGTCTCCACCAGAAACACAGATTTAAAAGAAATATTATTTCCTTAAGATTGTTTTACAAACTGTGTTTTCAAAACCTGAAATTACTAAATGTAATAAATTGTTCAGAAACAAGAAGTAACTGAAATTTATAGAACCAGTAAGCGAGATGAACATAAATTTATTTCACAAAATACTTAAATCTGTAAAAACGTACCAGAATCTGAAATAACCTTTTAATTTGGAAGAAGATCAAGTCCACTGAAATCACAGTGTCCCCTTAAGGAAATTATTCCCCTCTAGTATCCGAGGTTTAATTTGGAATATAATCTTCCAGGGTAAAATGATCTTAATTAGCAGGATGTAGATACCAAAAACTCTACTGTCAGCGAATCAATCCACAGTAGGAAAGTACATGAAGAAAAATGTGTTTAGAAGAAGAAGATGAAGATCAGAAAATTCGTTAAGAAATATTTTGAAGAATGAATGGTATTTATAGGCAAGAAGAATATGTTCTGAAACTTTGCAACCCTTTCATAATTGACACGACCATTAATAAAAGTTTGCAACCTTTCAGAACAGTCATGGCGAAAAATTTAAATAAAACGGAAAATGAAATGAGTCACTCGCGGATCCGAGTCGGGTCGGGTCAACTAAAAAGTTTTGTTATCATTTAATTAATTGCAAATATTTTTGGCCATTTAATTAATTAAAAAAAATAATTAAAACAAACTTTGTCCAAAAAATAATCTCTCGATTGATCATTTGCCAAAGCCGAAGCGAGCGACGACGGCGACGACGCGAGGGGGGTCCCTCTTTCCAATCCTTTTAACAATTAATAGGAATGTTTATGTATTTAAACTCCTATTTTTACTTCCATCACCGATCAGGGACAAATGCGTTTTCTTTAAAGCATAAGAGGACTTTTCAAGTTCCCAACTCTTCAAGTTCTCAACTTTTCAAATTTCTCTCCTTACCTCTATTTCCCATCAATTCTTGCTACATACCCAACAAAATGTTGCTCTTGGGAATCAGACTCACGATCTTGGCACTGATACCACTTATTAGGATCAAATTTTTACTATATATCATGCCAAAAGTTATAACTTATAGCAAAGGAACAACATTATTTCTTAACTAAGTCCACCAAATAAGCACCGTGTCGATCATGGCTCTGACCCGAGCCACCTAGCCCCTCTTGGGTCTTGTCATAGGAAGGATGTTGACGTTACTAAAAAAATATCGTTATAAGATGAATGATGATGAAATAAGGTGGCCAGAAGTGATGAGCAATCACGTCGAAGCTTGGTCTCTGTGATATAGGATAACCGTAAGCTTGGCTACAACGAAATACTTAATAAGTGTGCAGGAAATGGACTTCGTCACTTAAGTCATAAGTGGGGGAGCTCGCACATGTAGTTCGGGAAGGGGGGAGCTAGTATAAGCTATCACAATAACGTATGTTTGAAGCTCAGTATGAAATTCTATTTTCTTGCAAAAAAATTTCGAATAATCTGTATCTATTCACCCCAATATGAATTTTATTTAGTTCTCGTAGATAATTATAAACTATTGTAGTATGACTTAGTATGTTAATACCGCTATAGTTGTTGCAGTTCTGAATATTACTCATGTTCTTATACAATAGAACCATTGTATTAAAACTTATATGTACCAGGTATTTATGCAATTTTAGTTATTATGTGACATGTTAATTAATTAAAGTTAAGTAAAATGATTTAAACACATGACATGCATATATTGAAATGATATAAACACCCGGTGCGAATAAGTTTTACCCTTCAATATGATATTAAACAACTCAATATTTACTTCACCTATGTTCAATAAATCTACCTCAATAGTTTGGCTCGGTTGGTTTTTCCCTTTTCCCTTTTCCCTTTTCATCATAGCTTAGTTAGAGGGTTCAACTAAATTGAGAGCATATTTGAAGTATTTTTCATAAATACTTTTTTTTAAAAAAAATAAAATAAAATATTTCTTTTTTAAAAAAAAATAATTAAAATTTGGAATATATTTCAAAAATAAATTGAAAATTTTATTTGAAGTTTTTTTTTTTAAAAAAAATAAATTTTAACTTTTTAGATTTTTTGATTTGATGGGGGATTGGGCTGATCTAGAAAATGTTTTTCTTGCTTTTTAAGCAAATTGAGTCGATTTGGAAGAAAATATTTTTCTTCATATCAAATACCGCCTTAGTACTTAGTTACGGAAAAAGAAGATATCATATTTATTTTGTTTCTCAATTAAAAGTTGGAAATATAGTAATATTTCTCAAATTTTAAATCCAAATTTTCCATATCGGTGTTGTCTACTGAAACCCTCTAGAATTATCCTTTTAGGTTTCAGACTCGAAACTACAATCATAGAATCTATACCCTGTTCATTTCTATTTTTAGGTTCCAAAGTTACAATCATGAATAGTATAAGGTAAAGGGGTATTTGATAGGAAGGAAAATGTTTTCACCAACTATTAAAGTTTTCTTAGAATATATTTTTCGCTATAAAATTTTTCTTAGAAAATATTTTCTAATTTTTTTTCTTATATTTTACTGGTGAGACCAAATAATTTCCAGAAAATATTTTTCTAGTGTATGATTAGTGAATAAAAAAATACTTTTTAGAAAGTATTTTTTATTTTTGGCTAGATTAGAAAATAATTTCTGACTTATTTTCTTGAAAATAAGTTGGTTTTCAACCTATTTCTCTCATTTTTGGTTGGTGGTTGCAAAATAATATTCGGTAACTTTTTTTCTAGTGTATGATTAGTGAATGAAAAATACTTTTTAGAAAGTATCTTTTATTTTGGATAGAGAGTAGAAAATACTTTTAGGAAAATAGTTTTTGATATGAAAATCAACCCCTATAATCGACTTGACACTTGACCCCAACACTCGATTCAGAACCTAATCCCAATTACCAACACGAAACCTGACATTTGCACTGAAACCTAACCCTGACCATTACCCGAATCAGGACACTATCCCAAGACCTAACCCTCCAGAAGATTCGGCCTTGACCCGAAGACCTGACCTGGACACAAGAATCTACCCTGACCCCGACCCTAACTCGAGATCCGACCTCGACCTTGACACAAGATCTGAGACACGACGCAGACTTCGACCCAAGATCTAAGACCCGTCCTTGACCCTGACACTTGACTCGAGACCCCTACCTAAGACCTGACTCCAACTCGAGACCCAAGCCCCATCCCGACCATGAGACTTAACCCCGACCCCAGTACCTAATTCCGACCCCAACACCTGACCTTGACACCCAACTAAGACTCGACCCGTTCCTTGCGCCGAGACCTGACGTCGACCCAAGACTCGACCTTGACTCGAAACTCAACCTCTAATTCTAACTTGAGATTGGACCTCCACTCACTTTAAAATTCTGGAGATGGATCTCGAATCGAAGTTGAGAGTTGGATGTCGAATCAAGAATTTGGAGTCAGATCTAGGATTAGTATTGGGAATTAATATCTGAGACTTAAGTTAGGATGGAAAGTTGAGGAGTGAGGTTCAAAATGATTTTGAAAAATGTTTTCGTTACTTTGTAAAAGGGAGTTATTTTCCTTAAATTTGAGGAAAAGAAGTTGATTTGGAAAATATTTTTCAAAACATTTAAGTCAACCAAACATGAGAAAACTGAAAAAAAAAACAATTTCCTTCATATCAAACACACTTAACAAGTAAAAACTAACTCGCAAGTCGCATGTATACATCAAGATAATAACTAACTAAAACTATTAGGGGTCGTTCGATAGTGTGTAACAATTTACAAAATAGTGTTGATACAATATATTCATTATATTGTTACTCCCTCTATTTTATTATTAAAAATTGATGTTTTAATTTAATTGTCCATTTTCGCAAAATTAAGACTTCTTTTTCATGTTATCCTTAGTATTAAATGACCAAAAATAATAATTCCTCCGTCAACAATTGTTTGTCAGGGTAAGATCATGCATTCCCCTCAAGAAAAATTTAATATAAGGTGTAATTTGATTAATATAACCCTACTGTACCAAGAATATCAAAAGTCTACATAATTTTTCAATTAAACAAAATGGAGTAATTATTAAGGCCAGAATTGGGAAAATGACTAATTATTTCTTGATTGTTTAAATTGAGGATTAATCTTGGAAATCTATTTTTAGTAAACCTGTTAAACAATTGTGGACGGTGAGAGTAGTAGTTCAATATAAAGTTTCAAAATATTATTAATGAAGTTAATTTAGTAAAATATATATGTTTGATTTAATTTATTTTAAAAGGAGGGTGTCAAGTGAACTAGCTCTAATTAAAGTTTTTCTTTAAGGGGTATGTTAAAATTTTCTTTAGCTTGACCATGAAGGGACGAGGTTATAAACAAAGCAATATTGAAAACACACCGTATTCTAGAATTAGTATGGTGACAACCTTAATTATCCATGTTGATGATATGACAAAGAAGAGATTAAAGAAGTTGCAAAGATATTTAGCTACATATATAGTTCAAAATGAAGAACCTTGGAGGACTTGAGTATTGTTTAGGACAGACACTACAGTAAAATAACTTTTAGCGATGATAAAAATACACATTAACAAAGCATGTTGAAGTCTTTATCGACACTAGTTAATTGTCATTGAATTCAATATCGTTATACGCTTTAAGAACATTTACAAAGAGTGCTAACTACCGCTAAATTAAGTTATTACCGTTAATTAAAGATCATTTCTGCGAGTGAGAGGTGATCCAATGTAGCAAAAGTGTTTTCCTTTCCCATAGAAAAATGTTGTTGACTTATTGACAGAAACATGAATGGTCAATTGCAGAGTAAATGACACTACTATAGTCTAAAATCATGGACTAAAAGAGCATCTGCCAACAAACAAAGGGAGGTTTCAGTATCACAAGTTGTTGACAGAGTTAGTATTGATAAGTTATGTAGTGTTTCACATCAGATATAAGGTATTCAAAGACTTCATAAAAATCTAATTGAGCTCTTACTCCCATAGTGTCTGTCTCATTCTGTAAAAGCATATCTTTCCTAGCCTGAACTATGGAAATATAAATTTGTTCTGGTTAAAAAAAAAGGGCAGCCCGGTGCATAAAGGTCCCTAAGTGAAGGGTTAGATCTATTTTACGCAATCTTACCTTGCATTTCTACTGTATCCACGATTGAGAGGTCCCATTACCTTTAGATCACAATGTTGCACCAAAGCTCCCCCGTCTGGTTTATATGTACACAAAATAGGGAAGTATCTTCTAATCCACTGTTGAAATTTCCTGCGAAGAAGTTTTGGAATCTTGTAGTGTCTTAGAGTGTCCGAGTAGGCTAAGAGATGCATCATCAGCAACAATCTGATCAAGTTCAGTAGGTGATGATCGGTCCTCAAGATCATTAGAAATTCCCAATTGTTCACTTATATTAAAATGACACCATTGTTTCTCCTTTGCATACATCATCACAGGATACAAGAACAGTCCTACAATAATGACTGAGCCACTTACTATAAACGTCTTTAAAGAAGCCAAATACATGACAAAGAGAAGCAACAGAGAAGGTGGCAGGCAAAGCAGCGTTGCTCCAACTGTTTGCAACGGGACCTTATAAGGTCTATGAAGATCTGGCTTCTTTATCCTTAAATTTATGAAGGCTGCAAACTCAAGAAGCATTCCTACTGAATAGAGGAAGTTAAGAAATTCCAAGATTTCTTGAAACGTCATCCATGACAGGAAGATTGTTCCGGTTGCAGAGCATAAGATGCTGATAGTTGGTGTCCCATATTTTGATCTGCAAGATTTGAAGTTATAACTTGTCTTGTGATAATAGACCAAGAAAGCCATCACGCTAAATTGTAAATTTGTTATTTCCCTTTAGTAACATTCATGATACTTAAATCCAGATATAAATCTATGAAATGTGAAAACCTTAAATAACAAGTCTTTCATTTTTATTACTTTGTTTGCAGCTTTCCTAAGATATCCCTAAGACTGGATTCTTCTTCTTTAAATAATCTCCCCGTCTCAATTTTTGTGGAAGAATTTAAAAGATAAGTTGTTTCTAGTTATAAAATGATGACATTCTATTTGCGACAGACTAAAAGGAAAAGGGTGCTATGTCAATTGGGACAACGGGAGTTCATTGTTTGATGATCGTGATCCACCTCAATTAAAAAATCACTAGTTTGCAATGTTCAAAGAATCAATTGAAAATGTGTCAAACCTTGAAGAAAATACAGAAGGAAGCATTCCAATTTTGCTCATCCCAAGAAGTTGGTAGGCATCACTACTCATTTCAGCTTCAAACAACCCCATGTTAGACATTGCAGCAGCAGCCTGAATCCACCATTTTAACCATAAACCCCCAATAAGCATTCCAACTTCTGCAAAATAACCATCACTCCACTCACTAGAATCAGAATCCAACGCTCCTGTACTGGCAAGAAGTGGAATTATGTAAGACAAAACCACTAAAACCACAGCCCCGAGCAACGCCTTTGGAAACGTTCTACTAGGATCATCAACCTCCCCTGCTACAGTACTAGCCTTATCCCAATAATTCAAATTCCAAAACATGATGTTAAAATATCCCCTCCATTCAACTTTTTTAAAATCGACAACAAACCACTTTGTTGTCTTAATCCTAGGAATCGATAGAATCCCCATTACTAAAAAGGGTAAAAGTGAAAAGCTTGCAAGTAAAACAGAGGAAAAACCAACAATATGCAGTCCTCTATAATTCAAATAGGTTAATGAAACTGTAATTGCTAACAAAGCAGGGATTCTAGCAATTAAATGAGTAAATATGGGTAAAGAATGCTTCAAGTAATCAAGGAAGAGTAATGGATATAGAGTTGTATCCATAACACCACTAAACCATTTCCAAAACCCTTGTTGAAAACCCCAAAAATGGCCAAAAGCTGATGATATCCATATGACATAACCACCATTTTGAGGGAAACTTGTGGATAATTCAGCTGTGATTAGAGCTTCAGGTATGCTCCAAAATAAAGGGAAAATCAAGAAACCAAGTAAAGATAATAAAGGGCCACCACCAGCTTTAACTGAATCTTCAATACCAAAAGGTCCACCTGAAACATCATAGAAAATGAGAGCAATAAGAGGTAATAAAGTTAATTTTGGGTTTTTCTTAATATCATTCACCATTCCCTAATCAAGGAGAGAAATACAAAGTCAAACCATCAACATCAAAATTGTAAATCTGGAGATCCGTATTTTATGGTAAGGATTTCGGTGCTCCTATTTTTTCTTCAATTTTTTTCTTGGATTCAGAAATGAGAATTGGAAATAGTCAAACTCAGAATATGCTTAGTGCACGTGTTCTATATCTTGTTTCTGGACTTCACTTGTACGCAGACGCATTAAACTTTTCTACTTAATTATATTTAAAGCCATAATTTCCTTCCTGATTTTCAAATTTTTACATATACTGTGACGCCCAAAACAGGAGCGGATTTAGCAAGGGCATGGGTGTCACGTGACACTGTTTTGTCACCAACGGAAAAATAAATACTCTCTTCGTTTTAAAAAAAATGATCATATTTCATTTTTAGTCTTGTTTCAAAAATAATGATTCATTTCCTTTTTTGGTAATATTTTAATATTAATTTTTTACAAGACATGTTTAAGACCACAAAATTAAAAGGTATTTTCATACATTTGACATAATTTTAAATTAGAACCACAAGATTAAAAAGTTTTTTTTTCTTTTCTTAAACTCCGTTTCAACCAAACTAGGCTATTTTTTTTTAAACGGAGGGAGTAACTTATTATAAATGTGACACTCCTTGAATCGAAGTTGTGGTAGCAGAACCATTTTTTGGCGTGAAATTTTCAAGTGAATTCGCGGGTTCAAACTTGTTTGGCCTCATTTTTTATGTTCTTTTCATTTGCCTTCTTTGTCACATGGTATTATTTTGATTACATTTTATTAAAAAAAGAAATTCATCGAATGTTTTTTATATATATAATTATAGACAATAAAATTCGCGTCGAGAAAACAATAATCAAGAACGGAAAATTATAGCAACAATCGTTTTATTATTTCAAGTGCGAGTGTTACAATCTCTATAATTCCTCTGAATTCGCCTTTTCAAATATAAATTCAAGGGCTTTAAAGCTTGTTCTTGAATATATGATAAACTTAAACTTGAACTTTATCTTGATCTTGACTTTTATTTGAACTCAAGGGCTTCGAGCTTGTTCTTGAATTCGGTGGTCTTGATCTTGATCGTTCTTGAACTTGAATGCTTGAATTCTTAAACTTGTAGCTTTGTAGAGAATTAAATGGCGTTTGTACCACAGAGTTTCTCTAGCTTCTTGTTTAGAATTTTCTGTCTCTTTTCTGAGTTATAAGGACCCCTATTTATAGTTTTAGAATAGAGGAGTTGCGATTGGAATAGGATTCCATTCAGCCAATCAGATTAAAGTGACATGGCATTTGGGCTTTATGGAGCGGGCTTGTCATCTTTGACACATGTCATGATTTATCGGTTTTCTTATTTGACTTGGCATGCCACATCATCTGCACACGTGGCGCCAAGATGGGCTCTAGAATGAGATGAGATTGGGTTTAACAAATTGGGTTCATCCAATGTAGCCCAAATCAATTAATTTAGACTTTAATTAAATCCATATTTATTGGACTTAAATATTTAACTCAATTATATCAATCCACAATATTTATTTGGATTAATATATTTATGAATTCAATATAATCCGAATCATTTTATAAATTTATATTTAATAAATTTTAAATGATTACAAATGCCCCTTGCTTCAAGTCTTGTCGAGATATATTATCTTTTAGAGACTAGGCTTGAAGCATTAACTAGTTACTAAATTCACCTAGCTAAAAATGAATTATAATTGAATTAACAATTGTAATCCTACTCAATTTCATATTCATATATATGTTTATTGCCCAAGCCAAAAAGGAAATTGTAATTGAACTAGGAATTGTAATCCTACTCAATTTCATATTCATATTATGTTTTATTGCCCAAGCCAAAAAAAAAAAAGAAATTGTAATTGAACAAGGAATTGTAATCCTACTCAATTTCATATTAATATTATGTTTTATTGCCCAAGCCAAAAAGAAATTGTAATTGAACTAGGAATTGTAATCCTACTCAATTTCGTATTCATATTATATTTTATTGTCCAAGCCAAAAAGAAATTGTAATTGAACTAGGAGAAGGATTCTATCCCACCACATGACATCTATAAATAGATACATTGTCTCCATATTTTATCTTCAATTACAGATTGTGAGCCTACGAAGAAAAGGGCATACTCAAGGTAATTTTCCTTCTTTTTTTTATTTATTTTTGTCACTTTTTTACAGCTTGACATGTCTGTCGAAGAAAATTCACATCTCATTGTAGAAAAACCGAAATCATGAACCGTTTGATTTTTCAGAAACTAGACTTTTAGATCTCCAACATACACGAAATTCAAAATTTAATACCTTCATAATCTTTTTAGATGATTTTTTGAAGTTAGCTCTAAATTTTGTCATGCTAAAAAATCGTCACTTTTTTTATAGCCTGACATGTTCGTCGTAGAAATTCATATCTCGTTGTAGAAAAATCAAAATCATGAACTGTTTGATTTTTCAGAAACTAGACTTTTTGATCTCTAACATATCCAAAATTAAAAATTTAATACCTTCAGAATCTTTCTAGATGATTTTTTGAAGTTAGCTCTAGATTCTGTCATGCTAAAAATTCGTCACTTTTTTACAGCCTGACATGTTCGTCGTAGAAAATTCATATCTCATTGTAAAAAAATCAAAATCATGAACCGTTTGATTTTTCAGAAACTAGACTTTTTGATCTATAACATATCCAAAATTTAAAATTTAACATCTTCAGAATCTTTCTAGATGATTTTTTGAAGTTAGCTCTAAATTACGCCATGCTAAAAATTTTCAGATTTGTGTGAGTTACTAAAAATCTCGTGTCTTGACGTTGGAACAGCGAAATCACAATCCACTTGGTGATTCCTAATCTAGAAATAAAGGTCTACAACACATCCAAGATTCAATATTTAATACCTTTCGAGTCTCAAACATCTTGACGGGTAACAATCTCTCCTTCACTTGTTTTTTTTTTTTTTAGATTAACAAAAGGAATTTTACATTTTATGGAGGCTACATAATGGAAGGATTTATCACATAAAAATGTGCTTAACGGCCATGCCTTAACAAAATAAATAAATAAAACTCTCAAGGTGTTCCATGGCCCCGAATGCTTAACCAACTTGATGCTTTACTAGAATACCGTGTAACGCTCCCGCCTTGAAGATAACCTCAAGGTGTTACAAGGTCCCGAATGCTTAACCATGAAGCTTTACTAAAATACCGTGTAACGCTCCCGCCTTGAAGATAACCTCAAGGTGTTACAAGGTCCCGAATGCTTAACCATGAAGCTTTACTAAAATACCGTGTAACGCTCCCGCCTTGAAAATAACCTCAAGGTGTTACAAGGTCCCGAATGCTTAACCATGAAGCTTTACTAAAATACCGTGTAACGTTCCCGCCTTGAAGATAACCTCAAGGTGTTACAAGGTCCCGAATGCTTGACCAACTTGAAGTTTTAATATGATACCATGTAATGCTCCCGCCTTGAAGATAACCTCAAGGTGTTACAAGGTCCTGAATGTTTGACCATGAAGTTTTACTAGAATACCGTGTAACGCTCCCGCCTTGAAGATAACCTCAATGTGTTACAAGGTCCCGAATGCTTAACCATGAAGCTTTACTAAAATACCGTGTAACGCTCCCGCTTTGAAGATAACCTCAAGGTGTTACAAGGTCCTGAATGCTTAACCAACTTGAGACAGGATAAACCCGTGAAAAGACCAGTTTAAGGTGCAAAGGGACAAATATTGTCCACCTTAAGGCATGGAAATTTAAAGATCCTTTTAAAGATAAATCCGTCGGAACTCTAGCTTAAGGTGCAAAGGGACAAGTTTGTCCACCTTAAGGCATTAGAAATTTAAAGATTCGTTGAAGGATAAGCTCGAAACAAAGCTAGATTAAGGTGCAAAGGGACAAATATCGTCCACCTTAAGGCATGAAAAATTTAAAGATCCTTTTAAATATACAATAGTGAAAAAGTCAACTTAAGTTGCAAAGGGACAAGTTTGTCCACCTTAAGGAATGAAAAATTTAAAGATCCTTTTAAATATACACCAGTGAAAAAGTCAAATTAAGGTGCAAAGGGACAAGTTTTTCCACCTTGAAACATAGAAATTCAATGATCTATTGAGGGATAATCCGCCACAAAGCTAGCTTAAGGTGCAAAGGGACAAATCTCGCGCACCTTTAGGCATGGAATTCAATTACATACGCATTTGGAGACTTCTACTTATATACTTGAATTTGGATACTTCAAATAATAAACTCGAATTTGAAGTATACTTGAGTTTGAATACTTCAACTTGTATACTTAGAGAATTTGGATACTTCAAATAATAAACTCGAAGAATATAAAGACTCCAATTTTCATACTTGATCTAATTTAAAGACTTCCACCGTACTAATAAGAGATTCATATTTTGTAAGGGTTTGCCCCTTCCATAGACCCATCAATACTTCGTGCAAGTCTTAAGTTTGATGAGACAAAAGATAAAAATAAAATATATATCGCTTTGACTTTCATGCAATAGATCAAGTGGGAACATTTTTTTTGACACTCATGCAACTGAACTTAGAATATGGTTCTAAGCGCCTACGTACCTCAATAAAGAGGATCAAGTCACAACGTAGTTCTGGGGATTTGAGTGATTATTCTTTTTTTTGTGGTTGTGCCGTACACAGTTTATACTCTTGCGGGCCAGGAGTGACATGCAGTTTAGGCTCGTACCTTAAGGAGCATCATCTTCCTTCAAGGATAGTATCTCTTTAGAAATTTGGCATTAATAGGACCGATCCTTAAGCCATCAGCATCAACAAGCTTGTAAGCACCATTTGAATATGCTTCTTGTACGACATATGGTCCATCCCACTTTGAGGTAAATTTGCCCCAGACTTGTGCGAAGTAATGATTGGTCTTCTTACCTTGAGAACTTGATCTCCAACTTGAAAGCACCTCAAGTGAACCTTCTTATTAAAAGCACGAGATAGACGAGCTTGATAACATTCAAGGTTTTGTTGGGCTTCTAACCTCTTTTCATCAAGTGCTTCTAACTCAGCAAGACGCAATCGAGCATTTTATTTCTCAGTGAGCCCTTCTTGAATAGCAAGTCTTAAGGAGGGTATTTGACGCTCGAGTGGCAGGACTGCTTCAACTCCAAAAGCAAGTGAATATGGTGTTGCTTGAGTTGGTGTGCGATATGTTGTCCTATATGGCCACAAAGCTTCTTCCATTCTTTCATGCCAATCCCGTTTGGATTTGGAGACAACTTTCTTGAGCAGGTTGCATAGAGTTTTATTGAATGCTTCAGCAAGACCATTAGCGGCAGCATGGTACATAGAAGATTTACGCTGCTTAAAGTCAAAAATATCACAAATCTTGTTCATTAACTTGTTATCAAATGGTTTGCCATTGTGTGTTATTATATAGCGAGGGATGCCAAAGCGATAGATAATATTTACTCGGATAAAATTTGCAACATTCTCTTTCTTCACCTCTTTAAGAGCGACAGCTTCAGCCCATTTTGAAAAGTAATCAGTTGCAGCCAAGATGTATAAGTGTCCACTAGAAGACTTATGTAATGGTCCTACAATATCCAGTCCCCAAGCGTCAAATGGCCAAGATGCGATGGTTGGGTGCAATACTTCGGGTGGCTGATGAATGAAATTCGCATGAAATTGACAAACATCGCATTTTCTAGCATAATATAAGCAATCTTTCACCATGGTTGGCCAATAATACCCCATCCTCTTTATGTGAAAATGAAGTTTTGGTCCAGATTGATGTGATCCACATACTCCTGAGTGTGCTTCTTGCAGAGCTTGAATCGCTTCTTCCTCTCCCAAACACCGTAATAACATACCCTCAAATGATCTTCTATATAATGTATCCTTGTAGTAAAGGAAACGAGGTGCACGACGACGTATGTCAGTTCTTCTTCTTGGATTTTCTGGAAGTATCCCATAACATAGGTAGTCAATGATGGGTTGTCTCCAATCTTCCTCCGCAGCTTCAACAATGGCGACGATATGATCAAGCTTATTTTCAATATATTCTTCCTCATTTGACGGTGGTACTATCCATTTTTGACAGACAGTTACTTGCGTTTGATCAGGAAGGGTTAGCTTTGAAGCTAGAGTAGCCAATGCATCAACTTTCTTATTCTCTGTTCGACACACATGTTGAAGGGTTACATCCCCAAGCCATCTTATCAACTTTTGAGCATAATCATGATAAGGTCGCAATTCAGGTTTTTTTACCTCATAACTTTCTAAGAGTTGATTAATCACCAATTGAGAGTCACCAAAGACCTGTAAATGTAATTATTTTATGTCAACAGCCATTTCAAGTCCAAGTGTCAGTGCTTGATATTCAGCGACATTATTGGAGCAACATTGTTTTAGAGTAAAAGAGAATGGTAGAATCTCTTCTTGTGAAGTGATGAACACCACGCCAGCACCAGCTCCGCCGCGATGTGCAGCCCTGTCAAAGTATATTTTCCAAGGAGGTTGAACTTCAATTAACATCGCATCTTCATCAGGAAACTCATCAGTTAACTCCCAATCATTTGGTATAGGATGTTCTGCTAAGAAATCCGCTAGTGCTCGTCCCTTCACGGATTTTTGAGGGATATACACAATCTCAAATTGTTGGAATTGGAGGTACCATCTTGCTAGTCGGTCACTAAGGACAGGTTTTGACATAACAAACTTGATGGGATTTGCTCTAGCAATAAGGCGGACAACATGAGCTTGAAAATAATGCTTTATCTTTTGAATTGAGAAGACCAGTGCCAAGCATAACTTTTTAATTGGCGAATAATTTAGCTCATTTGGCGTCATCGTTCTACTTAAGTAATAAAGAGCATTTTCTTTTCCTTCACTATTCTCTTGAGCTAACAGGGCTCCTACAGACCTTTCTTGTGCTGCAATGTAGAGTATCAATGGTTTTCCAGGTATAGGGGCTGCCAAAATCGGAGGTTTCGCTAGATACGATTTGATACTTTTAAAGGCTTCACTACATGTTTGGTCCCAATTAAAAGGAGCACCTTTCTTCATGAGATGACTGAATGGTTGACATCTCCCCGCTAGATTTGAGATGAACCTTCTCAAGTAGGCTAAATTTCCTTGGAGACTTTTTAACTCATGAACATCTCAAGGTTGAGGCATCTTTGATATTGCATCGACCTTGGCTTGATCAATTTCAATTCCTCTATGTCTCACAATAAAGTGAAGGAACTTGCCGGAAGTAACTCCGAAGGCACATTTCAATGGATTCATCCTTAGTTGATATCTTCGGAGTAAATCAAACACCATCCTTAAGTCTTTCAAATGATCACCCCTCTTCCTCGACTTTACTACCAAATCATTAACATAACATTCAACATTTTTATGGAGCAAGTCGTCAAAGATATTTTGCATAGCCCTTTGATATGTGGCGCCAGCATTCTTTAAACCAAATGGCATCACCTTGTAGCAATAAATACCTTTTGGCGTGCCAAATGCAGTGAGTTCTTCATCTTTTGGTGACATGCGAATTTGATTATATCCATAAGAACCATCCATGAACGACATTGCCTCATAATCAGTGGTGGCATCAATCATCAATTCTGGAATGGGACGAGGAAACTCATCTTTAGGGCATGCATTGTTGAGATCTCTAAAGTCAACGCAAACTCGAATTTGACCATTCTTCTTCCTCACAGGAACAATACTTGAAATCCCTGTAGGATATTTGACCTCACGAATAAATCCTGCCTCAATGAGTTTGTTAACTTCATTTTCTATCAACGGAATCAAGTTTGCTCTAAAATGTCTTTGAACTTGTTTAACTGGACGAGAACCATTTTTGACTGCCAATTGATGGACCGCTACTCTAGGATTCAATCCAGGCATTTTTTTGTAACTCCAAGCGAATACACCTCTATATTCTTTGAGTATATTCATGTAAGCGACTTCTTCATCAATTTCTAGAAACGCACTCAAGTAAGTTGGCTTCGGATCTTCATCAGTGCCAAGGTTAACTTCCTTCAAAGGATCTATTGTGATCTTTACTCATTCTTCAAGTTCTGGTGGAGCATATTTAACATCTTCCTCTTCCACAGGATCATTGCCATTGACCGATATATGGCCACACGAGACAATATCTTCTACCCCTTCCTCAATCTTCTTTTGAGGTAAAGAATCGTACTCATTTTTTATTGTAACATGATTTGAGGAACCCACACTTTCTTCATCTTCCTCGCGCTCTTTTGTGTAAACCACAGTATGAACCTTTGCCTTGAGTTCCTCTTTACAGGATACCACAAGTTCCATTTGTCGCCTCATCCTAGAAGGAATCAAACTTCTGAAATCCTTTCGAATTAAATGTGAAGTAGGCGTTGTAACTTTTAAATAACTTCTCAGGTTCTTGTTATTCTTCTTCAGAGGTCCTAACCTCTAAAACACAGAAATTCTTATTGTCGCTTTACTATGTCGATCAAAGACAAAATGATTTTTATTGGGAGCAGTGACATAATCTTCAAAGTTATATGATTATTACTGGACCTTCTTATGGAAATGCGAATTGGCGGCGGTTGGATATAACCTAGGCCTTCACGCGCTTTCCTAGTTGTATCTTCTGATGGGAGTTTTCCTAGAACTGATGGCTCGCTAGGGTTGTATCCTACCTTCACAAATAACTTGTAGGCATTAGGATCAAAACCTTCTCTTGTGCGCTTTGTAGGGAGAGCCATATCTAGCACTTGATCTTGAGCGACTGACTTCTCTGGCAACTTTGAAGACAATTTTATTGCATCAATCCGTCTGATAGGAAGAGCTAGCCCTCTTAATGCATTTTCTTCAAGGTTAGATGGTTAATCTTGTTCTTTCTTCGCTTTTGGAACATAGCAAATCCTAGAAGTCTGCTTCTTCTTTGAAGACAGGATCTTCCCTTCATTAAGAATGGGGCAAGAGTCTTTAGTGTCAATTTTCACCTTTTCGATAGCTGCATCAATGCTTTTGCTTATGATATTATCAATCTTGATTGATTTGACGTCATTGGATTTGACCCCTTTAACAACATAACTTCTCATATAGAATTTCGCATCCGCAAAGTGTGTCTCTACTTCGTTGAAAGGATTATCATCTGCAACTATCTTTCTTTCAATTCCGCCTTCAAGATATTTCAAACATTGATAGTAAGAAGATGAGACAATTCTATTCTCATGTACCCAAGGCCTACCAAGTAATATATTGTATGATGTCTTTGCGTCAATCACATGCATCCATGCGCTTGATCGCAAATCTCCCATGTGGATCTCTAATTTAATAGAGCCTATGGACCTCTGCCCGCCTTGATTAAATCCTTATATCAACAGACGACTTTCACTAAGTTCCCCAGTCGTGATGCCAAGTTCTTTCAATGTGTGGATAGGCAAAATGTTGACTCCAGATCCTTCGTCTATTAAAATTCTATTTATCTTCTTCTCTAGCACATGACCCACCATATACAAAGGACGATTATGTAGTGCTTCACCAAATAGAAGATCGTTATCTGTAAATGTGATTTTAGTATCACAGACATGTGCTTCTTGGGAAGAAAGTTCAATAGATTTTTCAGAAGATGAAAGAGACATTATTTCTGAGATTTCCCTTATTTCTTTTTCTTCTTCCCCGGGAGATACTTTTGGTGAGGATTCACTCGTTGTTCCTTCTTTTACAGTAAGAGGCACCTTCATTGTTTGTTCTTTATCCACATTGAAACATGATGCCTCGACATTGCCTTGAGTAGACTTTGTGTTGAACGAGCTTGGCAAGAATTCCTCTAGAGTCACAAGACGTCGAGGTTTTTGGTAGTGATGCACTTCAACCTTTGCCCTTTTGGGGCGCTTGATTGATTTTTGCTTCTCTGATTTCTTCACCATTTTTCCTCTAACCGATTGCTCAGATAATTCTTTTCGTAATCTTGACTTGTTGCGTCTTCACCTAGTTACAAGAATCCAACCCTCATCACCATCTATGTCAACGTCCTGGTCTACTGGCTCTTCTTCATGCTTTTCAGAGATATATATTTGGATCGCATCCAGTGACCCAAACGTGATAGAGGTATGGTTAGAAATAGCCTTCTCATCATCAAGGATAATTTTATTTTCGTTAGCCAATCGCATCACTCTATCCTTAAAGACAAAACATTTTTCAAGAGGATGACTCACAAGTCTATGATACTTGCAATAATTTGGGTCATCAGTTTTTCCAGATTCATCGGGTCGCTTCATCTCTTGCAAGTCAATGAGCTTTAACTCAAGCAATTCATCAAAAATTTCAGAAACGTCAGAATCTAAGAAGGGATACTTTTTCCCTTGCATCTCCCTTAGCGTCGACTTTTGATTTGAACGTGCTTGGAAAGTCGTTCTCACATTTTGTTTTACGCCCTCATTCGTGGTGAACTTTGCGGGTGACACATTTACACTCATGGATTCTTTGTTGTCATTTCTGGGCAGAAACTTGTTCCATCTTTTGGGTTCCTGCTTGTCCCTTCCTTTGTGAGGATCATGGACAATAGTCATATCTTTTCCGGCAGATGACATGCTCAACTCCATATCGTGAGCGCGAGTAGCTAAATCCTCGAAAGATTTTGGTTTTATTCCTTGCAAGACGTAAAGAATCTCCCAGTGCATTCCTTGAATACACATTTCGATTTCAGAAGCTTCACTAAGCCTGTCTTTGCAATTTAGGCTCGCGTTCCTCCATCGATTTATGAAATCTATGACCGGTTCATCCTCTCTTTGGTGAGTATTCGTGAGTTCTACCATGCTCACCGTGCGCCTTGTGCTATAGAAGCGATTGAGAAACTCATGTTCTAGTTGCTCCCAACTATCAATAGAGTTAGGCTCGAGATCCGTGTACCAATCAAAGGCATTTCCTTTTAGAGAGCGGACAAACTGTTTGACAAGATAGTCTCCATATGTTCCAGAATTATTACATGTCTCCACGAAGTGCGCGACATGTTGTTTCGGATTTCCTTTTCCCTCAAATTGTTGAAATTTGGGAGGTTGATAACGGGCAGGCATTTTAAAGTTATCAATCCTAGCAGTGTATGACTTAGCATACATATGAGAAGACTTGGTGGAGACTTCATACGTATCTTTGATAGTGCCTTCAATAAACTCCTTCAAGCAATCGAGTGGGATCATTCCTTCAGAAGAAACTGACATCTCTTTAACAAACGGGGCTTTTTTAACAGGATCTTCGATTTCTTGAACTTCAATGCCCTTTCCAGGTGCATGGCTCGCATCTCCATCTAAAAGTCCTTCTATCCTGTCCATCAACTTGTCAATTTGAGATTCTTGGTGCTGTACATGCTTCGTCAATCCTTCAACCAACTTCGTCAGATTTGCGAGTTGTTCCTCAGGAGAGGAAGCAACAGTCACCATCGTTTGCATGGTCATCGGAGATGCAGGAGAGTAACATGGATTGTCGCGTAAGTTAATTTTCAGTGGACTCACGTTAGGCGATATACGTGGAGATGATTCATAAGTTGAATCACAGTTCTCCCTTGTGGTAGAGTTCTTGGAACCAGATTGCTCGAGTAGAGCCAATGTCTTCTTGATCTTTTCAGCAACACTACTTCCTCCTTCTAGAGCATTTGTGGAGGAACTTGCTCCTTTTGGAGTCGAAGACCCAAAAACAGGAGTTGACGCAGACGACACTTGAAGCGTTTGTTGTCCTAGTGTAGCAGCCTTGCTTCTCGTAACAACTCCAAAACTTCCAAAGGTAACACCAAGGATGTCTTCAACTTCATAGTGAACTTGGAGCTAGTTACCTTAGAGGCGGTTGATCGAGAGTTGTTGTTCATGGAAGTCATCTTGATATTCTTTGACGTTTGAAAAGTTGAGATGAGAGGTAGAAATTGTCCCACTGGGCGTGCCAATTTGTTTGCAACAAATTTTAAACATATGGAAAATAAATAAACCATACAAATAAAATATGAGAAATGTGATTTTATTCATCAAGATTGTGAGTACAAATCTGTTCCTCCCTTGATTCTACTCTCTTAGATGATTTATCCATGATTCGATGGTCGTTAGTGGCGTATTTCTCGAACTAAGATGATTTAGATTTGACCTCTATATGAATAATCCATTTACTTGTGGAGTATTCGAGATCTTGATCTCTTTGTGGATTTTTCGAGATGCCTTTTAAGGGAATTTAGTACCCTTTTTTATATAGGCATAAACTAGGATTTAGGGTTGAGTAGCCTCCAAGAATCATTATCTGAGTTGAACACAATTTGTAGAGTTTCAACTCAAATTGAACGCATCTTATAGAGTCCCACAAAATTTCAATGCCTACAAATGCCCCCTGCTTCAAGGCTTGACGGAGGATAGACTTGTGAAACTCAAAGACGAGGCTTGAAGTACTCATTCTTCCACCTTTGCATCTTCAGATTTTCATATTTGATTTAAGAGAGAAGAGATGAAGGGCAGATTTGGTCCCACTGGGCGTGCCAGAATTTGTAGACAATAAAATTCGCGTCGAGAAAACAATAATCAAGAATGGAAATTTATAGCAACAATCGTTTTATTATTTCAAGTGCGAGTGTTACAATCTCTATAATTCCTCTGAATTCGCCTTTTCAAATATAAATTCAAGGGCTTTAATGCTTGTTCTTGAATCTATGATGAACTTGAACTTGAACTTTATCTTGATCTTGACTTTTATTTGAACTCAAGGGCTTCGAGCTTGTTCTTGAATTCGGTGGTCTTGATCTTGATCGTTCTTGAACTTGAATGCTTGAATTCTTAAACTTGTAGCTTTGTAGAGAATTAAATGGCGTTTGTACCACAGAGTTTCTCTAGCTTCTTGTTTAGAATTTTCTGTCTCTTTTCTGAGTTATAAGGACCCCTATTTATAGTTTTAGAATAGAGGAGTTGCGATTGGAATAGGATTCCATTCAGCCAATCAGATTAAAGTGACATGGCATTTGGGCTTTATGGAGCGGGCTTGTCATCTTTGACACATGTCATGATTTATCGGTTTTCTTATTTGACTTGGCATGCCACATCATCTGCACACGTGGCGCCAAGATGGGCTCTAGAATGAGATGAGATTGGGTTTAACAAATTGGGTTCATCCAATGTAGCCCAAATCAATTAATTTAGACTTTAATTAAATCCATATTTATTGGACTTAATTTAACTCAATTATATCAATCCACAATATTTATTTGGATTAATATATTTATGAATTCAATATAATCCGAATCATTTTATAAATTTATATTTAATAAATTTTAAATGATTACAATAATATATTATGTTATATTTTTTATATATTTTTCATTTTAAAAAGGTAATAATGCTTAATAAATTTTTTGTGTACGCCACTGACCTCAAAAGTTTTTAAGAAGGTTTCACGGGTCGGACCGTGGAACCATCTATCAACCAAACCCCCAAGACTCAAATAATTGCGTCTTCCACGTACACTTGTATGGTTCATGGATGGGTATACAACTCATAGAGGAATCTGTAGAAGAAGACCCTCAAGACTCAGATCTCCTCTACTTTCACGGACGATGAAGTTGTGTATTGTTTGTGTAAGGCGTTCGTAGACAACTCTGTCGATTTTAAGTCAGGATTAACTGAGTATTTCTTTAACTCTTTTAAATTTCTATATTATGTCATTTTGACCTATTCTAAGTGGAATTAGGGAAATTTTATCAGTCTAAGACTCCCCATTCACTCATAATTTCCTCTAATTCAATTTCTTCTCTCTCCAATCTCCTCTCAAGCAAGAACTAGGGTTCCAATCTTCTGGTCTTCATTTAAGAATCAAGCCAAAGTTTTTACTCTAGGAATGTGCAATTTTCATCAAAGGCTATCCCTTTGCCCCTGTTAAGTCCCAAAGAAACCTCAGAATCTCATGTTTATGATTCCTACTAGATAGAATTTTCTTTCTTCATCATGAGTTTTAAATGCAAATCAGCTTTCCTCATGATTACACCTAAATTGCATTGTTTCACTTATGAATTCCATGTTTTCAATGTTGTTTCATGAAACCTAAATATGAAAGTATTTTCATGGTCAAAATTATGTCATTTCCAGATGATATCTCAATTATCTTGACTTATATGATGCTTTCGAATAAAGTATTTTTTCGTATGATTATTATATATATATATATATATATATATATATATATATATATATATAATGATGTTCTTTATATAATATCCCCTCATTATGATTTCAATTATCATGATTTATGAGCTACTCAGTTTTAAAAGTTTTCAGTATGATTTAGTAGAATCAAATATAAATGTTGTCAAATTTATGTATGGTTTCTTTGGAAGTATACTTAGGTGAACTTTAGAAATGAATGATTTTATTTAGCATTACTGGACCTTTAGTAGCAATTCATAAATTTCAGAACTACGTGTCACTATTGGATTTGTTTCAGATAGACATTTGGCTAATAGATCAACATAAGCTTAGTTATCAGGTTCCATACGATGGCAAGTATTTGACACTCTGTTCTTGTTGTGGAGTAGTACATGTAATAATTCACATGTCACATCTAGGATAGTCACATATATTTTCCAATACTACCTTCAACCATTAATTGTCAGTCAAGTAAAAGTGATCTATTCATCCATGTCAACAAAGATTAGTGAATGATCCTGCATTTCAAAACTAGAACAACATACGTAACACTACATAAATTGGAGAGCTGAAAATTTATGAAATACTACTACAACTAATAATAACCGCTTCGATCGATCTAAGATTTAAAAGTTTATAGTTTCAACTATGTTTCCTAGCCTCCTATGATGTTTTGCTTCCTCCAGTTCATTTTAGCAGATAAAACAACTGCAAAATAGTCTAGAAAAACAAAGCAAACGTAAATAAGCCACCAAATATAGATAAATATTGTTGCATTGGAAAATAGTGCGGAGGAAATTGAATACCTCATCATCTTTTTCTGCAAAGACGGACAACATTCTCCTGGTGTGGTCCTTTATATGCATGGATTTGAAAAGTTTCAATGGTTGTCAGGTTACTAACTTCCACAGTTCATGCAGAAATTCACCACATTCAGCCAAAATAAAATCGACTGTTTCAACATAGTTAACCTTGTACTTGTGAACCTGCAAGGCATAGAGAAAATATTGTATATACGTTTTGAGGGATATATATTATTCATAGAAAAAGCAAAGAGGAAGAGAGTCATACATTGGTTTCATTATTGTTGTAATCCTGAATAGCATGGTTAGCCAGTTCCATCAACAAGTCATTTCTTTCTCAATATCTAGATATGGTACATATGTTGCTGCCTTAGCATCACCAGGATAGATGTCAATGTCGAAACCCTGTCAAATAAGTCATATCCAAGTTGTAACAAACAAAAAGAGAGGTCTGATAGAGATTTTATATGATAGAAAGTAAGTAAAAGCAAGTGAAATTATAAGAAGAAGCTGATATTCAATATTCAGGTAAAGATTGTTCTATTAGAAGCTAATCAAGGAAGAATTGTTAGTGGCCTAGACAGACATGAGTTGGCTATTCAAATTGGTGTAGTTTGTTCTGAATTAGCTCAAACAACCAAGGCACATCTATAACATCACATCGCAGACGAGAAAGAGTACTATGAGAATTCGTTTCCGTAAAATTAGGTCTTGGACCTAATTTACACCTTTAAAAGTTTAACAACAACCACAAATCCAGTGAAATCACACTTTAGGAAGGATAGAATAAATGCAGGCTTTACCACTACCTCTCCAAGGTAGAGGAGTTATTTCCCACAATTTCTTATGTTACAAATAACAATAATCAAGAGATAAAGATAAGAGAGCAAAACACAACAAAGGTATAGTTTAGATTATTATTATAAAGAAAACTCAGAATATTATAACAATAAGAAGAAGACAAGAAGTATGAGATAGAGGAGAGAAATTTTCTTATTCAAGTGTGTCTTCAAATGGTGAGTGATTCTCTATTTATAGTGTTGAGATATCACTTCAAAAGTCATCTAATTAATAGATACATAGTTATCTTGAAAGTTCTTAATAACATATAGTATTAAATAAATAGTACAAAATAATATTAGTATTTACTGTGTACTAATGCTAGTCCTATTAGGATTAGTACTCCTTAATCCTAGTCCTATTAGCATTAGTACTCATTCCTATATCTCCGATATATATCTCCCATGTATTCCCTTAACACTTCGAATACAATCAATATTCCTTCATGGTATCAAGAGCCAGAAAACCTAGATCTTCTTTTCTCTAGGTTTATTTTTCCTCTCTTTAGGGCACCGATCGTTCCCTCTCTTCTCTTGGGCGGCGACAGCCATGACAACCGAGGTGGATCCTCTCGATTCACTTCCTTCTGGCGTTAAACTCCTTCTCAGGCATCTTCATGCCCTGATTCCCGAAAAATTATCAGACATAAATTACCCTACATGGAAAATCACCGTTCTTACAGCCCTTGAGGCCAATTACCTTCTCAAATACGTCGATGGAAGCACAGAACCGCCGCCGGCAGTCATCACCGCCACAGACAAATCAGAAAAAACCAATCCGGCCCATGCCGCTTGGAAAGCCGTGGATGGCCAGATCCGATCATGTTTGATTGCGGTCATCTCTCCCACGGTTCAGAAACACGTCCGATCCTACACAACTGCTTCAGCCCTATGGATGGCCCTCGCAACACGCTATGCATCAATTTCTCACTCTCATATTTTTCAATAGCGTGATCGTCTCCACACAATTACCAAAGGCACGAAAACTATGGCGGAGTATTTAGACAAGGTCTCCACCATCATCACAGCCCTCGACACCGTGAACGAAATCATTCCCGAAAAAGATCTCGTCGTGTGTGTCGTTCGGGGGCTCCCATCAGCTTACTCCTCCATTAAACAGATGGTTCGCATCAGTCCAACGCCCGTTGACCTGAATACTCTCTCCTCGTGGCTAAAAAGTGAAGAAAACAACGTGGATCTGGAGAGCAAACTTCTTCTCCGAGAAGCCGCTGTTATGGAGCCGGCCACCGCCCTCACCGCAAGCCAGAACCATCGCGGGAGGCGTGGTGGCGGCCGGCAGGGGAGCCGCGGAGGCGACGGCAGAAACAGTGGAGGCCGCGGGCGCGGCGGTCGGCAGGGCAGTCGTCCTCCGTACGACGGTCAGCAGCACGGCAGCAACAACAGCCTGCACTCCTTCGGCAGCGGCGGGCAGGGCACTTAAGAGCAGGATCGTCCAACTTGTCAAATCTGTCAAAAAACAGGACACACCACTGTTCGTTGCTGGTTTCGGTATGAGGAGAGCCGAAATAGTGATAACCATGACAATTATGCATCTCAAGCCGTCCCTTTCTCTGAATGGCTGTTGGATACTAGGGCCAACATGCACGTTACTTCTGATCTATCCAAGCTTAACGCTCCAAATCCATATCATGGCTCCAATGGTATTACTGTTTGCAATGGTGAGTCCCTTAATATTTCTCACACTGGCACGGTACCATTAAAAACCCCACCGCTATCTTTCACCTAGGTAACCTTACCCACGTCCCTTCTATTAAAACCAATCTCCTTTCAGTTCACCAATTCAAAAAAGACAATAATTGCTCACTCTTGTTCACCTCTAATGATTTTCAGATACTAGACAATACTACCAAGAGGGTGATTTTTCAGGGCCCCTGTGAGCATGGTCTGTACGTTCTTCCTGGCACAAGTTCGTCTGCCCACCCAGTTTCAGAAAGCGTTCCTGTGGCTCTGGTGGCTCTTTCGGCTGATGGCCACAGTCTGTTGTGGAAAAGTCGTCTGGGTCACCCGTCTACTCAAATAATAAATTCTTTAATGTCTCAATTAGGTTTTTCTTCCATAGATGTAAACAATTGTGACTCCTGTTCAATTGTTAAATCTCATAAATTGCCTTTTACTTTATCTGAGAAGCGTACAACTGCACCTTTTCAACTTATTCATTCTGACCTATGGGGTCCTACTGTTGTTCCTTCATTTGTTGGTTTTTGCTATTATAATTTTTTTGTGGATGATTTTACAAAATACACTTGGTTGTACCCACTAAAACACAAATCACAGGCATACACCACCTTTGCCACCTTTGAAAAAATGGTCAAAACACAATTCAATTCTCATGTTAAACTTTTTCGAAGTGACAATGGAAAGGAATATGTAAATAACATCTTTGGCCAGTTTCTGCAATCCCTGGGAATTATACATCAAACCTCCTTTCCATACACTCCCGAACAAAATGGGGTGGCTGAGCGTAAGCATCGCCATCTCATTGAAACGGTGGTTACTCTTCTACATCAATCTCATCTCCCTGTCTCCTTTTGGGTAGAAGCTCTAGCCACCGCAAACTACCTCATTAACAAAATGCCCAGTCACACCCTCTCCAACAAATCACCCTATCAACTCCTTTAACAAGAACTTCCCAATTATACCAACCTCCGCGTCTTTGGGTGTCTTGCCTACCCTTGGCTCCGCCCTCATATTACTCACAAATTACAACCCCGATCCCGTCCTTGTATTTTTTTGGGCTATCATCCTACCTCCAAGGGTTATCGATGTCTTGACCCACAAACTCATAAAGTCTACATATCTCGTCATGTCAAATTTGTCGATAATGAGTTTCCGTACGAGTCTATTTCCTCCTCCACAAATAAATCATTCATTGGCGTCCTTCCCCTTTTTCCAACATACTCACAAGGTCCCTCACCACCTTCTCCCACACCTCCACCCACTACCCAACCACCCCTCATCACCCCTTCGATCGTCACCCACAATACACCCGCAACCACCACCCACACTCACAACCAACCCGAACCACCCCATACCCACATCATCTCCAGCCAGATCCGTTTTGGGTCCTTCCCGGACACCCCCGAATCACCAACACCTGTGCCACCCCCCCAATACTCATCCCATGTTAACCCGTGACAAAGTCGGTATCTTTAAACCAAAAACCTTTCAGGCTACCATACTACCAGATACACCCCTTCGCGATAGTGAACCAACAACCTACTCTGTTGCCTCAAAAATGCTTATTGGCGTCATGCTATGGATGACGAGTTTAAGGCTTTGACTGATCAGAAAACTTGGGTTCTTGTACCTAAGCCCCATGGGCGGCACCCAGTGGGCTGTAAATGGGTGTACAAAATTAAACACAATACAGATGGCAGTATTTCCAGGTACAAGGCTCGTTTGGTTGCTAAAGGCTACAATCAGGAGTATGGGCTTTATTACTCCGAGACATTCAGTCCTGTTATTTGGCAGGAAACCATTCGCCTGGTACTGTCACTCGTCGTGTGCAACAATTGGCTCATCAATCAGCTGGATGTTTCCAATGCTTTTCTTCATGGCATGCTTTATGAAACTATCTACATGACGTAACCACTGGGCTATGTTGATCCCCGCTTCCCTCAACATGTTTGCAAACTCCAGAAGTCTCTGTATGGGCTCAAGAAAGCCCCCCGTGTTTGGTACACACATCTGAAAACGTTCCTCCAGGGACTCGGCTTCACGTGTTGCATAGACGACACGAGTCTGTTTACTCGACATTCAGCACACAATACAGTCATTCTTCTTGTCTATGTAGATGATATCATTATTACAGGCTCTACTGCAGCTCTCATTCAGGATGTCACTCGAGCTATGCATACTACCTTCAAAATGAAGAACCTTGGCCCGTTACATTATTTTCTGGGAATGGAGGTTTCTCGGACAGGCAGCGGCTTGTTTCTTCATCAGTCAAAATATGCTCGAGATCTGTTGCAGAAAGCTGGACTGGAAAAATGCACCAGTCAACCAACACCGATGGCAGTCTCTTCGTCTACGAATGGAGACGACACCCCCTTTGCCGATATCACCCACTTCCGCAGCCTCATTGGGGCTCTACAGTATCTGGCCATTACCCGTCCTGACATCCAGTTTTCTGTCAACCGAGTTGCTCAGCGCATGCATCATCCAAGTGAACATGATTACCATTGTCCAAAATGCATTCTCAGGTACATTTTTGGCACTCTTGGTCGTGGTTTACTCATTCGACCCGGGGACTTGGAGCTTCGGGATTTCTCAGATTCAGATTGGGCGAATGATAAAAATGACAGAAAATCTACATCGGGGTTTCTCATTTTTTTGGGGCCGAACGTGATCTCCTGGTTTACAAAAAAACAACCCAAGGTCTCTCGGTCCTCGACTGAAGCTGAATACCGCGTCCTTGCTCTTCTTGCTGCTGAGACCATGTGGGTCACATATATTCTTCGCGAACTCCTCGCCACTCACACTGTTCCTGCTCTCTATTGTGACAACAAATCAACCATCTGTGTGGCCAAGAATTCCGTCCTACACACCAGAATGAAGCATGTTAATACCGATTGTCTCTTTGTTCGCGATGAAGTTCAGGTCGGCACCATCACTGTGCAGTATGTACCCACTGAAGAACAACCGGCTGATATTCTCACCAAGCCTCTCCCGAGCTGACAGCACGATTACCTCAGTTCCAAGCTTCCGTTCGTTTCCGCTCAGCTCATCTTGAGTGGGGATAATAACAGATAGTATTAAATAAATAGTACAAAATAATATTAGTATTTACTGTGTACTAATCCTAGTCCTATTAGGATTAGTACTCCTTAATCCTAGTCCTATTAGGATTAGTACTCCTTCCTATATCTCCTATATATATCCCATGTACTCCCTTATTAGGTTAACACTTTAATACAATCAATATTCCTTCATGGTATCAAGAGCCAGAAAACCTAGATCTTCTTTTCTCTAGTTTTTTTTTCTCTCCCTCTTTAGGGCACTGATCGTTCCCTCTCTTCTCTTGGGCGGCGGCATCCATGACAACTGAGGTGGATCCTCTCGATTCACTTCCTTCTAGCGTTAAACTCCTTCTCAGGCATCTTCATGCCCTGATTCCCAAAAAATTATCAGACATAAATTACCCTACATGGAAAATCACTGTTCTTACAGCCCTTGAGGCCAATTACCTTCTCAAATAAGTCGATGGAAGCACAGAACCGCCGCCGGCAGTCATCACCGCCACGGACAAATCAGAAAAAACCAATCCGGCCCATGCCGCTTGGAAAGCCGTGGATGGCCATATCCGATCATGTTTGATTGCGGTCATCTCTCCCACGGTTCAGAAACACATCCGATCCTACACAACTGCTTCAGCCCTGTGGACGGCCCTCGCAACACGCTATGCATCAATTTCCCACTCTCATATTTTTTAAATTGCGTGATCGTCTCCACAGAATTACCAAAGGCACGAAAACTATGGCGGAGTATTTAGACGAGGTCTCCACCATCATCACATCCCTCGACACCGTGAACGAAATCATTCCCGAAAAAGATCTCGTCATGTGCGTCGTTCGGGGGCTCCCATCAGCTTACTCCTCCATTAAACAGGCAGTTCGCATCAGTCCAACGCCCGTTGACCTGGCTACTCACTCCTCGTGGCTAAAAAGTGAAGAAATCAACGTGGATCTGGAGAGCAAAATTCTTCTCTGAGAAGCCGCTGTTATGGAGCCGGCCGCCGCCCTCACCGCAAGCCAGAACTATCGTGGGGGGCGTGGTGGCGGCCAGCAGGGGAGCCGCGGCGGCTACGGCAGAAACAGTAGAGGCCGCGGGCGCGGCGGTCGGCAGGGCAGTCGTCCGCCGTACGATGGTCAGCAGCACGGGAGCAACAACAGCCTGCAATCTTTCGGCAGCGGCAGGCAGTCATCTTCCAGCGGCGGGCAGGGAACTTACGAGCGGGATCGTCCAACTTGTCAAATCTATCAGAAAACAGGACACACCGCTGTTCGTTGCTTGTTTCGGTATGAGGAGAGTCAAAATAGTGATAACCGTGCCAATTATGCATCTCAAGCCGTCCCTTCCTCTGAATGGCTGTTGGATACTAGGGCCAACATGCACGTTACTTCTGATCTATCCAAGCTTAACGCTCCAAATCCATATCATGGCTCCAATGGTATTACTGTTGGCAACGGTGAGTCCCTTAATATTTTTCACACTGGCACGGTACCATTAAAAACCCCACCGCTATCTTTCACCTAGGTAACCTTACCCACGTCCCTTCTATTAAAACCAATCTCCTTTCAGTTCATCAATTCACAAAAAACAATAATTGCTCACTCTTGTTCACCTCTAATGATTTTCAGATCCTAGACAATACTACCAAGAGGGTGATTTTTCAGGGCCCCTGTGAGCATGGTCTGTACGTTCTTCCTGGCACAAGTTCGTCTGTACGTTCTTCCTGGCACAAGTTCGTCTGCCCACCCAGTTTCAGAAAGAGTTCCTGTGGCTCCGGTGGCTCTTTCGGCTGATGGCCACAATCTTTTATGGCACAGTCGTCTGGGTCACCCGTCTACTCAAATAATAAATTCTTTAATGTCTCAATTATGTTTTTCTTCCATTCATGTAAACAATTGTGACTCCTGTTCAATTGCTAAATCTCATAAATTACCTTTTACTTTATCTGAGAAGCGTACAACTGCACCTTTTCAACTTATTCATTCTGACCTATGGGGTCCTACTGCTGTTCCTTCATTTTCTGGTTTTCGCTATTATATTTGTTTTGTGGATGATTTTACAAAATACACTTGGTTGTACCCACTAAAACACAAATCACAGGCATACACCACCTTTGTCACCTTTGAAAAAATGGTCAAAACACCTTCAGTTCTTATCACCTTGGAAGCACCTATACATGAATCCATTTAATAGTGGATAAATCTAATGGATAATCCACTTATACTATACAATAGATTTATAACACTCCCCGTTGGATATCCATAGATTATGTGCCTCATTAAAACTTTATTAGGAAAACCTAGTGGGGAAAAAGCCTAGTGAAGGAAAATGAGTACACATATCTCATAATACGCTTTGAATGTTGCCTCGTTAAAAACCTTACCAGGAAAAGCCAACTTGGTATAAAACCATAGTTAAGAAAAAGATTACAACGCGTATTTCACTTCCCCTGATGAAAACTTTGCTTGATATCTCGGAGACGGCACATTTCACTCAGACGATTCTACCACATCCTCCTGTCTGTTTCAATCCATACAATGATTTATAAAGCTTTATTGAACAAGTTTCTCTTGAATCTTTGTATGCTTCAGGTATTTGAATGGTTCAGGAATTTTCATGAAAATATCGTGGTCCAATGAGCCATATAGATAGGTTGCGACAACGCCTATTAGACGTATTTCAAGTTTCTCATGAACTACCAGATTTATGAGATATCTGAAGGTGATTGCATCTACCACAGGAGAATATGTCTCAATATAATCAATGTCAGGTCTATGAGAAAAATCTTGAGCAACTAGTCGGGCTTTATATCTCACGATTTCACCTTTCTCATTTTTTTGTACAAAAACCCATTTGTACCCCCACTGGCTTGATACCTTCAGGTGTTTGGATTATCGATACGAAAACTTCACGTTTTTCTAGTGAAGTCAATTCTGCTTGAATTGCATCCTTCCATTTTGGCCAATTATTTTTTCTGTCTACATTCGTGAACAGATTTTGGCTCAAAATCTTCATTTTGTTGCATTATGTCAATAACAACATTATAGGCAAATATGTTGTCAATTAAAATATTATTTCGGTTCCACAACTTTCTCGTCGAGACATAATTCATTGAAATTTCATTGTTTTCAGAAGTTTGAACCTCCTCGGATATTTCATCATTTGTTATGACTTGGTATCATCTTGAGAAATTTCTTTCAACCCATGATCATCTTGATCATTTATTTCTTTTCTCTTACGAGGATTTTTATCCTTGGAACTAATTGGTCTACCACATTTCAAATGTGGTCTAGACTCATTTGCCTTAACTATTTATCTCGCCCGGACATCAACTCGAACTGGAGCATTAGCAGCTGGAATATGCAATTTAGTAATCCTTGGAAGATTAGTAAAAGATTATGGCAGCTGATTCACAATATTCTGTAAATAAATTATTCTTTGAACTTCTTGCTCACATTGATTTGTTCGATGATCTAGATGAGATAGAGATGATAAATTCCAATCTATCTCTTTTTCCAATTGTTTATGTTCTCCCCCTAATGTTGGATATACTGATTCATCAAAATGACAATCAGCAAATCTTGCCTTAAATAAATCTCCAGTCATAGGCTCCAAATGATTGGAGGAGATTCATACCCAACATATATCCCCAACCTTTTTGGGGCCCCATCTTTGTGCATTGTGGTGGAGCAATTGAAAAATACACCGCACATCCAAAAATTCTAAGATGGAAAATATTTGGCTCTTGACCAAAAGCCAATTGTAATGGGGAGAATTCATAATAATTAGTCCGCCTTGTGCGCACAAGTGCTGCTGCATGCAAAATAGCATGCCCCCACATAGACACATATAACTTTGCTCTCATTAGTAATGGTCTAGCTATTGATTGCAGACGTTTAATCAATGATTATGCTAGACCGTTTTGAGTGTGAACATGCGCAATTGGATGTTCAACTATTATACCAATAGACACACAATAATCATTAAATGTCTGAGATGTAACCTCACCAGCATTATCTAAACGGATTGTCTTTATTGTACAATTTGAAAATTATGCTTTCGATCTTATTATTTGAGCCAACAATCTCGCAAATCCATGTTGCGAGTTGATAATAAACACACATGTGACCATCTTGTAAAAGCATCTATCAAGACCATATAATATTTAAAGGATCCACATGAAGGTTTAATTGATCCACATATATCACCCTGTATACGTTCCAGAAACGCAGGGGATTCAATTCCAACTTTAACTGTTGATGGTTTAATGATATTTTTTTCTTGAGAACAAGCAACACAAGAGAATTTTTTTTTGATTGAAGGATATTTGGGCTTTTTAAGGTGTGCCCATGTGAATTATCAATGATTTTGCGCATCATATTAAATTCGGGATGGCCCAACTAGTCATGCCAAATGATAAAATCATTGAAGTTAGTAAACCTTTTGTTTACAACGACGGCATGTGATTCAACTTTACTTATACTTGTATAGTACAACCCAAAAGAAAATGCAGGTAATTTTTCATGCACAATTTTCTTCTCTACATTAATTGTAGTAATGTAAATGTATTCAACCTTCCCTTCATTAGTCGTCTCAACGTGATAGCCGTTTTGGCGAATAACTTTGAAACTTAATAAGTTTTTTTGAGACTTACTACAATAAAATGCATTATCAATGTCCAATACTGTCCCTCCAGGTAGTAATAAGGTCCCTCTTCCAGAGCCCTCAATTAATTTTGTACTACCTGATATTGTGTTGACATGTCATTTTCATAACGAAATTAGAAAAGTATTTCTTTTCTTTTAATATTGTATGTGTTGTAGCACTATCAAGAAGGCATACATCTTCATTACTCATCTTGAATCCAACTAACAACTAGGAATTTCTACTAATTTTCATTAAAATAAAAAATACATTAAAAGAAGTACAAAATAAAACTAACAACGGAAATTTAAACACTTCAACATGAAGAACATGATAACTAAAAGCAAATAAGTAAAATATTAACAGTCTTCATTCCCCAGCTAAAAGATCAAACATCAGTTTCGATCTCCAAAGAAGTCATCAACTTCCATATGAGTAAAGTCACCAAGGCCATAAAAAACATCATCCTTTAAAGCCAAATTTTCTCCAATATCCTTATCATACTTATGAGATGTTCCTGGCTTATTATCATCTTTAAGATTCATATGTGACTTAGCTCGAGCATTGAAAGAGGAAGCACCACTTTTATTTCCTTTCCTTTTAAAGGAATTTTGGTAGAGCTTAACAAAATGTTCATGTGTGCGACATTGATTCTTCCAATGGACTTTCATGCCACAACGATGACAATTACTTTTTGAGGGGTTATTTTGAGAGCTCATGTTGCTCTCCCTTTTATTATGACCACCACCTCGACGATTGGTGTATCGCCTCTTATCTTTGACACGTTCCCGTGCATTATTATAGCCCCGATGATCATCTCTTTTTACTTCAGATTGATCACGTGTTTCCACCACATTTGCCTCCGATAATGGAGCAGCTCCAGTAGAACGAGCTTCATGATTTTTCATTAAAAGAGCATTATGGTTCTCAGCCACCAAAGACATGAGATTAATTCTGAATATTTCTGAAAACTCTTTTCACGATATTGCTGCTGCAATATCACATTTGAGTCATGGAAAGTAGTAAGTGTCTTTTTCAACATGTCCTCATCTTTTATAGTCTCCCCGCATAATTTTAATTGGGAGGTTATCCTGAATACAACCGAGTTGTATTCAATTACGGTCTTAAAATCTTGAAACTGTAAATGCATCCACTCATAACGAGCTCTTGACAACACTGTTGCCTTTAGGTGGTCATATCTCCCCTTAAAATCAGTCCACAATTCAAGTGGATCTTTTACCGTCACATATTCAATCTTCAGGCCCTCGTCAAGATGATGACGAATGAAAATCATAGCCTTCGCCTTATCTTGGCTCGATGCTTCATTTCCCTGAGTAATGGTGGCATCTAGACCTTTAGCAGCTAAGTGAATCTCAACATCGAGTAACAATGAAAGATAATTAAATTCTTTTCGAAAATATCTAATGCTACAAACTCAAGTTTGGATAAATTCGACATAATGAGATTATATGAGAACATGTGAATTAAATAAAAATATTTATATAATACCTTCGCAAGTAGAACCTTCGTGTTGATAACATATTATAAAAGAAAACTCAGAATATTATAATAATAAGAAGAAGACAAGAAGTATAAGATAGAGCGGAGAAAATTTCTTATTCAAGTGTGTCTTCCAAACGGTGAGTAATTCTCTATTTATAGTGTTGAAATATTACTCCAAAAGTCATCTTATTAATAGATAAATAGTTATCTTGAAAGTTCTTATTACCTTGGAAGCACCTATACATGAATACATTTAATATTGGATAAATCTAATGGATAATTCACATATACTATACAATGGATTTACAACAATTATGAAATATAATCCAAGTGTAATCAGTCAATTTTATTTCCTATTGTATCATAATCACAAATGTGAAAGTAAACATGAAATTCGAGAATTATATCCCATCTCAATTAGGACACCTTTTTTAAAAATAAATATATTTATTTTTATATTGATTTTAGTACACTATACATAATTTGCACATATACGAATATTGATGCTAATCATTAAAATTTATTTATTTGTTGTTTAAATATGCCACGGTTTGTAGAAACTAGACCACATCTAACAAGATAGAGAAGAAGATGTTGGATCTCACCATCCGAATAAATTAATTAATTTATGTAATGATTATTTTAATTTTTAACCTAATATTAATTTATTTAACTTTTACAAGACATTATTTTTTCACGACATAACCTTTAAACAAAAAAAAAAGAGTGTACACATATCATTAGAAATCAGTCTAAGTATATTTTTTTTATAAAATTGTTTATACGTATTCAATTTCTTATATGTATTCAATTGTGTATATGAAGTGTTTGTATTTGATGTGTTATATGTATTCAACTGATTTTATATATGAAGTGTTTGTATTTGAAATATTATATATATTCAATTGATTTTATATATGAAATTTTTGTATATGAAATGTTTGTCTCTGAAGTGTTATAACTTCTTATACACATACAATTCATGTATTATATAACTCTGTGTAAGACATATTTTTTCTAAAAATTATTCGCTCTATAACGTAGCCTATGTAACAGTTTGCATAATCCCATTTTCCAGAATGAATTATCAAAATATCAATGGAAGACATTCATATACATACAGAATTAATTATGTATTCATATACAAACAAGAATTCAAAAATATACAAACACACATTCAACATACAACTTTTCCTGTATACATATACAAAACATACAAGTCAACAAACAAATTATACAAATCCACAGATCAAATTTGTCAATTATACAACTACAAACGTAATTAATTAACTAATACAAACAACTTTTTCACATAATTTACACTTAACAATCAATGATAGACATACAAACACTAATCTCATCAAGTCTAATTATGCACATTATACAAACAAAAACTTATATGATTCTACAAATAATGTAAAATTATAGATATACAAAACATACAAATCTATAAACAATCATCGATGAATATATTTATACAATTACAAACGTATACAACATAAACTACATAATAAATAATACAATTGATTTCAGCTTTTATACATTTATGTACTCAAATTGTTGACATCAACTCATCTCTCTAAATCAATCCAAATGCAATTGAAAACATATTCTTTAACCAAAACTCCAATAATCAATAGAGTAATTTACAATCACGGATAAAAGATAGTTGATTTTTGATCTATTAGAATATAATTGCAAATAACTGTTCGAATGAAACTCCAATTATTAAAGGAGAATTTATACAATTACAAATATAAATCAATTCAATTGCTTTGTTTTTTCAAGTTCTTTCATCTAAGTGACTGCAAATCAAATACAAATTTTCGCACGAAAATTCGACATAAGTGAAATCCAATACATGTATTACTTGCTTGCTTGTATAATGATGAAATTATTTGAATTTTTGTTTGGGTAATTATAACATGAAATCCGAGTGCTGTTCGTATGAATAAGTCCTATTTGGATCGGTAAAGAGATATAATCGTGTCAGTTAAGTGATTGTTTTCCTTTCCACAATCAAAATTACAGCCCTTCCATTTAAAATATAGCTAATAGCTAGTAATTATCAAATTATAGCTATGTAGCGTGATTATTTTATTTTGAATGGCTATATAGTGAAATCCCTATTTTTATTGACATAAGACGCAATACAAGTATAAATTGAATGCTGTGAATTGAGCTCTCTTAAATTTCCGTTTCTTTATCCCTTTGCAATTTTGAAAAGTATAATCATATCCACTTTACACAAGTACTTAATAACCTCTTCTTGAGTCAGTTTTGCAATCCTTTAACAAAGATGTCCAGAATTGGGCAACCCAATTTTTACCAGCAGCCAGATAGTTCTAAACTCTAATTATATTTCCTTAAGAGTTCAGACAGATTTTACATTGTTCCTGTTCTCGCGAAATGGTGCATCCCTCAAGAAACTATTTTGCTTACGAAGCACAGAAATAAGAAGTTAATGTGCCAACATCTAGATAAAAACACCACGATCCAAATTAGTTTTCGCTAAACATCACAGGCATCAAAGAGAAGAACAAAGGATTAGTTCCCAGAAGTAGAAGAACCGTCTGCTTTGTTATCTGTAATATGTACACACTCCACTGCTCGTAAAGGTGGAGGCTCATTAAACTTCAGTACGTAGGCAGTGAAATGAACAGACTGCAACGGCATTATAACTTGAGCATCTAAATACGCATTGCAGGAGAAACACCATACTGATAGATCACTGCTCCAGAATTAAAAAAAAAGGAAATCCATAAACACGTGTATCTTCAGCTCAAAGATGCGACAAATAAAATGATGAAAGATATTAACGTCTTGTATCACAAATGTTACCTAAAGCTGAGGGCTAAAGAGTGATCAGTCAGCTTGTGATGCTCGAGCATGTGCTTATTAACAAATCGACTGCAAAGAACCTCCTTGCAGCACAAACATAACCAGTTCTCTGCTGGATGTTGGCACCTTCAAAAAGTTTTTTACACAACGTCACCAAATTCTTTTCCTTCCAATAAGAAATATAATAACAATTTACAGCTAATTCTCACAGGTATGGTAGGTTTAATAACGAAGTCAAGGAAAGTAAATTAAAACCAGTCCTTCCTAGTCTTGAATAACTAGAAATAAATATGGGTAGAAGTGTATCAGATCGCTAAATGTCTATGTGATATCTGAAAACCAATGCAATGAATGGACTATTAATTCCAACATACATACTTAGAAACTGCGGAACTGAGAGTGGACATACAGTAATGCGTATGAAATAACGGGATGCGAAAAATACAATTAAGAACCAAAAGGATATTGCTGTACAAAGTATACATTTTCTTCTTAAAAGATAAAGAGAAAGAAGCACTCTAAATATGTTTATTCAACCTTGAAAATCAGTCCATTCTTCTACTCTTTCATGTCTTTTAACTTCTCAAATTGAAACTTGCTAACTAAGTTGCTCGGGCTCACCAAAAATGTTGTTGCACCTGTGTCGGATCCTTCAAAAATGCATTACTTTTGAAGGATCCAACACACGCCCGATGACATTTCTGATGAGTCCGGGCAACATAGCTTCCTAACACTTCTTACATTCTCTATTCCTTATATTTGGTGTAAATTAATAACATCACCACAAAAAGAGAGGTAAGGTCCTTGATGCAAAGGAGTGCTCAGTGCCTACTATGGGGTGCTTGATAGGGGAAAAAAAATACCGTAATTGTTAAACATGATTGTTAATCCGTGATACTTTAATCTAGAAACAAGTGTTGAATAGCTAAACATTGGAAGTCTAATAGAAATAAAAATGCTTATCAGACTACTTATTGCATAAAACAAGTAACACAAATTAATATCATTACAAGCACAAAAAGAAGGAAATAAAATGAAACAAACACAAATGTATCACTTAACAACTTAGTGCGACAAGAAGTGCAGTAATACCATACAATATAATATGATATGCACGGGTCTTTAGGAGTTTGCGGAGGAGAAGAAAATATAGGGTCATAATGAGATGAACCTGTTGCAAGGAGTATCAGGAGTTGGAATATGGGTGAGATCAGAGGACAAAGAAGCCAGGTGATCACAGTGACTTTTGGCCTCAACCCAACCTGATTCGGACCCGTATAGCATCAGTACCTCATCTTCTTCTTCATTAGCAGGAAGTGAAGACGATGAAGAAGTTCCAGTTGCCATGGATCTGGATTGACGAATTACAATTATGTTAGCCACATTTGACAAATTTAAGTAAGGGATCTTACAAAGTCACAGCTTAGCTTTTCATAAGCTATAGTACACTTTGAAATGCTATTTGATGAAATCTGAACATGGAATACATGAGTTGGAAAAGAAGACAGAGAAATTATCAATCAGTTGTTTGAATCTTTTTAGGGAAACATAGAATAAAGCATTGTAACACAGCAGCAGACCTCAGCAAAGTAAAGTTAAGCACTCTAAAACAAGTAAAGTGAAACAAGCAAGAAAAATATACGACACCAAAAGATATAAGAAAGATATGATATCGGTTCTGGTAAAATAGAAAGAGTAAATGCAACAAAAGTTGAACACAAGATAAAGAAACAAAAAGGTAAAGAAGAGATCAAGAATTTGAAAGGTATTTATAGATTTAAACTCAAATACAAAAGCATTATGGCTCATTCAAGGTGTCTGAAACCCATTAAAGGACCTATTAGGTCAAAGATGTCCAAAAAAGTTATTTAATCACTTGATGTGTCATTTTTTACAACGAAAACACCCTGACTTGCATGTGCCTCCGCGCCTGCAAGTAGACTGTTTCCGAAGGACCCTCAGCATGAGAGTATAACATATCAAAATAATGAAAAAACAAAGCAAGCAACTAACACGGAAACAGTAACAACTACAAAATAATGCAATAACCTAAAATAGTGTAATCAAAAGCAAGACACAATAAGGAAAAAGATTACTTGCCATGATGCCAACAAACATGATAAGTAACGATACCAACTAGATATATGAAACAGGGTCATCCATTTAAATTCTTCAATAGAAAGGTAAATTTCTCCAAATCAACAATTGGTTTGGGTTCTATCAGCTACAATCCACTATATACATACAGAATTTCAAGCTCAATTCACTCTGACACAAAAACTACTACTTAACAAACAAATTAGCGAGGATACTTAAAAAGAATTTCGCAAAAACGATTTTGTTGAAAAGTAATTAGGGATTTCAATACCTGAAGGAATTACAGGGACGAAGTTGAAATGGGGATCCACTCCCTTTAGTACTTCCTAACATCAATCAATGGAGTCATAGGGTAACTAATAGTAACTTTTAAACTCCCCTATTTTTTTCCAAATAATAATTTTTTGATTAGTAAATCTTTATTTTACTTCCATTCTAATAACTTTATTTTTTTATTCATTATTTTCATGAAAATTTATGATATTTGTTACTATTATTTTATATGTATGACCTGTATTATTAATTAAAACGGTACTCATAGTTGATTTATTTTAAATGTTAAATTGAGATTAAGAAGAGACAAAAGATTATTTCCTACTTATTTGTTAGTTGAAGTGGTTTTTAAAAGAAAAAAAGCAAAAATAGAGCTCTTTAAAACTAATATTTTTAGTAGGAAAAGAATATATTAATATATTATTATGCAAAAGACATTTTTGACATATTAAGTAACAACAGGGGTATTTCCAGCTAAACAATTATCAATAGGGATAATTTATTGACCAAATTATTAACGATAAAGATATTTTTGAATCAAATATTAATTAAGGATTTTTTTTATTCAATTTACGTAGTTTAACATTTTCTTTATTCTTTTCTTATTAAAGAAATAACAGAAAATCAAAATGATATATATCATTAATAAATATATGCGCGAAAACAATATGTTTGTCTTGTAATCTAAGAATAGTCTTAGCAGATAGCTCTAGATGTATGTCAGGATTCATATCGTAATAACTCTCATAGTCTTTTTTTACTTCATATTTTTATTGTTTCGCTCTTTTTTCACAACTTTATTATGACATATTTGGCTTGTATGGTACGATTCCTCATGTTATTAAACATTATCAGATAAGTTTTTATTTTGGGAAGTTGGAATAATGACCAAAGTCATCATTTATGGAAGATGAGCTCGAAATTGAATTCTAACAACTCAGCTAATTTTGAAATGCAAGTTAGACCTTTAGTTTGGGTCCCAATGCATTTGGATGAGTTTTAAATCATTACACGAAAGTTTGAGGATTTCTATTTCTTTTCTAACTTCAATGTTGACCTCTATCAACATTTGGTCAAGATAACCTCAGATAGGTTTTTTTGATTATTTTAGTAGGTTCGGGATGCTGTTTATACTCTAATAGTATATTTAATTTGTGTTCAGAGGAATTTTAAACAAATTTTTAGCGTCCAATCAAAAAAATTGAGAAGTTGGTTAAACTACAAGTTTTTCTAATCTAGTGCAAGTTGATTCCTTCTTTACATTCGTGAATAAAGAGGGGATGGGGTGGTTCTTGGGTGATGGGTCATCGTGATTACGAAGGTAAGCTCATAATTTGAAGGGTTGAATGTTCAAGTTAGGTCCAGTTGAGTTTTGTTTCGCTTTCTTAAAGGGGTTTTGACATTCTGAATGACAGGCTGGGTTGGTAGGTCGCAATAATGATGAGTCACAATTGTGAAGAACAATTATGAACTTAAATTCTATTTTGAACGATAACTCCATAACTCGATTTTGGGAGCTTGAAAACACATTTTCGGACATTTCAAAAGCAAAGTTCTGAGATTTCTTCATTGAATATGTTTTTAAATCATTATTTACACATTACTCAATACTTTATTGATGTTTCATCTTTAAATTCTTGATTTAAATCAGAAAAATTAAAAAAATAAGCAAAAGTTATGAAATCAAATTTAAATAATTTGAAGGTCAATTTGAACTGTCAAAATATTATTTAAGTTTCTTACGTGATGGAAATTGAAAGCATGATTCTAAAATAAAATTCTCGTTTGTTTTGTCGAACTGATAAAAAACTTTCATTATCAAAATGTCTCAAACAAGTATGTCAAATTGACACTATTTTTCGTTCTTGCTAATTCGAAAAGCCAAGCAATAATTGCAATGATATCACAAGATCTATCATCTTTTTTGACATTTTGTCAAACAGGTTTCTCAACAAATTCTTCTCATTCGGGAGGACGAAAAAGTTTAAAGGCATGATATATGTCATCAATCAGAAAGTTAGTGAATCGTTGCCTCATGAATGAGAACGATATAATCTATTTGACGGATTGTATCAATCATATAAAGCCCAAAGAGCTTATTAAGCACAACTTTGTTTAAGGTTTGTGTCACGCCCCAAACTCGAGGGTAGCAACTGGTCATGATGTCAAAACGTAGGCATGAGTTGACCCTGCTGAACTACTTGCTAATAGCGCATGACAAGCACATGCAATCCAAAAAATAAACAACTATACCTCTACTTAAAAATAAACTTTTGTATTAGGATTTTGCCCTGTTTTTTCTACCTTTTTGAAGTTTATTTTTTCCTAAAAGAAAAGACAAAACATTAGCATAAATATTTTTTTGAATGAAAAACATTTTTTTTTCTTCTATATTAAGTTTATTCTTTATTTTGAAGAAAAAATTAAAAATCTATAAATTGAAGATTCTTATTCTCATAGCATAACATGATAGTATCCACAATGTAGATATTTAGAAAGTTTTGTTTATGGGGGGTTTACCCCTCTACAATTTTTATGTTTTTTATTAGCTTTAATTATGTAGTCAATTGGTCATTTTAATAATAATATTATGGCTTTTAGTATAGTTGTATGTGTCGTCTAATTTATCTGCATATGATTTGCAATTGTAAACTTACTCATGATGTTCTAATCACTTTCGAATCCAATACCTTGACCGGTGAAACCCTAGTCAACAACTTTACAAAAGAAAATAGCTACTCCCAACCATTTATAAAAAATCACAAACAACTAGCACAAACTTATGTTTGCGCCTTAGAGGACATCATGGTAACTAAGAAAATATAAAGTATAGCTTACATAACTCATTGTATAAAAAGTAAATTACATTTTATCTCTATTTTTTTTTAATTACAATAATCCCTTAAAATTTGTATCTTTTGAATACATTAAAGAGTATCTCAGATACATTATAACAGAAATCGGATACATAATATGTAACTCGGATACATTAAAAACTAGTTCTGATACATCATAAAATAAATCGAATACATAATATGTAGCTCGAATATATTAAATACTAGCTCAAATACATTAAATACATTAGGAGAGAAATAAGGAATTTTAGAGTTTTTTAAAAATAGAAGGGGATATTGGAAATAAGAAAAAACATAAGACGTGTATTTTAGTAATTTTTTTCTTATTTTTAAACAAATACAAAATTTTATACTGCCAAATATTTAGAAAAGAAATAATCGTAAATTCAAATGCATTAATCTTAATGAAATTAAATGAGTTGTAAGTTTGTTTATTTTTAGGTTTGAATTTTATCATTCAAATCTTAACTATCATGTATTTTTCTCGCGTTACAACCACTTAATGTTAATGAGTTTGATAAAATTCAAATGATTAAAATTTATAATAAAGTATTTATATCATCAAGATGTCTACTTAAAAATAATTAAATTGTATAAAGATGTAAAGTCCTCCAATTTTATTTATTGTCAGTGCCCACCAGAATCAATTACTATCACTACCCACATCCACATTCACAATCATGATATAAATCATTATAATCAACTATTATCATCGCTAGCCACTAATTCAATCATGAACGATCACTACTATAACAATCAACAATCACTGCTGAAAATCCCCACAATAGATCTCTACTATGTACCGTCAACCATTGATATAATTCATCATAACTATTATCTATCACTACCAGTCCACCATAACTATCATCCTACACCATCGACCGCTATAATCAACCACCACCATCAAGTGGTCACTAGTCATAACTTCACCATTCCTGACACTCAGAAACACAACAACCACCACCATATATTTTTTAAAAATATAACTTTAAATTAATTGAGTTCTATATTTAATCTTTAATTAAGTAACCCCATTTTTGTTGTTGTTGTATTTAATCTCAAGTAAAAACAAATTTTATATATTCAGATATTGAAAAGAACAATACTAATTATTTAATATTCAGATCATAATACAACATTTTTATAATTCAGATGTGTATTCAAATTTAAACACCTAAATCTTAATACACATTTAAATTTAGATATAGAATGAAAACAAATAAGAGCTATTTTTTGTCTTTTTGACATGGTAAAGTCATTTAAGGAAAACTAAGTCTAGGAGGAAAAAGGAAAGAAATAATCCCCAGTAAAGAAAATACCCACCATTACTAGTGACACTACATTTTCTGGTACTAACTTAGGATTAAGAAACTGAATATCTTCCTTTTCTTGAAGGTGTGTACTTAGCTTCTTCTAAGCTGTCAGGTGAATCTGAGCCACTATTTTCCCCTTGTTTCCTCCTGCCTTTGCTTGACCAAATTTTTGTAAATATCTTCTTTGATGAAAGTATACTTTTCATTCTACCATTGGTAGCCTTGTCAACGTGACGTTTGGTATCACCATTTAGTCCTCCATTTGCCAATCTTAAGGCTGCCAACTCCTCTTTCAAAGCCCTCAGTTCTTCTGCAGAGGCTGTAACCTCCGAATTCTCTGTATTTGTTATCGCTGACCTTGAGCTCCCATATGAAGCACTAGTGAGGTTTCTAATAGCTTTGGGAAGATCCGGAGTGCTACTCCCCGATGATGCATTGGCCCTGACTTGCTCAAAGAAGAGAACTTGTACGACAACACGTGATGGAAGTCTGTCATTTTGCACAGCATGTGTACATGCATCAACTGAGAGCTTCTTGCAATCCATCAAACAGCAAATTCTCTTTCTGTCATTCTTGCTGATCCCAGGGTGCTCCTACAACATCACAAGAAGATCAATAAGTAAATTTACTAACATTCATTAGTTGCTAGTAAGAACTTTCTGCACTAGTTTCCACTACAACTAATGTATGTGACACTGACTATTTTACGAGGTCATACGTATTACTTGAATGACGTTACAGTAATGCCATTTCTTTTGTAATCGAAAAAGTTCCATAGATAGTTCAAAAGATTCTCACCTTGAGGTATATATCAATTGCTCGATAAAGGCTGTCATGACTAGGGCGAGGGAAGTCTGTTACCATCTCTGCTAGACCAACAAATATTGCCAAAGGGAGATTACGATCCTTGGCAATTTCTGTAAGGTATCCATCTACTAGCTTCGCCACCATAAGCTTTGAAGCTTCTGATAAAACCCCTGGAATTTCGTTACCATCTTCCGACTGAGTTTTCAAATCCTCGTTATGCATCACAAAGTTCTCTAGTATCTTGTGGAAGACATGGACATCATACATTGTCGCTTCCCCATCTGTAGCTCGAATGAGAAGAGCATTAACAGACGCCTCCTCCAGTTGCTGTCCTATTCTTTTTAAAAGCTCTGCCTTTACCTTTTCTCCAGAATCTACGGAAATGGATGCTTTAAGCAATTTCAACAAGAAACTACAAGAGACACTACCTTTTTCAGCAGGCAATAGACATACAACCGTATCCAATATTGAGCGCGATCTGGACACATCACTGAACTGGCAAACACCCTTCCTAAAGCCCGGGAACCTTCTCAAAGTATAAGCTTTAATAGATTCTCCAATCACTTCGGAGGAAACAATCCCTTTGTTCTTTATGTTGACCATAACCCGTTTATAAAGATCTATTTCAAGCTCACATAAGTCATCAACCCACCAATCATTTGGCACGACACGGCTTCTAAGTCCATTCGAGTTAGGACCATTTCCATTTTCCTCTGGTATCTTGGTCCGGTTATAGGTATAAGACCAATCAACCTTGTGAACATCAATAGACGTCTTGGATGCTATAGCATCAGTACAGTGGCTGATCAACTTCACTTCCTCACACAGAGGTAACCTAGATTTAGTGGTCTGAAGAAATATTATCGAATCTTTCCAGCTTCGGAAAATGGTCGAGTGTAAGAAAACATCAATCTTGTAAATAAGATTTCCTTTCTCAACAGTCTCATCCATTCCAAGATACTCTGCAGCGCACCTTGCTGCTATGACATTATAAGCATTCAGTGTAACTGTCATACCGTAACAAAACTTGACACACATTTCAAACGCAGTAGGTCCTCCCGGAACGTCATGAATGTGAACTTCATCACTATCTCCTTCACTTGAGTTTGTAACCATCTTTTGCAAACGAGCACTCTTCGACAGAAGAGGGAACTGCAATTTTCACCGATTTCAAGTATCAGGAAATACTAAACAAACACATCCTTTTCATTCATTTCTTAAGACAGCAAGCAGAACATCGAAAATAAAATCTCGAACAGAAGAAGGTAACATATATTAATTGCAGATAGTTGTACCTTATGCAGATGAAACTTCACGTCTCCTACACTAACAACGATATCAGAATCCAACTCTGAAGCAGCATATCTGCATAAACGAAAATTTTATTGATGAAGACTTGTTTAAACAGAGAAAAAACACAAACATTCACCAGGTCTATTGTGAGTGATGAAAAGACATAGATAGATGCACTTCACAGATATGGCCTAACCAACATCTTAACAGATATTGTCTGTTCTGAGCCTAGACCCCCACGACTCCAAAACACAATATTAGTTTGTAAGGCCAACTTACTTATATACTCGACATCCCTCCTATGTTTTGTTATCGATAAGAGACTTCTTATCCTAAATTGGGGCGTTACACAGGCTCTAAGAAGGTAATTCATATGGAAAAATGAAACCATTAAAATACAACTAACCAATTGGAATGAGAGATTTTTAATGACGGAATTAAAGTACATTAACCCTACTAAAGAGTTAATCTATTGGGGAAAAAACCCATCCATATACTCAGGTACACAACAATATACCACAAGTGGAGTTTGGTATGTACACAACCTTACCTCTCCCTCGTGAAAGTTGTTACGCTAAAGCATATCAAAAACAGTATGAAAAAAGAAAATAGAAAACCTAGCTTCACACAAACATAGCATGATTGACACAAGATAAATTTAAAAGGGGATATAAGCAAGTAAATTAAATGTGTGTTAATACAACACCAAAAACGTTTTTTTTCCACAATTAAATAACTACTCTGAATTATCATAACAAGAAAAAAGTGGTGAATAAAACTTTGAAGAATTAACCACATGATCTGACCTGATATTTTTCCCATCTGCCTGAAATGTATCAGGTTTGGATCCAAGTTTCATGAACTTCATTTTGGGCAATTTAATCTGTTCCTAAACTAGCTTATGTTCATAACCTTATATCCCCAATGACCAAAATACTCAGATATGGAGAATGAAGGAAAATTAACAGGATCTCAAATATGAGTAGGATATATGTATATAGGCATAATATATAATGCCTTTTAAGCTTCTGAGCAAGTAAATACATGCGTCCTACGTAGCATAACACACCTCGAACGTCAATATGTGATATAGGATGCCAGGTAAGACGTAAAGGAACATGTGTACATATTTGTTAAATTTTATATGTACAAGTTTAATGTCTACTCGTAAACATTCAAAATTATTGAATATAAATAGAAACCAAATTAAAGAGCACACATATGTATTATATATTTCTTTTGTCTCAATTTATATGATTTACTTTCCATTTCAATTAGTTTAAAACAACGACACAAATTAAATAATAATTTAATTTTAAATATTTATTATATTGTAAATAAAATAACTCATATTCATACAAATATCTATTACTTATTTTATTTCAAATCACAAATTTTATTTAACTTTTTATTTTAAAATTCCTTCCTTCTTTAGGAGCATAGGAATACTTCATAACCCCAAATCTTGTCAGAAAGAAACTATGTGAGAGAGGAAATGGTTAAGTGAAGAAATTGTTCCCTTGGTTGGCTGCAAAGCCCATAGACCCCGGGGGCAACCACTTACCATAGGAGACATAACCAACTCATTAAATTATTCTCTATAAATGTAAGTAATGATACATAAATATGTCTTTTAATTTAATTTTATATAATATTTATATTTTTTTTAATTTTGAAAGTATACAAATAGATATTTAAATTTAGAAATAAGACACAAATATTCTCTAGTTAAAACTGAAATTTTAGAGATGCACTAAAACTAAATTAAGAACTTATTACCACCCCAAAATTATTTAAACATTTCTCACACGCGTCAATTATGTGGAGTCACCGTGTGCGCCACATAAGTCAAAAGATGAATGAAATTAAAAAAAAATGAGTTCAGGGGATTATAGAACATTAATTTAGTTAAATGTGTCTCTAAAATTAAAGTTATAGTCTAGAGGGTAGTTGTATCTTATTGCTTAAACTTATATAAAGTTAAATAAATAAACACATGCGTCATGTGGGAGATCCTATATGGTAATTTGCATCTTACGTGGTGTGTTATATATATTATGTCATGTAAAACTCATATATTTGCTTATTCAAATTTGTATAACTTAAATTGCCTAATTATGCGTGTTGTTCATCTTGTATTCCAAACATACTTAGAACAAAACTTTGAACATCTTTGTAAGAAACACAAAGTTTAAGAATATTTTCACAACTAGAAAATTAAAACTAGTAGCAAAACTAGAATAAAAAACAGATTTAAAAAAATTATACGAAATATTTTTCTTAAAGAAGAATTGTTGTTAATATGAGTCTAAAGAATCTTACTGATTCCAAAAAACTTTGCAGAAGCACGAAGTTACCAAGTTTAATGAACCAATGAAGAACAAAAGAATAAAAGAACTGAAATTAATTCACAAATCTAATATTTGTAAAACACGTACCGGAATTTGGAAAATTTTTAATAGGAAAAAGATCAAGTCCACTGAACTCACAGTGTCCCCTTAAGGAAATTATTCCCCTCCAGTATCCGAGGTTTGATTTGGAATATGACCTCACAGGGTAAAATGATCTCAATCACCAGAGTATAGATACCAAAAACTCCGGTGTCAGCGAACCACTCAACGCAGTAAAATACACTTAGAATACTAGATTTAGTAGTTGAAGAAGAAGTCCATGAATTCTAAATTAAAATGAGAGGAAATCCCTCAATTTATATAAAACAAAGGGTAGTGCGAAAAAGTTCTTGTTGTGCCTTACTGAAATACAAACATTTGAAAAAGTCACAATCTTTCAGAAAGGTCGTCACCTTTCATAAAAGTCACAAGTTTCTATAAAAGTCACAACTTTTCGTAAAAGTCGCAATTTTTCATAAAAATCACAACTCTTCATAAAAGTAACAACTCTTCATTTACATTCACACCTTTTTAAAATCCAACAATGCACACCCAAATTAAAATACATAAATATGAAATCAAATTAAATTAAACGACAAATTTATATATTATGTCTAAATATAATCTAATAACGTCAAAAAAAAAGTAAATATATTGTTCATCTAAAGTTGGGAGCTTGCCAATATAACACCATCTTAGTATGAGTTCAAAGGAGGCACCAAAAAGGTAGACAAAAAGGATCTATAAAAATAAAGGAAATTTATATAATGGACATTATTCAAAGGAACTAGTAAAAGAGGATCTAGCAGACAAAAGAATCATCTCAAAAAACAGAAATCAAGATAGTTAATTAAATATCAACAACTAAAAGCCTCATCATGCCAGGGTATCCAAGAAAATCAAAATGCAGCCTCTCTGATCTCTTTACATATAATTATATTTTACATAAAAGTAAATTAACATGATATATATTCATGGGTAATAATATAGTGACAATACTCCCTCCCTTCCAAAACTGGGATACTGCATAAATACGTCATTCATTTATTTTCACTTCATATTTACGTCTTTTAATTTTGGATATACACAAATAGATATTTAAATTTGTATAAAGTTAAATAAGTAGACAAATGAGTATACACGTAGAACACATATTGGCATGTAGGATGTCACACAGTATGTGTGTGTCGATTTATTGAATTTTATAATAATTAAAGTGTCTTACTTATGCACACTCAAAGCTAAAGGATATAAATATGATCTGAGACCAAATTAAAAAACATATTTTTACCTTGAAAATAAATTAATAATCTCTGAATTTTTTTTATTGATGACATGAATAAAAGAAGAATTAATCAATATTATCCTTTTATTCTTCCCAAACTATTTTTAAATGTAAAACTAAAGATAGGTGAAAACTTTATTAAAGAGAAGAATAATTTTGGAGAAAAATAATTAATACATCATTAAATTTTGAAAAATTCTTTCACATTGAGTCATAGAAACAAATCATAAATTTATTTGTTCAGACTGAAGTGAGTATTAACAGATTAAAAAACTTATGATACAGTGTAAATCAATGCATATAATTAAAATCTACTGATTGGCCTAGGAGCTATCACATTATATATTATTAATGGTCTATTTGACCTTAGCTTGTATCAATAGAGAAAAACAAGTTTAAGAAGGCAGTTCTCATTTGAGATATTAATTAATCATTCAACTTAATGTTTAAAATGCAAAGTTTAGAGGAATAACATCAAATTAAAGACCCACGTGCATAAAGTCTGTAAACCAAACCCATGCAAAGTTGCAAACCAAAAAAGCTACATTAATAATGTATTATGTGAGCATCAAGAATGAGTTGTATCCCATTTTCTGCAATTTGAGGCAACTCACAAAAACATACAAGCCCAAAACCCAATATTATCACTTTGGAACCACTTTTTGGTATCAGAATATTTTTTTTTATAAGACGCAAAGTATATATCGATTGACATTTTATTAACATATATATTTTAACTAAACAAAAATTTCATTATCCTTGATTATTTCTTTTGTGATTTTGAAATTCTAAAAACACACCTTACTTATCATCTATGATCGAATTCTCAACTATATATATTCTATTTTTATAGGGTTTAATTACGCTATAAAAAATTCCCTTGTTTCTTTTAATATTCTGTGTTGACGTGGAGTCAAATACAAAAAATACCTCAAAGGTTCTAACCAATACGTGACCACATGTTAGCCAAAGTTGATTTTCAACAACTTACAAAAATAAAATCATTGTTCTCCTTTTCTCTTCTTTTTTTTCTTCTTGAAATTCAACAAAAAAAATTAGTCAAACTGCACTAATCAAACTCAAATTTAAATTACCGCTTCACAATAATATCATGCAAGGGTTAACGTTTTAATTGATTTTGAAACAAATTCATCTAGTGAATTATTTTTGAAAATATACAAAATACATGATGTGAACTATAATATTCATCTTCAATTTTAATTTTACCTTATAAGTTCTTGAATGTTATATATTTTCTTTTTCAAATTTATGAACCTATAAATATAATTAAGACTCAAGTAATAATTCTTAAATTATGATCGAAATTTTGGAGACACATCTTAACTAAATTAAGGTTTTAATACTTTCCCACATTCAATCTTTTATATTTTTGTACACTTTTTTACTTATGTGGTAACTTCGTGACTCCACATAATTGAGGCGTGTGTGTCACGACCCAAAATGATCTCGTGAGTGGCACCCACCTTTATCCTACTAGGTGAGCGAACCAACAAATCTAAACTCCAACATTTACCAATAGCTCAACTGTAATTAATAAAATAATGCGGAAGACCCAAAACTCTGATTTAAGGTAACTAAGTAAATAAGCTTCTAAGTTTACACTTATCATCCCCAAAATCTGGAAGTCATCATCACAAGAACATCTATCTTCAAATTACAAAGTCTAAGAGTTTTTAAGAAAACAAATAAGTAAGAAAATGGTCCATGTCCGAAATTCAAAGACATCAAGACTTGAAGAAGAAGATCCAGTCCAAGCTAGAAGCGTTAGCTCACCCTGAAATCCGATGTAATGAAGACTGGCTAGAATTGAGGGCGAGTCGAAGACGATGGCACACTTGCTGCACTCCACAAAATAACAAAGAAGAAAATACAAGTAGGGGGTCAGTACAAGGAACACGTACTGAGTAGGTATCATCGGCCAACTCAAAATAGAAAACAATATGTACCGAATAATAATATACAGTCAACCACAATACTTAACAGATGACAAGCAACAAATACATAAGTCATTGACAACAACACCATAATAAGTACACCATCAATCACAATATCAAGCACACCTTTGAGGACTCATGCCTCCACACCATACTCATTTGGGAAAATAGTTTCTTTGAATTTGAGTAAAATAATATAATTTAAGATTCTTTTCAATTAAAAATACCGTGTCGGAACGTGACACTCCGATCCAAAATACCGTGTCGGAACGTGACACTCCGATCCAAAAATACCGTGTCGGAACGTGACACTCCGATCCAAAAATACCGTGTCGGAACGTGACACTCCGATCCAAAAATACCGTGTCGGAACGTGACACTCCGATCCAAAAATACCGTGTCGGAACGTGACACTCCGATCCAAAAATACCGTGTCGGAACGTGACACTCCGATCCAAAAATACCGTGTCGGAACGTGACACTCCGATCCAAAAATACCGTGTCGGAACGTGACACTCCGATCCAAAAATACCGTGTCGGAACGTGACACTCCGATCCAAAATGTATTTAATTTATTAAAACTGTTTTCAAATCATTTTATTTCCATCAAGCCTTCTTTATTCAAGGCATCACTTCAAAAGAGAGTTTTACCTACCTCCACCGAAGAACCGAAATCAAGCAAGCTACCTCTCCAATGCCTTTGCCTTCCTTATTGCCTAAGAACCCTTTTCAATTGAAGATACCAAGTTTTATGTTGTTCCTCTGCAGGTGAGTTTTCTTTTCTTTCCCCCTTGTGATTAATTATCCCCTATTTATAATACATAAGACTAATAGTAAAAGTAACCCACTAATTGTTCTTAATATTATTCTCTACCACTAACTAAAGAAATAATAAATAAATACCCCATTAACTAAAGAGATAATAAAAAAATTACCCCACTAATTAATTTCATAATTAAAGCTACTCCCTAATTAATTTCATAATTAAAGCTACTCCACTAATTAATTTCATAATTAAAGCTTACTCCACTAATATATAAATATAATAGTCAAAACACCCAAAAAAATAAATAGTGGAAGCTGACATCGTGTGGGATTACGCAGCGTGTGACGGTCCGTCGCATCTAGTAAATATTTATCAGAATAATTCTACTACTCAAACCGACTAAACAGGTCGTTACAATAGATACCAATTTACCCATCGTTCGTCCTCGAACGATCAAAGAAGAAGAAAACAAGGATGAAAAAAGGAGTACCTGACTCTGTGAACAGCTGCGGATATTTTTCTTGTATATCAGCCTCCTTCTCCCAAGTGGCCTCTTCAACCGGTCGATTCTTCCATTGAACTTTGATGGATGCAATTTCCCTTGATCTCAACTTGGCGGACTTCTCTATCTAGAATGGCACAGGCTCCTCTTCATAAGTCAAATTCTCATAGAGCAAACCGAATCCCAACGAATGATGTATTTCCATCCCCATGATACTTTTTCAACATGGACACGTGAAATACCGGATGCACTCCTGCAGCCCTGGAGGCAAAGCTAATTCATAAGCCACCTCCCCTACTCGCTTAAGTACCTCAAATGGTCCAATATACCTTGGACTTAGTTACCCTTTTTCCCAAACCGCAAATCACCCCTTTCATGGGTGAAACTTTCAACAAGACTTGTTCACCTTCCATAACTCTAAGTCTCTAACCTTTCGATCCGCATATTCCTTTTGTCTACTTTGAGCCGCTAAAAGCTTTCTTGAATAGCTTTCACCTTTTCCAATGAATCCCTCAATAGATCCGTCCCCAAGGTCTGACCTCAAACGCATCAAACCAACCAATGGGAGACCTACATCTCCTCCCATACAGTGCTTCAAATGGAGCCATGTCAATGCTGGAGTGATAGCTATTATTGTATGAAAACTCCGCCAAGGGTAAGACGTTAATCCCAATGGCCACCAAATTCTATCACACACGCTCGGAGCATATCCTCCAACACTTGAATAGTTCTCTCTCAGACTGACCATCGGTCTGAGGATGAAATGCATACTAAGGTCCAATCTAGTACCTAATTCAGCATGCAATGTTCTCCAAAACTTAGAAGTAAACTGCGTACCTCTATCTGATATGATGGAGAGTGGAACCCCATGTAATCGAACGATCTCTGAGATATATAGTTTGGCTAACTTCTCTGCATTGTAAGTCATCTGACCGAATGAAGTGAGCAGACTTGGTTAACTGTCAACAATTACCCAAATAGAATCAAACTTACCCAATGTCTTTGGAAGACCAACCACGAAATCCATTGCAATTCTTTCCCACTTCCATTCAGGAATGGCATGCATCTCTGAAGTGTTCCTCCGGGCCTCTGGTGTGTTCATACTTTACCTGCTGACAATTCGGGCATTGAGCAACAAAATCAACAATGTCACGCTTTCATTCTACTCCACCAAAAATGTTGCCTTAGGTCACGATACATCTTGGTTTGCAGCAGGATGTATAGAATACCTTGAACTATGAGCCCTGTGAGAATAGTGTGAATCAAAATCAAACACGGGGCACACATACCCTTCCCTTAATTCTCAAAACGCCTTCCTCATCAATTATTGCCTCTTTAGCCTCTCCTCGCAATACCATATCTCGAATTCGGCTCAGCTTCTCATCAGCAAACTGCTTTCCCTTAATCTTGTCAAGAAAAGAAGATCTTGCCTCCACACAGGCTAAAAATCCTCCTTTCTCTAGTACTTCCAGCCTCATAAAGTCATTAGCCAAAGTCTGAACCTCTCTAGCCAATGGGCGTCTAGAAACCTGTAAGTGGGCTAAACTACCCATGCTCCCTGCTTTTCTACTTAAAGCATCTGCCACAACATTAGCTTTTCCTGGGTGATACAAAATAGTAATATCATAGTCCTTCAATAGTTCCATCCACCTCCTCTGCCTCAAATTCAAATCTTTCTGAGTAAAGACATACTGTAAACTACGATGATCTGTATAAACTTCACACTTGACCCCATATAGATAATGTCTCCATTGCTTTAATGCAAATACAACTGCAGCCAACTCCAAATCATGGGTCGGATAGTTACATTCATGCACTTTCAATTGCCTCGAAGCATAAGCAATTACATTCCTCTCCTGCATTAGCACTGCACCCAAACCAGAATAAGATGCATCACAATAAACAATAAAATTCTTACCTTCCACTGGCAAGGTAAGAATTGGTGCAGTAGTCAACAAGGTCTTAAGTTTTTTGGAAGCTTTCTTCACATTCATCCGACCATACAAATGGAACATTCTGCTTAGTCAAATTTGTCAGCTGCGAAGCAATAGAAGAAAATCCCTTGACGAATCGACGGTAGTAGCTAGCTAAACCAACAAAGCTCCTTACCTCTGAAACATTAGTAGGTCTTACCCAACTCTTCACTGCTTCAATCTTAGAAGGATCCACCATCACTCCATCCTTAGAAACCACGTGCCCCAAGAAGGACACTGAATCGAGCCAAAACTCACACTTGGAGAATTTGGCATAAAGCTTCTCTCCTCTCTCAACAACTCTAACACTATTCTCAAATGCTCCTCATGTTCTTTCTTACTCTGGAGTATATCAGTATGTCATCAATAAATATGATGACAAAGAGATCCAGATATGGCTTAAAAATCCCGTTCATCAAACTCATAAAAGCAGCAGGGGCATTCGTAAGACCAAAGACATTACTACAAATTCGTAATGCCCATACCTGGTTCGAAAAGCATTCTTTGGTACATCCGTTGCCCGTATTTTCAATTGATGATAACCGATCTCAAGTCAATCTTAGAGAAGACACAAGCACCTTGTAACTGATCGAACAAGTCATCAATGCGAGGAATGGGATACTTGTTCTAATAGTTACCTTGTTTAACTGCCGGTAATCTATGCACATCCGGAAACTCCATCTTCTTCTTCTTCACAAATAACACCGGAGCACCCCAAGGGGATGCACTTGGCCTAATAAAACCTTTACCTAACAGCTCCTGAAGTTGGGCCTTTAGCTCCCTTAACTCAGCTGGAGCCATTCTATAAGGGGGAATGGAAATGGGTCGAGTACCCGGCTCCAAATCAATGCAAAAGTCGATGTCCCTATCTGGTGGCATACCAGGAAGGTCTGCAGGAAACACATCCAGAAACTCACAGACTATTGAAACCGACTCAATATAGGTAGTTGGGTAGTATTATCCCTGAGTGGCCAAGAAAGCTAAACATCCTTTACTAACCATTCTCTTAGCATGAAAAAAGAGATAATACGAACTGAGGTAGAAATATAGTCACCCTCCCACACTAATGGGTCTATCCCAGGCTTGGCCAATGTCACAGTTTTAGCATTACAATCTAAGATTGCAAAATTTGGAGAAAGCCAAGTCATACCCAGAATTACATCAAAATCAACCATTTCTAGAATGATCAAATCTACGTAAGTGTTACTCCCCACAAAAGTCACAAGGCAAAACCTATACACCTTCTCAACTATCACAACTCACACCCACGGAGTAGAGACACGAATAGGCATATCAAGTAAATCACAACTTAACTCAAGACCAGCAGCAAATGAGGAAGATATATATGAAAAGTGGATCCAGGATCAAATAATACTGAAGCCATGCAATCACAGACCAAAGAGTACCTGTGATAACAGCATCAGATGCCTCCGCTTCAGACCGCCCGGGGAAAGCGTAACAATGAGCCTTATCACTTGTCTGTCCATTGCCCCTACCAAGATGCGCTACAGTAGTTCCAACTTGCCCGCCACCCCTACTGATTTGGTGACCACCATTACCTTGGCCACTACGTCCTCCAGAATGGTGGCCTCTACCATGACCACCTCTACCTCTAACTATTGGGGTCTGTAACTTTGTTTGGGACAATTCTCTTAATATGTCCAATCTCTCCACATCCATAACAATTCTCTGGAGTCTAGCATAGGTCTCTGTGAGAATGACGAAGTCTGGGGATAACCTCCAAACTCAGAAAATGTTGACTGGTCTGCGATGGACCCCCAGTTAAAGCCTGTAGTGAAGACTGAATAGGACGGGCTGGGTAACCTCCTGAACTCTGCCCTCTAGAATAAGAACCACTAAACTCACCTCCCTTACGGAACTTCTTAAATGTCGACACCATGGTGAAGTTGTCTGGCTTCACCCCCTCTACCTCTATCACAAAATCAACCACTTCTGAAAGGATTTTGCTGCAGCAGCTACCTGTAAGGCTGGGATCTGCAAATCTGACCTCAATCCTTTCACAAAGCGGCGAATCCGCTCTTGTGGACTGAAGCAAAGCTGAGTGGCATACCTGGATAGTGCACAAATTTGGCCTCATAAGCAGCAACGGACATCCTTCCTTGCTCTAGGCTCAGGAACTCATCTCTCCTCCTATCCCTTACAGTCCGGGGTATATACTTCTCCATAAACAGGCTAGAAAATGATGCCCAAGTCATGGGTGGTGCCTGTGCTGATTGACACTCAACATACGACCGCCACCCACATTTTGGCATCCCCCTGAAACTGATAGGTCACAAACTCAACACCGAATCGTTCTACTATGTCCATCTTATGTAGCAGTTCATGACAATCAACCAAAAATTATAGGCATCCTCAGATTCAGCACCCTTGAAGACTGGAGGTTTTAACTTTAAGAACTTAATGAAAAGTTCATGTTGATCGCCTGTCATTATAGACCCTGTAGTCAATCGAGGGAATGTGCCTACTTCCAATGATGCCTCCATGCGGGGAGCCACAGCAGCTGCATGTTGCACTCCCGAACCTGAGGTGCTGGTGCAGAAAACACTGGAAGTGTCTGGCCCTGATCAGATAACCCGCTAAGATAAGCAAGAACCTGATTAATCATCTCTGGGGTAGGCTGGGGTGGTAATTCCTCATCTTGAACCTGCTCATTTTCCCCTTCCTCACCCTCTCTTACTACCTCATCAGTCGGTGGAGGAGTCACGGCCCTATTCCTAGCTGGACCAGGTGTTTCCCCTACTTCTACTGGGCGTCCTCCTCCGACCTCTACCACGGCCTCTTGCCACTGCTCTCTCCTCCTCGAGCTACAGCCTCAATGGTTGGCTCAGACGCACCCTGTCTTGCCGGTGTTGGTATTGGCACAGACGTTGCTCTAGTTCTAACCATCTGCGAAATAGAATGAAGATGGTCAGATACCAATTTGTATCACCTAGATACCAATTGGATCCAAGTAATAGCACGAAAGAAGGAATGAAAGAATGGAATTTTCCTAAAGTCTTATAGCCTCTCAAAGAAAAGTAAAGGCGTCCCCTACCATTCCTTAAGACTCTACTAGACTCGTTCTTGTGTGATGAGACCAACGAACCTAAGGCTCTGATACCAACTTTGTCACGACCCCAAAATGATCTCGTGAGTGGCACCCACCTTTATCCTACTAGGTGAGCGAACCAACAAATCTAAACTCCAACATTTACCAATAGCTCAACTGTAATTAATAAAATAATGCGGAAGACCCAAAACTCTGATTTAAGGTAACTAAGTAAATAAGCTTCTAAGTTTACACTTATCATCCCCAAAATCTGGAAGTCATCATCACAAGAACATCTATCTTCAAATTACAAAGTCTAAGAGTTTTTAAGAAAACAAATAAGTAAGAAAATGGTCCATGTCCGAAATTCAAAGACATCAAGACTTGAAGAAGAAGATCAGTCCAAGCTAGAAGCGTTAGCTCACCCTGAAATCCGATGTAATGAAGACTGGCTAGAATTGAGGGCGAGTCGAAGACGATGGCACACTTGCTGCACTCCACAAAATAACAAAGAAAAGAAAATACAAGTAGGGGGTCAGTACAAGGAACACGTACTGAGTAGGTATCATCGGCCAACTCAAAATAGAAAACAATATGTACCGAATAATAATATACAGTCAACCACAATACTTAACAGATGGCAAGCAACAAATACATAAGTCATTGACAACAACACCATAATAAGTACACCATCAATCACAATATCAAGCACACCTTTGAGGACTCATGCCTCCACACCATACTCATTTGGGAAAATAGTTTCTTTGAATTTGAGTAAAATAATATAATTTAGATTCTTTTCAATTAAAAATACCGTGTCGGAACGTGACACTCCCGATCCAAAATACCGTGTCGGAACGTGACACTCCGATCCAAAAATACCGTGTCGGAACGTGACACTCCGATCCAAAAACACCGTGTCGGAACGTGACACTCCGATCCAAAATACCGTGTCGGAACGTGACACTCCGATCCAAAAATACCGTGTCGGAACGTGACACTCCGATCCAAAAATACCGTGTCGGAACGTGACACTCCGATCCAAAAATACCGTGTCGGAACGTGACACTCCGATCCAAAAATACCGTGTCGGAACGTGACACTCCGATCCAAAATACCGTGTCGGAACGTGACACTCCGATCCAAAATGTATTTAATTTATTAAAACTGTTTTCAAATCATTTTATTTCCATCAAGCCTTCTTTATTCAAGGCATCACTTCAAAAGAGAGTTTTCAAGAATAAAATTCAATAGTCTCAATATTTTAGGCAAACCACAAACCATACAATCATAATATACAACCACAAAATCAAGTAATATGAGACTTTACAATATCATCCAATACATATCAATCGCTATTTAGAGTTTATCTATCACATAGAAATAAACCATAACCTACCTCCACCGAAGAACCGAAATCAAGCAAGCTACCTCTCCAATGCCTTTGCCTTCCTTATTGCCTAAGAACCTTTTCAATTTGAAGATACCAAGTTTTAATGTTGTTCCTCTGCAGGTGAGTTTCTTCCTTTCCCCCTTGTGATTAATTATCCCCTATTTATAATACATAAGACTAATAGTAAAAGTAACCCACTAATTGTTCTTAATATTATTTCTCTACCACTAACTAAAGAAATAATAAATAAATACCCCATTAACTAAAGAGATAATAAAAAAATTACCCCACTAATTAATTTCATAATTAAAGCTACTCCACTAATTAATTTCATAATTAAAGCTACTCCACTAATTAATTTCATAATTAAAGCTACTCCACTAATTATATAAATATAATAGTCCAAAACACCCAAAAATAAATAAATAGTGGAAGCTGACATCGTGTGGGATTACGCAGCGTGTGACGGTCCGTCGCATCTAGTAAATATTTATCAGAATAATTCTACTACTCAAACCGACTAAACAGGTCGTTACAGTGTGGGAGATGTCTAAATGCTATGTAAAATCAAAAAGGTGTACCAAATTTTATATATATATATAATATATATATATATATATATATATATATATATTATATATATATATAATATATAAGGAACTTAATAAATACCCCACATAAAAGCAAAAATATTATAAATATATACTCCTTTACATTCATACCCTACTACATAATTACACTATTACGAACCTCATTGTTGAGTCTAGGCAAATCCTATTCAATGGGGGAAAACTTCAGTGAATACGTTGAGTCCATAGAGGTGGTGTATGTGATATTCTACCTTAAGATTAGAAGTCCACATCGACAAAACACATTATGAGAGATATTAGGTATATAAGTAAGTAGGCCTTATCTAACTAATAACGCGTTTTAAAGTTGTACGCGCCTAGGTCCAAAGCAGACAGTACACTAGTGGGTTGACCTGTTACCGGGGCTAGGGGAAGAATAGAATATTAATTTAATTAAGGTGTGTCTCTAGAATTTCAGTCATAGTCTATGGGTATATGTGTCTTGTCCCTATAATTTAATTAAAAGTCTTCTCTTTCAAAACTTTGTTCTATGAATAGAATTCTTTTGGTTGAAAAGATAAGCACTAAAATACTCTCTTCGCTTGAAAAATATTTGTGAGACATTAATAAAATAAAGTATCATAACCATAATTAAGGTAATTAATTTTGAAAAACTACTCTACTAATTTAATAAGAAAAATATGCTCTACATAGTGTATTCATTATTATTATTAATTTCATCTTTATATGTTAAATTTAAATTTTATATTTGAATATTAAAATGGTAGAACATGAAACGTTTGAATCTAATAATTTTTGTTAAATCCACTTAAACATTTGAATATAAAAATATAAGATGAAATTAATATTATTAATAAATATCAAAATATGTAGAGAACATCTTGTTCCTATCAAATTTGACAAGTAGTTTTTTCAGAATTAGCTTGACTTAATCATGATTATGATACTAGTCAATTTAGTAAGATCTTTAAAATTTTAATAAAATACATGTATTTTATATGTGCAATTGATAAAATAGAGTAAAGAGGTAATGAGGGGAGCCGGATCCCCGCCTAAACATTAAGGTTCTGATGACTAGCACCACATAGCATATGCTATTAATACATTATTATTCACTATTATTAACTTTAATAACTACTTCTTTATTTTCAATTATTTTTTTATTCTTTTAATAATCTATCTAAAAAAATAATGCATTTTTAGTAAAATAATTCTTTAATTAATTTTAATGTTTAACATGATATGTCTTAGTTAGATGATATTGTTGGTACATTTTTTATATTTTAATCTAAAGCCACAAATTTAAAAATTTAATTATTTTTAAAAATTTTGAGTTAAGTGAAAACAAACAAACGAATTAAAATAGAGGAAATATATACTTCTTCCGTTTACTTTTAATTGTCTACTAGAAGTATTTCAAAGTAGTCAAACAAAAATGAAAGGAGGGAGTAACTCGTTGGACAATTTTCTAAAAAATTATGAAATATAATCTCTCAATTCACTTTTAGTTATCTACTATTCAAAAATTATTTCACTTTTACCACTTTTAATAGCAAGAATTTTTTTTGTTATGATTTACCTTCGGCATTAATAATTTATTCTCCAAATCATTTTCAATACCTATTATTATTTCTTAAGGTACGACTTACAAGTAAGATTTATAGTGGATAAATAAAAATCAACAAAGGAAATAAATATGGTTTAAATTTTTTCGATAAACTATATATTGCTAATTCAAAATTCAGAATACTGCTAAATTATATTATTAGTACTACTATTAGTTTTTTTTAACTAATAGTAGTACTAATAATATAATTTAGCGGTATTCTGAATTTTGAATTAGCAATATAATAATAGTAACAAAGTTGAGATTGAACTCTGTATTAATCACGGTTGGACAATGCAATTAATTGTTGATAAGAAGGATCACAAGTTAGGAATTATTAACTTTCATGTTAATTTACAGATCACTAACGGTACTAAGAGCTAAATAATTATACGAAATAGTACAATGTCATTCAATAGTCTAAAACAAGAGCACATGCTCATTATAGAAGGATCTGATTATATATCTACCATAATCATAAATGTCATTTGGTGCTAATAAAAAATATTCCACACTAGATATTTAATTATATAAAAGTTATATTTCTTCCGTGTCCTATTTTACTTTTCAAGAGGTAAATTGTGTGGATTTTGACTAATATATTAAGATACATTTTATTAATATGAGAAGGATTGACATTTATAATTTTTCTTGTATGTTTCCGAATATCTATATGTTAAATTTTAATAATTGAATTAATATAATTCAATTTAATTCTTAAAATATATTAAATTGACTTTTATACAATGAAGTATGACGAATAAAAGTGAATGAAAAAAATATTAATTAATGCGAAGAGACTTCTAGATTATTTGTTAGTTAACAAATTCCTTTGTTATTTTGTTTGGGTCTCAAATCATGAATATTTTACACAAGTGGACTCAATCAGTAAATACGTACCAATAGTGATAGCAAATAGTCAGGGACGGCTCTTGAATTTCTAAAATATGGTTTGGAACCAATTTTTTATTAAAAATAAATTATATGTTTGTTACAAAATCAAGCTCATAAGAATATAATCATAAGGAGAAGAAGACAAGAGAAGTAGATAGAAGAAGAGGAAGTTTCTTCTTATTCAAGTATATGTATGTCTCATCTGTATATCATACAATAATGAATGAACAACCCTATTCATAGGTTAGAGAAATCATTCCAAAAGTCACCATATTAGGTATCATAATAAATAGATACATTTTATCCAAAAAGGTTCATGAAACCTAATGAATATGGATGATTGTTCATGTACTAACTTTATGGACTATCCACTCATTCAATGGATTTATAACATTCCTCCTTGGATGTCCATAAATAATGTGCCTCGTTAAAACCTTAATAGGAAAAATCCTGTGGAAAAAAATTCTAGTGAAGGAAAAAGAGTACATATATCTTTTGATACGCACTATTTGTTGCCTCATTAAAAACCTTGCCAGGAAAACCCAGTGAAAAAAAAACCCCGGTCAAGGGAAAAAGAGTGCAACGCGTATTATACTCCCCCTGATTAAAACATCACTTAATTTCTTGTGATTATGTCTCCAATCTTCGTAATTGTGGTTGATATATTCATTTTCAAAGAAAAACCACACATTTCTTGAATATGGTGTGTCATTTATCTCAACCAGATGCACTTTCGACGTGCTTCATGGAGGACTTTTATTTCTGCATAGCAACATTTGCTTCATTGATCGCTAGGATATTATTGTGCCTCCACATGCAAACACATAGCGTTCTTGAGATAGATCTTTATGCTGATCATATAAATATTTTGCATCTGCGTAACCAATCAATTTTGTCTTAGATTCCTCGGAATAGAATAAAACCATAATTATGATCCTTCGAGGATATTCAATCATGTGCTCAACACCATTTCAATGTCTTTTTATCGGGGAGAAACTGAATCATGCCAATAAATTTACTACAAAACAAATATCTGGTAATATTGTTAGTAAAATACACTAGTGCCCTGATTGCACCAAGATATGGAGTTTCATCACCAAGAAACTCTTCATATTTCTTTTGAGATCAAACTGAATCATCATTTATGTCAAGCGATCTTATAATCATTTGGGTACTCAATGAATGTGATTTATCTTATACAAAAACATATCTGTGCATGTGTACTTATAGACAAATATTTCATTTGTCAAATTATTGTTACGACTCGATTTCAAAAACTGAAGGGTTTCGAAATTGATTTCGCAACTTTGGCCAATTTGTTATATTTTGAAAAAAAAATTGTAATTTAGGGAGTCACCACATAATATTTTAGGAAAAATTAAGAAAGCCATAAAAATAACTTTTTATAGAAAATAAATAAAAAAACCCAGAGTCGAGTAAGCATTCAATTAATTATCTAAGGAAGGGTTTAGACACCCTAAAGAATCCGCTAACACGTGATTTCAAACTACTCAAAAAAAATTCTTGTTGAAAACTTAAATGAAAATCTCTTGATATTTTGCAAGATCTCAAGAATAATCCCAAGACTTAAAACTTTTATCCATAGTCATATTTTGAACCATACAAATAATTCAACACATAAACATGGATTACAAGACTTTGTTGAACAACTATGAAAGGATATTAAAGATCCTCAAGTCATTCATATAAAGTTATAAGTTAAATTAAAAGACAACTAATTTAGTTTAAGAAACTTAACAATTTTGTCCTATTCAAAAATTTGAACTAAATAGTTAGCTCAAACTCGTAAACATGGATTCAAAACAATTTAATAACTATGAAAGAATATAAAAGGTTCTTAAGTTATTATAATAAGTTTAAGTTATTTAACTTAAATTGAGTTTCGAATTTGAAGACTTGGAGTAAAAATCTTCTAGAGAATTCACCTAAATTAATAAGAAATGTTAGCACTTTTCAAACAAATTAAGAACATGAAACAATATGACAAAGTTTTTGCTCTCCAATTTTCAGCCTTTTGAGGCAGTTACTACTGCTGATTTTTTGGGTCTCAACCCGATATATCATGGCTTCCCCTTCACGATTCGAATAGGGGTCAACTCAGGAAGAGGGATGTGTAAGGAAGGAGAGTCCGTTGAACTCATTCGGAAGGAGTTCATGCGTAGAAACAAAGGAAATAAAGATAAGTAAATGAACAAATTCTTTAATAAACTAAGTGATAAATATTCAATGATGATCAATTCAACAATTTATCATTCACCAAATTCTAATTAACAAACTCATTACTCTCCCAAAAGAGTGAGCTACTATTTTGTCATGTTGGAATCAGTCATAAGAAAAACAAAATTATAACTACAAGCCAATGAGAAATAAAATATGTATTGACCAAGATGCACTACTCATAGTGAATAAATAAATTATATATCAAAATTCTGCCCCAGTTTCAACTATGAAGTGATCCTTGATTCTAGACTAAATAAATTTCTCTTTCTGATGAATTTTGAGATCCTCTCAAAATCTGCCTCAGTTTTTATTATAAAGAGAAATGAAAAACTTACGGGGAACATGACCGAGCCGGTGCGGCGCCTACGTATCTTTTTGAGCAGGAATCAGGTCAAACGTAGTTTCAACTCTCGAGGACTAACAAGACTAGAAAAAATTTAACTAAGAAAATGATCGAGGCCAACATAGGCCTCCTACGTATCTCATTCTTGAAAATTCAGGTCGAACGTAGTTCAAGTACAAGAAAACTTTAAAAAGGGATAAAGGGGTGACCGAAGCCGACATAGGACGCCTACGTATCTCATTCTTGAGAATTCATGTCAGACGTAGTTCATTACAAGTGAAAGATGCTTAAAAGGGAAATCAAAACCAAACAAACGATTTCAAAGTAACGAAGCGATAAAAGTGTGGTTACAGAGAAATAAAATAACAAACTCTAAATGCAAGACTAAAAGATGCCAAAAGTGCAACCTTCAGGAAACTTGCTTCTTCTTTGCAACTGGTCATGTCAACCACTACTCCTTATGCTTCGGTAACGGATTGGTATTCACATTCGGTGGATCTTGATCAAGTTTTACCACCTCATTGTCAATTAGATCTTGAATTTTGTGTTTGAGAGTGATACACTTCTCGGTATCATGACCAACAACCCATGAATGATAAGCACAACACTTACTTGAGTCATACCACTCGGCTGAAGTATTCACAGTCTTGGCTTCCACTGGATGAAGTATTCCTTCCTCTTTCAGTCTCTCAAAAAGTTGACTCCATGTCTCGCTCAATTGAGTGAAGACTCTAGCAGGTTTCTTCTCAAAATTAGGACGAGGTGCATTGTTTCGAGGATTTTGCATCGGTCGTGGAGAACGAAATGTTGCTTGATTGTTGCAAACATAGTATTGTGAATTAGGATAGCCTGGAGGTGGTTGACGGTTATATGATGCAGCTCCTCGGGTCGTTATCATTATAACTTCTTTCTTCTTTTTCTTTCCAAAAGAACCAGTTTGATAGGTTCTATTAGCAAATTGAGATGAGGCGTAACTCATTATTCTGCCAGTTTTGAGATCGTCTTCAATCATTTCTCCAGCCTTAATAACTTCAGCAAATGTCTTTCCACCCATAGTCACCATTCGCTCATAATATTCTGATTCTTGAGCTTGAATGAAGTTGGTGATCATTTCTGATTCCTCCACAAGTGGTTGCACCCTAGCAGCTCTTCTCTCCAACGAATGTCATATTCTCGAAAGCATTCAGTCGACTTGGGTTTCAGCTTGGTAATAGAAATTCTATCGAGAGAAATTTCAACATGAAACATGTAGTGATCCACAAAAGCACTCACCAGATCATCCCAAGTACGCCATTTGGTCACATCTTGCTTAGAGTACCACTCCAATGCTTTTCCAGTTAGGTTTTGATTGAACAACTTGATTCTTATCCCTTCGTTGTTTCCAACGCCAATCAACTTTTCACAGTAAATTTTCAAGTGAAAGAATGGATTTTTAGATCCACTAAACTTCTCAAACTTTGGAATCTCAACCTCAGGAAATGTGCACAATTCTTCGTATCTAACACTCTGGCTACTATCGAACCCACGAAGACCTCTCATAGCATCCTCCAAAATTTTCATCTTCTTATTCATCATTTCAGCATCAATTGATTTTCCATCCCCCTCAATTTCAATATAGTGATTAACATCTGGGCGGTGAAACTTGGAGCCTTAGTAACGGGTAGAGCAGTGACATAAGTGTACACTGGCGGAGTGTGATATGTTACCGTTGGATCTTTTGGAGGATCAAATGTGTATACAAGAGGAGTATCTTGAGTTGAATTAGTGAGTGAGGCGCTTTGAGTTTGTTGAAAGGTGGTAAAGTGATCTCCTTGATGAAACTCACACGAAGTAGGATATACAGGTGGCATGGGTCCTCTTTCACGAGCATCAGGTGGTTGATTCGGAAAAGCAGCTTGGTATTGAGCTACCAGGAGATTCAGTGTGCTAATTTGTCGCTCTAGACGAGCAATGACCTCCATAGGTGATTCTGTTGCTACCGAGACACTAGGATTGGTCGCGATCGATGAAGTGGGGATCATTTCGGACGAAGCAACAGTGTGAATAGTGGGATCCATTTTTGAACGAGTCCTTTTATTAGTCCAAGTAAGAAATGAAGAGTCTTTAGAGATTCCCTTGACCTTAGACCGTGTAAAATATGAATGTTCTGCCAGTGGATACTTTGGTGAAGTGAGCAAGTTTGATTAGCAACACAAATCTGTCTCTCCTTCTGAAACAACTCAAAAATAAGAAAGTTAGTCCACTAATCATAATAATCAACCAAAGTAACATATAAAACAAATAACATGTGTTTTGTTTTAAACAAACTAGTCCATCAGAACTGCACAATCCCATGTGACTATATTATTAGCGGTTGTGGGGGAAAGGCAGTGGCGAACAATTAACCATAAGAACTTAGCCGTGAAAGTCAAGTTAGACTTCTTGATGGCTCCGTTACCCAGTCGGCACCCTCTCCATCAACAGATAAGTGCAGGGCCATCCACCTCTTGGTGGTATCTCTCAATGATGTCTCACCCATGAATTTGCCATCTGTTACCATTTGCCACCGATAGTTGAACTCGGCGGTGAGAGGGGTCCTGTTGGCATCAACATCCTCACCATACAGATATCGGCGGATGACGAGCAGGAAGATGTCGACCTGAATGCCACGTACTCGGACATGCTCAAGTGTGGCCTGTTGCCCGCCTATCTATTTGTGATCGGAGAGTATCCACGTAAGAGGCGTAGAACTCTCGTACAAAATCCTTACTATAACGGCCTAAAGAATGAGCTGTCCACTCTAGCCAGTGTCTGGTGAAAAGATTGTGGATCTCTGGCATGGTGGGGAGACTTCCCTTAAGGACTCGTCTCTCCAGTGTAAGGGTCCGTGTCATGACGCCTTTATCATTTAGAAACTTGGCATCTAAATACACTTGGTACGCCCGTTGACACACCACCGATTGGGCTGGTCGGCAACCGGGGTGAGAGCACCAGTCAATGAGCCTGGAGTGGAATCAGGATAGTCAGCCTCATTAGACGAGGCAGACTGTGCAGGTATGGCGGGTACAGGAATTTCTGCGGACCTGGAGGCTTCCTCCGACCACGAAACTCCTAAGGAACCAGACGCTTCTTTTTCATGTGTAGCTGACCCAAAAGATGTGCTTGTTAGCATGCACTCTTCATCAAACTGGGATGCAGTGACTACTCTGGACGCCACCTTTTTGGGAGTACCTTTAGTAGCACGTGCAACTTGTGATGGAGTGGCAGTGCCTGGGGGCACGTACTCGGGGTCATGCTTATCATAAGAGCTTATAACCAGTCGAGCAGAAGGGGCGACAAACTTTGAATGCCCACATGTGTAAACGCGATCTTGTTTTGGTGCCATTAGAGATAGTACCTGTAAAGAATCAAGGTTAGTACGAGAAAGAGCAAACAAGAAGAGCAAAAATGACACAAAATCAATATAAGAGCTTAGCTGTAATGACATTTTTACAGTAACAGTGAAACACGACGGACCAGGTGATGCCTCGTCGTGAGTACGAAAGACTGTCATGGGATTTGTCATGTCTTACTTAACTATGTTTATGTGGAGTTCCTTGAAGGAAAGTCTCTGACATTTATGACGGATAAGCAGGAAGGACCGTCATGACAATAATGGTCCGTCGTCCATGTCCTTCTCGGGGCACTTAGAAAAAGTGTGGAGACCCTTAGGAGAGGGGTCTTTGACCGTCATGACGGTTGTACAGGACGAACCGTCATAGGTATGACGGTCCGTCGCATGTGTCCGTGTGAGGACTCTTGGAAAATGTTGGAGACCCTTAGGACAAGGGTCTCTGACAACCATGACGGTTGTGCAGGACGAACCGTCGTGGGTATGACGGTCCGTTGCATGTGTCCGTGTGAGGACACTTAGAAAAAGTTGGAGACCCTCAGGAATAGGGACTCTGACAACCATAACGTTTGTGCAGGACGGATCGTCGCGGGTATGACTGTCCATCTTAGATGTATGTTAGAGCACACTTGGAAAAAGTTGGAGACCCTTAGGAATAGAGTCTCTAACAACTAGAACGGTTTTGCAGGATGGGCCGTCATGGGAATGACGGTCCGTCGCATGTATCTGTTGGTGGACACTTAGAGAAAATTTGACAGTGGGGTATTGGGGGTGTTGAAACAGACCCTATGACGGTCCTTATCAAATTTTGGCGCCGCTGCCGGGGAAAGTAGCTTTTAGATTAACTTAATTTTATTACTAAAGTCTAGTCAATATTTTCTTAATTTTTTTTTATTATTCTTGATTCTTGCAGAACTATCTTCCTTGTATGCCAAATACACAGAGAGGAAGAGAACCCTTCTTTCCCTACAATCACGAATTAGAGCGTACACTACGCAATATGAATCGAATCTTGGGTATTAACGATGATGATCGTCGCGGGTATGACGGTCTGTCTTAGATGTTTGTCAGAGAACACTTGGAAAAAGTTGGAGACCCTTAGGAATAGGGTCTCTAATAACTAGAACGGTTTTGCAGGATGGACCGTCATGGGAATGACGGTCCGTCGCATGTATCCGTTGGTGGATACTTAGAGAAAATTTGACAGTTGGGTATTGGGGGTGTTGAAACAGGCCCTATGACGGTTCATCATGGGTACAACAGTCCGTCATCGGGGTCCTGTTCTGTCATTCAGTGACAGAACTGAGGATGCCACATTCATCCTCTGTGCCTCACATGGAATACTTAGTATTAACCTATATGATTTTAACCCAAATACCTAGCAAACTAGCAATGCTAAAACACCTATTTCTTGAGATTTAACAAGGCAATTCGAGGATTCTCAACCTAGGTCAGACAAAATTAGATCAAAGAGTGAAGACCCACCAAAACAGAATAGGTTAATACTAATTAAAACAAAAATGCAATATAGATGGGTAGATATTAGAGACACATAACTGAGAAGAGGAGAAAAACAAGCAACAGAGGCACTTAGTTAGCAAGAACAGAACCTCAGCAGCAGACTCCGACCAGTACAAAGTAGATATCCGGAATTGGGGATTTGGAGAAGTGATCAGTTGAAAGAGTAGTAGGAAATTGGAGGTTTGAAAGAGAGGGAATGGGAGAAAGAGGGAAAGAAATCGTTCAAATCAAGGGGTGAGGGGTTTTGTAGGTTGAAAATTTTAAAAGTCCCCAGCCGGGTCGGGTTGGGTATGCTAGTTAATGACGCAACGAATCCCCGACGACGGTCCGTCGCATCTACGACGGTCCGTCATGGGTTCCGTCGCGTGTGCCCTAATTTTAAAAGTAACTGAAAGATGTACCTGGCACGACGGATTCATGCGACGGTCCGTCGCAAGCGTGACGGTCGGTCGATGTATCCGTCAGTGACTGTTGCAGGGTGATTTTCTGTAGAATTTCCTGATGATGTGCCTGCAAATTTAAAACCCATTAGTAGAAAATGCTACAATTACTAGAACGAAAACTATAAGTATTGGGTTGCCTCCCAACCAATTTAACGTCGCCAAACGACTGAAGACACTTGATTACTCAGACTTCATCAAGATGGTATGCCTTGATCACTTCATTCGCTGATTCAGCATGCCCGAATAGGTTTTTATTCGTTGTCCATTTACCTTAACCCGCACTCCCTCCTTGGTTTCTAACTCAATTGCTCCATGAGGGAATAATTGGATAACCAAGTAAGGGCCAGTTCATTTGGACTTAAGCATGCCCGGAAACAAACTCAACCTAGAATTGTATAAAAGCACCAAATCCCCAACCATAAAATCTCGTTTTTTAATTTTTAGGTCATGGTGCTTCTTTCTCTTTTCTTTGTAGGATATAACAGATGTCGATTGGAGCTCACTACTCTGCCTCATGGTCCTACAAATGTTGAAGGTCGCTTCTTCATTGTTCAACCGGAATTTCATCTGCCTCTTTTCCATATCAACTAAGGCTCTACCTGTAGCAATGAATGACCTCTCAAGAATAATAGGCAATTCAAAATCGACTTCACAATCAAGAATAACAAAATAAGCCGAAAATATGAACGACTCCACTTTTACTAGCACATCGTGGAGTATACCTAGAGGCCTTTTACTATTCGATCGGCCATCAGTAGCCGCATCGAAGTGGGCTTTGGATCACCCAAACCAACTTCTTGTAAATCGAGAGGGGCATGAGATTTATGCTTGCCCCCAGATCACATAATGCTTTCATAAAATGTAATGACCTGACTGTACAAAGAATAGTGAATGCACCCGGATGTTCTTTCTTTTGTACTAGAGATCTTGTAGCAATAGCACTACAATGCTTCATTCTATCATCATCCTTAAAAGTGACCGATCTTTTCTTTGTAACATGATCTTTCATAAACTTGGCATAACCGGGAATTTGTTCTAAAGCTTCTACCAAAGGGACATTGATAGAAAGCTGCTTCAACATTGTTATAAAACGCCGATATTTACCATCCTCGATCTTTTTTACTAATGTTTGAGGAAAGGGTGGTGGTGGTCTAGGCATGGGAATTGCCTTTGTAGGCACTTCAACATCTTTTCTAGTGTTATCTTCTACTTCACCACTAACTTCTACCACTTTATCATTATTTTTTATCACCTTTTCCTCATTAGACGGCATAGGTGGGTCAATGATTTTCTTACCACCCCGAGTAGTGATTGTCATATAGTGTCCATTATTTATCGGATTTTGGACAGTGTTGCTAGGAAGAGTGCCCAGTTGCCGTGTGTTCACAGTTGCAGATAATTGGGTCATTTGCAACTCAAGCTGCTTAATCGATATTGCATGTGTATCGACTTTCTGCCAATACCCGCTAAATCACTCCTTAACTCTTTAATGTGCTCATCACTAGCATCGAACCTCCTCATCATTTTGTGCAACATATCCTCAACTCGCGCCATACTATCTCCACCATCCCTAGGAGTAACTTCACGATTTTGAGAAGGGACATAGGGCCCATTCCTATTATTTCTATTACCAAAGTTACCACTGTTGAAGTTGTTGTCGCGGTTGTAGTTTCCATCTCGGACATAATGACCCTCACGGTTATAGTTATCATAGATCCGACATTGGTTTCCTTAACCTTGGTGCCAATTCTCCTGATTTGAGCCTTGGGCACTCGGTCGAACCCCTCCCCCGCGTATTCTCATTTACCGCATAGGAATTTTCCACATAATAGCATTCATCATTTGGTGGTGGTGGCTTAGACAAGTAGTTAACTGCATTTATCTTTTTTTGCACCCCAGTGACATGTTTTAATACAAACCCAAGCCCAGTTCTCATCTGAGCCATCATTTCACGAATCTCATCTGTGGCTGGGTTGTGAGTGGATTGCACTGCGAAGGTATTTCTCCCAGTATCTGACTTCCTAGTAATCCAAGCTTTATTTTTCTGGGAGATTTTCTCTAAATTCTCGATAATCTCGGCATAAGGACACTCCCCGTAAGAACCACCCACTATAGTATCCAATACCGCTTTATTATTATCATCTTGTCCTCGATAGAAGTATTCCTTCAGTGACTCATCATCTATGCGGTGATTGGAGACACTTCTCAAAAATGAAGTGAATCTATCCCAAGAACTACTAACTGACTCTCCTGGTAGTGCCACAAAGTTATTCACTCTGTCTTTGTAGTTTAGTTTCTTGGAGACCGGGTAGTAAAGTGCTAAGAAAACGTCCCTTAGTTGGTTCCAAGTGAAAATTGAGTTATAAGAGAGCTTAGTGAACCAAATAACAACCTCTCCCGTCAGTGAGAGAGGAAAGGTTCTTAGCCCTATTACATCCAAATCCAAATCAGGCTTCCCTACACAACTTTAACACACTGCCTTTATCTTAGCTATATGGGCATGTGGGTCCTCAAAAGGTAGCCTCTGTAGTATTCTTGAGGACGTGGAGCAGGATTTTGTCCCCTTTGTTGATTTTAACCCGGATCATCGGGTAATAACTGACCATGAACATCACCTGGAGCTGGGATGTTCTGGTTTGGATCATCATCGTTAATACCCAAGATTTGATTCATATTGCGTAGTGTACGCTCTAATTCGTGATCGTAGGGAAAGAAGGGTTCTCTTCCTCTCTGTGTATTTGGCATACAAGGAAGATAGTTCTGCAAGAATCAAGAACAATAAAAAAAAATTAAGAAAATATTGACTAGACTTTAGTAATAAGTTTAAGTTAATCTAAAAGCTACTTTCCCCGGCAGCGGCGCCAAAATTTGATACGCTCAAACTTACTTCTCAAATAAGAAGTGAAGCGGTCATATCAAGCAAACCCAACTAATGAAGTTAGGATCATTTCCACGAGTAAAATAGTTCAGACTTAACTTTACTCTATTATTACTATTATTTAGTCAATTATTTCCTTAGAAAACAAAAAACAATAAAAGGAGTTTTTTATTTCTAAGTTAATGAAGATAACTAACTAAATTAAAGTAACCAACTAACAGAATCAAACCATGGAGTTTAATCAATTAATAAAAGTACCTAGGGTTTAACTGTTCCCCACAGGTTCCTAACTTGATAATTCTAACTATAACAATTATTTCCTAGTATCTTTCATGCAAAGTGATAAGTTATGTATTTCTAAATCCTTGGTCCGACATCTAGAAAATTTTACTCCGCACCTTGGTCCGTCTACGTGTTTTGCTATACTAACCCTTACCTTTACCTCATATTAAGCATTGTATTCGATATTTGACTAAGTTATTACCTCGTACCAATCAATACTAGCCTATTATATAGTATACATTAAATCCATGTTGATAAATCTTTTCCTATTATCTACCTCCTTGGTTCGGCAAGTAGCATTAAAACGATTTCTAACGTTGGTCATCCGTTAAAAAGAATTCTGAACGAATGAATTATCAATTCATGCAAACCACTATTCTAGAATTATTATTTTAGTTAGATTTTACCTCATTATTCACCAATTGATCTCACAATCCTAGTTATGGAGTTTAGTTACCCATAGTTATAATCACAATATTCATATATGTAATATAAGAATTCATGCACTTATTTCAATGATAAAGAATAAAATCCAGAAGTTCACTTGATTAATCAACAAATGCACCAACAATCAATAGTGTATCAATTACTGAAATTAATCAAGGTCTAAAGATTCTCCAAAAGTATAACAATCACAAAATCTAATATCCAAGAGTCTAACAACAAAGAGTATAACATAAAAGAATCTAACTATTTATAAAAAACAAAAACCTAATAAAAGAAGAACTTTAATTGCTGAAAATCTGTCAAAACGCGTCCGAGTCGACCGACCTCGTGACGGACCGTCGTGGTCACGACGGGCCGTCATGGTCACGACTGGCCGTCATGGTCACGACGGGCCGTCATGGTCACGACGGGCCGTCATGGCCTCCGTCATCCTATACTTGACAAAATTCTTCTGCTACTTTCTTCATTACCCTCGAGGAACAGGTATGACGGACCGTTCCAAGCATGATGGTTCGTCGTGGGTCTTCGTTCCATAACACTTAAACTTCTTGGAAATCGGATACTGGGACTACTCTATGATCATTGCGACGAACCAGCAGGACGGTCCGTCGTGGCTATGACAGTCCGTCATGAACTTCCATAATCCCACACCTGGTCAGACTTCCCCATCTTCCTTCAGCAGATTCACTACGTTGCCACCTACGGACCGTTGTAAGCTCGACGGACCGTCATAAGCTCCGTAGGTGGTAACTTTTTTGCATTTCTTGCTCAAAAACTTCCGCGTTCATCTTTAGACAGATTTTATACAAATAAAGAGAAACTTACATAAAAATCAAAAAGGCTTTTGGACACACACTAAACTTAAGGAAAAACATTATAAATACCGTGAAATCACGGTTTATCACACCAATTAAACAATTAACAACATTTCAAAACCATATGGTAAGAAAATAAGAAGTTTGGGAAAACAGCATCACATTTGAACAAAATATCAAAAAAGATAAGAAAGAGACAGCTAACTTTAAGCAACTTTAGAAAAAAAAACACTAAATACCCCTCTAAGAGGAACAAGTCTACCAAATATATACATATTTATTTAAATGCAATTCAACACACAGTCAGTAAGAGAAAAAAAAGCTTTTAAGTATGAATTTCGACATCACGAGAACAAATTATATAACAATTATATCAAATTCACAAGTGACAAACAAATGGGTACCGGAAACAGGCAAAACCTATCCCAGGAGACTGAAAAGTCATGACAAACAGAGAACAAGAAATAACCTTGCTAGCAAAAGGAATTCTGGGCATAACAATAATAACAATAAATAGATAAAATGAACAGCTAATTCTAAAAGAAACTAATCTACTGGAGGCAAATTTGAACAATCAAAATCATAAAAAGAACTCAAACCTAACTAAACCAGCAACAGATTGTTGGTCAGATCAACTTAAATAGCCACAAATCTAGTCATTAAAAATCATTTTTTAGAAAACACATTGAATAAGCCAAGGAAACTAGTTCTGCCAGAAAAAAGAAAATTGTATACTTACTTTTGCATATAAGAAGGGATTAGAATGCAAAGCTTAGTTAACGAAACCGAAATGACTCATCAGACGTAAGACAAAACATAGATAACATATCGAAAGGCGGAGGCATAAAAAAACAAGCTCATTGGAAATGCATCTAAAATAAGATGATGACACAAATCAAAACTAATTCCATTTTTAGATTTAAGCAAATCTCTTTATGGAGGACAACAATACAACAATGCTAGCGATGAAATTTAGGAACTAAAGATGATAAGAAATTAAACAACTCTTGGAACTAAATTTAAATTAAGACAAATTTCTTTGTGCTTGTGGAAAGAAACCATATCCCAACCTAAAATGATAAGAAGATTAAACTAAAACGACTAACAAGAGATCGATGCTCAGAAAATCTCAACCAGCCTATGAGTTCAGGAGAACATCAACCTTAAAAACAACTGCGCTATACACTTCCAGAACTAGATTAACTTTAAACTGAATAAAGGCACATCTCCAAAACAAGAGAAAGGAAATTCAAGCATTTGGAAATCATTTAACAAGCAGCTACTGAAATGAGTTCAAAGTCATACCAAAACATATGTTAGAAGCAAACTAAACATGGACAAATATCAATTTTTTTGGAGAATCATGAGCAATGACAGAACCATCAGACTAAAGGAAACATTAGAAAAATGTACATTTAAGTAAAAACAACTCCTGACAAAAGAAACACAAAAAAAACTAGGAAAATTCAAAAGAAAATCTTAACAGTAAGGACAAAGCAAACATTATTAGCTACTAAAATGTCAAACTAAAGTCTAATACATGAAAACTAAAACAAAGCTAGTAAACATATAACAGATAGAAAAGCTAGGAATTAAATAATACAAAACTAAGAAAGAATTTACCTGGTTTTGGGCAGCGAACCGAAACTACGAATTTAACGGAGATGATCCCACCATCTCTCTAAACTCGAACAACCACAAAAACGTTTTAAAAATATTAAACTATGGAACCAAGAATTCCCAAAAAATTTTAGGGTACTCTCTGGTTACCAAAAATAATCCCCCCTTGAACAGTAAAAAGGAGGCTCTTTATAGAGGCTGAGAAATATGAAGATCACCTCCTAGAATCGATGTGGGACTGTGGTAAAATTCAAAAATCCTTGAGCAGATAAGTCTACACAGCTGGGCGGTGTACGATTCTAGTACTAATCCAACGAAAAAAGGATTTGGAACGCTTGATTCATGAGGAGGACAATTGAGCAACACGATTTTGCCACCTGACGATTGTACGAGTTCTTTGTACAAAAAGATAAAAGGAGAAAGGAACATGCGCTCCTCGCTGGGTTTCGGGTTCACACTGGTTATTCGAGTTTTGGTGGGCTTATCGTGGGATGAAGAAGAACGTAAAAGGGTCTTGTTGTTTTTCAGAAAAGGAGTGGGCTGGGTCTTTCTTAAAGAATTTAGGCCAAAAAAATAAGGTTATCTCACGGTCCAAAATTGGAGTAAATAAAACCCATTATGATGGTTTCAAAGTGAACTGGTCCTTTGATTTATATTTCCATCAAATTCAAACTGATTTCAATTAATTCAAATTTGTTAAAATGGGGATGAGACAAATTATAAACTCAACTAACTACTCAATCTTCTTAACATTAACAAAGCGAATAATTAGTTCGAAAAGAAAGATTAAGATCAATTTTAAAGGAAATAAGATGCGTACTTTATTAAAATTTCATTTTTTTGGTAAAATAATTTTCTAAATATTTATTCACAAATTGAAAATCATATAAATTTATATATTTTAAGTATATATAGTTGTATTTTATAGAGAAAAAAGAAAAATAAATGAAAAATTGCATGGAAACTGATTCCAAAAGTATTTCTGATTTTTCTGAATAATTATTTCAAATTGTTTTAAATTCAAGAAGCTTGAAAAAATTAATTTAATAGTGGAGGGTCAAAATTGGGTGTCAACAACTATCAATCAGTAGGTCAAGACAAAATTTTGTCTTACCAAGACCTTTTCATAAGAATAAAAAGACAATTAGGGTCATTCTTTTGTATCATTTTCTTCCTTGACTTTTTCAATCCATATAAGAATTCTTGAAGCTTTATTGAAAAAGTTTCTTCCAAACTTTTATATGCTTCAGACACCTCGATTGCTTCAAGAATTTTCATATAACCTTCATTGTGTAGCTAGACATGACAATTATTCATTATATCCATTCAAGTTTTTCATATCTTGCCAGATAAAAACAAACCTCATTGCATCCACCATAGGAGAAAATATCTCCAATAATGTCAGAAATTTTGTGAAAGACTTTTATACCCCAAGGCACAAATTATACTTAATATATTACGATTATACCATCGCATAATAATTTACCTGTAACCCACTAATATTATACCTTGATTTATGGACAATCAGTCCAAAACATCACTTTTCTAAGTGAAACAAAATACTTGAATTATGCAGTTTACTTGGCCAACCATTTATGTGTCCACATTATATGCCAGACTTGAATTCAACATCCTCGTCACAATTTATATCATTGAGTTATACCTCATATCAAAGATAACGTCGACGGTATTTGACATCGATTCCAACAAGCCATTACTTTTTGAGATCTGTTCATTTTTCATTATTTTCAGGTACCTGAACCTTTTTCGAGGTTTTATGAAGTGTTATGTCTATATGCTCTTTTATAGAACTTGCCTCATTATCATGACCATATTGATCATTTGCTCCTTCCTTCTTCAAAAAAATTATATTTGGAATCGATTAGTCTATTACGCTTCCGGCGTATCATAGACCTTGTCCTTCAATGACTTCACATTGAAGCATTTACAGCTGAATTATATCATAGATCAGTACATTCATCTGTCAATTGATTTGTAACATTATGCAAATGAATTATCTCTTGAACTTTAAGTTCACATATTTATTTAGCGAGGATCTATATAATTTATAATTAACCTGACACATAATTTTCAGTTGTCAATCATCTCACCCCCTAATGTTAGAAAATCTAACATTCATCCTAACCATATTTGGGAATTCATCTTTGTGCATGGTGGAACAATTAGATCATAATCGCACATTCAACCTTTTAGATGAAAATTATTTGATTCCTGAGCTTGAACCAATTTTAATGGGGAAACCTTATTGTCTTGATTCATACATGTGTTGATACATGTTATTTATCTCATACCAAATCTCATTTAGGAGTTTTGTTCTCATAACCATGATTTAGCTATAATTGGAGGCTTACAATTTCTGCTAAATCAATCAGCATTATCAATATAATTTCATAGTTTGAAACCGTGCTCTTAATTTTAACAATTCGAGCAAACAACCTTACAAAACCAATTTGTAAGTTGACAACAAAACACACGAGACCATCGGATAGATGCATCGATCATATAGTTTCAAATCATCCACATGACAGGTGAACGTGCCCATATTCACCTTTTTATATGTTCCAAAAATTTTAGGGAATTACAATCCCAACCTTAACTGGTATAATGATCATTTTATGAAGAGAGCAAGCAACACATGAGAATTCTTGAATAATCTTTTATTTCTTCATCATATAATCCACATGAATTCTCAATTATATTTGCATCACATTCAAATCAGAATGGTCAACCGGTCATGCCAACTAATCTTTATTTCAGTACACTATAATTTACTTTCGCATGTGATTTCATCAACATACCCACGTTTGTGTGCAACAAACAAACGAAAACAATGGGTAACCTTTTACATTAAAATTTATAATCCCTTCAGTTGTAGTGATTTATAGTCTCGATATTTGTTTTCAATTCATCCGAAACTTAAAAAAATTTCTTTTGAGACTTACTACAATCCAATTATTATTCCTCTGATAATAACACAACTCGTCAGAGCTTGCTATTAATTTTGTGTACTATCACATATTGCATGACACCATCCCTATTGTGAGCATCTCCTTCAAGGAGAAATTATATCATTATTGTCATGGTCAAAACATTACCAGCAAAACATATTTCTTGCTTTACTTTTGTTGTACCATATGTACACAACCAATGACAAATTTGTATTGCCACACAATAATGACCACAACCCTTATAGGCAAGAACTATTTCTTTTTTTTGCCCTTTCGATAGTTCATAACAAACATACCATAATATGTATGACGTATAAACGCACATGACCATTGACCGTTCATGTCAAATAAAATTTATATATTTCTCTCAAACCTCCCGTAGAGATGAGATGTGACATATATCATTTTTTTCTCTCAAACCTTCCATAAAGGTGAGTGGTGCATATATCCAACCCATAATGATTTTATCACATCTTGACTCATTCTCTTATAGAATGGTCGAGTATTCACGATACTCATCACAAGTCACATTCTCTTCAAGGAATGGACTAATCTTTTATATGTACTTCATTAATTTGCATTATAAGCACATTGTCATTGCTTTAAAATTCATCATATTTCCATGACACACCTCAACATCACTTTGAAAGATCAAGTGTACCATCACTTTATCTTCTTGTCTTTTGATGGAGGATTTATAAACTTGTCAAATTATTGGGTCGACAATAGTCACAAGTCCAATGAACTTTAATACCATTTTGATAATAAAAATTGTCTTCACATTTGAAGGACTATTTGGAGAACCCATAGTGTTATTCCTTTTATAATTACCACAATGATGACTATTATAATTCCATCCTTTCACCTCCCTTTTTCATATCTTTAATTATTTGTCATCTTTCATACTAATTATTTACTGCTACCATTCATACGATAGAATGAGCAAGTCAACTTCGGATTTCAAAGTTATTATATGTTGCTACCACATTCTTTTCAAGGAATAGAGCAAATTCAATAGAACTAATTTCAAGGCTTTTCATCAAAGCTTTAGTCATCATTATATCATCACTATGGTGCATTGACTCAAACTCAATGTCTTTTCCATATAAGGTGTGTTAGGCCAAATTATATGGGACTTGAACACAATCCTTATCATCATGGTGCATCAAAACTCAAATTGATGTCTTACCTCCTTGGTGCGATAGAACTTGAATTTATCGTCTTATCCTCAAATATTTTTCATTATGTGTATCCGGACTTTAACCAGATGTCTTACCCTTTTGGTGCGATGGGACTTGAATATTGAGAGTTTTCTCACCTTTAATAATTATAAATATTAATAAGTTCCTCATAATTAGAACTTAGAAAATTAACATAAAAATTTACTTCTCTAGCCTTCAGTTCTTTTCTGAAACGAAGAACTGTTAGTATAATCATAAACCAATGTATAAAATTGTTAAAGTAAAACAAACCAATATGTTTTACATTTTCATATATCACATATATACTAAAATATAGTATTTTAGAGGAATTTTTGAAAATATAAATATGTAACACGAATAAATAAATAAAACCTGTTCCTTCTTACAAGTGATTCAACTATAACACTTTTGCGAAGTGCTATAACCTTTAGAGCATACTCGTGCTGATAACGTGTCATAAAATCAAGATTATGACAATATAAATATAAAGAGACGAATACAAGAGAAGTATATAGAAGAAGAGGAAGTTTCTTCTTATTCATGTATATGCAAGTCTCATGTGTATATCATACAATAGTGAATGATGAACAACCCTAATTATAGGTTGAGAAATCACTCCAAAAGTCACCATATTAAGTATCATAATAAATAGATACATTCTTATCCAAAAAGGTTCATGAAACCTAGTGAATATGGATGGTTGTTCATGTACTAACTTTATGGACTATCCACTCATTCAATGGATTTATAAAAATGTTAAAATTTTTATAGAAAAAATTAATTATTTATGATAATTTTTTATAAAAAATATTGTTTTATCCAGTTAAACTTCTGTTGTACTTTATTAAAAATAAGAATTACTAGAGAGTGTTGAATAAAGAGAATTACAATTTTTTATTTCGTTTCAAGCAACAAACATATAAAAATGGGGGTAAATCAAGTCATCATATTCTTGAATTAGATTCTATGGTTCTAACTCTTATCTATATTTAATATTTGTCAATTTTACTTATAGAATTATGTCAATAATTCATATAATAATTACCTCATTGAAAAGATATTTTTCAATATTGAATTGATAACATCCTACCTAAAATCAATCACGAAAAAAACATTAAATACTAATAGTTTTCATCGAAATAGTGTAAAAAAATAAATTTTAAATAAATACATATACGAAGTTTTTTTTTTTATATTTTAGGCTTCAAATTGAAATTCATTTTAGGCCTCCAATTGCGTTGAATTGTCCCTGTTAATAGTGTCAGTAGTGTCGGGAACACAAACAATTTGCCAATTGCTTTTTATTTGTTATTTTTCATCAAAATGCAGCAAAAACTGAGTTTGTTTAATAAATTTGAGAAAATGTCACGTCCAAGACTATACCCTGGACATGAACTCTTGGCCTGACTGACTAATTAGCGGGAGATTTGCTCATATAGAAATAAAAACTTTAATTGCATTATTAAACTTAGTCTAAATCAAACTCAACTCAAATGAACATCTGGAAATTCTTATGAAGTTATAAAATCAATTCTCTCAAGATCTCAAAATATCTCAATAAGATGGGGAAATAACAAGAGAATCCTCAAATCTAACTATCTATGAAGCCGCTAATACTAAGATAGATGTCGGTACAGAACCCATTACAAATTAACAAAAGCCTAAAATAAGTGTGAGGCCCTCCGAAAAGCAAGAAGGTTCATCAAAGCTAGCTGGAATGCAGGTGGTATCAACGAAGCACTTTGATGACACTGAGCACCTGTATCTATATTATAAAAAGGTGCATGACGAATAACGTCATTACATTTAATGTACGAGCATGTAAGGGGGAAACATAAAATAAAAATAACTTAAATGATAAGACTTGAAGACAAACTCACCTCAACTCAACTCCAATACGAAATCAATAATAAGAGATACATTGTTTAAACATTATAAAACAGAAGATATGAGTTTAATGATGTATAAAATATAATAAGACATCATTTACTCTTATTTGGGATATTTTCTAACTGACAACCATGACTATGAGCATGTTTATGACATAATGTCTCATCCATGCTTCCAGAACTATTTTATACCTTGTCAGGATATAAAATGCCTCAGCTAAGTGGATCTACTAAGTTATGCTTAAAAACAATAAAGAATTTTATAAAAAGTATGACTCTTTACCCATGTTGGATACATGGTTTATGTGGAATTGGAGTTGACTGAACTCATCCCATATCAGTACTCAATACTACTACTAATAATATATAACTGATGAGTCCTCGATTGGACTCTTTTCGGACCTTATTTTAATGAAAATAGTGCCCTCAAATACTAATTCTATCTCAATCTCTGATGAAAACTGTTATGTTTCAAATATTTGAAGTTTTAGCATAAACATGAACACTTAGGCACAAAACTAGAGAAAAAAGGATTAGAAGAGCTGAAGTTGAAGCCTGAGCATCGCCAAGCACACTTGGCGATCAACCGAAATAATGCATTTTGCCCTTTTTCCCAGCAAGCGAAGCCATGAAGGAAGTGAATTCAAAAGAAATGAAAAGAAGTAGTCGGCGCTTCCCCAAATAGTTTCGCAAAGCAGAATTATTACGCCCAATGATCCAAAACAAATAGACACTGAAGGCAAAGCACAAACAGGGATGAACTAGAAGAAGGGTGAATCCCCAAATTTCCTGGTGATTCATGACTAAATTTGTCGAACGGATTCGCCAAGACTAAATCTAAAATTATAAATACTAGCCTTAGTTATTATTTTTAAAAAGTCCAAACATTATTATCAATTTTCATTTTTAGAATTTGGGCTTTTGGTATTTTTCTCTCAAGTTTAGAGAGGGTTTTGTGGGAGACTTGAAGAAAGAAGTTTTTCTTCCTTAACTCAGAAGTGGGTCTTCCCCATTTTTCTTCATTTACTCATATTAAGGTTTAATTTATTATACCGATTTGGTTTCTTTATCATTTTAGGTGTATTTGAATATTGCTTGATGTGTGGCTAAAAATCCCCATTTTTGGGGTGTGATTTAACAAATATATGTTAATATTATTTATGGGTATGCTTGCTGATAGGAGTAGAGAATTTTAATGGTGATTTCACCTAGTGTCTGTGGTTTAATTTAATGAATTCATAGTTACAAATACAAAACCACTCATGTATTTTTGGTTTGCTCGATAAAGAGGTCGTGATACCAAGACCACTAGATTGATCTCCTAAGAAGTGGGGAGATATGAGGCTCAGCCCGAGAGGGTGAGCCCTAGTCTCATATCCAAGCACTTTTCATCGAAAGAGCGGGTGTGGATAAGACGTACGCTGGTCTTCATTAAACGAGTGGATGTTCGAGAGAAACCCATTTAATATGGGGTAAGTTGCCATAGAGGAAATTTACTTTCACCTAAAGCTTACCCTAATTACTGTCTGTTTTTGCAAATTTTCCTATCGAAAGAATGTACGCCTTGATTTACTTCAACATATATTGTGGTCACACCCCAAGAATGTCTCCCCATACTTGATTCACCTTTGTTATTTTTGTTGTCTGAACAAATTCTGGCAAATCACCCCCCCCCCTTCTTTTTGATATTTGACACTTCGATGTCATCTATTCAAATTACCGTATTTTTATTCAATAATTTCTTAAACTAGTACTAACTAGCATGAAATTCTAGTTTAGCTACCATTTTCACTACCGCTCCCTTGGGAGACGATCCCAACTCTTGGTTGGGTTACTATACTCATTTCAATTCATAGACACTTAGATTATAGGCGAGTGTCATTTATCACGATTACAAAGTAGAAGCGTCAAAATGATGCTGCTTCCAGGGAGTGGTGTCACGTGAAAATGTAGTTCACTTAGAGTTTTTAGTTCTTTTTAGTGTAGTGATTACTAATTTAATGTTTAGTTTTTTTTGGTTAATTGTGTAAACTTTTTAGAAAGCTTGAGTGTTAGTGGTAGTAATGGGATCCAGGTGGGCCATGAGGACGATATTGTCAACCTCAACGATGTCTAAGATCCCAACATCAATGATTTTCATCTTATGGGAGGTGTTGGGGCCATAGATTTACCCCCAACAGAGGGAAATGCACTATTCCACATAACAAGCACCATGTTGCAACTCTTGCAATTAAAGGAGTCTTCAGTGGATTAGCTAACGAGGACCCACACGAGCATCTATGAAATTTTGTAGATTTATGCGGACCGTTCTCGTTCAAAAACATCTCTCAGGAATCAGTCAGATTGAGTCTTTTTCCTTTCTTATTAATGGGCGAGGCATGCAAATGACTAGCTGAGTTTCCACGCAACTCAATCACCTCATGGGAAGAATTGGTTTCCACTTTCAATGTGCGTTTCTTTCCTCCCTCGAAGATAATGACCATTCGGAACAACATCTAAAGCTTCAAGCGCTTGAATGGAGAGCCTCTGCATGAGACCTGACTCCTTTTTAAAAATTGGTACTGCAATACCCAACACATGGTCTTCCTAATAATGTTCTCCTTTTATACCTTTACAAGAGTTTAGACTATTTGTTGACCAATTCTCACCCAGAGGTCTGATACTGCAGCCATAAGTAGTGGTAGCCCAACTTTTAGATGGAATGACAAACATCAACAAAGCATGGTACACTCGTGATGACCAAGTTTCCCCAGTCACCTTTCATTTATCGAAGGAGCAAATCAAAAAGGAGAATGAGAGGACCAAAATATGACTAAGATTATGACACAGCTTGACATTCTTTCTAAGAATGTTATGGGGGCTGGGACCTATGGTGTTGATGCTCTGGGCGTTGGGAACACGAATCCTGATGAGATAAAGTTTGAAGCTTTGTATAGTGGAGAGTTCAACTTTCTAGCAAACCAAGGCGGTATTTATCATTCAAACTACATGAGGCAGGGTGGTAACCGACCGATCGGCTAGAAAAGAAGGACACAAAGATTGAGATCATGAATGAAGGGATTGAAATCCTAATTGGAAGGATGGGGACAATGATAGATATGTACCTCCCCATGAGCGACAAAAACCCAATGATTTCGAAGGTGGTAGGTCTTAGAATATGCTTTCCCTATCCTAAACAATGTTGAAGGGTCGGACAAGATGCTGAAAGACATGAAAGAAAACGTATCCATTTTTAGCTAGACCGTCGTCTCTCATTCAGTTTCAATCAACCATTAGTTAGAGACCCAAATGGTTCATATCTCATCTCATCTCAACCCGAGACAGCAAGGGGGTTTGCCTAGTGATACTATGGCTAACCCCAAGAGTGAAGTTTGAAGGTCAACTTGTGTCGTGCAACGATGTTAAATAAGGCGCTGTTTGGGAGGCAACCCAAAATTATTTATTTTCTATGTATTACCTTGATAAAATAAGTGTGTGTTGATTGTATAGAGTTAGTAAGGAAAGTGCTTGAAAAGATGCAAAGTGACAGGGAACATGTTCTTTTAGTGCAAGGCCAATAGGTTTTTCCTAACCATCTATTCCCGCTATTTGACTCAATGCACCTCAAAGATTGAGTCTGTAAAACTCAGCGGAATGAAAATCTTTGTCGGCGACTTGCCAACTCGGTGGCGTACTCGAAAAAGTTCGTTCATGCAACTTCCATAAGAAATTGAGAATCATGTTATATTTGGTAATAAAATAGATACTTGGTGCTTCCCCGAGCCATTAAGCGAGACAAGTTAATATCGCTTAATGAGCAGAAACTGGATGGTCACAAATCACAGGTTTAAAAGTTCTATTCCATTCACTTTCTTTCACTTTGTCCCTTTTACAAACTCATGCTCGCACTCCAGTAGTTATATTTCTTTCATTTTAAAGTATTTTGAATATCAAATTGTGCTCGAATTTGGATTGCATTCCTACCTAGCACGTCAGTACAATCTAATTCAACCCCAAAGATTAGTAATGGAACCCCTCAATTATTTTATCAAAACTTGTACTCATTTAGATAATAATTGATAGAGACAAATCTTTGCTAAGTGTCTGAGTTGATGGGATAACATATATTGCCGATCATTACTCAATATTTCCTACGTAGTTGATAAAACTCCATTTGACTATGTTTTGAGCTGAATTTTTATGCGTTGGGATTGTGGAAATTCTATAGGTCTTCGTTAAAATTAATGTTGAAAAGTTTGAATTGTAGTATTAGGGGTTGTGATGTCGAATTGGAAAGAACATAGTGAAAATTGGCACGTTGGGCTGTTTGGCGAGCTGAGTGCAGGTCTCCGAACTGCTTTAGAGTTCACCTTAACGTCACCATTTCACCCTTAACTGAATGCTTTATGTATGAGATGATCTGTAACTTTCGGCGGTCAAATCGAGTTGCAAATTGCACTCAGCGACTCGCCAAAAGATTCCTTTTTTGTCCTTTGTTTGCACCCTTATATTATTTGTACACCTTTTTAATGAAGACCCAAAAGAATCAACACGTTGTAAATTAGCTTGGCGAAGTGACTCTACAATCAGAAACTCTCTTTCCCCTTTCTAAATTACTTCTTTACTAGTCATTGAAGTTTTTATAGAAATGGATAGACCAAAAGTCGCAGGGAGAAATGATCCATCTAGGCACATAAGAGCACGAGAGTTAAAAAAAAAGGAAAATAGAGTGGAGCTATCCAAACAGGGGAAATACACCAAGGAAGCCAGGGAAAAAAGAAGAATTTTGATCGACCCTAACGTGCCTCCATTGGCTCGAGGTTTCGATAATGCTAGGCATGCCTTCGAGGCAGCTCATGAGATAGACAAAATGATTGCAGCTAATATCGTTGCAGAAGCTAAGGAAAATAAAAAGGATGAAGAACAGGATGATAATGCTCTGAGGCCCTTGTCGAGTTCCAAGAAGATGCATCAGAAACTGATGCCCCGACATGAGGAGAGGATGCATAAACAAGATCTTTCTTCACTCCTCTCTTTATATTACCTTTAGTCAATTCTAGCTGCTGTCACTATTTATATTTGAGGACAAATATTTCTTATTTGGTGGGGTGAGGCCCGCCTTTTGTGTTCTTGTTATGAATATTTGTGTTTTGTGTACAATTAAGTCGTCTATTTTAATTGTGTTTTAAAACTACTTTCACGAGTTTTTGAGCCTATGGCTCTCTTTTGGGTCCTTATTCCAAAATAATTTTGACCTTTTCAAAAAAATTTCATTTTTGAAAATTTTGTCACCTCTTGTGTTGAAATGGTTGTTCTCATACAAATTTAATCTAGGTTTTGATCAATACCGATGACTTGAATAGTGCTCTCAATCGAACAAACATGAATGTACGGCTACAACAAAGATAAATTAAGTTACATAGATAATGTGTAAACTCTTTGCATCTCATTGTGATTATTCATTTATCGAATTGATTCTTTTGTAATGACTATTGCACACTAGTGAAAGTGTGTATTCTTGTTTGTTTTAAGTGTCAATGCCTTGTGTGATGAGCTTACTTTGAACCTTGCATGAATAAACTTGAATTTTTCTGGTTACTCTATTTGATTTAGAAAGATGTCCTCCTGAGACGATCTTAGGAAATTTTATAGAGTCTAAGCTAACTTTGACATATACCTCTTTTGTGGCCTACCCGCGAGTGTGTGGAACTCTTTTGAACACCCTTTGAGCCTTACGTGTCTATGGAAAAACCTTGATGAACCTTAAACCTTATGTGATCCACCACCTATAATCCTCTTGATTTGTGGTTTAAAGTGATAGCAAACTTAAGCCAAAAGCCTAAGTTGGGGTGTGGTGAAAAAGAGAAGGAGAAGTCAAGAAGTGCAAGAAAAGTCTTTCTTAACCCATGGTGATGTGGAAAAATGGAAATCCTCCATATGAAAAAAAAGAAAGGAAAAGAATGGGAAAAAAATCTACGGAATAAACGCACAAAAGAAATTGGATTTTCGTGCAATTCGTGGAGTTAAATAAAAAGATGACTTAGAAGCACTTGAAAAAGAATTGATAAATGGAAGAGAAGGAAATGTCTTGAGAGTACCATATCTCATGAAAAAAGTCATTGAGTCTAAATAACCATACATTTGCACCCAGCCCCATTACAAACCTTCAAAAATCCTTTTTCTTCTTGGGTAAATTGAATCGAAGATCGATTGGAAAATAAGGGCAAACCTATGGTTGAAAACATGTAATTTGTTCCTTTTTTTTGAGTATGAGTGTTGCATCTGATTTCTGATCTTAAATTATTAATATTTGTGCGTGAATATGGAATCATTCTTTGCGCGAGGGTATTTAGATACTTTTGTTGAGCTTGAACTTGCACGAGTAGCAAGTATTGCAATCACGAGGATATTTGGTAATGGTTTGTCACAACTTGAATCTTTGAGTATACAATTGATCTTTGCATGAGTAATTTCAATATTGTTGTGTATTTTCATGATTTAAGTCTTGTGTAGAACTATTTGAGACATCCTACTTGAACTGTTGAACTAGAATTTTACTTGAGTACAAGCAAAAGTTTAAGTTGGGGGTATTGATGAGTCCTCATATTGGACTCAATTCATGCCTTATTTTAATGAAAATAGTGTCCTCAAATGCTCATTCTATCTCAATATCTGATGAAAACTCTTAAGTTTTAGGTATTTGAAGTTTTAGCAGAAGCATGGACACTTAGGCAAAAGAATTGAAACAAAAAGGATGAGAAGAGCTGACGTTGAAGCTTGAGCATCACTAAACACACTTGGCGATCAGCCGAAAGTATGCATTTCGCCCTTTGTTCCAGCAAGGAAGTGCTAAAGGAAGTTGATTCAAAAGATGATGAAAAGGAGCAGTCGACACTTTGCTGAATAGTTTCGCGAAGCAAAATTATTTCAACCAATGATCCAGAATGCATAGACGCTGAAGGCAAAGCACAAACAACGATGAAAAAAAAGAAAGGCGAATCACCGAATTTCTTGGCGTTTCACGACTAAATTCGCCGAACAGAATCACCAACACTAAATCAAAAACTATATATACTAGCCTTAGTTAATATTTTTAGAAGTCCGAACATTATTATCAATTTTCATATTTAGAATTTAGATTTTGGGACTTTATCTCAAGTTTGGAGAGGGTTTTGTGGGATACTTGAACTTATTCCTCAAATCGGAAGTGGGTCTTATCCATGCTTCTTCCTTTTCTCATATTAAGGTTTAGTTTCTTATATTAATTTAATTTCTTTATCATTTTTGGTGTATTTGATTATTGCTTGATGTGTGGACTCCCATTCTTGGGGTGTGATAGCAAATATATGTTGATATTATTGTTGGGTCTTGCTTGCTGATAGGATTAGATGCATTTTAATGGTGATTTAACCTAGTGGTTGTGGTTTAATTTAATGAGTCTGTAGTTTCAAATACAAAACCACCCATGTGATTTCGGATTGCTCGAGAGAGAAGTCGCGAAACCAAGACCGAGAGGGTGAGCCCTGGTCCAATATTCAAGCACACTTCATCAAAAGAGCAGGCGTGAATTAGGCGTAGGTTGGTCTTTATTAGACAAATGGGTGTCCCAAAGGAATCCATTTGATATGGGGTAATTTTCCAGAGAAGGAATTTTCTTTCACCTAAAGCTTAGCCTAGTTACCGTTATTTTGCAAATTTTATAGAAAGCATGTACCCATTGATTTACGTCAACATATTGCGGTAACACCCCCTAGAATGTCTCCCCATAATTGATTCAACTTTGTTATTTTTGTTGTCTTTACCCCCCCTCCCCTTTTGATATTAGACGCTTCGGTGTCACGAATTGAATTTACCGTGTTTTATTCGATAATTTGTTAAACTACTACTAACTAGAATGAAATTCTAGTTTCACTACCATTTTCACCACCTCTCCCTTGGGACACGACCCCAATCCTTAGTTGAGTTGCTAGACTAGCTTTGATTCGTAGACACTCAGATTGTAGGCTAGTGCCGTTGATCACGATCACATAGTAGAAGCATCAATAACTCATGCTCAAATGTATAAACATAAATTATTTCTCAATTCAAGGTAATTACTCAATAGATCCTTAGGGGTATTTGTGCGCTAACAAAAAAAGGGAGTACTTTTTAGTCAAAACACAAACGAATAATATTTTCAATATGCTTAAATGAATACTAGTCAAATATTTTATTCGTTATTCGTACCACCATTTTATTTTTTCTTGTACTCCATATATATAGATTTAACTATCTATCAAAACTAATATTGTAAATAGTATTTTTAGGTAACCCGATTTAAGATTGAGTTCGATTGAAACATAAGTTTATTTATATGTCCTACTGCACAACCTAAAGAGTGCAATATAACTTTAAAATTATGATGATGCTCTCGAATAGAGAAAAAAATTTATGTAAAAATAATCAGCTTTCATTCACCGTATTTAGATTATTTAAAACTCTTGAATCAAGTTGAGATCTTGGATATAATTTCACTATGTGAGTATATATTATGTTCTTCCAATTATGACATCTATTGTGAGAACAATCAGTTACCTTTATAAATACACTACAAAAATCAGCTATAAAATTTGCTACTGATATGTATTTTAAATTTTTTGAAGCTAAAGAATTTGGTAAAATTAACTGTTAATTATCATGAGTAGCATTGAATATTGTTTTTTAGTGACATTAGTTATTTGTTGTTAATATATATTTTATTCAATAAATTATAATTTATGATTTTGTAACAAACAACGTTTATAGTGAATATGCTTGAAATTAACTATTTATATAGTTAATTTGCCTAAAAAATCTCCTACCTTTCTGATTCATATTTCATCTCTAAACCCTCTAAATTTTCATGTTTCTTTTCCCAAAACATTTAGGACATTAGTACCCTCAATACCCAATATATTTAACTCAAAAAATAACCCGTAATTATGAATCAAATCAACTTTAGGAATTCAACAACTCAATCAACAAGAATTCGACAATGTTTTTCTAGTACTTAACACACTAACATGTAAACAACTCACCAATCACTGAATTAAAACAAGTTTGGTGTGTGTGTGAGTGAAGTTACCATTAAATGATCTCACATACCTTTATAGGTATCACCCCAGACGAATTCCACTCGCATAGCTTTGACCTTTTTTTGCAAATTCTTACTGTTGTACCTTTCTTTCTTCTTTTCTCTCTTCTCTAAGCCCTAAGCATAATTCAAACTTTTTCAAACTGATCTAATTCAGTTTTTCCCCCCCAAATAATTTCCTGAAAAAGAATCAGGAAATTATTTAGAGAAAATTAGATTTTTTTGTCTTTGTTCTTAAATATTCATAAATGTTTTTATGTTTTCAAGAAGAAGCAAATTAGATTGTTTAGTCTTTGTTCTTATTATAGGCATGTTATACACTTCACTGGATAGCCTTCCTGCATAAAAATGTATAGGTTTTTTGAAAATGGGGGGAGGGGAGTTGATTGTCTTACGTTAATATTTGTCTAGCTCAAATTTCACGAGATGTTTAAAAAGTGCCACAATTCTCAAAACAATATCTCATAAAAATCGCTTCATCAATTCGAGATCTCCAGAAGAGCGTAAAAGTAGTCATCGGACATTAGACCAAAAATCTATAAGTGAATCTCAACAATAGAGCAACCATAGAAAATATAGGACAATTCCCCATCTTAAAAATATTTTTACTAATGAAATCCAAAGAGCACTGGATTTTCCATTTTGAACTCCCAATACCAGCAACATTTTTTGTGAGAAGGAAGAGTCAAATTCAACAGAAACTCTATCCTCCATAATTTCAGCTTCAACCCCTCTACCCCAACATTGAGAATTCATTGAATAATCCATTTTTTCTATGAAAAATATTGTTGGTGTTGTGCTTCAACAACATCAATATAGACCAGTATTGGAAATGCTTGGTTTCATTATGTGCTTCAACAACATCAGTATAAACCATTACTAAAAAAGTTTACTTCACCAAGACTACACACACCCAAATATAGGAAATATTACTCATAGGCCTTACTCGACATTTAACACTTGGAATCGTCACAGTCAATGTGAGTACAACTTGGAACTCAATGTATCTCATAAAGCAACCCATTCAGATAGCAACTAATGTTTGATTTAGGTATTGGAAATATGATGACTATTGACTACATTTTTAATGTGAATCCAGGAAATACAAACATATATTTAGGTAGCAAAACGATGTCTTATATTGATGCTTAAAGTGCGACTAGTGATTCACTTGGAACAGTAAATGCCAATTTTTCAGCAACATATTGTTGAACCAAATATGTCTTAGAGTTTTTGAAATTCATGATATTTAGATGTACCTTTGAGTGTTGGAATCAACTATGAAAAGGTGGGGGAAGAAGTGGGAGAACAGACCTCCCTGACGCTCTGAGAGGCACGGGGCGCCAACCCTCAATGTTAAGAGAACTTTCTGTGGCGCTTTAGCTGGAGCTACGCGTGAAAGGCCAAAGCTCAGAAGAACTTTTATGGCGCTCTAGTAGGTGGACGCGCCTGCCCCTGCCTATAACATCTCTGACCTTTCTCCGTTATTTTTCATATCTAAACCCTCCAAACTTCCATGGTTCTTTTTCCAAACACATAGATTTAACTCAAAAATAACCTAAATTATGAATCAAATAAACACCAGGCATTCAACAACTCAACAAACAAGAATCGATAATGTACTTCAAGAACTTCACATACTAACATGTAAACAACTTACCAATCACTGAATTGAAACAACTTTGGTGTGTCGGTGAATGTACCTAACACTAAATGATCTCATATACCTTTATAGAGATCAACCCCGACGAGTTCCACTCGCAAAGTTTTGACATTTTTGGGAAATTCTTGACTTTTGTCCCTTTGTTTCTCCTTTTCTCTCTTCTCCAAGCCCTAAGCATAGTTCTAACTTTTTCAAACTAATTATTTTAGTTTGTTTTTACCTCAATAATTCCCTAAAAATTAATCATGAAATTATTTGGTGAAAAGACTACTTTTCCCTTCCTTAAATCCTTATTTGGACTATTTCTCAATCCAACAACTCGTCTTCTGGAAGGCATAACTTACTCATACGATATCAAAATTGCGCCAAACTTGGCGGAATGGGAAGGATCTTTCTAAGGAATTTCCAACCTTATAAATCTTCTTTATCTAGACGTTATGTTTATTTGAAAAAAAAAATCTCAATTTCTTAACTTAGACAAATATTCCAGATTTTTCCTATCTTACCAAAAATGTATATCTTTTGACAAATTTACCAGATTTTTCCTTTTCTTACCAAAAATGTATATTTTTAGTTTCTTAGAATATTCTTAGTCATTTCAAGTTGCAAGATGTTATAATATCTCCTTCTTTGGAACTTTCGTCCTCGAATAAGATTGCTCTCACTTAGCTTAGGGAAGCAACATCAATTTCAACATTCAATCAAGAAAAAGCAAGTAACAACATGCTTACTCATAACTTATATAATACTAAGAAGATATTTAGAATCTTGATTTGCATCTTCGCCGGATTCAATGAGATGTGGATATCTTTTCTTCATATTCTCTTTAGCATTCCAAGTAGCTTCTTCAACAAATTGGTTCCTCCATAGGACCTGTTCTCAACTTGAAAACATAGCAATCTAAAATCTAAACTGAAATCTTCTCATAAGATAAGTTATCCTTGTTCCCAAAATTCTAAGTTGGTACAATAAATGAAGGATCACCCATGCACTCTTTCAACATAGAGATGTGAAATACCGAATGAACTGCTGCTAACTCTTATGGTAGCTCTAAATTATAAGCTAAATTATAAATCCTTTTGGCTATGCGATAAGATCCAATACCAGGAACTAACTTTTCCCTTCTAACGAAACCTCATAGCACCCTTCATGGGTGAAACCTTTAAATATACCTAATCGTTTATTTCTAACTCCAAGAACCTTCTACTAACATTTGTATTTTATTTTTAACGACTCTGTGCCATTTTTAATATCTTTTTAATCATCTTCACCTTCTCCATATCTTGGTGAAATAGATCCGGTCCTATCTATCATGTTTCACAAACTTCAATCTACCTAATAAGAGATTTGCATCTTCTCCCATGAAGAGCTTCATATGAAACCATTTCGATGCTTGAATGATCATTGTTGATGTAAGTGAACTTAATGAGAGGTAGGTGATCATCATAATTTACCTTTAAATCGATAAAACAAGCCCTCAATATATATTACAATATTTTCATAGTACGCTCTTCTTGCCCATCCGTCTGAGGATGAAAAAAGCAGTATTTAAATTGACCTTTGAACCCAAACTTTTCTAGAGAGATTTCCAGAATGGTGCAACAAATTGTACACCTCTATCTGAAATAATAAAAAATTTGGGACACCATAAAGTCTCATCACCTCCTGAATGAATAACTTTGGATAATCCTCTACCTATTGAGTAGTCTTTATCTGCAAAAAGTGGATTGATTTTGTCATTCTATCAACAATTACCCAAATTTAATCATGCTACCTGCGAGACCTTGGTAACCCTTTGATGAAGTCCATATTAACCATCTCTCACTTCAATTTAAGAAGTTCTATATTTTTAGCTAACCCTCTAGGACTTTGGTGCACTACTTTCACTTGCTGGATATTCGAACAATTGGCAAAAAATTCGATATACCCTTCTTCATATCACCCCACCAATATATCTCTCTCAAATCGAGGTACATCTTTGTCAATCCCGAATAAATGGAATATCTAGAATGACGTGCTTCCTCTATGATCCTCTCTTGGATCCATTCCACCACTTGTATGCACAACCCACCATGATACTTCAACACATCATATCTTCCTTTTCGAAAGTTAATAATCTTTGCTTAAGAACATTTTCTTTCAAATCAAGTAAAATGATGTGTTGGTCTTGTTTTTCTTTCAACTCTGACACTAGTGATGATTCTGCCCCATTTTTCACCACTATTCCTCCTTATGTGGAATAGGTGTGAAAGTTTGTGCTTAACTTTAGATAACTCCCTCTTTTCTTCCACATGGGCGGTCCTCCCCATACATAACTTCCTTAAAGTATCAACAACCACATTAGCCTTAAATGGATGGTAAAGAATACTCATTGTCATAATCTTGGAGTAATTATAACCACCTCCTCTGTCTGAGATTATCTCTTTCTAGGTGAATAGATATTTTAAGCTCTTGTGATCAATGAATATATCAACACGAACAACATACAAGTAATTCCGCGATATCCTTAAAAAAGAAACTACATTAGCCAATTCTAAGTCATGGGTTGGATAATTCTTTTCATTAATTTTCAACAACCTGGAGGCATAAGCTATAACCTTTCCCTTCTGCATTAGAACACAATCCAAACCAACTCCTGATACATCACTGTACAACAAAAAGCCTTGAGTACCTTCCGATAATGTCAAAAAAGATGCAATAGTAAACCTCTTTTTCAATTCCCGAAAGCTTTTCTCACAAGTTCCGTACCTTGAAAATTTTACTCTATTCTGTGTCAGCTTGGTCAAAGGAGATGAGAGAGATGAAAACCCTCAACAAGCCTTCTATGGTATTAAACAAAACCTAAGAAACTCCTTATATCTGTTTGAGACGTGGGTCTAGGCCAAGTCTGAATTGCTTCTATCTTTTGGGTATCAACTCTAATTCTATCAGCGGAAACTATGTGGCCCAAAAATGCCACAAACTTAACACAAAACTCACATGTTGAGAATAGTATATAATTCCTTACGTTTCAAAGTCTGAAAGACTATTCTATGATTACTAGCATGATCTTCTTCATTCCTTGAATAATTTGTATGTCATCAATGAAGACTATAACGAATATATCTAAATAATGTTTGAAGACTCTGTTCATAAAGTCTGTTAACGCTGCTTGTGCATTATTTAAACCAAAAGACATGACCAAAAAACTCATAATGCCCATATCTTGTTCTAAAAGTTGTCTTTGGAATATCAGATTCCCTAAATTTTGACTAATGGTAGCTAGATATGAGGTCTATTTTTGAAAAACAAGTTGCACCCTTAAGTTGATCAAATAAATCATCTATCCTTGGAAAAGGATACATATTCTTAATGTTAACCTAATTAAACTGGTGCTAGTTTATACACATCCTAAGGGAACCATCTTTCTTTCTTACAAATAAGACCAGAGCTTCCCAAGGTGAGACACTTGGTGGAATGAAACCTGTATCTAACAAATCTTTCAACTATTCCTTAAGCTCTTTCAACTTCGGTGGTGCCATTCTATATGGAGAAATAGATATAGGACAAGTATCTGGAATGATGTCTATGATAAAGTCTATTTCTCTCAAGAGGGACTCCGGGTAGATCAAGATGAAAGGCTTGTGGAAACTCTTTAACTATAGAAACTGACTGAATGGGAGGTACCTCAATACTTGATTCATTAACTTGGACTAAGTGATAGATACAACCCCTTGGAACTAATTTTCTCTACTTAATTTATGAAATAAGCAACACTTAGGCACTACTGAACTACTACTCCACCCTATAACTGGCTCATTAGGAATCTGAAACTTGACAACTCCAGTTCTACAATTTATTGACTCATAAAAGGCATGAAGCCAATCTATACCTAAAATGAGTTCAAAATCTACCATGTTGAACTCAACTAGGTCAGCCATGGTTTTCTTATGATTGATGGAAATAGGACAATTACAATAGACTCGTTATGTTAGAATATAATCCCCAACTGGTGTAGAAAACACAAGAGTTCACAAAGTTTGTGAATAAGAATTTTAAACTTATTTGCAACTTAAAGAGATACAAAAGACAAACTTGCCCCTGAGTCTAGCAAATCATAAATATCAAAAGTAAGACAGTTATTGAAAGAACAACTGAAACTCCGCTCTAAATCTCTATGTGTTTAGAAACATGAAAAGTGGTCTAATACTAATTATAAAATTATTTGGGGTGAAGAAAACTTGGGTAGGCTTAGTTGGAAAAGGAAAATACCAGTTTGCCATTTTATAAACGAATGAGATGGTTTAAATAGAGAGCCTTCACTTAAAGGGGTATAACTTCTTACTCTAAACAGGATATTAAGAAAACTTGGCATTTTTGTAAAAAGGAATCAAATACCTTTAGTTTGATAGGTCATGAACTACCTAATTTTGTATGTTCTAAGAGATATGATTGTTTGAAGTTTACACACGTAATATTTTATTTTGGAACTCAATCATTATGAAACCTTTCAACTCAACTTTGTGTTAGTGGAGTCTATAGACCTTGATTCATATCCAAAATTACCCCCACACTAAATAATTGATCTTAACACCTAATAAAAAATAAGAATCACTCGGTACAATCTTATTGACCAATGAATAGTGATTCAAGTCTTTAACTTAGAACGTTTTGGTATGTTATAATCTTTACCTTTCTTTCTCGGTCTCCCTATGATGCTTACTGAGTACCTTTGTTTTGGTACTTATGGTACACTCTACATATTCTCGTGTTGTAGGTCTTAGTACCGCCTAAAAGCAATGATCGTTTGTGTCAACCTTTGCAACTTTTGAATATCAGATACGATGGTGATCACTTGGCATCCTGAATCAACATATCTTATTTTGTACATATTTTAGATTATATTTTGACATTGATACGGTATGTCATGTTCCACTTTTGGTACTAGTATTTATTTTAAGACATCTCTATACTCATGACTTTGAAATTCTGCGAGGGTATCTATTTTATATAGCTTTGGGTTACTTTCTGATTCTATCTTTTCTTATATTAGTATTGATTTCTGTTTAGTTCTACACTAATACACACTACTTCTTGTTCTGGGTATGGTTCAACTTATTATAGTAGGTTTTATGATTACTCGGGAAGTCAGGTCGTGACATTCTTTTTCAAAAGTTTAGGAGAAATTTTGTTGAGCGTTTCAGGTTATAACCCTTTTTCTATTGTCATTAATAGAAAATCGTGTGCATGTCCTATAAGCTTAAAATCTTATTTGAGATCTAGGAAGATTTCAAAACTCTCAGTAGGATTTAGTTTCGACTATGTTAGTAGAAAATTTCTTCAGTAAGAAAGATAGTAGGAGTAACTCCTTTCTCTTCCATTCTTAAATTCCAAGGGTGGGGGGATATTGTGAAACTCCAAATATTTCTAAGGTAAGATGTAAATGGTTATTCATTTGCGTATAAGGTCATATCGGGTAAAATTTAAATGTGCTTAGGTTTTAAGGACGATTATTTAGTGTGGAGTTCTTCTTATTCACCTTCAATTGTTGAGAAGCATATTTTATAACTCTCCCTTTTTGCATTAATGCACCACTTATACCAACACCAAAGCAACACATAATATCACAAATAACACACCCTATTCGGGTAATACTAAGATGGGTGTTGAGGTTAATAACTTCTTCAGTTTTTTAAAGTTTGCCTCACACTTACCGGTTCACAAAAGTACCAGTCTTTTGAGTGTACTTAGTCAATGGAGAAACTATGGTAGATAAAATCTTGGCAAGCCGACAATAATAGCCTTCTAATCCAATGAACTATAAATCTCAATAGGGGAATTAGTACTCACTCAATCACGAATTGGCCCAACCTTGGCTAGATCAACCATAATACCTTTCTTTGTCAACACATGATCCAAGAAAGACACATACTCAAGACAAAACTTACACATGGAGAACATTGTGTATAACTTCTCTTCTCTCAGTCTCTAAAGTATAATCCTCATGTGAAGAACATGATCAACTTCATTCTTCGAATAAACTAAGATATCATGAGTAAATACAGTCATAAAAGATTCTAAATAAGGACAAATACCTGGTTATTCAACTCTATAAAAGTAGTAAAATCATTATTCAACCCAAAGGACTTGACCATAAACTTACAATGCCCCTAATGAGTCATAAAAGCTAGTATTCTTTGGGATATAACCATCTCGAACTCTCAGCGGATGGTAACCCTACCTCAAGTCAATCTTGGAGAATACTGACGCACCCTTAAGCTAATAAACAAACTATCATTATGAGGAAGAGGATACTTATTTTCAATTGTAGTGTTGTTCAACTATCTGTAATATATGCACATTGTTATTGTACTATCTTTCTTCTTCACAAATAAAATAATTCCGCGTCATGGTAAAACACTAGTTAGAAAAAATCTTTTTTACAAGAATCTTCCAATTTTTCATTCAATTCCTTCAACTCTTTCGGAGACATTCAATAAAAATTGATTGAAATGGGCTTATTGACCAGCTCCAAGTCAATTAGAAACTCAATGTCGGTGTCTAGATGAACACATGACAAGTCGATAGAAAACACATCTATGAAATCTCTCACCACTCTAGTGGTCTTTAAAAGAGATAGATATTTTGTAAAATTTGACTATGGGCAAAAGAATATAAGCATTCCATATTCATCATATGACAAGCATCAAGAGATGATATCACTCCCTTTGAACATGAAATCAGAGTACCCTTCCACACTAATTGAGGTAAACTGGGCGTAATAATCTAAGATCGCATGACAAAGGTATAGCCAATCCATACCCAATATCACATAAAAATTAAGTACATTAAGTAAAATTAGTTATGAATGAGTTTCACAATTAGAAAATATCACTACATACCGCTAGTACATCAGATCCACGATTAAAGAATCACCTAGTAGGTTAGAGATACTAATAGGAACTATTAGGGACTCACACACATGGTCAATACTTGTAGAGAAATAAGTAGACATATAAGAATTGGTCGACCCTGGATCAAATAATACTATAACATAGTGATGACAGATAAGGATGTTACCTGCAATCACTACATCTGAGGCCTCTATCTCGGATATACCCGCTATAACATAGAAATGTCCGCAGTCACACTAGTCTGAGAGACACCATGACCACTGCCTCAAGATCCCTAACTCCAGCCTTTTTACCATCTCTAACACTATGTAAAGTACCTCGCACCATTTTATCAGGCATGTAATGGGTAGCCTAAAAAATTAAAAGAGCCTCTAAAGTCTACTATTATAGGAGGCATAAAATTAAAATTAACTAAATCTCATTAAGAAAAGTTACGTGCACGATTCTTTTAATACATCTGAACCTAAAGAACTTATAAAGTTTAAGAATTTGATTCATTCGACAAGGTTCATAAAAAATTAATGATACAGATTTGAACACGAGTCATACTCTATATGGAGCTATTTGACATGAAACAAATATATATTTGTCATGATATACTAATAGGACTACTATGCATGAAGATACAACTTATGGATTTGTAGCTTCCCAAAATTTAGCCCCATGCTCTGTAGGAATACAACTCATCATCCCTATCACTATCATAATTGAAAAATGACCATTGAAAGAGCTTAGGGTGAAAGATCATAAGCACAATTCATTTAAGAAATTTCATACAAGCAAATTTATGACATAACATTTTTTTAATAGCCATTGACGGTATATCATGAATTTGTAATACTTAGCATATAATGAGTAATGAGTGCTTACATAAATAGATTTATATTATGAGGTTGATATTCATAACTATATAGAGTAAGGTTGAGATAATTGGGCTAAAGTCTCAATCTCTTATTATAAGAATTAAACATAGATGTGAATCTGTGTAAAGTGTATGAATATATGTCATGGACATAATGTTGATATGAAAGACATTAACAAGGTGTTATAACGACAAAAAATTGAGGAATACGCTAGTGTATGAATGGATTGATATATCACTTTAATTCTAATGGAACACATCACTTTCTGATTCTTAACATTTGACTTGGTTCCTCATCTTATCATCTCCCCTTTAGGTCTATAACTGACACTTTAAGGCTATGTACCTATTTTGTTATCTCTAAACTAGTTTATACTAACTTTACTATAATATTTGGGAAACTCTAATCGCATTGCTATTGAACTCTCCATGTTTAGTAACTAATATCCCTTATTAGTTTTCTTTGTTAGATGCTTATCTTAAACTCTTCCCGCTTCTATAGAAGTCTTTCTATAATTTTTACCCGCATTGACCTAGAAAGTTGCTTAATCTAACGGTTAATAGTCTGACTTCCTCTTTCTTAGCCCTCTAATACCATCCTTCTCAGTGCATATCTACCTAACTGGAAGAAACTTGAACTTTTTTATTTAAGAGGCTTATTATTGGCTATATATGATCCCTTTTTACCAGACCCTTTAAGGGTAATAAATAATGTTTACATCGGTCTACTTAACATTGACAACTCAAAAATACTATTGAGATGCACATGAAAAATCTTTAACTTAATTAGAATCTTGTCTGGCTACATAAAATCTCGGGTACACCTCGTAATGCCCTTGTTATTCTTATAACTAAGCCACACTTCATTACTCTCATATAAGGTTCATAATACCATACTTGTACCTCTCGCATTTATTGCAAAGTAACACCTTAACTCCTTACCTATTTTATGTCAAAACTACTAGACCATATCTCAAAACTAACATCTTCACCCTCATATTACCATCATTTTTTATCACGACACTCATCTCAAATTAATGCTTAGTGTTTATTACTAAACACGGATATTATTATAATGACTCATATATTATACTAACTTACAATTGCTAGGTGAAATTAAGGGAATACCTCATGATAAGTAGACAATATTTATCTCTTAGTCTACCTAGTTATATATTTAAATCATATTCTTTTTCACAACCTAAGTACCATTTACCCATTGACTATACATCATTGCCTAATTAGTTCTATTCAAAAGGCTCTCCCTTTGAAGTCATAAGTCTGGCATAGATCTATCACCTCATGACTACTTTGTCCTTCTATTCAACACTCATACTTGATTTTTGCTAACACAATGGCACATCAACATAAATTCATTTCGAGTTAAAGTATACTCTAACTCATCCTAATCAGTAACGACTCCTTTATATTCTATCATAAAATACATATAAATTATTATTCCATAGTCTACACATAGAAAAAAACTCCACATTAATGACTTAATAGGTATATAACAACGACTACACACTTTACTCAACAACTATTTCCATTTCTTAGTTTACTATACTTCTAAATATATACTTCTATCTTTGAACACTTCTAATATTGATGGTTCATAATATCTCAAATCACATTATCTTTCGGGCAACAACACTAACCAAGCACTATGAAAACACACTACCCTCTTAAAGGGGTTCACCTAAAAAAAATTAGATAAAAGAATTTGAGTGCATATATTTGTTTTTAGCTCGAACGCATGATTTATATGAATAATAGTGCATTTTTTCAAATCAATACACTTAAGCATACTGATGCTCTTCACTAAAGCCTTGTTGCAGTCTCTTTGAATTTCTATAGACTTCATCTTAGAGTAACTCATCGATAATGATTTAGTCTTTGATAATTCAACCAACTTGAGTATGAAGGGTTGTCAAATAAATTTAAGAAATGCATGATTCTGAATAAATTTCTTATGACACAATTCAATTGCACAATCTAGAGTAAGAAAGAATGAGAAATATCTCGAAAATGTGTTGTAGCCTCTTGATAATAAGTGTAGTTCACACCATATCAATAAGCTAAACTATACTAGAATACACAACTTTATAGACACCCTAATACAATTGAACTCTCTAATCTAATAACATCTTTGTCAAGCTCCGAGCCTATACCTCCTACATGGCCGACACTCAAAATCATTGCGCGTCCCAAACAAACTCTGTGCATGATGACTACATAGAGGAAAACTATACATACATGCGGAAGCCTTATAAAGTAGACAATATCACTCCTTGTCGATGTGGGCTAAAGGTCAATTAAGTTTGGGAAAATGTCGATAAGACAAGTTAAATCTCACTCCTGAGTCTAGGCAAATCTCATACAATGGGTCAAACCTCAACGAGGAAGCTGAGTCTATAGAGAGGGTGTATCTGACAACCCAATTTAATAATAAATTCTCACATCAACACAACATCGAAGGAATGTTGGGTATATATGTAAGTAGACAATACCAACTAGTGATGCCTTTTAAGTGGGTTAGGCATAGCCAAAACGGACAATATCCCTAGCAGATTGAGTCGTTATATTCGGTTGATCATGTAATTGTTTGGTCAGCAATTAATTAGGTGTAATCATCATGGGGTAACTACACTCTCCAATTCTTTGTGAGGGACTATTAAGTGCTTTTAACTACAAATGTTCATATATTTTAAAATGAAATATATACTTGATAACTACATAAAAGTACAATAAATAACTATAATTGATAACACAAAATTTATAAAAAATATATGAAAAAATTATGGTCAAAGATAAACTTATTTGAATCTTGACATTTGAAATGTTTCACATAAATTGATACATATGGAGTATTATTTTTAACTAGTATATGTACCCGCGTTTTGCGCAATTAGTTGATTAATGTAATTATAAATATTTATTATTGATAATTTTAAAATTTAACTAGTTACATAGATAATATTGTTAAGAGAATGTTAATTTGCAAATTTGTATGTTATAATAGAATATTTATGTAAATGAACCAATATATAAGTTTAGTTCATTGTCTAAATTTGACCATAAAAAGATACATATATTTTCTATTGTCATTGCTATCGAAGAGATAGGGAGAAAACTTATTTATTAATAAGTTCTTTTATTATCAACTGGTAATGACTTTCATTTTATATTTACTTTTGTTTCTAAATAAAATATTAAACTTCAAGTTATCACTAATGTAAAACATAAATCATAATTATCTAGATGCAATTATGCCTTACATAGTAAAGAACCTTTGAAACATGCATGTCCATTTTTTTTATATATATATATATATATATATATATATATGAAAAATAATTATCATACATAGTGATATATCAGTTTACTAAACTAACAAGATTCTCTAAACTTAATAAATACATTATACATGTAATATAGATATATAATAAATTAATCTTTCATAATTCAAGAGAAAAAAAGTCAACAAAATAAGTTAAATTAAAGCAACATATTAGAAGACCAACAATTTTTATAGTCAATCTTTTTTAGCTTTAAACTTCTATTACAATATATATCACTTTAAAGATAAATAAATCAATTTTAACCCATATGGGAAATAAATTGATCTTGTAATTATTATACTGAAGTAGTTGCTAATTTTCTATAAAATAGAGTTTATAGACAGTGTGATTTAATTATTTACTGGATGTTTTATTTTTAGCTTGTAATGTTTCGATTTTTCATTTTTTAATTTTTTTTGGATTTTCAATTTACAATTTAAAATACTTTGAATTACGAAATATTAAAAGCAAAAAAAAAGTTTTTATTTTTGGATTTTTAAATTAGAAATTAAAATATTTTAAATTATGAAATTTTATAAAGGAAAAACAAGAATTCAAATGAAAATAATGAGTTTGAAAAAATGTCATAAAATTAGGATTGTTTTATTTTTTAAATTTTAATATTACTTTAAATTATTGCTCGGATTTATTTTATTATTCAATGTTGATGTATATCAATTTTTATTATATCTATTTTTATATGTGGTGCAATATCAAATAAATTTATTGTCCTTTTCATTATGAATAAAATTTAATTCGTATCTTATATGATTTTAATTCAATATTTTAGCATTTTGTTTTAGTACTATCTTTTCATATTGTATAGTTAATTTTTATAGTGATATTTCGTTTAGTTTTACACTTCCAGAAGATTATAGGATTATTTTAACCATTTGAATATATTGTCGACATTTTTTGTATTATTTTATGTTTATATATATATATATATGTGTCTCTCTCCTTCTCTCTGTGTGTAGTCTACATAGCTTTTATATTATTTGTAGTTTATTTTCTTTGTTTACTATATTTAGTTTTAGTAAGACTTAAATTATATGGGATAAGACACTTTTATATCTTTCTATTGTTAAGATCATATAAAATTCAAATAATGGGCAAGGCCATATAAGATTGACTTATAATGACTTTTTATATGAGGTCAATAAAGGGAAGTAGAAAAATAATGACAACTTAAAATCTCACAACTTTCGCTATCATGAAAGTAAAGAAAAAGATGGCATAACCAATAGAGATTGACTTATGAAATGTTAATGAATACATAGAGTAACGAATGACTAATTGTAAGGTAGTTAAATTATTCCTTAGTCCTTGAATTATTTACTTTATTCATTTTAATTCAAAGTATTTTAATTTTTAAATAAAAGTCCAAAAGCAAATTCAACAAATGAAAGTAAAATGTTACAAACTAAAAACTAAAAATACCTCTAAAAATATAAATTACAGTTATTTAAACTCTATTTTATATGAAATAAGAAACTACTTCATTATAAGAATTACAAGATTAGTTTTATCTTTTAAAATGGTAATACTTATTTAGTTATCTTTAAATTTAGATACATTTTTAATATTATTGCAATTACTTATTTTAATTAATCAGGTCAATTAAAATTTCTGTAAATAGAATTATTTTATTTGAATTTTCTCTTAGGTGAAGTGAATCCATAAAATTAGGGTACTAAACAAGACATTATTTTTTAAATAAATAAATTCAGAAGGAAATTGGGGGGAGGGGGCTTATACCAATATTTAAGTGTAAAAAAATGAAATTTGTAAAAGGAAAAAGGAGTATCAAATGAAGTTAACTATTTAGTAGAAATGCAGGACACAAATTAAGTTATTCTGATGATCATATTTTTTCACATTCTTGTAAAACACTAAAAGTTAATGTGATGCTTCTTTCCATCTTTTACATAAGATTTTGCCTATATTGCAACATTATGATTACAATGTTGCCACAACGTGAATCTACATGACTCAATCTATATGACAATTTTCTTAATCAATGTATATAACATATAGTATCAAAGGTTAAATAAAAAAAAGATGAATGCAAATTTTAAAAATAGAATCAAAATAAAATTAAAGAATAATTTTACAGAACATAATTTTGTTGGTCTCAATTCTTACCTTGTGATTTATAGATTCATAAGAAGACAACATATTGAATGATGAATCCTAAATGATAAAAAGCATTTAAAATATACCATATAAGATGATAGGTTGTACATGTCTTTTCGCAGGATCAGTCAATTTCCTCCAACACAAAATCAAAGACAACTAACATTTTAATACTTTATAAATGGTTGCAAGCGTGCTTGGAAAATTAATGAGGTTTTAAGTTTTCAAAGTCATTGATAGTACTTTTTCAAATATACTGACATGTGTACTTTTTTTAAAGACAAAATGGTCTGTCAGATCCTTGTACTTGTATCAATTTTTATTGTGAATGCTTTTACTTATTTTTTGTCATTTGAATCCTGAACTCATTCAACTCAATCAGTGGAACCCTTTCAACTGGTCTTGACACTCTATCGCGCTAATGTCACATTTTATGACACATAAATTTTGTCACATTATTTATAATTTTTATAATAATTTCTTTTTGGACAAAAAATAATAATGTTTTAATGCAAATTTTACGAAATAAAATTTTAATCTATTCTTTTAAACTAATGTTTTAGGTCTCCCAATATCATCTGTCATTTTCATTGTGAAATGGCCCTGTGGCCAAAGAAAGTTGCCGCTTCCCACACCCCTCTCGCCGGAGAGACCACAAATACTCTCTCCCTCATTTATTTCCATCATCGTCACATAGTTACACCATTTTTCTTGATTTTTTCTTATCCAACCTCCACAAATTCAAAAATTGTAAACTGCCGCACCTGCTCCTTGTCCCTCTCCGCTGTCTCCATTTTCCTGTACCATTGACAACTGTTGCAAACCACCAGGGACCCATATGTTATCCATCCTCTCCGACTTATCAGAAGGATAGAAATTCGTAGCTGCCTCCAATTTATAAGTATGGTCCTCGCCACCTGTGATGTACCAAACACCTAAAAAAGATGAAAGAAAAAAAAAGGGTTGGACAAAAACGAAGATGGTTGGAAAAAGATGAAAGAAAAAAATAGGGTTGGACAAAAATGGAGTTGGCTAGATGTATATTCAAAACAGACCAAAAATCAGCTTTTCAGAAATATGCAAGTGCAATCGACGGTTACCATCAACTTATAGTAGCATGACCCACAACCCGTGCTGCACATCCGTCTATTGTGACTGAAACTCCCCCAATACGCAACCCAAAAAATTTTACCTAGTATCGAACGACGGATGGACCTAAGGTCTGTAGGTCAGACTATGGTCCACAATCAGTATCCATCATCAAGACCCCAATTACCCACTCTCTGACAAGAACCATGATTGACCAGCACGGTCCATAGATGGACCTACAAACTGTAGGTCGAAGTTAGCAGACAGATAGGGGGAAATTGCAGTTAGGTCAAATTAAAATTATCTTATTTCTTAGCACAAAATGAATCAGTAATCCCATGACCTATCAAATGATATATAATTGATTTCGCTTTCCATAGCAACCGAGTTTTCTCAAATCAGATTATAGAGTAAAAAGTTATGCCCATTTTAGTAAAGGTTTGTCGAACTGACCCAACCTATGGACCCAAACGACTGAGCGTCAATTGAATGATGGCCTGTTAGTACATGTCTTCATTTGGTCGGATAGAAATTAACTCAGGGGTCTTTTGGTATTTTCCTAATTCGTTTAAAATCTAAGATACGTTGTTTTGACCCTAAATCATTAGAATTTAGTCTGTTTAAGCCTAGAAATAGAACTAAAACCTAATTAGGTCAAAATAATAAATCAAAAGATAGAAAATTATAAGCAAGAAAGGAAAAAAAGGTCAAGAACCCTAGTTCAAGAACGCAACAGGGTTCCAACAGTTCCAACCCTTAAATCTAAATATTTCTCCATGGATTTCATCACAAGGTATGTGGGATTTCACTAGTGAGTTCCTTTCACCTATTAGATCCCTAGTTTTTAGTCAGATTCTTGATTCTCATATCATGATTAGAACTACGGTTTATTGAAATTAAACAGAACATCATGAATTAATTAATTATATGTTACAAATCAGATATCCATGTTATTACTTAGTTTATCACATAAATTTCAGAACTCTCGCTATGTATTTCTTTACTTCTTGAATTGTACATGCTAGGTCAGATATTTGAGTTAGTCAGTTATACATTCCTCATTTATAAATGCATAGTTACCATATTAATTGTTGCATTGTTATTTTACATGTTCATTATTGAGTTATCCAGTATTTAGAGAAACTCAGTCATAAACAGTTAACTACATAATTAATTGGGAGTAACATAATACCAAGTTTGACTAAGGTTCATCAAACCCAATTAGTCCCAGAACTACTAGACAAGTAGGTTGTAAGTCCCATATGTGGGAAATCAGTTTAGTGACCACGCGAGCATGCCTTTATACCTCTTGCAGGTTATATTGGGTCCTCTTGATGATGAGTATACATCGGACTCCACATTTAGCTCATTTGGTTTTATTATCGATTATTAGTAACTCCCATTGTGTAGTCTAACTCCATTGGATAGACTATTTATCAGATATTCAGTATTTAGTTCCAACATGTTATTAACCGGTCATCAAATTTAGTTACCTCAGCATTCAATATATAATGTTTAGATTATTATACTTGCTTCTGTGCTTGTTCAGTTATATTTTATTTCAGTTTTACTTTATCCTACATGCTCAGTACCTTCATGTAATGACTCATACATGCGCTTCATCTTCTCGTGATGTAGGTTCAGGTTCTCAGCATCCAGATCGTGCTTAGGTCGATATTCGATCTCCAGTTCAGCAGATTCTGTGGTGAGTCCTCATTCTCGGAGAACAATAGTTTTTAATTCATTTCTGTCATTTAGTTTCAATTTTTTCTAGACTAAGCTGGGACTTGTTCCAGTATTTCTAGTCATTTAGAGGCTTATCAGACATAGTTAGTTTCAGCTTAGTATTGAATTAATAACTTCTTTGTATTAAACTTTTTGTTTATTCCGTTTATCTCATGTATAGAATATGGGTATTCTCCATCTTTTCATTTAAGATTATGATTTAGCTTCCACATTCAGTTTATTATCTTTAGTATGCTCATGATCATGCTAGCAGGGTTAGGTTGGGATCAGTTGTGGTCCTATGTTCCATGTCCATATATCGGGGGTAGCTCGGGGTGTGACAAAACATTGTATCAGAGTCCTAGGTTTAAGAGTCCTAAGATGTCTAAAATGCCGCATTAAGTAATGTTCTTTTAATGGGCCGGTGTGAAGTGCACCATATCTAATGAGAGGGAGACTACAATGTGTTTAAGGAAAACATCACTTTCTTGTACTTCTTATTGTGCGTAAGGTATGATCTTAATCCACTCTAACTTAACATTCTACGTTTCAGATCATGCCTCCTCATAGAGGTAACGATAGGAATGCGAATTCCAGGATATCAAACGCAACTCCTACTGTCCTAGATAAGGAATTTTCCAATGCTTAAATCAGAAATATAACAAAGCAGAACAATCGGGTTCATGATCTGGTTAATGCAAATGGTGGATTTGTAGGCAAGGGTCTATGACTTTTTTAGGATTAATCCACCGGAGTTTTTAGGATTACAAACTAATGAGGATCCTCAGAATTTCTTGGATGAGAAGAAGAAGATATTTGAGGTAATGCAAGTAACTTGGAATGATCGGGATGAGTTGGCATCATACTATTTGAAGGATGTTTCTCATATCTGGTACACTAAGTGGAAGAAAAATACGGAGTACAGATGAAGCTCCTATAACTTGGGATTACTTTACTGAGACCTTTCTGAATAGGTTTTTTCCAATATAGTTGAGAGATGCAAAGGCTCGGGAATTCATAAATTTAAGGCAGGGAAACATGATGGTCAAAGAGTATGGGCTGAACTTGAACAAACTCTCCAGGTATGCGCCTAAAATGGTTTATGACTCCTCAAATGAAAAAGTTCCTATATGGAGTTTAAGATTTGATAAAAACTGAGTGCAGAAATGTTATGTCACTAGGAGTTATGAACATCTCTAGGCTTATGAATCACGCTCAAAAAATTGAGAGCGATAAGCTTAGGGAATGGCCCACAGAGTTGGTAAAAGTTTTCAGCTCCAGCCCCTTCGTTAGGTAGTGTTCCATCCTCCAAGAACAGGTATGACTAGAAGGTTAGAGTAACAGGCTGTAAGTCTCAGGGAAGTGTTTCATACACCAAGACTTACCTCACTTTCCCTAAGTGTGGTAAGAACCAACCGGGTGAGTGTGTCACAGGAAAAGAAGGATTCTTTGGGTGGCGTTAGTTTGTTCACAGTTTGAGGGATTATACTTCTAGACAGAGTCAAAGAGGTGGTAATGGTAGAGCTTAGTCAACAATTTCATCATCACTAGAAATTCGCCCGACTCAGCAGTGTAACTCATGTAGTACAGGTGGCGGTCAATGCCAGAACAGGTTGTATGCTCTTAAGGATTGCCAAGATCAGGAATGTTCTCCTGATATAGTCGTTTGTATGTTATGAGTCTTTGAACATGATGTTTTTGCATTGTTAGTCCAGGGGCTACTCTTTCCTTTGTAACTCCTTAAGCAGTCCAAATCAGTGTCAGTCCAGAAACTCCCTCAGAACCTTTCTTTGTCTCATCTCTAGTAGGTAACCCAGTTATAGCTAGATGGGTATATAGAAATTTCCCTGTCATAATATTTCATTAAGTCACGTCAGCGGATCTTCTATAGTTGGAAATTGTAGACTTCAATGTAATTCTAGGCATGGATTGGTTACATTCCTTCTATGCCTCAGTCAATTGTAGATGTAGGATCAGTTTCCATATGAACCAATCTTAGAATCAAAGGGTAGTAGCTTTGTCCCTATGGGCCGATTCATTTCTAACCTTAAGGCAAGAAAGATGATATCTAAGGTTATCTCTATCATCTACTTCGAGTTAAGGATTCTATCTCTAAAACCCCAGCTCTCGAGTCAGTTCCACTAGTTTGTCAGTTTCCAGAAGTATTTCCAAAAGATCTTCTCGGAGTCCTTCCAGTAAAGGAAATTTACTTTATAATTGATCTCCTTCCAAATACCCAGCCTATTTATATTCCTCCTTACAAAATGGCTCCATCAAGGCTTAAGGAATTGAAAGAGCAGTTGAAAGACCTTCTAAATAAGGGCTTCATCAGACCTAGTATTTCACTATAGGGTGCATTAGGATTGTTCGTGAAGAAGAAAGATTGTTCTATCAGAATGTGCATTAACTTTAGATAGTAGAACAAGGTCACAATCAAGAATAAGTATCCATCCCAGGATTGATGACTTTATTGACAAATTTCATGGTGCCAGTCACTTCTCAAAGATGGACCTCAGATCGGGTTATCATCAGTTTTGAGTCAGAGATAGTGACATTTTGAAAATAGCCTTCAAAACTTGGTATGGTCACTGTGAATTTGTAGTTATGTCATTTAGACTAACCAAAGCTCCTATAGAATTCATGGATTTGATGAACAGAGTGTTCAAACAGTACTTGGACTTGTTCTTTATCATCTTTATTGATGATATACTCATTTACTCTAGGAATGAGGAAGAACATGCGAGTCATTTGAGAGTTGTTCTGTAGACTCTCAAGGATTGCCTATTATTTGATAAGTTTAGAAAATGTGAGTTCTGGTTCCAATCTGTTGCTTTCCTTGGTCACATTGTATGTAGCAAACGGATCCGAGTGGATTCACAGAAGATTGAAGCAATGAAACAATGGCCCAGACTTACGTCTGCTACAGATATCAGAAGTTTCTTAGGACTAGAGGGTTACTACAGAAGGTTCGTAAAGGATGCTCATATATAGCATCACCATCGACTAGGTTAACTCAGAAGATGGTCAAGTTTCAACGGTCAGATGATGGTGAGAAAATCTTTGCAGAATTGAAAACAAGATTGACTACAATTCCTATTTTGACTCTACCAAAGGGTTCATATGGTTATGTGATCTATTTTGATGAATCAAGAGTTTGCCTAGATTGCGTGTTGACGCAGCGAGGTATGGTTGTAGCATATGCTTCCAGACAGCTTAAGGTGCATAAGAAGAACATTCAAACTAATGACCTGGAGCTTGCAGTAGTGGTGTTTGCACTCAAGATCTGGAAAAACTACTTGTATGGTGTTCATGTCGATGTGTTCACTAATCATAAGAGACTTCAACATATGTTCACCCAGAAAGAGTTTAATCTTTGCCAGAGGAGATGGCTTGAGTTCTTTAACGATTATGATATGAGTCTGCATTATCATCCTGGTAAAGTCAAATGTAGTACAAGATGCTCTTAGCAGATTATCTATGGGTAGTGTAGCCCATGTTGAGGATTATTTACAAAAGTATCCTTCACAAAATCACAATTATGGTGAAAAAGATGTAAAAGTGCTTTTGAAGGTTATTTGTGTCTTTAAAGTGCTTATGCATGCATTAAATCCTTTTGCATTAGTAATACCTAGAAATCAATGATATTAGTAATATACTTCCCAATACACAATAGATTGTACATAAAATGTAAAAATGTATCAAACAAGGTACTACTAATACAAAGAGCTAATGCAAGCGTTATTTTTGTTAATATACTCTACCAAATTACCCCGTAGTGTTCAGAGAAGCTTGAAGTGGAAAAATGCGACAATGCACTTCTTAACTTTGTTAATGTGTGAAACACAATTTATAAAGAAAAACATCCAAAATAAATAGAGCAATATATAGGAAGATGTTCGTATTAAAAGCAAGAATAAAGATATCAAAAAATCCTCCCTAGATAATAGGACAAACAAAATAAAATTTAATGACCTTTCAACATCTATTTCTTGTACTTCTGAACCTTATTCTACTTTTACAAGATTGGAAAAATCTTATATATCTCTTTCATCATAATATTGTCATTGTACTTCATCAATACGACTTGAAGTATCCTTCTCTTTCCCTTTCTTATGGAAACTTGAAGTATTTTCTCTTAAAATATAAAAGTTCTCCTCCATTCTTGCCTCAACAACAATACCTCAAGTTAAATAAGAATCTTCCTCAAAATTTACTCTACTTTTACAAGATTGACAAAATCTTATATTTATATTTTATTATTATATTATTCATCATAATTCATCAACACGACTTGAAATGGCTATAACACCCCGTAGAAAAAACAGACCAAAAACCACATTTACAGAAAAAAATATAAAGGTGCAACCAACGGTGGCATCGATGGACCAAAGCCTGACCCACGGTCCGTCTTGCACAACCCTCAATGGGATCAGAAACTTCAGAAAAATTCTGTTTAGAAAAATTTGTTAAGTCTTGAACGACGGACAGACATATGGTCCATAGGTCTGAAGACTGTCCGTAGTCCGTGACCGACGATCAATATTCCCTACCCACTCTCTTACAAGTATATGGATGACAAAAACGGTCCGTAGGTGGACCTACGTTCAGTAGTTCTGACTCTAGGTGATTTTTTTTGCAGATAAATAAAGTGAAAAGCAGTTAGGTCAACTTTAAATGGTCATATATATATTAGCACAAAATTGATTAGATGTCCCATGACCTACCCACAGATATATAATTGAATTAGCTTTCAATATCCACCGACCTTGCAAAAACAAACCGCTGAGTAAAAAAATATGCCATGTTTAGTAAAGGACTATAGAACAGGCCCAGTCGACGGACCAAACAACGGGGCGTTGGTCAGACGACGGATCGTCAGTCTGGCCGTCGTTTGGTTTAACAGAAACTTATCCACAGGTCTTTTGGTCTTGTCTAACTTTGTTTAAACCTTAAGTTACATCGTGTTGACACTAAAGGATTACATTTTATTATTTTTAAGTGTAGAAACATAACTAAAATATATCTAAATCAAATCATTAAATCAAAAGTTAGAAAATTAGAAGCATGAAAGGAGAAAAAAGCTCAAGAACCCTAATTTAAGTACGAAGCAAGTTTCCAACAGTTCCAGAATAGAAATCTATGTTTTCTCCGTGAATTTCATCACCATGCATGTGGGATTTCACTAGTGGGTTCCTTTCACCCAATGGGTCCCTAGTTTTCAGTCAGATTTTTGATTACCACATCATGAATAGACCTATGGTTTCTAGAACATTGATAGAACTTCACGAATTTATTAAATATATGTTTCAAATAAGATTATCATGTTATTAATCAGATTATCACATGAATTTCAAAAACCTAGCTTTGTATTTATTTAGATCTTGATTTACATATGCTAGTCAGATATATAAACACGTCAGATATATATGCCTCAATTATAAATTCATAATTACCAGATTAATTATGGCATTCCTCACTTTGTATGTTCAGTTTCAATCTATCCAGGATTTACAAAAACTCAAACATAAATAGTAAATTTAAAGAATTCAATTGGAGTAGAATCATATTGAGTTGCACTAGGGTTTAACATACCCAAAAGTCCCAGAACTACTAGCCAAGTTAGTTGTAATTCCCCTCTGTGGGCAATAAGTTTAGTGATCATGCCAGCATTCCTTTATACCTTTGGTAGGGAATATGGGGTCCTCTCGATGGGTCTTATACATCAGACTCCACATTTAGCTCATGTGATTTTATTATCAGTTATTATTAGCTCGTACCGATAAATCAGACTATCTGCATTGACCATTTATCTGTATAATCTGTATTCAGCTTAAGAATGTTATAAATTTGTCATTCCATTCATCTAGCTCAGAATTCAGATTATCATGTCAGATTATTATACTTATTGTTAAGTTATGTGTTATTTAAGATTTACTCTATCCTACACGCTCAGTACCTTTAATGTTCTGACACATACATGCTCTAAATCTTCTCGTGATGTATGTTCAGGTTCTCAGCATGCAGATCACGCATAGATCGATTTCCGATCTTCAGTTCAGTAGATTCAGTGGTGAGTCCTCATTCTCTAAGGAAAACAGTCATGAGTGTTATTTCAGTCTTTTAGTCATTTAGTTTTAGTTTTTTTAGATTAAACTGGGGCTTGTCCCAGCATTTTAAGTCAAATTGAGATGCTATTTTACGACATAGTTAGAATCAACTTAGTATTGAGTTAATATTTCCTTTGTATTAAACTCATTGTTTTCAAATATCTCAATTATAGAATATGGGTATTACCCGTCTTTTCTGATTTAATTATGATTTATCTTCCGCATAAGTTTATTAACTTTAGTATGCTCATGATTAAGCCAATAGGGTTAGCTTAGAATCTCTTGTGGTTCTAAGTTCCGTGTCTACGTCTCGGGGGTGTGTTAGGGCTTTACAAAACATTGAATCAAAGAACTAGGTTCAAGAGTTCTAGGATAGCTGAAAAAGCCACACTAAATAGAGTATTTTTCATAGGTGTGAACTGTACCACATCTAATGAGAGGGAGACTAGGAAGTGTGTTAGGAACTTCACATTCTTGTTACTTCTATCGTGTGTAAGGTATGATCAAATTCCATTATAACTTGACATTGTGCTCTTAAGGTCATGATTTATTGTAGAGCTTAGGCATGGAATGCTAATGCACGCAATGCTAATTCATTTCCTCTAGTACCAGATAAGAAAGTTCTAATGTAGAGTTTCAGAACACCAATTCAGCTTTTGACTCAAAGTATGAATAACCAGAACAATTCGCAGGTTTGAGTTCCTACTAATAGAAATGATCTATTGGGGGCAGCCAATGTTTCTGATTTTGTTAGGATGAATCCGCCTAATTTTTTAGGTTCACAAGTTGGTAAGGACCCATGAAGTTCATTGATGAGGTCAAGAAAATATTAGGTGTGATGCAAGTAACTGGCAGTGATAGGTCATCCTTCTAGCTTAAGGATGTGACTCACATATGGTTGAATTTACTGAGTTGAAAGAAAACAGAGATGACTATGTCTTTTACAACTCAATATAGTAGTCCAATTCAGTGTTAGTCCATAAACTCTCTCAGAACCTTTCTTACTCACTACTCGAGTAGGTGACCCAATTATAGCTAGACGGGTATACTGAAATTGCCCTGTCATAGTCTCTTAGAAAGTCACCTCAGCCGATCTAGTAGAGTTAGAAATGGTAGAATTCGATGTCATTCTAGGCATGTATTGGTTACACTCATGTGATTCCTCAGACGATTGTTGAGCTAGGATTTTTTGTTTTTTTAGTGTTCATACGAACCACTGTTAGAATGGAAGGGTAGTAGCTTAGTGCCTATGGGTCTATTTTTTTATTACCTTAAGTCCACAAATATGATATCTAAGGGTTATCTCTATCATCTAGTTCGGGTCAAGGATTCTAGCCTTGAATTACCAACTCTTGAGTCAATTCCTATCGTCTATGAATTTCTAGAAGATCTTCTCAATGTTCCTCTCGAAAGTGAAATCGACTTTGGAATTCATCTCCTTCATGATACCCAGACTATTTATGTTCCTCCTAGATAAGGGATTCATCAAGGAATTTAAAGATCAGATGAAAGAACTTCTAGATAAGGGATTCATCAGACCTAGTATGTCACCGTGAGGTGCACCAGTTTTGTTCGTAAAGAACAAAGATGGTTATTAATGATTTGTTTGAACAACTTTAGGGTGCTAGCCATTTCGAATTTGGTTATCATCATCTCAGAGTCAGAGAGAGTGACACTCCGAAAACAACCTTCAGAATTTGGTATGGTCATTATGAATTTATAGTTATGTTATTAGGAATAACTAATGTTCCTGTAGCTTTCATTGATTTGATGAACAAAGTGTTTAAAAGTACTTGGACTTGCTCATTATCGTCTTTATTGATGATATCCGTGTTTACTCTAGGAGAGAGGAAGAACATGCAAGTCATTTTAGAGTTGTTTTGCAGACTCAAGGATCACCAGTTATTCACTAAGTTTATCAAATCTTAGTTCTGGTTGCAATCCATTGCTCTTCTTGGTCACTATGTATCTAGCGAAGGGATCCAAGTGGATTAAAAGATCATAAAAGCAGTGAAACAGTGGCCCGGACCTACCTCCACTACAGATATTAGAAGTTTCTTAGGCCTAGCGGGTTATTACATATGGTTCGTGGAAGGATTTTCATCCATAGCCTCACCATTAACTAGGTTGACTGAAAATATGGTCAAGTTTAAATGGTCAGATGATTGTGAGAAAAGATTTGATGTATTGAAAACAAGATTGAGTACACCTCGTGTCTTGACTCTACCAGAGGGTTCAGATTGTTATGTGATCTATTGTGATGCATCCAAAGTTGGCCTAGGTTGTGTGTTGATGTAGAGAGGTAAGGTGATAGATTATGCGTCCAGACAACTTAAGGTTCATGAGAAGAACTATCCAACTCAATACCTAGATCTTGAAGCAGTGGTGTATGCACTCAAGATATTCAAACACTACTTGTATGGTGTTCACGTTGATGTGTTCAATGTCCATAAAAGACATTAACATGTGTTCACCTAGAAAGAGTTGAATCTTTGCTAGAAGATATGGCTAGAGCTCCCTAAGGATTATGATATGAGTGTGCATTATCATCCGGGTAAGGCTAATGTTGTAGCAGATGCTCTTAGTAGATTATCTATGGGTAGTGTATCCCATGTTGAGGAATAATGGAAGGAGCTAGTGAAGGATGTTTACAGGCTTGCTCTCTTGGGAGTTTGCTTATGAGAATATCATACAATGGTGTAACAATTCAGAATGGGGCAGAATCTTCCTTAGTAGTGGAGGTTAAGAAAAAAAAATACACTGATCAATTTTTGCTTGAACTTAAGAATACAGTCTACAATCAGAGAGTGGAGGTTTTATCCCAAGGTGGAGATGGTGTACGTCGCTACTAGGGTTAATTGTGTGTTCTTGAAGTGGACGAGTTGAGACATCATATTATTGAAGAAGTCCATAATGCTAGGTATTTTATTCATCCATGTGCCACATACCACAATCTGCGGGAAGTCTATTGGTGGAATGGCACGAAGAGGGATATAGCAAATTTTTTAAGTAAGTGTCCCAATTTAAAGCAAGTCAAAGTAGAACATTAGAAAGTGGGAGGTATGACTCAAGATATCGATATTTCTACTTGGAAGTGGGATGTGATCAATATGGATTTCATCACTGGGATACCTCGTACTCGCAGATAGCATAACTTAATTTGGGTGATAGTTGATAGGATGACTAAGTCTTCTCGCTTCTTGGAGGTCAAAAGTACATATTCGGCAAAAGACTATGAATGGCTGGGGTTCGTTTGTCTATCATCTCAGATAGAGGTTCTCAGTTTACCTATAAATTCTAGAAGTCATTTCACAAAGGTCTTGGTACTCAAGTTAACCTTTGTACATTATTTCATCCACAGACAGATGGGCAGGCAAAGCGTACCATTCAGACCTTAGAGGATATGTTGAGAGCATGTGTGATCTATTTCAAAGGTATTTTGGATGATCACCTTCCTATTATTGAGTTCGCCTACAATAATAGCTACCATTCAAACATTCAAATGGCCTTTTATGAGGCTTTATATGCGCATAGATATAGATCTCCTGTTGATTTGTTTGAAGTAGGTGAAGCAGCTTTGATAGGGCCATATTTAGTCCTTTATGCTACGGAAAGAATAACTCATTAGAGAGAGACTTATGGTAGCCCAAAGTTGTTAGAAATCTTATGCAGATGTAAAGAGAAGGGAACTAGAGTTCCAAGTTGATGATTGGGTTTTTCTGAAGGTCTCACCTTTTAAATGGGTGATGAGATTTTAAAATAAAAGGAAGCTTAGTCGTAGACATGTAGGCCCTTACAAGAATTTGAAAAGGGTTGGCAAGGTGACATATGAGTTAGAGTTGCCATCTGAATTAGCAGCAGTGCATCCGGTCTTCCAAATCACACTCTTGAAGAAGTGTGCGGGTGATCCAGCCTCTGTAGTGACATTAGAGAGTGTGGCATTGAAAGATAGTCTTTCTTATGGGGATGTACCAGTTGAGATTCTTGACCGCTAGGTTAGAAGGTTGAGAAATAAAGAAATCGCTTCAGTACAGGTTTTGTGGAGGAGTCAGTCCGTAGAGGGTTCTACTTGGGAAGTAGAAGAAGCCATGAAAGCCAAATATCCTCACCTCTTTCCTTCCGACTCCACTCTAGCTTGAGGTAATAGTTACTCTTTAGTTTTCAGTCATTCAAGCGTAAATTCAATTTTAGAATCATGTTTCCTCAGTTTGTATTTGCATTTTCATCATAATTACATGTACTCAGAACTCAATTCAGTAAAAAAACTCAGTTCTCAGTGTTTAGTAGTAGGGTTTGACTCTCTCTCCTTCTATATTGTCTAGTTTAATCTTCATTCGAGGTCGAATGTTCCCAAGAGGGAGATAATGTAACACTCGTAGACAAATAAGAAAAAAAACTAGCTTTACAGAAAAAAATCTTCAGGTGCAACCAACGGTGACATCGATGGACCGTAGTCTGAACTACGGTCCGTCCTGCACAACCGTCGATGGGATAATAAACTCCCAAAAATTTCACCCAGAAAAATTGGTTACGTCTTGGACGACGGATGGACTTACGATCCGTAGGTCTGACTACGGTCCAAAGTCCGTGACCATCAATCAATACTCCCTTCACCCACCCTCTGACAAGAGTTACGGATGACCAACACTATTCGTAGGTTGACCTACAGTCCATAGGTGGAAAATTTGCAGACAGTTAAAGGGAGATGTAGTCAGGTCAATTTCAAATGCTCATAACTCGTAGCACAAAATGAATTAGGTGTACCATGACTAACCCAAAGATAAATAATAGAATTAGATTTCCATAGCAACCGGCCTTGCTCAAATTAGATCTACAAGTAAAAAATTATGCCCATTTTTGTAAGGGCCTATAAAACAGGCCCAGTCGACATACATAGCGACGGGGCGTTGGTCAGACGACGGACTGTCAGTCCTGACCGTTGTTTGGTCCGATATCAACTTATCCAGGGGTGTTTTGGTCTTTTCCCACTTTGTTTAAATCTTAAGTTATGTCGTTTTGACCATAAATAATCACAATTTAGTCTGCTTAAGCCTACAAAAATAACTAAAACATATCTATGTCAAATCATTAAATCAAAAGTAAGAATATTACAAGCAAGAAGGGAGAAAAAGCTCAAGAACCCTAGTTCAAGAACGAATGAAGTTTCCAGCAGTTCCAGACAAGAAATTTAAGTGTTTCACTGTGAATTTCATCACCAGGCATGTGGGATTTCACTAGTGGGTTCGTCTCACCCATTGGGTCCCTAATTTTTAGTCAGATTATTAATTCTCATATCATGATTAGACGTAGGGTTTCAAGAACTTTGATAGAACTTCATGAATTTATTAAATATATGTTCAAAATCAGATTATCATGTTATTACTCAGATTATCGCATGAATTTAAGAACCCTAGCTTTGTATTTATTTAGTTCTTGAATTACACATGCTAGTCAGATATTTCTTACACTTTAGATATACATGCCTCTGTAATAAATAAATAGTTACCAGATTAATTGTTGCATTCATAGTTTGCATGTTTATTTTCGATCTATCTAGTATTCACAGAAATTCATACATAATCAGTAAATTTACAGAATTCATTGGGAGTAGCATATTACAAAGTTTGACAAGGGTTTAATGTACCCAACAGTCCCAGAACTACTAGCCAAGTAGGTTGTAAGTCCCATTTGCAGGCAATCAATTTAGTGATCACGCCAGCATGCCTTTACACCTTTGGAAGGGTATACATCGGACTCCACATTTAATTCATATGATTTTATTATCCGTTATTAGTAGCTCTCACAAATCAATCACACTCTCTGCATTGACCATTTATCAGTATATTTAGTATTCAGTTTCATCATGATATATATTTGTCATTGTATTCAGTTAGCTCAGCATTCAGTTTATCATGTCTGACTATTATACTTGTTGTCATACTTGTTCAGTTATATGTTATTTCATCTTTACTACATCCTACGCGCACTACATCTTTTCGTGAAGTCGGTTAAGGTTCTCACTATCCAGATCACACATAGATCGATTTCCGATCTTTAGTTCAACAAACTCAATGGTGAGTCTTCATTCTCCTAGGAAAACAGTCATGAGTATCATTTTGAATTTTTTAGTCATTTAGTTTCAGTTTTTTCTAGATTTAGTTGGAGCTTGTCCCAGTATTTCTAGCCTAGTTTAGATGCTATTTTCTGACATAGTTAGATTTAGCTTAGTATTGAGTTAATATTTCCTTTGTATTAAACTCATTGTTTTCAAATATCTGAGTTACAGAATATGGGTATTCCCCACCATTAAATATTTAATTAATATTTAGCTTCCACATGAGTTTATTATCTCTAGTATGCTCATGATCATGCCAACAGAGTTATCTTGGGATCACTTGTGGTTCTAAGTTGCGTGTCTGCATCTCGGGGGTAGCTCGGGGCGTGACAATAGCTATCTCATTCCCCTTATTATGCAAACTTGAAGTATTTTCTCTCAACCATAACTGTTCTCCTGAACTCTTGCCCAGGAGAAATACCTCGAGTTAACATAGAATCTTTCTCAAAATTGCTTCATCTTCAACCACTATTCAGGAAAGTTAGCGCTTTATAACTTAAAGCAAAGCGATGCGAGCCGTCTACGCTTCACAAGCTAGAATGAGTATGCGAGCACTTCATCTCTTAAAGCGTGAAGGTAGGCATTATCACTTTGTTCCACTTCATGCTTCCTTGAGCAGTGACTTAAACATTTTCAACTCTAGTTAGCCATTCCATGACATCATCAGTATTGTCCAAGCTAATTGAACTAATTATCCGTCAAGTTTCATAAACATAGACAAATAGTTGGTATTTTAATAGTAAATGATAAAGGGGCGGGCCAATTTTCCGTCATGTTTGAAACCATGTGACAATGACAGTCGGGGATTCTTGACTACCAAAATAAGAAAAAGAAAAAAATCAGCACTTTTTTTGGTATCTTGTGGCTCAACGTTATTTATATAATTAATGACCATGATTGGTCAATATACACATTCTAGTCTAATCTGTTTTAAATTTTATCCACCCTTAGACTACTAATAATATTGACAGGAATGAGTATGCTATTATTTTTTATCACAGTGTAACATTTTTCTCTACGTAAAGAAGATGTTTACAAGAAGTCTTTCGATAATTTCTACCCGCATTGACCTATAAAATCGCTTAATCTAACTGTTAATAGTCCAAATTATCTTTATTAGCCCACTAATACCATACTTCTATGTTTATATCTACCTAACGGGAGGAAACTTGAACTTTATTTAAGAGGCTTATCATTGTCTATATAAGACTGCTCTGACCAGAATCTTAAGGGTAATAAATAACTCTTACATTAGTGTACTCCACATTAAACACTTAAATATAATATCGATATGAACATGTAAAAATATTAACTTAATATGAATTTGGTTTGACTACATAAATCTCGGGTACATCTTTTAATGCACTTGTTAGTCTAATAACTAAGCCACACTTTATTACTCTCATATAAGGGTCATAATACCACACTTGTATTACTCACATTTATTGCAAAGTAACACCTCAATTACTTATCTAGTTTAAAGCTTAGTTTTTTTTTTTTTTAGGGTTTAACATATACTATTTGTGTTTTATAGGGTAAATTTTAGAGTTTTTTTGGGTTCATGTGTTTTTGGAATTTTTAGGATTTTTAAGGATTAGTGTTTCTTAGGTTTTTAAGGTTTACGATTTAGGACTTAGGGTTTTTTGTGTTTTTAGGTTTATAGTTTACAGATTTTTAGGATTTAGGGTTTAGATCCTTCTGTAATTTTTGTTTAGAATATATCATTTAGGGTTTTATTGGGTTTAGAACTAAGAGATTTTTAGAGCAAGAAGACAAGGTGCAAAAATCTTTGACTCCGTTAAATATTAAATTTTCATTAGTATGTGGACCAAAGCCTAATAATTATATTAATTAAATATAAATTATGAAAAAAATGAATAATATGATAAGTAAAAGTGGACCAAACCTATACTATAAGGACTAAACAATTACCTTAAAGATAATCACTTACCATTGTAGTTACTATATAATACCCCCAAAAGGGTTAATAGTCACCCCAATAAATTCAAGATTCTATATAGAAAATTCTTATTTTGTATCTCATTTTCTAAAATTTCTGAAGGAACAAAAATTCAATGGATACTAGTTTTTATGATATTATAGATGAAGTTCGGGTGATGCTAGTTGATCATGAACAGAGAATGTTGATAAAATGGTGGATTTGTTGAAGTCTTATGACTACAAAGGTGACATCTCTACAAATATATATTTAATTCAAACCCTTGATTTTTTTTAAATAATTATGTTTTGTTTGGTTACCTATTCACGAGAGATTTAATTGATATTATGCTTGTGGTGATTGTAACATCTATTCCTTTTTAGATTTTAGTTTTTATCTACTAAATCTTGAATTTGTCTTTTCCTTATGTTATAACACCATTTCTATATTTTTTATGCTCTTTTAATTATTCATAAATGTTTTTATGTGTTTATAAAAAAAGAAAATTTTATTGTTTAGTTTTTGTTCTTGTTATTGGCATGTTATACACTCGATGGTCTTCCTCCATACAAATTTCTTTATTTTTTCAAAGGGGGGGAAGGGGGGGGGGGGGGGCGAGTTGGTAATCTTCTGGTAATATTTGTCTAGCTCCAATTTCAGTAGATGTTCTAGTAATACCACATTTTTTAAACAATATATCATAAATATAACTTTAACAATTCGAGATCTCCAGAAGAGTAAAGAAGTAGTCATTGTACATTAGGCAAAATACCAATAAGTGAATCTCAACAAAAGAGTAGCAAATGAAAACATGGGACAATTACCCGTCTTAAAAATAATATTCATAATCAAATCCAAAGAGCACTAGATTGTCCATTTTGAACTCCCAATACCAGCAACATTTTTGCGAGAGGGGAGAGTTCAATACAAGAGAATTATGTTCAACCCAATACCCCAACATTGAGAATTCATTTATAATCCATTATTTCTATGAAAAATAATATTGGTGGTGTGCTTCAACAATATCAGTATAGACCATTATTATTAATGTTTGGTTCACAAATACTATAATATCAAATTATAGGATACATTACTCATAGACCTGAGTCCGCATTTAACACTCGGAGTCGTTATACTCAATGTGAATACAACTTGGAACTAAATGTAGCTCATAAAACAACACATTCATATAGAAAAATAATGTTTGATATAGGTATTGGAAATGTGATGATTAATGACTACAATATGAATGTGAATATAGGAAATACAAATTAGGTAGCACAACGATGTCTTATATTGATGTTGAAAGTGCGACTAGTGATGCACTTGGAACAATAAATGCTCTCTCAGCAACATATTGCTGAACCAAATATGTCTTATCCGAGCAATATAATTGCAACAAATAAGAGTGATATATAAGAAAGTGATTCAATTAAGAAGGAATACTGTGATGCATATTCTAATTTGAATCATAAGGGTTATTTGTTCCAAAATCTTGGACCTTCAGATGCTAACTTACCCAATTCATATGACACAGAGTTTGATCAAGATTATTATGATGATTAGGGTAGTGACTCAATATAATATGATATTATATATATTTTTTGTAAGATTGTTGGTATTAGCTAAAATCAATATAAATTTACAACACAAGTTGACTACAAAAGTTGATGCATATCTATTGGTTTAACACTAATCGATATTGTTGTAAATTTATATTGATTTTATCTAATACCAACAATTAAACAAAAATATATAAAATTTCAATTAACTATATTAAATCACGTACCTGATCAACATAATAGACTTAATCAAACTTATTGTCATAAGAATTTGGTAAGTTAGCACCTGAAGGTCTAAGATTTTGGAAGAAATTACCCATATTATTGAAATTAGAATATGCAACAAAATTTCCTTCTCATTATCATCTATTTCTTGAATATCACTATTATTTGTTGTCACAATATTGCATGAATAAGACATTTTTGGTTCAGTAATTTGTAGTTGTTAATTAACATTTATTGTTCAAAGTTCGTTACTAGTAGCATTCTAAGCATTAATATTAGACATCGTTGTTCTACTTGAATCTGTGTTTGTATTTCCTCCATTCACATTCAAGTTGCAGTCATTAATTGTCATATTTCAAACACCCATACCAAATATTATTTCTACCTGAATGTGATGTTTTATTAGCTATGTTGATGTCCAATTCTTACTCACTTTCAATATGATGATTCCAAGTGCTAAATGCTTAGCCAAACTAATGAGTAATGTTTCCTATAATTTGGTCTAGTACCCTTTGTGAACCAAATATTATCAATTATGGTCTATGTTTATGTTTTAAAGCGCACAATCAACACTATTTTTCATATAAAAAGGGTTTACTTAAGGAATTATCAATGTTGGGGTAGTGGAGTTGAACCTAAAATTTTGAAGAATAGAATTTCTTTTGAATTAAACTCTCCCATCTGGCGAAACTGTTTCTAGTATTGGGAGTTGAAAATGGAAACTTTGGTCCTCTTTAGATTTCATTAGGAATATTATTTTGTTGACGGGACATTAATGCTTGTGTAGGGACTGAAGGAAAACATCTTCTATAGAACAAACAAACTACCTTTTGAGACTTTGACTTTTGGTCTAGTGGTAACATCGTAGGATGTGATATGTGTGTTAGGAACACTTGATAAACATAGAAAAAAGCTTGGTATTTAAGTGGAAAATAATAAAGGGGGGGCAATTATACGTCAAGTTTAAAAATGTGTGTCAATGACCATCGGGGATTTCTTCGTTACCAAAATAAGAAAAAGAAAAATATCAGCACTTGTTCTGATATCTTGTGGCACAAAATTATTTATAGGATTAGTTATCATGATTGGTCAATATACAGTCTAATATGTTTCAAATTTTATCCTCCACTAGATTACTAAAAAAATTGGCAGGAATGAGTATGCTATCTGTTATTATAGTGTAATATCTTTGTCTACGCATAGAAAATGTTAACAAGAAAAATGCTAAAGATATTCACTGGTTTAGAGTTGTCATTTTTCTTTGGTCCTTATTATTTTATGATGAAATCCCTATGGTTATTATTGCTACTTTAGGATTGCTAAGAAGTTGTCTATGAGTAGACTGGGAAATGTCCCATTTGCCAAGGAATGGGATTTGTCACTAAGTTACAAGAACAAACGAGGGAAGGAGGCCATCTATAAATGCATACCTTGATTTGGAATCGGTAGAAGCACCTTACTCTTATTTCTCGTGTGCATTATATTTTCATGATCATTATTTGCCTTCTCTGTTCTTCTTTATTTTGAATAGCATGGAATGCGTACTCATTCATTCAAGGTTTCTTTGTATACAATGTATGCAGTAAGCTTTATATTTTTAAGTACTATAAATTGTGAAAAGTACCTAAATATTAATTTCATGTTTATAAAAGCATATGTATTTATATAATGTTATCCTACTGTGTCTGAATACAATAACAATAATGTCTCAATTCCAAGCAAGTTGGGGGTGACTAAAATGGCATATCCAAAAACATCTTCAAGAGTCTTCAAATTTTAAAGAAGCCAATAAAAAATATTGATGAATGGGTGCCCAAAATTTCTTAATCAAACTACACAATATTTAGCTAAACCATAAAAATAGTTTAATAAACCTACAGTTTTATAGCAAAAAAACTAACATGAAAGATCAACACTTTGTGTGGTATCTTGTGGCACAAAGTTATATATACAGTTACTTACCATGAATTGTCAATATACAGTCTATTCTATTTCAAAATTTTTCTACAACTAGACTACTAATAATATTGAGTGAATAAGTATGCTATTTTTTTTTATCACAATGTAATATCACTGTATATGTAAAGAAGATGTTTACAAGAGAATACTAAAGATATTCATTGGTCAAAGGCTTGTCATTTTTCTTTGGTCATTCTTATTTTTTGATGAAAGCCCTAATGTAACGTAGTTTCAGGGTAGTTTTATTGCTTGTTCCTTAAGATTGGTGTGTGTCTTGAGCTTTTTTGTAGTACATTTGACATGTTTTAATCTTTGTTTCGCAGGAAAGGTGTCAAAAACCAAAACGCATAAGGTGATTGAGGTTTAGTTTTGAAATGACCCACGAACGCCATCGACGGACAGTAGACGGTGACCATCGATTGGATGTTCAGGCATTTGAAGAAACTCAAGTATCTGACAAGGTGTGGGGATAGAGAAGGATCGACGGTCCGACGATTGATCGATGGACCGTCCTGTTAAATCGTCGATCTGATTAGAGAATTCCCAAGACCCGTAGATGAATTGTAGGTGCATTAACGGACCGTGCTATTCGTCCATTGATTGGATTAGAGAATATGCTAGTGGAAGGATAAAAAGGATGCTCAATCTATACTTATGGAGGAAGTTTACGGTTCGTCGTTTCATAGACAGACCGTCTGTGGGGGTCGTTGATTGAAGCCGTATTTTTTGAAAACTTTCCTCATTTAAATTCCTTTTATTTTAGGACAATGTTTTTCTATATATAGGGTGCAAAACCTCGTTTTGGGGTTGGATTCTATTACTATTTTTCTTAGTTTGTTCTTGGAGATTTGCTTTTTCAACTTTGGCATTTATTCAAATTTTTGGATTTGGTTTTCAAGTGATTTTTGTGGTTCCAAGTTGAATTTCTGTACTTTATTCAAATTTCTCAAAGTATGTTCATGATTTAGTGTTTATAAACCATGAATTGTATTCTTCTATGCAATGGTAACAAAATCCACAACTAGGGTTGTGGGAACCATGAGTGATTAACAAAGTACACCTATCTTAATAAAAATTCTCAAATAGGTTATTGCATTCATTGATAATTCTTTCGTCTAGAATTCTTTTTAACGAGTGCACGCATTAGAACCGCCTTATTTCTACTTACTGGATCAAGGAGGTAGTTAATGGGAAAAAATTATCAACATAGATCTAATAGACTAGTATCGATTAGTGCGAAGTAATAACTAAGTCATACATCGAATATGATGCTTAATATGAAGTTAATATAAACTAAGGTAAGAGTTAGTAACTTAGACACACGTAGGCGGACAAATGTAGGGGGTGAAATTCTCTAAATGCCGGACCAAGGATTCAGAGATACCTATCTTATCACTTTGCATGAAAAACACTATGGAAGAATTACTATATCTAGGGATACGGCGATATAAATCTAAAGGGAACACTTACACCCTAGTTTCTCTCACAACTTTATAAACATCAAAGACTTACTCCTGTTAATTGTTTTACATTAAAGATTACACACGACTTTTGTTTAACAAAAATCCCCTTTTTAATTTACAATTTTAAGAAAGGACTTGACTAAATATAAGTAAGTGTATATTTAAGTTAAGTCTAAACTATGTTCCTCATGGGATCGACCCCAACCTAATAGTTGGGTTTTTTACTTGATATGATCGCTTCCCCTCCCCAAATTCTACTTAGTCTCTCTTATTTTATCCGGTCGGTGTTCGAAGGCAGGCACGTAGGTTTCTGACATTATCACCCACTCATTCACTTCACTACTGGTTTCAGGTATTTCAATTCCCTTTGCTCAATGAATAATCGTTCATTAGATGTTTAAAACGAAAACTTAGTATGTGGGTCTTGAGTTAGGGACAAAATTTTATGTTAATGGTTGTTAAAATATGGCTACTATGTACCTTAGAATGATTGGGAGTGAATGGGTGAAATCTCTTTAAAATATGATTGTTGACTTTCCGACTTATGGTTTGATAGCATCGTAGAATCCAAGATCGAAACTTGTGAAATTGAAACCCTAAGGATGAAGAATTAGTCTTGTACTTGTTGTTTTGTGTTGGTGAACTAATGAAGGTCTAAAATATGTCATTATGTTACAGTAAAAACAAGGTCTTAAATTTGTCTCTAATCAACAGCATGAGACCCCCTATACGGATCGTCAGTTGATCAACGGGCCATTGATGGGGTTCTTCGATTGATAAACTGTAAAAATTTTGAACTTTGAGACAACGGAAGTGGATAACGGTCCATCGATTAATGGACAGGCCGTTCTGCACGTCCGTCGTTTCTTGCTGAAATAGTGATTTTTGTGAACATAAAAATTAGTACAAGTGTCAAATGACAAAACTGGCCTACGATTCGTCAATTGATTGACCGGCCGTTCTGTATTACTGTCTTTTCCAACAAAGAGGTATATCGAATGAAGACTAAAATTTTTCCTATGTATCCAACGACGGACACTATCGACGGACCGTCTATTCATCTACTAGCTATCGATAGTGCCTGTCAACCAGTATTGCAGTTCTGCACAAGATTGTGATTTGTGTGCTAATTTTGTGTTTTGATTGTTTTGTGTGCATAGTCAGATTTCTATCAGACTAACAAACATTTTTAAAGGTACAAATGTCTCCCAAACTAGACATCTTCTATTTGAAGGGCATGTACAAGTTTGTGGCATTGTCCTGTCGGATGATTGACATGTCCAATGATGAGAGGGACCCTGAATACGTGCCCATTGGCACTCGGACCCCTACACCATCTGTAACATCCACTCGGGGCACCCACAGAAGGTGGAGTCCGGCGTAGTCATTACCTCCCATATTCATGAGGATCGTACACTGACCGACACACCCTCTAGGTCAACCTCGGGTTTTGAAAGAGTGTCTGGATCTGAAGAGGCATCAGGTTCAGAGTCGGCTCAATCTACGGGGTTGAATGAGGAAACTCACTTTGGTTTCATATCAGTTGGAGCGACTCACCCAGAGCTGCCTGCCTTCGATGCCTCGTTTGATGAGGACCATAGCTCATTGTCTACTCTTGTAGCTTAGGATGATGTCGCTGCATCGAATCCTGATGATCCAAACCAGTGGCGCGTTGATGGTAATTATTAAATCTACAAGGACTCAAAGCTGCTGAATGACAAGATGGAGATGACTCGTTGGTAACAGTTGAGCAGAGATTTCTTACAGGGTTTCGTCACACAGTTCCTGATTTGCATAGCTTGTTTACCCACCACAGGCTTGAGTGGATGGCTAGGAGTGTGGAGCCATATAGAGAGGAGTTTGTTAGAGAGTTCTACGCCTCATATGTGGCGACTCTCAGAGGTTCTTTCGACAGGCGGGCGAAACCTGTCAAATCGGACCCATAAACAGAGGTTTTAGTTTTAGGTTGCTAGGAGGACATTTCTCCTACTTCCATCCGTTGCTTCCTGTACGTTGTGCCCACTAGTGCTGCGAGGGATTCCCTTAGTCCAGAGTTTGATTATAGGTGGAATTTTGTCAAGAGTTTCTAGTTGAAAAGGAGCAGTGATCAGAGAGTGTCCTCCAAGAGGTGGGTTGCACAACAGTTTTCTACTGATGGTGAAGGGGTAGATTGGGTGTTCGACACTAGAGTCCTTATCCTTAAAGGCCAACCTAACCTTCACAGCTAAGTTCTTCAGGATGTTAGTCTGCCACCGCCTATCTCCCACGGTAGCAGATAACATTCTTACATAGGATAGAGCGCTCTTTGTTTCAACGTTAGTGTATGGGTTATAAATCAAAACCGTGAAGTTATTGATATCGGTGATACATGAGAAGGCTTTTGAGACCTCTACTGCCTACTCATTCACCTTTCTGATCTTCCAGTTATGCATGGATGCTGGAGTGCCTATTTGAAACTGTGCTGTCCTCCGTACTCTGACCGTCAATGTCGATAAAGGTCTCATTAGGGAAAAGGCCAATGTGGAAGCACCTCGAAGATGGCCTAGAGTATAGTTGCAGCCTCTGGGTGAGAATTTAATGGATACGGTAAAGTTAGACCAAGATGGTGATCCTGCCACTTCAGATCCTACTGAGACCACCCTTGCCTAGTACGCGCTTGGCATGAGTAACGCACCCAATTCTTCCCACCCTACTCCACTGTATGTAGTAATACTTCAGATAGCTAGGGTCCCAAAGTTAGAGGCCTATATGGCCACCTTGGTGCATCATATCCGGCCTTGGATGAAAAAATCTATTGCCAAGGCTCTCGAGTAGGAATGAGAAGAGGGTGGACAAAAGACAAAGTAGAAGATTCAGGCAGTTCACCAGTGCCTTGATAAATTTGAGTTGTTGGTTCTTGCACGCCCGGCCCCTACCGTTGACTTGAGTACTCTTTAGGAGGTTGAAACCAGTTAGCGGTACGATGTTGACAGTATCATGGAGATTAGAGGACATGAGCCCAAAACTACACCCGTTAAGCTAGAGGAGGACACAGTGTTTGCTGCATTATTCACTGCCCCCACTGCACCGCTTGAGCAATGTGAGCATGCCTAGAGGCACCGTTCCTGCTGCACGACTGATGGAGAGGATTCCTGTGCATGGAAGAAGGAGCGGATGGACCTTGAGGCTACAAGGAGATGCTTGTTGATTAATGAGGAGACCCGTTAGATGAGGGATCGAGAGTTGTCTATTGGGGCATCTAATTCAAGACTTGAAGATATTGATACGAACACCACTGAGGGTTAGGATATTGTTGTGAGCACCACTGAGAGTGTCCCTATGATAGAGGTTGCAGAAATTGGGAAACCGGACCCGCCTGCTTGTTGATCTTTGGCGCTATGAGCCTCAGATTTGCTTCACCTACCACCTTTTCTTTATATTTTTTATTCATTGGGGACAATTTCATGTTCTTTTGTTAGGGGTGTGGGAAATGGAAAGTGAGTATTAAGGTAATGTCTTAGTATCCTAACTCACGATCTTATCTTAGGGGTTTCCTTTCCTGTGTTCTTTTGCCCCAATAGACTTATTACTTTCCTTTTGAACCAGCATGTCCTAACTTGTACAAAGTGTGAAAGTGACATATTAAACATGATGTCTAAGCATAAATGATATCCCGTTCTAAGAAAATGCTTTCATGAAAAATGTAGAAAGTAGTTGAATGTGTTGGTTCTAATCATGACATAGAGATACACCCACTCCATCACCCCTAATATAACCCTCGAACTAGGTGTCCAATAATTTGATTGGGTAGCGAGGTGTTAAGAGAGTGTGAGAAAGTTTGATTGTTCCACTGTCGCTACCTAGCTAGAACTTTCCTGGATAGTCCTGCAAAAGGATTTTTCGTTAGACAACTAGGAAAGGATCAGATGCCCTTGTTCAAATTAGCAAACATCTATCCTAAAGTAAAGTGAAAAAATTGAAATTGTTATCCCTTTTTTATCCAAATATGTTCAGCCTATAATAAACATTTCTTTTATTCACCAACTCACCTTCCCTGGGTACAATATGTTGTCCCTAATCCTTCCTTTGACATATGCACCTCAACTTAGGCAAAAGCATAAGTTGTGGGTGGATAATGCAGAAACTGACCTCTTCTTGTCCCTGACCCAACCTTGGGTAATGTGTATCTCGACTCATGGTAAAGCCATAAGTTGAGGATGGCTATTATGAGTGATGACCCAAAAATGGGTATAAAAAGAGTAATGTGGAAAAAAAGAAAAAGTTATCAAAAGATATGACTAAGTCAAAATTATCAATTGAATAAAAGAAATAAAAATATTAAAAGAAAGAGTTGAACAAGAAGATGTAAGAGTCAGTTTGACAAAAAACAAAGGGGAAATCTGAGTAAAGATGAAAAGAAAACAAAAGTAGGGTATAAGAGATAATGAAAGAGGAAGAACACTTAGTCGTAATGTCAAGGAGGGAAAAAAGATACTAAAATATATTCATATTTACCATACCTAACCTTGAGCTTACGTTACAAACCACGAAAGTTCTATCGTGATCCTAAGAGTCCAATATGGTGAATTTAAGTGGTGAAATATGGTCAAGCTTATGGTGACAAGTACTAACTAGGTGTGAATTTTTTTTGAGTGTGAGTGTTGAATAATGATCCTTACACTCAAAGATAAAATCATTGTGCAAAAAAGGAGTATATCTGTCTAAGACAGGGCACAAGTTGCAATACCCGAAAGTTGGTACCTTGGTAAGAGGCAAAAAAGTAGAGGAATCGATGCATAGTTAATTTATCTCATTGTATGATCCACATGATCGGGCTTATCAAGCCTAAGCGTAAAAGCATGCACTAAAGCAACGAACAAGTTGAGATTGATAGTCATATGATTGTGAAAGGTCAAAAGAAGATACTTTTGTACAAAGTGTTGTGTTGATTCATAGTGTCTCTCTTGAGGACAAACAAAAAATTTAAGTTGAGGGTGTTGATGTACTGTTGTTTCATGGTACATTCAATGTTTTTATTTAATATTGATGTGTGTCTAGGCCCTTTTTAAAGTAGTTTTGACAAGTTTTTATATTTGTTTAACAGGAATGGTGTGTAAAACTAAAACGCAGAAGGCAGCTGAGATTTAGTGCAAAAATGACCCACAAAGGCCATCGACAGACCGTCGTCTCATTGATGGATCGTATATGATGACCGTTTATTGGAAGTTCAGGCATCTGGAGAAACTCGAGGTAATCTGACTAATTGTGGGGCTACGGAAGGATCAATTGTCCGTCAATCTGATCAGAGAATGTTCCAAAACCCAAAGTTGATTAAAATCTATGTATAGAATGACGAAGGGAATCGATGGACCGTTCTATTGGTCCGTCGACTAGATCAGAGATTATTCTAGTGCAAGGATAAAAAAAGATGTTGTGTTTGTACTTACGGAGGCAGTCGACGGGCTGTTGATTCATTGACGGACCGTCGGTGGGGGTCATCGATTGAAGCCGCATTTTTGGGCAACTTTCCTTATTTGAATTCCTTTTATTTTAGGACAACGATTTTTTATAAATAGGGTGTAAAACCTTGTTTTTAGGGTTGGGTTGTATTACTATTTTTCTTAGTTTTTTCTACGAGATTTGTGTTTGCAACTTTGGCATTAATTCAAATTTCTGGATTTTGTTTTCAAGTGATCTTTTTGGTTTCAAGTTGAATTTCTGGATGTTCTTCAAATTTGTCAAAGTAAGTTCTTGATTTATTGTTTATCAACCATGAATTGTGTTCTTCTATGCTTGAGTAACTAAATCCACAACTAGGGTTGTGGGAACCATGAGTGATTAACAAAGTAAACCTAGCTTAATAACAATTTTCAAATATGTTATTGCATGCATTAATAATTCATTCGCTTAGAGTTCCTTTTAACGAGTGGATGCATTAGAACTCGAGTTATTGCTACTTGCCGGACCAAGGAGGTAGTTAATATGAAAGAATTATGAAGATATATTTAGTAGGATACTATCTAATATGCGAGTCTCAATTGGTGCGAAGTAATAACTAAGTCGTACATCGAATACGATGCTTAATATGAAGTAAAGGTAAGGGTTAGTAACATAGACACATATACTTCTTTAGGGAGGTATAATTTGAGCTTATCAAGCCCTTTGATCACTATTGCTACTTTAGAATTTCAAGGAAGTCGTATGTGGTGGCATGGGAAATGGCTAATTGCATCACTACTGAACTCTCTATGTGTAGTAACTGATATCACTTCTTAGTTTTCTTTTTGAGATGTTTATTGTAACCTCTACCCGCTTCTATAGAAGTCTTTCTATCATTGTTACCCTCATTGACCAATAAAGTCGCTTAATCTAATTTTTAATAGTCCGACTTCTCTTTCTTAGCCCACTATTACCATCCTTCTAAGCTAATATCTACCTAACGTGAGGAAACTTGAACTTTATTTAAGAGTCTTATCATTGCCTATATATGATCCCTTCGGCCAGACACTTAAGGCTGTCTACTCCACATTGAAAACTTAAATATACTATCAACATGCACATGAAAAATCATTTATTCTCGGGAACATCTTCTAATGCAATTGTTAGTCTAATAAATCAGCCAAACTTTATTATATACGAGTCATAATACCACACTCTTGCCACTCACATTTATTGCAAAGTAATTCCTTAATTCCTTAATTAGTTTAAGTCTTAATGTTAATTTGTTATATTTTTCTAAGGGTTTAGCATATACAACTTTGAATTTTATAGGGTTAAGAGCTTATATTTTTTTTATAGATTCAGGGGTTTTTAAGAATTTTGAGGATTAGTGTTTCTTAGATTTATTAGGGTTAACTATTTAGGACTTAGGTTTTTTTTTGTGTTCTTAGGTTCAGAGTTTACGGATTTTTAGAATTCACGATTTAGAGCCTTCTATTATTTAAAATTTAGCATATTTGATTTAGGGTTTTATTGAGTTTAGAACTTATAGTTTTTTAGAGAAAGAAGACAAGGTGTAAATATATGTCTTTGTTAAATATTCAACTTTCATTGGTATGAAGACCTAAACCTAATGATTATATTAAATTAATTAATAAAAAATTAATAATACGAGAACTAAAAGTTCACTAAACCTATAATATAAGGGCTAAACAATTATTTATACATACTGACTTACCATTGTAATTATTATATATAGAAAATTTGTTATTTTGTATCTCCTTTTTTGAAATTTCTGAAGGAATAGAAATTCAATGGAAACTGGTTATCATGGTATTATTGATGAAGTTCAGGTGGTGCTAGTTGATCACGAAACAAACAATGTTGGTAAAATGGTAGATTTGTTAAAGTCTTATGACTTCAAAGGTAACATCTCTAAAACTATATATACAACTCGAAAACATTGATTTTTGATATATGAATAATTTCGGTTTGATTACCTTTTTAAAAGAGATTTTATTGATATTATGCTTGTTGTGATTGTAACATCAATTCCTTTTTGGATTTTAGTTTTCCATACTAAATATTGAATTCATGTTTTCTTTATGTCATAACACCATTTGTATAGTTGTTTATGCTGTTTAAATTATAAATAAATATTTCTATGTGTTTATATAAGAAGAAAATTAGATTGTTCAGTCTTTGTTCTTGTTATAGGCATGTTATACGCTCGATAGCCTTCCTTCATAAAGTTGTATATGATTGTTCGTGTGGGGTGGGTGGGTGGGGGGGTTATAATCTTATGTTAATATTTGTCTAGCTCCAATTTCACTACATATTCTAGAAGTGTCACAATTTTTAATCAACTTATATATACGTTTTTAACACTTAAGTTTTGTAGAATAAGGGGTAATTTGTTCTTTATAATTGTTCGTGTGGCACAAAATCATAGGAGAAGATTAATAAAATCCACCAAAAATAATTTTTTGAAGTTATAGATAGTTTAATTATATAAATTTATCTGTCACTTTAAAAAAAATTGGAGTAACAAAGAAGGTAGAGAAAGAGCAAGATAAGAAGGGATGTGATTATTATTATTATTTACCTTGAAACAACTTTTTATTTTTATTTATTATATATAGAAAAAACAGGGTTGTTTGATTCTTGTTAAAAAATATTTTTCTCTGTATATTTTCTTTTATTTTTAAATTTATAAGGGTCAAAACTATCTGAAAACTATTCAAAATGAGGCAGAAATATATTTCGTTTGTTGAGTGTATTGAGGTTTTTTGTAGTTTTAGGTGAGAAAATTGTGTATGTTAGCAGTCTTCATGAAATTTGTTTTGATATATGAAGAAAAGTGGATTGAAAGGTTGGTGTATTCTTGGTCATAGGGCTAGAAGAACAAGGAATATGATCTTATATTTGCTCGTTAATTTGAGTAAGGGTTGGTGTGGATTTTAAAATAGACGGGCTAATGGGTATTAAATTACGTGATTTTTTATGGTGGATATTGATGTGCACTGGTCACGTGACTAATTATCTTTCACAATGCATACTTGATGTCATTAGTTAAAGTTAGGGGTATTCATGAGCCAACAAAAAAAAAGGGAGTATGTTTTAGCCAAAACACAATTGAATAATATTTTGAATTTGCTTTAATGAATACTAGTCAAATATTATATTTATTCTAGGTCAACTAAAATGATTAATCAATTTAATCCTCTATTTTAGTTTTTTTACACAATGGACAATCTTCATAATATTTTTTAAAAAGTATATAAATTTTATAAAATAAGTTTCAAATATGAAAGATAATCATGATACTACCATTTTGTTTCTTCTTCTACTCTACATATATTGATTTAATTATTTATCAAAAATAATATTGTCAATAGTTTTATTATCTAACCCTTTGTAAGATTGAAATCTATTAAAATATAAGTTGATTAATATGTGCTATTGCATAACCTAAAGGGTGCAATATAACTTTAAAATTATGATGAAATTAACATATATATATATATATATATATATATATATATATATATATATATATATATATATATATATATATATATATATATATATATATTTTTTTTTTTTTATTTTTTTTTTCTTTCTGACTTTTAAGATGCTTTGATCTAGTTACTACAGTCTGTTCATCTTCAGAATCAATGAAAATGCACTACAAAGAGGAGAAAAAAATGACTTGATAATAATCAGTGTTCATTCACTGAATTTATATTCTTTAATCTCTTCGCTCAAGCTTTAATCTTGGATATAGTTTCACTATGCAAGTATTTATTATATTCTTCCAATTATGTATGTATTTATTCAAAGCTTCCAATTATGACATCTATTGTGAGAACAATCACTTAAGTTTATAAATACACTAAAAAAATTTGCTAAGAAATTTGCTATAAATATGTAATAAATTTTTGTAAGATAAAGAATTCGGTACAATTCACTATTAATAATCATGAGTAGCATTGGATATTTGTTGTTTAGTGACATTAGTTATTTGTTGTTAATTTATATTTTATTTAGTAAATAATAAGTTATTATTTTGTAACACAACATTTATTGTGAATATGGTTGAAATTAACTATTTATATAGTGTTTTATAGAACTAAATTCAAATTGTCAACTTCTTGAAATAATTATGCAATAATATCCGATGAATACAATGAACTCTTAGCAGCAAGTTTTTTTCTACAAAAAAAACTAAATTAGAAAATTGTTAAATACTTATGGCAATTTGTATTGAGAAAAAAAATTAAAAGAGAGAGAAAGGAAAAAGGATCAGAAGATGGAGACAAGATAATCGTTAATGATATTGATATAAAAAATATGGGTGGAGATGATGAAGAATTTTTTTAAAAACAAATGGTGGACCTAATATTGAGGAGTGTAGAAATAATAATATGATGTTGAAGACAATAACCTTCTCGGGTTGTATTTTCCATTCAATACGATATTGTCCTCAAATTCATCAATATTATTTCTATATTCCTCAATATAAGTCACACCATTTATTTCTGTAAATAATAATTCATTATCTCCGCCCATACTATTTGTATCGACATCATTAATAATAATCTTGTCTCCATCTTCTGAATATTTTTCCTTTCTCTCTTTCTACTTTTCTCCTCAATACAAATTGCTTTAAGTGTTTCACAATTTTCTCGTTTTGTTACCTTTATATAAAAAAAACATGCCCCTTCTTTCAAAGCCTCTTTTTCTAAGAGTTCATTGAATTCATCGCATACAAATGCATAATTTTTTCAAGAAGTAGACAATTAGAATTTAATTGTATTAAATACTCTATGAATAGTTAATTTCAAGCATATTCACTATAAAAGTTGTGTTAAAAGTAATAACTTATAAAAAAACTAATATCACTAAACAACAAAATATACATTTCTATTCATAATTAAAGTGAATTGTACCAAATTCTTTAGCTCTAAAGAATTTGATTATTTATTAATAGTATATGTTTTAGTTTATTTTCATAGTGAGTTTGTAAGTGTAACTGACTTTTCTCATAAATAGATGTCATAAGTGGAATAATAGAATAAATACTTACATAGTGAAATTATATACAATATAAAAACTTTAGCCAAAAGTTTAAAAGAATAAAAATTTGGTGAATGAGTGCTGATTATAATCGCATCAATTTTTTCCATTTGTTGGAGAGCATTTCCATTGCTTCTAAAGTTTTACGAACTGCAGTTACAATGAAAATTCGTTCATTTATCATATAAGAATTCCATAATAATTTTCAAGTTATATTGCACTCTTTTGGTTATGCGGTTGCACATACTAATCAACATATATTGTAATAGATCTCATTCTTAGAGATTTCTACCTCAAAAAAATGTTTAGTAGTTTAGTTTTAGGATGTGTAGGGGTCTGTCCCAACATCCTCTTCAATAAGTTTAGAGTCTCCGTAGACACTAGTATTTAAGTGGAGAGTTTATTGTTGCTTGTTGAAACTTGAGTTCCTTCGTGGCCAAATATCATGGGAAGTAGTTTCCTTTAAGCATGTCCTATTTCTTGTTAAAGTTGAGTTTAGTCTTCCGCTGAGTTAAGTAAGTTAAACTAAGGATTGGGCCAACAATGATCCTCGAGTGGCCGCCACGTCTAGGGTGTCGGCTCGAGGTGTGACAATTAGTCTCCTATAAGGGTCACAATACCACACTCTTACCACTCACATTTATTGCAAAGTAACACCTTAATTCCTTACCTACTTTATGGATTAGGGGTTTTTTGTTTTATTTTTTAAGGGTTTAGCATATACAATTTAGTGTTTCATAGGGTTTAGAGCTTAGAGTTTTTTTTTATCTTTAGGGTTTTTTAGGAATTTTATTGACTAGTATTTCTATGGTTTTTAGGGTTTACGGTTTAGGACTTAGGGTTTTTTTGTGTTTTTACGTTTAGAGCTTATGGATTTTTACAATTCAGGGTTTAGAGCCTTCTGTTATTTAGGGTTAAGCATATATGATTTAGGGATTTATTGAGTATAGAACTTAGAGTTTTTTAAAGCAAGAAGATAAGGTGTAAAAATATGTGTTTGTTAAATATTCAACTTTCATTAGTATGAATAACAAAACCTAATGATTATATTAATTAAATATAAATTATGAAAAAATGAATAATATGAGAACGAAAAGTGGACCAAACCTATAATATAAGGACTAAACAATTATTTCAACATACTGACTTACCATTGTAATTACTGTATAATACCTCCAAAAGGGTTAATTGTGACTCAAATAAATTCAAGCTTCTCTATAGAAAACTAATATTTTGTATCTCCTTTTCTAAAATTTCTGAAGGAATAGAAAATCAATGGAAACTTGTTATTATGGTATTATGGATAATGTTCGGGTGGTGCTAATTTATCAGGGAACAGAGAAAATTGGTAAATTGGTGTATTTGATGAAGTCATGACTACAAAGGTGACATCTCTACAAATATATATTCAACTCAAAATCCTTGATTTTTATATAAATAAATTCAGTTTAATTACCTTTTCGAAAGATATTTAATTGATGTTATGCTTGTTGAGATTGTAATATCGATTCCTTTTTGGATTCTACTTTTTCTCTATTAAATCTTGAATTCATCTTTTCTTTATGTCATAACACCATTTGTATAGTTATTTATGTTGTTTTAATTAGATGTTTTAAAAGTGCCACAATTTTATGTTAAAGTCTAATTATTAATTAATCAGCTTATATATACTTTTTTCACACTTGAGTGTTTGTAGAATAAGGGGTAATTTGTCCTTTTATAATTGTTCAGTGGCATAAAATCATAGGAGAAGATTAATAAATTCACCAAAATAATTTTTTTAAGATATATATATATATATATATATATATATATATATATATATATATATATATATATATATATATATATATATATATATATATATTTGAATTATATAAATCTATCACTTTTAAAACAAAATTTGAGTAACAAAGAGGGAAGAAAAGAGCAAGATATGAAGGGACCTGATTGTAATATTATTTACCTTGAAACAACTATTTATTTTTATTTTTTATATGTATCAAAAAATAGGGTTATTTGATTCTTGTTAAAAAAAACCATTTTCCTTCTTATTTATTATTTTATTTTTTAATTTGACAAGAGCCAAAACTACCTAATAATTATTCAAAATGGAGCAAATATATCTTTCGTTTATTGAGGTTTTGTGTAGTTTTAGGTGAGAAAATTGTGTATGTGAGCAGTGTTCATGAAATTTGTTTGGATGTATGGAGAAAAGTGGATAGAAAGGTGGGTATATTGTTGGTCTTAGGACTGGAAGGACAAGGAATATGCTCTTATATTTGCTAGTTAAGTTGAGTAACAGTTGGTGTGGACTTAAAAAAGAAAGGGATAATGGATATTAAATTACCTGATTTTCTATGGTTTATATTGATGTGTACTGGTCACGTGACAAATTATCTTTCACATGGAACGATAGGTGGCAGTAGTTAAAGTTAATGGTATTTTTGAGCTAACAAAAATAAAGGGAGTATTTTTTATCCAAAACACAAACGAAAAATATTTTGAATCTGCGTTAATGAATACTAGTCAAACATTATATTTATTATGGGTGAACTATAAATATTAGTCAATTTATTCGTCTATTTTAGATTCTTTTAAACTCTTGGATCAAGCTATGATCTTGGATATAATTTCACTATCTAAGTATATATTCTATTCATTCAATTGTGACCTCTTTCGTGTGAGAACAATCAATTACATATATCAATACTCTACAAAAATTAGCTAAAATTTTTCTAATAATATGTAATTAAATTTTTTGAAGATAAAGAATTTTGTACAATTCAATGTAAATTATCATGAGTAGCATTGAATATTTGTTGTTTAGTGACTTTAGTTATTTGTTGTTAATATATATTTTGTTTTATTAATGCTAAGTTATTATTTTGTAACACAACATTTATAGTGAATGTGGTTGAAATTAATTATTTATATTGTATTTTATAGAATCATATCATATATTTATATAAGAGAGGACCATAGGCCCGCTTGCGTGGCTCCACCACTAGTAAGAATTTTCTTTTAAATTTATTTATTTCCAAAAATAGCCTTCATCTTTCATGAAAAGATGTGACTTTAATGAAGAGTTGCGACATCTATCAAAAGTTGTGAAATTAATGAAGAGTTCCGACTTTTATCAATAGTTGTGACTTTAATGAAAAGTTTTGACTTTAATGAAGAGTTGCGACTTTTATCAAAATTTCTGACTTTTATGAAAAGTTGCGACTTTAATGAAAAGTTGTGACTATATGAAAAGGTTGTGACATTTATGAAAGGTCTTGAACTTTCTGAAAGGTTGCACCTTTTCCAAATAGTTGTAAGCTTTCTGATAAGGCACAATAAACATTTTCTCACACTACCCTTTGTTGTCTATAAATAAAAATATTTCCTTTCATTTTAAAACAACAAAAATGCTGATTTTCTTCTACTTCCGCTAAGTTAAAAATTTTTGTACTTTGCCCTTTTAGTGACTTACTAGCACCACTGTTTTTAATCAATAAGTTGGTGAATAAAATCATTTCATCCTTAGAGGATGTAATTCTTTAAACATTTTGTATTGAAGTGGAATTATTTTTTTAAGGATATATTGTGTATTCAGTGGACTCGATTTTTTCCTTTATATTTCATTCTATTTCCTGGTATGTTTTTTACACTCATTAATTTATGTTTCTGATATTAATTGTTATTTTTGAGTACATGTTTTAAACTTTGTTTTTTATGTTTCTGCAAAGTTATTTTCTCCGGTAATATTGAAAATAGACACATATAGTATGCAACTTTATTGTACAAAAAAAATTATTGTAAAGTCAATATACATAAGCTTACATATTATCTTTTCTTACATAAACATGAAATTTCTAACTTATCAATTAAAGAAATTCATTATGCAAGTTTAAAAGTTATAATTGCTCTCATGTGCAGACATAATTTATTTTTTGAATATGTTAACATATTTTTAAATTTCTCCTTAGACATATATCACAATTGCATAATTTATGCAACTTAAATATTATTTTTATTATGAAACACTATTTTATATATATTCATATTTTGTTCTGTATTTTCCTTTCAATGTTGATTAACGAACCAATGATTAATTGTATCCTGAATAAATCATTCATTAGAGGTTCTTGACTTATGTGATAATAACAAATAATTAAATTCATGTTGGAATATTCCTAATACAATTTTATAAACCTATTTTTTTATTATTTTAATGTATGGATATTAAAAAAAAATTATTTGCAAGTTCAATGAAATTATTGTTTATGCCCGCGAAAAGAGCGGGAAAATTACCTAGTTAAATTATAATTGTCAACTTCTTGCAATAATTATGTAATTATATTGGATGAATACAATGAACTCTTAGGTAAAAATGTTTTGAAATAAGGAGCATGATTTTTTCTAGAAAGGCCACTAAATGCGAAAGTTTTGAAACACTTATGGAAATTTGTGTTAAGAAGAAAAAAAAATAGAAAGAGAGAGAGGAAAAAAGATCAGAAGATGGAGACAAAATGATTTCTAATGATATTGATAGAAATAATATGGGTGTAAATAATGAAGACTTATTTTAAAAAAAAATGGTGTACCTAATATTGAGGAGCATAGAAATAATATTCATGAAGTTGAAGACAATATCCTCCTCCGCTTGTATTTTCCATTCGATACAATATTGTAGTAAAATTCATGAATATTATTTCTATGTTCCTTAATATTAGTCATACAATATCCTTCTTTAAATAATTTTTCGCCATCTCTACCCATATTATCTGTATCAACATAATTAATAATCATCTTGTCTCCATCTTCTGATTCTTTTTCTGCTCTCTCTTTCTATTTTTCTCCTAAATACAAATTGCCATAAGTGTTTCACAATTTTCTCGTTTAGTGAACTTTTTAGCAAAAAGCATGGTCCTTCTTTCAGAGCTTTTTTTGCTAACAGTTCATTGAATTCATCGTATGTAATTGCATAATTGTTTCAAGAAGTTTACAATGATAATTTAATTGTATTAAATACTATATGAATAGGTAATTTCAAACATATTCACTATAAAAGGTTTGTTACAGAGTAATAACTTATCAATTACTAAATAATACAGACATTAAAAACAAATAACTAATGTCACTAAACAACAAAATGTTCACTGCTACTCATAATTAAAGTGAATTGTACCAAATTCTTTAGCTCTAAAGAATTATATTATATATTAAAAGCAAATTTGTTAGTCGATTTTAAAATCAATTTTTCTCAGAATAGATGTCATAAGTGTATTAATAGAATATATACTTACATAATAAAATTATATCCAAGATCACAGCTTGAACCAAGGGTTAAAAAGAATCCAAATTTTGTAAAGGAGCAATGTTTATAATCACATTAATTTTTTCTCTCCGTTGGGGTTCATTCCATTGCTTCTGAAGATGTACGAATTGTCGTTACCATAACGATTTGTTCATTTCTCATATCTGAATTCCATCATAATTTTCAACTTATATTGCACTCATTTGGTTATGCAGTTACACATATTAATCAACTTATACTTTAATAGATCTCAATCTTAGACATTTTTACACCAAAAAAATGTTTACAATGTATTTTTAATTAAAAATTGAATCTATCTATGTAGAGTATGACAAGAAAAATAGTGCTGGTCTTATCATTTTCTTTCATGTTTGAAACCTATTTTTTTAATACTATGAGAATTGCCCCTTTTTTTAAAAAAAAATAGATGAATAAATTGATTGATCCTTATAGTTAACCTATGATAAACGTAATATTTGACTATTATTCATTAAAGTAGATTCAAATTTATTCCTATTAAATTACAGGGAAAAATAAAAGTATTTTAAAGATTCGTGCTCTATCAAAAGCATATAATAATAGGTGTATATTGAAGAACTTTCTTAGAAGGTAGAAAAAGTAGTCCTTGATATATAAATGAGAACTTTTAATCAAAAATGAAAAAGGTCAAAATACCTCTTCACTATCTGAAATAGAACAAAAATATTATTCGTTTGTGTTTTGGCTAAAAATACCCACTTTGTTTTTGTTGGCTCACAAATACCCCTAACTTTAACTAATGCCACTAAGTAGGCCATGCGATTATTTTTGTCACGTGACCAATAAACATCAATATCCACCATGGAATATCACGCAATTTAATACACATTAGCCCGTCCCACTTAAAATCCACTCTAACCCTTACTCTAATTTACAAGTAATATAAATTATACTTTGAGTGTTCGGTTGGATCAAAGAGGCGCTGGATGGTGATGATTCTGGTTACGTGCGTCTGTATCATAATAAGATGCAGACCAACAGGCATTATTACGTTGAATGTACGAGTATGCAAGTGTAAATGTTAAAACAACTTAAGCTTCAAAAAGTGTTATAAGGAACACTTATCTTGGCTCTGCTCAACTCAAGAATAACTTTACTCAATACTACTCCAAAAAATACTTAGCTCATACGTTTATAAAAACAACTTCTTCTCTGGTTTGAGGTAATTGCACAAACATAAGTTTAAAAGTTCTCTTGGAAATCATAGTTTTCTCTTACTAAAACTAGCCAAATGCTCTTTTGGAACTCTCAGCTTCCTTTCTTGGTCAAAATGTGAAAACGTTTGTAACTCTTTGAAAATACTTAGTTCCCTTATAACTTTTGACAAATGAACTCAAGTCTTTACTCATTGCTTAATTTTCATCTTGAGCCTTAAAAAAAAGTTAAAACATTTAATAAAGAGTCTTGAAAACTTTGAGAACTTACTTTTACTTGCTTCTTAACTTTTAGACTTGACTCTTAACTTCTTTGACTAATTTGATCTTAGCTTTCCTTGAATTAGATTATGGATTCAAGGTTAATGATCTCATTTTGATGGATAATTTCATGATGTTTAGATGTATTTTAGAGTGTAGGAATCAACTAAGAATCATAGGTACATCACTTAGGAAGTAGTACGAAAAGGTGAGGAAAGAATGGGGAGAACTGTCGTCCCTGACGCTCTGAGAGGTGCGGGGCGCCATCCCTTGAAGTTTAGAGAACTTTTTGTGGCACTCTTGCTGGCGCGACGCGCCAGAGGCCAATGCTCAGAAAAACTTTTGTGGTGCTCCAGCAGGCGCGGCGCCCCAGCTTGAAAATCTCCGACCTTCCTACTTTATTTTTCATCTCTTAACCCTCTAAACTACCATGGTTCTTTACTCAAACACTTAGGACATTATTACCTTCAATACCCAATATATTTAACTAAAAATATAATCCGTAATTAGGGATCAAATCAACACTAGGCATTCAACAACTCAACTAACAAGAAGTCGGCAATGTTCTTCAAGAACTTCACATACTAACATGTAAACAAATCACCAATCACTGAATTGAAACAAGTTTGGTGTGTGGGTAAATGGAACTAACACTAAATGATCTCACATACCTTTATAGGGATCACCCCTACAAATTCCACTCGCAAAGTATTGACGTTTTTGGCAAATTCTTGACTTTTGTTCCTTTCTTTCTAATTTTCTCTCTTCTTCAAGTCCTAAGCATAATTCTAGCATTTTCAAACTGAACTAATTTAGTTCCTTTTTACTCCAATAATTCCCTTAAATTGAATCAGGAAATTATTAAGAGAAAATTAGATTGTTTAGTATTTGTTCTTTCCATTATTCATAAATGTTTTTATGTGTTTATAGAAGAAGCAAATTAGATTGTTTAGTGTTTGTTCTATTTATAGTCATGTTATACACTACACTCAATATTTGTCTAGCTCCAACATCATTAGATGTTCTAGAAGTGCCACAATTCTTGGAACAACATCGTAGAAATATCGCTTCAACAATTCGAGATCCAAAAGAGCGCAAAAGTAGTCATCATAAATTAGGCGAAAAATCTTTAAGTGAATCTCAACAAAATATTAGCAATACAAAATATGGGACAATGCCACATCTAAAAAATAAATATTCTTGATCTAATCCAAAGAGCACTAGAGTTTCCATTTTGAACTCCCAATACCAGCGACATTTTTGCGAGAAGGGAGAGTTCATTTCAAGAGAAACTCGATCCTCCACAATTTCAGGTTATCTCCACTACCCCAACCTTGAGAATTCACTAAATAAACCATTTTTTTATGAAAAATAATGTAGGTATTATGATTCAACAACATCAATATAGACCATATTTGGAAATGTTTGGTTTGGTGGTGTGCTTCAACAACATCACTATAGATTATTATTGGAAATGTTTGGTTCACCAAGACTACAACACCCAATTATATGTAACATTAATCATAGGTTTTACTTGGAACTTAACACTTAGAATCATCATACTCAAAGTGAGTACACTTGAAACTGGATGTACCTCATAAAACAACACAATCACATAGCAAAATTATGTTTGATATAGGTATTGAAAATATGACGATTATTACTACAATTTGAATATAAATGCAGTAAATCCAAACAATATTTACGTAGCACAACGATGTCTTGTATTGATGCTTAAAATGCGACTAGTGATGCACTTGGAACAATAAATGCTATTTTTCAGCAACATATTGCTTAACCAAATATGTCTTATTCAAGTAGTATAATTGTGATAAATAAGAGTGACATAGGAGGAAGTGATTCTACTGAGAAGGAAGATTGTGATGATTATTCTAATGTCAATCATATTGGTTATTTGTTCGAAAATTGGACCTTCAGATGCTAATGTACCCAACTCATACGACAGTGAGTTTAATCAAGTTTTTTATGATAATTAGGTTAGTGCTTCAATATAATTTAATATTATATCTATTTTTTGTTTGATTGTTGGTATTAGCTAAAATTAATATAAGTTTACAACAAAAGTTGACTACACCTGCTGATGCATATCACTTGGTTTAACCCTAACCTATATTGTTGTAAATTTATATTGATTTTAGCTAATACAAACAAATAAACAAAAAATATACATATAATATCAAAAAACTAGATTGAAGAACATACCTGATCATCAGAATAAACTTAATCAAACTCATTGTCATATTAATTGGGTATGTTAGGACATGAAGGTCCAAGATTTTGGATAAAATAACCCACATTATTGAAACTAGAATATGCATCACAATTTTCCTTCTCATTTGAATCAATTTATTTTATATCATTCTTATAAGTTGTCACGATATTGCTTAGATAAGACATATTTGGTTCAGCAATTTGTTGTTTTAAATTAGTATTTATTGTTCCAAGTTCTTCAATAGTAGAATCTTCAGTATCAATATCAGACATCATTGTTCTACTTTAAAACGTGTTTGTATTTCGTGCATTCACATTCAAGTTGTATTGATTAATTGTCGATTTCCAACACCTATATAAAATATTAATTTCTACCTGAATGTGTTACTATGAGCTACATTGAAATCCATGTTGTACTCACTTTGAATATGATGAGTCCATGTGTTGAATGCCTATTCATGATAATGAGTAATGTTTCCTATAATTTGGTCTAGTCGCCTTTGGGAACCAAACATTTTCAATAATGGTCTATGTTGATGTTGTTAAAGCACACAATCAACAATTTTTCATAGAAAAAATGCGTTATTTAATGAATTCTCAATGTTGGGGTAGTGGGGTTGAACATGTAATTGTGGAGGATAGAGTTTCTCTTGACTTGAACTCTCCCCTCTGGCAAAACTGTTGCTAGCATTTGGAGTTGAAATTAGAAATTCTGGTCCTCTTTAAATTTGATTAGGAATATTATTTTGATATGGGGCATTAATGCTTCTGTAGGGACTAAAGGAAAACATCTTCTGTTGAACCAAAGAATTATCGTTAGAGGCTTAGGCTTTTGGTCTAGTTGTAAGAGCGTAGCATGTGATATGTGGGTTAGGAACACCTCATAAACATAGAAAAAAACTTGGTTTTTTGAGTGGAAAATGAAAAAGGGGCGGGCCAATTATTCGTCAAGTTTCAAGTTGTATGCCAATGACCATCGGGGATTTCTTTGTTACCAAAATAAGAAAAATAAAAAGATCAGCACTTGTTCTAATATCTTGTGGAGCAATGTTATTTATAGAGTTATTAATCATGATTGGTGAATCTACGGTCTAATCTGTTTCAAATCTCATCCACCACTAGACTACTAAAAATATTGGCAGGAATGAGTATGCTATTTTCTATCACAGTGTAATATCTTTGTCTACGCAAATAAGATGTTATCCAGAGAATTCTAAAGATATTCACTGGTCTAGCATTGTAATTTTCCTTTGGTCATTCTTATTTTTTTATGAAAGACTTTTGGTCATTACTGGTACTTTAGGATTGCAAGGAAGTTGTCTATGAGTGGACTACGAAATGTTGGAGTTGCCAAGGAACGGGATTTGTAAGTTACTACAACAAACGAGGGAAGGAGAAAATCTATAAATGCATACCTTGCCTTGGAATCGGTACAAGAACCTTATTCATATTTCCTCTGTTGAATATATTTTCTTGATCATTATTTGCCTTCTCCGTTCTTCTTTACTTTTAAAAGCATGGAATGCATATTCATTCTTTCAAGGTTTCTTGTTTATATAGTAGTATGTTGTAAGCTTTATACACTACACCATTTTAGGTCTACGGCAACACTAAATCTGAACAACGCTTATAAAGTGTTGCCTAAAATACTTTTGGGACCACTTTTAAAGTGTAGCCAAAGATTTTGACTTTTAGCTACATTAATTTTAGCAACACATATAAAGTGTACTCTTTAATGGGATAACCTACACTTTATAAGTGTTGTTATAGTTGTCAACAACTATTTACATGAATGGCCACACTTTTAAAGTGTGTATTTTTATAATTGTAAATACAACACATTAAAATTTTGGCGTTAGTGTTTTCACCAAAATTTTATATTCCCTCCAACATTTTAACATTAAAATTTCATTTCCCTGCCATTTTATTTGGCCAAAAAAATAACAATAAAGAAAAATTAAAAATAATAAAACATTAAATAAATAAAAAAAGGCAACATTTCCTAAAACTTCAGCTGAAGCTTCCATTTTCAGTTGAAGAACACCATTTGCCTGAAATGAAGAAGATCGAAGAACGGAAAAAATCAGTTTATACTATGATTTTCATCACATTTCTGTTAAACTTCAACTGAAGAACACCATTTTCAACTGAAAAATCAAAGATCACTGCGATTTCTCTGAACATGAACTGAAGAAGGCGATTTTCCTCTGAGCTTTGTTGTTCAAGATTGGAGAGCTGAAAAAGACGTTTTCTTCAAAGATTTCTGGGTAAACTGTTGTTCCATCATATTTCCTTTTGAAAATTGAAAGAAAATGCTTCACAAATCAACTTGCCTCATGTCTTAAAGCTTTAGGTTGTTGGAATAGAGTTTATTAGGTAAGAGATTTTACCTTCAAAAGTCTAAATTATAGCTTTAAGATTTTGATATGCTTGTGTGTCAGTCAAAAATTTATGTTAGGGTTTTTATGTTCTTGTGTTGTTGATACAAATTTTGTTGATTTTGGGAGTTTAGTTTTGTATTACGTATAAATGGGAAGATTATCTTTGACTCACTAGTTTTTGCTCTTGAATGTTGAATGTAGAAGTTGAAGCTAAGTCGCCTTTATATGATGAACTGAGTTGTAGCTAAGTCGTCTTTCTTCGAAGAACTAAATTATTGAAGCTGGCGATACCTACGATATTTTGTCCCTAATGTAGATTTCGTCAAGTGTAAATAGCTACTCTACATGAATTTGAAATGTTTTTAATGTCTGTTTTAATGTCACTGTTTTTTTAGTCTTCCTGAATTCATAATTGTGCTCACCTTAAGTTTGGTTTGTTCCTTTGTTAACCACATTGATTATGTCTTGTAGCAATTTCCTTGTATATTTTTTCTTTTTTCGACTACATGCCTTGAAGTGTTAGAAGTCATTTTGTTGTTTCTCTAGTGCATTTTCAAGTGTACATCAGAAACTTTAGTTGAATATTTCTTAGTTGTTTTGGGATCACTTGGTAGTATGAATTTGCTTAACTTTCTTTGTATTTTGAGTTGCACTATATAGAAAATGAATCATATTCCTTAGAGATAGAAAATATAGGATATATATTTCAAGTCTAGAAGGGGTAAAGAGGGAGCAGTAACTTGTGAGAGTGTTTTACAAGAGCTGGACATTAAAGTTATGAAAAATAGGAAATTTCAACCTACAAAGGGATATATAAGGAAATTTCAACCTACAAAGGGATATGATCCCTTAGACCAGACCCTTAATTGTAATAAATAATGCTTACATTAGTCTATTCCACATTGACAAATCAAATATATTAATTGATATGCACATAAAAATTCATAAATTTAATTAGAATTTTGTCTGACTACATAATTTCTCGAGTACATCTTTTGATGTACTTGTTAGTCTAATAACTAAGCCAACCTGAATTACTCTCATATAAGGGTCATAATACCACACTCTTAATACTAACATTTATTGTAAAGTAACACCTTCATTCTTTACCTAGTTTAAGGGTTCGGGTTTTATTTTTTTTGTTTTTTTTATGGGTTTAGCATATACTATTTGTTTTTTTATAGGGTTTAGATCATAGAGTTTTTTTAACTTCAAGGGTTTTTAGGATTTTTAACGATTAGTGTTGCATAGGTTTTTAGGGTTTACGATTTAGGACTTAGTTTTTTTTTTATCGTTTTAGGTTTAGAGTTTAGGAATTTTAAGAATTCAGGGTTTAGAGCCTTCTGTTATTTAGTGTTTCACATAAATTATTTAGGGCTTTATTAGGTTTAGAACATAGTGTTTTTTATGGGAAGAAGAAAAGATTTATAAAATATATTTCTTTGTTAAATATTCAACTTTCATTAGTACTAAGAACATACCTAATGATTATATAAATTAAAATAATTTATGAAAAAATATTAAATATGAGAACGAACAGTGGACCAATCCTATAATAAGGACTAAAAAATTAGTAAAACATACACACTTACCATTGAAATTACTATTTAATACCCCCAAAAGGGTTAATTGTAACCCCAAAAAATTTAAGTTTGTATATAGAAAATTCTTATTTTGTATCTCCTTTTCTAAAATTTCTAAAAGAACAGAAATTCAATGGAAACTAGTTATTATGATATTATAGAAGAAGTTCAGCTGGTGCTAGTTGATCATAAAACAGAGAATGTTCGTAAATTGGTGGATTTAATGAAGTCTTATGACTACAAAGGTGACATCGCTACAAATATATATTCAACTTAAAAACCTTGATTTTTTTATATAAATAAATTTTGTTTGGTTACATATTCAAGAGAGATTTAATTGATATTATACTTGTTGTGATTTTAACATCAATTCGTTTTTAGATTTTAGTTTTTTTCTAGTAACTCTTTAATTCATCTTTTATTTTTGTCATAACACCATATCTGTAGTTTTTTATGCTATTTCAATTATAGATAAATACTTTTATATGTTTATGTAAGAAACAAATTAGATTGTTTACTCTTTGTTCTAGTTATAGGCATGTTATACACTCGATTTCTTTCCTATATAAAAATGTATATGTTTTTTTCAAAGGGGGGGGGGGGGAGTTGATAATCTTATATTAATATTTGTCTAGATCCAATTTCATAAGATGTTCTAGAAGTGTCACAATTCTTGAAACAGTAAGTCAGAAATATCGCTTCAACAATTTGAGATATCTAGAAGTGCGCAGATCTAGATCGTACATAAGGCCAAAAATCTTTAAGTGAATCTCAACAAAAGAGTAGCAATAGAAAATATAGGACAATGCCCCATCTTAAAAATTAAATTCCTAATCAAATCCAAAAAGCACTAGAGTTTCCATATTGAACTCCCAATAGTATCAATATTTTTTCTAGAGGGGAGAGTTCAATTCAAGAGAAATTCTATCCTCCAAATTTCAGGTTCAACCCCACTACCCCAACATTCAGAATTCATTAAAAACCTATTTTTTCAATGAAAAATAATGTTGGTGATGTGCTTCAACAACATCAATATAAACCATTATTAGAAATGTTTGGTTTGGTGGTGTGCTTAAAAAACATAAGTATAGACTACAACACTCAATTATTGTAATTGTTTGGTTCACAAAGATTACAACACTCAATTATAGGAAAAATTACTCATAGACCTGACTCGATATTTATCACTTTGAATCATCATACTCAATGTGAGTACAACTTGGAACTCAATGTAGCTCATAAAAAAACACATTCAGATAGCAAAATAATGTTTGATATAGGTATTGGAAATATGACAATTAATGACTACAATTTGAATGGGAATGCAGGAAATATAAACACATATTTAGGTAGCACAACGATCTCTTATATTGATGATAAAAATGCGACTAGTGATGCACTGGGAATAATACATTCTACTTTTAAGCAACACATTGCTGAACAAAATGTGTTTATCCGAGCAATATAATCACGATAAATAAGTGTAATATAGAAGGACGTGATTCAATTGAGAAGGAAAATTGTGATACATATTCTAATTTGAATCATATGGGTTATTTGTTCCAAGATCTTTGGCCTTGAGATACTAACTTACTCAATACATATTATAGTAAGTTTGATCAAGTTTATTCTAATGATTAGTTTAGTGCATCAATCTACTTTGATATTATATATATTTATTGTTTTATTGTTGCTATTAGCTAAAATCAATATAAATATACAACAAAAGTTGACTACACCAGCTGATGCATATTAGTTGGTTTAACACTAACCAATATTGTTGTAAATTTATATTGATTTTAGCTAATACCAATAAATAAACCAAAAAAATATAATATCAAATAACTTGATTGAGGCACTTACTTGATCATCAGAATAAACTTAATCAAACTCATTGTCATATGAATTGAGTACGTTAGCACCTCAAGGTCTAAGAATTTTGTTGAAATAACTTATATTATTGAAATTAGAATATGCATCACAACTATCCTTTTGAATCTATTTATTCCATATCACTCTTATATGCTGCCACTATATTTCTTGGATATTAAATATATGGTTCAACAATTTGTTGTTGTAAATTTACATTTATTGTTCCAAGTTCGTTACTAGAAGCATTTTCAACATTAATATCAGACACCATTGTTCTACATGAATCTATGTTTATGTTTCTTGCATTCACATTCAATATGTATTCATCAATTGTCGTATTTCCAACACCTTTATCAAAATATTATTTTCTACCTGAATCTGTTGTTCTATGAGATACATTGAAAAAATTGTACTCACTTTGAATATGAATATTCTAAGTGTTAAATGCTTAGCCAGACTAATGAGTAATTTTGGCTATAATTTTGTCTATTCGTCTTTGTTAACCAATCGTTTCCAATAATGGTCTATGTTGATGTTGTTAAAGCACAATCAACATTATTTTGCATAGAAAAAATGGGTTATTTAATGAATTCTAAATCTTGGGGTAGTAGGGTTGGACTTTAAATTGTGGAGGATATAGTTTCTCTTGAATTGAACTCTCTCCTCTAACAAAACTGTTGCTAGTATTTGGAGTGGAAAATGGAAATCTCGTCCTATTTAAATTTACTGAGGAATATTATTTTCAAGACGTGATATTAATTCTTGTGTAGGGACTAAAGGAAAACATATTCTACAGGACAAAAGAACTACCTTTTGAGGCTTAGGCTTTTGGTCTAGCGGTAAGAGCATAGCATGTGATATGTGGGTTAGGACACTTCATAAACATAGACAAAAACTTGGTATTTAAGTGGAAAATTATAAAGGGGCGGGCAAATTATCCGTCAAGTTGAAACTTTGTGCCAATGACCCTTGGAGATTTCTTGGTTACCCAAATACGATAAAGAAAAAGATCAACACTTGTTCTGATATCTATTGTGGCACAATGTTATTTATAGAGTTACTAATCATGATTGGTAAATCTATAGCATAATCTTTTTCAAATCTTATCCACCACTAGACTACTAAAAATATTGGCAGGAATGAGTATGCTATTTGTTATAATAGTGTAGTTTCTTTGTCTACACAGAGAATTTTTTAACAAGAGAATGCTAAAGATATTCATTAGTTTAGCATTGTCATTTTTCTTTGGTCATTCTTATTTTTTGATGAAAGCCATTTGGTCATTACTGCTACTTTAGGATTGCATTGAAGTTATCTATGAGTAGACTGGGAAATGTCAGAGTTGTCAAGGAACGAGATTTGTAACTAAGTTAGTAGAATAAACGAGGGAAGGAGGCCATCTATAAATGCATTCCTTGATTTGGAATCGGTACAAGCACCTTACTCTTTTTTCTTGTGTGCATTATATTTTCATGATCATTATTTGCCTTCTGTGTTCTTCTTTATTTTGAATAGCATGGAATGCGTACTCATTCATTCAAGGTTTCTTTGTATACAATGTATGCAGTAAGATTTATATTCTTATGTACTATAAAGTGTGAAAAGTACCTAAATATTAATTTCATGTTTATAAAAGAAGATGTATTTAAATGATGTTAATTTACTGTGTCTGAGTACAATAACAACAATGTCTCAATTCAAAGCAAGTTGGTGGTGACTAAAGTTTCATATCCAAAAAAGTCTTCAAGAGTCATCAAATTTTAAAGAAGTCGATAAAAAAAATATTGATGAATGTATGCAGAAAATTTCCTAATCAAACTACACAATATTTAGCTAAACCATTAAAACAATGTTATAAACCTACTATTTTATAATGAAAAAACTAACATGAGAGTCCAGTTTGTCTGTTATCTTGTGGCACAAAGTTATTTATACAGTTACTGATAATGATTGGTGAATATACAGTCTAATCTATTTCAAATTTTATCAACCAATAGACTACTAATAATATTGACTTGAATGAGTATGATATTTTGTTATCACAGTGTAATATATTTGTTTTCGTAAAGAAGATGTTTACGAGAGAATACTAAAGATATTCACTGTTAAAGGTTTATCATTTTTCATTGGTCATTCTTATTTTTTAATGAAAGCCCTTTGGTCGTTTTTGCTATTTTAGGATTGCAAGGATGTCGTCTATGGGTTAACTCAAAAATGCTAATCACATGGCTAATGAACTCTCCAAGTGTAGTAACTTATATCCCTTCTTAGTTTTCTTTGAGAGAGTCCACTTTGTCTGATATCTTGTGGCAGAAAGTTACTTATACAGTTATTGACCATGGTTGGTCAATATAAAGTGTAAACTATTTCAAATTGACTGGAATGAGTATGCTATTTGTTATTACGGTGCAATATATTTGTGTAGGTAAAGAAGATGTTTACAAGAGAATACTAAATATATTCATTGGTCAAGATTTATCATTTTTTTGGTCATTCTTATTTTTTGATGAAAGACCTTTGGTCGTTATTGCTATTTTAGGATTACAAGGAAGTCATCTATTGGTAGACTAAGAAATGGCTAATCACATGGCTAGTGAACTCTCCATGTGTAGTAACTTATATCTCTTCTTAGTTTTCTTTGTGAGATGCTTATCTTAACCTCTTCCCGCTTCTATAGAAGTCTTTCTATAATTGTTACCCACAATGACCTATAAAGTCGCTTAATCTAATTGTTAATAGTTTTAATTCTCTTTCTTAGACCACTATTACCATCCTTCTAAATTCATATCTACGTAACGGGAGGAAAATTAAACTTTATTTAAGAGGCTTATCTTTGGCTATATATGATCCCTTCGACCAGACTCTTAAGGATAATAAATAATGCTTACATTAGTCTACTCCACATTGAAAACTCAAATTTACTATCGAGATGCACATGAAAAATCATTAACTTAATTAGTTTTGTCTGACTACATAAAATCTCGGGTAAATCTTTTAGGGTTTTTTTTTAGTTTTTTTAATGGTGTAGAATATACTATTTAGGATTTTGTTTGTTTTAGATCTTAGAGTTTTTTTAGCTTCAGGGGTTTTTAGGTTTTTTTAACGATTAGTGTTTCTTTGTTTTTTTAGGGTTTACGGCTTAGGACATAGAGTTTTTTGTGTTTTTAGGTTCAGGGTTTAGAGCCTTCTGTTATTTCGGGTTAAGAATATATGATTTAGGGCTATATTGGGCTTAGAACTTAGAGTCTTTTTAGAACAAGAAGGCAAGGTGTAAAAATATATGTCTTTGTTAAATATTCAACTTTCATTAGTATAAAGGCCAAAATATAATGATTATATTAATTAAACATAAATTATGAAAAAATGAATAATATGAGAACTAAAAGTTGACCAAACCTATAATATAATAACAAAACAATTGTTTAAACATACTTATTTACCATTGTAATTACTATATAATACCCCCAAATGGGTAAATTGTGACTCAAATAAATTCAAGCTTCTATATAGAAAATCAAAATTTTGTATCTCCTTTTCTGATATTTCTGAAGGAATAGAAATTCAATGGAAACTAGTTATTATGGTAATATAGATGAAGTTCGGGTAGTTCTAGTTGATCACGAAGCAGAGAAAATTGGTAAAATGGTTTATATGTTGAACTCTTATGACTACAAAGGTGACATCTCTACAAATATATATTAAACTTAAAATACTTGATTTTTTATATGATTAAATTCAGTTTGATTACCTCTTCAAAAGATATTTAATTGATTATGCTTGTTGTGATCATAACATCAATTCCTTTTCGAATTTTAATTTTCTCTAGTAAATCTTCAATTGATCTTTTCTTTATGTCATAACACCATTTGTATAGTTGTTTATTCTGTTTTAATTATTAATAAATGTTTTTATGTGTTTAAAGGAGAAGCAAATTAGATTGTTTTGTTTTTGTTCTTGTTATAGGCATGTTATACACTCGATATTTTTCCTACATAAAAACGTATATGAATTTTTGGGGGTGGGGGGAGGGGGAGTTTATAACTTATGTTAATATTTGTCTAGCTCCAATTTCATTTGATGTTCTACAAGTTCCACAATTTTATTTTAAAGGGTAATTATTAAGTAAAAAACTTATATATACGTTTTATACAATTGAGATTTTGTAGAATAATGGGTAATTATTTTTTATAATTGGTCGTGTGGGATAAAATCATAGGAGAAGATTAATAAAATTCACCGAAAATAATTTTTTGAAGATGTAGATATTTGAATTATATAAATATATCTGTCAATTTAGAAATAAAATTGGAGTAATAGAGAGGGAAGAGAAAGTGTAAGATAAGAAGGGACCTGATTATTATTATTATTTGTTTTGAAACAACTTTTTGTTTTTATTGATTATATGTAGAAAAAAATGGGTTGTTTGATTCTTTTTAAAAAACATTTTTCTTCGTATTTTTTCTTTTCTTGTTTAATTTGATAAAGGTCAAAACTACATGAGAAGCATTCAAATTGGAGAAAAAATATCTTTAGTTTGTTGAGTCTATTGAGGTTTTGTGTAGTTTTAGGTGAGAAAATTGTGTATGTGAGCAGTGTTCATGAAATTTGTTTGGATGTATGGATAAAATTGGATTGAAAGGTAGGTGTATTGTTGGTCTTAGGACTGGAAGGACAAGGAATATTGTCTTGTATTTGCTCGTTAATTTGTGTATGGGTTGGTATGGATTTTAAAATGGATGGGCTAATGGTTAATTAAGTTACTTGATTTTCAATTGTGGATATTGATATGTACTGATCACGTAACGAATTATCTTTCACATGGCACGCTTTGTGGCATTAGTTAAAGTTAGAGGTATTTGTGAGCCAATAAAAAAAAGGGAGTATTTTTTAGCCAAAACACACACGAATAATATTTTCAGTATACTTTAATGAATACTAGTAAAATATTATATTTATTATGGGTCAACTATAATGATTAATCAATTTAATCCTCTATTTTAATTTTTTAGTCAATGGACAATATTTTCATATTATATATATATATAACTTTTAAGATGCATTGATGCAGTTATTACAGTCCGTATATCTTCAGAAGCAATGGAAATGCTTTCCAAAGGAGAGAAAAAAATTAATGTGTTAATAATCAGTGTTCATTCACCGAATTTAGAGACTTCTATACTCTTGGCTAATGCTGTGATCTTGGACATAATTTTACTATGTAAGTATATATTCTATTGTTCCAGTTATAACATCTATTTATGAGAACGATCAGTTACGTTATAAATACACTACAAAAATCAGCTAAATATTTCGTGATTAATATGTAATTAATTTTTTTGAAGCTAAAGAATTTGGTGCAATTCACTGCTAATTTTCATGAGTGGCACTGAATATTCGTTGTTTAGTGACAGTAGTTATTTGTTGTTACTATATAAAAATAAATAACTAATGTCACTAAACAACAAAATATTCATTGCTACTCATAATTAAAGTGAATTGTACCAACTTCTTTAGCTCTAAAGAATATAATTATATATTAATAGCCAATTGGTTAGATGATTTTCGTAGTGTTTTTATAAATGTAGCTGACTTTTCTCACAATAGATGTCATTAGTGGAATAATAGAATAAATAATTACATATTAAAATTTTATCCCAGATCATAGTTTGAGCCAAGAGTTTAAAAGAATCAAAATTTGGTGAATAAGCACTGATTATAATCACGTCAATTTTTTCTATCCGTTGGAGAGCATTTCTATTGCTTCTGAAGATGTACAAACAGCAGTTACCATGATGGTACATTCATTTCTAAACAAAATACCCCACTTTTTTTTGTTGTCTCACAAATACCCCTAACTTTAACTAATGCTACCAAGCATGCCATGCATTTTTTTTGTCATGTGACCAATAAACATAAATATCCACCATGGATAATCATTTAATTTAATACCCATTAGCCCGCCTCATTAAAATCAACCCTAACCCTTACTCTAATTTACAAGTAAATATAAGACCACACTCTGAGTGTTCATTTGGATCGAAGAGGCATTGAATGAGTGATGATCCTGGTTACCTGCATCTGTATCATAATAAGATGCAGACCAACACACATCAATACACTGAATGTACGAGTATGCGACTTGAAATGTTAAAAGAACTTAAGCTTGAAAAAGTGTTAGAAGGAACACTTATCTAGGCTCTGCTCAACTCAAGAATAAATTAACTCAATACTACTCCAACAACAAATACTTAGCTCATATATTTTTAAAATATTTTCTTCCCTGATTTGAGGTAATTACTTAAACATAACTATAAAAACTCTCTTGGAAATAATAGTTTCCTTTCTACTAAAACAAGCCAAAGGCTATATTGGAAGTCTCAACTTCCTTTCATGCTCAAAATGTAAAAAACGTTTGTAAATTTTAGAGAATACTTAGTTCCCTTATAACTTTTGAGAAATGAACACAAATTTTATTCTTTACTTAATTTTTAAAATTGAGCCTTTAAAAATATAAAAAGTTTGTTAAGGTTTTCAAAAATTTGAGAACTTACTTTGACTTTGTACTTAACTTTTACTCTTGACTCCTAACTTCTTTGACTTTGATCTTAACATTCCTTGAATTAGATTATGCATTCAAGTCTCATGATCTCATGTTTATGGATAATTTCATGAGGTTTAGATGTACCTTAGAATGTTGTAATAAACTAAGAAACATAGGTACATCACATAGGAATTCGTATGAAAAGGTGGGGGAAGAATGGGGAGAACAGACGTCCCTGGTGCTATGAGAGGCGCGGGGCGCCAGCCCTTAAAGTTTAGAGAACATTTTGTGGCGCTCTTGCGACACGCCAGAGACCAAGGCTCAGAAGAACTTTTATGGCACTCTGGCAGGCAAGGCACCCCAGCTAGGAAATATCCGACATTTCTCCTTTATTTTTCATCTCTAAACCCTCTAAACTTCCATAATTCTTTTCCCAAACACATAGGACATTAGTCACCTAAATACCTAATATATTGAACACTAAAAACAACCCTAATTACGAATGAAATCAACAGTAGGCATTCAACAGCTCAACCAACAATAACTCGACAATGTTCTTCAAGAACTTCACATACTAACGTGTAAACAACTCACCAATAACTGATTTGAAAAAAGGTTGGTGTGAGGGTGAATAAACTTAACACTAAATTATCATAAATAACTTTATAGGGATCACCTCCAACGAATTTCACTCGCAAAGCTTTGATGTTTTTGGAAAATGCTTGACTTTTTTCCATTTCTTTCTTCTTTTCTCTCTTCTCCAAACCCTAAGCATAATTCTGAAATTTTAAAAATGAACTAGTTTAGTTTTTTTTTACCCCAATAATTCCCTAAAAGTGAATCACAAGATTATTTAGAGAAAAGTAGATTGTTTAGTCTTTGTTCTTTTAATAATTCACAAACGGTTTTATGTGTTTATAGAAGAAATAAATTAGATTGTTTAGTCTTTGTTCCTGTTAAAGGCATGTTATACACTCGCTAGACTTACTCCATACTCCATAAAAATATATTAATTTTTCTAAGGGGGGGGGGGAGTTAATAAACTTATGTTGTATTTGTCTAGCTCCAATTTCATTAGATGTTCTAAAAGTGCCACAATTCTTGAAACAACATCTCAGAAATGTCGCTTCAACAATTTGAGATCTCCAAAAGAGCGCAAAATTAGTCATCGGACATCAGGCCAAAAATCATTAAGTGAATCTAAACATAAGAGTAGCAATGGAAAATATGGGAGAATTCCCCGTCTTAAACAAAACATTCCTAATTAAATCCAAAGAGCAGTAGAGTTTCCATTTTAAACTCCCAATACCGGTAACATTTTTGCCAGAGGGGAGAGTTAAATTCAAGTGAAACTCTATCCTCCACAATTTCAGGTTCATCCCCTCTACTCCAACATTGAGAGTTCATTAAATAAGCCATTTTTTCATATGAAAAATAATGTTGGTGGCTTGCTTCAACAACATCAATATAGACTATTATTCGAGATGTTTGGTTTGGTGGTTTGCTTTAATAACATCAGTATAAACCATTATTGGAAATGTTTGGTTCACCAAGACTACAACACCTAATTAAAGGAAAAATTACTCATAGGCTTGACTCAGAATTTAACACTTTGAATCGTCATAATCAAAGTGAGTACAACTTCGAACTCAATGTAGCTCATAAAACAGGACATTTAGATAGAAAAATAATGTTTGATATATGTATGGAAATTATGAAGATTAATGACTACAGTTTGAATGTCAATGCAGGAAATACAAACACATATTTAGGTAGTGAAACAATGTCTTATATTGAAACTAAAATTTGCAAATACTGATGCACTTTGAATGATAAATGCAAATTTTCAGCAACATATTGCTGAACCAAATATGTCTTATTCGAGCAGTATAACCGCGACAAATAAGAGTGATATAGAAGAAAGTGATTCAATTAAGAAAGAACATTGTGATACATATTATAATTTTAATCATATGGGTTATTTGTTCAAAAATCTTGGACCTTCATATGCTAACTTGCCCTATTCATATGACAGTGAGTTTGATCAAGTTTACATTGATGATTAAGTTAGTGCTTTAATCTAATTAAATATTATTATATATATATATATATATATATATATATATATATATATATATATATCTATATAATATATATATATATATACATCAATATAAGTTTACAATAAAAGTTGACTATACTAGCTGATGCATATTACTTGGTTTAAAACACTAACCTATATTGTTGTTAATTATATTGCTTTTAGCTAATAACAACAATTAAATATATATATATATATATATATATATAATATCAAATAACTAGGTTGAAGTACTTACCTGATCAATAGAATAAACTTAATCAAACTCATTGTCATATGAATTGGGTAGGTTAGCACCTGAAGGTCCAAGATTTTGGAAAAAATAACCCATGTATTGAAACTAGAATATGCATCACAATTTTCCTTCTCATTAGAATCTATTTCTTCTATATTACTTTTATATATTGTCAGGATATTGCTTGGATAAGACATTTTTGGTTCCGCAATTTATTGTTGTAAATTAACATTTATTGTTCCAACTTCGTTACTTGTAGGTTTTTTAGCATTAATATTAGACATCATTGTTCTAGTTGAAATTTTTTTTTATTTCCTGAATTCACATTCACGTTGTATTCATTATTTGTCGAATTGCAACACCTATATAAAATATTATTTTCTACCTGAATGTGTTATTTTATGAGCTACATTGGGGTCTAAGTTTGACTCACTTTCAATATGATGATTTCAAGTGTTAAATGCTTAGCAAGACTAATGATTAATGTTTCCTATAATTTCGTCTTGTCGTCTTTGTGAACCAAATATTTAAAATAATTGTCTATGTTGATGTTGTTAATGCACACAATCAACATTATTTTTCATAGAAAAATGGGTTATTTAATGAATTTTCAATGTTGGGGTAGTGGGGTTGAACCTGAAATTGTGGAGGATAGAGTTTGTCTTGAATTGAACTCTCCCCTCTTGCAAAACTATTGCTAGTATTGGGAGTTAAAATGGAAACTCTGGTCCTCTTTAAATTTGATTAGGAATATTATTTTGAAGACGGGGCATTAATGCTTGTGTAGGGACAAAAGGAAAATATTTTCTATTGAACAAAAGAGCTACCTTTTAAGGCTTAGGCTTTGTGTCTAGTAATAAGAGCGTAGTTTCATGTTCCACCACTAGAACAATAAAATTTTGCATCTAGAGTGGCGTAGATGACTCCAGATTTATTGAGAGGCATGCGGAGAATTCTAGAACTCTATAGACAAATAAAAAATGTCTTAGAATTTCCAAGATTATGTAGAATTCTCTAGAAAGGGGACCAAAGAGTAAATATTTTAGGGACTTGTAAAGTAAATAGTAATTGAACTTTAGTCCCTACAATGTAATATAAATAGAGGTGCCCCTCATTTTGCAAGACATCACTCAAGTTGTAAAGCATTCTTCAGCACACAAAAAAATAATGTTTAGAAACGGCAACAATCTGTCACTATAGGAAGAAAATCCGTCACTAATCACGATTAGCAACAGATTAGTACGAAATATTGATTGTTCCTATTATGCTCGTGAGTAAGCTCTTAATTACAAAAAATGAGTTCTGTTACAAGTTTGGTGACGTCTTAGTAACGAATTACTTCGATCGCTATATTTTAGAGACGAAATAATTCGTTATTATATTTATATAATTTTGTTGCTAATTTCATAATTCTATGATGAAAAAAGATGTTTTGTCTCAATTTTAGTGACATCATAGTGACAAAACATATTCGTAGCCACATGTTAACGACAAAAAGATTCGTCATTATATTTATATAGTTTTGTTGCTAATTTCATAATTCATTTCGTAATTTTTGATAAATTTGCGACAAAATTTCTGTCGCAAGATATTTTGTAACAACATATTAGGTCTTCAATAATTCTTCGTTGATATGTCGCCAACATGCTTTTTACAGCAATGACAAAATAGTCGCTAAATGTGTTGCTAAAATTATTCTTAAGCACTACTTAAATATATTAAATTAAAATTACTAAATACTCTAAAATTGACAAACATTCATAAAATATAATACTCATACACGATTAAAAATATATTACATAGAAAACTCAAAAATAACATATTTTTAGTTAAAAATATACAAAGAAAACTATCAAGTACTCTTAAATGAACCCATGTTCATCAAAATACTACTACTCGCAATTTGTAGTTTCCAAAAAGTATGACATTATCAAAAATTGAAGTTGTTGAGGTATCAACTTGAAATAGAGGTATCAACCGCGTCCACATTTCAAGCAAGAGGCATGGGCACCACAAACGAGATTGCCAAATGGAGTAATCGATGCTTTCACCTGCTCAACAATAATAGGAACAAGATGACTACTTAGTGAAGACATCATTTTCTTTACAAACTCTTCCATATTTGTTGTCAATGTTGAATGATAAAATGGATTTGGTAATGATAATGACCCACAAAGTTATTTCCCATAGTAATTTTTTTCTTCAGATCCAAGACCTTAGATTCTTTTTTTCTATTCTCCTCCCGCAACTTGGTAATAGGCTTCAATTGATCAATATCAGTTTCAGACAATTTTTTTCCTTTAATATATTTCATATTTTACTATTATAAGTAGATAAAATGAGAAAGCATTAATGATATGGAACAAATCAAATTTTGAAGAAAAATGCAGAAAATACACAAAGTCATGCTCAATAAAGTGTAGAGAGTGGCAGAGACACTAAGAATAAATGTCTATTTTGGTTAAGTTTTATACTATTCCATATGATTCTTTAAAAAATAGCAGCTGCTCTTTACAAAGAAAAATAGTATATGTGAGTGCAGGATGTGGCATCCCTTTGAAACTGAGCAAACTGATAGAAATAAAATACTTCACAAGTTGACTAGAAGGGATTTCATATGTGTACACCATTTGTTTAGTGTAGTAGTTGTTGTGTCTGTGGTAATAAATAGTGGATACCTAAGTAATTGCTAACAACATCCACCCCAAGAGAAAATCATATCAAGATGAGCTATCTCTTATTACAATAGGTGTAAAGTAGAAGTGCAATAATTTTAAGCATGAGTTTGTGTTTTTAGCAACATATAATTATATCCACACTAGTGAAAGTAGTTCCCCAGAGTATAAGTGTAACACCCTGTAGCCAAATTAGACCAAAAAAAAGTTTCTTCAGAAAAATCTGCAGGTGCAACCAATGGTGGCATCGATGGTCCACAGTACAGACGACGGTCCGTCCTAAACAACTGTCAATGGGATAAAAAATTCCCAAAATTCAGCTGGGAAAAATTGGCTAATTCTTGATCAACGATAGAACTGACGGTTCGTAGGTCAGAAAACGATCTGTAGTCCGTGACCGTCTGTTGAGACCACCATTCACCCACTCTCTGACAAGAGCTACGGATGACCAGCACGGTCCGTAGATGGAAATTTTGCAGACTTTTAAGGGGAAATGCAGTAGAGTCAACTTGAAATGGTCATAACTCTTTCCATAAAAAAAATTAAGTGTCCCATGACCTACCCACATATAGATAATTGAATTATCTTTCTATAGGCACCGACTTTGCAAAAATCAAACATCCGAGTAAAACGTTATGCCAGTTTTAATAAAGGACTGTGGAATATGCCCTGATGAAGGACCCAGTGACGGGGCATCGGGCATACTACGGACCGTTAGTCCTGGCCGTCGTTTGTCCTAATAGTAACTTTCCCATGGGTCTTTTTTACCTTTCCCACTTCTTTTAAACCCAAAGTTACGTCGTTTTGACCCTAAATCATCATATTTTAGTCTGTATAAGCCTACAAACATAATTAAAACATATCAAAGTCAAATCATTAAATTAAAACCTAGAAAAGTAAAAGAAAAAGAGGAGAAAAAACTCAAGAACCCTAGTTAGAGAACACCACAAGCTCCAACAGTTCTAGCCCTGAAACTTAAGTATATTTCTTTAGATTTCATCACGAGGTATTTGGGGTTTAACTAGTGGGTTCGTTTCACCCATTTAAATCCCTAGTTTTCCGTCAGATTCTTTATTCTCTTCACCCATTTAAATCCCTAGTTTTCCGTCAGATTCTTTATTCTCTTATCATTATTAAACCTAGTATTTGTAAAACTTTGATAGAACATCATGATTTACTTAAATATATGTTCCAAATTAGATTATCATGTTATTACTCCGATTATCACATGAATTTCAAAACCTTGCTTTGTATTTCTTTAGTTCTTGAATTACACATGCTAGGTTAGATATTTTAGACACTTCAGATATACATTCCTTAGTTATAAATGCAGAATTACCAGATTAATTGTTGCATTCTCAGTTTGCATGTTATGTTTTGAGCTATCTAGTATGTAAAGAAATTTAGACATAAACAGTAATTTTACAGAATTCTATGGTAGTAGTACAATATAAAGTTTGACTAAGGTTTAGCGTACCTAATAGTTCTCAGAACTACTAGACAAGTAGGTTTTAAGTTCCCTATGTGGGCAATAAGTTTAGTGATCACGCCTGCATGACTTTATACCTTTGGCAGGGTATGTTGGGTCCTCTCGATGGGGCGTATACATCAGACACCACATTTAGCTCATTAGGTTTTATGACCGGTTATTAGTAGCTCCCACATATCAGTCAGACTCTCTGCATTGATCATTTATCAATATATTCAGTATTAAGTTTTAGCATGTTATAAATTGGTCATTGCATCTACTTAGTTCAGAATTCAGTTTATCTGTCAGATTATTATACTTGTTTTTTTATTGTACATTTATGTTTTATTTCATCTTTACTTTATCCTACATGCTCAATACCTTTCAAGTACTGACGCATACGTGCGCTACATCGTCTCGTTATGTAGGCCAGGTTGTCAATATCCAAATCACGCATAGATTGATTTCCCGATCTCCAATTCAAAAGATTCAGTGGTGTGTCCTCATTCTCCGAGGACAACAGTCATGATAGTCATTTAAGTCTTTAGTCATTTAGTGTTAGTTTTCTAGATTTAGCTGGGATCTTGTCTAAGTATTTCTAGTTCAGTTTAGAGTCTATTTTAAGACATTCTTAGTTTCATCTTAGTAGTGAGTTAATATTTCATTATATTAAACTCCTTGGTTTTTCATATATCTTAGCTACAGAATATGGGTATTCACATCGTTTAAGATTAAAATATGATTTATCTTATGAAGCATTTTAATATTCTATAGTATGCTCATGATCGTGCGAGCAGGGTTAGCTTTGGATCACTTATGGTACTATGTTATTTGTCCGCTTCTCAAGGGTATTTTTTGGTGTGACAAAACATGGTACCAGAGCACTAGATTTAAGTGTCCTAGGATGTCTGAAAAGCCTTACTAAGTAGAGTCCTTTTAATGGGTGTGAAGTGCACCATATTTAATGAGAGGAAGTCTATGAAATGTTTTAGGAAAAAATTCACTTTCTTGTTACTCTTATCGTGCGTAAGGTATGATCTTATTCCAATCAAATTTGACGTTCTACATTTCAGATCATGCCTTCTCGTTCATCTTAGGCATGGAATGCTAATGCACGCATTGCTAACACAGTTCCTCTAGTACCATATAAGAAAGTTCAAATGCAGAATTTCAGAAAGCCAATTGAGCTTTTGGCTAAGAGTATGGCCAACCATAACAATCACCAGGTTGTAGTTTCTACTAATATAAATAATCGATCAATAGAAGCTAGAGTTTGTGATTTTGTATGGATGAATCCGTCTATGTTTTTAAGGTCGCATGTTGGTAAGGACCCATAGAAGTTCATTGATGAGGTCAGGAAATGTTTTTTGTGATGTCAGTAACTTGTAGTGATAGGTGAGATTGACATCCAACAAACTCAAGGATGTTACTCACATATGGTTTAATCAGTGGGAAGACAATAGACATGACAATGTCTTTTGTAACTCACTATAGCAATCCAATTCAGTGACAGTCAAGAAACTCTCTCAGAACGCTTCTCAGTCTCTACTCCAGTCAGTGACCCAGTTATAGCTAGATGGATATACATAAATTTACCTATCACAATCTCTTAGAAAGTCACCTCAGCAGATCTAGTAGGGTTATAAATGGTACACTTCGATGTCATTATAGGCATTGATTGGTTACACTCATGTTATTCCTCAGTCGACTGTAGAACTAGGATTGTTCCTTTTATGTTTCCAGATGAACCAATCTTAGAATGGAAGGGTAGTAGCTTAGAGCCTATGGGTCAATTTATTTCTTACCTTAAGGACAGAAAGATGATATTTAAGGGTTATCTCTATATTCTAGTTCGGGTTAAGGATTCTAGCCTTGAAACTCCAAATCTAGCGTCAGTTCTAGTAGTGAGTGAATTTCCAAAAGTATTTCCAGAAGATCTTCCAAGAGTCCCTCCCAAAAGGGAAATCGACTTTTGAATTGATATCCTTCCAGATACCCAGCCTATTTCTATTCCTCCTTAAAGAATGGCTCAAGTAGAGCTTAAGGAATTGAAAGAGAAGTTGAAAGACCTTCTAGATAAGTGTTTCATCAGACCTAGTATTTCACCATGGGGTGCACCTGTATTGTTCATAAAGTAAGAAAGATGGTTCTCTACGAATGTGCATTGACAATAGACAGTTGAACAAGGTCACAATTAAGAATATGTATCCATCCCCATTATTGATGACTTGTTATACCAACTTCAGGCTGCTAGTCATTTCTCAAAGATATACCTCAGATCGGGTTATCATCAGCTTAGAATCAGACATAGTGTTATTCCAAAAAAAGCCTTCAGAACTCAGTATGGTCATTATGAATTTGTATTTATGTCATTTGGAATAACTAATGCTCATGCAACTTCCATGTATATGATGAGCAGAGTGTTAAATCATAACTTGGACTTGTTAATTATCATATTTATTTATGATATTCTCATTTACTCTAGGAGTGAGGACGAACATGTAAGTCATTCGAGAGTCGTTACGCAGACTCTCAAGAATAGACAGTTATTCGCTAAGTTTAGTAAATATGAGTTCGGGTTGCAGTCAGTTGCTTTTCTTGGTTACATTGTATCTAGCAAAGGGATTCGAGTGGATTTGCTGAATATAGAAGAAGTGAAATAGTGTCCTATACCTACCTCTGCTACAGATATCAGAAGTTTCTTAGGTTTAGCAGGTTATTACATAAGGTTTGTGGAGGGATCTTTATCCATAGCCTCACCATTGACTAGATTGATTCATAAGATGGTCCTATTCTAATGGTCAAATGATTGTGAGAAAAGCTTTGTAGACTTTAAAACTAGATTGACTACAACTCCTGTCTTGACTCAATAATAGTGTTCAGATGGTTATTTAATATATTGTGATGCATCTAGAGTTGGCCTATTTTGTGTGTTGATGTAGCGAGGTAAGGTGATAGCTTGTTACTCTAGACAACTTAAGGTTCATGAGAAGAACTAACTCATGACCTCGAGCATGCAGCAGTGACTTATGCACTCAAGATCTGGAGACACTACTTGTATGGTGTTTACGTAGATATGTTCACTGACCATAAGAGCCTTCAGTATGTGTTCACCCTGAAGGAGTTGAATCTTCACCAGAAAAGATAACTTGAGTTCCTCAAGGATTATGATATGAGTGTGCACTACCATCCTGGTAAGGATAATGTAGTAGCAAATACTCTTAGTAGATTATCTATGGGTAGTGTAGCCCATGTTGAGGAAGAAATGAAGGATCTAGTGAAGGATGTTCACAGTCTTGCTTGCTTGGGAGTTTGCCTTATGAGCATATAAGACAGCGATGTACCAATTAAGAATGGCGCAAAATCTTCTTTTGTAATGGAGGTTAAGGAAAAGAAGACAGTGACCCAATCTTGCTTGAACTTAAGTGTGTAGTCCATAGTCAGATAGTAGAGTTTTTCTCCCAAGGGGGAGATGGTGTACTTCGCTTCCACGGTAGATTCTGTGTTCCTGATGTGGGCGAGTTGAGACAACCTATTTTTGCAGAAGACCATAACTCTAGGTATTCTATTCATTGAGGTTCCACTAATATGTACCGCGATCTGCGAGAAGTCTATTTGTTGAATGGCATGAAGAGGGATATAGCAGGTTTTGTTAGTAAGTGCCCCAATTGCCAGCAAGTCAAGGTAGAACATCATAAACCAGGAGGTATGGCTGAAGAGATCAATATTCTTACTTGGAAGTTGGATGTGATCAATATGAATTTCACCATAGGGTTACCTCGTACTTGCACACAGCATGACTCCATGTGGATGATAGTGGATAGGATGACTGAGACTTTCTCACTTTTTAGTGGTGTGGTCAAGACTGCATAATTGGTGGAGGATTATGCCAATCTTTACATCAATGAAATTGTGAGGTTTCATGGGTTTTTTTCTATAATCTCAGATAGAGGTCCTCAATTTACCTCTCATTTCTTGATGTCATTTCAGAAAGGTCTTTATACTCATGCTAACCTTAGTACAACATTTCATTGACAGATGGACGGGCAGGAAGACAATACCATTCATACATTAGAAGATATGTTGAGAGCTTGTGTGATCGATTTCAAAGGTAGTTGTGATGATCACCTTCCTTTTATTGAGTTTGCCTACAATAATAACTACCATTTCAGCATTTAGATGGCCCCTTATGCGGCTTTATATGCACGTAGATGTAAATCTCTTGTTGGTTTGTTTAAATTAGGTGTAGCAGCTTTGATAGGGACATGTTAAGTACTTTATGTTATGAGAAAGTGAAACTCATTAGAAATAGACTTAAGACAGCCCAAAGTCGTCAGAAATGTTATGCAGATGTAAGGAGAAGGGAAGTAGAGTTCCAAGTTGATGATTGAGTTTTTCTGAAAGTCTCACCTATTAAATGATTGATGAGATTTGGAAAGAAAGGAAAGCTCAGCCCTAGATATGTAAGCCCTTACAATATCTTGAAAAGGATTATCAATCTTGCATATGAGTTAAAGTTGCCAGCAGAATTAGCATTAGTTCTTCCGGTCTTCCACATCTCACACTTGAATAAGAGTGTGGGTGATTCAGCCTCTATAGTGTCATTGAAGAGTGGCAGTGAAAGATAGTCTTTATTATGAGGATGTACCAGTTGAAATTCTTGAGCTTCAGGTCAAAAGGTTATGAAACAAAGAAGTCGCTTCAGTCAAGGTTTTGTGGAGAAGTCAATCCGTAGAAGGAGATACTTGGGAAGTAGAAGTAGCCATGAAAGCCAAGTATCCTCACCTCTTTCCTTTCGATTCCACTCCAACTAGAGGTAATAGTTCCTTTTCTGTTTTCCAGTCATTCATGCATAAATTTAGTCTTACAATCATGTTCGCTCAATTTGTACTTGCATTTTCAGCGTATTTTCATGTACTCGGAACTCAATTCAGTCAGACAATAAGTTCTCAGTGTTTGGTAGTGGGGTTTGAAGCTCTCTCCCTCTATTTCAGCTAGTTCAGTCTTCATTCGAGGATGAATGTTTCCAAGGGGGAGATAATGTAACACCCCGTAGCAAAAATAGACAAATATTAGTTTTTTAAAGAAAAATCTGCAGGTGCAAACAACGGTGGCATAGACGGCTGTAGGCTAGACGACGATCTATTCTGCACAACCGTCAATGGGACATAAACTCCCGAAAATTTAGCCGGGAAAACTTGGCTAAGTCTTGATCGACGGGCGGACCGATGACGGTCCGTAGTCAATGACCGTCGATCAAGACCCCCATTCACCTATTCTGTGACAAGATCTAGGGATGACTATAACGGTGAGTAGGTCAGACCATAGGTTGAAATTTGCAAAAAGTTAACGGGAAATGCAGTTGGGTCAACTTCAAATGGAGATAACTATCACCACAAAATCAATTAGGTGATCCATGACCTACCAAAAGATATATAATTGAAGTATCTTTTCATAGCCACTGACCTTACTAAAATCATACCTCCGAGTAAACATTTATACCCATTTTAGCAAAAGCCTGTCGGACAGTCCCTGACGATGGACTAAACGATGGGGCGTCAGGAAGACAATGGACCATCAGTCCTGGCCTTCGTTTGGCCCTACAACAACTTTCCCAGGGGTATTTTTGACCTTTCCCACTCTATTTAAAGACTAATTTACGTCGTTTTGACCCTAAAACATCAGATTTTAGTCAGTTTAAGCCTAGAAATATAATTAAAACATATCCAAGTCAAATCATTAAATCAAAACCTATAAAATTAGAACCAAAAGAAGAGAAAAAGCACAAGGACCCTACTTCAAGAATGCCACAAGCTACAACATTTCCAGCCTCGAAACATAAGTATTTTTCCGTGGATTTCATCACCATGCATGTGGGATTTCATTAGTGGGTTACATTCACCCATTAGGTCCTAGTTTTCAGTCAGATTCTTGATTCTCTTATCATGATTAAAGCTATGGTTTCTAGAACTTTTATAGAACTTCATGATTTAGTTAAATTTATGTTCCGAATTAGATTATCATGTAATTACTTTGAATATCTCATGAATTTCAGAACCATATCTTTCTATTTCATTAGTTCTTGAATTACACATGCTAGGTAAGATATTTCAGACACTTCAGATATATATGCGTCAGTTATAAATGCGTAATTACAAGATTATATGTTGCATTCTCAATTTGCATGTTAAGTTTTGAGCTAACAAGTATGTACAGAAATTTCGACATGAACAATAAATTTACAGAATTCATTGGGAGTAGCATAATACCTAGTGGAAATAGGGTTTAGCGTACTTAATAGTCCAAGAACTACTAGCCGACTACGCTATAAGTCCCCTTTTTAGGCAATCACTTTAGTGATCACGCCAGCATGCCTTTATACCTTTAGAAGAGTATATTGGGTCCTCTCGATGAGGCGTATACATCGTACTCTACATTTAGCTCATGTGGTTTAATTATCGGTTATTAGTAGCTTCAACAGATCAGTCAGACTCTCTTCATTGACTATTTATCAGTATATTCAGTTTTCTATTTTAACATATTATATATTGGTCATTGAATCCAGTTAGCTCAAAATTCAGTTTATCATGTCATATTATTATACTTGCTATTTTTCTTGTTCAGTTATGTTTTATTTCTACTTTACTCTATCCTACATGCTCAGTAACTTTCAGGTCCTAATGCATACGTGAGCTACATCTTCTCATGATGTAGGTTCGGGTTTTCAGCATCTAGATCACGCATAGATTGATTTCCTGATCTCCAGTTCAGTAGATTCAGTGGTGAGTCCTCATTCTCCAAGGAAAACAGTCATGAATGTCATTTCAGTCTTTAGTCATTTAGTTTTAGTTTTACTAGATTTAGCTAGGGTCTTGTCCTAGTATTTCTAGTCCAGTTTAGAGTCTATTTTCAGACATATTTAGTTTCATCTTAGTAGTGAGTTAATATTTCTTTGTATTAAACTCCTCGGTTTTTCATATATCTCAGTTATAGAATATGGGTATTCCCCATATTTTCAGAATAAATTATAATTTAGCTTCTTTATCAATTTATTATTCTTTAGTATACTCATGATCTTGCGAACAGGGTTAGCTTGGGATCACTTGTGGTCCTAGGTTCCGCGTCTGCGTCTGGGAGGTCCCTCAGGTCGTGACAATTAGCATTATTAATCAATGGCATTTGGAATCTTTTCTACACCTACATGGTCAATAATTATATTCTAATTGGGACTTGTACCCCATAGACAATGACAACTAACCTGGAAATCCCCCTTCTCATCACCCCAGCCCAACACGGCTAAGTTCAGCAGTGAGTGACTATTCGAATCTATAGTAACAAAAAAACAACACTAGAATCACACCCAAAAAAAAAGTAAAAAGGTGCACCAGAAAAGACTTAAAACAATGTAAGTAGTTTCTCTCTAAAATAATACTAGAATCGCATTGAAAAGTCTCAAAACATCATTAGAACTATACCAAACAGAAGCAACAAATACACTTTAAAAAAGTAAAAAAAAATGCACCATAAACAGTAGTAGGAATGAACCGAAACACCTCCAACTTTTAGATTTACATGAATATCTCGAGAACTCTCATCAACAAATGTTTTTTCATCATGTCCATGTGTATGAACATGCAGATGTAACTCACTTGCCATGGGATCTAGGCCTTTTTCAATAGCCTATACAAAATAAATCACGTTAAATATATAATATAAGAGAAGATGTTAGTTATAGGGTTTATAGAATATATATATATATATACTTAAAAGTTTCTTGCGATGTTCTCCGATAGAAATCGAGCCACTAGTGTGAGTGCCAACAACAATTTCACAACCGCCACGACGATTTTGCGAATTAATTTAAGGTTCCTTATAGACTTTGCACTTCCCCGAAGTTTCATTGATCTTTCCCACACATCTTATGGTACATAACCTGGCCTAAATCTTCCTATTTTTTAGTTTAGAAATAAAATTCATATAGTTCAATGCTGACTTAACCATCAAGTGTGTTTTTACTTTGTTTTCACTAATGAAAATACCCCAAAAAAACTTTTTGCTAAAATAAGTGTTGTAAGTAGTACATTAATGTTCTATATATAGATGTGTATACACTTGTTAAAATTACTTACGATGAAAACTTATACCTTAACTTCTCCAAAATAACCATTTCTCACATCATTTGAAACACCTTTCTAATTGATTCCATTCAGATCAACCTCACTTTTGAAATATTTTGTTATGAAACAAGAGCATATTTGAGAAGGTTCCAGTCTGTATAAATTAGAAAAGGTTATTGGATGGCTACTGTTGGATTCACCTTCAACAACTGTATTTGTATGACTAGTTGGAACTTTGCTACGATTAGAAAGACCTTGACCTATTAGGTTACTTTCATTTGTTATAGTTGGAGGTGTCTCAGAGATGGTTGGGATATTACTTGGAGTTGATGTTTCAATATTGGTCAGGGTACCATCTTCTTGAGGAAAAAATGTAGTGGGCTTGGGAGTAGTTGGGATTTTCACACGAATAGCAGAATTATTCTTACCTGAAGATATTCCATGAACTCTGCCTCCAGCAATATTTATAAACAAAAAAGTACATAATTGGTAGATAATGAGATTACATGGAAAATGATGCTGAAATATTAAAATTGTCTTTCTAATTAAGATCTTGTTGATTAAGTAAAAAAATTAGTACTTGGAGATACAAAAGTAACAAGAGTAAGTATATAAAACAAAAGTAATAACACTGAAGGGATCATGAACTTATATCAGAAACTTTACACTAAGAATGTGCTTCTGATAAGGCTCCAGAACATTGTTGTGGGTAGAAAGACTCTAACTTGTTCGGTTACTCTTATTTGGCGTAACTGGAGGTGTCTAAGAGATAATTGGGCTAATACTCTAAGTTGCCGTTACAATAATTGTCGGTGTACCACCTTTTCGCAGAGAAAATATAGTGGGCTTGGGAAGAGTTGGCATGCTTACATAAACAACAGGATTACTCCTACCGAAGGACTTTCCACGACCTTTGCCTCCTGCCATATCTATAAACAAATATAACATTGTTTTTAGATAATTTAGAACAATGATGAAATATGAAAACTGTCTCTGTAAGAAATGATCACTGTTAAATAATTAACTTGACTCAATTACTGTCATGTAATGTCATTCAATTCAAACAAATGATCAAAAATTTACATTACAATAACTCTCCCAAAGAAAAAAATTAGGAATTCAAATAAGAAATTAAGCACATGTAGTTCAAAGAATAAGAGCTATTTCTTTTTAAATCCTAAACAGAAAAGCAGAAACTACAATAGATTATCCTCGATTAAAAATCAGAAACAAACAAAATGAAGTGAAAATACAATAGCAAATGATCAAGCAGTAGTCAGTGTCTTCTTCAAACTCTTCCTCTTCCTCGTCCCCGTCCTTGTCCTGATCCTGATCCTCATCCTCATCCTCATCAATTTCATACTCTTCTTCTGTGGATACTATGTGGATTTCATGATTCTCTTGGAAAAGTTTATCATCAATGGATTCATCTATTTCAATTAAATCTACATTTGGATCATTTAAGACTAGAAGCTCATCAACGGAAACTGTCATATCTATCTCATGAACTTCAACTTGAAATGGAACACTTACTTTTGAAACTACTGCCACTTCCTCATTAGGCAATTAAATAAAATTTTGAGGTCTGACCTTCAGCTCAACTACCCAATCATCCTTGTCCATTTTCTTGTTAGGATAAGGTACATAACACACTTGTGTTGCTTACATTTGAATAATAAAATGTTAATATTTTTTATATCGACGATGATGGTTAATATCAACCTATATGTATTGATTGTGCCTTTTAACACAATTATCCATAGTTGGATAAAACCATTCACATTTGAATAACACAGTTTGGTTTAAAGGTAATTCACGGTATTCCACTTGTAATATCTCTTTTATCCGTCTATAGTAATCACCAAAATTTGAATCGAGATACAAACTTCACTATTCATTGCTAATCTTGTGCTACCATGAAATTCCATGTGAAATTTGTATCTAGTCACAAAATACACAGAATAACATGTATCGCCTATTCATGGTTCACGAGCAAGACTACGCAATATTCATTCTAAATGGGATTGCATTGGACCTATTTTTAAAAAAATGTAAGACTTAGTAAATTATAATACTAAATTTAAGCATGTTACTGTAACATAGATAATTTCACAATACTCACAAATTCCTTGAACCATAGAGAGAAATTTTCTTCAATACTCTAGTCTATTTGACGCTAAGATAGATTCAGAAATTCTTCTTTAAAACGTTTCTTGAACATACTTCATTACAACAAAACAAATTCAATTGAAAATTCGTGATTCAAGGATATTTGTATATTATTAGGAAACTAAAATTAACATTCGTTACCTCACAAATTGCTCAATCTCCTCACAATTTAGTAAGATATAAGTTTGGGCCGCCTTTATTTCTTCGAGGGATAAATCCCTTTTTTTTTCCTTCTCCCCATAGTCGACCTGCATGGGAGGATATTGAAAATTTTCCTTCAATATTATATTTATCCCCACCATCATCATTATGATCGACGTTATGATTTCGTTTCTGACATGAGGTTTAAAATAACGAAAAAATTAGTTGTGTTGACTCTGTCGTCAAGTATGCTTCACAAATGGAACCCTCAACACTAGATTTATTTCCAATCATCCTTTTAAGAGTTCCGAGATACCCAAATATATAACATGTATGGACCATCACATTGGAAGATAAAAATATATGGCATACTAGTCACTAATATTATATAAAGCTTTACATTTACCTTTCAAAAGGGCACATCCATCAACATTGTACAGGTCCATCTATCCTTGATTCATATGGAAGGTGTACATAAAGATGTTTCATTGAGTCAAAGAATTAGGGAGGAAATATACATTCTAACTTGGACAATATTTGTGGAAGTAAGATATTTGAAAAATAAGCTCAAATCTGTAATGTCTTGACACACATTACGAGGAAGTAGTTCGCGAAAGGTAATAGGCAATAGTCGTTGAATGAACACGTGACAATCATAACTTTTCATGCCATATATCCTTTTCGCATTTTTGTCTGGACTACTACCCAAATGGGAAATATCTGGAAACATTAAGCCTTTCATCCAATTGAACAAGATAGATCTTACTTCCTTGTTTATCGTATATATATCTTTGGGATATTTTCCATTACTATACTTTGCCAATTGAGGTCGATTACAAGACTTTACAGTATCTTTACATGATTGTGGATTGTCATTGGTTTTGTCATCAAAACTAATAACGGTTTTAAACACATTATCAAAGATATTTTTTTTCAATATGCATGACATCAACATTATGTTGAATCGTGTTAGAACTCCAATAAGGCAAATGCCAAAAGACGCTTCTCTTTATTCATTCGCAAGACTTACATACTCTTCGATTGACTTGTTCTGCATCTAACTATGTTACATTTCTTATGTCCAAATCACAAATTTGATTCAATATTTGCTCTCATGTTCTGTAGGGTGGAGGTGATCTTTGGAAAGTCTTGCCTTTAAGAAAGTTCTTACGATCTCTTCTAAATGGGTGATGTTTGTCAAGAAACATCCGATGACACTCCAACCAAGATGTTTTCCTACCATGGGTCAATGTAAGAGATTTTGTTTCCTCCATACAAAAGGGACATGCAAACTTACCTATAGTACTCCATCTTGATAACATAAAATATGCTTGAAAGTCACTGATTGTCCACATCAGAGCTGCCCTTAGTTGAAAGTTTTTCTTTTTTGAGTTGTCAAATGCTTGCACGCCTGTCTCCCAAAATAAAGTCAATTTCTTTGTTAGAGGCTGCAAAAAAACATCAATTTTATGTTTGGGATCGTTTGGCCCCGGAACAATGACTGTTAGGAACATATAAGCCTTTTTGATAAACAATCCTGGAGGTAAATTATATGGTATAACAATCACATGCCACAAAGAGTATCTGCTCCCAGACTGACTAAATGGTTGGAAACGATCAGTACATAATCCCAACCTTACATTTCTTGGTTCATGAGCAAAAAAGGATGAGTTATATTGAAGTTCTTCCAAAACACAAAGTCTTATGGATGACGCATTACACAATCCTTTTCTGTATGCTCATGATGACATCTCATGTCGGCACCTGTAGCATGAGATGCATACAATCTTTGCAATCTAGGAATCAAAGAAAAATAATAAATTTTCTTGTAAGGGACCAATTTCCTCTTACGAGAACCAACACGACGCTTGTATCTATCATGTCCACAAAATGTACAAGATGTATGGCGTTCATCATAACCCAATATAATATACATCATGATTCACAACAATTTATAATTTCAATAAGCAAACCCAAGATACGCACTAGCTTCTTTGTCTGATAGTAGCTATCAAGCAATATGTTATCTTCAAGTAAAGACTCTTTGAACAATTGAATAATTTTTTTATAACTCTCTGTGACATATTGTTCTCCATTTTAATATTAAACATTCGAGAGAGAAGAACAAGTATAGAGAGGGAAGAACCGGGATATAATTTTGCATCAGCTGCTTGTAGCAAATCATATAATTTTTGAGACTCAGGATTAGGATCTTCCTCCATTGAAGGTTCACAAGGATGCTGCTGTTTAATATTTCCAAATGATTTCCAACTTCAACCTTGGGGAAAGTTAGGACCAGCTGCATCTAAGATCATTTGATAGTATGGATTATCATATCCTAATTCAGGTGTAGCACAACCATTTAAATCTTAATCACAAGAAATCTCACCAGTTATATTGTTTTCTGCTTGATGTTTCTAGATAAAATACTTATAAAAAATTCAAGATTTATAAAGGTGATGCTTAATAGTTTCAACATTCATGATCCTAAAGTTGTGACATTTCTTACATGTACATGTAACTTTATTGCCGCTCATGCCATTCTTTTGCAAACATGCAAATTGGATAAATTTGTCCACTCCAATTACAAAACAAGAATTTATAGCCCCTCAACCATCCAACCTATCATACATCCAACCACGCTCTAGAATATTCATGTTTTTAATAAAGTTTAAATTTACAAGAATAAAAAATTAGTAACAAGAACAAACTGTGGACCAGAAGGTACTCTTATTCATATTCATCAAATAAGTACAAAACATACATTTAGGCAAAACAAAAACAATTTCTATTCACTAGACAAACTTAGTCCCACAAAATTGATGACAAAAGAAAAGGTATTGAAGAATTATAGTTTAAAAAAAAGCATCATTAACAGTAGAAAAACTTAATATAATACATAGGCTTACAGACAATAAAAAAGAAGAACCGAGATTCTATGAGATAGCGAAGAGTAGTCACCAAATATAGATTCAAACAAAAAGTAACAAATAAGCATCAATAATAAATACTAAATGATAAAAGAAAACTTTCACATTACTATGAATCAAGAAAATCCATTAAGAACCTATGTATAGGTAATTAAAGTCATAAATTGTCATCTACGAACAACAGCGATACAACAACAGACTGGTGAGGCATATCATGAATAGAAGAAGACGAGGAGAAGATTACGGAAGAAACAATACCTTTCTCGAGGCAGTTACTAGATAGTTAAAATCTTGGAGACTTTTTGTCGTCGTTATTTTGAGATATCGAGAATTTCATCAAGCAAAGTAGAAGCAAGCAAGGTTAGAGTCTAAAAATAACTCTGAAAAATTATTTAAATCAGAAACTAGAGGAAAGTACAAGCAAACAACACTAACGAAAGAAAGTAAAATATTATAAACAATAGTTAACTCAATCTTTTAAACAGTAAAGGAAAACACACAAGGAAACAATAAAAATCTCTTCATTTTCTAATGATCGTAGAAACTATGTTATGCCATTGAACGCCTCATTCTGATCATCGCATATCTCAGTGTGAATGCTAAAGTAGATAGAGCACACACTCTTATCTTAAAACATCATTGAGATATGTACTCTTCATTAAAATCTAATCGCTAAATGATGTCAATACCTATTTATCATTTTTGGATTCTCTTTTTCTATCAACTCTTTGCAAGTTATAGCTGTAAGATTTGCTAAGCTACCTGCAATGCTTAAAGAGAACATACAATAAATAAATACAAGAATCTTATAATGTGTACACCAATAGCAAGTATCATTTTATTTTTGAAACACTGCTTACAAGTTTTAGGTGGGGATGCAAAAGAAGAACTTCTGTCATAAGTGATTTTACCAGGGATTTTTCGTTGTGTTAGAGTGAGTTTAGTAGACAATGTGGTTTATCAATATGCCTAACATCACATATCCAAGAAAATTTCCAAAAGACTAATATTCATCCCTGATAACCCCATCCCATATCCCCAATTATTTTTCACCAAATAGAAGTCAAAACCCTCCTCTTCACCGCACAAGAAGCTCACCGAACATATGAAAGAAGAGAAATTATCAAAGGTAGAAGCTCACCTTTCACATGAGGATAAAGGAGACAGGATCAATTTCACCGTGAACCAGAGACGGGAGAAATTGAAAGGAGAGGGAGACGAGAGCAATCGAAAGGAGAAGGAGACGTGAGAAATCAAATTCATACCTCTAACTCAGTTGTTGTGTTGCTCATTGGACGTTTCACAAAGATAAAACCCTATTTTTTAGGGATTGAAATTTTTTGTTTTCTTTTTGTTCTTTCAATGAATAATGACTTGGTAAAATTATTTCGACGAACTTAGCGACGGATTCTGATATCCATCGCTAAAAAAAATTTAATTATTTACATTAATTTTTGGAGACAGAAATTTTTGTCTATACATAATTTAAATTCCATAAAAATATATTTTACATTCTAGCAACGCTTCTCCATCAATACTTTCGTCACAATATATTATTAAATTTGTAACACTTAATTTGTTGCAAAATTTGTAGCGAAATTTAAGGCGCCAAAGTTTTCCGCTATTATTTCACGACAAAAAACATATTCCGTCGCCAATCTATTGCTATTTTTTTAAAATTTTTTTTTATAAATTTTGCAATGAAATGCCTACTTCATGCAAATCCGTAGTTATATAGCAACTGAATTGATTAAGTTGTTAATATCCGTCACTAAACACTATTTTTTTATAGTGCTCCAAAGCTGTAACACCCGAGTAGATTTTTCGAACTAAGACTCAAACCGTTTATCGCAATGAGTGAGATTTTACCAAGGAATTATGATTTTCGTAATTGTTAAGGTCAAATCACTAGATTTAGAACCTTGACTTCCGAAAAGAAAATTGAAAATAGCAAAATCTGACAATTTGCAAGTGAATGTAAGGATGAGTTTTGGGTCAACTCAAATGACCATAACTGCTAGTAAAAGATGAGTTAGGTGTTCTACAATATACCATTGGAAATATCTTTTTGAATTATATTTCCAATGCCGCCAAGTTGGCTAAATTTTGAGTTTGGATGAGTGAGATATGACCTTTTTAAGTTAGGTTGTCCAGTTATAAAAAGTTAGCCGAAAATAGTGAGGGATATTTTTGTCTTTCCTTACCCAATCAGATTTAAATCGTTTTTAGTTATATTTTAGGTTCAGAATCCTATTAGGTTCAGCTCATAATCCAAAAATACTCTTAGTATTTTAGTTAAATGTTTAAGAAGAGGCAAGAAAAGAAAAGAGTACAAGATCAAGCGTTCGTCGAGATTCTTGCGTCTTGTTGTTGAATTTCGCAATGGTTCTTTTCCGTTATATGAATTTAAGTTTCCATAGTGTTGGGTTTTTTCGACCACACTCTAAACATGTTATTTTCATTGTAATTTCATTCTCAAAAAGTTCATTGATTCAAGTTCTTGTTAGGTGTTCTTGAGGTTCATTGTAGATCTTCTCTTGTGTGCATTTTGATGATTTATTGAGATGAAAGTGATTGTTTTTGGTGTTATTTTAAGGTAATAGTGTTTATTTAGGATGGGTAATTGAATATATCGATTAAAAGTGATTTAGGGTCAGAAAACAAGAGGCAAAATTCGTCAAAACGGTACCTGAAGAGGGGGTGGCATGGCACTCCCCACATGTACCCAAAAAGCTGGGGCGGCACGCCTCCAGTGCTCCCAAATGTAATCTATGATGTTAGGGGCTGGCTCCTCACTCCCGGAACACGCCATTTCACCTGCCCCCACTCCTTTTGCGTCAGTAGTCCCGTTTGAACTCATTTAAAGTGTATCTCCACTCCTTTTGATTTTAAACTCTTTGAAGTACTTATAAATCATCCATAATAGGAATCATAACCGTGAAAAAATATTTCAAATTCAAGGTGAAGTGAAGATTAAGTGTTTGTAGTTCATCCGAATCTTTTGAGAGAGTCCCTTCGAGTCCTTTTGAGGAGTCTTCTGCAATTTCTAGTAACTTGTTTCAAGACTCAATCCAAAACTCTTTAATTCATAATCAACATTCAAGGGAAAAAGTAAATATTAGAGTTCAAAAAAAGTCTGTAATTAAAATTGTGAATTATTTGTGATCCATCATTGATTCGAACTAAGTTTTGAGGAATTGAAGAAGAGGATGAGAGAGTCACATACACGAGTTTCATCTAGTTACTCAGACCTTTGAGTCGATTTATTCCTGCCCATAACTTCCGCATGAATTCCATAAATCGTGTATCACTATGAGGAGTAGTATCTCAAACTTCTAAGACTTGAGTATTGAGTTCTTTATTCCTATCTTAATTTAAGAATTACCTCTTTTTTCTCGAGTTGAGTAGTTCATTCTCATAATTCGTCATGAACTCTTAAAGTTGAAAATGATGAAATCATCCACATGAGATGCTGAACCTTGAATCCGTACTTCAATTAAAGGTAGGTTAAGAGTCAAGTCTATAAGTTAAGAGAAAGTCGAAGTAAAGTTTATAAAGTTTTCTAAAGTATTTCACAAAATTTTTCACTATGTTTTAAAGACTTACAGTTTAAGTCAAGAAACAGTAAAAAGTCACAAAAGCTATAAGGCTACTAAGTATTCACTAAGAGTTTAAGTTTCAAATTAAGTAAAGAGCAAGAGTTGAGATCATTTATCAAAATCTATAAGGGTACGAAGTATTCCCTAAGAGTTTATAAAAAAATTTCACATTTAAGTTAAAAGGGAACTAAGAAGTTCCCAAAGAGTTTTCAATTAAAGAGGGAAACATTGATTCCAAGAGGAGCTTCTCTAAGTTAAAGGGTTCAGGAAATCATCTCAAGCCAAAAAAAAGAATGTTTCAATTGACAAAAGATCTAAAGTACGTTTTGGAAGTAGTATTGAGCACCGATGTGGGGATGAGAGTTCATATTAACTCAACTCTCCACGTAAAAAATGTAGCTGCATCGGAATTAACGGGTCATACTTTTTAGATAATCAAGTAAGGTGAGGTAGTGGATCCACTAAGTTGAGTAAAGTCCTATAACGATAGCAAGGTGTACGATGGTCCTCTTGCAATGTGAGGTAATACGTTGTACCATTACTTATGCTCATAGTAATGGTTGTCAGTTAGAAAAACTCTCATAGTATTAGTTACAACGTTCCTCAAGGGGTTCTACTTTGTATGAATGGGTGTATGGGACTTAATTCATGCATTGCACAAGTAGGCTTTGAGAGGGAGCATGATATGTATTTATGATAATAATATTTTTAGTTAAGATCATGTTTTGAAACAACTTATTTTGTGTTGCACTGGTTTTGAACTGTTTTATATTTAAATGAGTTTAGCTAAGTATTCTGAGTTGAGAATTTTTACTTGAGTATCCTTTGTAGAATATCATATTATTGAGTTCAGTATTTAATGTCTGAGTTGAGTATCTTATTATGGAGTATTCATTTGGTTTCAAGTTTGAGAAGAGGTAAGTCTGTTCCAATCTTTTTTCCAAGTATCAAGCTTATGTTATACTTTAGAATTCCCCTTTACATGCTCGTACATTCCACTTACTAAGACAATTAGCTTGCATATTCTCATGATAAGGTATTCAGGATCATTAACAGGAGACTCGTTGATATATATCAAAGTTCGAGTTAGCTATGGTGAGCCTCCTTGCTTATGGAGGATTTCATTAACTATTCAGTTTAGTTAGGAGGTCGTGGGTCTTATCCAGAATTCAATCTTTCTAAGTTAGAGGCTTCGTAGATAGTCAGTATAGTTAAGGAGTCTGTATTTTGCTAATATTTTATTAAATGTTCTAAAGACTAATGTTGCCTATTTTATGGCTAGTTGAATATATTATTTTTCTCAAGTTGTTCCTTTGAGTTTACCGAATCTTGTTTAACTTTTCTAGCTGTGTATGCTTCAGTGAGTCTTCAGCTTGTAATCAGCCAGGATGAGGGTTCGCTTGGGGAAGAACAATGGTCTTCAAGTGCTGGCCATATTCAAGGTGTAGGCTCGGATCGTAAAAAACATTGAATCAGAGCAAAGGTTTAAGTATCCTAGAGAGTCTATGAAGTCGTGTCAAGTAAGATCTTGTTTATGATTGTGAAGGGCCTACTTATATAAATGAGGGACTACAGACATTTACGAAAAGTTTCCCTTCTTTCATACTCTTAATCGAGCGAAAGAGCCACGTCATAGAGATCTATTTTCACTCGTGGATTCTCTAATTCATTCAACTACCCATCATACTAAAGGTGGTTAAAAAGTGAAGTTCAAAGATCCTTATGGATGACTCATTCTTAGCAAGATTTTTGAGGAAGTTATGAGACTCCTAAGGGGCTTGAGAGAAGCCCAAGAGTAAGTTAAATATTCAGTTTTGTAGAAATTCACCCATATTAAGATGAATCGTGCGTTTGAGCTAAAAACAAGTAGTACTCTTTTTCCTAAACCTTATTTAAGCTAAGATCTTTATGAGAGAGAGTATGTATAGAGCTTCGGTATGATTTTCACCCGAAAGAGTAGCAACTGTTATGAGATCATAAGCGGTACTAGTGAGAGAGACATAGTTATAGCAAAGTATGTAGAGGTGTAGAGATCTATGAAACGGAGATGGTGTTTTGGCAAACTAGGTTAGTATATTCATGCACCTAGTAAACTATTAATGAAAAGTTTCCTTTGTGGTAGACTAAAAACTGATGAGTTGTGAAGAGCTCAAATAAGAGGTAGAGTAAGTGTTGCAAGTTAATATTAATTAGAGTATACCTTCACTAAAAAATGGGTTATGACAATGTTTCATTGTGTTAGTAATGAGAAAGTGTGAGTGGTGAATATATATATAGAAGAGCCGGAGTATTCATAATGTGATTGATTAATTTAGGCTTATGAATTTTGAAAGGAGAACCTCATGGTATTTAGAAAATGATAGAGTTATTGGGAGATAAGGCGCATTAACTGAGTAGGTAGCACTTAAGTTTTGAAGTGGAATGTGATGGTAGTTAGAGTATGCACACTGAGAGGTGGTAACGATTGACTAATTATCATAAAGTCCTAATGGGAAAGTGTTGCAAAATTTCCTTAGTAGTAACAAAGTATAGTGTAGTAGAGAAATGATATTGATATTCGGATTTAGCAATAAATATTAATCTTGAATTTTAGATAAGTGCCATGATCAAAAGAATGACTACATGAGGGTGATGAGGTCAGTCTGGTATTCAAGTGAAAAATTATAAGGGGAGGGTCAATTATCCTTCAAGTTTCAAACTATGTGCCAATGCCCTCGGGGATTTCTTGGATTTCAAAATTAAAAAAAGAAAAAGATCAGCACTTGTTTTGATATCTTGTGGCAAAAATTTATTTGTAGAGTTACTAATCATGATTGGTCAGTATACAGTCTAATCTATTTCAAATCTTATCCACCACTAAACTACTAAAAATATTGGCACGAATGAGTATGCTATTTGTTAACATAGTGTAATACCTTTGTCTACACAAAGAAGATGTTACCAAGAGAATGCTAAAGATATTCACTAGTCTAGCGTTATTATTTTTCTTTAGTCATTCTTATTTTTTGATAAAAGCCCTTTGGTCATTCCTGCTACATTAGGATTGCAAGGAAGTTGTCTATGAGTGGACTAGGAAATGTCGGATTTGCCAATAATTGGGATTTGTAAGTTACTACAAGAAACAAGGGAAGGAGACCATCTGCAAATGCATACCTTGTCTTGGAAACGTTCCAAGCACCTTATTCCTATTTCCTATGTGCATTATATTTTCATGATCATTATTTTCCTTCTTTGTTCTTCTTTACTTTGAAAAGTATAGAATGCATACTCTTTCATTGAAATCTTCTATGTACACTGTAGTATAATGTAAGCTTTATATTCTTATGTAGTATAAATTTTGAAAAGTAGATAAATATTAATTTCATGTCTATAAAAGCAGATGTATTAAATTGATGTTACCTTACCATGTCTAAATACAATAAAAACCATGTCTCAATTGCAAGTATGTTGGGGGTGACTACAGTTTCATATCCATAAATTTCTTCAAGAGTCTTCAAATTTTATAGAAGTCTATAAAAAATGTTGATGAATGGGTGCCCAAAATTTCTTAATGAAACTATGGAGTATTTAACTAAACCATATTAGTGTAACAAACCTACAATTTTATAAATAAAAAACTAACATGAGAGATCAACACTTTGTTTGGTATCTTGTGGCACAAAGTTATTTATACATTTACTTACCATGATTGGTCAATATACAGTCTTATCTGTTTCAAATTTTATCCACAACTAGACTAATACTAATATACTCAGGAATGAGTATGTTATTTGTTATCCAAGCGTAATATATTTGTCTACGTAAAGAAAATGTTTACAAGGGAATACTAAAGATATTCACTGGTCAAGGTTTGTAATTTTTCTTTGGTCATACTTATTTTTTGATGAAAGCCCTTTGTTCATTATTGCTGCTTTAGGATTGCAAGAAAGTTTTCTATGGGTGGACTGGGAAATGGCTAATCACATGGTTACTAAACTCTCCATGTGTAATAATAACTAATATCCCTTCTTTGTTTTCTTTGTCAAATGCTTATCTTAACCTCTTCCCGCTTCTATAGAAATATTTGTATAATTGTTACCCGCATTGACCTAGAAAGTCGGTTAATCTAATTGTTAATAGTGTGACTTTTCTTTCTTTACCCACTATAAGCATCCTTCTAAGTTCATATCTACCTAATGGGAGAAAACATGAACATTATTTAAGAGGCTTATCTTTGAATATATATGATCTTAAGGGTAATAAATAATGCTTATATTAGTCTACTCCACATTGACAACTCAAATATACTATCGAGACGCACATTTAAAAATCATTAAATTAATTAGAATTTTTTGTGACTACATAAAATCTCGAATACATGTTTTATTGCACTTGTTAGTCTAATAACTAACACCTTTATTACTTTCATATAAGGGTCATAATACCACACTCTTACTACTCACATTTATTGCAAAGTAACACCTTCATTCCTTACCTAGTTTAAGGCTTAGGGTGATTCTGTTTTGTTTCTTTTCAGGGTTTAACATATACGATTTAGGGTTTTATAGGGTTTAGAGCTTAGAGTTTTTTAGCTTCAAGGGTTTTTAGGATTTTTAAGGATTAGTATTTCTTAGGTTTTTTAGAGTTTATGGTTTAGGACTTAGGTTTTTTTTTGTTTCTATGTTTAGAGTTCATGGATTTTTAGAATTCATTGTTTAGAGCCTTCTTTTATTTATGTTTTAGCATTTATGATTTAGGAATTTATTGGGTTTAGAACCTAGAGTTTTTTAGAACAAGAAGACAAGGTGCAAAAATATGTCTTTTTTAAATATTCAACTTTAATTAGTATGAAGACCAAGACCTAATGCTTATACTAATTAAATATAAATTAAAAAATAAATAATATGAGAATTATATAATACCCAAAAAGGGTCAATTGTGACTCAGATAAATTCAAGCTTCTATATAGAAAATAAGTACCTTTATCTCCTTTTCTAAAATTTCTGAAGGGATAAAAATTCAATGGAAATGTGTTATTACGGTATTATTGATGAAGTTTGGGTGGTGCTAGTTGATCACGGAACAAAGAATGTTGGTAAAATGTGGATCGATTGAAGTCTTATGACAACAAAGATGACATCTCTAAAAATATATATTCAACTCAAAACCTTTGATTATTTTATATGAATGAATTCTGTTTTATTACTTTTTGAAATGATCTTCAGTTGATATTATGCTTATTGTAATTGTAATATCGATTCCTTTTTGTATTTTAGTTTTTCTCTAGTAAATCTTGAATTCATCTTCTTTTTTTTATGTCATAACACCATCTGTATAGTTGTTAAATAAATGTTTTTATGTGTTTATAGAAAAAGCAAATTAGATTGTTTAGTCTATGTTCTTGTTAAAGGCATAGAAGAAGCAAATTAAATTATTTAGTCTTGGTTCTTGTTAAAGGCATGTAATACACTCGATGGCCTTCCTCCGTAAATATGTATATGATTGTTCAGGAGGTGGGGGTGATTTAATAATCATATGTTAATATTTTTCCAACTCCAATTTCATTTGATGTTCTAGAAGTTCCACAATTTTATTTTAAAGTCTAATTATTTAATCGACTTATATATACGTTTTTTACATTTGAGTTTTTTTGTAGAATAAGGTGTAATTTTTCCTTCTATAATTAATCATGTGGCATAAAACAATAAGAGAAGATTAATAAAATTCACCAAATATAATATTTATTAAGATTTAGATATTTGAATTATATATATATATATCTATCACTTTTAAAACAAAATTAGAGTAACAAAGAGGGAAGATAAAGAGCCACATAAGAAGGAATCTTATTATTTACTTTGAAATAACTTTTTATTTTTATATATTATATGTAGAAAAAAAATATGTATTTTTTTAATTTTATTCTTTAATTTGTTAAGGGTCAAAACTACCTGAGAACTATTCAAAATGCAGCAAAAATATCTTTCGTTTGTTGAGTGTATTCAGGTTTTGTGTAGTTTTATTTTAAAAAAATGGTGTATGTGAGCAGTGTTCATGAAATTTGTTTTGATATATAGAGAAAAGTGGATTGAAAGTTGGGTGTACTATTGGTCTTAGGACAGGAAGGACAAGGAATATTGTCTTATATATGCTCGTTAATTTGAGTAAGGGTTGGTGTGGATTTTAAAATTTACGGGCTAATGGGTGTTAAATAACGTGATTTTCCATGGTGGATATTGATGTGTACTGGTCACGTGACAAATTATCTTTCACATGGAACACTTGATGACGTTATTTAAAGTTTGGGGTATTTGTGAGCCAACAAAAAAAGGGAATATTTTTTAGGCAAAACACAAATAAATAATATTTTGAATATGCTTTAAATAATATTAGTAAAAAATATTATATTTATTCTGGATCAGCTATAATTATAATCCATTTAATCCTCTATTTTAGTTTTTTTAGATGATATACAATTTTCGTATAAATTTTTTTAAAACGTATATAAATTTTACAAAATAAGTTTAAAACTTAAAATATAATGATACAACCATTTATTTCTTCCTCTACTCTATATATATAGATTGAGATCTATTAAAATGTAAGTTGATTAATATGTTCTACTACATAACCTAAAGAGTGCAATATAACTTTCAAATTATGACGAATTTAATTTGGATATGAGAAATGCACAAATAATCATGGTAATATATATATATATATATATTTTCCGACATTTAAATTGCATTGATGAAACTATGATAGTTTGTACATTTTCAGAAGCAATGGAAATGCTCTCCAAAGGAGAGAAAAAAAATTGATTGGATACTAATCAATGTTCATTCACCGAATTTAGATTCTTTTAAACTCTTGGCTCAAGGTGTGATCTTGGATATAATTTCACTATGTGAGTATATATTCTATTGTTCCAATTATGACATCTATTGTGAGCACAATCATTTACTTTTATGAATATACTACAAAAATCATCTAAAATATTTACTATTAATATGTAATTAAATTTTTTGAAGCGAAAGAATTTAGTATATTTACAGTTAATTATCATGAGTAACATTGAATATTTGTTGTTTAGTGACATTAGTTATTTGTTGTTGATATATTTTATTTAGTAAATGATAAGTTATTATTTTGTACCCCAACATTTATAGTGAATATGCTTGAAATTTACTATTTATATAGTGTTTTATATAATTAAATTATAATTGTCAACTTCTTGAAAAAATTATGTAATTATATCTGATGAATAAAATGAAATCTTAGCAAAAAATGTTTTGGAAGAAGGAGCATGGTTTTTTCTACAAAGGCCACTAAATGAGAAAATTGTCAAACACTTGTGGCAATTTGTATTGAGAACAAAAAAAATGTAACGAGAAAGAGCACAAAAAGGACACCACAAGATTATGACAAGATGCTTGTTAATGATATTGAAACATATAATATTGGTGGAGATAATGAAGAACTACTTAAAGAACAAATGGTGTACCTAATATAGAGAAGCATAATAATAATATTTATGAAGTTGAAGATTGTGTGATCCCCCTCTTGTATTTTCCATTTGATACGATGTTGTCCTCAACTTCATGAATATTATTTCTATGTTCCTCAATATTAGTCACACCATTTGTTTCTTTAAATAATTTTTCATCATGTTCACCCATATTATTTGTATTAACATCATTAATAATCATCTTGTCTCCGTCTTTTGAATGTTTTTCCGCTCTCTCTTTCTAATTTTCTCCATAATACAAATTCCCATAACTGTGTAACAATTATATCGTTTAGTGATGTTGGTAGAAAAAAACATGATCCTTCTTTCAAAGCCTTTTTTGCTAATAGTTCATTGAATTTATCTCATACAACTGCATAGTTATTTCAAGAAGTGTATAATTAGAATTTAATTTTATTAAATTCTATAATAATAGTTATTTTCAAGAATATTCACTATAAAAGTTGTTTTACAAAGTAATAACTTATCAATTACTAAATAAAATAGATATTAAAAACAAATAACTGATGTCACTAAACAATAAAATATACATTGCTATTCATAATTAAAGTGAATTTTACCAAATTCTTTAGCTCTAAAAAGTTTAATTATATGTTAATAAAAAAAAATTAGTTGATTTTTGTAGTGTTTATAATTGTTACTGTTTTTTCTCACAATTGATGTCATAAGTGGATTAATAGAATAAATACTTACTTACTGAAATTATATCCAAGATCACAACTTGAGCCAAGAGTTTAAAAGAATTCAAATTTGGTGAATGAGCACTGATTATAATCACATTAATTTTTTCTCTCCATTGGGGAGCATTTCCATTGCTTTTGAAGATATATGAATTGCAGTTACAATGACGATTCAATCATTTCTCATATCTGAATTTCATCGTAATTTTAAAGTTATATGGCACTCCTTTGGTTATGAAGTTCCACATACTAATCAATTTATATTGTAATAGATCTCAATCTTAGACATATTTACCAGAATTTTTTTTTTTACAATATTATTTTTGATAAATAATTCAATCTATCTATGTAGAGTATGAGAAGAAAAATAGTGGTGGTATTATCATTATCTTTCAAGTTAGAGACTTTTTTTTAAAAAAAATATTATGAAAATTGCCAATTTTATTAAAAGAAATTAAATGGATGAATAAATAGATTGATCATATTAGTTAATCTAAGAAAAACATAATATTTCACTGGTATTCATTAAAGTAGATTCAAATTCATTCCTTTCAAATTACAGGGAAAAATAAAAATACTTTAAATATTGGTGCGCTATCAAAAGCATATAATAATAGGTGTATATTGAGGAACTTTTTTGGAAGGAAGAAAAGCAGTCCTTTATAATAAAAGGAAAACTTTTAGTCAAAAATAAAAAAGGTCAAAAATACCTCTTAATTATCTGAAATAGAACAAAAAATTATTTGTTTGTGTTTTGGCTATAAAATACCCCACTTTTTTTTTGTTGGCTCACAAATACCCTAACTTTAACTAATGCCACCAAGCATGCCATGCGATTTTTTTTGTCACGAGACATATAAATATCAATATCCAACATGGAGAATCACACAATTTAATACCCATTAGCTCATCCCATTTAAAATCAATCATAACCCTTACACTAATTTAAAAGTAAATATAAGACCATATTCTGATTGTTCAGTTGGATCAAAGAGTATGTCAAATTCTCTAGATAAATCAAGAATGTCTTAGAATTTCAAAATTATGTATAATTCTCTAGAAAGGTGATCAAAGATTACATATTTTAGGGACTTTTAAAATTAATATTAATTGCGCTTTAGTACCTAAGAAGTAGTATAAGTAGATGTGTCCCATATTTTGCAAGGCGTCACTAAGTTGTAAAGTATTCTCCAAAGTTGTAACACACCAGAAGATTTTTTAAACTAAGACTCGAACCGTTGATAGCAGCAATTTATATTTTATCAAGGTATTAAGAATATCCTAAGTAATAAGGTCACATCACTAGAATTAGTAACTTGAGTTTAAAAAAGAATAAAATTGGAAATAGCATAATCTAATTTCAAAGTGAAGATAAGTATGAGTTTTGGGTCAACTAAAATGACCATAACTCCATGTACAAGATGAGTTAGGTGTGCTACAAGATACCATTAGAAGTATCATTAAATTATATTTCCAACTCTGCCAATTTTGCTAAATTTTGAGTTTGGATGTGTGAGATATGACATTTTTAAGTTAGGTGTCAAGTTATGAAAAGTTACCCAAAAACAATGAGGGATATTTTTGTCCTTTCATTATCCATTTAGATTTAACTCGTTTTTAGTTATACTTTAGGGTCACAATCCTTTTAGAAGAAGTTTCATAATCCAAAAATACGTTGAGGATTTTAGTTGAGAGTTCAAGAAGAGGCAAGAAGACAAAAGAAGAGAAAAGAGGAGAAGATCAAGTGATCGTCGCGATTCTTGCGTCTTGTTGTGGAATTTCGCCATTGGTCTAATCCCTAAGAGGTATGTAAGCTTCCATAGTGTTGGGCTTGTTCACCCACACGCCAAACATATTATTTTCAGTGTAATTTCATTCTCAAAAGGTGGAAGGATTCAAGTTCTTGTTATGTATTATTGAGGTTCATTGTACATCTTGTCTTATTGGCGTTTTGGTGATTTCTTGAGATGAAAGTGATTGATTTGAGTGTATTAGTGTTTACTTAGGTTTCTTAATTAAATCAAAGGAAGACTAGAGAAAATAAATCGATTTATAAGCGATTTAAGGTCAGAAAACGAGAGGCAAAATTTTGTTGAAACGTTGCCTGAAGAGGGGATGGCGTGGAGCGCCCCAGATGCGCCCATAGGGCTATGGAAGCGCACCTATAGTGCACCTAAATGTACTCTCGTATTTTAGGGGCTGGCGCCCCCCTTCCCGGAACGCGCCTGGGTCTCCTGCCCACACCCTTTTTGCATCGGTAGTCCCGTTAGAGCTCATTTAAAGTGTATCTTCACTCCTTTTTAATCTTAACGCTTTAAAGTACTTCTAAATGACTTATAAATCATCCATAAAATGAATCATCATAACCTGGAAAAAAATAATTCAAATTCAAGGTAATGTCAAGGTTAAGTTTTGAGAGTTCTTCTGAATCTTTTGAGTGAGTCCTTTTGAGAATTCTTCTGCAACTTCTGGGAACTTTTTTGAAGAATCATGTAAGTGAGAATTAAGTGACGACAATTTATAGATAATTCTACAATATAATCTAGATCCTCCATGTCATGAATAAAAACTCTTGAATTCATAATTCATATTCAAGAGAGGGAGAGCTAAGAGTAGAGTTCCAGAATGTCTCTAAGTTAAATTGTAAATTCTTTGAGATCCATCATTGATTTGAACTATGTTTTGAGGAAGTAAACAAGAGGATGAGAGAGTCATATACATGAGTTCCATTTAGTTACATAGACCTTCGAATCAAGTTGTTCATGTCCATAACTTCCGCATGAATTCAATAAATCGAGTATCATTGAGAGGAGTAGTATATAAAAGTTCTAAGCATTGAGTATTGAGTTCCTTATTCCTATCTTGAGTTAAGAAGTACATCTTAGTTCTCAAGTTGAGTAGTTCATGCTAAGAATTCCGCATGAACCCTTCAAGTTGAAAATCATGAAATTACCACATGAGATCCTGAACCTCAAATCCATAGTTCTATTTAAGAAAGGTTAAGATTCAAGTCTATAAGTTAAGAGAAAGTCAAAATATAGTTTATAAAGTTTTCTAAAGTCTTTCACAAAAGTCTTCACTTTGTTTTAAAGATTTAACGTTCAAGTCAAGAAGAAGTAAAAAGTTGAGTTAAATTCTCAAAATCTATAAGGGAACTAATTATTCCCTAAGATTTAAAGTTTCAAGTTAACTAAAGAGCAAGATTTGAGTTCATTTCTCAAAAACTATAAGGGAACTAATTATTCACCAAGATTTTGTAAATGTTTTCACATTTATGTAAAAAGTGAACTAAGAAGTTCCAAAAGAGTTTTGAACTAAAGAAGGAAACATTGATTCCAAGAGGAGATTCTTAAAGCTAACTTGTTCAGCAAATTATCTCAATCCAAAGAAAAAATAGTTTCAACTAAAGAATAAGCTAAAGTACGGTTTTGGACAAGTATTAAGCACCGATTATGGATGAGAGTTCATATTAACTAAACTCTCCATGTAAAACATGTAGCAACCATGGGAATGGATGGGTACTTTTTAGATGATCACGTAAGTGGATGTAGTGGATCCACTAAGTTTAGTAAGGTCCTACACCGATGGCAAAGTGTCGGATGTAACTCTTGCAACGTGACGTAATACGTTGTACAATTACTTAAGCTCATAGTGATAGTTGTTAGTTAGATAAACTCCTATAGTATTAGTTACATGGTTCCTCAAGGGGTTCTGCTGAGTATGAATGGGGATATGGGACATCATTTAAACATTGCACAAGTAGACTTTGAGAGAGAGCATGATATTTATTTATGATATTATTATCTTGAGTTAAGATCATGTTTTTAAACATCTTTTCTTCATATTGCACTGGTTTTAAACTGCATTATATTGAAATTATTTTAGTTAAGTATCATGAGTTGAGTATCATATCATAGAGTTCAGTATTTAATCTCTGAGTTGAGTATCTTATTCTTGAGTATTCATTGGATATAAAGTTTGAGAAGAGGTAAGTGTGTTCCAATCTTTTATTCATGTATCAAGATTATGTACTTTAGAATTTCCCTTACATTCTCGTACATTCCACGTACTAAGCAAATTTTCCTTCATCTTCACATGATGCAGACATAAGTATTGTGTATCATCAACAGGAGCTTCGTTGATACATCCAGAGTTCTAGTTAGCTATGGTGAGCCTCTTTTTTTTCCGGAGGATTTCATTTACTTTTAAGTTTAGTAAGGAGGTCGTGGGTCTTTTACCGACTTCCATCTTTGTCAATTATAGGCTTCATAGATAGTTAGTTTGTTCAAGGAGTCTGTATTTTTCATTTATTTTATTAAATTTTTTAAAGAATAATGTTGCCTATTATATGGCTAGTTGAATATATTATTTTATTGAACTTGTTCCTTTGGATTTACTGATTTTTTTTTTACTTTTCAATCTTTGTATGCTTAAGTTACTGTTCAACTTGTAGTCAGCCAGGATAAGGGTTCGCTTGGGGACCAGAAATGGTCTTCGACTTCCGTCCATGTCCGGGGTATAGGCTCGGGTCGTGAAAAACTTGCTATCAGGGCAAAGGTTTAGGTGTCCTAGGGATTCTATGAAGCCGTGTCAAGTAGGATCTTGTTTGTGGTTATGAGGGCCCCACTTCTATAAATAAGGGACTACAAAGATTTAAGTAAATTATTTTCTTCTTTCATACTATTAATCGTGCGAAAGAGCTAAGTCATAGAGATCTATTCAAACTCGTGTGCTCTCATATTTACTGGAGTACCCATCATGCTAGAGGTGGTTGAAAAGTGAAGTTAAAAGATCCTTATGAATGAGACGTTCTCAACGAGATTTATGAGGAAGTCATGACTATTCTAAGGGGCTTGAGAGAATCCCAAGAGTAATTTAAATATCTAGTTTTATAGAAATGCACCAATATTCACATGAATTGTGTGTTTCATCTAAAAACGAGTAGTAATCTTTTTCGTAATTCATGTTTCCGCTGAGATCTTTATGAGAAAGAGTATGTTTAGATCTTGGGTATGAGTTTAACCCCGTACTAGTGAAAGAGCCATAACTAGAGAAAAGTATGCAGAGGTATAGAGATCTATGAAAAGGAGGTGTTGTTTTGGCAAACTAGGTTGGCATAGTCATGCACCTAATAAACTATTAATGAAATGTTTCCCTTGTGGTAAAATAAGAGCTGATGAGTTGTGAAGAGCTTAAATAAGAGGTAGAGTAAGTGTTGCAAGTTAATACGAATTAGAGTACACCTTAACTAAAAAAGGGGTTATGATAATGTGTCATTGTGTTAGGAATGATGAACTGTTAGTGCTGAATATATTTATAGAAGATCCAGAGTATTCATAATGTAATATATTAATTTAGGTTTATGGATTTTTAAAGGAGAACCTCATGGTATTTAGAGGATGATAGAGTTACTTGGGAAATAATGCACATTAAGTGAGTAGGTAGCACTTAAGTTGTGAAGTCGAATGTGATGGTAGTTAGAGTATGCAGACTGACAGGTAAGGATTGACTAATTCTCATGAATTTCTAGTGGAAAGTATTTCCAAATTTCCATAGTGGTAATGAAGTATAGTATAGTAGAGAAATCATATTGATATCCGGGCTTAGTAATAAACATAAAGCTTGAATTTGATATTAGTGTCATGATCAAAATAATGAAAACATGAGGCTGATGAGGTCAGTCTTGATAGTTGATCTTGTAGACTTGACGTAGTGTAGGTGAGGAATAAAGATGTTGCAGCAATGAATGCGAGCACTAGAGAACCTAACCTTCATATAAGGGAAGTGGTATGGCTAAGTCACAAGATTTAATAGAGCATTAAGAGAATGTACACCAAATATAGATGTGGAATAGGTCCATAACATTCAAGTGTAAGCTTTAGACCAAACGGGGAGATGATAAAATGGGAAATCAGGTCATGTTTTGAGAATTTCTTAAGGAGATGGTTAGTAGAACTCCATGGAGTTGTTATACTTCTAATCTTGAATATGGTGATAAAGATTAATAGTTTTGGGATGCAATTCCCTATAGAGAGGTATATATTCCGAACTTAAGGATTTCGGTTAAGCTTGAATATAGTAGAGAAGATCATTAGATTAAGACCATAGTAAGAGTAACCCATAACATACCAACACCAGTCGTTATTCAATGACGAATGATCCCAATGGGGGGATCTTGTAATACCTCAGAAATTTTTTTTAACTAAGACTAACCATTTATCGTAGTAAGTGAATTTTACGAAAGAATAAAAATTTCCCTAAGTATTTAGGTCAAATAACTAGATTTAGCAATTTGATTTCCAAAAAGAATGAAATTGGAAATAAAAAATCTGAAATTTGCAAGTGAAGCTACATATGAGTTTTAGGTAAAATTCAAATGACCATAACTCCCACTGCATAATGATTTAGGTGTGCTAGAAGATATCATTGGAAATATATTTGTATTATATTTCCATCTCCGCCAAATTTGTGAAATTTTGAGTTCGACTGAGTGAGATATGACCCTTTTAAGTTAGGCAGTCCAGTTAGGGAAAGTTAGCCAAAAATAGTGAGGGGTATTTTGGTCGTTTCCTTACCCAATCAGATTTTACTCATTTTTAGTTATACTTTAGGATTATAATCCTTTTAGGTTAAGTTTCATAACCCAAAAATACTCTTAGGGTTTTAGTTGAGAGTTCAAGAAGAGGCAACAAGAGAAAAGAAGAGAAAACAGGAAAAGATCAAGCGTTCGTGGAGATTGCTTGCGTCTTTTTGTGGAATTTCTCCATGGGTATGTATCTTCCATAGTGTTGGGTTTGTTAACCCACATGTCAAACATGTTATTTTCAGTGTAATTTCATTCTCAAAAAGATGAAGGATTTAAGTTCTTACATGTTCTTGAGGTTCATTGTAGATCTTGTATTGTTGGCGTTTTAATAAATTTTTTGAGATCAATTTGATTGTTTTGAGTGTTGTTTTAAGTGTATTAGTGTTTATTTAGGTTAGATAATTAAATAAAAGGAAGACTTGAGAAAAACAATTGATTATAATTGATTTAAGGTCAAAAAGCGAGTGGCAAACTACGTTGAAATGTTGTCAAAATAGGGGCTAGCGTGGCGTGCCCCAGATAAGCCCAGAGGGCTGGAGCGGTGCGCCAGTAGTGCGTCCAGATTTACTCTCTGATGTTAGGGGTTGGCACCCCACGCCCGTACATATATATATATACATACACACACACACACACACACACACACACACACACACACACATATATATATATATATATATATATATATTTCTTTTCTGACATTTAAGATGCATTGATGCAGTTAGTACAGTTCGAACATCTTCAAAAGCACTGGAAATGCTCTCCAAAGGAAATATCTAATTAATTTTCTTTTAACCTCTTGGCTAAAGTTTTGATCTTTCATATAATTTCACTATGTAAGTAATTATTATATTCCTCCAATTATGAAATCTATAGTGAGAACAATCATTTACCTCTATGAATACACTAAAAAAATCAACTAAAAATTTGCTATTAATATGTAATTCAATTTTTTGAAGCTAAAGAATTTTGTACAATTCACTGTTAGTTATCATGAGTAGCATTGAATATTTGTTGTTTAGTGATATTTGTTATTTGTTGTTAATATATTTTATTTAGTAAATGATAAGTTATTATATCGTAACACAACATTTATAGTGAATATGCTTGAAATTACCTATTTATATAGGGTTTTATAGAATTAAATTATAATTCTCAACTTCTTGAAATAATTATGTAATTGTATCTGATGAATACAATGAACTACTAGAAAAAAAACTTTTGAAAGAAGGAGCATGCTTTATTCTACAAAGGCCGCTAAATGAGAAAATTTTGAAATACATATGGCCATTTGTATTGATAAGAAAAAAAAAAGAGAGAGAGAACGGAAAGAGGATTAGAAGATGGAGACAAGGTGAGTGTTAATGATATTGATACAAATAATATGGGTGGAGATAATGATGAACTACTTAAAGAACACATGGTGTACCTCATATTGAGGAAAATAGAAATAATATTTATGAAGTTGAAGACAATATCCTCATCTGCTTGTACTTCAATTCATTACGATATTGTCCTCAACTTCATGTATATTATTTCTATGTTCCTCAATATTAGTTACACCATTTGTTTCTTTAAATAATATTTCATCATCTTCACCCATATTATTTGTATCAACATCATTAATAATCATCTTGTCTCCGTCTTTTGATTCTTTTTCCGCTCTTTCTTTCTTATTTTCTCCTTAATACAAATTGCCACAAGTGTTTCACAATTTTCTCGTTTAGTGACCTTTGTAGAAAAAAACATGGTCCTCTTTCAAAGCCTTTTTTGCTAAGAGTTCATTGAATTCATCGCATACAACTACATAATTATTTCAAGAAGTTGACAGTTAGACTTTAATTGTATTAAATACTATATGAATAGTTAATTTCTATCATATTCACTATAAAAGTTGTGTTACAAAGTAATAACTTATCAATTACTTAATAAAATAGACGTTAAAAACAGATCACTAATGTCACTAACAACAAAATATTCATTGCTACTCATAATTAAAGTGAATTATACAAAATTCATAAGCTCTAAAGAAGATAATTATATATTAATTGCAAAATTTTTGGTCGATTTTTGTAGAGAATTACTGACTTTTCTCACAATAGATGTCATAATTGGATTAATAGAATAAATATATACATAGTGAAATTATACCCAACATCACTGCTTCAGCCAAGAGTTTAAAAGAATCAAAATTTAGTGAATGAGCACAAATTATAATCACATCAATTTTTTACTGTTGGAGAGCATTTTCATTGCTTCTGAAGATATATGAACTGCACTTACAATGAGGATTCGTTCATTTTTCATATCTGAATTATATCACAATTTTCAAGTTATATGGCACTCTTTTGGTTATGCAGTTGCATATTTTAATCAACTTATATTGTAATAATCTCAATATTAGACATATTTACCAAAATAAATATTTACAATATTATTTTTGATAAATAATTGAATATATCTATGTAGAGTATGAGAACAAAAATAGTGGTGGTATTATCATTATCTTTCAAGTTTGAAACTTATTTTTTAAAACTATTATGAAAATTGCCAATTTTATAAAAAAGATTAAATAGATGATTAAATTGATTGATCATTATAGTTAACCAAAGATAAACATAATATTTCACTTGTAATCACTAAAGTAGATTTAAATTTATTCCTTTGAAATTATGGGGGAAAATAAAAGTGTTTTAAAGATTGGTGCGCTATCAAAAGTATATAATAATTGGTGTATATTGAAGAACTTTCTTAGAAAGAAGAAAAAACAGTCCTTCATATTAAAAGGAAAATTTTTAATCAGAAATGAAAAAGGTCAAAAATACCTCTTCAAAATCTGAAATAGCACAAAAATATTATTTGTTTGTGTTTTGGTGGAAAAAACCCCCACTATTTTTGTTAGCTCACAAATACCCTAACTTTAGCTAATGCCACCAAGCATACCATGCAATTTTTTTTGTCACGTGACAAATAACATCAATATCCACCATGGAAAATCACGCAATTTAATACCCATTAGCCTGTCCCATTTAAAATCCATCCTAACCCTTACTCTAATTTAAAAGTAAATATAAGACCATACTCTGAGTATTCGATTGGATCAAAGAGGCGTTGGATGATGATGGTCCTGGTTATCTACATATGTATCACAATAATGCATCCAACAGGCATCACTACATTGATTGTACGAGTATGCGAGTTGAAAAGTTAGAACAACTTAAGCTTGAAAAGTGTTAGAAGGAACACTTGTCATCGTTGTGGTCCACTCAAGAATAAGTTAACTCAATACTACTCCAAAAATATTTAGTTCATATGGTTTTAAAACAACTTCTTCTCTGGTTTGAGTTAATTACTTTAACTTAACTTTAAATGCACTCTTGGAAATCATAGTTTCCTCTTTACTTTAACTAGCCAAAGGCTCTTTTGGAAGTCTCATCTTCCTTTCTTTCTCAAAATGTGAAAAGGTTTGCAAGTCTTAGAGAATACTTAGTATTCTTATAAATTTTTACAAATGAACTCAGATCTTTACTCTTTGCCTAATTTGCAACTTGAGCCTTAAAAAAAGTTAAATCCTCTAATAAAGACTCTTGAAAACTTTGAGAACATACTTTGACTTGCTTCTTAACTTTTAAAGTTTACTGTTAGCTTCTTTGAATTTGATCTTAACTTTCCTTGAATTAGATTATCGATTCAAGGTTCAGGATCTCATGTTTATGGATAATTTCATGATTTTTATATGTGCCTTAGAGTTTTGGAATCAACTAAAAAAAAATAGCTGCATCACTTAGTAATGAGTACGGAAAGGTAGGGTATGAATGGTGAGAAATGATGTCCCTGGCACTCTGAGAGGCACGGGGCACCAACACTCAAAGTTTAGAGAATTTATTGTGGCACATTGGCTGGCCCAACGCGCCAGAGTCCAAAGCTCAGAAGAACTTTTGTGGCGTTCTGGCAGGCGCGGCGCCCCAGCCCCCACCTAGAAAATCTCGGACCTTTCATCTCTAAAGCCTCTAAACATCTAAGGTTTTTTCCCTAACACTTAGAACATTATTATCCTCAATGCCCAATAGATTTAACCCAAAAAAAAACCCATAATTACAAATCAAATGAACACTAGCCATTCAACAACTCAACTAACAAGAATTTGACAATGTTCTTCAAGAACATCATATTCTAACGTGTAAACAACTCACCAATCACTGAATTGAAAGAAGTTAAGGTGTGGGTGAATGGAACTAACACTAAAGGATCTCACAAAGGTTTATAAGTATTACCCCCGACAAATTCCATTCGCAAAGCTTTCACATTTTTTGAAAATTCTTGACTTTTAACCCTTTCTTTCATCTTTTGTCTCTTCTTCAAACCCTAAGCATAATTCTAATCTTTTCAATTTTAACTAATTTATTATTTATACCCCAGTAATTCCTTAAAAATGAATTAGGAAATTGTTTACAAAAATTTATATTGATTAGTATTTGTTCTTTTAATTATTTATAAATGTTTTTATGTGCTTATAGAATAAGCAAATTAGATTGTTTAGTCTTTATTCTTGTTATAGGAATGTTATACACTCGATATCCTTCCTACATAAGAATGTATATGTTTTTACAAAGGGGGAGGGGGGGGGGAGTTGATAATCTTATGTTAACATTTATCGAGCTCCAATTTCATTAGATGTTCTAGAAGTGCCACAATTCTTAAAACAATAAATAAGAAATATCCCTTAAACAATTCGAGATCCCCAGAAGTACGCAAAAGTAGTCATTGTACATAAGGCTAAAAATCTTTATGTTAATCTCAACAAAGAGTAGAAATAGAAAATATGGGACAATACCCCGTCTTAAAAGTATTATTCCATATCAAATCCAAAGAGCACTAGAGTTTCCATTTTGAACTCCACCAACAACATTTTTATTAGTGGGGAGAGTTCAATTCCGAGAAACTCTATCCTCCATAATTTCAAGTTAAACCCCACAACCCCAACATTGAGAATTCCGTAAATAATCTATTTTTTTCTATGAAAATATATTTTGGTGGTATGCTTCAACAACATAAGTATAGACCATTATTGGAAATGTTTGGTTTGGTGGCGTTTTCCAACAACGCCAGTATAGACCATTATAGGAAAAGTTTGGTTAAAAAAGGCTACAACACCCAATTATAGGAAATATTACTCATAGGCCTAACTCGGCATTTAACACGTTGAATCGTCATACTCAAAGTGAGTACAACTTGGAACTCAATGTAGCTTATAAAACAACACATTAAGATAGAAAAATAATGTTTGATATAGGTATTGGAAATATGACGATTAAGGACTACAATTTGAATGTGAATCCAGGAAATACAAACACATATTTAGGTAACACAACGATGTCTTATATTGATGCTGAAAATGTGATTAGTGATGCACTTGGAACAATAAATGCTAATTTTCAGCAACATATTCTTCAAACAAATATGTCTTAGAGTGTTGGAATTTCATGATGTTTAGATGTACCTTAGAGTGTTGGAATAACCTAAGAAACATAGGTACATCACTTAGGAATTAATATGAAAAGGTGGGGGAATAATGGAGAGAACTGATGTCCCTGCCACTCTAAGAGGCACGGAGTGCCAGCTCTCAAAGGTTAGAGAACATTCTTTGGCACTCTGAGTGGCGCGTTGCTCAGAGTCCAAAGCTCAAAAGAATTTTTTTGGAACTCTAACAGGCGCGGCGCCCTAGCCCCTGCCTAGAAAATCTCTAACCTTTCTCATTCATTTTTTTTTCTATACTCTCTAAACATCAATGGTTCTTTTCCTAAACACTTAGGACATTTGTACCCTCAATACACAATATATTTTACTCAAAAATCAACCCAAAATTATGAATCAAATTAACACTAGGCATTCAACAACTCAACCAACAAGAATTCGACTATGTACTTCAAGAACTTCACCTACTAACATGTAAACAACTCACCAATTACTGAATTGAAATAAGTTTGGTTTGTGGGTGAAAGGACCTCACATTAAACGATCTCACATACCTTTATAGGAATAACCCCCAACGAATTCCACTATCTAAGCTTTGACGTTTTTTGCAATTTCTTGACTTTTATGCATTTCTTTCTTCTTTTCTCTCTTGTCCAAGCCCTATGCGTAATTCTAACTTTTTCAAACTGAACTAATTTAGTTTTTTTTACCCCACTAATCCCCTAAAAGTGAATCAGGAAATTATTTAAAGAAAAGACTAGTTTTCCCTTCTTTAAATCCAAATTTAGACTTTTCTCAATCCAACAATTCGTCTTCCGAAAAGCATAACTTACTCATACAATATCTAAATTGTGCAAACTCCGTGGCGTTTAAAAGATCATTCCAACAATATCACGAATTAACTTTAACTCATCATTAGCTAGACATTATGGTTATTTGAAATGACGAAAAAATATTTTTCTTAACTTATACAAATTTTCTATATTTTTTGCTTTTCTTAGCAAAAATGTATATTTTTAGTTTGTTAGACTATTCTTATCCATTTAAAGTTTCGAGATGTTACAATATCTCCGTCTTGAGAACTTCCGTCCTCAAATGAGATTGCTTTCACTATGCTTAACATAGCAACATAAAGTTCAACATTCAGTCAAACAAAAGCATGTGATAACATAATTACTCATAACTTATATAATACTAAGAAGAGAAATAGTATCTTGATCTGCATCTTCTCTGGATTCAAAGAGACGTGGATATCTTTTTTTTATATACTCTTTAGCTTCCCAGGTATCTTTTTCAACAAATTGGTTCCACCATAGGACATTGACTAATGCAACCTTCTTTGTTCTCAACTTGCAAACTTGGCGATCTAAAATCTGAACTGGAATCTCCTCATAAGATAACTTATCCTTATTCTCAACATTCTCAGTTTGTACAATAAATGGTCACCCATGCACTTTATCAACAAAGAGATGTGAAATACCGAATGAGTTGCTGCTAACTTTTGTGGTAGCTCTAACTTATAAGCTACGTTGTCGATCCTATTGGCTATGCGATAAGGTCCAATATACTATGGACTAAGTTATCCGTTCTTACAAAACGTCATAATATTCTTCATAGGTGAAAGCTCATATAACTAATCATTCATTTCAAACTCAAACGGTTTTCTACTAACATCTGTGTTTGATTTTTAACGACTCTATGCCATTTTCAATCTCTTTTGAATCACCTTCGCCTTCTCCATAGCTTGGTGAACTATTCATTCCTACTACCCTGCTTCACCAACTGCTATATACCCAACACGAGATCTGCATCTTCTCCCATAAAGAGCTTCCTATGGAGCTATTTGGATGCTTCAATGATGATTGTTGTTATAAGAGAATTCAACGAGAGGTAGGTGATCATCCCAATTTCCCTTGAAATCGATCAAACAATTTCTCAATAAATATTCCTATATTTTGATAGTACGCTCTCCTTTCCCATTCGTCTAAGGATGAAAATTAGTACTTAAGTTAACCTTTGAGCTCAAACTTTTCTGGAAAGATTTAAAGAATTGTGCAAAAAACTGTGCACCTCTATCTGAAATGTTCAAAATTGGGACTCCATGAAGTCTCACAACCTTATGAATGTATAACTTTCTATAACGCTCTATCGAATGAGTAGTCTTTATCGAGTAAAATTTGGTTGATTTTGTCATTTTATCTACAACTACCCAAATTGAATCATACTACCTGCGAGACCTCGGTAACCCTATGATGAAGTCAAAATTAATCATCACCCGCTTCGATTCTGGAAGTTCTATACTTTGATCCAACCCTCCAGGACTTTGGTGCTTTACTTTTATCTGTCGGAAATTTAGAAACTTGGCAACAAATTTAATAATACCCTTCTACATATTATCCCACCAATATACCTCTCTTTAATCATGGTACATCTTTGTCGAACCCGGACAGATGGAATATCTGGAGCTATGTGCTTCCTTTATGATCCTCTCTTGGATCACATCCACTGTTTATATGCACAACCTACCCTGATACTTCAACACACCATCTCCACTTTTTTCAAAAGCTAATACAATTTGCTTAAAAACATTTGCTTTCAAATAAAGCAAAATGAGGTCTTGGTCTTGTTTTTCTTTCACCTCTAACACTAGTGATGATTCTTTCCCATCGGTCACCACTATTCCTCCTTCTGTGAGATCCATAAGTCTGACTCATAGGCGTGAAAATTTGTGCACATCTTTGGCTAACTCTTTCTTTTCTTGATCAACATGGGCGGTTCTCCTCATAGATAACCTGCCTAAAGCATCAGCAACCACATTAGCCTTAACTGGATGGTAAAGAATACTCATTGTCGTAATCGTTGTGTAAATATAACTACCTCCTATGTCTCATATTGAAATCTTTATTGGGGAACACATATTGTAGTCACTTTTGTTCAGTGAATATATCAACATGAACACCATAGCATTAGTGTCGCCATATATTTAAAGCAAAAAATTACATCATCCAATTCTTTGTCATGGGTTAGATAATTTTTCTCATGAATTTTCAACTGCCTGGAGGAATAATCTATCACCATTCCCTTCTGCATTATAACACAACACAAAAAAATTCTAGATGCATTATAATACAACAGTAAGCCTTGAGAACCTTGCGGTAAAGTCAAAATTGGGACAAAAGTCAACCTTTTTTTAAATTCCTGAAGGTTTTCTGCATAAACTTCGTATAATTTAAACTTAACAGTCTTCAATCTCAGCTTGGGAAAAGGAGATGAGATAGATGAAAACCCCTCAACAAGCCTTCTAAAGTAGCCAGCAAAACCTAAGAAACTCCTTATATCTGTTGGAGACGTGGGTCTAGGCCAACTCTTAACTGCTTCTATCTTTTGGGTATCAACTTTAATTCTATATCCGGATATTATGTGGCCCAAAAATGCGACAGACTTAAGACAAATCTCACATGATGAGAACATAATATATAACTCCTTACCTTTCAAAGTCTTAAAGATTATTCTATGATGGCTAGCATGATCTTCTTCATTTCTTGAATAGATTCGTATGTCAACAATGAACATGACAACAATCATGTCTAAATAAGGTTTGAAGACTCTATTTATAAGATCCATTAATGATGCTGGTGCATTATCTAAACCAAACGACATGACCAAAACCTAATAATGCCCATATCTGGTTCTAAATGTTATCATCAGAATATCAGATTCCCTAACTTTCAACTAATGATAGCCAGATATGAGGTCTATTTTGGAAAAATAGGTCGCACCGTTAAGTGGTCGAATAAATCATCTTGAAAGAGGATACATATTCTTAATGGTAAACTTTAATTGATGGTAGGATATACACATTCTAAGGAAACCATCTTTCTTTCTCACAAATAAGACCAGAGCATCCCGAGGTGAGACACTTGGTTGAATGAAACCCATATCTAACAAATCTTTCAACACTTCTTTCTACTCTTTAAAATCTTGTGTTGCCATTGTATATGGAGGAAAAAATATAGGACAAGAATCTTGAATGATGTCTATTTCCAAATCTATTTCTCTCTCAAGAGGGACTCTGGGTAATTCAACATGAAAGACTTTAGGAATCTCTTTTACTATAGGAACTGACTAAATGGGAGGTACCTTAGAACTTTAGCAATTAACTTGGAATAAGTGATAGATCCAACCCTTTGAAACTAACATTGTCTCCTTAAGGTACGAAATAAAATGACCCTTAGGCACTGATGAACTACTAATGCACTCTATAACTTGCTCATTAGGAATGTGAAACATGAAAACTCGAGTTCTACAATCTATTGACGCATAACAGACATGAAGTTTGTCTATATATAAAATGACATAATATTCTACCATGTCTAACTCAACTAGGTTAGCCATGGTTTTCTTCTAATAGATGGAAATAAGACAATCACAATAGACTCGTTTTACTAGAATAGACTTCCCAACAGGTGTAGAAACACAAAAGGGTTCATAAAGTTTATGAGGAAGAATTTCAAACTTATTTGAAATATCAAGAGATAAAAAAGGCAAACTTGCCTCTGGGTCTAGAAAATTATAAGCATCAAAAGTAACCCAGTTCTTCAAAGAAAGCTTGAAACTCCGCTATGAATATCTAAGTGTTTAGAAACATAAAAATGTTTTCTAATACTAATTAGAAAATTATTTGGGGTGAAGAAGATGTGGTTAGGCTTGCTAAGAAAATTAAAATACCAATCTGCCTTTCCAAAAACGAATGAGATGCTTTAAATAGAGAGACTTCACGTAAAGGGGTATAACTTCTTCCTCCAAGCTCGAGATTAAGAAAACATGGCGTTATTGTAAAACGGACTCAAAGACCTTTAGTTTGATAAGTCATGGGCCACCTAATTCTATATGTTCTAAGAGATATGATTGTTTGATGTTTACCAACGTAATATCTCATATTGAAACTCAATCGTTATGAAAGCTTTCAAATCAACTTTGTGCTAGGTGATTCTAAAGACATTGATTCCTATCCAAAATCATCCCCATACTAAAGAATTTATTTAACACCTAATAAAAGTTAAGAATCACTAGCTACAATCTTATTGACCAATGAATAATGATTTGAGTCTTAACTTAGAAATTTTATGGATGTTATAATATTTACCTTTGTTGCTCGTTCACCCTATGATTCCTATTGAGTACCTTTGTTTTTGTACTTGTGCTACACTCTACATTTTCTCATGCTGTAGGGTTTAGTACCAACTAATAGCAATGATCATTTATGTCATCCTTTGCAATTTTGTAATATCATATACAATGGTGAGTACTTGGCGTCCTTGATTAGCCTATCTTTTTCTATACATATGCGACATTTTCTTTTGACTTTAATGAGGTTTGTCATGTTCCACTTTGCGGACTTGTATTTATTTTTGATAGACATCTCTATACTCGTGAATTTCAAATTCTGCGAGAGTATCTATTTTATATATCTTTTGGTTGCTTTTTAATTCATTTTTTCTTATATTAGCATTGATTTCTGTTTAGTTTTACCCTGATACTCACTACTTCTTATTCTTGGTATTGGTCAACTTATTTTGATAGGTTTTATGATGACTCGGGAAGTCAGGTCATGACATTCTTTTTCAGAAGTTTAGGAGAAATTTTGTTGAGAACATTTGAGGTTATAATCCTATTTCTATTGTCATTCATAGAAAGTCATTCCCATGACCTATAAGATTAAAATCCTATTTGATATCTATGTTGATTTCAAAACTCTTGGTACGATTCAGTTCCGACTATTTTAGTAGAAAAGTTCTTCCGTAAGAAAGATAGTAGGAGTAAATCCTTTCCCTTCCATTCTTAAATTCCAGGGGAGGGAGGGATATTGTAAAACTCCAAAAAATTATAAGCTAAGACCTGAATAATTCTTCATTTGTGTATAAGGTCATATCAGGTTATATTTAAATGTGCTTAGGTTATAAGATCAATTCTTTAGTGTGGGAGTTCTTCTTATTCACCTTCAGTTGTTGAGAAGCATATGCTATGACTCTCCCTTTTTGCATCAATACACCACCTAGACAAACACCAAAGCATCACATAATACGACAAATAAAACACCTTTTTCGGGTAATTCTAAGATAGGCGTTGAGGTTAATAACTCATTCAGTTTTTAAATGTTTGCCTCACACTTATCAAATCAAAGAAATACCAGTCTTATGATTCTACTTAGTCAATGGTAATATTCTACACGACCTAATAATTTACTGATTTTAACTTTTCACCTAAGTGTGAAAGAGGTTGCATAATGTGTTCCAACAAAGTAGTAAAGACAGTTAGTAAAAACACATTATTTTTATGTGGAAACAACCGGCTTAAAAGAAGTAAAAACCACGACTTGTACCCTTAAAGGATTTAACTCCAACTTCACTAAATCAACTACGAGCCTCCACAAAAGATAGATTACAAACATTTCAAGCTACCTTAACTTTAAGTTATGAATTTGAACTACAACTCTTGTAATCCTAGGAACTAACACTAATTTCTAACCTTCAAAATAAACCTCCTAAGGTATTTGTTCCCAATTCTTCAAGCTATCACAATCCTAAGAAAACTCTCCTCATTTAGTTTATAACTCACTGAACTAAGATTACATCAAGACTCATCAACTAAGAAAAACTCCTAATACATAAACTCTTTAAAGGATCAGGTTCTTTGATGTGTTCGCTGGTAGCACTTGAGAAGTGAATTTCTCAATCGCTTTTTTTTTGCTCTATAAGTGAACACATATTTTGAACGACTTCACTTCGATTTAAGCACAATTAATCATAAATTTATTTTTACTTCAAACTCGTTATTGACTTTATCTTTCTTGACTTAGAGTTCTACTTCAAGTAAGACTCCTTCGTCTATTCAAACTCCTACCATCTTTGGACTTCTTTTACTAATTACATTCATTGATTCTGTTGTATTATAGTCGAACTCCAACACTTAAATTCAACAATAACTTTAGGAGTTCTACTTTAAATCAGACTCTTTCTTCAATTAAAGCTACTTGCCACATTAGACTCCTTCTTCAACTCAAAATCATTGATTCTTTGTCTTCAATTCATCATATGTTTATTTCCTTGGGGTTTCTCAGTAAATTAACATTATCCATTCCTTTGTTTCTACACCCTTGTCTTTATTCGTTTTAAAAGATTTCTCGAATTCAACAGCTTAGGACCGTGTAACTTTGGACCGTGTTGACTGACATGTTTCTTCTTTCTATGTCAATCATCAAAACTGCCTAAATCCCAACAAATGGAGCAGTTATGGTAGATAAAATCTGGACAAGCTGACAATAATAGACGGCTAATCCAATGAACTTCAAATCTTGATAGGGGAGTTAGGTCTCACCCAATAACGAATTGGCCCAACCTTGGCTAGGTCTACCATGTTACCTTCCTTTGTCAATACATGATCCAAGAAAGACACATACTCAAGCCAAAACTTACACTTGGAGAATATTGTTTATAATTTCTTCTCTCTCAGTCTCTAAAGTAAAATCCTTATGTGAAGAACATGAACAACTTCATTCTTGGAATAAAGTAAGATATCAGGAGTAAATACAATCACAAAAGATTCTAAATAAGAAAAATTATTCGGTTATTTAACTCCATAAAAGTAGTATGGTCACTAGTCAACCCAAAGGATATGACCACAAAAACCTAATTCCCCTAACAAGTCATAAAAGCATTCATTGGGATATCAACATCTCGAACTCTTAGTGTAACACTCCGGAAATGCCATGAACTAGAGCTTAATCTATTGAATAATATTTAAAATTATATATCCAGACCTATATTAATGTAATAAACTCATTTATAAAAGGTTATATCCAAGACATTGACATCCAAAAACTAGCTAATTTGAACTAGTTGACGTCCCTATGTTTTGTTAAGGTTTCAAAGGGTCAGATGAAGTCCAAAACTTGTAAAAACACTTTATATAAGTGGAATGTGGTACAAAGGGTCCAAACATATAGTAATGATACTCCAAAGACCACACGAAGGTTCCTTGGTGAGGACCCCAACATGGGTAGGTAGGTTGCCAAAGCAGCCTATGCGAACAAAATTGGAGCATGAGGTGCGCGTCGCATAGCCAACACGAAGTCTACTACCTCAAGAATTTAGAGGAAGTGTCGCGATGTGAGGATAGAACGCACCTCACTGACTCTACCAAAAAATTAAAAAAAATAACGGATGTTGTCCTTGCAACGTGCATCCACTTCCTAGATTCGTTAAAGTCGTATTATGGTATTTTAACTTCATAAAAAGACTCATTTAAGTAGAGGGTCTTTTGGATATATTATAGGAAGACTATATATTGATTATAGATCAGTTTTATACCACTTATTACACCCTAAAGAATATTCAAACAAAAATTCTCTCATCTCTCAAGAAACACTCTCTTTTCAAAACACCATTGAAGAACATGAAGATCTTAAGGAAGAAGATGAAGACTTCAAGATTTTCATCCTAAATTCGTGGATTATTCTTCAATAATTTATGAGTTACTCACTCTTGGTATTCCTTTCCCCAAGAGTTCTTCTCAAAGAGATTTTTCAAGAAATTCAAATTCTAGGGTTTTTACTCTACCAAATGGATTTTCTTCCAAACTCTAGATTTATGACTATCGATAACAAATAATTTTTTCTATGGTCGATTTCACATGAATTGCTTAGTATTTGATTAATAATGTTTGAATTTCGTGTGATACATGATTTCTCTCTCAATTTATGATTTTGATGGCTTATACTACTACTTTATAACACATAATTGTTCGGATTGGGACTATGACAAGAATGAACGCTTTAATGACCCCTTTTCCTTATTCTACTTTACGAACTAGTCTTGTTTATGACTTGAAGAGTTAGTATTGGCTATGTGATTGAGTATTTCACTATGTTGTTGATATAATTATTGTAATTTTAACATAAGTTCTTGACTAACGATCTTGGAAGCAAGAGGTAAGTCTGCTAAAGTTGTTATTATTCAACAATGTTTATGTTAGCCTATAAATGATGTTACTATGTTAATAATGTACATATGTGATGCTACGTATATATGTTGGGCTGTGAATATGATAATCGTGAGATTATGATAATAATACAATAATGCAAATTTATGATGTTCTTTTGTATACTCTACACAAGATGATTTATGATATGTTAATATCAAAAACAAAGGGTTACGATGAAAGGAACTTATCATATAATCTTAAAGATCTAATGATAATGTTTATACAAGGATTTAATCTCCTATTATTTATGATAAGATTTATGAATAAATGATGACTTAAAGGTTAATAAAAAAGGGACTTAAGCTTAGCACCGATGGACTTGATATGAGAGGCGTCCCTTCCCTAGTTGGAAGGTAGGTTCACAATGAATCTCATGAGATAGAGGATTCCATGTAATGTAGAAATATAAGTCTCTAATACATCTCCTATTTCTTGAACAAAGTTGCTAACATAGAATATTAATTTGTGGATACACCTAGAAAGCTATGTCATGTTTGGTTCTACTTTGGCTGGTAGACCACTTTCTTCTGGTGTGGGGTTCAATGACACCAGATACAATGTTTAACTCACATGTTCTAATGAAAGTTAAGGCGAATGTTCCCTTAAGTAAAACAAAATACAAGTAGATAGATGTTGAATAGGGTGACTTGAAGGGTCTACTTAGTATAGGAAGGGTTATGGGACTCTACCTAGACATTGCACAAGTTCACTATAAAGGAAGTCCTAGGAGATTGTTCCTATGTAGTATGGTCACATAAAAGGTATGATTCATATGATAAATGTTGTTGCTCTTATATGAAGTTGGTTACGGTAATGAACATGTTATTGGTCTATATTGCTTTATAAGGTGATGACTACTTATGTTACAAGTTATATGACGCAAAATTCCACTTATGGTCTCCTATCTTATCTACTTGGTTGTGTAGGGTTATGGGTGCTTCATATGACAATTGCACTTGTAGGTTGGGGATGGGATCAGTGGTAAGTGTTTTGTATGTTATGTTTATAGGATCTATTAAACATGAAATATTAACATGACTCTATGATAACATGTCTTTAATTATGATCATGCTTTATGTTGATGGAATCCTTAACTTGTATATGTTCTATGGTATATGTATTGAAGTTTTTCAAATTTTTTAGCATGATTTCAAAGAAATGATCCTTTTTATGCATGTCCTTGGATGTTTTGTGCATATACCCATAGTTAGTACATGTGGCGTACTAACCCCATTACTTTATATTACTACAAATGTAGGGTCCGGAAATTGAAGATTAAGAAGGTCGATTGAAGAAGCTTGGAACTCTTCCTCAATGTTGTGGTATGTCCTCATGTTTGGTGATGCTATCTTTTCATATTCTAGCTTGCGAAGACTTTAGTAGATTTTAATAGTAGTCGTATTTCAATTATGTTTTTTGGATTCTTTTGTATTAAGGCCTATATGGCATATTGACATTTATTCGCTAAGTCCATATTCTTACTCTTTAGATGGTTTTTAATATGAGAATGTTTTTAGAAGATCGTACATATGCTTTCATGATTGTGATGTATGAAGTCTAAGTATACTTCACATAGTATTTAAAGTTTTTAATTTTCACAATTTTAAGTTCTGACATGTCATGATGAATGATAAGGGCTTGTCTTAGTCCTCTCGCGATGAATGATAAGGGCTTGTCTTAGTCCTCCGAGAGGACGACAACGCCGCTCGCGTATGAAGTATGCTCTCGTTATGTGACACTCAGATGATGGTAACCCTACCTCAAGTCAATCTTGGAGAACACTGACGAACCCTTAAGCTAATCAACAAAATCATCATTCTGAGGAACATGATACTTATTTTTAGTTGTAGTCTTGTTCAACTACCTATAGTATATACACATCGTTATAGTACCATTTTTATTCTTAACAAATAAGACCATTCCACCTAATGGTAAAACACTAGGTAGAATATACAACAAGTCTTCCTATCTTTCTTTCAATTTGTTCAACTCTTTCGAAGCCATCCAATAAGAATGGATGGAAACAGGTTTAGTGAATAGCTCCAAGTCAATAAGAAAATAAATGTCGATGTCTGTATGAACACCTGGAGAGTCTATAGGAAACACATCTATGAACTCTCTTACCACTCCCGTTGTCCTTAAAAGATATTGATACTTTGTTTGATCGTGAATATGGGTCAAATAATATAATCATTCCTTCTTCATCATAAGACAAGCATCAAGAGAAGATATAACTCCCTTTGAATATAAACTCAGAGTACCCTCCCACACTAATTGAGGAAAACTTAGCGCAATAATCTAAGATCCCATGTTAAGGATATAACCAATCCATACCCAATATCACATCAAAATTAAGTATATCAAGTAAAAATAGGTCTGCATGAGTTTCACTATTAAAAAATATCACTACATACCCCCCTGTACATGGGATCCACCATTAAAGAATCACCTACTGGGGTAGATATAGTAATAGGCATAATATTGGACTCAAACACATGATTAATATTTATAATGAAATAAGTAGACATATAAGAATATGTCGACCCTGCATCAAATAATACTTTAATAAAATGAGAAAATACTAGGACGTTACTTGCGGTCACTACATCTGAGGCCTCTATCTCAAATATACCCGATATAACATAGAAATTTCCACAGTCACACTAGTATGAGAGACACCATGACCACTACCTCAAGCTCTCTAACTCTAGCCTTGGTACCATCTCTACCACTATGTCAAGTACCTCATACAACTGTAGCTGGCGTGTGATGATTGGCCTCAAAAAGAAAAAGAGCCTTAAATGTTTACTCTATATAAGAGGCATAAAATGAAAATTACCCAAATGTCATTATGAAAAATTACGGGCATGATTCTTTTAATACATCTGAACATAAAGCACTCATAAGTTTTAATAGTTTGATTCATTTGACAAGGTTCATAAATGATACAGATTTGAACATGAGTCATACTTTATATGGAGCTATAATAATTGTCAAGATATACTAATGGACTACTATGCATTAATTGATACAAGTGATGTATTTGTAGCATCCTAAAACTTGCCACCATGCTCTTAAGGAATACAACTCATCATCTCTATCACTATCACAATTGAAAAATGATCGAGCTTAGGCTGAAATATCATAAGCACAATTCATATAAGAAATTTGATATAAGAATATGCATGACATAACATTGTTTCATTATCCGTTGAAGGTAAATCATTAATTTGTGAGACTGAGCATATAATGCGTAATGAGTGCTTATAAATAGATTTATATCATGAAACTGATATTCATAATTTTATATAGTCTGGTTGAGATGAATGGATTAAAGTCTTAATCTCTTATCATGAGAATTTTACATAGATGTGAATCTGTGTAAAGTGTATGATTATATGTTTTGGACATAATGTTGATATGCAAGACATTAATCGGGTAGTATAACGACAAAAAATTAAGGAATACACTAGTGTACGAATAGATTGATATATCACTTTAACTCTAATGGGACATATCACTTTCTGATTCTGAACAGTTTACTTGGTTCCTCATCTTATCATCTCTCCTTTAGGTCTTAAACTAACACTTTAAGGCTATGCATGTATTTTGTCATCTCTAAACGAGTGTGTATTCAGTTTACTATAATACTGGTAAACACTAATTGCATGGCTACTGAACTCTCCATGTGTAGTAACTAATATCCCTTAATAGTTTTCTTTGTCGGATGCTTATCTTAACCTCTTTCCGCTTCTTAATAGAAGTCTTTCTATAATTTTTACATGCATAGAATAATAAAGTCTCTTAATCTTATTGTTAATTGTAATGCCTCGAGCCTACACCCGGGGCAGAACTGGCACTTGAAGACCATTGATGGCCCTCAAGGGGACCATTTGCAAGGCTTACATAACTCGGCGGAAGAATATTGTCAACTTGAATAAAAAATAAGTTAGGTTTAAAAGGAAGTACTTCTTATAATATCTCGCCATGACGACACTCAAGTCTCAATATGCAACAATAAACTCTAAGCTTCAATACTACTGTCTACGGAGCCTTTAAACTGAATGTAGAGGGATGTTGGGACTGACCCCACAACATCCTAAAACAAAAACTACTAAACACAAAAGAAATTGATGTCCTCCGGAATGCAATGAGGCTCACCACTGACTCTGAAGCTCAATCTGGATCAACAAAACACCGTGTGAAGATCGTAGTTCCTTGCGTCTGCATCATAAACTAATGTAGGCCAACTGACATCAGTACATTGAATGTACGAGTATGCGGTTTGAAAGCTAAAGAAAACATAGGTGTGTAAGGTAGTAAGAATGAATACTTATCTTGGCTCTATTAGACTCATGATCTACCAACTCTTATTCAGTATACACAGTTAAAATAAATGCAATATAAATAACTGCTAATTGAAAACATGCTAAACCTCTCAGTACATATATATACAAGTACACAATAAAATCTGAGATGTATATAAAATACTATACTAATGTATTCTAAAAATACAATATTTCTTTGTATAAAAATATAATTTACCTGAGGGAGATTATCAAACCGACTGTAACAACCCTAAAAATCACTATGCTAAGTAATGTCTAATGTATCTAGAATGCCTAAATAAGACCTGGTTCACACGGATTGATGCGCGTAGAACCAGACTTCTGAAACCTTGCGACAGCCAGGCCAACTAACTTGGAAAGTTATTTGAGCTAGGAAAGGCTGGGTCCATCCAAGTAGGGCTACCAAATATGAAGATTTACTCGGATGAATCTTTAACGGACTTAAAAAGGGGAAATCTTAAGTTTTTATGGTCTACGAGTAAAATGGTCTTTTTTCAGGCTAAGGGTAGTATCGTAATTACCCTAAATATGTAATTAATTATTTAATTAATAAGGTGAAGGGGATTTTTTTGGTATAAAGGGCCGAAATTACCTATTGAACAAAATCTTGCTCCACTAGGGTTCGAACCTAGGTGGGAGCAATGATTTAACTTGATTATTTATATTGGTGAATTTATTTAGTTAATTAATATTTAAATGCTGATTTAAGAAAATGTAAAATCAGATTATTATCATTAATTATTTAATTAATGGGGCGGTTTGGGTCGGGTCAACCCGAGGGGAACCATTTTTGAGATGGGGACGTGACGGTTTCGAATCTCGACAAAAGCAACATTTAGGTGAATTAAATTGAGGTTTAATAATCTGATAAGAGCATTATGGTAATTTCACTAAACTAATTAAACCATTTTTTCAAAGTTTGAAAGAATCCTAGTTGACTAAGTCTAAACTACTTTACCTAATCCTAAGCCACTCACCTCTTTACGTTTATCTCTCTCTCCTTTACGTCTATTCATATCTCATTTAGCACATTCTTTTTGCCTTTCAAACGTGAGAAAAAAATCAAAAAAGAAACGTTCTTCACACTTGAAGAAATTGCAAGGAAAACACAAACGATAAAGCAATCCGAAAACGTTAAGCAAAATGTAATATTCTAGCCGGGTAAGGTGTGAGTTTCGGGATTGGACGTTAATTTGGAGAAGTTTTGTGCATCAAGTTCAACTGTTGAACAACGTCAAAAATAGGTATGGTTTTTCTTACTCTTGGTCCCTTTCCCAAGATACCCTTAAGACTCAGATAATTCTACTCCGAGACTAAGAATGTTCCCCATTACATGTTACATATTACTAGCTCCAATCAATGATCTTAGGTTGGTATGTTTGCTGGTAGATTAGGTATGAAGTGTGATTTTCGTGATAATGTGTTCATGATTATGTTTTCAGAATTATATCAGCAATGAATATGTCTGCCAAAATTTCGTGAAAAAAGTATATGTATGTCGTGACATGATTTTTTGTTTTAAGCCTTAAAAATAATATTTTTATATGGTTGAATTTTATGTGTGAATGTTTGTGTAAATCATGAGGTGTAAATGTGGTGTAATGTTGTTGGACTTAATTGTTATTCTTGGCTAAATATAATCATAAAAAGATTACACTGAAAGATGCACCAAATTATCCATAAAATGCCTTAAGAAATAACTTATGAATGATGATAAAATGAAGCTGAAAATAGTGAACAAATTTCCAGCATTTGGTAGGTTAGGTTCGGCTAAAAAAAGTTGTACAAAATACAATGAAAAATGAATGTAAAATAAGTGATATCACTAAGGATTGAACCCAAGATATCATAACATTAAAGCTACAAAAAAATCAACAAAGATGGAGAGTAAAATGGATTAGAGGAGACCAAATTTCCAGCTTGCTAGAAATTTGGATTCTCGGTCAAGGATGAGGAAAATTAGCTATAATTTCAAAAATAATAATTAAAAGTGAGGTCATTGGGAATTAAAACCATGACCACACCAAATGAAAATTACAGAAAAATTGCTTGAGAAAAATGAAAGGAAAATAGATGTGGTAAGTGGGAATTGAACCCACAACCTCTTGAATTGATGAGAGAGTTAGCAGAAAAATAAAAGTGAAAATAAAATGTAGAGAGTGGGGATTGAACCCACACCTCTTGAATGGATGAAAGAGTTAAGAGAAAAATAAAGGAGAAAATAAAATGTGAATAGTGGGGATTGAACCCACAACCTCTTGAATGAATAAGATAGTTAGGACAAAAATAAAGGAGAAAATAAAATGTGGAGAGTGGGTATTGAACCCACAACCTCCTGAATGGATGAGAAAGTTAGGAGAAAAATAAAGGAGAAAATAAAATGAGGAGAGTGGGGATTGACCCCAAAACCTCTTGAATGAATGAGAGAGTTAGTACAAAAATAAAAGTGAAAATAAATGTAGAGAGTGGGGATTGAACCCACAACCTCTTAGATAGGTGAGAAAGTTAAGAGATAAATTAAAAAAAAATAATGAGCTTGTGGGGGATTGAAACCACAACCTCCTTGCCTTAAAATGAAAAAAGAGAGGAGAACAACAAAGAAGTATTATGGGGCTGATGGGAATTGAACTAGGGTCTCCAAAATCTTAAAAATTCAATCATCAAGTAAAAATTAAGAGTAAGTGTTGTTCAAGGGATTCGAAATGGGGTTCCCTTGCCCAATTCCATATTGACACATAGTCATACGCAAATAAATATTTAACAAATTGTGCCTCTAAAGATCGAACTCAATACCTTGGCATATCTACAAGATGTATAAGTCATGTACCACATAATCGTCGGTAAACATGAATCACTTAGACAAACTATGAATGATGACTCATGGCTTATATATGTGGATTCATAAGTCTAGCATACGTATAAAATTAAGTGAGTCTATGATGTATATGATAAAAAGATGTAACCTTAGAAGGTTTAAGTAAGACTGTGAAACACACTAATTGGTCAAGTGTATAAGCATATGATGAAATGAACGTTCACGTGAAGGGGTGATTAATTATGAAAAAAAAATGTGTTAAAGTTAACGAATGAGGTGACAATATAATAAGTAGGTAATGTGAAAGATGAGAGAAATCTAAAATAAGCCTGAGTAAATGTTACCAAAACGTACTCACCTATAAGAGTGTAAAGCGAATGAAAGGACCACTCTCTATTAACACTCAAATGAAAGTACTGAAGTTAATGCATACTTAATACTAATGATGAGATGATAAATCATCTAATAAGCTATGATGTCCTCATGCTAGAAGCCAGCTTCCATGATGTATGTGTTTAATTTAATGGAACATTATACTGTGCACTCATAGGCTAGCTATGAGCGGCGATGCCTCCTTTTGGAAAGGGCGGAGGTTCACGTAAATCTCATGAAATAAGACTGTCCGATATACCGGGTATGATTCTCTTATATTTCCTTGTATTTGAAACTATATTTACAATATAGAGATCTAATAAGGTTCAATTCCCTATATACGCTAGAATGTTTTGGTTTACTTTGGCTGCTGATTTCACATTTTTCGGTGTGAGGATTACACACTGGATTTCATGATGCTCATATGATCTATGTCGGTTAAGGTTAAACATCCCAAAGAAAAATTGAGGTCATCCTCAACGAATAAACATAATGAAATGAATGATACCAAAGGTGTTTGGAAAGGATAATCAAGAGTTGAGCTAGACTTAAGTAATAACACTAGGTTATTCTTGGTTATTGAACAACAAACCCGATGAGAGTCTTAAACTACATCCTAGGTATGACTTGTGGCTCCACTACTATATGAAAGAATGAAATGAAGTACGTGTGAATGAATGAAGCAGACTTTGTGTTTGTTAAAGAAGGCTCCCTAGTTGAGGTCCCATATGTTGAGCCCTCTTTTTTGGAAGTCCTAATGTCAAGTCCATTCTTCTAAGGTCTCATGGAATATGAAATAATAATATGAACTATGTTATATGATATGTGTAATATATTATGTGCTATTTGAAAAATGATAAGTATGATGATGCATGTTATTCTCATGGCATGTCTTTCCTAATTCGAAATTGGCAAGTCCACTGACTTGACTTTCCATATTTCATATCGATAGGAAAGAGCTCTTCTAAATCATGCATGTCCTTGGTGTGTGCTTGCATATACCCATACATAGTACAAGTGTGTACAAATCCTATACAACTCTATACTTTTAGGTGCAGGCACATGCATATGCTAAAGATTATGATACGACGCTGCAGCTATTCGGACGTGGAGCATTCATCTAGACTTGGTAGGCCCTCATGCTTTCTAGGACGGTTGCCTATTATATCCTAGCTTAGATATAGGTTGAGTTATTGGAGTATGTTTCATTAGCGTTTCTTTCTCATTTTATTTCAGACATTGTATTGGTGTCATTTTTCCAAGTATATACTTAATGCAATATTGAACTATTACTTTCATTTGATGATATTAATATTAGATGGTTAATTTAGAATGTTTATGAGTGTAGGTAGAATGTCTTATATGAATGATAAGTAACAAAAAATTCAAATTTTCCGCTAAAATTAACCTAGATGAATTGGCGATGACGTATGTAGGCTTGTCTGCGACCTTTGAGAAGCCAACGACGGCCGGTCTCGTATGGGGTATAGACCCCTGTCGTGACAAATTTTGTATCAGAGCATTAGCTTAAATTTCGAAGATAATAAGTTTATATCAACCACATCGAGTAGTTTCTAAGTCCTGGCAGTCAAGTGCAGCACTATCATGAATTAGAGACTGCATGATGCATAGAAAAAATTCTCTTCTTCTGATCTTATCGTGACTTCTCTAATGTGTTATTTCTTGGTGTTAAGAGTGTATCTAACATAAACTCTTGAGATTCATAAAGATGATTACGAGGAGAAACGCAGGTGGAGAGATTCGAGGAGCAGATACTACAGTAAATCAAGTTCCTCCCCAGGCTCCAACTCCTGGAAGGGAGATGCTTATAAACCCAACTAGGTTCACTGATGGAAAAGTGACGACAGCACAGGCACAGATGTCCCAAGCCATCACCTTACAAGCTCATACTATGACAGCCCAACAGAGAAATAAGGTGTTCCTAGGAAAAACCCACATGTCAGCTCCGTAGCTAGCATGTTAAGGGACTTCACGAGGATGAATCCTACCATTTATACTAGATCTATGATTTCTAAGAATCTCGAGGAGGAGTATAGGGCACCTATGCTGAATACGAGCATGGACTTTTCCAGGCTTATGGTCCGTGTCCATAAAGTGGAGGAAAACAGTAAGAGGAAGCATACTACGGCAGGGAACGGGTCAAGTCAAGCAAAGAAGAATTTTTCAAGGAAGAGTAGTAATGAAATCAGGGGGAAAAGCCATGGTTTTAGAAGGGACTCTCCCACCAAGGGGAGTAAAGTTCATCCAAGGGCGCTATGATAGGGATTCCGAGCCCAGAATTAAGTGAAACACTGATGTAGATACACCTCAGGAGAGGCCACCTTGTAGAAAGTGTGGAAAACTTCATGGAGGAGAGTGTAGAAAAGTCTCTAACCATTGTTAATATTCTGGAAAACCAGGTCACATGATGAAGGATTGTACATATATGAGAGGTCAAGAAAAAGGGAAGGAGGAAGTTCAGCCGAATTGTCCTAGTGAAGAGGTTCCAAGGAGACAACAATTCTTTGCACTCAAGTTTAGGGGTGTAGGGGAAGACACCTCTAGTGATGTCTCGGGTGCTTAGCCTAAATAAATTTTTCATGTGTATGGTTTTATTCACTACTATGAAGTTAATATGTTGGAGTTATCATGTTGATTGTTGACTTATGTGACTTATGTGTTTTTTTATGTTGTATGCTTTGATGAGACTAGTTTGGAAAGAGTTCCTTAGTGAATTAATGCGAAGGTGCTAGTAGGTTTCAAGGATGTGCATCAACCTTCTAATATGTAAAATAGATATTCGCCAATAAAAAGCAATGAATAGCTTAGGTATGGATTTTCTCCATAAATGTTATGCTACCATAGAATATCAAACTAGGGCAGTGAGGTTTCAGTTGCCAAATGAGATACAGGGCATGGACCAATCCAACAAAACCATACAATTTCAAATCTTAAGGACAACAAGATGTTATCTAACGGGTTAGATATACTCCTTCTAAGGCTGGTTTTGTTAAAGAAACTCCATGTTTTAGTGCAATAGTCGACTTGGTATTGTAAGTCAAAAATCGTATGTGTAATAATTGCACTATGTGAGTTTAAATGAATTCATGATTGCATGTCATATTGCTGCTTTTGTATAGCATGGACATGATATTTTTGTGTGTTGCATTAGTGGGGAGGTGCATAAAGTTAAGTGCGATTGAGATGTAAGTTCCTCAATCTGAAATATGAAGCTTCAAATAAGCTTGAGTAATATGCACTATCATTAGTAAGTGTGAAACAAAAATTCACAAAGAGTAAAGTCTCAAGTATGTTAACATATTTTAAAAATCAACCTCTTTATTTTAAAATGATGTGTAGTGTCATTCGGGGATGAATGTTCCTTAGAGGGGTATAATGTGACAACCCTAAAAATAACTATGCTAAGTAATGTCTAACGTATCTACAGTGCGGCAGCCAAGCCAACTAACTTGGGTAGTTAGTTGATCTAGGAAAGGGTGGGTCCATCCATGTAGGTCTCCCGAATATGAAGATTTACTCGAATGAGTCTTTACCGGACTCAAAAAGGGAAAATCTTAAGTTTAGATGGTCTAGGGGTAAAATGGTATTTTTTTAGGCTAAAGGTAGTATCCTAATTACACTAAATATGTAATTAATTATTTAATTAATAAGGTTTAGGGGCATTTTGGATAGAAAGGGCCAAAATTGCCCATTGAGCAAAATCTTGCTCCATCCGGGTTCGAATCTAGGTGGGAGACATGATTTAACTTGATTATTTATATTGGTTGATTAATTTAATTATTTAATATTTAAATACTTTTTTTAAGAAAAAGGAAAATCAGATTATTATTATAATTAATTACTTAATGGGGCAGGTTGGGTCGTGTCAACCCGAAGGGACCCGTTTTTGCTATGGGGACATTACGGGTTCGAACCTCGACTGAAGCAACATTTAAGTAGATTAAATTGAGGTTTATAATCTGATTCTGTAAGGGCAGTATGGTCATTTCACTAAACAAATTAAATCAGATTTTCAAATTTGAAAGAGTCCAAGTTGACTAAGTCTAAACTACTTCACTTAATGCTAAGACACTCACCTCTTTCATGTTTATCTCTCTCTCCTTCACGTCTAGCTCTCTCTAATTTCACACTTGAATTCTTTCTTCCAAACATGATAAAAAATCATAAAACTAAAGTTCTTCACACTTGAAGAACTTGCACACAAAACACAAACGATAAAGCAATCCGAAAACGTTAAGCAAAACATAATACGCTAGCCGGGTAAGGTGTGAGTTTTGGGATTAGACGTGAATTTTGAGAAATTTTGGGCGGCAAGATCAAGAGTTGAACAACGTTAAAATCATGTATGGGTTTTCTTACTCTTGGTCCCTTTCCCAAGAGACACTTAAGACTCAGATAGTTCTATTCCAAAACTAGGATTGTTCCCTATTACATGTTCCATGTCACTAACTCCTATCACTGATCTTAGGTTACTATGTTTGCTGGTAGATTTGGCATGAAGTGTGATTTTAGGGATAATGTGTTCATGATAATGTGTTTGGAATTGTTTGAACGATAAATTATGTCTGCCGAAATTTCGTGAAAAAAGTGTGTGTATGTCGTGACATGATTTTCGGTTTTAAGCCTTAAAAATGATATGTTTTTATGGTTGAATTTTATGTGTGAATGGTTGTGTAATTTATGGAGTGTAAAAGTGGCGTAATGTTGCTAAATTTAATGGTAATTATTTTCTGAGTATAATCATAAAGATATGACACTTAAAGATGCACAAAATGGTCCATGAAGTTTCATAAGAATTAACGTATGAATGACGAAAAAAAGAAGCTGAAAATAGTAAACAAATTTCCAGCATTTGGTAGGTTGGGTTTAGCCAAACAAAGTGGTAAAAAATTCAATGAAAAATGAATGTAAAATAAGTGAGCTCACTAAGGATTTAACCAAAGACATCATTACATGAAATCTACAAAAAAAAAAAAACAAAAGATTGAGAGGAAAATGGAATGAAAGAGACAAATTAGCTTTGTTTTTTTAAAAAAATTAAATGTGAGGTCATTGGGGATTGAAACCAGGACCTCAACAAATTCAAATTACATAAATATTTTATGAGAAAAATGAAAGAAAAAATAGATATGGTGAGTGGGGGTTGAACCCACAACCTTATGAATGGATGAGAGAGTGAGGAGAAAAATAAAGCAGAAAATAAAATGTTGAGAGTGGGGATTGAACCCACAACCTCTTCGATAGATGAGAGAGTTAGGACCAAAATAAAGGAGAAAATAAAATGTGGAGAGTGGGGATTGAACCCACAACCTCTTGTGAATAGATGAGAGAGTTAGGAGAAAAATAATGGAGAAAATAAAATGTGGAGTGTGGGGATTGAACCCACAACCTCTTGAAAATAAAATGTGGAGAGTGGAGATTGAACCCACAACCTCTTGAATGGATGAGAGAGTTAGGAGAAAAAAAAGGAGAACATAAATTTGGGGAGTGGGGATTGAACCCACAACCACTTGGATAGGTGAGAAAATTAAGAAATAAATTTTAAAAAAATGAGTATGTGGGGAATTGAACCCACAACCTCATAGCCGTAAAATGAAAAAACAGTGGAGAACAAGAAGGAAATATGATGGGGTTGATGGGAATCGAACTAGGGTCTCCCAAATTTGAAAAATGCAATTATCAAGTTTATAATAAGATTAAGTGTTGTTCAAGGGATTCGAAATCGGGTGTTTCCTAGCTCAATTCCATTTTAACACATAAGTCATACGTAAAAATATATTTAATAAATGTTGCCTCTAAAGATCAAAATCAATACCTTGGCATGTCTACAAGATGCATAAGTCTTGTACCACATAATCTTTGGTAAACATGAATAACTTAGAAAAACTATGAATGAAGCTTTATGTCTTGTATGTATGGAATCATAAGTCTAGCATACGTTTAAAAGTAAGTGAGTCTAAGATGTATGTGATAAAATTATGTAACCCTAGAAGAGTTAAGAGTGTGAAAGACACTAATTGTCCAAGTTTATTCACATATGATGAAATGAACATTCATGTGAAGGAATGAGTAATTATCAAAAGCAAATGTGTTAAAGTTAATGAATGAGGTGACGATATGATAAGAGGCCAATGTGAAACATGTGAGCAATCTCAAATGAGCCTAAGTAAATGTTACCAAAACATACTCACCTATGAGAGTGTAAAGCTAATGAAGAGACTAGTCTGTGTGAACACTCTAATGAATGTATTGAAGTTAATGCATACTTAATACTAATAATGAGATGAGAAATCATCTAATAAGTTATGATGTCCTCATGCTAGAAGTCAACTTCCATGATGTATGAGTTGAATGTAATGGAACTTTATACTGTGCACCGATAGGCTAGCTATTAGCGGTGATGCCTTCCTTTAGGAAGGTGGAGGTTCACGTAACTCTCATTGGATAAGACTATCCGGCATGACCGGTATGGGTCTCCTTAAAGCTCATAGTCTTTGAACCTATATTGCCAATATAGGGATCTAGCAGGGCTCAATTCCCTATATACGTTAGCATGTTTTGGTTCACTTTAGAAAGTGATTCCACATATTTTCGGTGTAGGGGTTTAACACTAGATTTCGTTATGGTCACATGATCTATATAGGGTTAAGGTTAAAGTTCCCCTTGAAAGAATGAGACCAGCCTTAACGAATGAACATAATGAAATGAACAATACCAAAGGTGTTAGGATAGGATAATAAAGAGGTGGTCTAGACTTATGTAATAACACTAGGTTATTCTTAGTCATTGCACAGCGAACCCAATGTGAGTCGTAAACTACATCCAAGGTATGACTGGTGGTTGCACTACTATACAAAACAATGAAAATGAAGTATGTATGTATGAATGAAGCGGACTCTGTGTTTTTTAAAGAAGACTACCTAGTTGAGGTCCCATGTGTTTAGCCCTCATTTTGGGAAGTCCTAATGTCAAGTTCATAATTCCAAGGTCTTATGTCATATGAAATAATGATATGAACTATGTTATATGATATGTGTAATATGTTATGTGTTATTTGCAAAATGATAAGTATTATGATGCATGTTACTCCATGGCATGACTGTCCTAACCTGAAATTGGCAAGTCCACTGACTTGACTTTCCATGATTCATATCGATAGGAAACATCTCTTCTTAATCATGCATGTCATTTGTGTGTGCTTGAATACATCCATACTTAGTACAAGTGTGTACTAATCCCATACAACTCTATACTTTTAGGTGCAGGCATGAGCGTATGCTAGAGCTTATGATACGACGCTGCAGCTATCAAGATGTGGAGCATTTATCTGGACTTGGTAGGCTCTCATGATTTCGAGGACGCTTGCCCATTGTAATCTAGATTAGATATAGGTTTGAGTTAGTGGGGTATGTTCCACTAGCGTTTCTTTCTCACTTTATTTCAGACATTGTATTGTTGCCATTTTGGAAAGTATATACTTAATGTAGTATTGAACTATTTCTTTCATTTGATGATCTTAGTATTAGATATTTGATTGTGAACATTAATGAGTTTAAGTAGAATGTCTTATATGAATGTTAAGTAACAAAAAGTTCAAATTTTCCGCTAAAATTAACCTAGATGAAGTAGCGATGACGTATGTAGGCTTGTCTGTGACCTCTGAGAGGTCAACAACGCCGGACTCGTCTGGTGTCTAGACCACGATCGTGATAGGGAAAACCATCACTTAAGATCTACAGAGATGATACAACGGTCTAGTGCACGCTGCCATCGCATCCTATACCCGGCAAAAGGTATAAGATATGAACTACATAATGGATCCACTAGTAAACTCTGAAAAGGAATCATCTAAATAGTATGACAATTTTCTACTCGTGGTGTCTAACATGGTTTATTAGGGATGTGAGTTATCTGAACTATCCCCCATATCGGTGTTCAATACTACTCCCAACAATATACTTGCTCTTATGTTTAAAAACATACATATTAGTGCTCAAAACTTAGCTTGTTAAAAAGCTCTCTAGGAAATCATAGTATTCTCTTTTTTCAATTAAAGCTAGCCATAGGCACTGTGGGTGTCTAGATTCCATTCCTTCTCAAAAGTTTGAATACATGTTTAAATCCTTAGCAACTACTTAGTTCCCTAATAACTCTTGAGAAGTGAACTCAACTTGATACTTTTTGCTTACATGAAGCTTTAATTCTTAGGGAACTCTTAGTTCCCTTATACCTTATGAAAAATGAACTCAACTCTATACTCTTTCTTGACTTGAACTTTAAGTCTTCAAAACAAAGTGAAAACGTTTGTGAAAGACATTAGAAAAATTGCTAACTTTACTTTGACTTGCTTCTGAACTCGTACACTTGGCTCTTAACTTCCTTGACTTTGATCTTAACTTTCCTTGAATTGGATTATGGATTCAAGTATTATGATATCCTATTTATGGATGATTTCATGATGTTTATATGTACTATAGAGTGTTGGAATCTACTACGAATGAAGGGTGCATCACTTAGGAACCAGTAAGAAAACATAGTGAAAGGATAAGATCGCCAAGGGTCCTGGCGCTATGAGAGGGGCGAAGCGCCATAGCCTGACTTACAGTGGTTGTCCTCAGGCGCTCTGAGAGGCATGGCAGCCCATAATCTACCCAACGGGCTTTCTGACTCTCTTCTTTATTTTTCACCTGTAAACCTTCTCAAACTCCCATGGTCTCACCCCCAAACACTTAGGATTACTAAATAAATTATTACCCAATAGTTTAAACCCTAAAGCAGTCCGGAAACATGGATTAAAACTAACAGAGATCAACAACGATTAAACCAACAATAACTTCAAACTTTTGATCAGAAACTTAAAGATATCCTTTCAATTAACTATATATATCAGTAATGAATCAAATTGGAGGGTGGGTGAAATAACACAACACCGGATGATCTCATATACCTTGTTAGGGATCACCCCTGACGAAATCCGCGAACGAATTCTTGGTGTTCTTGCGTCTTCTTCTCCTTTATCCTTTTTTCTCCTTTGTCTCAAAGCCCTAGTTTATTTTCTAAGTATGTAAACTGAATGGAATCATTTTATACCCCAACATATTACCCCAAAAACGAATTTAATAATGAACATACGAAAAGACCAAAACACATTTAACAAATCCGGATTTTTGGAACTTTTCCTGCTCAACAGCCCAACTTCCAAAACTCATATCTCCCTTATACGACCTCCGGAATTCGCAAACTTGGCATATTTGGAAAGATCTTCCGACAAGATTCCCATCCATATGAAAAACTGACCAAAATTCCTTCTGATCTGGGAGTTATGGCCATTTGAAAATGTAGGAAACTCACTTTTGAAATCTGGAAATTTTCCAGATTTCATAGTTATTTCAAAATTTGATTCTTCTTGTTTATCTTTTCTTAACCTTAATTTATCTAGAATACGAGATGTTACATTAATACTCTGGTTCTCTTTCTTTGACCTCTAGTACCATCCTTCTAATTTCATATCTACCTAACTTGTGGAAACTTGAACTTTTTTATTTAAGAGGCTTATCATTGGCTAAATATTATCCCTATTACAAAATCTTAAGGGTAATAAATAATGTTTACATCAGTCTAATCATCATTGACAACTCAAATGTACTATCGAGATGCCCCTGAAAAGTCATTAACTTAATTATAATCTTGCTTGGCTACATAAAATCTCTGGTATACCTCTTAATACCCTTGTTAGTCTAATAACTAAGACACACTTCATTATTCTCATATAAGGTTCATAAATACGACACTTGTACCACTCACATTTTTTTCAAAGTAACACTTTAATTCCTTACCTTATTTATGTAAAACCTACTAGACCATATCTCAAAACTAACATCTTCACCCTCATATTACCATTTTTTTTATCATGACACTCATCTCAAATTAAAGCTTACTGTCTAGTATTAAACACTGATATCAATATAATGACTCACATATTATAATAACTTAAAATTTTTAGGTGAAATTAAGGAAAGACCTCATGATTAGTAGACAATATTTATCTTTTAGTCTACCAAGTTATATATTTTCATCACATTCCTTTTCATAACCTCAGTACCATTTACCCATTCACTATACAACATTACCTATTTAGTTCTATTCATAAGGCTCTCCCTTCGATGTCATAAGTCTGGCTTAGATATATCACCTCATGACTACTTTGTCCTTCTATTAAACATTTATACTTGATTTTCACTAAGGCAATGGCAGATCAGCATATATTCATCTCCAGTTAAAGTATAATCTAATTCATCCAAAATAGTAGCGATTCCTCTAACTTCTAGCATAAAATCCAAATAAACTATTATTCCATTGTCTACATATAAACGAAAAAATCCACATTAATGAGTTACTAGGTATGTGACAAGGACTAGTCACTTTACTCAATAACTAACTCCATTTCTTAGGTTACTATACTTCTAAATATATACTTCTAACTTTGGACACTTTCACTATTACTGGTTCATAATATCGCAAATCACATCATCTTTCGGGACACAACACTAACTAAGCACTCTGAAAACACACTGCCCTCTTAAAGGGATTCGGTTGAAAAAAAGTTTAAAGAAGAGAATTTGAGTGCATATCTATGTTTTTAGCTCAAACGCATTATTAATATGAATAACAATGCAATTTTTTCAAATCAATACACTTATGCATAGTGATGGGCTTCTCTAACCCTAGTTTCAGACTCTTTAACTTTCTAAAGACTTCATTTGAGAATAACTCATCAATAATGATTTGGGCTTTGATATTCCAACCATGTTGAGTGTGAAGGCTAGTCTAATGGATTTGAGAAATGCATGATTGTGAATAACTTTCTTATGACACAATTCAATAGAACAATCTGGAGTGTGAAATAATAAGAAACATCTCCTAAATGTGTTGTAGCCTCCTTGTAATAAGTGTAGTTCACAACGTATTCATAAGTTAAACTCTACGAGAGTACACAACTTCATAGACACCCTAAGACAATTGAACTCTCTAATCTGATAACAACTTTGTCACTGGTGGGTTGGGATGTTACAAAATGGTATCAAATTCACTCCTCTAATAGCATTGTCAATGTGTGTGAAAGTTTAATTATGTTTAGAAAAATCTCGATAAGATAGGTTAAATCTCAGTGCTGAGTCTAGGCAAATCCCATATAATGGGGAAAACCTCAACGAGGAAGTTGAGTCTATAGAGAGGTTGTATGTGACAACCCAGGTTAATATTAGAATCCTCACATCAACAAAATATCGAAGAGATGTTGGGTATATATGTAAGTAAACAATACCAACTAGTGCTGTGTTTTAAGTCGTGTAGGCGTAGGCCCAAAATTGACAATATCACTACCAGGTTAAGTCGTTACATTTAGTTGATCATATAATTATTTCGTCAACAGGTAATTAGGTGTAATTAGCATGGAGTAACTACACTCTCAAATTCTCAATGAGGGACTATGAAATGTTGTTTATTACATGATGTAATTACACGCTGATGACTTTTGGATTTACTTTTTATTTTTTGATTTAATTTAATATTAAATTCTTCTCCCTCTATTTCAGTTTATGTGACACACTTTGCTTTACGAGAATCAACCAATTTAAGTTTGACCAAGAATTTGCTCTTGAAATCTTCATATATTTTAAAATGAAATACATATTTGATTACTACATAAAAAGTACAATGAATTACAATATTTGATAGTTCAAAATATTTAAAAGATATATTAAAAATTTACGGTCAAAGATAGACTTGTTTGAATCATGACATTTGAAATATGTCACATAAATTGGGAGACGCGGAGTATTATTTTGAACTAGTATACTTACCCGCGTGTTGAGCAGTTAGTTGATAAATGTAATCATAAATATTGATTCATTGTTAATTTTAAAATTTAACTAGTAATAATGATAATATTGTTGAGATAATGTTAATTTGCAAATTTTTATTTTATAATAGAATATTTATGTAAATGAATAAATATATATGCTTAGTTCATTGTCTAAATTTGACAATAAAAAGATAAATTTTATTTTCTAGTATCATTGCTATCGAAGAGATAGAGACCAAATTAAAAAGTTCTTTTATTATCAACACATAATGACTTTTTCATTTTATCTCTACTTTTGTTTATAAAAAAAATAGTTAAAAATCATGTAATCACTAATGTAAAACATAAATCATAATTATCTAAACGCAATTATATCTTTTATAATCACGGTATTAGTAAACAACATTTGAAACATACATATTATGGAAAAAAATTATTATACATAGTGATTAATCATTTTACTATACTAAAAAGAGTCTCTAAACTTAATCGATACATTATACATGTAATATAAGTATAATAAATTAAACTTCCACTATTCAATAGAACAAAACTTAACAAAATAAGTTATATTGAAGCAACGTATTAGAAGTCCAACAATTTTTTTATAGTCAATTTTTTTAGTTTGAAACTTCTATTACAATATATTACAATATATGTTAGTTGAAAGATAAATAAATCAATTTTAACCCATATGCGAGATAAATTGATCTTGTAATTGTTATATTGATATGGTTGAGAATTTTCTATAAAATAGTGTCTATAGAAAGTGTGATTTAAATTTTTAAGTGGAAGTTTAATTTTTAGTTGTAATGTTTTTATTTTTCATTTGTTAATTTGTTTCTTGGATTTTCAATTTACAAATAAAAATACTTTGAATTACAAAATTTTTAAAAGGATAAATAAGTATCTATTTTTTGATTTTCGATTTAGAAATAAAAATATTTTAAATCATGAAATATTTTATAGGAAAAAGAAGAATTTGGATGAAAATAATGAGTATGAAAAATTTCACAAATTTGGAATTGTTTTATTTTTTAAATTTAAATATTACTTTGAGTTATTGTTTGGACTTATTTTATTATTCAATATTGATGTATATAAAAAACATTTATGATTATTTGTATATTTTGTGTAATATAAATTAATTTTATTGTCCTTTTTTGATTTTGAATAAAATTTATTTCGTATCTTATATGATTTTAATTGGGATAATGCACAAGTATCCAATCAACCTGTGCCCGATATCTCAAAGACATATTTATACTATACTAAGGTCATATTACCCCCTGAACTTATTTTATTAATAATTTTTTAGCCCTTTTCGAGCTACGTGAGACTATCTTGTGGGCCTAATGCCGATTGACTTATCTTTTCAATTCAGTATCACGTAGGCTAGAAAGGGGTAGAAAATAACTTATAAAATAAGTTCAGGAGAGTAATAGGACTTTAGTATAGTATAAGCTTATCTCTGGAATTTCGGGCATAGGTTGAGGGGGTTACTTGTGAATTTTCCCATTTTAATTCAACATTTTAATATTTTGTTCTTTTACTCTCCTTTCATACGGTATCGTTAATTTTTATAGTTATATTTTTGTTTAGTTTTAATGTTCCACAAGATTATAAGATTTTTTTCATCATTATATTTTTTTATTATTATATGTTTATATATTTATATAAAGTCTACGTAGCTTTTATATTATTTGTAGTTTATTTTTATTGTTAACTAATTTTAAATTTTAGTAAGAATTAAATTATATGGGTTAAGTGTAACGACCCATTTGTTCAATTTTATTACTAGAGATTTTTATTTGATGAAATATTTTTTTTCAATAGATTTTTAAATGAATATTTTGGATAAGTATTAAATTAATGGGGTAGTTTTAATAACTTAATTAGTTGGTGATTAAAGAATATAACATTAAAATTAGTAGGATTTAAGATTCATTATTCCATAATTTATATCCATATATATATGAATAAATTAAATAAAAATAATTAATAAATTATTTAAATAAAGAAGGGTTGTCATTATTTGTTATAAAAAATAATAAAATAGACGGCATGCGCCTCTTGTTCTTATTCTTAGCACCGCCGCCAGTTTGATAGCATGGTTACAGATAAAACTCAACCCAATGTAAGATTTATGTTATAAATATTAATAGTTGGTTGTTTTTATTAGTGTTAATGTATTAAAATGGATTGAAACATTATTTAGTTTTATTGATGTTAATGTATTAAAAATGGTTGACACGTTATTTAGTGATTCACGTGAGTTTGTGTTCTTGGCAATACCTTAGGACATCTTAATGACCAATAAATTTTTTAATGAACTAATGCATTATATACATATAGTATATAGAATGAATAGAGTCGCATGAAAGTGAGGGTCTTGGATACTACACATAATTTAAGTATCTCCTTATAAATTAAGTTTTGAAATATAGAAATAGGTAATTAAATATTAGGTGCATCAAATAATTTAAGTACCATTAAGATTATGTCAATTGAAAGAACTAATACTTAACCCTAGCCTTAAATTTAATAAATGAGAAACTTAGAATATTAATTAATCTCAAGATTAGGAACTTGAATATAAATTGGTGCTTGATGACTTGTGGGATCTAAGCTAGATATATATTAATCTAAATGTCTATGGACTCGTATTTAGAAATATTGTATATTTGATAGATTGGAAAGGCTTAGAAACTTTGAGGAAAGGGAAAGTATTGGAGAAGTATCTCGCTTGGCTTTGTTTCTTCGGTGGAGGTAGGTTATGGTTTATTATATTTGATAGTAAATTCTTAATAATGACTGATATGCATTGAAAGATATTGTGAAATTTTCTATGTACTTGATTGTGTGATTGTGTGGCTTGGTCTTGTGTTTTGTAATTGGTCTGAAACTCCGAGACCGTGGAATGTATAATCTTAAACCATCTCTATCAAAGAAATGCCTTGATTGAACAAGGCTAGATGAAATATTATTAACGAATGAAAAAGTGGTGATCTTAAATGATAAATTAATGGTATTATTGGATCGGAGTGTCACATTCCGACACGGTATTCTTTGATCGGAGTGTCATGTATCGACACGGTATTCTTGGATCGGAGTGTTACGTTACAACACAGTATTCTTGGATGGGAGTGTCACGTTCCGACACGGTATTCTTAGATCGGAGTGTCACGTTCAGACACAGTATTTTTGGATCGGAGTGTCACGTTCCGACACGATAATATTAAAGGAAAAACATGATGAATTAATGAAAGATACTCAATCTAAAAGAACTCAACTCCCAAAATGGTTTTGTTTGGAGGCATGAGTCCTCATGTGTGATCTTTATATCATTTACTTATTACGAGTTTACTTTAATGTTGTTGATACTTGATCATGTTGTCTGTTGTTTATCACCTGTTAAGTGCTATAGTTGAGTTCATACTATTATTTATTGTTTATTAGTTCTTATTTTGGGTTGGCCAATGATATCTACTCAGTACATGTTGTCCCCGTACTGAGTCCTACTTGTGTTTTTCTTTATTTTCCTTTTATGAAATGCAGCGAGTGTGCCTATGACTTCAGATTTCTCTCAGCTCTAGCAAGTATCCCGCATATCAAGTTCCAGGGTGAGCTCTTCATTCAAGCTCGTGTTGGATTCTTTCGGTCATGACATGATGTCCTATAGTTTCTGACACATACCATTTTATTCATTTATTTTTGTTTCTTTTATACTCTTAGACTATGTAATTAGAGATTAGATGTCCTTGTTGTGATGACTTTTAGGTTTAAGGAAACGATAGTTAATAAATTTTTGAGCTTCCGCAATATTTTGTTATTCGCAGTGGAATTATTGGTACATGTTAGGATTTGAATTTCTTGGTTCGTCCACCTAGGTAGTTAAGTGTGGATGCCACTCACGACTCATTTTGGGTCTTGACAAACTTGGTATCAGAGAGTGAGGTTCGTTGATCTCATCACACAAGGATAGGTCTAGTAGAGTCTTGCAGAACAGTATGGGGACTCCTTTACTTTTCTTCGAGAGGCTATAGGACTTTAGAAAAAACTCATTTATTTCATTCTTTCATGCTACTACTTGAATCCAATTGGTATCTAGTTGGTACAAATTGGTAGCTGAACTTCTTCACTCTATTTCAAATATGGTTAGTGTTAGGATCGAATTCACCGAACATACTAGATGAATGAAGAACTCAAGAATTTTCAAGAGAGAGAGAGAGAGGAAACTCAATATTTCGTGGTGACATACCGTAAGTAAACTTCCACGGCGGTGAGGTATATTTATATTAATAAATCAAGAGTATTTTTGGTTACAGAGAATAAATAGGAAAGCCTAAAATAGAGAATAAATAGAAAAACCTAAAATTAATCAGGCTCCACTACCTAACAATTCTCCCACTTGGAGACTGACTCAGTCATCCAAAAAATACATTCTCAAAAAAAAAAACTCTTCATCACCAACATCTTTACCGCACCGCAACATCTGTAGAAACAACTACAGAAGACCAACCGAGGTTTTACATAACCTCACTTTCCTAACATCAACACATTTCGTCAACATGTCTGCCGGGTTCTTTGCACCCTCTATCATCTCCAAGCACATATCACCATTCTCCACTGCCCTGCGAGTGAAATGGTATCGCCTTCTGATGTGCTTTGTCTTCGACTGATAGACTGGATTTTTTACCAACTGTATGGCACTGTGGCTATCTGAGTAAAGAATCTTCTCGCTCTGCTTCTTGCCCAATTCCTCAAGATAATCTGCCAGCCATATCATCTCTTTCCCAGCTTCAGCTATTGCCACATACTCAGCTTCAGTAGATGAATGAGAAACACACTTCTGAAGCCTGGACATCAAACCCACTACTGTTCCACCTATGGTGTAAATGTACCCGGATGTACTCTTGCTCGAGTCAACATCCCCACCAAGATCAGCATCCACAAAACCATGTAGAGTCACCTTACCTTTTCCAAAACAAAGTGAAGTATTGGATGTACCTCTCATATATATCATAAGCCACTTCACAACTTCACAATGCTCTTTCCCAGGGTTCGCCATGTACCTGCTAACACTCCCACTGCATGTGCTACATCAGGTCTAGAGCAGACCATAGCATACATCAAACTACCAATTGCTGAAGCATATGGAACAAGTGTCATGTGATCACGCTCATCGGCAGTCTTGGCTGACTACTCTTTTGACAATTTAAAGTTATTTGCCAATGGAGTTGTCCTCGGTTTAGCATCATTGACCCTGGATCTGCTCAACACCTTCTCAATGTACAACTCCTGAGATAGATTTAAAGTGCCAGCAGATCTATCCCGAGAAATCTACATCCCCAAAATCTGTTTTGCTGGACCCAAATCTTTCATCTCAAATGTTGCAGACAACCTTGTCTTCAGATTGTTAATCTCCCTCATACTAGATCCTGCAATCAACGTATCATGCACATACAAGAGTAGAAACACATATGAATCAGTGTATTTCTTGAAGTAACAACAACGATCCTTTTCAGCTTTGCATAATCCAATCTTTGTCATGAAGGAGTCAAACTTCTTGTACCACTGCCTTGGTGCTTGCTTTAGTCCATACAAGCTCTGGTTATCTTGCACACCATGTGTTCCTTGCCTGGAACCACAAATCCTTCCGGTTGCTGCATATAGATCTATTTTTCCAGATCTCTATGTAAAAATGTTGTTTTTACATCCATTTGCTCTATATGCAAATTCTCCGATGCAACAACACTCAACAGAATTCGAATAGAGGTTAACTTCACAACAGGAGAGAATATTTTAGCATAATTAGTACCTTTCCTTTGTGAATATCCTTTAACTACTAAATGAGCCTTGAACCTCCTTTTTGCAATCTGGTTCAGTCTTGATTCTGAAAACCCACTTGTTCAGCAAAGCTCTCTTCCTTGCAGCTAACTCAGTCAACACCCATGTGTCGTTCTTCTCAAGTGACCTCATCTCATCATCCATGGCTTGCTCCCAATTGATCGAATCCTCCACCTGTAGGGCCTCATCAAAAGACTCTGGTTCCCCCTCATCTACACAAAATGCCTTGAACTCTGATTTGTCATACTCTCCTCCATTGTCAGACCATAGGCATTTGACTTTCAAACTGGTCTGATTCTCAACTTCAACTTTCCACTTCTTGAAAGTTTCAAACATATCTGAATTATGCTTCAAGAAGTAAACCCATTTCTTCCTGCTGAAATAATCAATGAAGGTAACATAGAATCTGGGTCCTCCAAGTGATGATACAGGAGATGTTCCCCAAACATCTGTATGGACCATTTCCAACTGCACTTTCTTTGGCTCTCTAGTAGTCTTTGTGAAGCTTACTCTTTTCTGTTTTCCCATGACACAGCTCTCGCAAAGACCCATATAATAAGACTTCAAACCCTCTAATGCTCCTTTTGCAACAAGCATCTTCATTCCGTTACTACTCATGTGTCCAAGTCTGTTGTGCCACATACATGAACTGGAAGCACCTTCAGCAACAGCGGCCATGTTTATATACCCTGCAGTGGTGTACACGGTTCCATATTTGGTGCCACGAGCTACTACCATAGCACCTTTCACGATCTTCCACGAACCTTTCCCAATCTCTGCTGCATATCCCGTGTTATTCAATTGACCAACAGAGATCAGATTTTTCTTGATCCCAGGAATATATCAGACATCCTCCAATTCCCACTGGTTTCCCGAGGTGGTCTTTATGCAAACATCCCCCTTTTCTTCAATCTCTAAGGTTTTATTGTCAACAACATATACTTTTCCAAAATTTCCAGATTTGAAATTTTGGACCAACACCTTGCTTGGAGACGAATGGAAAGATGCACCAGAATCCAAAATCCATGATTCAACCGGGCTGTTCACACTAAGGATTAGAGCATCAACAATGTCCTCTGCTGAATTTACACAATCATTGTCATCTCCAAATTTCTGATTCTATTTCTTCTTTGGCTTTGTACAGTTCGTCCGAAAGTACCCTTTTTCTCCACAGTTCCAACAAGTCATGTTTGATCTATTTAGGGATTTTCCTTGATTCTTTGATTTTGATCCACCATGTTGATTTTGGCCTTTCATCTTACTTCTCCCCCTTCGATCAACGCTGAGAGCACTGCCCGATGAATCTCCCACTTCTCGTTTGCGAATACTTCTGCTAAGAACAACATTACGGATTTCATCAAACTTCAGTTTCTCAGATCCACGGGAACTGATAATCACAGCAACAACAGTATCCCAAGACTCAGGAAGAGATGACATCAAAATCAACGCCTTAATTTCATCTTCAAAATTAATATCCACAGAATTTAGCTGACTCACAATCATATTGAACTCGTTTATATGATCAGAAACGGATCCATTCTAAGACATCTGTAAATTGAACAATCTACGCATCAAATATACCTTGTTCATAACCAATGGTTTTTCATACATGTTTGACAGTGCCTTCAACAAACCGGACGTAGTCTTCTTCTTCATGATGTTGAACGCCACGTTTCTTGACAAAGTCAACCAGATCAACCCTTGATCCTGGCGATCCTTACGTTTCCACTTCTCCTCCGTCATGGATTCCGGCTTCACCCCGGTCAACGGTTCGTGAAGATCTTTTTGGTACAGATAATCTTCAATCTGCATCTTCCAGAAACTGAAATCGGATCCATCAAACTTCTCGATTCCATGTTTCAAACTATCCATCTTTAGTGATCGTGTTGAATCTCCTTAGATATGATACCAGTTGTTAGGATCGAATTCACGCACACACACTAGATGAATGAAGAACACAATAACTTTCAAGAGAGAGAGATGAGAAATCTAGAGAGAGAGAAAACTCAATATTTCGTGGTAACACCCCGTAAGTAAACTTTCACGGAGGTGAGGTATATTTATATTAATAAATCATAGTATTTTTGGTTAAAGAGAATAAATAGGAAAGCCTAAAATAGAGAATAAATTGGAAATCCTAAAATAGAGAATAAATAGGAAAACCTAAAATTAATCAAGCTCCACTATCTAACAGTTAGTACTAGAGTATTAGGAGTTGAAATAGAAACAAGAGAAAAAAAATTGTCCTTCAAAATAGGTATATTTTTTTGATTGCAAAATATGGTGGTAGTCTCATGTTGAGTGTCGATTAGTAAAGATACTACTATGACTTCATAGAGTGAGGATATATTAGAGACGGTCATCGATACTTACTTGGTTAGATTTACGAAGTGTGTTATTTTTATTTTTTAATTGAATTGGTCTTAGAAGTAACGCAAATTGTTTGGCCTAGAGAGAGAACATATTTTATAATGTTTTGCAATTATTCAATTGATTGAAATATGTGGGATATTTGGGTACGATCTTATCGATAGGTATGATGTGTTCTAGTGAGGTATCTAACGGACTTTCACGGTGTGGCAGTAGTAGGGTTATGTGGAAAGGGTACGTCGATTGTCAGGTAAGAATACTAACTCCTAAAGAAGTTATTAGTTGTATGACATGTTCAGATAATGAGATTCAGTGTTTCATTCATATTTGAGAAACCAACTATGTATTACTACAGGCACTTTGAAATGCATTATTTGTCAGAAATATTTTAACGGTGGATTTTTGGTACAATACTAATATATTTAGCTTGTGAGATGTATCTTGAGTGTTCTGAATGAGGACTGACGATTTTATCTTAAGCTTCAAAAGGTAGATTGCTACTAGGATGACAAACTTATTGGGAACATAAGTCCTATTGAGTATACTTGGGTGACCAAAATTGAAGATTTTAGTAAGAAAATGGTTGTAAAGTTGAGTTAGTCCCTTAAATTTGATTGGTATACCTGAGTTTAAGGTGTCATGTTGAGGAAAAGGATGAAAAGGTCTAGATAAGCATGATGGTAAAAAGAGAAAGTGATATATGACTTATATGATTTATGTTTGTTGTAATAGTATCGAAAGTTCTCATTTAAAATTAGTTTAGTGGCAACAAAGTCTTGAAAGTGTTTCCCCGGTACTGATATCGCATTTAGTATTTGCTTAACAGTTGGGCACGAGGTCTAATCCTACTTGAAAAAGGATTGAAATTATTCTTTTTATTTGGTTTCAAATTCTATTAGGCAAAGAATTGGAATTATAATCCTATTTGTAGTTGATTTTGACTTTATAAGGAAAAACACAATTTTATAAATAGAGGATGGTCTTAAGAGAAAAATTGAACTACTCATTAGTATTCTCCTTGAAAGACATTAGGACATAAGGGAGGTTTTGGGAGAGAAGAGAGAAAACAGAAGACAGAAGAAAAATATTTATTGTGTTGCATACTTTTTCTTTGACCAACAACATTCAGATCGTGTTTCTCAATTAACTAAAAGTTGGATCGGGCAAAATTTTTAACTACGTGTTCCTGACATCTTTGTGGTTGATTTGAACGGTGAAGATTGGATTCTGATGTCTGCAAGATCCTTTTTTTTATAACAATAACTGCGTTTGGATGATGCTTGCATTTAAAATTATAGAGGCATTGTATTTATAGTGTGTATTATGAGGTGTTTTAATATTTTAATAAGAGGAATATCAATTTAATACAATGGAAGGGATAAAGAGGTATATTTTGAAGGTTTAGAATTGAGTAGAGGGACTTGTGGTTTTATCTATTTTGTTTTGGTTAAGGTAATGGTGTCACAGGTTCACCAGATTGATTAAAAGTTATTGGATAAGATTTGAGAAAAGAGTGTATATACGTTCAACTCGAGTATGACAATAAGTTCTTTGATGGTTGTGAGTTCAGTAATAAGTACTATTAAATTTTTAGCGACGGATATGGTAAGATGTATGAAGAGACGATTTATGATACGCGAAGATACATGAATTCCTAAAAATCTTCAAGGTATGAGCTAATGTTGATAAATAAGAGGATTGAGTTACACAATTGAATTTACAATTCATTTTTTAAATATATTTATTTATAAGTCTACATTAGTGGTGGTATGTTTAACAAGGTATGGAATGGTAGAGTAAGAAATGATTGATCACATTTAGTATAAAGCATTTTGAAGGACTTGTGCATAATTTAAGTAGAAATTTTTGTTACTTTTGATTGTTAAGGGGTTTCCCGTAATCTTTTTACTTAGAGGCTAAGATAGAAATGTCAAGGATTTTTGGGACAAATAATAATAATAACAACAACAACAACAACAACAATAATAATAATAATAATAATAATAATAATAATAATAATAATAATAATAATAATAAAATAAATAAATAAATAAAATAAAATTAATTGGCGAGTTAGCAAAAAGGAACAAAAGTATGTTGTATGGAAAATTTCAAGATATTTAGAATTTTATGTCATGAATTATTTTTTATTTTTTTTTTATAGAAAAGTGATGGAATAAGATCTCTCGTACGAATTCTTAGTTGTAGTTGAAGGTTGTATTGATTTTCGCATAAGAGATTAGATATGATTATAAGATGTGAAATAGTTTGATACAGACTTACTAGGGGTTTAACATTGAATTTTATACAAATGAAAATTGATTTGGTTGACAAACAGTGAGGTATGTAATGGTTTAGAATGGTAGCTAAAGCATGGTATGTGGAAGTTGTGTGAAGTTACCCTTGGGTGTGATTTAATAGTTTTATCTTGACAAAAAGTACTATCAAATTTGAATTAGTTATATTAGCTTTATTTGGGACTCGTATTTGTCATGAAATGTTTAATAGAAAGAGAGATAGTCATAGTTTAAACATGTATGTGATAAAAATACTTTGATACTAATGATGGTTTGGGAGTAAGGTAGATGATCAATGTGGTTAGGATATTTTATTAATATTAAAAGTGTTGAATTCAGTGGATGTGGGATTTGATAAACCAAGTATTTGTGCACTTATAATAGGGACTAAATTAGAGATTGTAGGTAGCTTACAAATCAAAGAGATAGAGCCGGATGAATAAAATTGTTTGATATGAACAATATGGAAGGAGTATCTAGAGTTATTTGACCTGCGTTATATATTGATTATTTGATTGACCTCTTGGTAGAGCGGAAACCTTGGTTAGACTTGTTCAATCTTGTTAAGAAAGATTTGGTGTTGTTTGAGAAAGTTAAAGTATACTAGTGACTTAACACAACAACTTTGAATATGAGAATTTATAAGAGAGCGACCAGTTGTTCGATAGACATAAGATTTATCTCATCATCGATATCATGTTTTGGCTATGTGTGATTGAATGTGAGGACCATTGGGTCTAGTTTTGTCATTCTTAAGGTTTGTCTATGATAGCTACTAATCTTGCATTTCGATAGTATTGTTAGAAGTTCTATATGCTTGGGTGTATCCCTCGATCGTGGTTAGTTGATCTTTTCCATATTTGGATCAAATGAGTTAGATTTTCCTAGATGATTACTTAATGTCTAAATATCATATTTTTATAGCTTAATCTAGAGGAAATGTATTGTTGTGAGAATGTAGTCTTGATAAGATCTATAATGGTTTGTGCATTATGAGTTGTGGTGGATGGTTTAAGAATACTCCTGATTTTAGTCAATATTGATTTAGGATTGTATCATGATTATGTTAAAAAAATATTTATCATGATTGTTGTGTCAAGGTCTAGTGGAAGAATCAATCAGTCGAAGAGTACTCCACTAGGGAATAGTTTTGTTGTTAGTTGAGTTAATACACAATGATATCATTGGAGTATTAAGATGGCTCTATTTGAGACATTGTATGGGAGGAGGTGTAGATCTCCAATTGGTTGGTTCGGTACTTTAGAGGTGAGATCTTGGGTACTAATATTGTAATGAAATAGTTGAGACAATTATCTGTTTTACCCTCGCCTTCTTTTGATCGTTCGAGGACGAATGATGGGTAAATATGTATCTAAAGTAACGACCCATTTGTTCAATTCGAGTACTAGAAATTTTTATTTGATAAAATATTTTTTTCAATAGATTTTTAAATAAAAATTTTGGAGTAGTCATAACTATAAGTATAAGATTAATGGGGTAGTTTTAATAACTTATTTAGTTGGTGATTAAAGAATATAACATTAAAATAGTAGGATTTAAGATTTATTATTCCATAATTTATATCCATATATATATATAAATAAATAAATAAAAATAATTAGTTAATTAGTTAAATAAAGAAGGGTTGTCATTATTTGTTATAAAAAAATAATAAAATAGACGGCATGCGCCTATTCTTCTTATTCTTAGAGCCGCCGCCAGTTTGATAGCATGGTTACAGATAAAAAACCCAATTTCAGATTTATATTATAAATATTAATAGTTGGTTGTTTTTTTTAGTGTTAATGTATTAAAATGGATTGAACATTATTTATTTTATTGATGTTGTTAGTATTAAAAATGGTTGACACGTTATTTGTGATTCACGTGAGTTTGTGTTCTTGGCAATACCTTAGGACATCTTAATTGACCAATAAATTGTTTAATGAACTAATTATTATATACATATAGTATATAGAATGAATAGAGTCGCATGAAAGTGAGGGTCTTGGATACTACAACATAATTTTAGTATCTCTTATGAATTAAGTTTTGAAATATAGAAATAGGTAATTAAATATAGGGTGCATCAAATAATTTAAGTTACGATATAAGATTATGTTAATTGAAAGAACTAATACTTAACCCTAGCCTTAAATTTAATAAATGAGAAACTTAGAATATTAATTGATCTCAAGATTAGGAACATGAATATAAATTTGTGCTTGATGACTTGTGGGATCTAAGCTAGAGATATAGCAATCTAAATGTCTATGGACTCGTATTTAAAATATGGTATATTTGATAGATTGGAAAGGCTTAGAAACTTTGAGGAAAGGAAAAGTATTGGAGAAGTATCTCTCTTGACATTGTTTCTTCGGTGGAGGTAGCTTATGATTTATGCTATTTGATAGTAAACTCTTAATACTGACTGATATTCATTGAATGATATTGTGAAGTTTTCTATATACTTGATTGTGTGATTGTGTGGCTTGGTCTTGTATTTTGTAATTGGTCTGAAATCCCGAGACCGTGGAATGTATAATCTTAAGCCATCTCTATCAAAGAAATGCCTTGAATAAAGAAGGCTAGATGAAATATTATTAATGAATGAAAATGTGGTGATCTTAAATGATAAATTAATGGTATTATCGGATCGGAGTGTCACGTTCCGACACGGTATTTTTGGATCGGAGTGTCACATTCTGACACGATATTCTTAGATCGGAGTGTCACGTTCCAACAAAGTATTCTTGGATCGGAGTTTCATGTTCCGACACGGTATTCTTGGATCGGAGTGTCACGTTCCGACACAGTATTCTTGGATCCGAGTGTCACGTTCCGACACGATAATATTAAAGGAAAAACATGTTGAATTAATGAAAGATACTCAATCTCTAAGAACTCAACTCCCAAAATGGTTTGGTTTGGAGGCATGAGTCCTCATGTGTGATCTTTATATCATTTACTTATTACGAGCTTAGTTTAATGTTGTTGATACTTGATCATGTTGTCTGTTGTTTATTACCTGTTAAGTGCTATGGTTGAGTTCATTCTATTATTTATTGTATAATAGTTCTTATTTTGGGTTGGCCGATGATATCTACTCAGTACATGTTGTCCCCGTACTGAGTCCTACTTGTGTTTTTCTTTGTTTTCCTTTTATGAAATGCAGCGAGTGTACCTATGACTTCAGATTTCTCTCAGCTCTAGCCAGTCTCCCGCATATCAAATTCTAGGTTGAGTTATTCATTCAATCTCGTGTTGGATTCTTTCGGTCATGACATGATGTCCTATACTTTCGGACACATACCATTTTATTCATTTATTTTGGTGTCTTTTATACTCTTAGACTTAGTAATTAGAGTTTAGATGTCCTTGCTGTGATGACTTTCAAGTTTTGGGAAACGATAGTTAATAAATTTTGGGGCTTCCGCAATATTTTGTTATTCGCAGTGGAATTATTTGAACATGTTGGGATTTGAATTTCTTAGTTCGTCCACCAAGGTAGTTAAGTGTGGATTCCACTCACGACTCATTTTGGGTCGTGACGTTAAGTCACGTTTATATCTTTCTATTATTTGAGATCATATAAATCTTTTTTTACACTTATATATTGATATATATGTTGTTCATCTTGTATTCCAAACATACTTAGAACAAAACTTTTAACATCTTTTTAAGACGACAAAGTTTAAGAACATTTTCACAGTTAGAAAATTAAAACTAGAAGTAAAACTAGAATCAGAAACAGATTTTAAAAAATACACATAATATTTTTCTTAAAGAAGAATTGTTGTTAATATGTGTCTAAAGAATCTTACTGATTCCAACAAAGTTCGCAGAAACAGGAAGTTACCAAGTTTAATGAACCAGTGAAAACAAAAGAATAGAAGAACTGAAATTAATTCACAAATCTAAAATTTGTAAAACACGTACAAGAATAAGGAAAATTTTAATAGGAAAAAGATCAGGTCCACTGAACTCACACTGTCCCCTTAAGGAAATTATTCCTCTCTTGTATTCGAGGTTTGATTTGAAATATGACCTCCCAGGGTAAGATGATCTCAATCACCAGAGTATAGATATTAAATACACCAGTGTAAGCGAACCACTCGACGGCAGTAAAGTTCACTTAGAATACTAGATTTAAAAGTTGAAGAAAAAGTCTATGAATTCTATATTAAAATTAGAGAAAATCCCTCAATTTATAGAAAACAAAGGGTAGTGCGAAAAGGTTCTTATTGTGCCTTATCGAAAAGGTCACAAACCTTTGAAAAAGTCACAATCTTTCAGAAAGGTCATCACCTTTAATAAAAGTCACATCTTTCCATAAAAGTCACAACTTTTCACAAAAGTCACAACTTTTCATAAAAGTCGCAACATTTCATAAAAGTAACAATTCTTCATAAAAGTTGCAACTCTTCATTTTCCATTCAAACCTTTTTAAAACCCCACAATCCCGCGCATGAATGGGGAAAGACTCAAAGACACATAAACGGACAAGTATTTGTACTTTACAAGCAAGAATTAATTGCTTCTGGATAAGTAGGTTTCCCCTTGGACTTTCCGGTGTCAACATATGTCGGATATGCTCGGTCAATCGGTAGATGCGATATCTATCAACCGTCGAAATTTGGTGTATACCGAGACAACCATATGTCAGACAATTAACCCTTTACCATTTATGGTTCTTACGGTTGTGTTCATTTTATCCATGAACACCTCCTGGTTTCATGAGTGTATAGAGAGATAGGCTTTTGACAATCATCTTTTTTGAAGCGGCTTACACTTCACACCCACATAGGTGATTCTTAAATGTATTATCACGTAGATACACTATTTGGTCAACTCTGCCAAACTTAGCAAATCATTAAAACTATTAAGCTTTATTAACTCATTAACAAGCCTTAATGTTGTATCCTTGTCCCTAAGCATGGTATTCATTATGAGAATAGATTGAGTTTGTTGACAATGCTTAACCATCATTCACAACATGATTTTTCTCCTTGAATCTAGATCTTGGGATCTCCAGTCTTCTAGATAGAGTTACCGCCATGATGTATTATCCTAAACCATAAATTAGTTCTCTTAGATGATCTTTTAACTTCCTCTCTAGTTAGGACTTTTTGTAAGTGAATCCGACACATTATCCTTTGACTTTACATAGTCAATTCTGATAATTCCACTAGAGAGTAGTTTTCTAACGGTATCAAGTCTATGTTGTATATGACATGACTTTCCGTTATACGTCATGCTCCATGCCCTACTTGGCTGTTAAAGTGTGTGCATACTAATGCCAATGGATTGAGCCAAAATAGAATATCTATCAAGAAATTGCAGAGTCTTTCAACTTATTCACTGACCTTATCTAGAGCACCTAGCTCAAAGATCATTGTAGAGCTAGCGTTACATGTCTCTTTTCAAATATTTCTAAGAGACTGCTCCTCTACCAATAGTAAATACATATCACTCGTGAGTTTAATTCATTCGTCCGATGATTCAATTTATATCACTAAATCTTTCAATATGTTGGATATTGTTATCATGCAAGACATAATTTTAAGTATTATTATAAATACTCCAAAAATCTACTTATTGTCATCTAATGAATTTATTTGGAATCACTTCCGAACCGAATCAGTTTAACATAACAAATATGATATCTGATCGAACACACTATATGATATACATCATGCTTCCCAAAACTCTAGCACAATCTAATTGTGAGTCACTTTTGTTTTCACACTTTTGAATTGCAAAGCTCACATTTATTGGAGACTTGTCAATATTGACATCCAAATATTTGAACTAGTTAAGTACATTTTCAATGCAAAGAGACCGTGAAAATGCTAAACATTATGGAGTTCTACAAATTCTTATATCTAAGATTGCATTAGCAACTCCAATAATTTTCATTCCACTTGCTTTGTAGCACACATTTATTGGCATTTATGTCATTAGTGTCTCTATTGATGATCAACATATCACCAATATAGAAACAAACAATGACCTTATTATTTTAATGTGAACACATTCATATCTTTCATCATTCTTCAATCCATTTGCCGACATGGTATGATCAAATTATGTCATTCTTGGGTGCTTACATAATGTTACTTAACAAGTTCACACACTTTCTTTTATTTACCAGGAACCACAAAACCCTCGGGTTGTTCTATGTAAATTTCTTCCTCCAATTCAACATTTAAGAAAGTTCTTTTCACATTCATTTGATGAATTTGGAGGTCATATATCACACTAATAATTTTTGCACCCGAATGAATGTAATTCTAATTACAAACGAGTATATATATCACAAGATCAGAACCTTGATTTTTATTTGGTTTAAAGCCTTTGAGACAGCCTTGCTTTATATTTTCAACAGTTCCATCAACTATTATTTTCCTTCTAAAGATTCACTTTGAACCCAAAGGTTTATTTTTTTGAAGGAGATCAATTAGCTTCCAATATTGTGTATTGACACAAACTTTCCAAAAAAACGAATCTACAGATAACACAGGAAATGTTACAAAATTATATTCAAAGGAAGTAAATTTCTTTTAACATTTACTAAGCCTCTGAATATCTTTATTAAGTACATTATTTTTTTCATTTCTTAGGACTTTTAGACCCTTCTCTATAGTACTCTAGTCAAAATTTTACAGTCCACAGTCATAGGTCCTAGTTTAATTCTATTAGAAATAGGAACATGGAGTTTGACTAGATACCCCCACACATTTAAATATTTCAAGTTGGATTTCCTTCCTTTCCATTTCTCATATGGAAATGATTGTATTCTAATCAAACAAAATCGTTTTCTTTCTAAAAAGACAACTTTTTGTTGTTCCCTTTTGCAGTATGGATATTTTCTCCACACAAGTTGTGTAAATCCGAATTTATAAATAATGCATCCATCATTTCTTTCAACATTTGGTTTTCATTAGATTGAGGTGATTATGACAGTAGTTTGATGGATATTACACTTTTCAAACATAAGACTGCACAATGAGATTTATACTATCCATTCTTATCACTTTTGATATTTTTTCACATTTATTTTCATCTTCTATATTACATTGTCTAGACATTTCTATTGTTTCATCCTTACCATTAAGCAAAAAGACATGGTCATTTCTAATGCAATTCTCAATAAAAGTAACAAATGCTTTTTCCCACCATGAGAGTGTTAAATTCATATCACAAATATCAATGTAAATTAATTCTAAGGGATTAGAATTCCTTTCAACAAATAGATAAGAATGCTCAACATATTTAGATTCCACAAAAACTTGACATTTTTATTTATTGCACTCAAAGTTAGGCGAAACATCTAAGTTGATCATTTTTCCTTACAAAGTTTTGTAATTGACATGCCCCAAGTGTTCATGTCACAACCATTGACTCAAGCAAGTACGAACAAATAAAAACATTGAGTTCAATATGATTGTTACAAACATTTTGTTCCTATTTATTACAATTTTTTGTGATACAAACATTGTTTAGATTGTCAAATGTCCTTTTCAGAAGGTCATTTCCATAACATTCAATATGATTGTTATAGAATTACCATGAACAAAATTTCATCGGGTTCAATAAAGACAATATATTCAAAATGTTATTTTTACAAAAACATATAAAATGACTATTCACCAATATTCATGTCTATGCAAATACTATTATCATAATAGATATCTTTTCATGAAAAATCACAACATTTTAGGTGATTTTTTTTTCCATAAAAGAACACAATTACTTTGAACAAGTATTTATATAATTTGGATGTTTCATACTAGTCACACTATTTACTAGTAATAGAGAAACTCAACAACCACAATACCAAATATACTCCAAGAATTTTATGTGTATAAAGTAATACAAACGTATCATTGAATTTCATATCTTTTGCTCCAAAGTTAAATTACACAACAAGTCTAATCATAAGCAAATAACCCCCACATTTCAAATGTGATCTGAAAAATATTTTTCAAGTATTTAAAAATAGTTTTTCCACATATTTTAATGTTGGAAACATTATTCTACGAAAGAATTATAGTGCAGCAATTCTCTTTTGACAATGTTTACACAATGTCAAAGTTCATTCCATAGAAACACAAAATCACAAATTTTAAGTCACTGGTATTTTTCGTCTATCATAAATAGACATACCACATAGTATTTTCAATACTAACAATAAGGATAAAAAAATTGTGTAATTTATTTCTATATTACATTGAAGTTTATAGAAAATCAAAAGTACAATACTGACTTATTATGTGAAGTTTTCGTATTCTTCAAACCAATTACATAGTCACATTTATCCAGAGTATAAAACCACAAAAGTTTTTAGTCTACAAAAATCAGACACACTAACATTTCTCATTGAGTACAAAACTACAATAGTTTTTTATTTATTCCAAACAGAATAACACATATTCTTTAGCAAATATAAATGTTTTTCTTATTAAAATGTCTTCCAACTATAACATATTTACATACTATTTTTATCAATATGCATATCTCATTTTTGCAAATTATAGAATTTTAAAAGCAACAATATTTACGAAGTAAGATTTATTCCACAACATAAGATTTGCAGATCTTTTTCCAAAGATACACATAATTAAAAAAATTAAAAAATCAAAGATGATAACTCTTACAAACTATTTTTCTCATTACATAAATTAATAAGAAAATTACCTGGTAATCTTTAAACAGAATACCATAAAAATTTTCTGTTTACATTCTCACTTCGACGTTGCTAAACAAAGCAACGGATTACAGAGAAGTAATGCATTTATCTTCTAGTTCCATGATCAGATTCTCTCAATCAGTAGAATATAAAAAATATTAAAACTACATTAATTTCCTTAAGATTGTTGTTCATCTTGTATTCCAAACATACTTCAAACAAAACTTTGAATATCTTTGTAAGACAAAAAAGTTTAAGAGCATTTTCACAACTATAAAATTAAAACGAATAGCGAAACTAGTATCAGAAACCGATTTAAAAAAATATACGAAATATTTTCGAAGAATTGTTGTTAATATGTGTCTAAAGAATCTTACTGATTTCAACAAACTTTGTAGAAACACGAAGTTACCAAGTTTAATGAACCAGTGAAGAACAAAAGAATAGAAAAAGTGAAATTAATTCACAAATCTAAAATTTGTAAAACACGTACGAGAATCTGGAAAATTTTTAATAAGAAAAAGATCAAGTCCACTAAACTCACTGTGTCCCCTTAAGGAAATTATTCCCCTCTAGTATCCGAGGTTTGAATTAGAATATGAAATCCCGGGGTAAAATGATCTCAATCACCAAAGTATAGATACAAAAAACTCCGGTGTCAGCAAACCACTAAACGGAAGTAAAGTAAACTTATAATACTAGATTTAGTAGTTGAAGAAAAAGTCCATGAATTCTATATTAAAATGAGAGAAAATCCCTCAATTAAGACAAAACAAAGGGTAGTGCGAAAAGATTCTTATTGTGGCTTACCGGAAAGGTCACAAACTTTTAGAAAAGTCCCAATCTTTCCGAAAGGTATTACCGTTCATAAAAGTCACAACTTTCCATTAAAGTCACAACTTTTGATAAAAGCCACAACTTTTCATAAAAGTCATAACTTTTCATTAAAGTCACAACTTTTGATAAAAGTCGCAACTTTTCATAAAAGTCACAACTCTTCATAAAAGTCGGAACTCTTCATTTTCCATTCACACCTTTTTAGAACTCAACAATAAGCTCTAATGTTAAAAAATAATGTCTTGTTTAGTACCCTATGGAACCATCAATTCACCTAAGACTAAATTCAAAAAAAAATAATTTATTTGCACAAATTTTAATTGACCTGATTAATAAAAATAAGTAATTGAAATAACATTAAAAATATATCTCAATTTAACGATAACTAAATAAGTATTACCTTTGTAAAAGATAAAACTGATCTTGCAATTCTTATAACGAAGTAGTTTCTTATTTGATATAAAATAGAGTTTAAAGAAGTGTATTTTTTAGAGGTATTGTTAGTTTTTAGTTTGTAATGTTTTACTTTTATTTGTTTAGTTCGCTTTTGGACTTTTATTTACAAATTAAAATACTTTGAATTATGGAATTTGTAAAAAGGAAAAAGCAGTATCAAATGAAAGTAAATATTTAGTAAAAAAGTATGACAAAAATTAACTTATTCTGATTATCATATTTTTTTAAGATTCTTGTAAAGCAGTAAAAGTTAATGTGAAGCTTCTTTCAATCTTTTATATAGGATTTTGTCCAATATTGCAACAATATGATTATAATGTTGCCACAACGTAAATCTATATGAGTCAATCCATAAAGGTTAAATAAAAAGATGAATGAAATTTTTCAAAATAAAATTAAAGTTCAACAACAAATTTTATAGAAAATAAGTTTGTTGATCTCAATTCTTACCTTGTGATTTGTAGATTCATAATAAGGTAACATATTGAATGATGAATCCTAAATGAAGGAAGCATTTCAAATGTAGCACATAATATCATAGGTTGTAGATGTCTCTTTGCATGATCAGTCAATTTCCTTCAACACAAAATAAAAGATAATTAACATTTTATTACCTTATTAACAGTTGCAACCGTGTTTGAAAAATTAAGTGATGATCTCTGGAGCCTTGTACTTGTTTTCGTTTGTATTGTGAACGTTTCTACTTATCTCTTTGTCATCTGAATCCTAAACTCATTTAAACTTAATCAGTTGAACCCTTTTCAACTAATCGTGACTCTCAATCGCGCTAATGTCACATCTCATGTCAAATAAAATAGGAGACATCATTTTTAATTTTATAATAATTTCTTTTTGGACCAAAATAATAAAGTTTTTATGAAAATTATACAAATATAAAAATTTAATTTATTCTTTTAAATTAATGTTTGGGTCTCCCTATACTATCTCCCTCATTTATTTCAATCTTCGTCGAAATCTTTCATCATTTTTCTTGATTTCTTCTTCTCCAACCTCCACAAATCCAAAAATTGTAAGATGCCGCACAAGATCCTTGCCCCTCACAACCTTGTGCACCTCTACGTTGTCTCCATTTTCCCATTCCATTGACGACTATTGCAAACCACCAGGGACCCATATGATATCCATCCTCTCCGATGTATTAGAAGGATAGAAATTCATCGCTGCCTCCGATTTAACAGCATGATCCTCGGCACATGTGATGTACCAAACACCTAAAGAAGATGAGAGAAACAAAGGGAAAAAAGGGTTGGACAAAAATAGAGATGGTTGGAAAAAGATGAAAGAAAAAAAAGAGGGTTGGACAAAAATGGAGATGGCTAGAAAAAGAGGGTTGTTGAGGAGAAGGATTTGTTTTTTTCTTTTTAAAGTTTATTATTTTACTCTTTTAATTTAGATATATTTAACATTTAAATATGATGTTCACTTGCCCTAATAGGTCTGCGGTCTCACTCTCTTTCCAACTGAATCATATTAATGCCACATAAGCATGATGAATGATGAGATTGGTTAGATATATTGTATTTTATCATGTGTAAGGGTCCAGATGACAAATGAGTTAGTAGAATAATTCACAATACAAATGGATACAAGTATAAGAGTCCACTAGATCATTTTGCCTTTAATTTTTTTTTTCAAATTTATAGTATTTAAGTAATGAATTTTTTTTTAAATTGAGAAACTCAAGAATAATAATTAGGGTTGTAACACATCACTCTTTTTACCACTCCTATTATATATGGATAGATATTAACAATTGCAATCGTATTTGAAAAATTAAATGAGGTGTAAAGTTTTTAGAGTCATCGATATTACTTTTTAAATACACTGACATATTTACTTTTTTTAAAAAATCAAATTTATAATATTTAAACAATGCTTTTTTTAAAATTGAAAATTCAAGAATAATTGTGGCGCTGACAAATAACTCTTTTTACCTCTCCTATTATAAAGATAGATGATTCTTTTTTGGTTTTATCATTCTAAAAATGTCTTTTTTATTTTATATTATGTGATATCTCCTATATCTTTTTTATTTATTTATTTTATTAGCATAATTTAGTTAGTGTTCTAATTTTGTAATTGAAGGAAAATTCTTATTAGATAAGGTTAATGTAGGTTATGTTGAAATTTGGCGTAAGAGTATTACGTTAATTTTTTTCGAATTTAGGACTTCGGTTATATTTTCAATTTCATTTATTTTATAAGTATTGACTTGATATTTCACATTGCAAATTATTTATTATTTAGTTAGACTCGATAGTTATCTCTCTGTCAAACATTTTTATAATTTATGACATTAAGTTTATAATGTTAACTTTTTATAAACATGTTTCATATCATATAATATTTAAAGAAATCTTATACTTTATTTTAGGAAAAAAGGTATAAAATATATTCAAACCTTGACCGAAATTGTTGTAACGATACCAAACTTTGGAAAAGATCTTTTATCACTGCACTATTTAATAATGTATTTTAAAGGTATATATTGAATAATTATAAATAGTAATGTGTATATGTGGACACATATATATCTTAAAATACACTATTAAATACTGTAGGGCGTAAAAAATCATCCATGAAGTTTGATATCGTAACATTAATCAGTCAAACAAGAGTATTTTTCTGGTCCTTTATTTAATCATTAATTTAATTAATATATACTAATTAAAATTTTTTAAAAAAAAACGTATTTCAGTTTCAATAGAGTAACAGTACCTTGTTTTCCTCGGAATGTTGCCAATTAACCTTACTTCCATTATTTTCCTCATTCTAACCCCATCTCTATTCGTTGCAACGCCGCCTCTAACCCATCCTCCTCTTCCTCTTTCAACTTCGATGGTGCTGCTGATGCCACTTCCGCCGGCACCGGGCAGAATTTGTGAGAATTCAATGGTGGAGAAGCGAACGGAGGATAACACCAAAATTAGGAAAATTATTGTCTTGGAAAAGCCTTGGTCGCGCAACCGAGAGAGCTAATGGCTGATAATGGTGAACCTCTTCCTCTTCCAATGACTTATCCTGACACTGCTCCTGTTTTGCGCAACAAAATTTACCATCAACTTCGCTATGATCCCAAAATAAAGGTCTTCGTTTCGCTTTATCCTTTATATTCATTTACCTTTTTAGACTATTAAGAAGAAATCAACCAGTTTTGATTAATTTGAACCTAGATCCAATCGAATTAGCAGGCATCACCTGTGGTGAAACTAAAAATAGTGAACTATGATAATTATTAGATCAAAACTAGTTTGACATTGCAGCTTATTGATTAGTTGTCAATTTGAGCAAGGTGCATAGTTAGATTACCCCGTTTTATCTCATTATTCTAGTTCATACTATTGAGTTCAGAACTAACTTTTGGTTTTGTAAATCCAGTTCTTTTATGTATAAATTGGCTTTTTGGAACGTTACTTCTGTAGAACAAAAGACTACCTTTTGAGGTTTAGGCTTTTGGTCTAGTGGTAATTAAGAGTGTAGCATGTGATATGTGGGTTAGGCACACTTCATAAACATAGAAAAAAGGTTGGTATTTAAGAGGAAAATGATAAAGGAGCAGGCCAATGCTATGATTCTGGAACATCGATGGCAATCTGATCAAGAAGGAAGAAAAATGGAAGATCGTCCCAGCATGTATTTGGTGGTCAATTTAGATTGGGAGGAACAAAAGGTTCTTTGAGGACACTCGTAACAATTTTCTTAATCATAAATTGAATTGTTTATGCCTTTTTTAGTTTTGGGGTGAGCAAAAACTACTAGCTCAAACATAAGATATTTCTGATTCTTTTAAGTTTTTTAAGGTACGAAACTGAATTACAAGTTGTAAGTTATAATACTTTTGAAGGGGTACTACACCTTGGTAGTAGTATACCTTTGGATATATAGAAATAAAGTTACCATTATAAAAAAAATAATCTTTCAAGTTTCAAACAGTGTGCCAATGACCATCAGGGATTCCTTGGTTACCAAAATAAGAAAATCAAAAAGATCAGCACTTTGTCTGCTATCTTGTGGAACAAAGTTATTTGATTGGTCAATATACAGTCTAATCTGTTTTAAACTTCGTCCACCACTAGACTACTAATAATATTGAAAGGAATGAGTATGCTATTTGTTATCACAGTGTAATAACTTTTTCTATGTAAAGAAGATGTTTACAACAGAAAACTAAATATATTCACTGGTCTAGGTTTTTCATTTTTCATTGGTCATTTTTATTTTTTGATGAAAGCCCATTGGTCATTATTTCTACTTTAGGATTACAAGGAAGTTGTCTATGAGTGGACTAGGAAATGTGGTAGCTGCCAAGGAATGAAATTTGTAAGTTACTACAACAGAAAAGGGAAGGAGACCATCTTCAAATGCATACTTTGTCTTGGAAGGCTTCTTTTCATACAGTAATATGTAGTAAGCTTAATATTCTTATGTAGTACAAATTGTGAAAAGTACCTAAATATTAGTTTCATGTCTATAAAAGTAGTCTGTGTACAATAACAACTGTGTCTCAATTCCTAGCAAGTTGGGGGTGACTATAGTGGGGTAGCCATACTTTTCCTAAAGATTCCTCAAATTTTAAAGATGTCAATAAAAAATATTGATGAATGGGTGAACATATTTCTTAGTCAAACTACACAATATTTAGCTAAACTATAAATAGTGTAATAAACCTACAATTTTATAGCTAAAAAACTAACATTAGAGGTCAAACAAAAAATTCTACAATAGGCATTCAATCAAATTTATCATCACAATTGTATTTGACAAAATTCCATCCTTTTGAGTATATTTATAATTATATACTCATTATAAATTAGGGGTTATTTGGTAGCCCGTATAATAATAATGCTAAATATAGTGTATTAGCAATAGTTACATTTTAGTAATGTTTGTATTAGTTATGCTTGCATTAGCTGTACATGATTTCTTATGCATTGTTTGGTTTGGTGTATTAAAAATAACATATGTTTTACAATGATATTTACATACAAAATATCCTTCACAAAATAATAATTATGGTGAAAAAGATTTAAAAATGATTTTGATGGGTATTTTTTGTCTTTAAAATGCTAATGTGTGCATTAAATCCTTTTTGCATTATTAATACCTAGAAGTCTATGATATTAGTAAAATACTTCCCAATACACAATAGAGTGTACACAAAATGTAAAAAGGTATCAAACAAGGTATTACTCATAAAAAGAGCTAATTCAAGCATTATTTTTGTTAATAAACTCTCCCAAATGACCCCTTAGTGTTCAGGGAAGCGTGAAGTGGAAAATATAACAATGCACTGCTTAACTTGGTTAACGCGTGAAAAATAATTTCTAAATAAAAAAACCAAAATAAACAGAGAAATATATATAAAGATCAAGTTCTTATTAAAAGCAAGAAGATAGATATCAAAATATCCTCCCTAGATCATAGGACAAACAAATCAAATTTAATGATCTTTCCACATCTGTTTCTTATTTTTCTTAACTCTACTCTACTTTTACAAGAGTGGCAAAATGTTATATTTCTCTTTTATCATCATACTAGGTAACTTTGCCGCGCTTCGCGTAGTCATAAATAATGATTCAATTGAACTTGCAAATAAATTTTTACTAATATCCATATATTAAAAATTATAGAAAAATAGGTTCTTAAAAATGAATTAGCAATATTCTGACATGGATTTCGTTATTTTTCAGTATCACATAAGTCAAGAACCTCTAATGAATGAATTATTTATGATATATTAAATCATTTGTTCTTTAATCAACATTGACAGGAAAATAAAGAACAAAATATGAATATATAAATATAAAGGTGTTTTGTAATAAAAAGAAACATTTAAGTTACATAAATTTTATAATTGTGATATATGTCGAAGGAGAAAATTAAATATTTGTTAACGTATTCAAATATGAAATTATGCATGCACATCAAAGAAATTATCACTTTTGAACTTTCGTGATTAATTTCTTCAATTGATAAGTGAGAAATTTCATATTCATGTGAGAAAAGATAATATGTAAGCTTATGTATAGTACTTTAACAATAATTATTTTCTGTACAATAAGGATACGTACTCTATGTGTATATTTTCAGTAAAACCGGGGAAAATAACTTTGCAGAAACATAAAATATAGAGTTATAAACATGTACTCAAAAATAACAATTGATATCATAAATATAAATTAATGAGTGTAATAAATATACTAGGAAATAGAATGAAATATAAAGGAAAAAATTGAGTCCACTGAATACACAATATCTCCTTAAGAAAATGATTCCCCTCCAATACAAAAGGTTTAAACAATTACATCGTCTCATGATCAAAAAATTTTATTCACCAACCTATTGATAAAAAACATTGGTGTTAGTAAGTCAATCAAAAGGATCAGAGTACAAAAATATTTAATTTTGCGGAAGTAGAAGAAGATTAAAAATTTTGTTATTTTTTAATGAGAGGAAATCCTTTTATTTATAGACAACAAAGGGTAATGTGAACAAATGTTTATTGAGCCTTATCATAAATATTACAAAATTTTGGAAAAGGTGCAATCCTTCGGAAAGTTCACAACCTTTCACAAAAGTCACAAACTTTTCATAAATTCGCAACTTTTCATTAAAGTCGCAACTTTTAATAAAAGTCGCAACTCTTCATTAAAGTCACAACTTTTGATAAAAGTCACAATTCTTCATTAAAGTCAAATCTTTTGATAAAAGTCGCAACTCTTTATTAAAGTCACAACTTTTCATAAAAGTCAAATCTTTTCATGAAACATGAAGGGTAGTTTTGGAAATAAATAAATTTAAAAGGAAATTCTTATTGGTGGCGGCGCCACTTAGGCGGGGATAGGGTTCTCTTTTATATAAATATATGATTGTTCATCGTACTTCATCAACAAGACTTGAAGTACCCATCTCTTTCCCTTTCTTATGAAAACTTGAAGTATTTACTCTCAAACCATAAAAGTTCTCCTCCACTCTTGCCTCAACAATAATACCTCGAGTGAAACTAGAGTTTTCCTCAAAATTTACTCTATTTTTACAAGATTGACTACCTATTATATTTCTCTTTTATCATTATATTGTTTATCATACATCATCAATACGACTTTAAATAGCTATCTCATTCCCCTTATTATGCAAAATTGAAGTATTTTCTCTAAAACCACAAAAGTTCTCCTCAACTCTTGCCTAAACAGCAATACCTCGAGTGAACTTAGAATGAGTATGTGAGCGCTTAATTGCTTAAAGCGTGAAGCTAGGCCTTATCAATATTTTTTAAACTTCACGCTTCCCGAAACGTTGTCTTCAAATTTATCAACTCTAATAAGCCATTAATTGACATCATCAGTATTGTCCAAGCTAATTGAACCAATTATCCTTCAAGTTTCATAAACATAGACAAAAGCTTGGTATTTAAGTGGAAAAGTATAAAGGAGTGGGCCAATTATCCGTCAAGTTTCAAACCGTGTGTCAATGACCCTCGGGGATTCTTGATTACAAAAATAAGAAAAAGAAAAAGATCAAAACTTTGTGTAGTATCTTGTGGCTCAAAGTTATTTATAGAGTTGCTGATCATGATTAATTAGTATACAATCTGTTTCAAATTTTATTTACCACTAGATTACTAATAACATTGGAAGAAATGAGTATGCTATTTTTTTTTTATCACAGTGTAATATATTTGTCTACGTAAAGAAGATGTTTACAAGAAGTGTTTCTATAATTGTTACCTGCATTGTCCTATAAAGTCGCTTAATCTAATTGTTAATAGTACGACTTCTCTCTCTTAACCCACTAATACCATCCTTCTAAGTTCATATATACCTAACGGGAGCAAACTTGAACTTTATTATAGAGTATTATCATTGGCTATATATGATTTCTTCAACAAGACTCTTAAGGATAATAAATAATGCTTACATTAGCCTACTCGACATTGACAACTCAAATATACTATCTAGATGCACATGAAAAATCATTAACTTAATTAGAATTTTTTTTTGACTACATAAAATCTTAGGTACATCTTTTAATGCACTTGTTAGTCTAATAACTAAGCTACACTTTATTACTCTCATATAAGGGTCATAATTCCACACTTGTACCACTCACATTTATTGCAAAGTAACACCTTGATTCCTTACCTACTTTAAAGCTTAGGTTTTATTTTTAGAGTTTAACATATACAATTTAGTGTTTTATAGGGTTTAAAACTTAGATTTTTTTTATCTTCACGTGCTTTTGGGTTTTTAAGGATTAGTGTTTCTTAGGTTTTTTAAGGTTTATTTTTTAGGACTAAGGTTTTTTTTTTGTGTTTTTAGGTTTAGAGTTAGAGGATTTTTAAGATTTATAGTTTAGAGGTTTCTGTTATTTAGTTTTTAGGGCTTTATTATATTTAGAACTTAGAGTTTTTTTAAGCAAGAAGACAAGGTATAAAAATATATGACTCCGTTAAATATTAAATTTTCATTAGTATGAGGAGTAAAGCCTAATAATTATATTAATTAAATATGAATTATGAAAAATGAATAATATGAGAACTAAAAGTGGACCAAACCTATAATATAAGGACTTAACAATTATTTAAATATACTCACTTACCATTGTAATTATTATATAATACCCACAAAATGGTTAATTGTGACTCCAATAAATTTAAGCTTCCATATAGAAGATTAGTATTTTGTATCTCCTCTTCTGAAATTTCAGATGGAATAGAAACTCAATGGAAACTGATTATTATGGTATTATAGATGAAGTTCGGGTAGTGCTATTTTATTATGAAACAGAAAATGTTGGTAAAATGGTGGATTTTTTGAAGTCTTATGACTACAATAATGACATCTCTACAAATATATATTCAACTCATAACCCTTAATTTTTTATATATAAATAAATTCGGTTTGGTTACCTATTCAAGAGAGATTTAATTGATATTATACTTGTTGTGATTCTAACCTTGATTCCTTTTTAGATTTTAGTTTTTCTCTAGTAAATCGTGAATTCATCTTTTCTTTATGTTATAAAACCATTTATATTTATGCTCTTTTAATTATTCATCCATGTTTTTATCTGTTAATAGAAGAAGAAAATTAGATTGTTTATTCTTTGTTCTTCTTATAGACATGGTATACACTCGATAGTCTTCCTCCATAAATATGTATATGTTTTTTCAAAGGGGGAAGGGTTAGGGGGGAGTTGATAATCTTATTTTAATATTTATCTAGCTCCTATTTCATCAGATGTTCTAGTAATGCCAAAATTCTTGAAACAATATCTCAGAAATATCGGTTCAACAATTCGAGATCTCCAAAAGAGCGCAAAAGTAGTCCTCATACATCAGGCCAAAAATCTTTAAGTGAATCTCCACAAAAGAGCATCAATAGAAAATATGGGACAATGCTCCATTATAAAAATAATATTCCTAATCAAATCCAAAGAGCACTGGAGTTTCAATTTTGAACTCCCAATACATGCAACCCTTTGGCGAGAGGGGAGAGTTCAATTCAAGGGAATCTTTATCATCCACATTTTCATGTTCAACCCCACTACCCGAACATGGAGAATACATTAAATAGTCCATTTTCCTATGAAAAATAATCTTGGTAATGTTCTTCAACAACATCAGTATAGACCATCACTAAAAATATTTGGTTTGGTGGTGTACTTCAACAACATCAGTATAGACCATTATTGTAAGTGTTTGGTTCACCAAGACTATAACTCCCAATTATAGGATACATTAATCATAGGTTTGACTCAGCATTTAACACTTGGAATCGTTATACTTAATGTGAGTACAACTTGGAGCTCAATTTAGTTCCTAAAACAACACATTCAGATAGCAAATTAATGTTTGATATAAGTATTGGAAATGTGATGATTAATGACTACAATTTGAATGTGAATGAAGGAAATACAAACACATATTTAGGTAGCACAACAATGTCTTATACTAATGCTGAAAATGCAACTAGTGATACACTTGAAACAATAAATGCTAATTTTCAGCAACATATCCTTGAACCAAATATGTCTTATCCGAGCAATATAATCTTGACAAATAAGAGTGATATAGAAGGAAGTGATATAATTGAGAAGGAAGATTGTGATGCATATTCTAATTTCAATCATATGGGTTATTTGTTTCCAAATCATGGACCTTCAGATGCTAACTTACCCAATTCATATGATAGTAAGTTTGATAAAGTTTATTCTAATGATTAGGTTAGTCATTCAATCTAATTTGATATTTTATATATAAATATATATATATATATATATATATATATATATAGAGAGAGAGAGAGAGAGAGATTGTTGGTATTAGCTAAAATTAATATAAATTCACAATAAAACTTGACTACACTAGCTGATGCATATCAATTGGTTTAACACTAACCTATATTTTTGTAAATTTATATTGATTTTAGCTAATAGAAATAATTAAATAAAACATATATATAATATCAAATAAATAGATTGAAACACTTACGTGTTCATCAGAATAAACTTAATCAAACTCATTGTCATATTAATTAGGTAGGTTAGGACCTGAAGGTCCAAGATTTTGGAAGAAATAACCCACATTGTTGAAATTATAATATGCATCAAAATTTTCCTTCTCATTTGAATCTATTTCTTCTATATCACTGATATATGTTGTCACGATATTGCTTGGATAAGACATATTTGGTTCAGCAGTTTGTTGTTGTAAATTAACATTTGTTGTTCCAAGTTCGTTACTAGTAGCATTTTCAGCATTAATATCAGACGGTGTTGTTCTACTTGAATCTGTGTTTGTAGTTCCTGCATTAACATTCAAGTTGTATTCATTTATTGTTGTATTTCAAAAACCTATATCAAATATTATTTTCTACCTGAATATGTTGTTCTATGAGCTACATTGAGGTGAAAGTTGTACTCACTTTGGATATGATTATTCCAAGTGTTAAATGCTTACCCAGACTAATGAGTAATGTTTCCTATAATTTGGTCTTGTCGTCTTTGTTAACCAAACATTTCCAATAATGGTCTATGTTGATGTTGTTAAAGCACACAATCAAAATAAAAAATTGTTGAATTTTTTTTGGCTATTTAATGAATTCTCAATGTTGGGATAGTGGGGTTGAACATGATACTGTGGAGGATAGATTTTATCTTGAATTGAACTCTACCCTCTGGCAAAACTATTGCTAGTGTTGGGAGTTGCAAAAGGAAACTCAGGTCTCCTTTAAATTTGGTTAGGAATATTATTTTGAAGACAATGTTGGGTATGTAGCAAGAATTGATGGGAAATAGAACGAAGGAGAGGAATTTGAAAAGTTTAGAACTTCAAAGGTTGGGAACTTGAAAAGTCCTCTAATGCTATAATGAAAAAATAGCAATTGTTCCTCATCTGTAATGGAACTAAAAATAGCAGAGTTTAAATAAATAAACACTCCTAATAATTGTTAAAAGGGTTGGAAAGATTGACCCCCCTCGCGTCGTCGTCGTCGTCGCTCGCTCGCTTCGGCTACGGCTTCAACAAATTATCGACCGAGAGATAATGTTTTGGACAAATTTTTTTTAATTAATTAATTAAATGGCCAAAAATTATTTTCAATTAATTAGTTGATAACACAAGTTAACCGAAATATTTTTAAATTTTTAGTTAACCCAACCCTACTCAGATCCGCGCGCGTGACCCGCTTTGATTTCCGTTATATTTAAAATTACCGCCATGACAGTTCTGAAAGGTTGCAACTTTCAGGAACATTCAATACCATTTGAAAGTTTGCAACCTTTCATTAATGGTTGTGTCAATTCTGAAAGGGTTGCAACCTTTTGAGAATATATTATTCTTGCCTATAAATACCATTCAGTCTTCAGAATATTTACATACGAATTTTCTTATCTTCCTTCTTCTTAAAAAAAAACACAATATTTCTTCGTGTACTTTCATGCAGTGGATTGATTCGCTGAAAGTAGAGTTTTTGGTATGTATACTCTATTGATTAAGATCATTTTAACCTGGGAGGTTATATTCCAAATCAAACCTCGGATACTAGAAGGGAATAATTTCCTTAAGGGGAAACTGTGAATTCAGTGGACTTGATTTTCTTCCAAATTTATAAAAAAAAGTATTACAGATTCTGGTAAGTTTTTACAGATTCAATTAATTTTTACAAATAAATTTTTGTTCATATTACTTACTGGTTCTAAAAGTCTCAGTTACTTCGTGTTTTTGAATGCTTTATTACAACCAGTAATTTCTGATTTTCATAACACAGATTGGCAAACAATCTTAAGGAAATTATTAAATCTGTGTTTCTGGTGGAGACAAAAATCATTGTGATTTTATACTCCTTTATGTCTGCAATTATAGTGTATTGCTTACTTATATTGTATCAATTTTGTTTATCAGAAATGGCAAACAGTGGTGTTACAGTGACTGTTGTTTCACCAACCCAAACTCTTGTACCATAAGCAGAGAAACCGGGTAAATTCACAGGTGTTAATTTCAAAGGATGGCAGCACCGAGTATTTTTCTGGCGTACCACTCTTGGTCTGCGGAATTTTACAAGTGAAGATACTCCAGTTCCTGCTGATGATATGCTAGACAGGGAAAAATTCATGATTGTTGAAGCATGGAAACAGTCAGACTTCCTATGTAAAGGTTACATTTTGAGTGGTTTAGAGGATGACTTATATAATTTCTATAGTGCAATAACAACTTCAAAAGAGTTGTGGAATGCACTTGAGAAGAAATATAAGACAGAAGATGCATGCTTGAAAAAGTTTGTGGTCGCAAAGTTTTTAGACTATAAAATGGTAGATAGTAAAACTGTTGGATCACAAGTGCAGGAACTTCAACTTATTCTCCATGATCTGATTGCTGAAGATATAGTAGTAAATGAAGCTTTTCAAGTGGCTGCAATGATCGAGAAGTTACCTCCTTCGTGGAACGATTTCAAGAATTATCTAAAGCACAAGCGTAAAGAAATGAAGCTTGAAGATCTTGTGATTCAACTCAAAATTGAGGAAGATAACAGAAATGCCGAAAAGAAGTCGTATAAGAGTTCAACAATCATTGGAGTTAATATTGTAGAAGAAGCTCCTACCAAAGACAAAAAGAGAAAGAAGTCCAACGGGCAGAACTCAGAACAAGCCAAGAAGAAATTCAAAGGCAACTATTATAATTGTGGCAAGGCTGGTCATAGATATTATGATTGTCATGCTCCAAGAAAGGACAAAAACAAAGGCAAAGGCAAAAGTCAAGCAAACATCGTGGAACAGATGGAAGATGCAGATGACTTGTGTGCAATGATATCGGAGTGTAACTTAGTTGTAAATACAAAGGAGTGGTTTCTCGACTCTGGTGCCACTAGAAATATTTGCTCTGCGAAAGAAGCCTTTGCAACGTACACTCCTGCTGAGTACAATGAAGATTTATTCATGGGAAACACAGCAACAACAAGGATTGCAGGAACTGGGAAAGTAATGTTGAAAATGACATCCGGCAAGGTGTTGACTTTGAACATTGTTCTGCATGTACCTACTATTAGGAAGAATCTAGTTAGTGATAAAGCTACAATAAGTAAGAATGAAATGTTCATAGGAAAGGTCTACCTGAATGAGGGTCTTTTCAAACTAAATGTAATGGTTATTGGCAATATTAATAAAAATTCTTCTTGGTTTTACTCATTGGAGTTAAGTGGTTTATGGCATGTCCGTTTGGGACGTGTAAATTACAAAGCCTTGTGAATATTTGTTAATCTAGAAGTATTGCCTGATTTTAAATGTGATAAGTCAAAATGCGAAATTTTTGTGGAAAGTAAGTTTGTTAAACATCCTTACAAGTCTGTTGAAAGAAATTCTAAAACTTTAGACTTAATTCACAGAGAAATATGCGATATGAAGTCAACACCATCTCCTGGTGGAAAAAAGTATTTGATAACTTTTATTGATGTCTGAACTCGATTTTGTTATGTATATTGGCTTAATAGTAAGGAGAAGCAATAGATGCCTTTAAGCGATACAAAAATAAAGTGGAAAACCAATTGAATCTAAAGATAAAAATGATTCGGAGTGATAGGGGTGGAGAATATGAATCTCCTTTTGCAGAGATATGTTTTGAATATGGTATTATTCATCAAACTACTGCACCTTATACACCACAGTCAAATGGTTTGGCAGAACAAAAGAACAGAACAGTAAAGGAAATGATGAATTCCTTAATGAACAATTTTGGTTCGCCGCGAAATCTTTGGGGGGAAGCCATCCTCAAAGCTAATAAAATACTCAATAGAGTACCCCATCGAAAAACAGAAACAATTCCATATGAGTTGTGGAAAGTAAAAAAAACCCAGCTTGAAATATTTCAAAGTGTGGGGGTGTTTAGCCAAGGTAGAGGTTCCTTTACCGAAGAGGGTTAAAATTGGACCCAAACCAATATATTGTGTCTTTATTGGGTATGCTGTGAATAGTAAAGCTTGTCGATTTTTGGTTCACAAATCTTATAATCCTGAGATTCATATTAATACGATAACTGAATTATACAATGCACAGTTTTTTGAAAACATTTATCCGTATAAAACTGAAAGTGAGTCAACAAGTGAAAGACCTAAATGACCACGAGAAGAATCAATGGAAAATATTCTCGCTAGTGAGGAACCTAGGAGGAGTACTCGACAACGAAAATCTGTTTATTTCTGACCAGATTTTGTAGCACTATTGCTTAAAAATGAGCCTCAAACATTTAAAGCAGCTATGTCTTCGTCAGAGTCAACTTATTGGAAAGAAGCAGTCAACAGTCAGATTGAATCAATTTTAAGCAATCACAATTGGGAATTGACTGATCTTCCTTAAGGAAATAAACCTTTAGGATCAAAGTGGATCTTTAAAAGGAAAATGAAACCTGATGGGACTATTGACAAATATAAGGCTAGACTGGTAGTCAAACGGTACAGACAAAAAGAAGGTCTGGACTACTTTGACACATACTCTCCAGTAACAAGGATAACATCAATTAGGATGTTAATAGCACTAGCAGCAGTGCATGATCTTAAAATCCACCAAATGAATGTAAAGACAGCCTTCTTAAATGGAGAGTTAGAGGAAGAAATTTACATGGAACAACCTGAAGGGTTTATAGTTCCTGGTAAAGAAAAGAAATTTTGCAGACTTGTGAAGTCACTTTATGGATTTAACCAAGCACCCAAACAATGGTATGCTAAATTTGATCAACTAATGTTGGCAAATAAATTCAAGATTAACAAATGTGATAAATGTGTTTACATTAAAAACGTTTTGAATCATGAAGTTATGTTGATGACATGTTAATAATGAGTAATGTAATTGACGATATAAATGCTACTAAACGCATGTTGTCCAACAAGTTCGATATGAAAGACTTAGGAGTCGCTGATTTGATCTTAGGGGTAAGGATTATCAAAACTCCCCAGGGACTAGAATTTTCTCAATCTCATTATATTGAAAAAGTATTGGATAATTTCAATTACTTGAATTTCAATGTTGTCAAAACTCCAATTGATTTAAGTTGTACATTTAAAAAGAATGAAGGTCAAAGTGAGTCTCAATTGGAATATGCCAGAGTGTTGGGAAGTTTGATGTATATTATGAATTGCACGCGACAAGATATAGCATGTGCTATTAGTAAACTGAGTCAGTACATTAGTAATCCGAATCAAACTCACTGGATAGCTACGAAACGTGTGTTGGGTTATCTAAAATGGACACAACATTATGCTTTGCATTATTATAAATATCTTTCTTTAATTGAACGATATAGTGATGCAAATTGGATCACCGGGTCAAATGATGTAAAATCCACGAGTGGTTATGTATTCATACTTGGTGGAGGAGCTGTCTATTGGAAATCTTCCAACAGACATGTATTGCATGCTCCACAATTGAATCTGAATTCATTGCTTTGGATAAGGATGGTGAAGAAGCGGAATGGCTTTGGAATTTCCTAGAGGATATTCAATTTTGGCCCAAACCTGTTGGACCAATTTGTATACATTGCGATAGTCAAGCAGCAATAGGTAGGGCAGGGAGTGTTATGTACAACGGGAAGTCTCGTCATATACGACGTAGGCATAACACCACAAGACAACTGCTCTCTAGTGAAATTATCACAATTGACTGTGTAAAGTCAAGAGATAATGTGTCAGATCCACTAACGAAAAGCCTAGTGAGACAGGCAGTGAAAGATCATCTAAGGGAATGGGTTTATGGCTTAGGACAAGTCAGCATGACGGTAACTCTATCTAGAAGACTGGAGATACCAAGAGCTAGATTCAAGGAGAAAAACAAAGGTGTGGCTGACGGTTCGACATTGTCAATTAACTCAATCCATTCTCATGATGAAGACAATGTTCAGGAAAAGGTTAAGACTTTAAGACTTGTTAATGAGGTAATAAAGCTTAATGTTTTTTAATGATTTGCTATGTTTGGTAAATTTGACCAAATAGTGTATCTACGAGATGACACGGTTAGAAATCACCTATTTGAGTGTCAAATAGTGTATGTTCAAAGAGAGTTCTATGTGAAAAGCCTATTCTCTATACACTCATGAAATCGGGAGGTGTTCATGACTGAAACTAACACAACCGTAAGAATCATAGACAGTAAAGGGTTAATTGTGTGACATATGGTTGTCTAGGTATACACAAAATGTCAACTGTTCAAAGATATCACATCTACCGATTGACCAAGTATATCAGACATATGTTCAATACGGAAAGTCCAAGGGGTAACCTACTAATCCAGATGGAATTAATCCTTGCTTGTAAAGTACACAATTGTTCGTGTATTCCTATTTTATAACTATTCCCCATCAATGTGGGGGATTGTTGGGTATGGAGCAAGAATTGATGGGAAATAGAGGGAAGGAGAGGAATTTGAAAAAGTTTAGAACTTGAAAGGTTGGGAACTTTAAAAGTCCTCTAATGCTTTAATAAAAAAGGCTATTGTCCCTCATCGGTAATGAAAATGAAAATAGGAGAGTTTAAATAAATAAATACTCCTATTAATTGTTAAAAGGGTTGGAAAGAGGGACCCCCCTCGCACCGTCGTCTTCGTCGTTCGCTCGCTTCGGCTTCGGCTTCGGCTTTGGCTTTGGCTTTGGCAAATGATCGATCGAGATATAATTTATTGGAAAAATTTATTTTAATTAATTATTTATTTAATTGATTAAATGGCCAAAAATTATTTTTAATTAATTAGTTGATAACAGAAGCTAGCCGAAATGTTTTCAACTTTTTAGTTAACCCGACCCGACTCGGATCTGCGCGCGTGACCGGTTTTGATTTCTGTTATATTTAAAATTCCTGCCATGACAGTTCTGAAAGGTTGCAACTTTCAGGAACAGTCAATACCATTTGAAAGTTTGCAACCTTTCATTGATGGTCGTGTCAATTCTGAAAGGGTTGCAACCTTTAAGAATATATTCTTCTTGCCTATAAATACCATTCAGTCTTCAGAATATTTCCCTATGAATTTTCTAATCTTCCTTCTTCTTAATAAAACACATGTTTCTTCCTGTACTCCTACTGTGGATTGATTCGCTTACAGTAGAGTTTTTTGTATCTATACTCTACTAATTAAGATCATTTTACCCTGTGAGGTTATATTCCAAATCAAACCTCGGATACTAGAGGGGAATAATTTCCTTAAGGGGACACTGTGAACTCAGTGGACTTGATTTTCTTTCAAAATTATTAAAAAGAGTATTCCAGATTCTAGTAAGTTTTTACAGATTCAATTATTTTTTACAAATAAATTTTTGTTCATCTTACTTGCTGGTTCTAAAAATCTCTGTTACTTCGTGTTTCTGAATGATTTATTACGACCAGTAATTTCTGATTTTTATAACACAGATTGGAAAACAGACAGGGAATTAATGCTTGTGAAGGAACTTATTGGAAGATCTTGTGTGATTGCGATCTTATGTGATTGTGCAATCAGAGGATTTGTTTCTTTAGATAACTAAATCAGAATATATATTTGTTATCATATGTAAATATTTGTTTCCTTAGTTTTAGAGCTGGTACAACATGTATATAATATTGAGATGTATTATGAATAAAGCAATTTTTACTGAGGTTACCTTATTTTACATGGTATCAGAAGCATATTAAAAGATTCTGAGATTATTTTTTCAGCCATGGGAACTGAAGGACGCATTGATGAATTAGCGAGTCTGCATCAACAAAATGTCATAGAAACTTCTCCATTTTTTTTGCATCCACCAGACCACCCAGGTTTGATTTTTGTTACCAATCCTCTTAGTGAAAATGGAGAAAACTATTTCACTTGGAGACGTAATCTTTTTAACTTACTTCACTATAAAAACAAGGCTGGATTTGTTAATGGAACCATTGGGAGACCAAATGAAAACTCTCAGGATTTACAGTCATGGATACAATACAATGTCATTGTTTTTTCATGGCTTAAAAACGCAACTGCCAACAAATTTTAGGGTAGCACCTCACACGTTGAAATTGCTAGAGAAATTTGGTTAGATCTGGAAGAACGGTTTACCCAAGGAATTGCAGCAAGAGTTTATGAATTGATGTGTGCCATTACTCTCTTGAAACAAGAGAGAGCTTCTATTTCATCTTATTAAGGTAAACTTAAGTCTGTTTGGGGCGAGTAGCAAGGTCTCGTGCCAACTCCGTCATGCACATGTGGATATATTTGGGGTGTAGTAAAGAAGATGCATTCCACGAGGTAGGAGGAAAAGGTTTTTGATTTTCTAATAGGACTTGATGACACATATTCAACCATACATTCTCAAATACTAAGTGTTGACCCATTGCCAAACTTAGGAAGATCCTATGTTATCATGGCACAAGAAGAAAAACAAAGATCTGTTGCTACAAATCGCATATCCACAATTGAAGCAACTTCCTTGCTGACAAAAGGGAATGAATCACGACAAAGAAAAGTTGATGATGGGGTTCGACAACAATTTCCACCTTGCATACAATGTGGGAGAACTAATAACACCAAATATTATTGCTATAGAGTGATTTGGTATCCACCAGATTGGCGAAAACCTGGCAAGAAAAATAACAAACCAATAATGACCAAATGCAGTTTCGTCATCAAATCAGTTTCGTCGGCATCAGAAAAAATTAAAAGGAACCAAACGCACTCACAGGTATGTCTTTTGCTGAAACTATTGAAGAGGTTATATCACCATTTCCAGGTTTTACACATGCTCAACATCAACGACTATTGTTATTACTGTGTTATAATGGAGAATCTACAAGTATCTCGTCTGCGAGTATGATAACCTCTAATTTTTCAGGTAAGACAAAAGAGGATTGGAAAGTTGATACAGATGCTACGAACCATATAGCTCATGATATAAGTTCTCTATCAAATAAGATAGTTCGCACAACTTTACCACAAGTGCATGTCCCTAATGGTGATATGGTAAAAGTTCATTCCTTGGGCCAAGTGTCCATTGGGAAAAGATTAATTCTTGAAAATGTTCTTGGAGTTCCTAATTTTTGCTTGAATTTATTTTCAGTTCGCAAATTGACAAATGACTTACAATGTGCAGTAACTTTAAAATCAGACTCTTTTGTGATTAAGGATTTACCTTCGAGGATGCTAATTGGAGTGGGTACAGAGAGAAATGGTCTTTATTACTTGGAGCCGATGAAAGGGCAGCAAGCATTGATGTTGAAGAAGTCTGTTAGTGCAAGTTTATGGCATGAATGATTGGGGCATTTACCAATGAATCGTATTTCTGTAGTTCCTAGTTTATCAATCAGTTTTGATGAAAAGAAGACTATGTTTTCTGATGTTGTTGTAAGGCAAAACAAACACGATTATCTTTCCTACTAGTATGAATAAGACGGAACATGTTTTTTGTTTAAAAAATTGTGACATTTGGGAACTATACAACACAGAATCTCTTTCTGGGTCTCATTATTTCCTTAACATAGTTGATGATTTTAGTCGAGCTACGTGGATTTTTCTCATGAAGAATAAATCAGAAACTAAAGATTGGTTGTTGCGATTTTTTAATAATGGGCTAGAGTTTAAGTATGAGGATTTAGTGTCACATTAATTTGATTATGGCATGGAGAGTAAAAGTAGTTTTACTGATACTCCAACAAAATGGAGTAGTTGAGAGAAAACACAGACAGCTACTTGAAGTGGCTCGTGCATTGCAATTTCAAGTGCACATGCCTGTCAAGTTTTGGGGAGAATGTGTCCTTACTGTGGCATATTTCATTAACTGAATGCCTCTTTCTAGTATTCAAAATACAACCCCATATGAGAGACGACATGGTAAAGTTCCCACATATGAGCATTTGAGATATTTTGGATTTTTCTATGGATATTTGAACACAAAGCCTCGAGATAAATTTTCTCCATGAGAAAAACGTGGCATTTTTGTTGGATATCCCATTGGTCAAAAGGGATATAGAATTTATGATCTCGAAGATAAAAGGATTTATGTCTCACGTGATCTACAATTTTTTGAAGAAATTTATCCTTTTGAATACTCTCAAGAAGAAAAGGGGATTCCGCATACCGATTATATTTGATGGGCTATTTGCACAAGAAACAAATTGCATAAGATATTGTCACACAAGTGAGAATTGTACTATAATTGAGAATTCAGAAGTTCTAACCAGAAGCACGTCTTCCCTACCAGTAACTTCACCAAAACCTTATGTCTCTTCTTCTCATGATTCTTCTGATACCAATCAGTCTACTGCATCTAGTAGCATTGATTCTACTTTACCTACACTTGGTAAACGCTCGCGACAAGTCTCGCGTAAATTTTCAGGGTATGATTATGTTTTTTCCCTCTTCTCTTGCTTAGTTAAATGATCAGCCGCTTTCTCCCACTCCATCAGCCGACTCAATAGTACATCCTCTATCTCACTCTATTTCATATTATAAACTATCATAGAGTCACAATGCTATTTTGGTGGCCATATCATTTGTTGATGAGCCAAAATCCTTTACCTAAGCAGTTAAGCACGCACATTGGAATGAAGCTATGGAAGAGGAAATTTCAGCTTAGGAATCAAACCATACTTAGACTTAACAAATTTTACCTCCAGGTAAATGGGCCATAGATTCCAAATGGGTCTATATAGTCAAGTACAAACCTGATGGAAGTATTGAACGCTACAAAGCTTGCTCGGTAGCGAAAGGATACACTCAGATTAAAGTGGTTGATTTTCATGAAACATTTGCACCTGTTGCAAAACTTATAACTGTTTGTAGTCTGTTAGCGGTTGCTGTGGTTAGAAATTGGGAACTTCATCAATTAGACGTAAACAATGCTTTGCTACATGGAGACCTGCATGAAGATTCAACAAGGTTATGCCAAACAGGGGACAAAATAGTGTGTCGATTACCAAAATCATTGTATGGTCTTCGTCAAGCATCTCAGAATTGGTAAATAAATTCACTACTGTTTTACTTTCTCTTGGTTACCGTTAATCAAATGCACATTATTCCTTGTTTACATTGTCCCACCCCGGAGGTTCCTATGTAGCCGTTCTTATATATGTAGATAATCTCATCATCACGGGAAATGATTCTGATTGCATATCCAAGCTGAAAGAGCATTTAAATTCAAAATTTCATATCAGGAATCTTCGAGAACTCAAATATTTTCTTGGTATTGAAGTGCCAAGGTTATCAGCAGGCACTGTACTAAGTCAACGTAAGTATGTACTTGATATTTGGGCAGAATGTAAACTTACAGGTTGCAAGCCAGCTAGTTTCCCCATGGAACAACATAAGTTTTCTCTTGATCCTGGAGAAATTTGTCATGATTCAGGGAAATATTAGATCACCATCACTCGTCCAGATATTAGCTATGTTGTTCATGTACTTAGTCAATTTTTGCATGCGCCAAGGCAACCTCATCTGGAAGCTACTTATAGAGTCTTACACTATCTTAAATGAAATCCAGGTCAATTGATTTTATTTCCTTCGGATAATTCCTTAACTATAAAAATTTGTTGTGATGCGGATTGAAAGGGGTGTATGATGACACGTTGTTCAACTACACGATACATTGCGTTTCTCGATAAATCAACCATTTCTTGGAGATCTAAGAAACAAACGGTGGTGTCTCATTCCTCTGTTGAAGCTGAATATAGATCTATGAGAACTACTACTAGTGAGATTGTTTGGTTGCTTTGGCTTCTACAAGATCTTCAAGTAAAACAATCAACACCTATTTCTCTTTTTTGTAATAACCAATCTGCCATGCATATCGTCGCCAATCTTGTTTTTCATGAACGTATGAAACACATAGAGAGAGATTGTCACCTCATTCAATAATATGTACAATAAAAGATAATTAAGACTAATTATATCTCTTCACATAACCAATTAGTTTATATACTTGAAAAGGCTCTAGGTCATGAACAGTTTCATAAGTTTTTTGGCAAGTTAGAAATTTCCACAATTCATGAACCAACTTGAGGGGGAGTATTGGAAAATTTTATCTGATTGCGATCGTTTCCGTAGATAGCTAAATAAGAATACATATTTGTAATTATATGTAATGATTTTTTTCCTTAGTTATTGAGCTGGTACAACTTGTATATAATATTGAGATGTATTATCAATAAAGCAATTTTTATTAAGGTTATCTAATTTATAGGACTAAAAGAAAACTTCTTCTATTGAACAAAAGAACTATCTTTTGAGGCTTAGGCTTTTGGTCCAGGGGTAAGAGCGTAAAATGTGATATCTGGGTTAGGCATACTTCATAAACATACACAAAAGCTTGGTATTTAAGTGGAAAATAATAAAGGGGTGGGCCAATTATCCGTCAAGTTTCAAACTATGTGCCAATGACCCTCGGGGATTTCTTTGTTACCTAAATAAGAAAAAGAAAAAGATCATCACTTGTTGTGATATCTTGTGGTACAAAGTTATTTATAAAGTTATTAATCATGATTGGTTAATATACAGTCTAATTTTTTTCAAATCTTATCCACCACTAGACTACTTAAAAAATTGGCAGGAATGAGTATTCTATTTGTTATCACACTGTAAAATCTTTGTCTATGGAAAGAAGATGTGAACAAGAGAACGCTAAACATATTCATTGGTCAAGCGTTGTCATTTTTCTTTGGTCATTCTTTATTTTTATGAAATCCATTTGGTCGTTAGTGCTAAGTTAGGATTTCAAGAAATTTGTCTATGAGTGGACTAGGAAATGTCGGAGTTGCCAAGGAACGGGATCTGTAAGCTACTACAGCAAAATGCATACCTAGTCTTGGAATCGGTATAATCATCTGATTCCTATTTCCAGTGTGCATTATATTTTCATGATCATTATTTTCCTTCTCTGTTCTCCTTTACTTTCAAAAGCATAGAATGCATACTCATTCATTCAAGGCTTCTTTGTATACAGTATTATGCAGTAAGCTTTATATTCTTATATAGTATAAATTGTGAGAACTACCTACATATTTATTTCAGGTCCATAAAAGCTGATGCATTATAATGATGTTACCTTACCGTGTCTTAATACAATAATAATCACGTCGCAATTCCATGCATGTTGGGCGTGACTACAGTTGCTTATCAAGAAATTTCTTCAAGAGTCTTCAAACTTTAAATAAGTAAATAAAAAATATTAACGAAGAGTGTCGTTGTCCGGAATGAGTATGTTATTTGTTATGACATTGTTTTAACATTGTCAACGTAAAGAACATGTTTATAAGAGAACAATGACGATATTCACTGGTCAAGGTTTGTCATTTTTCTTTTGTCAATCTTATTCGAAAGTCCTTTGGTCATTATTGCTACTTTAGGATTTCAAGAAAGTCGTCCATGGGTGGACTGGAAAATGTCTAATCCCCAGGCTACTGAACTCTCCTTGTATAGTAACTAATACTCCTTCTTAGTTTTCCTTGTAAGATGCTTATCTTAACCTCTACTTGCTTCTAAACAAGTCTTTCTATAATTTTTGCCCGCATTGACCTATAAAGTCTCTTAATATAATTGTTAATAGTCTGGCTTCTCTTTCTTAGCCTACTATACCATCCTTCTAAGTTCATATCTACCTAACTGTGGAAAGTTGAAGCTTATTTAAGAGTCTTATCATTGGCTATATATGATCCCTTCGACCGACTCATAAGGGAAATAAATAATGCTTACATTAGTCTACTCCACATTGACAACTCAAATATACCATCGAGATCTACACGAAAAATCATTAACTTAATTAGAATTTTGTTTGACCACATAAAATCTCAGGTACATCTTTTAATGCACTTGTTATTCTAGTAACTACGCTAAACTTCATTACTGTAACATCTCGTATTCTCGATTAACTCAGGTTAAGCTAAGAAATCAGGAAGAAACAAATTTGGAAATAACTAAGTGAGTTTTGGTCATTTTCAAATTTACATAATTCGCATATCAGGAAGAGTTTTGGTGAGATTTTTATATGAATGAAAATATCGTCAGAAGAGATTTCCAACAATGCCAAGTTTACAAATTTTTTAGGTTGTATGAGGAAGATATGACTTTAAGAAGTTCGACTGTTGAGCATGGAAAGTTCCAAATTTGGATTTGTCAAGGGTGTTTTTGTCTTTTCCTAAGTTGATATTAAAATCGTTTTGGGGGTAACATGTTGGGGTGTAAACTGATCACATTCAGTTTACACACTAAGAAAATAAATTAGGGCTTTGAGAGAGAGAACAAAAGAGGAGAAAGGAATAGAAAATGTAAGAACGCCAAGAATTCTTTCATGGACTTCGTCGGGGGTAACACCTAACAAGATATGTGAGATCATTCGGTATTGGGTTCTCTCACCCACCCTCCAATTTGATTCATTACTAAAATTTATAGTTAATTGAAAGGAAATCTTGATGTTCTTGATGAAACGTTTAATGTTCTTGTTGGTTGAATTGTTGTTGATATATGTTAGTTTTAATCAATGTTTCCAGACTGTTTTTGGGTCTAAACTCTTAGTTAATAAGTTATTTTGTGATCCTAAGTGTTTACGGTGGGATCCATGGGAGTCTTGGAAGGTTTAGAGGTGAAAAATGAAGAAGAAAGTTAGAAAACCCGTTGGATAGATGTTTGTGCGCCGCACCTCCAAAGCTCCTCAGGATAGAGTCTTTCTCCTTGTTTCTGGCGCGCCTCGCCTGAGGACGACCCCTATCCATCAGGCTATGGCGCTCCACGCTTCTCAGAGCACCAGAACCCCCTAGAGTTTCTGTTCTTTCCCTATCTTTTCATACTAGTTCCTAAGTGATTTTACCTTCATTTCTAGTTGATTCCAACACTCTAGAGTACATATAAACATCATGGAATCATCCATAAATAGGAGATCATGATTCTTGAATACATAATTCAATTCAAGGAAAGTTAAGATCAAAGTCAAGGAAGTTAAGAGCCAACTCTAGGTGTTCAGAAGCAAGTCAAAGTAAAGTTATCAAGTTTTCTAAAGTCTTTCACAAACATTTTAACTTTGTTTTAAAGGCTTAAAGTTCAAGTTAAGAAAGAGTAAGAGCCACTATATTTATTGGAGTAGTATTGAGCACCGATATCGCGTAGAGTTCAAATAATTCACATCCCCCATAAACCATGTTAGCCACCATATGTAGAAAAAAGTTTTAGATGATTTCTTTTCAAAGTTTACTAGTGGATCCATTAGGCAGTTAAGGTCTTATATCTTTTGCCAGGTATAGGATGCGCTAGCAGCGTGCGGTAGACCGTTGTATCATCATTATAGCTCTTAAGTGATAGTTGTCTGTTAGAGAATCTCTCTCGGGTAAATTGTATTTTTATACACATCAGTATTGTAGTTTATATACATCTCAGAAATTACTGTGTACTTGTATATGTATACTCAGAGGTTTAAGCATGTTTTTAGTCAATATTTCATCATATTGCATTTATTTTAAATTTTTATATTAAATAATAGTTAGTAGATCATGAGTTGAACAGTTTCAAGGTAAGTATTCATTCTTATTCCCTTTCAAGCCTAAGTTTTGTTTAGCTTTAAAACACGCATAGTCGTAAATTCAATGTACTGATGCCAGTTGGCCTGCATCATTTTATGATACAAACGGAGGTAATCAAGATCATCATGTGGCATTTCGTTCATCCAAATTGAGCTTTAGAGTCAGTGGTGAGCCTCATCGCATTCCGGAGGACACTTATTTCGTTTGTGTTTAGTAGTTTATTTTAAGATTTTGTGGGGTTGTCCCAACATCCCTCTTCAGTATATTTACACTCTTTGTAGACACTAGTATTTTCATTGACAGTTTATTATTTCATATTGAGACTTGAGTGTCGTCATTGCCAGATATCATAAGAAGTAGTTTCCTTTAAACATGTCTTATTTATTGTATAAGTTGAGTTTAGTCTATCGCTGAGTTAAGTAAGCCAGACTAAGCGTTAGCATGAGGGCCAACAATGATCTTCGAGTGCCGATCACGTCTAGGGTGAAGGCTCGAGGCGTGCCAATTACTCTCATATAAAGGTCGCAATACCACACTCTTACGACTCACGTTTATTGCAAAGTAACACCTTTATTCCTTACCTAATTTAAGGCTTAGTGTAATGACCCGAAAGGTCATTTTTGGGTGTTTTCTTGAAATTAATACTTCACCCCCTTACCCGAGTAATTTTTTTGATTAGCCGGTATAATTGATTTGAAAATTTTGAATTACTTGATAACTACAATTATTTAATTAGTTGTAAGTCATAAATAATTAACCTCTTAAGTTGTTAATGAATCAAGTTTATAATTTGATACCCTACACAACTTGGCCCATATATTAAGGGTTATCATGTTTAAGAGAATATATCATCAATTACTACTAATTCGAAACAGTTAGAACATGAAAGTTACAGAGTATTTTTCATGCCTAATCCGCTGAAACAAAATTCTCAATATAGTCCAGGTAAGATACTCCCATTAAATTTATTCCTAAGGTTATAAAAATATCAATTGCAGGACGAGTAGAAATCATGTGGGGGTATAAGTATTGCTTCTGGTGTTTTCTTGATTTGGCCGTATGAATTTGTAAAACAATTTGGTCATGTATAATGACTACAATTATAATTAATAATTGGCCAATAATGATACTGGGTGGTTTCAGGATGATTAACCATGGGAGAAATATTATTTCCATAACTAATAACTAAAACATTAATATCCTATAACTAGGTATGTAAATATTATTTTGTAATTTGTTAATTGGGTAGAAACCAAAGATGGGAAGATGATAATGATATACTTGATTGAAGAAGGTTTTAAACTTTGAAACAAAAGGAAAATATATTATTATTATAAGAAGTTAATGTTCTCTTTATTCTTTTTCTTTTCAAATGAGTTTGATAATCCTATTCTTATATAATTAGCATAGCTTTGATACAATAAGGTTTTTAACTTTGAAACAAAAGGAAAATATATTATTATTATAAGAAGTTAATGTTCTGTTTATTCTTTTTCTTTTCAAACGAATTTGATAATCCTATTCTTATATAATTAGCATAACTATGATACAATATTATATGTAATTAAATTAAGTGTATTATATTATAAGAAAACTATTAAGATGGTAGTTTTTGGAGAAATTATGAACTAACTCTATATATAGAAATTAGGAAATATGAGATTTTGACCTATTGAATTGGAATCAAGATTTAGGAAATGTATTATACCTTTTAGTGAGTTTTGGGTCTATGTTTGACGTATGAGTGTTGTTAGTGTCGAAATATTATTATGATTATCTATTTAAATAGATTGCCTTGAGTTGGAGGTTCAATGAAAGGGGAAGGCTAAAGTGCCGATGTGATTTTTTGATAAATTGAGGCAAGTGGATTTCTAAACCGTTGCTAAGTGTATGAAATGTGTGTATTTACTTGTGGTATAAGTTTCAAAGTAATGGGACTTGGTGTGGGTTGACTTGTCCACATTGTTTAATTCTAATAATCAAAACAAAGGGTAATAAAAGATAATGTAAATAATTGCCTGTGTGTGATGTGTTGATAATAAAGAATGGTTTGAAAGGCTTGCTAAATTATTGTTGATGTTGTTGTGAATGGTGTAATATTGTGAAAATGGTCATATCCTCTTTATATGTGTGGACATGTCATTTGCATTATTTTGAGACATGGTTGTGAAAAGTATTATATGCATTGAGAAAGAATGAGAACTTCAAGAGGATGTACCATTTCGAGGGACGTATCGCGCACTGCAATGAATATTATATTTCGAGGGACGCATCGGGTGCCGCGATGGTTACTAATATCGAGGGTCGTGTCATGCGCCTCGATAGATGCATGGAAAAATATGTCCCCCATGGGTCCTGGACTGAGAGACAATGGGTGTGTATCACTAGGTCATACATGCATCATTATACTTGACATTGCATTCCATTGCATTGCACATACTTATCATTAGTGAACTTGATATCGTGTTTTTTTGATCTTGTGATTACCTTTCTAAGGAATTTTTGATTTATCAATATTGATCTTGTTATTGAAGATATGTAATTTGTTGAAGTATTGTTGTTGAGGATGTGTAATTTGTTGAAGTGTTGTTGTTGAGGATATGTAATTTGTCAAAGTGTTGTTGTTAAGCTACGTGTTATGTAAACTGTGAGTTGTTATGTTAGATTGATTTTTATGCAGGTTGTAGTTGTGGTGGTTCGTTCGGGGTGGTAGGAGTACACGTATTTCATCCCCTTAGCTTGTGTTTAGAGGTTTACTTGCTGAGTACTGTGTGGTTTGGTACTCACCCCTTGCTTCTACAATTTTTTGTAGGTTATGAGCCTTAATTTTTATGGTACTTGTCATTCTCTTCTTTTCCGAGGCTTCTTGGAGATTTATGAGGTATTTGTTTTTCATCTCAGCAGACTTTCTTTCTACTTAATTATGATCTTGTTCTTTTCTAGAAACAAGTTCATTTGAGACTTGTGTTTTTCTTTTGAATCAATTGTAATACATTAGAGGCTTGTACACGTAACAACCAGGTTTTGGGGATATTTTTAATTTGATTGTAAATTTTTCCGCTTATTATTTTAATTGTTGAGTTTTATGATAACTTGTCTTGGTGGGATAAGACGAGTGTCATCAAGTCCAATTTTGGGTTGTGACAGCAGATCCTCAAGTTCATAGGTATCACCGGTGTACAACTCGAGTGTAAATAGTCTCGAGGAACGATATGGAGACGTTTGTACTTATCTTCGAGAAGGTATAGTGACTTTTAGAAAAAAAATCTGCAATAGTTGGATCTCTATCGTGCGTACTTGGTTCGATTTTTACTTTATCGCTTGACTCCATTCACTTTCGCATATGTGATGACTCGTGCATAATTCCTTATGTGAGTAATTAGTGTTGTATATGTTTTGAATGTTAAGTTATTATAAAAGTGGAAGTGATAGACTTATGGAAAGTTGTGTTGTCATGTTTTAAATGTTCAATGGTTGGAATAGATTGACTTAGGTGATAACTTGATGAATTATTTTAAGAATATTTAAATGATGAGGTTGAACAGTTCTTCATGAACGCGATATATTTTTCTGAATAGTTATTTAGCAACGAAAATAGTACTTCTGTGGTATTGACAATATCTTGATTAGTTTGGTAATTGGAAGTGAAATGATTAAAAAAGGATGGATAGGTAATGAACAATGTCACTTTGAAAGCTACAGTTGGTATAGTTGTCATAACATGAATGGGTTGCTTAGGAAATAATGAGAATAATGATACACCAATTAAGGTTAGAAATTATACTACAATAGTATTAATGCTTACTTGGTCAAAGTTATGAAGTATGTTACATTTTATATTGACCTGACCTACGAAAGAATAACTATTCCTTTAGATGAGAGACCAAAAAGATTTGGTAGCATCATATATGCTCTTTATGGGAAGTTTTCTTAGTACAATCGTTTTGATAAGTACGTTGTGTTCTAGTGGTGGATTTAGTATACTTTCACGATGTGATACTAGGGGTATATGAAAAAAAGATATGTCGATTGTCAATCGAAAATACTAAGGTATATCAAGCGCTCATATTATGAGATTCAATGTTGCATTCCCCTTTAATAAATCAACTAGTTGTTACTATAGAAGAATGAGTTAGGCATTATATTGTACGAAAAATTTTAGTTGTGGATTATTAGTAAGGTATTGATGTGTTTACGTTGCGAAGTGTATCTCGAGAATTTTAAATGAGTGGTATTTCATCTTAAGCTCCTTGGAAATGGATCATATTAGGATGACAAACATATAGCTAACTGAAGTCTAGATGAGTATACATCTGTGAAAGAAATTTAGAATTTTGGCAAGGAAGCGCGTATGAAATTATGTTAGTCTTTTGTAAATTATTAGTGAGTGGAGTGGTTTAAAGGAATGTTGTGGGAGGCGCTGAAACATTACTCGAATAGAATCTAAAGGAGCTAGAAGTATAATGAAAGATAATAATAAATTAGTCGGATATAGTATATTCGGAAAGAGGTGAGAGTAAGAATATTTTCAGAGGAGTTGAGAATTGGATTTAGAGATATGTGACATCACCAATTTTTCTTTGATTATGGCAATATATATTATCACATGATCATCAAATTGGTTAAAAAATACTGGATAAAACTTGAGAAATAAGTGTAAGGACGTTAAGCTCAATTATGATGATTATTTCATTTATGATTTTGAGTTTGATAATGAGTACGGTTAGATGTTTTTAGAGAAAGATATGCTAAGATTGATGGAGAGGCGATCAATGATAAGCTAAGATACGTGATTTCATAAAAACCTTCAAGGTATGAGCTGATATTTATAGATATAGGGATTGGGTTACATAGTTGAATTCAAAATTAAAGTTTTTCTTAGTGAGTTTAGGTTTTTGGTAATATGTATTGTCAAGGTATTAATTTATAAAGTATGAAAGGATCGCTCAAATTAAGTATAAAGCTTTTGGAAGGACTTAAAAGTTTAGTAGCACAGTTGGTTAGGTTTGATTGCTACACCCAAGGTAGATTTCATATAATGTTAATTTTTTAGGATAAGGTAAGAATATCATAAGTTGATGGTCAAAGGATAAGATTTGTAAGCGAATCAAGCAAAGGGAACAAGATTTTGGTGTATTAAAGAGTTCAAAGGTAAAAAAAAAAAAAGTTTCATCAATGAAAGAATTTAAGAAAAATGGAGGAATAATACCTATAATATAAGCCCTTGGTTTGTAGTGGGAGAATTAATTAATTTTTACTGTGAAATGTGAACTAGTTCAGCATAAACTTACAAGGAAGTTATCATAAACTTTTCCAAAAGATTGTGTTTTTGTTGGATGACAAGAAACTAGGTGTGGGAGATTCTATGTGGTTATGTCGATCTAGATTGTTCAAATTATGATATGTAACTTATTGATGTTGAACAATGTGAGCCTACAGTTTTACATGAGTAATGAGGATTCAAGGGGATTGAAACTAGTTTGTTGATGGGACGATCGATACAAACTATTATGATGTTTTACATAGGCATTTGATATTGAGTAGAGGTTATGAGATTATAGAATACCGAAGTATTAGAGTGACCAAGAATTTCTTAAGTTTTGGTATGATATGATGGTTGGAATCTTACTCAATTAAAATTTAGTATCAGAAAGATTATGTGATGTTGACATTGGAAGTGATTTTGATAAATTTATATTGATTGAAAAAAAAACATTTATATTTTAAATTAGTGCTATCAGCCTTGTGTGGGATTAGTATCTGTAATGAAATACATAACTGGAAAGAGAGGGAACCATAGTTTAAAAATTTTGGAGGCGATAATGTGTTTGTTAAGAAGATTTTAATACTAAGTATTAGAATAAGGTATATGGCTTGTATGGCTATGGAGTTCTGTAATTATTAACAGTATTGACCTTAGTGAAATACTGTAAAGAGCATTTGTGGTTCGATAAAACAAGTATGTGGGCAATTATAATCTAGACTAAATTGGTGATTGTAGGTAGATAGAAAATTAAGAGAACGAGTCATATGAATGAAAATGTTTGTTATTGGAACTAAATAAGAAGTATCTAGTGTTATTCGACATTGGTTCTGTATATTCTTATATGAGCACCTACTTCATTTTGAATATAATTTGGAGTGTGGTTTGCTACCTATACCCACATATTTTTTCATATCTATGTGTGAATTCCTAGTGGTGGATCGAGTGGGCCGATCTTGTGATTGTACTCTTAGTAGGGTGGCACCCTTGTTTAGATGGTTCATTTTAGCTATGGAAGATTTGGTGTTGTTTAATATAGTTTATGTATGCTTATGGTTCTACACGCACAACTTTGCTTAAGAACTCGTACAAGTTCTACCACAGATACCTACAGTTGTCTGATTGTCTTATTATTCATCTTGGCAGTGAGTTCCCTTTTCGAATATGTGTGATTGAATGAAGGGAGCATTGGCTCTAGCTCTACTGTTATTAAAGGTTGTTTACCATAATAGCTATTGATCTACCATTTTGATGGTGTTGTTATAGGTTCTGTTAGCTTTAATGTATAAAGTTAAGTGCTTACTTCATCTTGTTCTTCTTTGGGTTAGATAAGTTTGATTCTTTCTTGATTATTACACAATGTCTAAAGATCAGATTTTTAGAACTTGAGCTCGTGAAAAGCTTGAGTTGTGAAGAAAAAAAAATCTTGATAAGATTTGTGATGGTTTGTGCATTATGAGTGTCATGGTTTATTTAAGATTACTTCTTGTTGTAGTTAGTGTTTATTCAGAAGGTTATTTTGGTTATGTGAGAAAAGATTTTTCATGAAGATTGTGTTAAGATCTAATGGATTTGATTTTGAGTTGGGTTCATGAGTTAGTTTATTGCTTGATAATCACTCTTTAGTTATAGATCAATCAAATTTTGACTCGAAAGTTCAATTCTTAATAGTAAATCTTAATGGAATTGTCTTGAGGAGAAGCTCACTTGGAGGGATGAACACCGACTAGTAGGTCATAACATAAGATTTTTGTAACTTGGTTTATATTCCTTCTACTTCATTATGTTCGAGGACGAACATGATTTTTAGTGGTGAATAATGTAATAACCCGGAAGGTCATTTTTGAGATTTTCATGAATTTAGAGTTTTACACCCTTAATAGTTGCCCCGAGTAATTTTTTGATTAGCCGGCATAGTTGATTTATAATTTTTGAATTACTTGATAACTACAATTATTTAATTAGTGGTATGTTAATTAACCTTTTAAGTTCTTAATGGATCAAGTATATAATTTGATACCCTATACCACTTGGCCCATATATTAAGGGTTATCATGTTAAAGAGAGAATATAATCGATCACTACTAATTAGAAGCGGTTGGAACACGAAAGTTACAGAGTATTTTCCATGACTAAGCTGCCAAAACAAAATTCTCAACATAGTTCAGGTAAGATACTTCAATCAAATTTATCCCTGAAGTTACAAAAATATCAATTGGAGGACAAATAGAAATCATGTGGTGTTCATATACTAAAGTACTGGTGCTGGTGTTTTCTTGATTTGACCGTATGACTTTGTACAACAATTTGGTCATGTATAATGACTATAATTATAGTTAATTATCAGCCAATAATGATGGTGGGTAGTTTCTGGATGATTAACCATGGGAGAAATATTATTTCCATAACTAATAACTAAAACATTAATATCCTATAACTAGGTCTGTAAATATTATTTTGTAATTTGTTAATTGTGGGAAGATGATAATGATATACTTGATTGAAAAAGGTTTTAAACATTGAAACAAAAGGAAAATATATTATAATTATAAGAAGTTAATGTTCTGTTTATTCTTTTTGTTTTCAAATGAATTTGATAATCCTATTCTTATATAATTAGCATAGCTTTGATACAATATTATATGTAATTCAATTAAGTGTATTATATTATAGCAAAACTATTAAGATGGTAGTTTTTGGAAAAATTATGACTTAACTCTATATTTGAACTTAGAAAGTATGAGGTTTGACCTATTAATTGGAATCAAAATTTAGGAAACTTATTATACCTTTGAGTGAGTTTTGAGTCTATGTTTTACTTGTGAGTGTTATTAGGGTCGAAAGCTTATTATGATTATCTATATGAATCGATTGCCTTGTGTCGGAAGTTCAACAAAAGGGGAAGGCTTAAGTCCCAAGTGATTGTTCGATAAATTGAGGCAAGTGGATTTCTAATCCCTTACTAGGCGTATGGAATGTTTGTATTTCCTTGTGATATATGATTTGGAATAATTGGACTTGGTGTGGGTTGACTTGTCCACATTGTTTAATTCAAATAACGATAACAAAGGGTAATAAGAGAAAATGTAAATAATTGCTTGTGTGTGATGTGTTGATAATAAAGAATAGTTTGAAAATATTGATAACTTATTGTTAATGTTGTTGTGAATTGTGTAATGTTATGAACATGGTCATATCCATTTATTTATGTGAATATGTCATTTGCATTATTTTGAGACATGGTTGTGAAAAGTGTTATGTGCATTGTGAAAGAATTAGAACATTAAGAGTATGTACCATTGCGATGGACGTATCGCGCGCCATGATGAATATTATATTTCGAGGGACGTATCGCGCCCCGTAATGGTTACTAATATCGAGGGTCGTGTCGTGCGCCGCGATAGATTCATGGACAAATGTATCCTTCATGGGTCCCGGACTGAGAGACAGCGGGTGTGTATCACTAGGTCAGACATGCATCATTATACTTGACATTCCATTCCATTGCATTGCACATACTTATCATTAGTGAACTTGATATCGTGTTTTGCTGATCTTATGATTGCCTTTTTGTGGAACTTGTGATTGATCAATATTGAGATTGTTATTGAAGATATATGATTTGTTTAAGTATTGTTGTTGAGGATATGTAATTTGCTGAAGTGTTGTTATTGAGGATATGTAATATGTCTAATTTTTTGTGTTGATCTACATGTTTTGTAAACTATGAGTTGTTAGGTTGGACTGATTTTTATGGAGGTTGTAGTTGTGGAGGTTCGGTTGGGGTGGTAGCAGTACTCGTATTTCATCCACTCAGCTTGCGTTCAGAGGTTTACTTGATGAGTACCATGTGATTTGGTACTCACCCCTTGCTTCTACAAATTTTTGTAGGTTATGACCTCGATTTTTATGTTAATTGTCATTCTCTTCATTTGGAGTCTTCTTGCAGATTTATGAGGTAGTTTTTTGTCGTCTCAACAGCCTTTCTTTCTTCTTAATTATGATTTTGATCTATTATAGAAACAAGTTCATTTGACACTTCAATTTTTCTTTAGAATCAATTGTAATACTTTAGAGTCTTGTACACGTGACAACCAGGTTTTGGGGATATTTTTAAGTTGATTGTAAATTTTTCCTCATATTACTGTAATTGTTGAATTTAAGGTTGACTTGACTTGGTGGGATAAGACGAGTGTCATCACGTCCAATTTTGGGTCGTGACACTTAGCGTTTTTTTGTTTTGTTTTTTAAGGGTTTAGCATATACGATTTAGAGTTTTATAGGGTTTAGAGATTAGACTTTTTTAGCTTCATGGGTGTTTAGGATTTTTAAGGATTAGTGTTTTGAGTTTTTTTTAGAATTTACAGTTTAGGACTTAGGGTTTTTTGTATTTTTATGTGTAGAGTTTACAAATTTTTAGAATTCAGGATTTAGCACATATGATTTAGGGCTTTATTGGGTTTAGAACTTAGAGTTTTTTAGACCAAGAAGACAAGGTATAAATATTCAACTTTCATTAGTATAAAGACCAAAACCTAATGATTATATTAATTTAACATATATTATGAAAAAATGAATAATATGAGAAATCAAAGTGGACCAAACCTATTATATAAGGATTAAAAAAGTATTTAAACATACTCCCTTACCATTGTAATTACTATAGAGTACCCCCAAAAGGGTTAATTTTGACTCCAATAAATTCAAGTTTCTTCATAGAAAATTAGTATTTCCTTTTCTAAGATTTTTGAAGAAATAGAAAGTCAATGGAAATTGATTATTATGGTATTATAGATGAAGTTCGGGTTGTGCTAGTTGATCATGAAACTGAGAATGTAGGTAAATTGGTGGATTTGTTGAAGTCTTATGACTGCAGAGCTGACATCTCTTTAAATATATATATTCAACTTCATGAATATTATTTCTACGTTCCTCAATATTAGTCACACCATTTATTTCTTTAAATATTTTTTCATGATCTCCATCCATATTATTTCTATTAACATCATTAGTAATCATCTTGTATCCATCTTTTGATTGTTTTTTCCACTCTCTTTCTATTTTTCTCCTCAATACAAATTGTCACAAGTGTGTCAAAAGTTTCTCGTTTAGTGACTTTGTAGAAAAAAGCATGGTCCTTCTTCAAAGCCTTTTTTTTGTGAATTGTTCATTGAATTCATCGCATACTACTGCATAACTATTTCAAGAAGTTGACAATTAGAATTTTTTTGTATTAAATACTATATGAATATTTATTTTAAAACATATTCACTATAAAAGTTGTGTTACAAAGTAATAACTTATCAGTTACTAAATAAAATAGAAATTAAAAACAAACAATTAATGTCACTAAACAACAAAAGATTAACTGCTACTCATAATTAAAGTGAAATGTACAAAATTCTTTAGCTCTAAAGAATTTAATTATATATTAATAGAAAATCTTTTAGTCGAATTTCATAGTGTGTTTATAAATGTTACTGATTTTTCTCACAGTAGATGTCATAAGTTTATTAACAGAATAAATACTTGAATAGTGAAATTATATTCAAGATCACAGCTTGAACCAAGAGTTTAAAAAATCCAAATTTGGTGAATAGACATTGATTATAACCATATCAATTGTTTCTCTCCGTTTGAGAGCATTTTCAAAGTTTCTGAAGATGTACGAACTGTAGTTAGCATGCAGATTCGTTCATTTCTCATATCTGAATTCCATCATAATTTCAAGTTATAGTGCAGTCTGTTGGTTATGCAGTTGGACATATTAATAACCTTATATTATAATAGATCTCTATCTTAGACATGTTTACAGAAAAAAATATTTTACAATATTATTTTTTTGAAAAAATGAATCTATTTATGTAGAGTATGAGAAGAAAAGTAGTGGTGGTATTAACATTATCTTTCAAGTTTGAAAGTTATTTTATAAATAAATTATGAAAATTGCCAATTATATAAAAAAATTAAGTAGATGAAGAAATTGATTGATCATTATATTTAACCTAAGATAAACATAAAATTTTACTAGTAATCCTTAAAGTATATTCAAATTTATTCCTTTGAAGTTACGGGGAATAATAAAAATATTTTACAGATTGATGAGCTATCAAAAGCATATAACTATAGTTGTATATTGAAGAACTTCCTTAGAAGGAAAAAAAAATAGTCCTTTATATTAAAAGAAAAACTTTTAATGAAAAATGAGAAAAGGTCAAAACTACCTCTTCACTATCTGATATAGAACAAAAATCTGATTCATTTATGTTTTGGCAAAAAATTATCCTACTTTTTTTTATGGCTCACAAATACCCCTAACTTTAACTAATGCCACGAAGCATGTCAAGTGTTTTTTTTTTGTCATGTGACCAATAAACATCAATATCTACCGTGAAAAATCATGCAATTTAAAACCCATTAGCCCGTCACATCTAAAATCCATCCTTACCATACTCTGAGTGTTCGGTCGGATCAAAGAAGTGTTGGATGATGATGATCCTGGTAAATTGTGTCTATATAATAATAAGATGCAGATCAACAGGCATCGGTACATGAATGTACAAGTATGCGAATTAAAATGTTAAAAACAACTTAAGCTTGAAAAAGTGTTAGAAGGAACACTTATCGTGGCTCTGCTCAATTCAAGAATAACTTAACTCATTACTACTCCAAAAAATACTAAGCTCATATGGTTTTAAAAAAACTTTTTCTCTGTTTTGAGGTAATTACATAAACTTTACGTTAAAAGCTCTCTTGGAAATCATAGTTTCTTTTTTCTAAAACTAGTCGAATGCTCTGCTGGAAGTCTCAGCTTCCTTTCTTGCTCAAAATGTGAAAACGTTTGTAACTCTTACAGAGTACTTAGTTCCCTTATAACTTTTGAGAAATGAACTCCACTCTTTACTCCTTGCTTACTTTTCATCTTGAGCCATAAAAAATAAGTTAAAACGTTTAATAAAGACTCTTGAAAACATTGAGAACTTACTTTGACTTGCTTCTTAACTTTTAGACTTGACTCCTAATTACTTGGACTTTCATCTTAACTTACCTTGAATTAAATTATGGATTCAAGGTTCATGATCTCATGTTTCAGGATAGTTTCATGATATTTAGATGTACATTAGAGTGTTGGAATCAACTAAGAAACATAGGTACATCAATTAGGGATTAGAACGAAAAAGTGGGGAAACAATGGGGAGAACTGACGTCCCTGGCGCTCTGAGAGGCGTGGGGCGCCAGTCTCAAAGTTTAGAGAACCTTTTGTGGCTCAACGCGCCAGAGGCTAAAGCTCAGAAGAACTTCTGTCGCATTCTTACAGGCGCGGTGCCCCAGCCACTACGTAGAAAATCTCCGACCTTTCTCCTTCATTTATCATCTCTAAACCCCTAAACTTCCATGGTTATTTTCCCAAAAACTTAAGACATTAGTACCCTCAATACATAATCGATTTAACTCAAAAAACAATCCTTAATTACGAATCAAATAAACACTAGGCATTCAACATTTCAACAAACAAGAATTCAACAATGCTCTTCAAGAACTTCACATACTAACATGTAAACAATTCACCAATAAAAGAATTGAAACAAGTTTGGTGTGTGATTAATCTATCACATATTGTAATAGGGATCACCCCACACGAATTCCACTCGCATATATTTGATGTTTTTTGGCAAATTCTTGACTTTTGTCGCTTTTTTTCTTATTTTCTCTCTTTTCCAATACCTAAGCATAATTATAACTTTTTCAAACTAAACTAATTTAGTTTTTTCCCCAAAAATTCCATAAAACGAATCAGGAAATTATTAGAAAAAATTAGATTGTTTAGTCTTTATTCTTAATTATTCATAAATGATTTTTTGTGTTTATAAAAGAAGAGAATTTGATTTTTTAGTCTTTGTTCTTGTTATAGTGATGTTATACAGTACACTCGATAGCCTTCCTCCAATAAAATGCACATGTGTTTTCAAAAGGGGGGGGAGGGGGGGGAATTGATAATCTTATGTTAATATTTTTGTTGCTCCAATTTCGTTAGATTTTCAAGAAGTGCCACAATTCTTCAAAAAATATCTCAGAAGTATCACTTCAACAATTCAAGATCTCCAGAAGAGCGCAAAAGTAGTCACTGTATACCAGGCCAAAAATCTTTAGGTGAATCTCAAGAAAAGAGTAGAAATAGAAATATTGGGACAATGCCTCGTCTAAAAAAATTTATTCCTAATCAAATCCAAAGAGCACTAGAGTTTCCATTTTGAACTCCCAATACCAACAACATTTTTTTGCGAGAAGGGAGAGTTCAATTTGAAGAGAAACTTTATCCTCCACAATTTCAGGTTCAACCTCACTACCCCAACATTGAGAATTCATTAACTAAACAATTTTTTCTATAAAAAATAATGTTGGTGCTATGCTTCAACACCATAAATATAGACCATTATTGGCAATGTTGGGTTTGGTGGTGTGCTTCAACAACATCAGTATAGACCATTATTGGAAATGTTTGGTTCACAAAGACTACAACACCCAATAATAGGAAACATTACTCATAGGCCTTACTTTGCATTTAACACTTGGAATTGTCATACTCAAAGTGAGTAAAACTTTGAACTAAATGTAGCTCATAAAAGAACATATTCAGATAGCAAACTAATGTTTGATATAGGTCTTGTAAATATGACGATTAATGATTACAATTTGAACGAGAATGCAGGAAATACAAGCACATCTTCAGGTAGCACAATGATGTCTTATATTGATGTTGAAAATGCGACTATTCATGCACTTTAAACAATAAATGAAAATTTTTAGGAACATATTGTTGAACAAAATATGTCATAGAGTGTTGGAATTTTATGATGTTTAGATTTACCTTAGAGTTTTGGAATCAACTAAGAAACATAGGTATATCACTTAGGAATCAGTACGAAAAGATGGGGGAAGAATGGGGAGAACTAACGTCCCTGACGCATTGAGAGGCGTGGGGCGCCAGCCTTCAAAGTTTAGAGAACTTTCTGTGGCTCTCTGGCTGGTGTAACGTGCCAGAGCCCAAAGATCCGAAGAACTTTCATGGCGCTATGGCAAGTGCGGCGCCCAAGCCCCTGCCTAGAAAATCTCTGAACTTTATCCTTTATTTTTCATCTGTAAACCCTATAAACTTCTGTGATTTTTTTTCCAAACACTTAGAATTAACTCAAAAAACAACCATGAATTATGAATCAAACACTAGGCATTCAATAACTCAACCAGACATAATTCGACAATGTACTTCAAGAACTTCACATATAACATGTACACAACTCACCAACCACTGAATTGAAACGGGTTTGGTGTGTGGGTGAATGGACCTAACACTAAATGATCTCACACACCTTTATAGTGATCACCCCATACGAATTCCACGTACAAAGCTTTGACATTTTTTAAAAATTCTTGACTTTTCTCTTCCCCAAGTCCTAAGCGTAATTCTAACTTTTTTAAACTAAACTAATTTAGTTTTTTTACCACAATAATTCCCTAAAAATGAATCAGGAAATTATTTAGAGAAAAATTAGATTGTTTAGACTTTGTTCTTTTAATTATTTATAAAAAAATTTATGTGTTTACAGCACAATAATTAGATTGTTTAGTCTTTGTTCTTCATATAGGCATGTTATACACTCAATAGCCTTCCTCCATAAAATTTAAATGTTTTTTTTCAAAATGGGGGGGGGGGGAGACTTGATAATCTTATGTTAATATTTGTCTAGCTCCAATTTCATTAGATGTTCTAGAAGTTCCACAATTTTTGAAACAATATCTCAGAAATATTGCTTAAACAATTAGCGATCTCAAGAAGAGCACAAAAGTAGTCATCGTACATCATCAGGCCAAAACTCTTTAAGCGAATCTCAAATAAAGAGTAGTAATAGAAAATATGGGACAACGCCCCGTCTTAAAAATAATATTCCTAATCAAATCTAAAGAGCACTAGAGTTTCCATTTTCAACTCCCAATTCCTGCAACATTTTTGCTAGAGGGGAGGGTTCAATTCAAGATAAACTCAATCCTCCACAATTTCAGGTTCAACCCCACTACCCCAACATTCAGAATTCATTAAAGGGAAAAGGGTCTGATATATCCCTCAACTTTGTCATTTAGAGCTGATATACCCCTTGTTATGAAAGTGTCTCATATATACCCTACTTGTAAATAAATGGCTCACATATACCCTTTTCCTCTAACGGAAATGAAAAAAATAAAAATTTTAATCTAAATTTTTATTATTTTTTCTAAAAAATATAATCCCATATAAGTAAATTTAATCCTCGTAAAACATTATTTGTTTTGACTTTTTTTTTGTTTCAATGACTAATTTATAATTATTATTTTGATAATCAAATTTATTTATGTTTCACTAATATTCTTGTAAAACTGATTGTAGATGATCAAATTATTTTCTTCGAATACGAGTGTAAATTACAATACACACAAAAAAATAGTTTAATTTTTGTTCTTTAAACTAAGGAATGAAAGAAAAAAAGAAAATAAGAATAAGAAATTCAAATAATTATAATAAAAGAAGTCCAAAAAAAATTTTATGTATGAAAAAAATTAAAATATACCTTGAACTTTGATAAAAGAATCATATATACCCCTAAAAAAATTTAAATAAAATTAGAAGTAATAAATATAAATTTAAAACTAATTTTTTAGCTTCCGTTAAATGAAGGGTATATGTGAGCCATTTTGTAATGGCAGGGGTATATGTGAGCTGTTTGTATAATGGTAAGGGCATATATGAGACACTTTTATAACGAGGGGTATATCAGCTCTAAATGACAAAGTTGAGGGGTATATCAGACCCTTTTCCCTTCATTAAATAACACATTTTTTTCTATGAAAAATAATGTTGGTGGTGTGCTTCAACAACATCAGTATTGACCATTATTGGGAAAGTTTGGTCTGGTAGTGTGCTTCAACAACACCAGTATAGACCGTTATTGGAAATGTTTGGTTCACCAACACTACAACACCCAATTATAGGAAACATTACTCATAGGCCTGACTTGGCATTTAACACTTGGAATGATCACATTCAAAGTGAGTACAACTTGGAACCCAATGTAGCTCATAAAAAAACACATTCATATAGAAAAATAATGTTTTATATCTGTATTGCAAATATGACGATTATTGACTACAATTTGAATGTGAATGCAAGAAATACAAACACATATTTAGGTATCACAAAGATGTCTTATATTGATGTTGAATATGCAACTAGTGATGCACTTGGAACAACGAATGCTAATTTTCAGCAACATATTGCTTAACCAAATATGTCATATCTGAGCAAATTTACTCATGCAATTCTTATTGAGATATTGATGATGATGATTATACAAGGGGTAGATCCTATGACCTAAACTAAGCTATGATTGATAACTAAAGGCTTAAGGACATTTAAATAAAGGGACATAGCTTAGCACCGAGTGAACTTGACAATGGGAGGTGCTGACTTCCCATAGAGGAATATTCGGTCTATAGTTCTACATGAGATGATAACTTGCCAAAGATGATACCCATCAAATAGATTCCCATGAGAGGAGGCCCCAACTACCAAGTGGTATGAAGAGGGATATACTATATCCTAGTTCTTTAACTATTTTCCTCCATAGGAAGATTAGCTAGTGAATTCACCTAAAAAGCTACGTTTACGTTTGGTTTTACTTTGGTTGGTAGACCACCTTCCATCGGTGTAAGGTATTACAAAACCAGATTCCACACTTAACTCTTGTGGTCTATGTTGGTTAAGGAAAGTGTTCCCTAAACTAAAATGAAGAAATGAAGTATAAACAAATTAGGGTGACTTGAGAGGTTTAACATAGCATAGGTAGGGGTATCGAACTCTACTTATGACTTTCACTAGTTTGCCTTGATGGAAGCTTTAGGAATTTGATATTGTGTGTCCATGGTAATGATCAATATGATGATAACATGTTGATGCAACATTATAAATTATACTATACGATGATTATCTCTTTGAAGATGTAATTAGGGTGTATTATTAAAATATGATGTTATGCATCCTTAAAGGTTATATTATGTGATGTTGGACATTGGTCGTGGTTTCTTGTAGACGCTACTTGATTGAGTAAGGCTATGGGGCTTTGCTTGGTCATTGCACTTGTTGACTTGATTAGGATTCATGAGTGGTTGTCTTCCTTATTATAATATGCTTAACTCTTATTCATGTTTGTAATGTTATTCCCTAATGATAGGGCTATAGTAGATGATGTGTTCAAGTATGTTGTTATACATATTATTTGTTTGGGTTAGTAAGAATGTTTGGTTGATTGATATCACTTGCTTGATTATGCATGAAACTTTTAAAAGGGTAAAATGACATGTTTTTCTTAAATGTCCCATTTTAGCATGTTTTGCTTTATATGTGCATATGGTCTCATACTTAGTACAAGTGGTGTACTAACCCAATTTTCTTCCTTTTTTCCCAAACATTTTAGGTTTGTGTTGTTGAAGGCTCATTTGAGACGACTTAAAGAAGGCTTGGATATTCTCTATCACCTAAGTGGGTAGGTCCTCACTTTGCGAGGGCGATGTCAATATCTTGCCTAGATTTGATTTGTTTTTCCAAGACTCTTATGTTTATTCTATTTTCATTTGAGTACGACTTGTATAAGCCTATATGTGGATTCTTTACACTTGATGTAGGGATATGCCCGAATTGCTATATTCGGTTAAATGGTCTGAGGTGAGACAATCTTTTAGACTGTTTTCTATATTATATATATGTATGTGCAATAAAAGTAGAAGGCAATATAACCATAGTATACGAAGGGTCTATGTATACTCGATAAAACTACATTATCTGTATATAGAGGTCTATGTAGACCTCAAAGCAGATGTAATGAAATTTTCAAATTTCCCTCTATATTCGACTTATGAATGTTATGATGTAAGCTAAGAGGATAGTCCTAGCCCTTAAAGACGACAACGGTGCCGGTTGCATATAGGGGTAAACCCGGATGTGAAAAACTTGGTATAACAGCATGATGTTGAATTGTCTTTGAGTCGATGTCTCTCTCTACCACGTCTATTTAAGTTTGTTTTCATAATTATGAAGCGCGCCACACTTATGAATGGTAACCTACATGATGCCTAGGAAACTCTCATTTTCTTGGAAATCTTATATCGTGCCATTAGAGTATACTTAGGGTGTGCTTTTGCATCTAATCCTATTATTTTGCCTATAATAAGAACAAACACTCAAAGGAATGCGGCACGAAGACTTGAAAAGAAAATTGTCAATGTGGGAGCTCCTCTTCGTGGTGAGCAAGTTCCTCCACTTGAAGAAGATGCTACCATGGAGCAAGCACCGGCCAATCATCCTCCTTTGACAAATGAGAATATAAAGACCGTTCTTCTTAAAACGGCCCAAGCTATCACCACTAAAGCACAAGCGGCCATGGCTCAATCTCAAGCTATGACGGCCCAAGCAACCCGGGAGGTTGTACCCCGTCCTCATCGACAAGTCACTACTATGCCTTCCCGCATAAGGGACTTCATTTGAGTGAACCCTCCTACTTTCTACGGGTCTAAGATTGAGAAAGACCCCCAAGAATTCATCGATGAAGTCTATAAGATACTATTGGCTATGGGGTTGACCACAAGTGAAAAGGCCGAGTTGGCGATCTATAAAATCAAGGACGTGGCCTAAGCAAGGTTTGTGTAATTGAGGGATAATAGGCTATTGAGGGGTGTTCCTTTAACTTGGGGGATTTTTAAGAAGGATTTTCTAGATCAGTTCTTTCATAGGGAGATGAGGGAGGAAAAAGTGGTGGAGTTCATCAACCTACGTCAAGGAGGAAGGAGTGTTCACAAATACTCCTTGGAATTCATTATATTGTCTGAATATGCTCCTTCTTTGGTTTCCGATCATAGAGACCAAATAAGCCATTTTGTGACGGGGTGTCGAAGGACTTACAAGAGGAGTGTTATTCGTCCATGTTACATGACAACATGAACATTTCCCGTCTTATGGTGCATGATAGAAGGGTTGAAGAGGCAAGGTATAAGAGAAAGAGTAGATATGCTAAGAGGGAAAGATCATTTGATGGAGGTTCTTCAAAGAATAGGGTTGAAATAAAAGAAAAGCCTAGATTTAAGAAGCAGGTTTCTAATCAAGTTCCATCCAAGTTCCCTAAGGCTCGTGATGACAATGGAAATAAACCAAGATCTCAAAAGGTAAAGAGTGGAAACTCACCAAATGAGAATCCTACATGTGCCAAGTGTAGAAAGGGTCATCTTGGTGAGTTCTTGGTAGGAACGTGAAATTTCTTAAGTTGTGGAAACAGTGGTCACCAGATGAGAGATTGTCTAAACATGAAGGGTCAATAGAGGGGGTGGTCAAGATCAAACAAGTGGTTCTAGTAATGCTCCTAAGAAGAACGTCTTTTATTCTCTCCGCTCTAGGGGTGAACAACAGACTTCTTCCGACGTGGTGACCGGTATATGGAAAGTCTTTACCATAGATGTATATGTTTTACCTGATCCGGGTGTTACCTTTTAATTTGTTTCCCCTTTTGTAGCTAAAAAGATTGATATTTTGAATGAACCTTTTATACTATCTACTCTGGTGGGTGAGTCGGTTGTTGCAAAAAGGGTGTATAGAAATGGTCCAATAATAATGCCTAATATAAATCCCATTTCAATCCCTCCTTATCGGATGGGCTGCGACCGAATTGAAAGAGTTGAAGGCTCAACTCGAAGATTTACTAGACAAAGGTTTTATAAGGCGTAGTATTTCTCCATGGGGAGCGTCGGTGTTGTTTCTAAAGAAGAAGGATTGATCCTTAAGAATGTTTCTTGATTACCACCAACTTTATAAGGTGACAATCAATAACAAATATCGTCTCCCTCGGATTCACAACTTGTTTAATCAACTCCAAGGAGCAAACTACGTTTCTAAGATTGACTTGAGGTCGAAGTATCACCAACTTAGACTGAGAGGTGAGGATATACCAAACACAATATTTCTGAAAGATATGGTCATTATGAGTTCTTGGTAATGTCCTTCGGTCTCACCAATGCTCCGACTGTGTTTATGGACCTAATGAATAGGGTGTTTTGAAATTACCTAGATTCATTTGTCATTTTATTCATTGACGACATCTTGGTATATTCAAAGAATGAGGTGATCATATGGGTCATTTGAAGGTGGTATTGCAAACCCTTAAAGAACATCAATTGTTTGCCAAATAGAGCATGCATGAGTTTTTGTTGTTGTAGGTGACATTTCTTGGTAATGTCATCTCTAGCAAAGGAGTTGATGTTGATCCAAGGAAAACAGAGGTGGTGAAAAATTGGCCTAGACCTTTGACTCCAACCGATATTAGGAGTTTCTTGGGTTTATTGGGTTATTATCGGAGGTTCGTGGATGGTTTTGCATCCATTGCATCTCCTTTTACAACTTTGACCCAAAAGTGAAACAAATTTGAGTGGTCAAAGGCATTTGAGAAATTTTTCAAAAGTTAAAGGATAGGCTTACCTATGCTCCGGTGTTGACCTTACCGGAGGGTACAAAGGGTTTTGTTGTGTATTGTGAAACAACCCAAGAGGTTTTAGGGTATGTGATTATGCAACATACGAAAGTGATAGCCTACGTTTCTAGGAAACTTAAGGTACATGAGCGAAATTATCCTACCCATGACTTTGAGTTAGTGGCGGTGGTGTTTGCTTTGAAAATATGGAGGAATTACTTGTATGGTGTTCAAGTTGATGTTTCACCGACCATAAGAGTTTCCAGTATGTGTTTATACAAAAAGAGTTGAATCTCCGACAAAGAAGGTGGTTAGAATTGTTGAAAAACTATGACATGAGTGTCCTCTATCACCCCGGCAAGGCTAATGTGGTTGCGGATACCTTAAGTCATATGACTATGGGCATTGTATCTCACATTGATGAAGCCAACAAAGACCTAGTGAGGGATGTTCATAGGTTGGCTAGGTTAGGGGTAACGTTTGAAGATTCTTCAAATAGTGGAGTCATTGTCCATCATAACTTCGGGTCATCTTTAGTAGTGGAGGTAAAATCCAAACAACCCCTTGATGAACCATTAATGGAGTTGAAAGAATCGGTTCTTGGGAAGTTAAATGAGTTATTCTCCTTGGGGGGATGTTGTCTTAAGGTACCAAGGGAGATTGTGCATTCTCGATGTATATGGGTTGAGGGACCGGATCCTATAAGAAGTCCATGAGTCGCGCTACTCAATTAATTCGGGTTCAACAAAAATGTACCATGACCTTAGATAAATATATTGGTGGGAGGGAATAACGAAGGACATAGTAGAGTTTGTCGCTAAGTGTCCAAATTGCTAACAAGTAAAAGCCGAAAATCAAAAGTTGGGTGGCTTACTACAAGAGATCCAAGTGTCTACTTGGAAGTGAGAAGACATTAATAATGATTTTTTAGTAGGTTTACCTCAAAATCAAAAGTCATATGACTCAATATGGGTGGTTGTGGATGGGTTGACCAAGTCTGCTCGCTTTATTCCCGTTAAGTCTACTCATTCAACGGAAGATTATGTTAGGATTCTTCATAGATGATATTGTGTGTCGCCATGGTATTTCTTTATCCATCATATCAGATCGGGGTGCACAATTCACATCTAGGTTCAAAAGATAATTCCAAAAAGAGTTGGGTACTAAGGTGAAGTTAAGTGCAATTTTTCATCCCCAAATTGATGGTCAAGAACAACGTACTATTCAAACCCTTGAGGATATGCTTAGGTCTTGCCATATTAATTTAAAGGAAATTGGGATAAGCATTTTCCTGGTGGAGTTTTCTTATAATAATAGTTTTCATTCATCCATTTCAATGGCTCCCTATGAAGCCTTGTATGGTAGGAGATGTAGATCTCCTATTGGATGGTTTGAAAGTGGGAGAGCCTTCGCTTCTTGATCCCGATTTGATTTATAAGACTATGTAGAAAGTTCATATCATAAGGAACCGATTGCAAACGATCTATAGTCGGCAAAAATCTTATGCCGATCATAGGAGAAGGGATTTGGAGTTTGAAGAATGTGATAAGATGTATTTAAAAAATTCACCAATGAAAGGGGTGGTTAGATTTGGCAAGAAAGGGAAGTTGAGTCCTCGTTATGTGGGTCCCTATCAAATCTTGAAAAGGATTTATAAGGTTGCCTATGAATTGAAACTTCCTAGAGAATTGGCTTCAGTTCATCCGGTTTTCCATGTTTCCATGTTTAAAAAGTATATTAGTGATCCCGAGTCTATTCTTCCTATTGAAGGTCTTGGTTTCAAGGATAACTTCTCTCATGAGGAAGTTCTGGTTCAAATTCTTGATAGGAAAGTCATGAAGTTAAGGAATAAAGAGGTGGTTTCCATTAAAGTGTTATGGAAGAATCGCCTAGTTAAGGATGCAACATGGGATGCCGAAGTTGACATGAATACCCGTTAACCACATCTATTTGAAAATTAGGTTTAGTATTCCTTACTAATAATTAAAATAATAACTAAAACTAAAGTTGTTTTGATTTGTAATGAAGTATTGAAAAAAGTGCATTTTTGTCTCTTGCCTTACAGTAAAATTAGAATTTGAACTTGAAATTTTGCTCTTTGGCTTGTTTTATGTTATGTCGTGCATTTTGATTTGATGAGTCTTTATGAAATGATATGTAGCATGGTTTTGAGTTGAACTTTGTGCTAATTGACTCATGTAATGTATGTTCAGCTCATGTGAGTTGTGAGAAGGAAATGCCTCATAATGAAGTTTGACCCTTATGTGGGGTAATTTAACTTTTGAAAGTTGCCTTGTTGAAATCATATGATTTATTTAGTTTTGATATTGTTGTTTGGTTGGGCTTCTGGTCTTGAGTCTATTTTTTCATAAAAAGAATTTTAGTGACAATCGGAGACGAATGCTCTAAGGGGGGAATAATGTAATATTTCAAAAATCCAATATGAGTCTTAAGTCCTAACATAGGTGCCATGGAGTCTAAACATTGTTTTAATACCTATAATGATAAATATAAGTCAATTAGGAGGCTTAGGAACCAAACCGTCCAAGAACTTCCATGGGAAATTTTGTTCAAGGGCGTACTAGCGTGACTTAGCCGATTTGACTAGCATCTAGGAGTCGGAAATTCATGGTATTAGGTGGAAGGGTGTATAACATGACTTTATGGTGATTTGTGGTCAAAACGCCTAAGTACGACTCCCGAAGGACAAACTAAGGGTCCTTGAGGAGGTCCCTTTCAAGTTGATGTTTAACACTTTGTAGGCAGTATGCATCGACGTGATGCCGTCAATGATCTGTGTATGGATCTAGTATTTTGTTAAATCACTATTAGATGATGTCAACTCAATAGACTTCCTCCATAAAAATGTATATGTTTTTACAAAAGAGGGGGGAAGGGGGGGAAGTTGATAATCTTATGTTAATATTTGTCTAGCACCAAATTCAACTATTCAAGAACTCCAGAAGAGAGTAAAAGTAGTCATCATACATTAGGCCAAAAATCTTCAAGTGAATCTCAACAAATGCGTAGCAATAGAATATATGGTACAATGCCCCGTCTTAAAAATATTATTCCTAATCAAATCCAAAAAGCACTAGAGTTAACATTTTGAACTCCCAATACCAGCAACATTTTTTGAAAGAAGCCAGAGTTCAATTCAAGTGAAACACTATCCTCCACAATTTCAGGATCAACGCCACTGCCCCAACATTGAGAATTCATCAAATAAACCATTTTTTCTATCAAAAATATTGTTGTGGTTGTGCTTCAACAACATCAATATAGACCATTATTTGAAATGTTTGGTTCGATGGTGTTCTTCAACAACTTTAGTATAGACCATTAATGGAAGTGTTTGATTCATCAAGACTACATAACCTAATTATAGGAAACATTATTCATAAGCCTTACTCGGCATTTAGCACTTGGAATCTTCATACTCAAAGTTAGTACAACTTAGAAATCAATGTAGCTCATAAAAATAACACATTTAGACAGAAAAATAATGTTTGATATATGTATTGGAAACATATATTTAGGTAGCACAACGATATCTTATATTACTACTCAAAATGTTATTAGTGATGCACTTGGAACAATAAATGATAATTTTCAGCAATATATTGTTGAACCAAATATGTCTTAGAGTTTTGGAAATTCATTATGATTAGATGTACCTTAGAGTGTTGGAATCAACTAAGAAACATAGGTACATCACTTAGGAATTAGTACGAAATGGTGTGGGAACAATGGGGAGAACAGACGTCCCTATCCCTCTTAAAGGCGCGGGGCGCCAGCCCTCAAAGTTTAGAGAACTTTCTGTGGCGCTCTGGCTGGCGCGGTGCCCCAGCCCCTGCCTAGAAAATCTCCGACCTTTCTCCCTTATTTTCCATATCTAATCCCTCTAAACTTCCATGGTTCTTTTTCAAAACACCTAACTCAAAAAACAACATGGAATTATGAATCAAATCAACACTAGGCATTCAACAACTCAACCAATAACAACTCGACAATGCACTTCAAGAACTTCACATACTAACATGCAAACAACTCACCAATCACTAAATTGAAACACGTTTGGTGTGTGGGTGAATGGACCTAACACTAAATGATCTCACCTACCTTTATAGGGATCACCCTCGATGAATTCCGCTCGCAAAACTTTGACCTTTTTGGCAAATTCTTGAATTTTGTCCCTTTCTTTCTTTTCTCTCTTCTCCAAGTCCTAAGCTTAATTCTAAATTTTTTTAAACTGCACTAATTTAGTTCTTTATACCCCAATAATTCCCTAAAAATGAATCAGGACTATTTAGGGAAAAGACTAGTTTGCCCTTCCTTTAATCGAAATGTGGACTTTTCTCAATCCAAGAACTCGTCTTCCGGAACGCATAACTTACTCATATGATATCAAAATTGCACGAACTTGGCGGAGTTGTAAGGATCATTCCAAGGGATTTCCAACCATATAAAGAACTACCTCTAACTCATCATAAGCTACCCCTAACTCGTCCTCAAATGGGATAGCTTTCACTAAGCTTAGGGTAGCAACATCAAGTTCAACATTCAATCAAGAAAAAGAAAGTAACAACATGCTTACTCATAACTTATATGATAATAGGAAGAGAATTACTATCTTGATCTGCATCTTCTCCGGATTCAAAGAGATGCGGATATCTTTTCTTCATATCCTCTTTAGCTTCCTATGTAGCTTCTTCAACAAATTGGTTTTTCCGTAGGACCTTGACTAATGCAGCATTCTTTGTTCTGGACTTGAAAACTTAGCCATCAAAATTTGAACTGGATTCCCCACATTCTCAGTTGGTACAATAAATGAAGGATCACCCATGCGCTTTTTCATCAAAGAGATGTTAAATACCGAATGAAATGCTGCTAACTCTTGTGATAGCTCTAACTTTATACGATACATTATCATTCCTTTTGTCTATGCAATAAGGTCCAATATACCAGCTACTAAGTTTTCCCTTCTTACATAACCTCATAACACCCTGCATGGGTGAAACCTTAATATACCCTATCATTCATTTTGAGCTCCCACAACCTTCTTATAACATATGTACTGGATTTTTAATGACTCTGTACCATTTTCAATCTCTTTTGAATCACCTTCACCTTCTCCATAGCTTGGTGAACTAGATCTGGTCATATGTACCCTGCTTTACAAACTTCGATCTACCCATTAGGAGATCTGCATTTTATCCCATAAAGAGATTCGTATGTAGCCATTTGGATGCTTGAATGATAATTGTTGTTGTAAGTGAACTCAATGAGAGGTAGGTGATCATCCTAATTTCCCTTGAAATTGATCAAACAAGCCCTCAATATATCTTCCAATATCTGGATAGTACACTCTTCTTGCCCATCCGTCTAAGGATCAAAAGCAATACTTAAGTCAACCTTTGAACCCAAACTTTTCTAGAAAGATTTCCAGAACAGTGCAACAAATTGTGCACCTCTATATGAAATAATCGAAATTGGGACTCCATTAAGTCTCACAACCTCCTGAATGTATAACTTTGCATAATCCTCTACCGAATGAGTAGTCTTTATCAGCAAAAAGTTGGTTGATTTTGTCATTCTATCTACAATTACACCAAATGGAATCATGTTGTAGTGAGACCTTGGTAATTTTCTGATGAAGTCCATATTAATCATCTCGCGCTTCCATTCCGGATGTTGTATATTTTGAGCCAACTCTCTACGAATTTGGTTCTCTACTTTCCCTTACTGGAAATTCGAACACTTGGCATCAAATTCAGTAATACCCTTCTTCATATCACCCTACCAGTATACCTCTTTCAAATCGAGGTACATCTTTGAAAAACCCTAAAGGATGGAATATATAGAGCTATGTGCTTCCTCTATAATCCTCTCTTGGATCTATTCCGCCATTCGTATGCACAACCCACCCTGATACTTTACCACACCATCTCCTTGTTTTTCGAAAGCTAATACTCTTTGCTTAGGATCATTTTCTTTCAAATCAAGCAAAATGAGGTCTTGGTCTTAATTTTTTTCACCTATGACACTAGTGATGATTATGCCCCATTTGTCACCACTATTCCTCCTTCTGTGGAATCCATAAGTTTGACTCATAGGTGTGCAAATTTGTGCACCTCTTTGGATAACTCCCTCTTTTCTTCCTCAATGTGGGCGGTGCTCCACATAGATAACCTGCTTAAAGTATCAGCAACCACATTATCCTTAACTGGATGGTAAAGAATACTCATTGTCATAGTCCTTCAGTAATTATAACCACCTCCTCTGTCTAAAATTGGTCTCTTTCAGGGGAGAACACATATTGTAAGATCTTATGATCAGTGAATATATCAACATGAACACAATGCAAGTAGCGCCACCATATCTTTTAAGAAAAAACTACAGCAATCAATTCTAAGACATGGGTTGTAAAATTCTTCTCATGAATTTTCAACTACCTAGAGGAATAAGGAATAAGCTATAACTTTTCCTTTCTTCATTAGAACACAACCCAAACCAACTCTAGATACATCAATGTACAATACAAAGCCTTGAGTCCCTTCCAGTAAAATCAAAACTGAGGTAGTAGTCAACCTCTCTTTCAATTGATGAAAGCTTTCCTCACAAGCTTCATACCATTGAAACGTAAATGTCTTCTGTGTCAGCTTGGTCAAATGAGATGTGATAGAGGAAAACCCCTAAAAAGCCTTTTATAGTATCCAACAAAACCTAAGAAACTCCTTATATCTTTTGGAGACGTGGGTTTAGGACAACTCTGAACTGCTTCTATCTTTTGGGTATCATCTCTAATTCTATTGCCAGAAACTATCTGTCACAAAAATGCGACAAACTTAAGCCAAAACTTACATGTTAAGAACATAGTATATAACTCTTACCTTTTAAAGTCTGAAAGACTATTCGATGATGACTTACATGATCTTCTTCATTCCTTGAATAGATTAGTATGTCATCAATGATGATGATAACAAACATATCTAAATAAGATTTTAAAAATCTATTCATAAGGTCCATGAATGCTACTGTTGCATTATTTAAACAAAACGACATGACCAAAAATTTATAATGCCTATATCTGGTTCTAAAAGTTATCTTCAAAATATCATATTCCCTAAATTTCAACTGATGGTACCCAAATATGATGTCTAGATTCGAAAAACAGGTGGAACCCATAAGTTCATCGAATAAATCCTCTATCCTTAAAAGAGGAGTGACGGTAGTCTATACATATTCTAAGGGAACCATCTTTATTTCACAAAAATAAGACCAGAGCGTCCCAAGGTGAGACACTTGATAGAATGAAACCTATATCTAAAAAATCTTTCAACTGTTCTTTTAACTCTTTCAACTATGGTGGTGCCATTCTATATGGCTGAATAGATATAGGACAAGTATCTGGAATAATGTCTATGTGGAAGTCTATTTCTCTCCCAAGAGGGACTACGGGTAGATCAACATGAAAAACTTCTGGAAAAAATGTATTACTATGGGAACTAATTGAATGAGAGGTACCTCAGCACTTGAGTCATTAACTTTGACTGAGTGATAGTTACAAACCTTTGAAACTAACTTTCTCTCCTTAAGGTACGAAATAAACAACCCTTAGTCACTTCTGAACTACTACGCCACCCTATAATTGGCCCATTAGGAATCTTAAACTTGGCAACTCGAGTTTTAAAATATATTCACACATAACAGGCATGAAGCCAATCTATACCTAAAATGACATCAAAATCTACCATGTCTAACTCAACTAGGTTAGGCATGGTTTTCTTGTGATTGATGGAAATAGGACAATAATGATAGACTCATTCTATCAGAATAGACTCCCAACAGGTTTAGAAAACACAAAAGGGTTCACAATGTTTCTGAGGAATAATTACAAACTTATTTTCAACATAAAGATATACAAAAGACAAACTTGCCCCTAGGTCTAGAAACACAAACATCAAAAGTAACTCATTTCTTGAAAGACTGCTTGAAACTCCGCCCTAAATCTCTAAATGTTTAGAAACAAGAAAATATGGTATAATACTAATTTGAAACTTATTTGGGGTGAAGAAACGTGGTTAGACTCGGTAGGCAAAGGAAAATACCAAATTGTCTTTCTAAAAATGAATGAGATGTTTTAAATAGAGAGACTTTACTTAAACGGGTATAACTTCTTACTCTAAGCTCAAGATTAAGAAAGTTTGTTGTTGTTGTAAAAAGGACTCAAAGACCATTAGTTTCATAGGACATGGGTCACCTAATTCTTATGTTCTAAGAGAAATGATTGTTTGAAGTTTACCCACGTAATATCTCATATTGAAACTCAATCGTTATGAAATCTTTCAACTCAACTTTCTGCTAGGGGATTCTAGAGACTTGATTCATATCCAAAATCACCCCCACACAAAATATTTTATCTTAACACCTAATAAAAATTTAGAATCACTTGGTACAATCTTATTGACCAATGAATATTGATTTGAGTTTTTAACATAGAAATTTTTGGGATGTTATAATCTTTACCTTTGTTGCTCGGTCTCCTTATGTTGCCTACTCAATAACTTTTTTTTGGTACTTATGATACACTCTACATATTCCTGCGTTACAGGTCCCAGTACCGGCTAATAGCAATGATTGTTACTTGGCATTTGGGATCAGCCTGTCTTCTTTTGTACATATGTTAGATTATCTTTTTACTTTGATATGGTTAGTCATGTTTCACTTTTGGTACTTGTATTTATTTTTGTTAGATAACTTTATACTCCTGACTTTAAAATTCTCCGAAGGTATCGATTTTATATAGCTTTGGGTTGCGTTCTGATTCTTTCTTTTCTTATATTAGCATTGATTTCTTTCTAGTCCTACCCTGATACTCACAAATTCTTGTTCTGGTATGGGTCAATTTATTTTGTAGGTTCTATGATGACTCAGGAAGTCAGGTCTTGACATTTTTTTTCAAAAGTTAAGGAGAAATTTTGTTGAGAACGTTTGAGGTTATAATCCTATTTCTATTGTGATTCATAGAAAGTCGTGTGCATGAGCTATAAGCTTAAAATATTATTTGAGATCTAGGATGATTTCAAAACTATCAGTACGATTCAATTCCGAATATGTTAGTAGAAAAGTTCTTCCGTAAGAAAGATAGTAGGAGTAACTCCTTTCCCTTCCATTTTAATATTCCAGGGGGGATATTGTAACACTCCAAAAATTTCTAATCTAAGACCTGAATCATTCTTCATTTGCGTATAAGGTCATATCGGGTTATATTTAAATGTGCTTAGGTTTTAAGGTCAATTCATTAGTGTAGGAGTTCTTTTTATTTACCTTCAGTTGTTGAGAATCATATGTTATGACTCTCCATTTTTGCATCAAAACACCACCTCGACCGGCACTAAAGCATCACATAAAATCACAAATAACACACCCTATTCGGGTAATACTAATTTCACTCCCCGAGACTACCCCTAAGACGTGGACAAGGGGCCTAGGACCACAAGTGATCCCAAATTAACCCTGCTTGCATTATCACGAGCATACTAAAGATAGTAAACTGAATGCAGAACTTAAATCATAATTTAAAATTAAAAGATAGGGAATACCCATATACTATGACTAGATAAATGAAACACTAACGATTAGTTGATACTAACTACGTTTGAAATAAGTATCTAATTGACTATAAATGTTGCAGGCCTCAACTAAGTCTAGAAAAAACTGAAAATAAAAAACTAAATACTAAAAAAAAACTCATGACTATCGTCCTCAGAGAATGAGGACTCACCATTGAATCAGCTGAATAGGAGATCGGAAATCAATCTAAGCGCGATATGGATGCTGAGAACCTAAACCTACATCACGAGAAGATGTAGTGCACATATGCGTCAGTACTTAAAAGTACTGAGCATGCAAGATACAGTAAAGCTGACATAAAACATAATCAAACAAGTGGAAGACCAAAATAATAATCTGAACATGATATACTGAATTCAGAGCTAATTGGATGCAATTAAAAAATTTATAACATGCTGATACTGAATGATAACTAATATGTAAATATGGTCAATGCAATATGGTCAATTTCTATACATACATACATATATATATATATATATAAGCACAATTCATTTATGAAATTGATATAAGAATATGCATGACATATAATTGTTTCGTTAGCCATTGAAGGTTAATCATGTATTCCTGTGACTGAGCATATTATGAGTAATGAGTTCTTCAATAAATAGATTTATATCATGAGGTTGATATTCATAAATTTATAGAGTAAGGTTGAGATCAATGGGTTAAATTATCAATATCTTATTATGAGAATTGAACATAGATGTGAATCTGTGTAAAGTGTATGATTATATGTCATGGACAAAATTTTGATATGCAAGACATTAACAGGGTGCTATGACAACAAAAGATTGAGGAATATGCTAGTGTAGGAATGGATCGATATATTAATTTAATTCTAATGGAACACAACACTTTTTGATTCTTAACACTTGACTTTGTTCCTCATTTCATCATCTCCCCTTTAGGTCTGAAAGTGAAACTTTAAGTCTATGTACCTATTTTTCCATCTTAAACTACTCTATATTCACTTTACTCTAATACTCAGGAAATGCTAATCACATGGCTACTGAACACTCCATGTGTAATAACTAATATCCCTTATTAGTTTTCTTTGTCTGATGCTTATCTTAACCTCTTCCGCTTCTATAGAAGTATTTCTATAATTGTTACCCGCATTGACCTATAAAGTCACTTAATCTAACTGTTAAAAGTCTGACTTCTTTTTCTTAGCCCTCTAATACCATCCTTCTAAGTTCATATCTACCTAACTGGAGGAAACTTGAATTTTTTTTATTTAAGATGCGTATCCTTGGCTATATATGATCCCTTTTACCAATCTCTTAAGGGTAATAAAGAATGTTTACATCAGTCTACTCAATATTGACAACTCAACTATGCTATCGAGATGCACATGAAAAACCATTAACTTAATTACAATCTTATCTGGCTACATAAAATTTCGGGTACACCTCTTAATTCCCTTGTTAGTCTATTAACCAAGCCACACTTCATTACTCTCATATAAGGATTATAATACGACACTTGTACCACTCACATTTATTGCAAAGTAACACCTTAATTCCTTACCTCTTATATGTCAAACCTACTAGACCATATCTCAAAACTGACATCTTCACCCACATATTACCATCTTTTTTTTGTCATGAAACTCATCTCAAATAAAAGCTTAGTGTCTAGTACTAAACACGGATATCATTAGAATTACTCACATATTATAAGAACTTACAATTTCTAGGTAAAATTAAGGGAGGACCTCATGATAAGTAGAAAATCTTTATCTCTTAGTCTACCTATTTATATATTTTCATTACATTCCTTTTGACAACCTAAGTACCATGTACCCATTCACTATACATGATTTCCTAATTAGTTCTATTCATAAGGCTCTCCCTTCGAAGTCATAAGTGTGGCTTAGTTCTATTAACTCATGACTACTTTGTCCTTCTATTCAACACTTATACTTGATTTTTCATAATACAATGACACATCATCATAAATTCATTTCGAGTTAAAGTATACTCTACTTCATTCTAACCAGTAACTCCATTGTTTACACAAAAAGGAAAAACTCCACATTATCGACTTACTGGGTATGTGACAACAACTACACACTTTAATCGATAACTATCTTCATTTCTTAGGTTACTATACTTCTAAATATATACTTTTAACTTTGAACACTTCTACTATTAGTAGTTCATAATATCGCAAATCAAATTATCTTTCGAACAACAACACTAACCAAGCACTTTGAAAACACACTGCCCTCTTAAAGGGGTTCAGCTGAAAAAAAATTTAGAGAAAAGAATTTTAGTGCATATCTTTGTTTTTACCTAGAGTGCATGATTTATGTGAATAACAATGCATTTTTTCAAATCAATACTCTTAAGCATACTGATGGGCTTCTATCAAGCCTAGTTGCAGTGTCTTTGACTTTCTAAAGACTTCATCTGTGAGTAACTCGTCAATAATTATTCGGTCTTTCATATTTCAACCAACTTGAGCATGAAGGGTAGTCTAATGGATTTAAGAAATGCTTGATTCTGAATAACTTTCTTATGACACAATTCAATTGTACAATCTGGAGTACAGAAGAAGGAGAAACATCTCCTAAATTTCTTACAGCCTCCTGATAATAAGTGTAGTTCACAACATATCCATAAGCTAAATTATACACGAGTATAGAGACCCTAAGACAATTGAACTCTCCACTCTAATAACAATTTTATCAGGCTCGGAGAGTATACCTCGGACATGGACGACACTTAAAACATTGCACGTCCCAAGCTAACTCTTGGCGTGATGACTACATAGTGGAAAACTATACATACATGCGGAAGCCTTACAAAATAGACAATATCAAAAAAGGGTTGGGATGTTACAAAATGGAATAAAAATCATTGCTCTATTAGCCTTGTCGATGTGGGTCAAAGTTTAATTAAGTTTAGGAAAATCTCCATAAGATAGGTTAAATCTCAGTCCTGAGTGTAGGCAAAACTCATACCATGGGGCAAACCTTAACGAGGAAGATGAGTCTATAGAGAGGGTATATGTGACAACCCTGGTTAATATTATAATCCTCGCATCAACACAACATCGAAGAGATGTTGGGTATATATGTATGTAGAAAGTACCAACTAGTTATGCATTTTATGTCGTATGGGCGTAGTCCCAAAACGTACAATATCACTAGCAGGTTGAGTTGTTACATTTCGTTGATCATGTAATTATTTGGTCAACAAGTAATTAGGTGTAGTTAGCATGGGGTGACTACACTCTTCAATTCTTAGTGAGAGACTATGAAATGTTGTTAATTACATGATACAATTACAAGTTGATGACTTTTTTTTATTTAATTGAACCTCTAATTTTACTCCCTTATTTCATCAAGTCTTCGTTATTCCAAGGTGTCATCTTAACAGAGAGGATTCAAGATTAAAGATTCAACAGTATCAACATTCTAATCCACCACAATTACCCAATTACAACATACAAATCCGCAATCAAGCATATAGAAGACTTTACAATACCACCCAATACATATCAATCTCTATTTAGAGTTTACTATGAAATAGCATAAACCATAACCTACCTCCACCGATGAATCGCGATCAAGCAAGTTACTTCTCAATGCCTTTGCTTTCCTCTTCGCTTCTCCCTTTTCTCGCTCGTTCTCCCTCTCTTCCTGTTCTTTTTATTTTTTCTCCCCCAAATTCTTTTTCTTTTACCCTAATTATCATATAATCAATTATAAAAAATAATAAAAGTAACCCACTATTTATTTCAAGGTTACCTCTTTTAACCCCCAAGTAAATAACTTATTAAACTTACCCCACTAATTTCATAAAGTTTGTCATGAATGGTCCGAAAAACCCCTTAAAAACTTTTAGCAAAAATCCGACCCAGTCGAGGTTACGCAACCTATGACGCCCCGTCGTATCTGCGACGGTCCGTCCTGCAGGTACGTCACAAGGTTCAGAGAGTTAAATTCAGTAAAGGGTTTTGTGACGGTCCATCGTATCTACGACGGTCCGTGCTGCAGCTCCATCGCGGAGTTCAGAGAGTCGCTCCCAATACTCAGATTTTTAGAGTTGAAGTGTTTTGGAACGGAGTCCCTCGACGGTCCGTCGTGACCATGACGGTACGTCGCCTGATCCGTCGACCCAGTCAGTCATTTTCAAAATAATTCTACTGCTCGAACCGACTAAACATGTTGTTACAATAGATACCAATTTACCCATCGTTCTTCCCCGAACGATCACAGATATAAAAACAAGGGAGAGAAAGAGTACCTGAATCTGTAAAAAGATGTGGATACCTTTCTTGCATATCATCCTCATTCTCCCAAGTGGACTCTTTAACTGGCCGATTCTTCTACTGAATCTATCCTCAAATTACTAAGTCTAAGAGTATTTAAGAAACTAAAATAAGTAGAAAGATGGTCCATGTCCGAACTTCAAAGACATCAAGACGTGAAGAAAAGAATCAAGCCCGAGCTAGGAACAATAGCTCACCATGAATTCTGATATGCTGGAGACTAGCTAGAGTTGAGGGCGAGTCGAAGTCGATGGCGCACTTGCTGCACTCCACAAAATAACAAGAAGAAAATACAAGTAGGGGTCAGTACAAGGAACACGTACTGAGTAGGTATCATCGGCCAACTCAAAGTAGAAAGCAATATATATCAAATAATATTATAAAATCAACTACAATACTCAACAGGTAGCAACAACAAGTACAAGAACCATTGGCAACAACATCAAGCGCACCTATGAGGACTCAAGCCTCCACACCACACCCATTTGGGACATAGGTTCTCCGAAATTGAGTATATTAACATGATTCAAGATTACTTCTCTTTATTCTTATCGTGTCGGAACGTGACACTCCGATCCCCTAATTCTACGTGTCGGAACATGACACTCCGATTCCCTAATACTACGTGTCGGAACGTGACACCCGATCCCCTAATACTATGTGTCGGAACATGATACTCTGATCCCCTAATACTACGTGTCGGAACGTGACACCCGATCCCCTAATACTATGTGTCGGAACGTGACACTCCGATCCCCTAATACTATGTGTCGGAACGTGACACCCGATCCCCTAATCTCATTATTAAGGATTAAATTAATTAATATAAAGTCAAAATGTTACCCAAAACCGTAGTCAACACCAATTTCCAGATTTGACTAAGTGTTATGTTATCCTATGTTTAATCAACTTAGGAGGGGCCTTTTGGTAATTGGTTAATTGGTTTATTAAATTAACTTATTAAACCTAAGTTTTAAAATCTAATATCAGTTTCTAAACCAGCAAAATCACGTTCAAACTCATAGAAAAGGCGATGCAAAAACAGCAAGCAACGAACGAAAGAAAAAAATAACAATTTTATCGATTTCTCTAGGGCGATTTCAAGGTTTCTTCAAGGTTTTTTTCAAGGTGGTGTTCGTAGATTAGGTTCTACATAAGGTATGGTTTTCTCTCTTGGACTTCTTTCTCCAAGAGAACTTTCTTTTGAATGATTTAAAGATCTTGAAAAACTAGGGTTGTTTCTCGTCGTTCTTGTCGAACTCCTTTCCCTAGTATCCTTGTTACTTGAATAGGTTAGAAATCATGTTGTTGGTATGTGGTTCTGACTAATCTTAAAGTGTATGTTTTTTTGATGAAATAATGTATAATGTATAAAAACTTAAGCATGTTGCACATGGAAATCGGCTTATGCCAACAAATATGGTTATGAAATCTATGCCCAATTGTTTATGCCAATACTAATCGTATGCCAATAAAATGGCTAACAATACATTGTCTAAAAGTGATGTATGTAAATGGATATATTATTATGTTAAATAATTAAAAGATTGGCTAATGTATAATATATAAAAACTTATGCATGTTGAACATGAAAATTGGCTTATGCCAACAAATATGGTTATGAAATCTATGCCCAATTGTTTATGCTAATACTAATCGTATGTCAATAAAATGGATAACAATACATTGTCAAAAAGTGATATATGTAAATGGCTATAATCTTATGTTAAATAATTAAAAGATTGTCTAATGGTTCATACATATTAAATTTAAATATGTACATACGTAGGATTGACACATGCCAACAAAAATGGTTATGTAGTTTAAATATTTAATGGTTGAGGCCAATACTAATCATATGCCAACCCTGTGTAGTTAGAGTATCAAATGATAATATAAGCACTTCTAAACTAATTCAAAGAACCTATGATCAAGGGCATGCCACTCATTGGGACAACTCCCAACATGCTCTAAAAGAATGACATATGAACTCATAAAACTCATTGAATAAAGTGTTCATCGTCCATAAACGATGATATAAATCTACTACATTAAATTAAGTAAAGTAACATGAGTTATAACATAATTAAAGGGGTTTAAAGTATGTTAGTGACCAGAATGGGGTGTTAAAGGAAGTGAGACAAGCCTCACTTACACCTAAGCTACTATGCTAAAAGAAAACTTGCCTATGAAGGTGTGAGCCAGTCTCATTAACAAGAAAGGATGATATGTAAGGGAAATTAACATTTCATCAATGTAATGTAAAAGGATGAACTTCATCAATAGAGTAAGTAAATCTCAATCTAGAAGCAAACCCCTATAATGCTTGAGTCAATACTAGAAGATAATGAAGGAATGAACATTCACGTAAAGGGGTGAGTAACTATGAAAAGCAAATGTGCTAATGTTAATGAATGTGGTGACAACATGATAAGAGGCTAATGTGAAAGACGAGAGTAATCTCAAATGAGCCTAAGTAAATTTTACCAAAACGTACTCACCTATGAGAGTGTAAAGCTAAAGAAGAGACCAGTCTCTATGAACACTCTAACGAAAGTATTGAGATTAATGTATAGTTAATACTAATAATGAGATGAGAAATTATATAGTGAGCTATGATGTCCTCATACTAGAAGCAAGCTGAAGATAATGAAGAAATGAACATTCACGTAAAGGGGTGAGTAACTATGAAAAGCAAATGTGCTAATGTTAATGAATGTGGTGACAACATGATAAGAGGCTAATGTGAAAGACGAGAGCAATCTCAAATGAGCCTAAGTAAATGTTACCAAAACGTACTCACCTATGAGAGTGTAAAGCTAAAGAAAAGACCTGTCTCTATGAACACTCTAACGAAAGTATTGAGATTAATGTATACTTAATACTAATGATGAGATGAGAAATTATCTATTGAGCTATCATGTCCTCATAGTAGAAGCCATCTTCCATGATGTATGAGTTGAATGTAATAGAACTTTATACTGAGCATCGATAGGCTAACTTTGAGCGGTGATGCCTTCTTTCCAGAAGGGCGGAGGTTCACGTAACTCTCAATGGATGATCATGTCCGGCATGCCGGGTATGGGTATCCGTATATCTTATAGTCTTCGAACCTATACAACCAATGTAGGGATCTGTCAGAGTTCAATTCCGATGTACGCTAGCATATTTTGGGTCACTTTGGCCGGTGATTCCACCTCTTTTCGGTGTGGGGTAGACACTGGATTTCATGATGCTCACATGATCTATGTCGGTTACGGTTGGAGTTCCTCAAAGTATGAAAGATAATGAAATGAACGATACCCGAAGGTATTTGTGCAAGACAATCAAGAGGTGAAATAAGATTTAAGTAATGACATTAGGTCATTCTTGGTCATTACACTTCATGATCCCGATGAGAGTCTTAAACTTCATCCTAGGTATAGCTGGTGTTTACATCAGCCTACGAATGAATGAAATGAATAATGTGAAGTACGAATGAATGAATGAAGCAGACTCTATGTTTGCTAAAGAAGACCCTCGGATTGAGGTCCCATATGTTGAGACCTCACTTGAGATGTCTTATCTATATGAAATGTATAATGTATAAAACATGAAAGTAATGAAATCAATGACATGATCAATCGAGAATTGCTTATGAAAGGTAATGAATGTATAGTGTAAAGAATGACTCACTATAAGGTAGGGAAATCAATCTTTAGTCCTTGGATTACTTACATTGATTAATTGTGAGTATGAGACTATAATGAATCATTGCACTTGTAGGTAAAACATAGGATCAAAAGAATTATTGAACTACTCACCAAGAAGAAGAAAAAGACTAAAAAATAAACTATGGCTTGTGCCAATATTAGAGTATGAATAGATGCCTCAAGGTATATAAACTGGGTTAATAACCAATTAATGGGCATATCCAATAAAGACTGACTTATGAATATATTCATAGGGGTGTGCATCGGTCGGTTCGGTTCGGTTTTACATATAATCGGTTCGGTTTATCGGTTTTCAGTTTTAAAATATGCTAACCCAATAACAAACCAATAAGAAATTTTTTATCGGTTTAACGGTTTTTGATGTTATCGGTTCGGTTTCGGTTAACCCAATAAGAAAATGTCGATCAAATAATATATAATAGTACGTATGTTATAATTAATGTTACCAACTTACCGCGAAAACATAATAGAAAACTTTGAATGTTGATCAAATTACTAACATTCACAAACTTGCAAAAGCTATCGTCTACAATTACGAACTAGAATTAAAACTAAAATAAAATATTTCAATGAGACAATCTTAAACAGTTGCTTGATCCACCATATAATCAACAAAGTTCTCACCAATTTCCTAACCAAAAAATCACATAGCCTGAAAAGCTAATATTGAAACTATTTATGTATTAAATTATGTATATTTAATATTGAGGAAGAGAAAAGTAGTAAATAACTATCGTCTTATTGGGTTATCGGTTTACCCAATAACCTAATAGGAAAAACCGAAACCGACCCAATAACCCAACAATTATTTTTTCTAAACCCATTAAAAACCCAATAACCCAATAACAATAACCCAATAATATTTTATCGGTTCGGTTTATTGGTCGGTTTAGTTTTTGCACACCCCTATATATTCATACCCAATTTAAGAATGAAGTAATTAGCGTGAAAGTAAGTTAGACAATAATGGAGCATGGATTATAAATCAACTAAAAAATGGGCATAGCCAAAAAATATTGGCATATATATATAATCATACCCAAAGGAAATAAGAATGAAGAATCTAAAGTAGAGTAGCCAAATCATCTCCTTCGTCATGTGAATTGCTTAGTCGATTCATTGTAGGTATGGGACTATAATGAACCATTGCACTTGTAAGTGAAACATAAGGTTAAAGGAGATCAGTGAACTAAATAACAAGAAGGAGAAATAGAGTGAAAAATAATCTAAGTGTCAAAAATAGGGCTCTCGGGTTTGGACTATCAAATTTTCAAATCTTCGCTCGAGTTGTTCAAAAATTATGTGGATAATACTAATGTTTTGTAATCATACAGAAAATGAGTTGTGTTCTTTGAATGCATTAAAATACATCATATTCAAACCACAATTCACATCTAACGATTTAGGAAAGTCTAGACACTAGGCTTTCCAGAAATAGCATGTTGTTTCGGAAGAGCTTTCTTGATCATGCATAGTCTTATGTGTATGTGTACATACACCCATACTTAGTACAAGTGGTGTAATAACCCCTACTATTTACTATTTTATAGATGCAGGTTAAGGGACAGATTGACGACTCTTGCAATGGTTTGGACACCACCGTTTCTCCATACCATTTTGTAGGTCCTCTTAATTTTGAGGATGCTACAGTTTTAGTCTAGCCTTAGTGTTAGACAAATCTAGTGGATGTTGTCCCTAGTGTTTCATTTGTACTTTTATTTCGAAGCTTTGTAATAAGGTCGTGTTTGGCAAATTATTTATGATATATTCATCTTCAGTTTTCGAATTGATTTTTTTGTGTTAGATGGTTGTTCTCTTATGTTGAGCTTAGAAAATGATGTAACTAGTTAATAATTATATGAAGTACATATAAAAAAATTTAAATTTCCCGCAAATTTAACTAGATGAATGTGATGAATGCAAGATGAGGCTTGTCTGCGACCTCTGAGAGGACAACGATGCCGGTTGCGATCCAGATCCCAGAATCCGAGTCGTGACAAACTTGGTATTAGAGCATGAGGTTAAATTACCTAGGATCTTAAGCTCAATACAACCACGTTACGTAGTTTCTAACTTATGGTTGTGAAGCGCGCCACAATCATGACTTAAGGACTACGCGATGATAGGAAATCCTCCCTTCTTCTTCTCTTTATCGTGCTATCTAGAGCTTTTTTGACACTTTCTGTCATTATAAGTATCTAACTTATTTCGTGTGTGAACGCATAGAAGAATACACACAAGAATTAGGATGTTCAAGTGGTCTAAGGCGCCATGCTCCAGATGTGGCCTCCACACGAAGGGGCCATAATGGAAATACCCAACGTGGATGAAAGACGTGTGGTGAGTGTGGTTGTTCACATGGAGGTGAAGGCATGGTAATGTATAAAAGCTTGCTATGAGTATTAATGAGGAGGAGAAGGATAAGTTGGCTGCATACCAACTAAAAAAATATGGCTTAGAGATGGATTTGCTTCTTAAGTGTTATGCTATATTAGACTATGAAAACAAGGTAGTAAGGCTTCAGTTTCAAAATAAGTTGAGCTAAAATGACAAGGGCGTGGTTCAAATCCAAGAGTCCAAGGCATATGATCAGCCTCGGCCAATTGTTGTAGCTGAACCCCCAAGAGGAACCGGTTCTATGTGTTGAAAGGAAGAGAGGAATAAGAGAATTTTGCAGTTGTTGATAATGGTAACTTGTGTGTCTTATCCTTTCATGTTTATGCATTATTAGATCCATTATCTACCTTGTCTATGGTTACTCCTTTGTTGGCTAATCAATTTGACTTACTATCTAAGATCTTACATGAACCGTTTCTAGTTAGTACTCCCTTAGGAGATAGTATTATGGCCGAAGGGGTATGTATAGAAGTTTATGGTGTAGTGGCAAGTCCCTTTGAAATTAAGTTGGGTCTCATTAGGTTCAAATATTAAGGCCGGCCAGATGTTGTTTAAGAGGTTAGATATACTCTTCCTAATTCTGGTTTATCTGTAAGAAAATTAAAATTTAAGTGCTTCAGTTGATTTGGTATAATAGGTCACTAATTTTATGTCTTATAATAGCACTATGTGAGTTAAAATGAAGTTATGTTTGCATTTCATGTGTTATTTTTGTGTAGCATACACATGTTTCCTGAGTTGCATGATTTGTGATGTGCATTAAGTTAAGTGTGACTCAGAATAAAATTCCTAAAAAAAAATAGAGCTTCAAATAATCTTGAATTATATGTATCATCCAAATAAGTGTGAATTACATAATCACAAAAGGGAAACGTTTAAATACTACAAACTAAGTCACCCTCTTTGTTTAAATGATATATAAGTGTTATTCGGGGACAAATGTTCCTAAGAAGGGGATAATGTAACATTTTGGAAAATCATATATCTAGTGAAGAGCCAGTAAGTCCGTTAGAATACGTATTGGGGATACATAGGCATTCCAATTCCCAATATTGAGAAACATTGGGCATAGTATAGAAAAATTGCTAAGGAGTGTTAGCCAATTTCTATATATACCCAAATAAGCAAAATATAGTCCAAGCTTGTTTAGAAATGTACCTTCAAAGAATCCCCTAAATTAAAATGTTTTTTCCTTAAATCACAAAAAAAGGTATGAGGCATCCAAGTGTTAAGTCTAGATATCATGTCATATGATCAATTAAAATGATCATGTAGAGTAAGTAGTGCCCAAGGACATAGCGAGGATCCTTTGGACAATAAATAAACATTCCCAAATGATCCATAAATAATAGTTAGTTAGGAAAGTGAAACCAACCCATGTGCAAGCACATGTGCAAGACATGTGAAGAGGGGACCACCCTAACTGAATTCAGTTAGGGTAGTTAAAGGGAAAACGTGCACAAGGGACCACTCCATGTGGGGCCTAACCTCCCTACAAATTCTAGAATCTAACCTACTGCTCTAAATAACTAAATAACTTATGACTAACCGAATTGGACCCATTAGTGCACCCGACAACCTAGAACCAAAACCGGGTTGACACAAACCAAGTACTAGTTAAAGAGACAACCTAGTACCTAACATAGGATTGTCCAAAAGGTTAGTTATGGTCCTAATGACTTAAGGGTAATTTAGTAATTACCCTAGCCTACTTAATTAATTAATTTAGAAACTCAATTAATTAATTTAAATGGTAAAAACCGAAATCACCAAGCAATATCCAAATTTTGGTTAAAATAAGAAATAGACAACCTAGTACCTAACCTAGGATGGTTCAAAGGATTGGTTATGGTCCTAACAACTTAAGGGTACTTTAGTAATTACCTTAGGTCACATATTTAATTAAATTAGCAATTTAATTAATTACTTTAAATGAACAAAATGAAATTCTTACGTTAACCTAGTACAACTCAAGAAACATCCTAGAACTTAACCTAGGTTGGTCCAAAAAGCTTAATTTTGGTTCCAATGACTTAGGGGTACTTTAGTACTTACCCTAGGTACCTAAATTAATTAAATTAAGGATTTAATTAATTAATTTAAAGTCAAAATGTTGACCAAAACCGTAGTCAACACCAATTTCCAGATTTGACTAAGTATTATGGTCTCCTATGTTTAATCAACCTAGGAGGGGCCTTTTGGTAATTAGTTAATTGGTTTATTAAATAAACTTATTAAACCTAAGTTTTATAATTCAATATAAGTTGTTAAACCAACAAAATCACGTTCAAACTCATAGAAAAGGCGATGCAAAAACAGCAAGCAATGAACGAAAGAAAAACAGAAAAATTTATCGATTTCTCTAGGGCGATTTCAAGGTTTTTTCAAGGTTTTGTTCAAGGTGGTATTCGTAGATTAAGTTTTACATAAGGTATGGGTTTTTCTCTTGGACTTCTTTATCCAAGAGAACTTTCTTTTGAATGATTTAAAGATCTTGAAAACTAGGGTTGTTTCCCGTTGTTCTTGTCGAACTCCTCTATTGAATAGGTTAGAAATCATGTTGTTGGTATGTGCTGCTGGCTGATCTTAATGTGTATGTTTTTTTTATGAAATAATGTATAATGTATAAAAACATAAGCATGTTGCACATGAAAATCGGCTTATACCAAAAATATGGTTATGAAATCTATGCCAATACTAATCGTATGCCAATAAAATGTCTAACAATACATTGTCTAAAAGTGATGTATGTAAATTGCTATAATATTTTGTTAAATAATTAAAATATTGGCTAATGTATAATATATAAAAACTTATGCATGTTGAACATGAAAATTGGCTTATGCCAACAAATATGGTTATGAAATCTATGCCCAATTGTTGATGTCAATACTAATCGTATGTCAATAAAATGGCTAACAATACATTGTCAAAAAGTGATATATGTAAATGGCTATAATCTTATAATTAAAAGATTGTCTAATGGTTCATACATATTAAATTTAAATATGTACATACGTAGGATTGACACAGGCCAACAAAAATGGTTATGTAGTTTAAATATTCAAAGGTTGAGGCCAATACTAATCATATGCCAACCCTGTGTAGTTAGAGTATCAAATGATAATATAAGCACTTCTAAACTAATTCAATGAACCCATAATCAAGGGCATGCAACTCATTGGGACAACTCCCAACATGCTCTAAAAGAATGACATATGAACTCATGAAACTCATTGAATAAAGTGTTCATCGTCCATAAACGATGATATGAATCTACTACACTAAATTAAGTAAAGTAACATGAGTAATAACATAATTAAAGGGGTCTAAAGTATGTAAGTGACCAGAATGGGGTGTTAAAGGAAGTGAGACAAGCCTCACTTACACCTAAGCTACTATGTTAGAAGAAAACTTGCCTATGAAGGTGTGAGCCAGTCTCATTAACAAGAAAGGATGATATGTAAGGGAAATTCACATTTCATCAATGTAAAGTAAGGATGAACGTAATCAATAGAGTAAGTAAATCTCAATCTAGAAGCAAACCCCCATAATGCTTGAGTTAATTCTAGAAGATAATGAAGAAATGAACATTCACGTAAAGGGGTGAGTAACTATGAAAAACAAATGTGCTAATGTTAATGAATGTGGTGACAACATGATAAGAGGCTAATGTGAAAGACGAGAGCAATCTCAAATGAGCCTAAGTAAATATTACCAAAACGTACTCACCTATGAGAGTGTAAAGCTAAAGAAGAGACCAGTCTCTATGAATACTCTAACGAAAGTATTGAGATTAATGTATACTTAATACTAATGATGTGATGAGAAATTATCTATTGAGTTATGATGTCCTCATACTAGAAGCCAGCTTCCATGATGTATGAGTTGAATGTAATGGGACTTTATATTGAGCACCGATAGGCTAGCTATGAGCGGGGATACCTTTTTTTGGGAAGGGCGGAGGTTCACGTAACTCTCATGAGATGAGACTGTCCGGCATGCCGGGTATGGGTCTCCGTATATCTCCTAGTCTTCGAACCTATACAGCCAATATAGGGATCTGGCGGGGTTCGATTCCCATGTACGCTAGCATGTTTTGGGTCACTTTGGCCGGTGATTCCACCTCTTTTAGGTGTGGGGTAGACACTGGATTTCATGATGCTCACATGATCTATGTCGGTTAAGGTTGGAGTTCCTCAAAGTATGAAAGATAATGAAATAAACGATACCGAAGGTGTTTGTGCAAGACAATGAAGAGGTGAAATCAGATTCAAGTAATGACATTAGGTCATTCTTGGTCATTGCCCTTCATGATCCCGATGAGAGTCTTAAGCTTCATCCTAGGTACAGCTAGTGTTTACATAAGCCTACAAATTAATGAAATGAATAATGTGAAGTACGAATGACTGAATGAAGCAGATTCTGTGTTTGCTAAAGAAGACCCTCGGGTTGAGGTCCCATATGTTGGGACCTCACTTGAGATCTCTTATCTATATGAAATGTATAATATATAAAATATGAAAGTAATGAAATCAATGGCATCATCAATCTAGAATTGCTTACGAAAGGTAATGAATGTATAGTGTAAAGAATGACTCACTATAAGGTAGGGAAATCAATCCTTAGTCCTTGGATTTCTTACATTGATTCATTGTGAGTATGAGACTATAATGAATCATTGCACTTGTAGGTAAAACATAGGATCAAAAGAATTATTGAACTACTCAACAAGAAGAAGAAAAACACTAAAAATAAACTAAATCTTGTGCCAATATTGGAGTATGAATAGATGTCTCAAGGTATATAAACAGGGTTAAAACCAATTAATGGGCATAGACAATAAAGACTGGCTTATAAATATATTCATGCCCAATTTAAGAATGAAATAATTAGCTTGAAAGTAAGGTAGACAATAATGGAGCATGGATTATAAATCAACTAAAAAATGGGCATAGCCAATAAATATTGGCATATATATATAATCATACCCAAAGGAAATAAGAATGAAGAATCTAAAGTAGAGTAGCCAAATCATCTCCTTCGTCATGTGAATTGCTTACTCGATTAATTGTAGGTATGAGACTATAATGAACCATTGCACTTGTAAGTGAAACATAAGATTAAAGGAGATCAGTGAACTAAATAACAAGAAGGAGAAACAGAGTGAAAAATAATCTAAGTGTCAAAAATAGGGCTCTCGGGTTTGGACTATCAAATTTTCAAATCTTCGCTCGAGTTGTTCTAAAATTATGTGGATGATACTAATGTTTTGTAATCATACAGAAAATGAGTTGTGTTCTTTGAATACATTAAAATACATCATATTCATACCACAATTCACATCAAACGATTTAGGAAAGTCTAGTCACTAGGCTCTCCAGAAATAGCATGTTGTTTCGGAAGAGTTTTCTTGATCATGCATAGCCTTATGTGTATGTGTGCATACACCAATACTTAGTACAAGTGGTGTACTAACCCCTACTATTTACTATTTTATAGATGCATGTTAAGGGACAGATTGACGGCTCTTGCAACGGTTCGTACACCACCGTTTCTCCAGACCATTTGGTAGGTCCTCTTAATTTCGAGGATGCTACACGTTTAGTCTAGCCTTAGTGTTCGACAAATCTAGTGGATGTTGTTCCTAGCGTTTCATTTTTACTTTCATTTCGAAGCTTTGTAATAAGGTCGTGTTTGGCAAACTATTTATGATATATTCATCTTCAGTTTCGAATTGATTTTTTTGTGTTAGATGGTTGTTCTCTTATGTTGAGCTTAGAAAATGATGTATCTAGTTAATAATTATATGAAGTCTATGTATACTTCATACATATAAAAAGTTTTAAATTTTTCACAAATTTAACTAGATGAATGCAAGATGAGGCTTGTCTGCGACCTCTGAGAGGACAACAACGCCGGTTGTCGATCCAGATCCCAGAATCCGAGTCGTGGTAGAACTTTTAACCAAGGCCCTACGGACAAAGTCTTTTCTATGGGAATTTGAGAGGCGCGACGCCCCAACCCCCTTATCCAGGTGTTGTCGACTTTTCTCCTTCGTTTTTCATCTCTAAACCCTCTAAGCTTCCATGGTTCTTTCCCCCAAACACTTATGATCGTTAGTACTATCAATATACAATAGGTTCAACCTTAAATTACACCCGAAAACATGAATTAAACCATCAAGAAACTTTAACAATTACAACCACCAGGAACTCAACGAATTTTCAACAATGTTCTTTAAAAAATCACTTTCTTAACATTCAAACAACTTAAATCCGCTGAATTGATACAATATTGGTGTGTGAATGAACTAGTGTGCTCTCACATACCTTTTTAGGTATAACCCCTGACGAATTCCACACGCAAAGCTTGAGCGTTCTTGGCGATTCTTGCTTTCTCTCTTCAATTCTCTTCTTTTATTTCTTATCCAAGCCCTAGAGTGAATTCTCTTTTTCCTCAACTGAACAAAGTATTGTTTACCCTAACTAATTCCTAAAAATGAATTAATTAAATTAGGTAAGGAAAATACAAATTGGCCCTTTCCAAGTCAAGATTGGACTTTCCTTAATCCAACATCCCAACTTCCAAAAGTCATAACTAACACATACGTAATCAAAATTTCGTAAACTCGGCGGCGTTGCAATATTCTAAGGGCTTTCCAACCATATATCGTACTACTCCTAACACATCCGGATTTAGGAGTTATGGTCGTTAGAAAATGATCAAAACTCATTTTCTTAACTCAAACAAATATTCCAGATTTTCTTATTCTTTTCAAAAAGAAGTATTTTCATATTTTAAACTCTTTATTCTAGTCGTTTCTAGTTGCAAGATGTTACATTCAAGTCAAGAAACTAGTGCGGATGTTTTTGAGTAGTCTACTCCAAAGATCTAAGCCTAACCTTTCACTACCATCCTTGCTTTGTGTTTGTTGATGAAACATTAGTATTTAGCTTTGTCCTGAAGACCCATTTTACACCAATGACCTTTCTATGTAGAGGTTTCTCCACAAGCACCCATGTCTGATTTTTTCAATCATCATTATCTCCTCTTTCATTACTGCCACCCATATTTCATACCTTTTTACTTCCTTATAGTTAGTGGCGGATCCATGATTATCTATAAAGGGTTCAAAATATGTTGAAATAGACATATGAAGTAGCAAAAGGGATTCAATATCTACTATATATACATAAAACATATTTTAGCCATATATAAATAACATAATTTTCGTCCTAAGAGTGTCTGGATGAACCCCCTTACTATAACGTGGTTATGCCCTTGCAGTCATAGCTTATCATAAATTGCAGTATTGCATCTCTGATCGATATCAAAGATCAACGACATACCTTTAACAAGAGGATCATCTAGTAGAACTTTTGGATTTAAGAGACCGTCAGCTGGTGGATTGTTTTTGGGCTTCTCCCAGTTCAAGTATTGGTCCTCAATGAAGTGGACATCTCTACTTATGACGATATTCTCCGTTTGAGATTCATACACCTTATATGCTTAGGAAAAAATCTTGTAGCTTATAAAGATTCTAGGAACTTCCTTCTTATCAAGATTATTTCTTTTAACTTGTGATATATATAACAGAAACAAACGTAACCAAAAATTCTAAGAAATTGCAATGAGGGATTATGACGATCCCATCCTTCATATGGTGTTTTATCCTTTACAGATTTAGAAGGAAGTTTATTTTGCGGAAAAAAATAACAGCAGTGCGGCAGCCTTCGCCCTAAATGATTTTTGTTGATGTTTCTCATGTAGCATGCACCTAGGCATATCCATTATAGTTTTGTTTTTCCGCTCGCTAACTCCAGTTTGTTGTGGAGTATAAGGGGTTGATAGCTGATGTTCTATGCCAGTTTTCTCACAGAGTAATTTTAACTGATTACTCCTTCCCATTATTAGACCTTAAAACCTGAATTTTGCAGCCCATTTGATTTTTCACCTTTACCTTTAAAATTCCAAAACACATACATCACCTACCTCTGACTTGACTTTGACGAAAAAATCCAGGTCACTCTTGTTAGATCATCAATAAATGCAATGTAGTCTTCTGTCAGGTCCAGCCTGGTCTGATCGAATGAATAAGCTGAAGATATTTTTATGCCCTCCAAGTTGTTTTGGGAAAGGGCAACCTGTTCATCTTTCCAAGTAAACAAGCTTGGTAATTTGTCCACCAATTTTGCACCTTTTTTTGCCAGAGCATCATACCTTGATGAACAAAATGACCTATTTTTTGTGCCAAACTCCTGTAGAGTTGACTAACATAAGAAAATATGTCTGTTCTTCTTTCAAAAGATTGAGCAGGAAACACCCCCCCCCCTATTTTGACCTTGAATATCTCATCGCTTGATGGATCTTCTCTCACAAATGTTTTTTTTCAAAGAACGGATTGAATCCATTCTCCATTAATTGACCGACAATTAGAAGGTTTTCATCAAGGTATGGGACAAACTAAACATGTGGATAAACTTAGTTCTAGAGCCAGTATAATAATGGCTATTGCGCCCTTGCCTTTCACAACAAGACACTCGCCAGTTCTAATTCTAACTTTCTTTGTCTAAGTGTTCCACAACTCTTTGAACAAGATGTTACAGATGTCATGTGGTTAGAGTAACCACTATCAATTAACCAACTTTCATGTGAATCTAGGCTTGTGAAACAAGTTGTGAAAAAGAGGTAATCTTTTTCTTCTCTATCGAAAACTTCAGCTTTAACTTCAGACGGCTAAATTTTGGGTTTACCAATCGCCGCTCGATGACCCTATTGATTGGACTTGCTGCATTTACATCAGGAATCCTCCACCATTTGAAAGGAGGGTGACCTTTTTTTCCACAGTGTCGGAAAGGAGGATAGTTAGCCATCTTGCTTTTACAAAAATTCTCACTATATATTCTGTCCTTTTATCTTCTTGTTTCTTCCATCATCTTGATGTTTAACTAATAGGGCTCCTTCAGCAACATCTTCTTGTCTTATGGCACGCCGTTTCTCTTGTGCTTGAAAATCACTTAAGAGCTTTGCTAGTGTAATTTTGGACAAGTCCTTAGTATTTTCTAAGGTTGTAACAGTAGTCTCACATCTTTTAGATACTGTTACAAGGATTTTCTCAACAATCCTTGAACCGTTAAAAGTGGAACCCAACAATCTGACTCAATTTGCTATATTAAGAAGTAGGTTAGAATACTCTTTTATGGTTTCACTTTCCTTCATCCTTTGCAGCTCAAACTCACGTATTAAATTTAAAACTTGCATCCCTCAAATTCATTCATCCCCTTCATGTTTAGTCTTGAGATAATCTCATACCTCTGTTGCTGACTTCAGGGACATAATGGTTGATGAAATTGTTTTATACAAGCATACTTTTACTTTTAATTTAATGGTTTTTCTTTTCTCGTGAGTTTTAATTTGAACCATTATGAGATTATTTGGTAAGGAAAAATTATTGTAATCATCTTCTACCGCTTGCAAGAGATCCAAAGATTCTAGATCTTTTTGTGTTCTAACTACCCTGATCTAGTACCATTGAAAGATGGTGGTGCCATTGAAGAAAAACATGATTCTCTATCCATTAAATTCACTAAAATATATTAATGAATACACACAAGTCCCTTAAAAATAAAAATTTATTTATAATAAAGAACTAACTTTATGGTCCTAAAAATCAACAACAAATCTGCTGAAGATAAACAAACTCTTAGAGACTAGGTAAAAAAAGTTATTTGAGGAAAGCTATAGCTAATTTATCACAGAATATAAGTAAAGGTTGCAGTCCTAAAACATAGCAATTACAAGAGAAGTAAGGTTGTCAAATCTATGAGGAAGATCCTCGATTCAGAAATCATATTTCCAGATCATTGTTAGGTCAGAGAGTTGCATAAATTTATAGGGCAGAGAATACCAGTGCAAAGGTGCTACCACACACAAACAATGAAGGGAGAAGCACTATTAAACATCAATTGTAATGACTCAAAATAATCCACCATCTCTGATAAAGGACAAATTTCCAAATGTCGTAACCTAGTCATGAGACCATGAAGGCTTCCTGCGGTACACTAATAAATTTGGGACATTCTGGCATATCCAAATATGAAAGCAAAGTCATTGCCCACCCATGTAAAGGCAAGTAAATCAAGTTGTTACCATTGCTTACCGTCAAAATCTCTACAGACCGGCATTGCTCTAGCATTCCACTTGATAAACTGGTCAATTCATTACATTTCCATACCCAAAAACTTTGGAGGTTAGTCAAATAGTTCTCTTCACTGGGAACAGGAAAAGAATGGAGATCGTACAAGCTTTGTGGCAATTCACGAAACTCTTCCTTGTCGAAAACAAATATGTCGATGTTAAAGAGAAACGTTGGTGTGTAGCCTCTAATCGGGAAGTCTAGTGAGCTCTTTCACGTTACCTAGATCAAGATTCACACGAGATATCAAATTGTTGCACAAGTTCAACAGTGGCATTTCACTGTCAAATTTTCAATATCTAATTCACGGAGGATTTAAAATTTAGTTGGAGTACATTTTAATGGTAGACACTCAGTAATCCTCAACTTCTCAAGGGCAGGAAACATTATTCTTACTCAAACTTCAGATCCCTTCCACTTAATAAGGCTACACATATTCTCCAATGCCAGTTCTTTCAATGACGAGTGAACACTTGGAGAATGTCGTTATGCAGCTTGACCCACTATTGCTAATCTCAACACCATATAAAGCAGGTCCATTGCATTCCAACTCACAGAATCCTACAAGCTCAAGATTCTGAAGGAATTTCAGTTGGCCAACCGATGGAATATCTTCTCACCCTTTTCAACCACATAATTCAACATGAATGAATTCGGTAGCAATTTTTCACTGAAACGTGAAGGAAATCTAGTCCCGAGTAGTTCTCCGCTTCTAAGATTTTCAAGTAAGGATGTGGTTGAAGACCATCCAACACATGCTCAAAATTGATCTCACAACCTTCTGATTCATCATGTGACCACGAATACACCATGTTGTAGATATTTTGTTTCTCCTATAAATATGTTGTTCGATCCTCTCCTTTATTTTCGACTAATTGGAGACATTTGATAGTCAATTCACCTCTAAGGTTTGTCAAACAACCTAATTCATCTATTCATTGACTTTTCTCTAAACCTATGTAGAAACTGTATTAGCTTGCAGATTTAGGATGACAACTCCTCGATGCCTGATCTGGACAAATTTGAAACTCTCAAGAACTGAAAGCTCAATAGCATATCATCAGGTATATACTTTTCCTGAACAATGTGCACAAACGTCATGGCTCATTTATCGTATCTATTTGATCACTTAGTGAGTCCCATAAAAAATATCAAACTTGAGAAAGATTCTCTCCTCCAACAGTCTTCGTATCAAATAGTTTAGATTTTAATGTATCTCTAGCCAAATCATGAACAAGATCACGTATCTTGCAGTGTGTTATATTGTTGTGCTCATCTAGATCTACACTTGCAGCAAGGAATAATGTCCACCACACATGTTTCTCCTTGTTGCGCCCTTGACACATTTTAACAATCCTATTGTCAACATTCAGTATATTCCTCTGGAACTTCCCCATCAGCAAATGCTCTTTGTTTTAAAATGGACAAACAAGATATTCTGTTAGTTTTACCAATACATGAAGATCTACCGCTACTGTGGATGCCACATGTTTCATGCGAGCAGTCACGAGAATGCAGTTTCCTCTGGAAGTGTTTACTCATCTAAAGCTTTCCATGAACTAATCCCATACTGGAAGTCTTGATAGAATATGTGCCTTCACTTAACAAGTAATGGACCAGGTCCCTTACTTCACTTCAGAAAAATACCAGAAAGTTAAATGCAGTAAAATCAACACAATGATTTTACGTGGAAACCTCCTTGCTTAAGGGAGTAAAACCATGACCTGTCTCACAGGATTTTAATCATTTTCACTAATCTTCAAAAGTAAAAGCGAAACACGATTACACCAAACGTAAGAAAGAGTTATCAATCTTACCGTTAAGCAATAGTCCTCTATTGCTCAACAAGCCCAAGTAGAAAAACAATCTACCCACTAAGCTATCCCACCTGGACAACTTAGACTTCTAACACAACACACCAATTCCTTTATAGATTTAGGAGTGGTTTACAATTTAAGAACAAGAGAATAAATTCCTAAACAACTAGACGAAAATCTCCAGATGTTGCTGTTGTCCTTGGAATAATTCTGCCTTTTCTTTTTGTGTAGCCTTTGCAAGAGTTCTTGAAAAGTTTTTATCAAGTTGCAAAAACTAAACAACAAATGTTTTGGAAAGTGCCTTTTATGTGGGCAAGTCACTTTCCTAAACTTCTTTGCCATTGGCTGAAAAGGTCACACTTTTCTGACGCCATCGGGAAGTGTGCACCTACTATCTGTACCATCTCCAGCTGGCAGTCGACTGGCTCATTATCATGAGAGCCTGGTACCTCTACTAGGTCCCTGGTTTTGTTTCTTCTGCAATACCTCAAACAAGACACCTGCAATACACAATTAGAAAACCTGGTACCTTTATGAGGTCCCATTGTTTGTCAAATCATCAAAACTACAAATAACATTTTCCCCCTTTTTGATGATGACAAACAATGATATGATCTGAGGTATTCACCAGAATTGTTCCCCCTGACATTGTATTCCCCCTTACTGTATATTCCCCCTTATTTAGGTACTAACAGTTTTACTTGTTTTACTTCCCCCTTATTTAGCTACTAACAGTTTACTTCCCCCTTTTGGCATCATAAAAAGGATATGCAATAAACCAGTGAGTCAATCATAAATACTGAGCAAGATCAGAGCTAATAAGCAATCAAACAGTAGAGGAAGATCAGTCACAAAAGAACATAGGAAGAACAGCAAAGGAATAAGGTAACCAACATGCCATTATAACATAAATACATTAAAGACAAACTAAAAAATCCATCAACACGAAGAGCAGCCACAAAAAGAAAATGACACAGGGAGAGATTGATTGACAATTTAGGAAGAGGGGGAGGTTTTAGATAGGGACTGGATAACAAGAGTGAGTCGTGCATTGGCAGCATCATTATCCTTGATGGCCTTTTCTTGCAAGGCAGTTATCTTCGCCTTCAACTCGTTGTTCTCTTTCTCCAGAGCTTGTACAACTGAAGAACCAGGTCCCTCACTCTGTGCAGTAAGCCGCTCTGCTTTGAGTACAGCAATCTCAGCCTCTTTACTACTCAACCGCACAGTGAGTTCTTCAGTCTCATGTTTAAGCTTATCCAGGTCCTCAAGAAGTTGAGCCATCTTGCTTTTTGGTAAGCCTCTGCCTTCAATACATTCACATTCAAACAAGGTATGCTCAGAGATAGTTTGTTTAACTGTCCCCACCTTTCCAATACCAAGAGGAATCTGAAAGTGCTTGAATACTTCAGTGAGAAAGTATCCATACCCCATTCCATGTACTCCTTTCCTCTCAATAACTGTTTTGTGAATGTGTTCAATCATGAGACTAGGAAGGGTCAGAGCCTCAAAGATGCACAACATCTCCATTGCGTACAAGTCAGCAGCAGTAGCAAGAGTTCTCTTTTCTTTGCGAGGAAGAACCACCTTGTTGACAAACTCGAAGACCAGCTGATACTCACTCTTCATAATTTTCTTATAGATCCCAGCAACCTTAGTTGTGGGAGTCTTAGAAATCAGGGATGCAAATTTTGAAGAGCAATTTTTGTTCAGCACGGACCGGGTCCCCTCTGTAGGCACTTTGAGGATTCTGCCCAACACCTCCTCATTCAAAGAAATAGAAATATTGTTCACACGTGTGAGGAGGCTCCCATCTTCCAGGAATTGAACATTGTAATAGAATTCACGAACCTCTTCTTCATGGAGGATGGGGGATTTCCTTTTGAACAGGTGCAGCCAAGATTGGATCTCCACCATGTCATGCAATGAATCCATGCCCGGAAGAGTAATAATCCCCATATCAAACACTCTTCCAGCGAGGACTGCTTGTTTCCTCAGACTGTCAACTATTTCCTGCAAGTTGACATTCTCAACTTTCCTGGCTTGAGGACCAGGTCCCTGTGTCCGCTTTCTCTTTTTCTCAGATCTCTTCCCTTTTGACTGTGACTTTTCAACCTTCTTTGTAACCCTTTCCCTTTTCTTTTCTGACTTTTTCTTGTTATTTTTCTTTTCAACCTCTTCTCCAGACAACTCAACCAGTTTTTCTTTAGGTATCCTAAAATGTGATACCTTGAAGGTTCGTGCACTTCTGACTGCAGTAGCAGATCGTGCGCTTGCCTTCAAGGCATCTGCCATCAATTTTTGTGCAGCAGACCTTGTATTAGGTCTTCTCTTAGGAGCCTCCTCCACGACCTTTTCTTTCCCTTTTCTACTCTCAACCTTCCATTTTAATGGTTCTTCCTCACTTGTAGATTCAGATGAAGAGGAAGAAGAGTACCGCCCTAAGTCAGGGGTTTTGTCGAAAATGGGTTGAGAAGGCCTTACCTCTTCTCTTTCCAGTGCATCAGTGTGTTCTGATCTGGATTCTTCTCGCATCATTGCCAGGATTTCAATCACGAGTTCCTCACTTGCTGCCAGTATATTAGACTCAGAAGCCCCAATTTTTGGTTGATCTCCTTCAAACATGTTGTCAGGCAACATGTCTTCAAATGGACCAAGTCCAGTGAGCACTGCAGAAGTGTTTAGATCTATGGAGAAGAAAGGGTTATCAGGAGTATTTTGTGGAGGACTGGGTGGAAGAGGAAGTCTGGCTTGAGCAGGTGTTGGAGAATAGAATGCAAGGGGCGCAATTTCACTAAGTGCATCCAACATTTGCTTAGAAGAAGATGAAGAGGAAGACATGTTTGTGATGCTGGAAGGGTTCGTTGAAGAATACAAAGAAGAGGAAAACAGAGTTTCCTTTGAATGTAAGAAGCCTTGTGATAATGAGAGAGATAAAGTTAAGAAACGAATGAGAGTTTCAAGAAGAGAAAACCCCTTTTTAAAAGAAGTGAAAGGGTGCCAGGTCCCTAATTAGATGCGTCGTTTGAGGGAGAAACGATTGGACTGATCGGTCAGAGTAACCGATGACTGACACGTGGCATTTTTCAACGGTCAAAATTTTTAGTTTAAATTTAATGTAAAAATGCTAACCTGGACAGGTACTAGGTACCATGATAGAGTTTAACTTCATTCCTTAATTGTTCTAGCCTCTTCTTTTGCTGAGCAGGTCCCTATTGAGAGTATACCTACGAAAGATACAAAAAGTGATCTTGTTCAATTATTTAAGATTCACACAAAGGATACCTGCACTGCAATTTTAACCATCAAGGGAGTTCTACTGTTGGAGGCTAAAACCATTACTTGGAGATCAACATCCCCAACTTTAAACGATTTCTCTCAAATTGATCCTTGCTGAGAGCCTTGGTAAAGATGTATGCTATCTGTTCCTCTGTTGGACAGTATGTGAGCACAATATTACCCTTCTCAACATGATCTCTCAAAAAATGATGTCTGACATCAATGTGCTTTGTTCTCTTATGATGAACTGGGTTCTTTCGCATACTCACAGCACTAGTGTTGTCACACATGAGAGGAATTGCATTAATGTGGATTCCAAAGTCTTCTAAGTGTTGCCTGATCCACAGCAATTGAGAACAACAAGCTGCAGCAGCTACATATTCAGCTTCAGCTGTTGAAAGAGCCACAGAGTTCTGCTTCTTGGTGCCCCAAGAGATAAGTGATGATCCAAGGAAATGAGCCATTCCAGAGGTGCTCTTCCTGTCAACTTGATAACCTGCAAAATCAGCATCTGCAAAACCAACCAGATCAAAAGTATAACCTGCAGGATAGAAGAGAACCAGGTCCCCTGTTTTCTTCAAGTATCTAAGTATACGTTTTTCAGCCTTTAGGTGTGAATCACGAGGACATGCTTGAAACCTAGCACACATTCCAACGCTATACACAATATCAGGCCTGCTAGCAGTTAGATATAGCAAGGAGCCAATGATTCCTCTGTACATTGTCTGATTCACCAGGGGATCAGATTCTTCTACTATCATCTTGGAATTTGTTCCCATAGGAGTGTCAATAGGTTTGGAATCAAACATATCGAATTTCTTCAACAGCTCTTTGATGTACTTCTCCTGGCATATTGAAGTTCCATTTGATGATTGCTTGATTTGTAGCCCCAGGAAGAATGTCAACTCACCCATCATACTCATTTCAAACTCCCTTCCCATCAATTATGAGAATTCTTCACAGAGATGTTCTGAAGTAGCTCCAAAAATTATGTCATCCACATAAACTTTAATGATAAGCAATTCTTGTTCTCTTTTTAGTAAGAACAAAGTATTGTCTATCTTGCCTCTTTTGAAACCATTCTTCAACAGAAACTTTGAAAATCTTTCATACCAAGCTCTTGGAGCTTGTTTCAGACCATATAATGCCTTATTCAATCTGAACACATGATTTGGTAGCTCTGCATCTTCAAAACCAGGAGGTTGCTTGACATACACCTCCTCTTTGAGATCTCCATTCAGAAATGCACTCTTCACATCCATTTGATACAGCTTAAACCCCATAAAAGCAGCAAAAGCTATTAGGATTCTAATAGCTTCCATTCTGGCAACAGGTGCAAAAGTCTCATCATAGTCAATTCCTTCTTCCTGATTGTATCCTTGCACCACCAGCCTGGATTTATTTCTAGTAATAACTCCATTTTCATCAAGTTTGTTTCTGAATACCCACCTGGTTCCTATTATTGTTCTGCTTTCAGGTCGAGGAACCAGGTACCATACCTTACTTCTTTCAAACTGATGAAGTTCTTCTTGCATAGAATTGATCCAGTCTGCATCACCTAATGCTTCTCTAACATTCTTAGGCTCAATGGATGATATGAATGCTGAGAATGCAACTAGATTTCTAGTTTTTGATCTAGTTTGAATTCCAGAATTCAAGGGAGAAATGAGATTATCAAGAGGATGTGATGAACTATGCTTCCATCCTGACCTTGCAGCAGACTGATTTGACAGATCATCATGATCTTCTTCATTATGAGTGATGTCATCTTCTGGGGAGTCTGATGTACTCTGGATGGAGTTTTGAGTAGTACTAGGTACCCTATCATCCTGTTCAACCTCAGCATCCTCTTCAGGTAGACTGTGATTCTGATCATCACAATCATTATTCAGTTGTTGATCTGCATCAGTTTCAGCACCTTCAATCTTCCTGGATGTTAGCATTTTGAGTACATCATCATCATCATTTGATCTATCATTCTTCAAGCTTCCATTTTCATCAAAAACAACATGAATGCTTTCTTCAATGCATTGTGTTCGTTTGTTGAATATTCTGTAGGCTTTGCTGAATGAAGAATATCCAACAAATACTCCTTCATCACTTCTGGGATCAAATTTTCCCAGATCATCCTTCCCATTATTCAGCACAAAACATCTGCATCCAAAAGATCTAAGATAGTTCAGCATTGGCTTCTTATTGTTGAGCAGTTCATATGGAGTCTTATTCAACACAGCTCTTATTAGACACCTGTTGGTAACATGACATGCTGTGTTAACAGCTTCAGCCCAGAAACTTTGAGGAAGATTTGATTCAATAATCATAGTTCTGGCAATGTTCACCAAGGTTCTGTTCTTTCTCTCCACTACTCCATTTTGTTGAGGAGTTCTTGGAGCAGAGAAGTTGTGGCTTGTACCATTTTCCATATAGAATCTATCCAGTGTTGAGTTTTCAAACTCTGTACCATGATCAGATCTAATGCTGCAAACAACTTGATTTAATTTGGTTTGAATCATTTTGAAGAATATCACCAGCTCATCAGCTGTATCTCCCTTTGATCTCAAAAATCTCGTCCAGGTGTATCTTGAATAATCATCTACAATCACCAAAATGTACTTCTTGCCATTTCTGCTTTGAACCTTCAAGGGTCCACAAAGGTCCATGTGAAGCAGCTCTAAGGTTCTTGATGAGGTTACCTGATTCTTGGGCTTGAATGATGATCTGATTTGCTTTCCTCTAACACAAGCTTCATACATTTTATTTTCAGGAAACTTCATTTTGGGCAACCCTCGGACCAGGTCCTTTGAAATCAACTTATTTAATAAAGATGAACTCACATGTCCCAGCCTACGATGCCACAAATCAGCATTTTCATTTTGAGCACTGAGACATGTTAAGTCATCTCCATGAGAGATTTCCAAGTTTGCCACATACATATTTTTACTTATGTGTGCAGTGAGAATTACCTTGTTTGTAGTTAAACTCACCACAGTGCATTTCTCAGAAGTGAACTTGACCTCATTTCCTTTGTCACAGATTTGTGACACACTTAGCAAGTTGTACTTCAACCCATCCACATGATAAACATTGTCAATAGAATCTTCAAGAGATCTTCCTACTTTTCCAACTCCCAAAATGTATCCCTTCTTGCCATCACCAAATGAGACACCTCCTCCTTGGAGGGTCTTGAGTGAGAGGAAGTTCTTTACATCACCAGTCATATGTTTAGAGCAGCCACTATCCATATACCAACATTGACTGCTGCTCCTCTCACTCACCTGCACCAAAACTCACTTGTTAAGCTTGGGAACCCATTTCAGCTTGAGTTCCCAGTAGGCAGACAAAGGAGTGATCAGATTGTACTTGGTCTAGTATGGTAGACTTTGAAGCTTTCTAGCAAAAGACATAGAAGCAGAAATAGTTTTTTTTTTTTCAAATTTGTGAGTTGAGACAGGCTCTGTAGGACCAGGTCTCTCTTTTGGTACATTTTGTCTTTCAGCATAATTAGAGTATCTTTCACATGATTTTCTCCAGCTAACACACTCATTCTTCAAATGTCCGTTCTTACCACAATGAAGACACAACAGATTGTCAGACACGAACACATACTTACTGTGAGGGTTATAAGGAGGACTGATGTTCAGACTTCCTAGTCCTTTCTTATTGAAATTACTCTGATTTGTCACATTTGACAGCAACTTTGAGGATTTGGTCCACTTAAGAGAATTTTCAAGTTCTTTCTTAAGTTTCACAATATCCTGTTCTAATTTGTTACTCTTTTCAAGTGACAAACTAAGATTTTTCTCAGAGTTTTTCAATTTTTCTTGAATTTCAGCTTGCAGACTATTTGGCTTTCCATTTAACTTTTCAGCTTCTTCAGTAATCTGACACAACTGGTTCTTAAGTTCAGAGTTATTTAACTCTAGAGACACCATTCTTGACATTGTGTCTTCAAATTGACCTTTGTTTTCAGTTAAAATTTCAAGTTCAGCAATCATGGTATCTCTTTCAGATGTTAACTCTATCACAGAATCTAACATGACTTTTGCCATGGTTCTCAATTTCTTAAGAGAATATTTTTCCAAGTCATTTTTCATGTCAAGAAGAGTTACCTGATTGTCTTCTTCTTCATTTTCTGTGTGTGCCATGAGAGCAAACATTTCATTGAAGACAGTTTCCTCCTCATGCACAGCAACCATCGACACATCTTTTGGCTCATCAGGATCTTCTGAGTCACTAGAAGAATCCCCCCATGCAGCAAGAGCCCTTTTGACAACCATATCAACAGCAGCTTTTCGATCTCTATTACCAGGTACCAGGTCCCTTCTATTTTCTTTGTCACCCCTGTGTTTTTGATGTTCCTTGTTTTCATTCTTGAGTAAAGGACACTCTCTGATGAAGTGCCCAGATTTTCCACACTTGTAGCAAGTATAACCTTGAGCAGCATTTCGAGTCCCATTTGTTCCTCTTTTATACATTTTTTTTTCTCACAATCTTTTGAAATCTACTGATGAGATATGCCATATCATCATAATCACTTGAATCTTCATCTGATTTATACTTCAACATCAATGACTTGTCCTTCTTGGCTTTACTTTTTGACAAATCATGGTTTCGATTCATCTCATGTGTTTTAAGATTACCAATCAAGGCATCCATGGTCAGCACCTTCAAGTCCTTGGCTTCTGTAATGGCATCAACTTTGCTCTCCCAAGACTTTGGAAGAATTCGAAGCACTTTCCTGACTTGTTTGGTCATGCTTATAGGTTCACCCAGACTTCGCAGCTCATTTGTAATGGAGGACAACTTGGTGTACATGTCATGTATAGTTTCTCCTTCCTTCATTTTGAAGTTCTCATATCGTGAGGTGAGCATGTCAATCTTTGATTCTTTGACTTGTTCAGTTCCTTCATGTGCAGTCAACAAGCAATCCCAAATTTCTTTAGCAGACTCACAGGCTGACACTCTGTTGTACTCATCAGGTCCTATCCCACAGACCAGAAGAGTTTTAGCTTTGAAACCCTTTTCAATCTTTTTCCTGTCAGCCTCATCATATTTCTGCCTGGGCTTTGGGACAGTAGTGGTCTTTTCTCCATCCTTTACTTCCATCATTGGAACAAAGGGTCCATCTAGTATAATATCCCATAACTCGCTATCTTCAGCCATGAGATAGTGGTGCATTCTAACTTTCCACCAACTGTAGAAATGTCCATTGAAACGAGGAGGTCTGTGTGATGACTGACCTTCTTCAAGGTTAAGTGGAGCTGCCATTCTAGAACAAAATCACTTCCTTGGTGTTAATACCACTCGATAGAATATGTGCCTTCACTTAACAAGTAATGGACCAGGTCCCTTACTTCACTTCAGAAAAATACCAGAAAGTTAAATGCAGTAAAATCAACACAATGATTTTACGTGGAAACCTCCTTGCTTAAGGGAGTAAAACCACGACCTGTCTCACAGGATTTTCAATCGTTTTCACTAATCTTCAAAAGTAAAAGCGAAACACGATTACACCAAACGTAAGAAAGAGTTATCAATCTTACCGTTAAGCAATAGTCCTCTATTGCTCAACAAGCCTAAGTAGAAAAACAATCTACCCACTAAGCTATCCCACCTGGACAACTTAGACTTCTAACACAACACACCAATTCCTTTATAGATTTAGGAGTGGTTTACAATTTAAGAACAAGAGAATAAATTCCTAAACAACTAGACGAAAAGCTCCAGATGTTGCTGTTGTCCTTGGAATAATTCTGCCTTTTCTTTTTGTGTAGCCTTTGCAAGAGTTCTTGAAAAGTTTTTATCAAGTTGTAAAAACTAAACAACAAATGTTTTGGAAAGTGCCTTTTATGTGGGCAAGTCACTTTCCTAAACTTCTTTGCCATTGGCTGAAAAGGTCACACTTTTCTGACGCCATCGGGAAGTGTGCACTTACTATCTGTACCATCTCCAGCTGGCAGTCGACTGGCTCATTATCATGAGAGCCTGGTACCTCTACTAGGTCCCTGGTTTTGTTTCTTCTGCAACACCTCAAACAAGACACCTGCAATACACAATTAGAAAACCTGGTACCTTTATGAGGTCCCATTGTTTGTCAAATCATCAAAACTACAAATAACAGTTAGCACTCCACAAATCATCTAAGATAACTTCATCTCACAGTTTCTGGACTATTATATCCTTGGTTGGGACCTCAAGTTTCCTCTCTGTCAATGATTTGAGGATCTACTCAAGAAAGCTCTTACTGTCTGATATTTCAGTAAGACACAACACACTATATTTTCAAAGTGTTTTTCGATCTCTTCATCATTGAAAATTCTCTTAGCGAATGGTAGTTTTTCCTACCCCCCCCCCCCCCCCATGCCCACTATGGGAATGGTGCATAGAATAACTTCCTCTTTCATGATCAACATCTTTTCCTTAATTTTCAGAAACATTTCTGTCTCTATCAACAACATCCGAAGGAACTACTAAGGAATATGTTTCTCGAAACGGTAGTATTTGCTAAGAAGGAACTATGAGTGATTGGGGCCCGAGGTCCTTGGCTAACTGATTGATAGCCCTCAACTCTTCATTGCTATTTTTTTTATTTTTCGAGACATTTTGCTGTTAAAAGCGGTATGAGAAAAGAAACCACTCAATTTTCTCATTGGTCTTTTTCTGACTTGTGCTTCGAGAGATTCATTCTGAATTCGTCACACATTTTCAGCAGTTCTCTCAATCATTTTGATTCATTCTTCCACAGAGTGATCGTCAATTTTATCGTCTTTGAGCATCATGATTGAAAACTTGAATGATGGGTACATTTTGTGTCATCCTTCCGAGATGTTTGTTGCAGTCCCTTGAACTACTGACTCTCTCAATAGTTAGAGAAATTGCTCATAAAAAAAACCTTAACAGTAGCACCAATTAGTATATGTTTGGATAGAAGTGCTAAAACCAATAATAAACACTACGACATATTTGGTAAAAGTGCTCATAAGTTATTTGTTTTGTTAAAATTAGTAAAATTCTCTTAATAATTCTTTTTTAATAAAAATTACAAACTTAACATCATCTTTTAAAGAAAATGAGAAAGGACATGTACCCATTTCATTTTGTAAAAAATGAATTCGGATTGATCGACCTTTAATGTGGGTATTATACATCAGACGGAAATTGAAGTTGAGAGTGGTTTTTCACTTTTGAACAATGGACACTATATGGAATGAAGCACCATGTAGACCTACTTGCTTTTAGCATCTTGATGTTTGTTGTGTCGTGTGTAAGCTTTGCTATTTGTTTAATTTCCACAAAAGGGTTATTAATACCCAATAAAAATGCAGACAATTTTATTTTGCACTTGCAGTAAAATTTGATCTGCAATAGTAAATGAAGAGACTTTAGAGCAAGCTTTTTGAATGCCTCGATTTGAAAAGTCTATCACCTAATTGGAATTGGTATAATTACACAATTTATTGATTGCATTGACATGTTTATTTTTCATAGATTTATAGTGTAAATATAAATGTATTGTTTGGTTTCAAAATTGCAATCATAAAGTTATATTAAAATTTAAAAATAAGTCATCAAAGCACACCTAAAATATTTATTTTTTTTGAGCTGCATACATCAACTATTGACAGTGTGAGTTTCATACCTAAACTATCACTTTTTAGTTTGAGAAGCACACCTCAGTGTGTGTAATGCACTCTCTTTTATTTAAAAAAACATTGACACATGACATTCCACATAGATAAAATATTTTACCTAGATAAAAATTAAATAATAAAATATTAATATTAATTAAAAATTAAAGATTAAAATTTTACTATCCATATAAAATTCTTACCCCCTCCACCACCTCCTCCACGTACTCCCTCCGCCCCTCCCCCCCCCCTGCCCCTCCCCCCCCCCCCCCCCCACAACCCCCAGCTTTTTAAAAGAAAAAAGTCATTTATAAAATATTTTTAAAAGATTTCATACTTCATCCTCCCCTCCCCCTCCAAAAAAACAACCACCGATTCATCCTCCCCTCCCCCCACCCAATAGAAATTGATATTATTTTATTTTTTAAAAAAAATAGAAATCTACCCCATCCTATTTAATCCTCCGCTCCTAATTTATTTATTTTTTACATTTTTCTCATCTTGTGTTGGATATACACGTACATATATTTTTAGAAAAAAAATTCACTAGTGTACCGAATATAACATAAATAACTAAAAAAAATTAAAAAAATCTTGTGACGGCAGCTAAAAATATTTTCAATATGTATGACTAAACACTGGAACAAAAAATTAAAGTAGAGGGTTAAGTGGATGGTAGAATTATTTTTTTAAGAAAATAAAATAATATCTAAATTAGTATTCAAGGAGGGGGAGGAGATGAAAAAAAATGAAATACTTTTATAAATGAAAGTTAAACAAAATAAAAAAATTAAAAAATGGTGGGGTTGGGGGTTGTTGGGGGAGGGGGGGAGAGGAAGTGATGGCGTGGGGTAAGAAAAATATTTTACATTTTATTTTATAAATAAAATATTAATTTTTTATAATAGTTTTTAAATTTTTAATTTTAACTAATACTAACAATTATTTATTTTTTGTCAAGATTAAATGTTTTGTCTATGTGGAGTGTGATGTGAAAATTCTTTAAAATAAAAGAGAGAGTGTATCACACATACCATGATGAGAGTGGTATAAGAGAGATGTGTGTTTCTCAAACTAAAAAGTGATAGTTTATGTATGAAACTCAAATTTTCAATAGTTTAGGTATCAAACTCAAAAAAAAGTATATTTTAGGTGTGTTGTTGACACTTGTCTCTAAAATTTAAAAATAAAAGTTGATTATATAAAAATAAAATTTATTTTAGGAAAATAATAGACTTAATAAATTATAATGTATTAAATATTTAAGATATTTATTTTCTTTCGAAAATATATTAATCAACAAGCCTATGTTTATTGAAAAAAACAGTTGATTTATCTTTTTCAAAATTAGTATATAAAGTAATTTTTTGAAAAAAACTAAAAGTACATGATTTCTATGAACATCCTAAATTACATGTTTATAAAAAGGTTAATGTTATAAATAAAATATCATAAATTATAGAAATATTTAACAAACAGATAATTTATTAAATCTAGCTACAAATAAATAACTTATAATGTGAAATAACAAGTCAATACAACCAAAACAAATGTTATTAAAAATATAACATAACTTCTAAATTTCGAAAAGAAATTTAATGTAATACTCTTATGTCAAATTTCAACCTAACGTACATAAATGTAATTAACAAAAAAAGAAAAAAATGTAAATCTCTAACCTTATTTTTAACAAGGAATTTCCTTCAATTAAAAAATTAGAACACTAATAAAATTATATTAATGAAAAATATAAACAGAAAATAAATAAATAAAATATATAATACTAAAGATCGCATGGAATCATAAGAAGTAAAGGTTGAGAATGTGAATAAAACGAAATATAAAAAATAAAAAGTATATTTTTAGAATGATAAAAACAAAAAATAATTTAAAATAATAGAACAAAAATTAATTTAAAACAAAAAATAAAAAAGAAGAAATCAAAAAGTGATTAGCTTGTAATTAATTACACCGTGTAATTATCAGCAATTTACAACGTCTCTTGAAAATAGGAGAGTTCAATTACAACATGTCAATTACTTCCAATTCCATGTTAATCAAGTGATTACATGGCAAACCAAATATGTTAGAGTGTAGTTACATCAAATTACACTAAATTCAATCACCATTGTGACTTTTCAAACAATAAAAAGAGGATCACTTCTGGTTTACCTCTCAACTTTGTCATTAACAGTTGATACACCTCTTGTTATAAAAGTGGCTCACATATGTATATCCTTACAATTAAAAAGTTGCTCATATATATCTCTACCGTTATAAAAATGGCTCACATATACCCTTTGTCTAATGAAAGTTAAAACTAAATTTTAAATTTATTATTTGATTTTTTATTTCAAAAAAAATCATGTAGGGAAACTCTATATGATTTTTTTCACACATAATTATTTTTTTGACTGCTTTGTTTATCCATATTTGAGTTTCCTATTACTTGTTTAAAAAATTCTTTCATATTTAATGTAAAATGTTAACAAAAAAGAATAAAATTCAAAACTTGTTTGGTTATATTGTAATTTATTTTGTGTATCCATAAAAACAATTGGAGCATATATGATTAATTTTACAAGAAAGTTGTTAAAAATAAATATGACTATCAAAATAATAAATACAAATAAGGCGTTGAATCAAAGAATATATATATACACCAGAAATATGGTGATGTTTCAATAAGGTGATTATTTTCAATAAGGTGATTATTTCAATGAAAGTGTGGATTAATTCGTTTAACTCTTTATGTTGTACAATCCTACTCAGTACTCCTTCACTCTCTTGTTCTATTATCATATTAGTTTCTAGTTTAAACTTCCCTTTTTTTTTCTTTTTTTTATGGACTCTGTCCATACATGAATCTATTATTACTGTTCATCTCTTTCTCTTAGCCTTTATTCTTAAGAGTAATCTTCTTTAACTCCACCCTGGATTTGGTTATTCATAGTTCTTTCCTTAGAACATTTAACCTGACATTTTCCTAGGAATTTACAGGTTAATCCATCGATACTTTTAAGAGGCTAAGAAACTAACCATATACTAAGTAAAATAGATTCATGATGATATTCATAAATTTACATGAATTTATCAAATGATTAACAAAAATTAAACACACATAATTTACATATATGGGAAGTTTACTAGAAACTTAAATATGAAAACTTACATTATTAGAACAGAGTGAAGTTTCCCTTTCGGGAAACCCGAAAAGCTTCCAAACTTTACTTAAAATAAACTTTAAACTAAAAGAACCGAAAACTTTTTTACAATTTCTAAAAAGATAATTTTTAGAGAGGAAAGAGGTTGGTATGAGGATTTTTGAGAGTTTTTGTAGTGATTGTCTTTGCTTTTCTTGCTTTCTTACTTCTTCCTGTCTTGGTAATGCCTGCTTTTACAGAGGTCTTCGTACTTCAAACTTCGGATTTCAAATGAAAAAGGGAATCTTATCATCTCAGCCGGGTACACATCTGGGCCCCATCGTCACGTGAAATAATGTCCCTCTTCTTGCATTATTGTCCTTGGAGTCTGACATTGGAGTCCAATATCTGTCTATCTTATCTCTTACCTGAATAAGACGCGTCCCAACAGTTTTTCCACATGTGTGGTAGTGAGTAAAGTGGGACTCACATTTTTTGACAAAAGAGGCATTCCTCTTTTAAGACTATAATAATAATATATATTTTTATTTTTTTTAAGTGTCTAAATTATGCAATGCAATTGAATCAAAACTCATTCCCAAATCATCATCATTTGGGTCTTGAGCAAATTGCATTGGGTCTGAAAATTATCGGAATTATTTGGGCTAGGACTAGAATCTTGTCTTGGGCTTTGTATTGGGCTTGGGTTTATGTGTTTGTGTTTTTCTTGTTTTTGTTTAAGTAATTTTGCTACGGTCTGGGTTATAAGTGATTCTAGATCTTTATTTTTTTGGGATTTTTTTAATTTTTTGTCTAATTGTCTAGTTAAATGAAAGTGGTAATCTTTTTCTGGAAGATGTACCTTCATCTTTTTCACTTTTTGGCAAAGTGAAAGTCATTAACGGGTTTGAGAAGTCTTTACCGGCTACCGTTTGAACCGGACTAGCTGTATCTTCATCCGATACAGTGGATTTCTTAGCATTCAGTGGGGAATGCACACCCATCTCATCCATTTTTGTTTGAGATGGAAAACTCTGTATATCTGTCTGAGTTTGTACATTTAGTTTAGTCTTACCTTTGCTTTCTATTTTTTGGAGTCTTTCCCTGAGCTTGGCATTCTCTTGCATTAAAGCCTCATTTCTCAAGTTTAGCCTCTTGAATGCTTCGGTCATGGATGAGCAATGGTCACAAAATATGACCTTATCTGTGTCTTTGTGGATATTGTATTGTGAAATTTTATCTGCGTTCTGTCTGAGAGCTGGAGAAATATAATAATTTAGTCCTAATATTCCTCTAGCATAGTCTAAAGCTTCTGTAAAATCATTAAAACCTTTGAAAAGAGGTGTATGAAAATTTTTAATTGAATCTAAAACTTCTATCCATGTCTAAAAAACATCATTTGTCTTACCATGAATTACTACATAATATTTAAATCTATTTTCTTTATTTTTACGAGTAAAATAATATCCTAAAGCATTTAAAACTGAAATTACATATTTAGTGTCTTTTTTATTATGTGCTATCCATATGTTGTCTATAAGGCACATTTATTTCTTTTCTAATTGGCAGTTAGGTAAATGTCTAAATGTTCAATTGGACGGTTCAAATGCAATTAAATTTTGTTGTCTGAATTGCAACCTTTCTATTCTAACATCATCAATTTTATCTAATGGTTTAAAATGCAAATTAGCTAACATTGTCTGTTTATAAGAGTCTGTCAAACCTGAGGTTGAAGATTGAACCTTATTACCTTTGTCTGGTAGTAGAGGTCTCAAATTTAAACCTTGATTAGTAATCTACTTAATTGATCTGCAATATTATTATCATTTCCTTTTATATGCTCAAAAATTATAGAATGATATATTGATATAGTATCTAAAAAATTTAGCCATCTTCTTCTACTACTTGTTTTATCATTAATTTTTTGATGAAATTTTACTATGTCTTCACAATCTGTTCTTATTAGTATTTCTGGTTTATTTAGAACATAAATTCTAAAACTATTTAGACCGTATATTACAGCTAAAATTTCAACATCTATACTAGCTTTATTTCCTTTTTCTTTGAATTTTCCACTTTGGTAGGCACATATTTTTTCTTCTTGTTTAGAACTATATTTATGTGGTCGTGATTTTAATACTGCACCCAAACCTTCAAAGCTTCCATCTGTTTCTATTATTAGATAGTCTGTTTCTAGTGGCATATTAAGATCAGGAATATTTTTTATTTTTTCTTTTATCTTTTGTACTAGTTTTATGTCTTCGATATTAAAATTTCTTTGTCCTTTAGTTCCTGTCTTAGAGTATAACGGTCTTGCATAATTAATTCTGCCTAAGAATTTTTGTAGATATTTTAAATTATTTATTTTATCTGGCATGTCTAGAGCTTTTTTAGCTATATGAGGTTGTAATTTGACTTTACCTTCTCCTAGAATAATTCCTAAAAAATTTATATACTTTTTACATAATTCCATTTTCTTTTTGCTAATTATTATCCCATTATTAACAAATAATCTAAAAAGGTCCTAACGATAAAAAATACTGAAATTCTGATGGGAATTCTCCAAATACTGAAATTCTGATGGGAATTCTACTTTATAAGCTTCCCATAGAGCTTTGGTTGATTCTCCTAGGAATGTTTCTAAGTATTTATACATGGTTTCAGCATCAGTTTCTGTATAATTTTTTATAAAATCTGCTACTACTATTCCTTTCCATAAGTCTATTAATGAATTCCATCTTCGTGGATCATGTGCTGCTATATTTAAAAAATTTCCTTTACTTCCTCCTTTAAATTCATGTAAATTTATGAATATCATCATAAATCTATTTTACTTAGTATATGGTTAGTTTCTTAGCCTCTTAAAAGTATCGATGGACCCTCTAGTATTCGAGGTTTGATTTGGAATATGACCTACCAGGGTAAAATAATCTCAATCACCAGAGTATATATACCAAAAACTCCGGTGTCAACGAACCACTCAACGACAGTAAAGTACACTTAGAATACTAGATTTAGTAGTTGAAGAATAAGTCCATTAATTCTATATTAAAATGAGAGAAAATCCCTCAATTTATAGAAAACAAAGGGTAGTGCGAAAATGTTATTATTGTGCCTTATCTGAAAGGTCACAAACCTTTGGAAAAGTCACAATCTTTCAGAAAGGTCGTCATCTTTCATAAAAGTCACAACTTTCCATAAAAGTCACAATTTTACATAAAAGTCACAACTCTTCATAAAAGTCGCAACTCTTCATTTTCCATTCACACCTTTTTAAAACCCAACAATCCCCCGCATGAATGGGGAATGACTCGAAGACAAATAAACGGACAAGTATGTGTACTTTACAAGCAAGAATTTATTGCATCTGTATAAGTAGGTTTTCCCTTGGACTTTCCGTAGTGAACATATGTCGGATATACTCGGTCAATCGGTAGATATTATATCTTTGAATCGTCGAACTTTGGTGTATACCTAGACAACCATATGTCACACAATTACCTCTTAAAGTTTATGGTTCTTACGGTTGTGTTCGTTTTAGCTATGAACACCTCCTGGTTTCATGAGTGACTAGAGAGATGGGCTTTTGACAATCATCTTCTTTGAAGAGGCTTACACTTCACACTCACATAGGTGATTCCTAACCGTGTTATCGCGTAGATACACTATTTGGTCAACTCTGTCAAACTTAGCAAATCATTAAAACCATTAAGCTTTATTAACTCATTAACAAGCCTTAATTTTGTATCCTTGTCCCTGAGCATTGTCTTCATCATGAGAATGAATTAAGTTTGTTGACAATGTCGAACCGTCATTCACAACTTTGTTTTTCTCCTTGAATCTAGCTCTTGGGATCTCCAGGCTGCTAGATAGAGTTATCATCTTGATGACTTGTCCTAAGCCGTAAATTCATTCCCTTAGATGATCTTTTAACTTCCGCTCTAGTTAGGTCTTTTTGTAAGTGGATCAGACACTTTATCCTTTTACTTTACATAGTCAATTCTGATAATTCCACTAGAGAGTAGTTTTCTAACGGTATAATGTCTATGTCGTACATGAAGAGATTTTCCGTTATATGTCATGCTCCATGCCCTACCTATTGCATTTTAACTGTGAAAGTGTAATCATACTAATGCCAATGGTTTGGGGCAAAATAGAATATCTATCAAGAAATTCTGGAGTCTTTCAGCTTATTCACCGACTTTATCTAGAGCACCTAGCTCAAAGATCATCGTAGAGCTAGCGATACATGTCTCTTTTGAAATATTTCTAAGAGACGGCTCCTCTACCAATAGTAAATACATATCCACTATTGAATTTTACTTCATTCGGCCGATAATTCAATTTGCATCACTATATCTTTCAATATTGTTATAATGCAAGACATAATTTTATGTATTATATTAAATACTCCAAAACTCTACTTATTGTCATCTAATGAATTTTTTTGGGATCACTTATGAACCGACTCAGTTTAAAATAGCAAATGCTATATCTGATCGCACACACTATATGATATACATCATGCTTCCCAAAACTCTAGCACAATCCAATTGTGAGTCACTTTTGTTTTCACTCTTTTGAAATGCAAAGCTCACATATATTGGAACTTTACAATATTGACATCCAAATATTTGAACTAGTTAAGTACCTTTTCAATGCAATGAGACCGTGAAAATGCTAAACATTATGGAGTTTTATGAATTTTTATATCTAAGATTGCATTAGCAACTCCAATAATTTTCATTCCACTTGCTTTATAGCATAGTTTAGTAGCATTTATGTCATTAGTGTCTCTATTGATGATCAACATATCACCAATATACAAACAAACAATGACCTTATGATTTTAATGTGAACACATTTATCACTTCCATCATTCATCAATCAATTTGCCGACATGGTTTGATCAAATTATGTCATTATTTTGGTGCTTCCATAATGTGACTTAAAAAGTCCACATACTTACTTTTATTTATCAAGAACCACAAAACCCTCGGGTTGTTCTATGTAAATTTCTTCCTCCAATTCTACATTTAAGAAAGTTCTTTTCACATTCATATGATGAATTTGGAGGTCATATACCACATTAATAATTTTTGCATCCGAATGAATGTAATTTTAATTACTAACGAGTATATATATATATTGACAAGATCAAAACCTTGTTTTTTTTGTCTAAAGTCTTTTACACAAAGTCTTGCTTTATATTTTTCAACAATTTCATCAACTGTTATTTTCCTTCTAAAGATTCACTTTGAACCCAAAGGTTTGTTTTCTTGAAGAAGATCAATTAACTTTCAATATTGTTTATTGACACCATCTTTCCAAAGAATGAGTCTACAGAAGACACAAAAAATGTTAAAAAATTATATTCGAAGGAAGTAAATGTCCTTTAACATTTACTAAGCCTCTGAATCTCTTTATTAAGTACATTATCCTTTTCATTTCCTAGGCTTTTTAGACCCTTCTCTAGATTACTCAAGTCTAATTTTACAGTCCACAGTCATAAGTCATATTTTAATTCTTTTAGGAAAGGAACTTGGACTTTGACTAGATACCCCCACACTTTGAAATATTTCAAGTTGAATTTCCTTCCTTTTCATTTCTCATATGGAAAATATTGTATTTTGATCAAACATAATCGCTTTCTTTTTAAAAAGACAACTTTTTGTTGTTCCCTTTTGCAGTAAGGATAGTTCCTCTACACAAGTTTTGTGTAAATCCGAACTTATAAATAATGCATACATCATTTCTTTTAACGTTCGGTTTTTCATTAGATTGAGGTGAATATGGCAGAAGTTTGATGGATGTTCCACTTTCCAAACATATTTCTGCACAATGAGATTTATACTCTCCATTCTTATCACTTCTTATATTTTTTCACACTGATTACCAGCTTCGATATTAAATTTTCTAGACATTTCTATTGCTTCATCCTTACTATTCAGCAAATAGACATAGTCATTTCTAATGCAATTCTCAATAAAAGTAACAAATACTTTTTCCCACCATGAGATAGTGTTAACTTCATACCAAAAATGTCAGTGTAAATCAATTCTAAGGGATTAGAATTTCTTTCAAAAGATTTATAAGAATGCTCAACATACTTAGATTCCACAAAAACATGACATTTTTATTTATTGCACTCAAAGTTAGGCAAAACTTCTAAGTTGATCAGTTTTCCCTACAAGGTTTTGTAATTGACATGCCCCAAGTGTTCATGTCACAAACATTGACTCAAGCAAGTAAGAATAAATAAGAACATTGAGTTCAAAAAGCTCTTCGCGAGGTAGCTTTTTCCTCAGTAATATTTTGTTCCTATTTCATACAATTTTCAGTGATACAAACATTGTTTAGACTGTTAAATGTCCTTTCATTTCCTTAACTTTCAATATGGTTGTTATAGATCTACTCATGAACAAAGTTTCATCGGGTTCAATAAAGACAATATAGTCCAAATATTATTTTTATAAAAACATAACAAATGACTATTCACTAATATTCATGTCTATGCAAATAATTTAATTATAATAGACACATCTTTTTATGAAAATCACAACATTTTAAGTGATATTTTTTTTTCATAAAAGAACAAAAATTATTTTGAACAAGTATCTATATAATTTTGATGTTTCATACTAGTCACACTATATACTAGTAATAGAGAAACTCAACAACCACAATACCAAATATACTCCAAGAATTTTCTGGATATAACATAATACAAAAGTATCATTGAATTTCATATCGTTTTCTCCAAAGTTAAATTAAACACCAAGTCTAATCATAAGCAAATAACCCCCACATTTCAAATGTGATCTCGAAACTATTTTTCAAATATTTGAAAATAGTTTTTCCACATATTTTAATGTTGGGAACATTATTCTACGAAAGAATTATAGTACTGCAATTCTCTTTGACAATGTTTACACAATGTCAAAGTACATTCCATATAGACACAAAATCACAAATTCTAAGTGACTGATATTTTTCCTCTATCATAAATAGACATACAACTTAGTATTTTAAATACTAACAATAAGGACAAAAAAAACTGTACAATTTATTTCTATATTACATTGAAGTTTATAGAAAATCAAAAGTACAACACTGACTTATTATGTGAAGTTTTCATATTCTTCAAACCATAGTCCAATTTTTCTAGAGTATAAAATCACAAAAGTTTTTAGTCTACAAAAATCAGACACACTAACATTTCTCATTGAGTACAAAACTACAAAAGTTTTTTTTTCTACAAACAGAATAACACATATTCTTAATCACATAGAAATGTTTTTCTTATCAAATAGTCTTCCAACTATAACATTTTGACATACTATTTTATCAAACAAAAATATGCATCTCTCATTTTTTAAAACTAAAGAATTTTAAAAGCAACAATATCAACGAAGTAAAATTCATTCCACAACATATGGTTTGCAGATCTTTTTTCAAAGATACACATAATAAAAAAGATCAAAGATGATAACTCTTAGAAACTAGTTTCCTCCTTAGATAATTTTAATAAGAAGGTGACCTGATAATCGTTAAACGGAATACTGTAACATTTTCTGTTACATTCTCACTTTGACCTTGCTAAACAAAGCAACGAATTATGGTGAAGTAACGTATTTTTCTTCTACTTCCATGATCAGATTCTCACAAATCAGTAGAATACAAAATATACTAACAGTATAATAATTTTCTTAAAATTGTTGTTCATCTTGTATTCCAAACATACTTAGAACAAAACTTTGAACATCTTTGTAAAACAACAAAGTTTAAGAACATTTTCATAACTAGAAAATTAAAACTAGTAGCGAAACTAGAATTAGAAACAGATTTTAAAAATAATATATGAAATATTTTTTTAAACAAGAATTGTTGTTAATATTTGTCTAAAAAATCTTACTGATTACAACAAACTTTGCAGAAACACGAAGTTACCAAGTTTAATGAACAAGTGAAAAATAAAAGAATAGAAGAACTGAAATTAATTCACAAATCTAAAATTTGTAAAACACGTACCAGAATCTGAAAAATTTTAATAGGAAAAAGATTAAGTCCACTGAACTCATAGTGTCCCCTTAAGGAAATTATTCCCCTCTAGTATCCGATGTTTGATTTGGAATATGACCTCCCACGGTAAAATGATCTCAATCACCAGAGTATAAATACCAAAAACTCCGATGTCAACGAACCAATCAACGGCAGTAAAGTACACTTAGAATACTAGATTTAGTAGTTGAAGAAGCAGTCCATTAATTTTATATTAAAATGAGCAGAAATCCCTCAATTTATAGAAAACAAAGGGTAGTGCGAAAAAATTCTTATTGTGCCTTACCGGAAAGGTCACAAACCTTTGGAAAAGTCACAATCTTTCAGAAAGGTCGTCACCTTTCATAAAAGTCACAACTTTCCATAAAAGTCACAACTTTTCATAAAAGTCGCAACTTTTCGTAAAAGTCGCAACATTTCATAAAAGACAAAACTCTTCATAAAAGTGACAACTCTTCATTTTCCATTCACACCTTTTTAAACCCAACAAAAGTTGATTGATCTTCCTTCATGAAATAAACCATTGGTTTGAGTGTGTATCTTCAAATGAAGGAAAATGAAAGTCGATGGAACTATTGACAAATATAAACTATAAGGCTTATTGCCAAAGGCTTATGTCAAAAATAAGATCTTAATTATTTCAAAACATACTCTCCAGTAACTAAGATTGCATTCATTCAAATGTTAATTGCATAACCTGCAGTATGTGGCCTTGGAGGAGGAAAATTACATAGATAACCCGAGGATTTTGTGTGTCCTAACAAAGAAAAAGAGGGTTGCAAACTTGTTAAGTCACTCTATAAACTAAAGGAAGCACCCAAAAAATGACATGCGAAGTTTGACAAAATCATATTGGGAAATGTATTTAAGATTAATGAAGAAGTTAAATGTGTTTACATAGAAGAAACTCCCAGTCATAATATAATTGTTTGGTTTTATGTTGATGACATTTTGATTATCAACACAAACACTTCTGACCGAAATGCTACTAAGTGTATGCTAGAAAGCAAATTTGTTATGGAAGACCTTAGAATTACTGATGCTATCTTATGTATAAGTATTTTTAGAACTCCACAAGATTTAGCATTGTAATTTTCATTAGATTGCAAAGGTACTTGATAAGTTCAAAATATTTGTATTTCATTGATATTGAGAGCTTCACACCTCCATTTTGGCTGATTCGAGTTGCATTTTGTATGGACTTTTTGCAGCTAGGCGTTGGAGTGATTGGGAAATCTCGGGAAGCATGTATTTGAGGTAAGAAGTAAAAAGAAAACATGCAAGAACAAAAATAGAAGTAAAAGTACCGATAGTTTGATAGTTTTAAATTAAGGAATGGATTTAACAATTTTGTGGGAATATTAAACGTGCAAAAAAAAAAGAAGGTAGCTGTTAGTTTTAATTAGGGACTAGGGAAACGAACAATTTTTGGAATAATTTCCGAGAGTGGGAAATCACGTTTCCTTATTTATCCCCCAAGACTTTAACAATATATTATTATATACCTAAATACTCATCTTTGTTATCCTCTATTTTATTATTTTTATGCTCAATATTGAACTCTCTTCTACAAAATCTTTTGATTTTCTATTGCTAGTGGTGACAAATGGGCGGATTGGATCAAATGTGGGCGGATTGAAAATGGGTTCAATAAATGGGTAATCATTCAACCCGCTCATATTTTATATGGGTAGTAATTGATTGGGTAATAAATGGGTTGGATAAAATACTAATTTATCCATATTTTCATGAATAAATAGTACGTTACTTAAGAATTTAATATAGAGAAGATATTTTAATCTTTTTTTAGATAAAAATGTTAAACATGTTTCATTTAGTTTTATTGTACAATAAAAAAAAATCTTATAACTTTTCAATGTAAAATAAATCTATGTAATAAAGAGATGAAATATTTTTAATTTCAAAGTAAATGAATATTTGCATTTTAAGACTAAAACATTCTTAATGCACTTTAAGCAATGTCAATAATAATATATGATTTGCTTATTTTACACTATTACTGATTATTCAATATAAAATTACATAAATAAATAAATAATGTAATTATAATTAACAAAAAAATGTACATTTAATTGTATACTTTTGGAGGATCAAAGACTTCATATTTTCAATTAGAGAGAAGAATAATTAGTTCTATAGAATAACATAAAAGGAAGAGAAGTTACATTATTTTTAGTGATATCATGAATTTTGAGTGACTAAAAGTTAGAAGCTTAACTCATTTGGCTAATTCATATTTTACCCATGTGAAAAATAACTCATTAAACCCATTAAAATATGGACGGTTTGGGCGGATAACCAAAATATGGGCTCATTTTACCGACACTAATTGTTGCTTACAAGTTTGAAGTTACAAAAGAACAAAATTTACTTTTGGGTGTCTTCTTCGGATTTCAAGAAGTGCAACAAGCAATCATTATATTGAGGGAGTCAAGAAACACACCGCTATTTCGATATTGTTATATCAACTTATCAAATCCGTGAGTCAGGTTTTATTATTCTAACTTTATTTTATAGTTTTATTAATAATTTGTTATTATTGATATTCATAGTTCATAATCATATAGTTATTGTTTTAGTTATTGTTACAATTAATTTAATTTGAATGTCAATAAGAAAATAGGGAGAAGAGTCAAATATGCCCCTAAACTATTTGAAAAGGTTTAGATATACCCTCCGTTTAAAGTTTGATTCATTTATACCCTCGCCGTCCAACTTTTGGTCTACATATGCCCTTTTGAGCATTAGTTGGCCAACTCGGAATATCCAACTCATTTTACTTTTATTTAAATGCTAAATGGATTTTCCACGCCATTTTATGTATTATCACTTGACATTTATATTCAAGGGAAAAGGGTCAAATATGCCCCTAAACTATTCGAAAGGTCTAGATATACCCCCGTTTAAAGTTTGGTCAATTTATACCCTCGCGTCCAAACTTTTGGTCTACATATGCCCTTATGGTGTTAGTTGGTCAATTCGAAATATCCAACTCATTTTACTTTTCTTTAAATGCCAAATGGATTTTCCACATCATTTTTATATATTATTACTTGACATTTATATTAAAAGAGAAAGGGGTCTTTTATACCCCTAACTATCCGACCTAATTTTAAAACACATATGCGGATTAGGGGCATAATTGAACCATTTAAAAGACGATCGTATATGTGTTTTAAAATTGAGTCGGATAGTTAGGGCATAAGTGACCCCTTTCTCTTTTAATATAAATGTCAAGTGATAATATATATGAATGATGTGAAATCCCATTTGGCATTTAAAGAAAAGTAAAATGAGTTGGATATTTCGAGTTGACCAACTAACACCCATAAGGGCATATGTAGACCAAAAGTTGGACGCGAGGGTATAAATGGACCAAACTTTAAACGGGGGTATATCTAGACCTTTCGAATAGTTTAGGGGCATATTTGACCATTTTCCTTTGAATATAAATGTTAAGTGATAATACATAAAAATGACGTGGAAAATTCATTTGGCATTTAAATAAAAGTAAAATGAGTTGGATATTCCGAGTTGACCAACTAAGCCCAAAAGGGCATATGTAGACCAAAAGTTGGACGACGAGGGTATAAATGGACCAAACTTTAAACGGAGGGTATATCTAAACCTTTTCAAATAGTTAAGGGCATATTTGACCCTTTCCCCAAGAAAATATGATTTCACTTTTACAAAAAAAAAGAGAAAAAGAGAAAACTTGAGGAATTAAATAAATCCCAAAAGGAGCCCTTGATAGATTTTTATCAAATGATAAAAATTATGAATAAAAAAATATTGGAGGATGTTCTTCAAATGAACAAGTCAATAGAATAATATAGATACAATGATATAAATTTTCCAAAGGATAAACACTTAAAGACATTTTTCACACACTGTATTAAAAAATTGGTTAACGGAGAAAAATATGAAAGAAAATGGTTAGTTTACTCTAAGTACTTGGATAGAATTTTTTGTTTTTGTTGTAAATTATTTAGCATAACTTATGTTTTTTGTAACAATAAACTAGCTAGTGAATGTAGTAATGATTGGAGAAATCTTAGTGCTAAGCTTAAAGCTCATGAAGAAACGAACAAACATATTGTTAATATGAGCTCATGGATTGATTTAGAAATGCGATTGTTAAAATTTAACAATTGGTAAAGATGTGCAAGAACAAATTAATAGAGATAGAGTACACTAGAAAAATGTGTTGTCAAGAATTATTTTTCTGATTAAAACTCTTGGAAAATATAATTTGGAATTTAGGGAAACAAATGAAAAGATTTATTAAGAAAGTGATGGTAATTTTTTTAGTCTAATTGAAATGATTGTTGAATTTGATCCTTTTATGCAAAAACATATTCTGCGAATTATGCACGAAGAAATTCATAATTATCACCTTGGACATAATATAAAAAAATGAATTGATAAACTTATTAGAAAGTGAAGTGAAAAATAAAATTATTAAAGATATTAAAGCTCAGAAACAAAATATTTCTCAATCATACATAATTGCACTCCAAATGCAAGCCATCAAGAACATATGACTTTATATCAGCGAGTGTGGATATTTCAACTAATCCAATAAAAATTAACAAATATTTCTTAGAATTTTTAAAAGTGTGATAGAAGTGGAAAAGATCTTTTTGAAGTTATTGTAGATGAGTAAAAATATTGGACTTGATATTGATAATTTAAGATGATACGGATATGATAATGAATCAAATATGAAGGAAAAACATTAACGAGTACAAAAAAGACTTCTCGATGCAAATTCTAGAGCATTTTATACACCTTGTGGTTGTAATAATTTAAATTTGGTTCATTGTAATATGACTAATTCTTGTATAACAGATGTCTCATTTTTTGGAGTGATACAACGTATATATACATTATTTGCTTCTTCTACCAAGCGGTGGAAATTTTTAAAAGATTTTGCACCCAATCTAACTCTTAAATCATTGTCACAAACTCGCTGGGGAAGTCGTGTTGGAAGTATTAAAGCATCACGATTTCAAGCTCCACTAATAAGAAATGCTTTATTGAAACTAGAAGAAGTTAGTGAGGCTCAAAAAACTAAAAGTGAACCTACTTATTCAGTAATATATGAGTTTGAAAATTTTAAATTTTTATTGGGCATGACTATTTGGTATGCCATATTTTTTGTGATTAATTTTTTTTTTTTTTGGGTTATTGCGTCTTGAATGTGTTAATATTATATGAGAGTGTAAGAAATATTGTTACCAGAATGGTCTTTTTAATTTATTTTTTTAATTATTATTATAGTTTAGAGTTTACGACAGTTTTAAAATATTGGTTGCTGCAAATCATATTGCATCAATTTTATACATAATGTCTTTGGATATTTTATTGAGAAATTAAGATACAACTTTTGATATGTATTACTGTATATATAGATTTATATGTTACATATTAATTAAAAAGGTTATACGTCTATTTTGAAATATTTGAAAATGTAGGGGTGTTTTGCTGCCACATGATCCTAAGGAAAGAAAAATATAGAATTTGATTGTACATGTTAATAAATATTCGTATTTGGTAAATGTGCTTGAATACAATGTTAGAGATAAAAAAATTTAAAAAAAATTGTTGAGGTTTAAAAAAATGATTATATTATTCATGTCCTTATTGAAAATTATATTGCTTCTTTATGCATTATGTTAAAAGTTTCTTTGATAATACATGAGAGGTATGATAAGTACAATACTGAATAAGCTAATAGTTTGTTGTACAAAAGGGTACAATATATTATGAAAAAGGTAAAAAAAAAAATTGGTATATTTTTGGTGAATGCCAAATAAAAACAATTAATTAGAATTAGTTGTTGTGGAGTTGATTAGTAATGATACTAAGTGGTTATGACAAGTTTTAGTGTGTATTCCAATTGGAATAAAACCAACTTTTATATGACTAAATTAGATGCATGTGTTTGAGACACAATGTGATGAAAATACTGCAGTGAGAAAAATTATTTACTTAAATAAAATATGTGTAGCCTGAGGTGAATCTGATCAATTCACGGACTGATGAAACATCGAGGGGAGTAAGACTTTTGTCATTTGCAAAGATCAACAATGATGGTAACCATACCTATGTGATCGGAGATCCCATGAACTAGATTCATATGAGTAATAACAAGTCATTAGTTTATAAAGTAAATACTATAAAGTTATGTCCCTCCTATAATGTGTGAATATAGTGTAATCAATGGGGTAGCCAGAAATTTCATCAAGGGTGTCAAAACTTTTAACATTAATTTTCTTTTTAAAAAAACCATAATTTAAACTACAAAAAACAAAAAAAAGTTAAGCGATATTTAATTAAATATAAGTAATTTTTGAAATATAATTACAAGTGTATAATTCAAAACTAACATAAAGAAAATAAAGTTCTATTGAAAACACAATTCAAAAATATTAGTACAATTGTACTTGATGAAATATTTTCTTTTTTACATAAGACACTATACAATCGTCTAGAAATATTGAGATTCTATTCTTAATAATATGGTGATATAATTTAGATTATTGCTTCTCCTATTTATAGAGAAAGAAAACCTTATTCCATAAGAATTTTTTTTTAAAAAAAAAATTAAAAAAAATCTTATTACATAAGGAAAATGTATTAAAATTTAAGGGAAATAATTCATTTTTAATTGAAAAAAAAAATGTTAATGGAAGAGGGATTCAAACTTGGGTTCATAGAGCAATTAATGACACATTTAACCACCTATTGCCAACTCTGCTGCGCCTTATTTACAATTTTTAAGGGTAAAATTTATATATATATATATATATATATATATATATATATATATATATATATATATATATTAAATTAAAATTGTACGTGTATATATTGTGTAATTTTTCGATGAAGGGTGTCCATTCCTACATGGCTCTGCCCTTGAGTGTAATAATCTACAAAGCAAAGTGACGCAGTGTTAGAGCTCTTAATCCAAGTCGTATCCTTTATAGGTGGTGTATTGCTTTGCAGAATACACTCGATAATTGGACCTATTTAATTGTGAAGTGGTGCCGTTTTTATGAAATTGACAGATTTCTAGAGCACTCATGAATATCAAGACACGCGCATGGCCTCTTAGCGTAAAACTGGGATAACGACAAAGATTGTGAGAGTATAATGTGATAGAACAAGACACTGGACTTACAAAAGAATTATTAGTTCATAGAAGTTCTAAACTTCATTAAACTATTCGGTAAGTATAATCGTGTTTTATCTAAGTCAGGTTCATAGTCTCCGAATACCAGATCCGTTGCATTAGGCTCATATGTGAAAACCCAACAAAACTTCTTATTTCATTCTATTTATTTATATTCTTTTTGAGATATGTAGAAGATTGTTATAAAAATGATTCTAGTATATCTAAAAAAGAAGTGTTCATATTATTTTCTATATTCATCATTTTAAATGGGTATTAATATTCTATTAATAATCTTGTAAATCAATTTTAAGGTAGACCAAAATGTGGCAGTTGCAAACGTCTTTTTCCTCTTAATTGGCATTCAAATATTTTGTCCTTATTGGCTCATTATTGGTATTAATTCCTTTTTGCAGCCGTTGGAGCCGCTAGGCTTATGTATGTTTTCATAAAAATGTGTACTTCCTCTATCACAAGGTGTGAAAAAACATTTTGAGGATAAATCTTTCCTCTTATATTCTATCGGTAGTTTTACACTATAAGAACTTGTTGAATTCTGAGGATTACATCCATATCGGGTGAAGTATTTTTAAGGACAGTGTCTCTCGACAAGCGTCAAGTTATGAGAAGTTCCTACAACTCGTGGTGAAGCATAAGGTTTGATGAATTCAGTACAAGCGTTAGTGATGAAGATATTTTCCATAAGAATACAACACATAATAATGGTGATTGGTTAGAGAAACACCTCACAGAGTAAAATTTTCTAATCTCATATTGTTTTTATTGCGTATCTGGTTGTAAAGTACAAATGGCTTACAACACTTGTTCATATATATTTTCGCCATTAGTTTAGTTATTATTTTACTCAACCGTATTACATAATCGTATATTTAATGTACTGCTGTCATTCAATCTGCATCGTTTTGCTATGTAGATACAGATGTTCAGGATATCAAATGCATTTTGTTGAGATCACTTGCACTCATAGACAACTTTTGGCGAGGCCTCCTAGCTCTCAGATGGTTGCATTCGTTAGTTTACCTAGTAGTTGTTTTAGGTTATAGTGGGTCATGCCCGACGCCTTTATTAAAATACTAGAGGCTTCATAGATAGATAAAATTGAGAGTCTTTCAAAATTTCTATTAAGCTATTTTGGTAAAACTTTTGCTTCTTTAATTCAGTATTTCCAGAACATTTAATTGAGTATTTTGACTTAATGATTTAGTTCAGTTTTAAAGTCTGTATCAGTTTCAGTCTGTCTTCCTCTAAGTAATAAGTCAGACCAAAAGTTACTTGTTAACCAATAATGATTCTCGAGTGTTGGTCACGTATAGGGAGGGGGGGGGGGGGTAGGTTTAGGGTGTGACAATTCTGATAATGCGATCTTGGTATTGTGTACTGATATTGCACAATTGATCTTTTTTGTTCCATCAGTTGCTATGCGTCATCACTTGCGAGTCCCATGTTCTGCGAATCTAAAAGTGAGGTGTTTCTTCCGAGATGCCAGGGATTCACCCAGTTTCTCTAGTCCATCATTCGCACTTAGATTTCTTTTATTCTGGAGTTGCGTTCACGTAATCTAGACTATGTTAGATGATTTGATACACAACTTTTAAATTCTAGGGATTATTTTTGCACGTTATATGTTAATAATATGGATATTTACTTAATTAATAAGAGTGTTACCTTTAATGACTTAGTTGAATTTTTTCAGGGTTAGCGTATCGTTCTCCCACAAGGGGTTTAGTGCGGGTGCTTCTCATGGTGGTGTAGGTGGTGACCAAAATTGAACTAATTAAAATAGTTAATAATAGTAGCTTGCAATTATAATTTCATTAACAAGTTATAAAGATTTCTAACAATCCACCGCCAAAATCTATTTAACATTACGATCGGGTGATATTTAACTATTTATACAAATACAATTTTAGTTTTTTTAGTGCTAATTTTTTTTGAAAAGACAAAATTCAATAACAGGAAGAATGTTTATCTCATGTTTAGAAAAAAAACTAACAAGTTCACTAATTTATATAAATTAAATAGTATCTCTAAGGAGGAAAATGTTTTGGTTGCAGAGTGATCAAAATTTAACATTATATAAATATATGTTACTATTTATCCAAAAATGTTTTTAGTTTTTTAGTACTACTTTTCTTTTTTGAAAAACAAAAAATTCTAAAGAGGAAACACATTTATCTCACCGTAAATAGAAAAACATTTAACAAGTTCACAATACATATAAATTTTATCCCATCTTTAAAAGGAAAAAAAAATCAAATGACTTCTAAGTTTTGGTTGCAAAATCGTACCAGTAAAATATTTTATAATCATATTTTTAAATAGTTATCCCAAAATGATATTAGTTTTTTAGTGCTAATCTTCTTTTTAAATAATCCAAATTCAAAAGACGAAACACATTTATGTCACCATTTTAGAAATTTTTTTTAACAAGCTAACTAATATATATTAATTAGATAATATTTCTAAACCGGAATAATATCAATAATTTTTATCTTTTGACAACATGATTGTCACTTTAATAAACATACAACTATAAGAGACTTGAAATCTACAAAGTATGAAGATGGACAGTGTACTAACCTATAAATTTTTCATGCATTTTCTATAGTTCGAATGCACAATCCAGTCTAATCTCTTTATTCCGAACAAATCACATAGGTGAAGTTGACTTCTTTTTACATGAATAATTTATTTTTCTTGACCTCAAATATTAATATTTTTTACAACCTTCTATATTTTGTTCTTAGGAAGGTCAACTCATATGAAGCTACTCCTTTGTCATTTTTGAGACAAAATTATGTGTGGTTATCGAGAACTATTGAATCGTGTTTAATCTCATCAAGTATACCAACCAAAGGAGATGTAAAGTATAGAAGGTTCACACATACTTAGGATCTGTTTGACCATAGATTTCTCAAGTAAAACTTGAGGGAAAATTTGACAAATAGTTATTTATCTATATAATGTGTCATTATTTAAGAAATTTTTTTTGGCAAATAACCCAAATTTCCACATATTAGAAAAAATTAGTATTTGGGTCAAATCTCATTTTTTGGAAAATTTTAAAAATTTAAATTTTACACCAAAATTTTATCTTTTACGAAAACACCCTTTATAGTATTTGTTTGCGTTGTATTACATAATTTTTTTTACGTGAACACCAAAGCAGTGGTGAATTATTTAGTGAATATTTAAGTGATGATATCGTTTTTGATGAAAATGACGATTAATCCTCTTAGGGTAATAAAGTCATGTGTTTCGTCCAATTCACTATGTATGGGATGATGCTTGTTTCACTCACTCCAAATTAGAACATTGCTCTAATATTACGGACACTACTTGTTATATGTTACAAAAGAGATCCAATTGACTTGTTGTAGAAGTTATGAACGTTGTCACGTCAACGTTTCTATCTTGCTATGTAAATACAAACCATATTGACAGTTTTTAAGTCTTATGGGTATATTATATTTCTTAAAAAGGTGAATATATTTCCCAAATTTTATGGCTAAACACATAATGAAATCACCCGAATTCACAACCAAATAAAATTTTTTAAAAATATTTGGAAAACTATGATCAAACGCAAGCTTAGTGTACCTTTATCAAAACCTTTAGAATCGATCCAACATGTAAGAACCATGAGAAATAAAAGAGTTGATTGACAATGAGCACCACAATTTTTTCATCGTAGCTGAGTTAAAGATAATGACAGTGATACAAATTTGCATATATACCAACTTTCACCTTTGTCACTACCGTCACCACCATCCTCATCAAATAGGTGAAGGTTTCCTCTTTTTAGATAAAATTTTATATTGTTTGACCTCAAATATTATTTTTAGATAAAATTTTATATAGTTTGACCTCAAATATTAACATTTTTTAATGTTATTTCCTTTTTTTTTATTTTATCAGCATGTCAGCTCATCCATCATTGGTCCATTGTCCTTTATGTGACAAAAATATTCGCGGCTATTAAGAATCCATAAACCGTGTTCTATATCATCCAATTGACTATTGAATCGAGATAGACGTAGTAGAAGGTTCAAACAACCTGAGTGAACCGTTAACAAAACCTTCAGAATCGGTCAAATGTATAAAAACCATGAGAAACAAAAGATCTAATTCACAACCATCACACCGCCTTAGTTCATTCCCATTGGGTCATTGATAATGGTAGCCATTGAATTTTCTTTTACATACTTAAAGCATCACCTTGCGGTTGTTCACATTAGTTATTTTTTTTGTTGCATAAGTTGTAGTAGTAATCAACAACCTTCAAACTCTTTCAAAAGTTACTTTTGTCGAATAGTGGAATTAAGTTAATGAATATAAGTTGATCATAAGTCCCTTGAAAACAAAAACTCGTTTATAAAAAAAATATATTACTTACATAACTGCGTACACTTGCGTGTGCAATTTGGAGAAACACATGATCAAGAATGGGGTAGAAGTCATATCAAACCTTCAACTCCCGAAAGCTCTTCTCATAGACTTCAAATTATACCATTGGAACTTGCATTCTTCTGTGTCAATATGGTCAATGGGACCACAATAGATGAGAATCCCTCCATAAACCTTCTATAATTACTGGATAATACAAAAAATCTCCTAATTTCATTCGGAGAAGTGGGCCTAGGCCAATTCTTCACTGCCTCAATCTTCTGAGAGTTAAATAGAGTACCCTTATTGGGAAAAATATGCCCAAGAAATGCGACTAGGTTTAACCAAAATTCCGACTTAGAGAATTTAAAGAACAATTGACTATCCTTGAGGATTTGAAGATTAATTCTAAGGTTACCAATATGCTCTTCCTTACTACGCATGTAAATCAAGATATCAACAGTGAAAACAATGCAAACTCGGCGTCGTTGGAAAAATTATCCCAAGATCTTTCCAATCATATTTGGAAGTACACCTATCTCATCTTGAGATAGAAAATCATTTAAAGTTGACGAAAAACTTATTTTTCCCAATTTAAATAATTTTCCAGATTTTCATTCTTTCCAAAAGTGACTATTTTCAGTTCTTAGCTTCTTCTTAGTTATTTTCAATTGCGAGATGTTACATTCCAAAAACTAAGAAACATCATCTTATTTTTCGTACAAAGCTTTCAATTCCTATTTCCAGGCAAATATCTACAAACCACATCAAATCTACTAAAAACACAAAAGAATTTACACCAATTTTAAGCTTTAGGCATCAAAGTGTCGTAAAATTGCAATACATCACTTCTGTATAAAAAAAGTAAGAATAAACTAATAAAAGATGGAAACATAAGCTAAATACAAAAAAAGAATCTCCCACCTAAGTACGTAAGTTCATTCCAATTGATTTCCAATCATTCTAAAGACCAAATGGCTTATTTTTTAAGTTCAAAAGGACATGAAACAAATTTAGGAGGTGTTGCAGAAAGTTAGGTGGCGACTTTATTTTTTTATTATTTAATCACGTCCGTATATTATTTTGATTTTTATATTTGGGTGGATAGTTGGCTTCCCTATTGGTGGATTAGGATGTGCATGATAAAAGACCTTTGGGATTATGGGTCATACAAAAGTTATTTCTTCTGATAATTAAAAATGTTTCCTTGGAAAGTATGCTTAAGAATCTAAAACTAAAGATACTTTTTTTCGAGAAAATATCGCCCTTCATACTAAAATCGGGAAAAGAATAAACAACGAAAGTATACATTATCTTGACTTAAGAAAAAACAAAGGAATAGGTCAAATAAAAATTATAAGTAGGAAAAATAAATATATCTCGGTACTTGAGTTATACATATTCTAGTTTTTACCCTATAAAGTTATGACTAGATATTATTAGCCTTCAATTAAATAAACTTGCAATTTTAATCTCTCAAACTAATAAAAGCTAAAATGTTGACAGAATTAAGAATAAATTGTTAGTTGTTATGTTTTAAGACTGCAACCTTTAGTTTATTTACTACAGTAAATTAGCTTTAGTTTTCCTCAAATAACTTCTTCACCTAGTTGTAAGGACCGAAAATAGCAGGTGTAAACGCGGAAGCTAGCAAAGTAAACCTCAAAAGACCACGAGTAAGAAGACAACGAGAAATATACCAAAAGACACAAAGATTTAATGTGGTTCGGTCAATCGACCTACGTCCACAAAGGAGATGAGCAATCCACTATAAATATGAGAGTACAAAATACAGAGGGAAACAATCTCAACCAATTCACTCGGAATACATGGGAGGTTCACACAAGTGATAACGTATCAAGCTTGTGACCCACAAATTCTCCCCCTAACCAAAACTCTCAAAGCCCTTAAGACTACATTGTGAATGCTGATTAAGTAAGAAAGAACATGCTTCTATTTATAGAGTCCTAAACCTTTTCCTACCAAAAAAAGGATTAGTCAATTCAAAACCTTTTCCTAAAAGGAAAACCTATTTATGGTAAGAAATCAGGGCAAATAAAACCCAACAAATCTCCCCCTTGGCCTGAATTTCTGACAAAATAAATTTGTCCACCTTATTTACTTAATCTTCAACAACTGTCTTCTCCTCTCCATAATCTCCTTTGCAAAATTCATGTCTCAACACAAAGAATCTCTCTGAAACAATTTCTCCAACAAAATTTTCATTACTGTCAAAAAGGTTGCGGCTAGAACTACACCCGTCAAGATGAACACCTCTTTCTAACCTGGTTCAATCATCGATTATCGAGCCACTGAACCTGACTCCATTGTTGAATCTGGCTCTGATACCACTTGTTAGGACCGAAAATAAGCAGGTGTAAACGCGGAATCTAGCAAAGCAAACCTCAAAAGACCACGAGTAAGAAGACAACGAGAAATATACCAAAATACACAATGATTTAACGTGGTTCGGTCAATCGACCTACGTCCACAAAGGAGATGAGCAATCCACTATAAATATGAGAGTACAAAATACAGAGGGAAACAACCTCAACCAATTCACTCGGAATACATGGGAGGTTCACACAAGTGATAAAGTATCAAGCTTGTGACCCACAAATTTTCCCTCTAACCAAAACTCTCAAAGCCTTTAAGACTACATTGTGAATGCTGATTAAGTTAGAAGGAATATTCCTCTATTTATAGAGTCCTAAACCTTTTCCTACTAGAGAAAGAATTAGTCAATCCATAACCTTTTCCTAAAAGAAAAATCTATTTATGGTAAGAAAACAGCGCAAATAAAACCTAACAAATCTCCCCTTGGCCTGAATTTCTGGCAAAATAAATTTGTCCATCTTCTTTACTTAATCTTCAACAACTTGCTTCTCCTCTCCATAATCTCCTTTGCAAAATTTATGTCTCAATACAGAGAATCTCTCTGAAACAATTTCTCCAACAAAATCTTTATTACTTTCACAATGGTTGCGGCTAGAACTACACCCGCTAAGATGAACACCTCCTTTTAACCTAGTTCAATCATCATTTATCGAACCACAAAACCTGGCTCCATCATTGAATCTGGCTCTGATACCACTTGTTAGGACCGAAAATATGCAGGTGTAAACGCGGAAGCTAACAAAGCAAACCTCAAAAGACCACGAGTAAGAAGACAACGAGAAATATACCGAAAGACACAAAGATTTAACGTGGTTTGGTCAATTGACCTACGTCCACAAAGGAGATGATAAATCCACTATAAATATGAGAGTAAAAAATACAGAGGGAAACAACCTCAACCAATTCACTCGGAATACATGGGAGGTTCACACAAGTGATAACGTATCAAGCTTGTGACCCACAAATTCTGCCCCCAACCAAAACTCTCAAAGCCTCTAAGACTACATTGTGAATGCTGATTAAGTAAGAAGGAACATGCCTCTATTTATAGAGTCCTAAACCTTTTCCTACCAAAAAAGGATTAGTCAATTCAAAACATTTTCCTAAAAGGAAAACCTATTGATGTTAAGAAATCAGGGCAAATAAAACCCAACAAATCTCCCCCTTGGCCTGAATTTCTGACAAAATAAATTTGTCCACCTTATTTACTTAATTTTCAACAACTTGCTTCTCCTCTCCATAATCTCCTTTGAAAAATTTATGTCTCAACACAGAGAACCTCTCTGAAACAATTTCTCCAACAAAATCTTCATTACTGTCAAAAAGGTTGCGGCTAGAACTACACCCGTCAAGATGAACACCTCTTTCTAACCTGGTTCAATCATCGATTATCGAGCCACTAAACCTGACTCCATCGTTGAATCTGTCTTTGATACAAGTTGTTAGGACCGAAAATAAGTAGGTGTAAACGCGAAAGCTAGCAAAGCAAACCTCAAAAGACCACGAGTAAGAAGACAACGAGAAATATACCAAAAGACACAATGATTTAACGTGGTTCGGTCAATCAACCTACGTCCACAAAGGAGATGAGAAATCCTCTATAAATATGAGAGTACAAAATACAGAGGGAAACAACCTCAACCAATTCACTCGGAAAAATGGGAGGTTCACACAAGTGATAACGTATTGATTAAGTTAGAAGAAACATTCCTGTATTTATAGAGTCCTAAACCTTTTCTAATAGAAAAAGAATTAGTCAATCCAAAACCTTATCCTAAAAGAAAAACCTATTTATGGTAAGAAATCAGGGCAAATAAAACCTAACAAATCTCCCCCTTGGCCTGAATTTCTGACAAAATAAATTTGTCCATCTTCTTTACTTAATCTTCAACAACTTGCTTCTCCTCTCCATAATCTCTTTTTCAAAATTTATGTCTCAACACAGAGAATATCTCTGAAACAACTTCTCCAACAAAATCTTCATTACTGTCACAATGGTTGAGGCTAGAACTACACCCGCCAAGATGAACACCTCTTTTTAACCTAGTTCAATCATCATTTATCGAACCACAAAACCTGGTTCCATCATTGAATCTGCCTCTGATACCACTTGTTAGGACCAAAAATATGCAGGTGTAAACGCGGAAGATAGCAAAGCAAACCTCAAAAGACCACGAGTAAGAAGACAACGAGAAATATACCAAATGACACAAAGATTTAACGTGGTTCGGTCAATCGACCTACGTCCACAAAGGAGATGAGCAATCCACTATAAATATGAGAGTACAAAATACAGAGGGAAACAACCTCAACCAATTCACTCGTAATAAATGGGAGGTTCACACAAGTGATAACGTATCAAACTTGTGACCCACAAATTCTCCCCCTAACAAAAACTCTCAAAGCCTTTAAGACTACACTGTGAATGCTGATTAAGTAAGAAGGAACATGCCTCTATTTATGGAGTCCTAAACCTTTTCCTACCAAAAAAAGAATTAGTCAATTCAAAACCTTTTCCTAAAAGTAAAACATATTTATGTTAAGAAATCAGGGTTAACAAAACCCAACAAATCTCCCCCTTGGCCTGAATTTCTGACAAAATAAATTTGTCTACCTTATTTACTTAATCTTCAACAACTTGCTTCTCCTCTCCATAATCTCCTTTGCAAAATTTATGTCTCAACACAGAGAACCTCTCTGAAACAATTTCTCCAACAAAATCTTCATTACTGTCAAAAAGGTTGCGGCTAGAACTACACCCGTCAAGATGAACACCTCTTTCTAACATGGTTCAATCATCGATTATCGAGCCACTGAACCTGATTCCATCGTTGAATCTGGCTCTGATACCACTTGTTAGGACCGAAAATAAGAAGGTGTAAATGCGGAAGCTAGGAAAGCAAACCTCAAAAGACCACGAGTAATAAGACAACGAGAAATATACCAAATGACACAATGATTTAACGTGGTTCGGTCAATCGACCTACGTCCACAAAGGAGATGATCAATCCACTATAAATATGAGAGTACAAAATACAGAGGGAAACAAACTCAACCAATTCACTCGGAATACATGGGAGGTTCACACAAGTGATAACGTATCAAGCTTGTGACCCACAAATTTTCCCTCTAACCAAAACTCTCAAAGCCTTTAAGACTACATTGTGAATGCTGATTAAGTTAGAAGGAACATTCCTCTATTTATAGTCCTAAACCTTTTCCTACTAGAAAAAGAATTAGTCAATCCAAAACCTTTTCCTAAAAGAAAAACCTATTTATGGTAAGAAATAAGGGCAAATAAAACCTAACAAATCTCCCCCTTGGCCTGAATTTCTGAGAAAATAAATTTGTCCATCTTCTTTACTTAATCTTCAACAACTTGCTTCTCCTCTCCATAATCTTCTTTGCAAAATTTATATCTCAACACAGAGAATATCTCTGAAACAATTTCTCCAACAAAATCTTTATTACTGTCACAATGGTTGCGGCTAGAACTACACCCGCCAAGATGAACACCTCCTTTTAACCTAGTTCAATCATCTTTTATCGAACCACAATACTTGGCTCCATCATTGAATCTTGATCTGATACCACTTGTTTGGACTGAAAATAAGCAGGTGTAAACGCGGAAGCTAGAAAAGCAAACCTCAAAAGACCACGAGTAAGAAGACAACGAGAAATATACCAAATTACACAAAAATTTAACGTGGTTCGGTCAATCGACCTATGTCCACAAAGGAGATGAGAAATCCACTATAAATATGAGAGTACAAAATACAGAGGGAAACAACCTCAACCAATTCACTCGAAATACATGGGAGGTTCACACAAGTGATAACGTATCAAGCTTGTGACCCACAAATTTTTCCTCTTACCAAAACTCTCAAATCCTCTAAGACTACATTCTGAATGCTGATTAAGTTAGAAGGAACATTCCTCTATTTATAGAGTCCTAAACCTTTTCCTACTAGAAAAAGAATTAGTCAATCCAAAACCTTTTCATAAAAGAAAAACCTATTTATGGTAAGAAATCAGGGCAAATAAAACCTAACACTAGTCTCTAGGAGTTCTATTATCTTCAGCAGATGTGTTGCTGACTTTTAGGACCATGAAGTTAGTTCTTTATTATAAGCGTAAGTCTTAGAAAGTGAAAAAATAGACTAAATAAAAAATTAAAGCTATCTCTTCTTTCTTTATTTTTCATTGCTTTATAGTTCTAGTCTTTCATTATTCTTAAGTTTTCTTTGTTTTTTTCTGGATTTCCTCCTTAATTAACTACAATTGGTATCAGATCTTTTTATTCTTGAAGGACTTGTGTGTGTTCCTTAATCTATTTTAGTGAAATCCATGGACGGAGAAGCAACTGTTTCTGCAATGGCACCACCATCTTTTACTGGAGAAAGTTATCAAATATGGGCAGTCAAAATATAGACATATCTAGAAGCTCTGGATCTCTTGGAAGCTGCGGAAGATGATTACGATATGATTCCCTTACCAAACAATCCCACAATCGCTCAGATTAAAATTTACAAGGAAAGGAAAACCATGAAGTCAAAGGCAAAGGCATGCTTGTATACAACAATTTCATGCACCATCTTTACTTGTATTATGTCCTTGATGTCAGCAAAAGAGGTACGAGATTATCTCAAACCGAGTACAAAGAGATCATCTATCGTGAGTTTGAGCTTCAAAGGATGAAGGAAAGATAAAGTATAAAGGAGAAGTTTGATCGACTTCTTAACATAGAAAATCAAGTCAGATTGTTGGGTTCCACTTTTAATGATTGAAAGATTGTTGAGAAAATCCTGGTATTAGTACCTGAAAGATTTAAGGCTACTATTACAACCTTAGAAAATACTAAGGACTTGTGCAAAATTACACTAGCGGAGCTGTTAAGTGCTTTTCAAGCACAGGAGCAACGACGTGTAACAAGACAGGTTGGAGTTGTTGAAAGTGCCCTATTAGTTAAACATCAATATGTTGGAAGAAACAAGAAGAACAAGAAGATGCAAGGACAAAATAGAGAGAATTTTCCTAAAACCAAGAAGGCTAGCTATCCTCCTTGTCGACATTGTAAAAAAAAAGGTCACCCTCCTTTCGAATGTTGGAGGAAACCTGATGCAAAACGCAGCAAGTGCAATCAACAGGTCTGACGACCCAAAAATAGGTGTAATGACACTCGTCTTATTCCACCAAGACAAGTCAGCTTAAAACCCAACGTCTAACAAAGTGCGGAAATAACCAACAATCCAACAACAATTTCAACTATGAACACAAGTCAACTTAATTCAATCCCCAAACCAGGTTGTCACATGCACAAGCCTCTAAGGTAAATATTAGAATTGAAATAAAATACGAGTCTAAAATAAAGTTGTCTTTCAAGTAAAAACAAAGTCACAAACTGGAGTAGGGAAGTCCGCTGAGATGACAAGCAACTACCTCACAATTCTCCACAAGATGCCTCGAAAACGAACATAATGGAAGGTATCACGAAGATCCGTGCTCATAACCTACAAAAATTTGTAGAAGCAAGGGGTGAGTACCAAACCACACGGTACCCAACAAGCAAACCTTTAAACTAAATACAAGAGAACAAAATACGGGTAATCCTTCCACTATATCCGGAGCTCCACACTACAACCTACATAAAATAAGCCCAACCTAACAATTCACAATTCAAAACGCATTCAACTCAATAATAACGCTCTACCATACTACTATTCTCAATAACAACTCAATATTCGTCAGTTACAAGTATCACAGATAAACACTCACAAAATCAACAGACACAAGTTCAAGTTCATCAATAATCAAAATGTGCAATGTCAAGAAATGCTATATCAAATACAGTGATGCATGTCTCACCTAATGATACACACCCGCTGTCACCAGTCTGGGACCCATAGGGTGCATATCTATCCATGCATCTATTGCGGCATGCGATACAACCCCTGATAATAGTAACCATCGCGGGGCGTGATACGTCCCTCGAAATATAATATCCATCGCGGCGCGCGATACGATCCTCGAAATGGTACATCCTCTTATCACAACGATGTATCAGATGCATTGCAAATGACACGTTCAAACAAATAATGAGGAAATAACCATTTTATAACAAGAAACAATTCACAACCTTTAAAAATTCACAATAAGACTCCAAATCATTCTCAAACATCACAAAAAGAATACACAAATTTCATGCGCTTAACAAGGGTTTAGAAATCCACTTGCCTCAATTAATTAACAATTCACCCGGAGAGTTGTGCCTTCCCTTTTCGTTGAGCTTCCAAATTAATGCAATCTATTCAAGTACATAAACACAACATGATTTCAAAACTAATAACACCCACATTAGTATAAGTTCCTAAGTTTCAAGCCTAGGGTTAAGCGTCAACTTCTCCAATATCACCATTCTAACGGTGTTCATGTAATATAGTACATTCAATACATAATTGTATCCTAACAAAAAAAAAAACAACTCCAACACCTTTTAATCTTAAAAGATAATCATATTATATTTTGACCCTCAATTTACATTCTATGATTAATCCATAACCTTATCATGTATAATAATACCTCAAGAATTTGATGACTTAATCTACCTGGAAATCGTAGTGTAGAATGTATTGCAAACATATCACACACACACACCAATTGATACCCTAAAATATATTATAATAATAATTACAATGTTTCTTGTCTCCAATTTCATTGAAAACTTCAAGATTGATGCAAAGCATCATAGGAATCATCACTGAGACATTTACTTTATTATAATATCACTATACTAATTTAATAATGACAATAAAAATAATGGATAGGATCTTACAAAACAAAATAAAGAATCAATATTTTCTACAGGGAACCTACTTGATAACCAATTATTTTAATTCATTCCACCTCACCGTAGCCCCATTAATGATTATTTTCTCTTTCGCTTTTCAATATTCCAACAATCCACCTTAAATTATCAAAAATAAGGCATCCAACTAATATATTTTATTTTAATTATATAGAAAGGGAAGAAAACTCGAGTACTTTACCTCTTGATTCACTCCTTTGTTTGTTTCCTCCGCCCTCTATTCTTTCAAAAACAACCACGTTCTCCTCTTTACCCTTTTTTAGTTATTAACCATATTTTAACCCAAAATAATTTAATTCACTTTAACCCATGATGTATAGAGTACTATTAAATGATAATTTTAGTCCATTAACTATCGATTAATTTACTCAAGTTACACTAATATTCAAAAATTCCAAAAATGACTTTCCGAGTCATTACATTATCCACCACTAAAAATCATGTTCGTCCTATAATATAAAGTAAAAGAAAGTAGATGAAACTTTGAAAAGCTGAGGATATCTGGCACGCATGTCAGACTCTGTCTCCCAAGTTGCCTCTCCCACTGATCGGTGCTTCCACTGCACCTTCCCTGAAGCAATATTCTTGGGCCTAAGCTTTCAAATCTGCCTATCCAAAATAGATATAGGCTCCTTCTCAAATGTCATGTTTGGACCCAACTCCACAGAGTCAAGTGAAAGCACATGAGATTCATCCGGAATATACTTTCGAAGCATAGAGACATGTAAAACAGGATGAACTGCCGATAAACTAGGTGGCAAGGCCAACTTATAGGCTACCTCTCCCACTCAAATCAAAATCTCAAAAGGTCAATGAATCTAGCGCTAAGCTCTCCCTTCTTTTCGAACCTCATCACACCCTTCATGGGTGATACTCGGAGCCAAACATGATCACCCTCCATAAACACTAAGGCTCTAACTCTCTGGTATGCATAACTATTCTGTCAACTATGGGCTGTCAACAATCTATACTGAATCATACACACTTGCTCCGTAGCATCTTTAAGCAAGTCTGTATCCAAAGAGTCTATCTCCGCCGAATCAAACCAACCAATTGGAGACCTACACCATATTCCATAAAAAGCCTCAAATGGGGCCATCTGAATACTGGAGTGATAGTTGTTATTGTAGGCATACTATGCTAAGGGTAAATGTCGATCACATCTACCACAAAAATCGATCACACATGCTCGGAGCATGTCCTACAACACCTGAATCGTCCGCTCAGACTAACCATCTGCCTGAGGATGAAAAGCTGTACTCATATCTAACTGAGTACCTAGACCATGCTGTTATTGCCTTCTAGAAGTGAGAAGTAAATAGTGAACTTCAATATAATATAATAGAAACAGGAACCCCATGTAGTCGCACAATCTTATAGATATATATCTCGGCTAACTTCTCTACTGTATACTTCAACAGAACCAGAATGAAGTGGGAAGACTTGGTCAGCCTGTCAACAAAAACGCAAATAGAGTCATAACCACCAATTGCGGCAGGCAAAGCCACCACAAAGTCCATAGTAATCCGCTCTCACTTCCAAGTAGGAGTAGGCATCCTCTGATACATACCCCCAGGACGCTGGTGCTCACACTTGACCTGCTGACAAGTCAAACATCTCGAAACAAAGTCTGAAATATCCCTCTTCATCCCTCACCACCAATAATGCTGACTCAAATCATGATACATCTTTGCCGCTCCCGGATGGATGGAATATCCAGAACAATGATCTTCCTCAAGAATCAATCTAATCAACTCGCCCGTCTTTGGCACACAAATCCTGTATCTAATCCCCAAGACACTATCACAATTATGGACAGTCTCCTTGGCTTCCCCTCTTAATATTTTGACTCGAATGAGTCATAACTTCTTATAATCATAATGGTGCACATGAATCTGCTCGACTAAATAAGATTGAGCCTCAATATAAGCAATCACCCCATCACTCTCCTCTGAAATCTTCAATCGGACAATACTATTTGCTAACATATGAATATGTCTATCCAATGGTCTCTCCTCAATACTAAGCGATGCAAGACTCCCCATGCTAGAAATCGTCATATCAAAGCATCGACCACAACATTAGCCTTCCTTGGATGATATAGAATGGTCATATCATAGTCCTTCAGTAAGTCAAGCCATCTCCGCTACATTAAGTTCAAGTCCCTCTGACTAAAGATATACTGAAGACTCTGATGATCAGTGAAGATCTCTCAATGCACCCAATACAAATAATGACGTCATAACTTTAGTACAAATACCACAGTCGCCAACTCCAAATCATGAGTAGGGTAGTTCTTTTCATGTGACTTCAACTTCTTAGAAGCATAAACAATCACTTTCCCATCTACATCAACACACCACCCAATCCAACTTCTGAAGCATCACAATACACAATAAATTCTACCCCCTCATCAGGTAGAGTCAACACAGGAGCTGAAGTAAACTAAGTCTTGAGCTTTTTAAAGCTCTCCTCACACTCATCGGACCACTAAAATCCCACATCCTGTCGAGTCAATCTAGTTAATGGACCTGCAATAGTAAAAAAGAAACTCTGAACAAATCGTCGATAGTAGCCTTCCAATCCCATAAAACTCCTAATCTCAGTAGGTGAAGTAGGTTGAGTACAGCCTCTAACTGCCTTAATCTTTGCCGGATCTACCCTAATACCCTCCTTGGACACCACATGTCCCAAGAAACCACCGACGTAAGCCAAAAGTCACATTTTTAGAACCTGGTATGCAACTTCTCTTCTCTCAACCTCTGAAATGCAATGCTCAAGTGTCGGACATGAACCTACTCAGTTTTGGAGTAAACCAAGAAGAAATCAATGTAAACAATCATAAAGAATCAAGGTATGGTTGAAACACCACATTCATTAACTCCATGAATGCGGCATGGTCATTAATCAATCCGAAGGACATCATTAGGAACTCATTTTGCCCATACCGGGTTCGAAAAGCTATCGTAGGGATATATAATGCCCTAATCTTCAACTGATGATACCCAGACCTCAAATCAATCTTATAGAACAATGATGCTCCATATAGATGATCAAATAAGTCATCAATGCGTGGAAGAGGATACTTATTCTTCACTGTTACCTTGTTCAACTGTCTGTAAGAAATACACATGATCATAGTCCCATCATTCTTATTCACAAACAATACAGGGGCACCCCAAGGTGACACACTAGGGTGAGTAAAATCCTTACTTAATAAATCCTGCAACTGATCCTTCGATTCCGCTGGAGCCATATGATAAGGAGGGATAGAAATAGGCTTAGTGCCCAGCTCCAAATCAATAGAAAAATCAATATCCCTATCAAGAGGAACACCTGGAAGATCAGAAGGGAATACATCGTGAAACTCCGAACCACGGGAACCGAGTCCCTGGAAGGTTGTTTAACACTAGTATCCTGAATAAAAATCTAAGTAAGATAAACACCCTATATCTACTAATATTTGAGCACGGAGAAAAGAGATGACATTGCACTCATTCCTCGGAACACCAGGCATCGCTAAAGTCACAGTATTGGCATTACGATCAAGGACATCACGACAAGGAAGCCAATTCATACGCAAGATAACATCAAAGTCTACCATCCCCAAAATGATTAAGTCTACCCAAGTGTCATACCCAAAGAAACAAGACAGAATCGATACACTCGATCCACCACTAAGGACTCACCCATGAGTGTAGAAACACGAAAAGGTACAGTCATACTATCACATATCATATCAAATTTAACAACAAAATAGATAGACACATAGGAGAATGTAGACCTTGGATCAAACAATACCTACGCAGGTCGATGGCATACTAAGATGATACTTGTTATAAAAACATCAGCGGTCTCAACCTCGGGTCTCCCTGAGAAATCATAGAAGTGTCCCCCTCGTCTACCTTCAGTCTGGGTGGTACCTCTACTCCCACTCTGTTGAGCTGCAACCCCATTGCTAGAAACTCTATTACCTCTACCTGACTGAATTCTGCCACGACATCTACCCTATGGTGCTGGTGATCTAGTCTGAAATGAAGAATTAGGTCGAGGCCCACCACGACCTCTATGATAAGTACAGTGCGGCATCAGGTGATCAGGATCACCATAAGTAAAGCAAAACCTCTAACCTGGGAACTACTATGTGGACCCTGAAAACCCACTATAATTGCCTCGCCCTGTAGGTCGCTGCTGTGAACCATACGAGCCCTGACCTGGGCTATAAGAACCCCTAGATGTCTGAACACCCTCGGATGTAAACATAGATGCATAAATGGGTACCCGCTGATGAAAGGAACCACTCCCTCTTTTTGATCCCCTACCTCCAGATGAGGCACCATGAAACTGACCTAATGTACGGGCCCTTTTAGGGTCCCCAAACTACTCCCTCTCCATCAATTCCGCCTCTTTGGCGGCGCTTATAATGGACTGGAAAAAAGCTTCCTCTCTAGATGCCCGGAACACAACTAACTTGATAGAGAAAGTAAATCCCCTCACAAATCAGCGGATCCTCTCTGTCTCATCTGGATAATGTCCAACGAATGCCTAGAAAACTGCTAAAAACGTGCCTCATACTCTGTAACCGATAAACCATCATGTCTCAAATTCTCAAACCTCAAGTGACTCTCCTTTTTCACGCTCCAAGGGATAAAATGATCATGAAATTGATTAGGAAACTTCTCCCAAGTCACTGGAGGAGATCCAACTGGTAAAGCCCCTGAATACGTCCTCTACCACTCTATCGCTGTCCCACGAAGCTGTAGTGTAGAATATCGAACCTTATGTGACTCAGCTAATCCAACCACCTCTAGCAACTCTCGGCAAGTCGCTCTTCCCACCCTGAAACTGAGGTGGGTCCATATTTCAAAATCTCTCATACCTACGCAGCTCATCCTCTGTCAGAACAACAATCGGTGCAACTTGACCCCTAACTGCTGGTGAAATATGATTCTGAATCGGGGGATCCTATGGTAGCTTCCACACCGCATCCTAAACGACTGGAGCTTTTTGCTGCTCTTGGGTCTAAGTCCCTTCTCTAGTATGAGAGTCATGTGGTGTGGTGTTTGCACCACCACCCTGAGAAAAGCCCTCAAGCACACTTAACACCCTCAGTAGTGTGTTCGATGTCTGCTCGTTCTCCCCTCTTCAATTCCCAATGAACAACATGATCTTGACCTAATATTTGTTCAATTTGGTCGATTTGATACTTAGTTAATTCTTTTATCTTTATGTTTCCACAGGCCTTCTTCTCCACCAACAACCAAGACGCATGAAAGCGGTTTCCAGCGCTGCTGGACAGAAAGACATGATGGCATGAAACTCGATTATCCTGAAGCAAAGGTGTGACTACAGGCTTTGAAGGAACCTGGTCCTCTCTGTCATTAATCTGAGGCGCTAGAGAGACCTCTCTAGCCCGACCTCTCACTAGTGCTGCTCCATGGCCACGACCTCTAGCTACTGTCGCACCATGATTACGACCTCTAGCTCGAGCTCTACCTCTACCATTAGCTAGGGCCTCAAAAAATGCCTCCCCTCTACCACCAGTAATATTAGTTCTAGTCCTCGTCATCTGTAAAAAGAGTATACAATACTAAAGAAGGAAACCATGCACGATGAGAAAGAATGAACAAAAAGGAAGTTTCCTCATAGTCTCTATAGCCTTTCAAAGATAAGTACAGACGTCTCCATACTGATCCTTGATACTCTACATAGACTCGGATTGTATACACGTGAGACCTACGAACTTGGGCTCTGATACCATTTTATCACGACCCAAAAATAAGTATGATGGCACTCATCTTATCCACCAAGACAAGTCATCCTAAAACCCAACACCTAAGAAATTGCGAAAATAACCAACAATCCAACAACAGTTTCTACTATGAAAACAAGTCAACTTAATTCAATCCCCAAAACTAATTTATCATGTGCACAAGCCTCTAAGGTAAATATTATACGAGTAAAAAATGAAGTGGTCTTTCAAGTAAAAACAAAGTCATAAACTGGAATAGGGAAGTCCGCTAAGATGACAAGCAACTACCTTACAATTCTCCACAAGATACCTCGAAAATGAACTGAATGGAAGGTATCACGAAGATCTAGGCTCGTAACCTACAAAAAATTATAGAATCATGGGGTGAGTACATAATCACACGGTACCCAACAAGAAAACCTCTAAACTCAAGATAAAAGAACAAAATACAGGTACTCCTTCCACCCTATCCGGACTTCCACAATACAACCTACATAAAACCAACCCAACCTAACAATTCACAATTCATAACGCATACAATGCAATAGTAATACTCTAGCGTATTAATATTTGCAATAACAACTCAATATTCGTCAGTTACAAGTTTCATAGAAAAACACTCACAAGATCACAAAATCACAAGTTCAAGTTCACCAATGACCAAAATATGAAATATCATGAAATGCTATGTAAAATACAGTAATGCATGTTTGACCTAATGATACACACACGCTGTTTCTCAGTCTGGGACCCATGACGGACATATATGTCCATGCATCTATCGCGACGTGCAATACGATCCTCAATAATCGTAACTATAGTGTGGCGCGATACGTCCCTCGAAATAAAATAATTATCGCGGCACGTGATACGATCCACGAAATGGTACATCCTCTTATCACAACCATGTCTCAAATGCAATGAAAATGACATGTTCAAACTAATAATGAAGAAATAACCATTTGATAACAATAAACAATTCACAACATCAACAAATTCACAATAAGACTCCAAATCATTCTCAAACATCACAAAAAAAAATACACGAATTTGATACGCTTAACAAGGTTCTAGAAATCCACATGCCTCAATTAATTAACAATTCATCCCGGGACTTGAGCCTTCCCTTTTCATTGAGCTTCCAAATTAATGCAATCTATTCAAGTACATAAACACAATAAGATTTCAAAACTAATAACACCCGCATTAATATAGGTTCATAAGTTTCAAGCCTTAAGTTAAGCTTCAACTTCTCCAATATCACCATGGTAACTTTGTTCATGCAATATAGTATATTCATTACTTAATTCTATCCCAACAGAAAATAAACAACTCCAGCACCTTTTCATCTTAAAAGAAAATTATATTATATTTGACCCTCAATTTACATTCTATGCTTAATCCATAACCACTTACATGCGTGACAGATATCCTCACCTTTTCAAAGCTTCAAGTACTTTCTTTTACTATATGTTCGAGGACGAACATGATTTTTAGTGATGATAATGTAATGACCCGAAAAGTCATTTTTGGAATTTTTGAATATTAGTGTAACTTAAGTTAATTAATCAATAGTTAATGGACTAAAAGTACTACCCTATACACCATGGATCAAAGTGAGTTAAATTATTTGGGATTAACATATGGTTCATAACTAAAAAAGGGTAAAGAGGTGAAGATGGTTGCTATCGAAAGAACAGAGGGCGGATGAAACAAACAAAGGAGTGAATCAAGAGGTAAAGTACTCGAGTTTTCTTCCCTTTCTATATAATTAAAATAAAATATATTAGTTGGATGTCTGATTTTTGATAATTAAAGGGGGATTATTGGAATATTGAAAAGGGAAAAGGAAAATAATCATTAATGGGGCTATGGTAAGGTGGAATAATTGAAAATATTTTGTTATCAACTAGGTTCCTTGTAGAAAATTTTGATTCGTTATTTAGTTTCCTAAGATCATATCCATTATTTAAATTGTTATTATTAACTTAGTATAGTGTAATTTATAATTAAGTAAATGTGTCAGTGATGATTCCTGTGATGCTTTGCATCAATCTTGAAGTTTTCGATGAAATTGGAGACAAGAAACATTGTAATTATTATTATAATATATTTTAGGGTATCAATTGGTTGGTTAAAGTTCCTATTTCATCAAAAACTTCAAGATAGATGCTTTGCATCATAGGAATCATCAATGACACATTTACTTTATTATAAATATCACTATATTAATTTAATAATAACAATAAAAATAATGAATAGGATCTTAGGAAACTAAATAACAAATCAAAATTTTCTACAGGGAAACTAGTTGATAACCAAATATTTTCATTCATTCCACCTTACTGTAGTCCCATTAATGAATATTTTCCTTTTCCCTTTTCAATATCCCAACAATCCACCTTAAATTATCAAAAATCAGACATCCAACTAATATATTTTATTTTAATTATATAGAATTGGAAGAAAACTCGAGTACTTTACCTCTTGATTCACTCCTGTATTTGTTTCCTCCGCAGTCTGTTCTTTTGATAGCAACCACGTTCTCCTCTTTACCCTTTTTTAGCGATGACTCATATGTTAACCCCAAATAATTTAATTCAATTTAACTCATGGTGTATAAAGTATTATTGAATGATAAACTTTAGTCCATTAACTATAACTCAAGTTACACTAATATAAAAAAATTTAAAAGTGACTTTCCGGGTCATTACAACAAGGTCATGAAGTTGTAATTTTTAAAGCTAAAATTCAACAACCTGAATTTGAAGCTCAAGTTGTTGATCGAGAAGAAGATCACCTTTTTGGTGCAACTTGTTCAGAAGTTTAGATTCAAGTGAAAGTTGGTTAATTGATAGTGGTTGCTCTAAACACATGACATCTGATAAGATATTGTTCAAAAAATTGTGGAACAGTAAGAAAAAGAAAGTTAGAACTGTAAATGGTGAGTGTCTTGCTGTGAAAGGCAAGCGTGCCATAGCCATTACCAGTGGCTCTAGAACTAAACATATGACAAATGTTTTGTATGTACCGGACCTAGATCGAAACCTTCTTAGTGTTGGTCAACTAACGGAGAATGGATTCAATTTGTTCTTCAAAGACAAAATTTGTGTGATAGAAGATCCATCAGGCGATGAGATATTCAAGGTCAAAATGGAGGGGAGGTGTTTCACTCTCAATCCTTTTGAAGAAGAGCAGACAACTTTTCTCATGACATTTTCATCATCAAGGTACAAGAGAAAATGACCTTTAGCGAAAGGAAATCCCGTCTCTATAAGTCTAAATCTGGTCGTTAAAGGTCTATAACGACCGGTCAAAAATTGGTCATCACCGGTCGTTTAAAGCTCCGTCGTTAAAGGTTAATGACCGGGTTGTTCGACCGGTCGTTAAATATTATTTAACGACAACAATTAATCCGGTCGTTAAACTTGCTTACAACGATCAAATTTCCCTTCGTTGATGGTCATTTGGTCGTTAGAATCTTCAAGTAAAACAACAAATTAAGGGATTTATAAATAATTTTAGCGACAAGAATTCCTGTCGTTGATTATCAATCAAATTTCCTGTCACAAATTTCGATTCAAATTATTACATCTTATTTATAGTTTTTATTTTTTCCATTATTTCTAAAATGAAACTACTTGGTATCAGTTCATATTTTCACATCCAATTGAAAATTTCAGATAAAATTACATAGTTAATATTAAAGAACACATTGATTTAATTACTTAAAACTTATATGTTCAACACAATATATATCTAAAAAAAGCATACACATTCAACATAATAAAACATGTGTTCGACATCTATCAAATCCTAGCTAGAAATTAAGAAAATGACATTATAGAATAACCACAGAAAACGTCTCTGTACCAACAATAAAATATAATATTCTTTTTTGCACGCGCCACATTTTCTTTCACATCTCGTTGTTTAATCTTCAAAATCTTCATCTTTCAAAAGAATAATTTGAGGTAAACGGATTAGTAACGGAAAAGTTGAAATTAAGGATTAATTCTCTATGATAGTAAAATATATAGATCAAGATGGAGCATGAAACCGACATTTAATTTTTTTCTCTTTCATTCCTGATCTATTTCTGATATATATATAATTTCTCTTTCATTCCTGATCTATTTCTGATATATATATATATATATAAATATAAACTAGAAACAAATTTAAAATTGTTATTCATGAATTCTATATAATTTCTCTACCCAACCTTTAACATTGAGGATCTCCAATGGCAGCCAACAAGATTTGTATTACTTCACATTAGCATCTCATACAGAAGGTGGTTGCCGCTTCCTCCTTTGAATATTTATTTAACCGTATGCTTGTGGATAAGTTGAAGGAAAGAAAACATAGATAAGTTGTTGAAATGGAGAATGCAAGTGGATAAGATGAAACAAGTTTGCATATGGATGACTAGCAGGGAGTAACAAAAATTTAAACAACTAATTACCCAGTGGAGAATGAAAAAAACATGATCAAATATATTTGAAGTTGTAGGTCAACAGAGAAAGGATAACATGGAAGTGTGTGATGTTTGAGATTAACTACAAATACGACAATGATAAGGGCAGATTATTTTGACAATGACACTATATAGGAAATGGTAATACAAGGACCTAATCAGATGAGAGATCCTAGTTTTCTTCCAACAACTATATACAGAACAATAACCATATTGATACCTACTTTTACATTTGAATATGTTGTCACGATCTCATTGGTATATACAGAAACGAACATAAAATCAATCTTTTAGCTTTGTGGATATTATAAGTAAAGTGACATCAATTTTAGTTATGTACAGAAATACCAGAGTGAGAATGCCAGATTATACATAATATTTAAGATAACGCAATGCACTAAAAAGGAAAACACATAACTCACAACTGCAATAACAAAGCCCTTATAAAGGAGGAGTATCTGGAAATAACATTTGTTCATTCACAAATAAACATCTATAATAATAACTAATAGAATATTTACTAACCTGATGGAATGAATGGAACTGATTAAGACTGAAAGATCACTATATTTTCAAGGTGTTCATATTTACTCTCTAGAATATCCATGCGTTTTTGTAGTGATTCCTTTTCTTTTCTAGTTGTTTTAAGCTCTTCCCACAATGCATCCTTTGAGGTGGTACTGTTGGGAAAGACAAGGCAATAACAAAGAATGCCTGACAGGATAACAGCGGAAGAATACCCAAGTCTATACTTTCCCTTTTCGATTTGAACCAAGAGAAGACAAACAGCAACAAGCAATATGATAGTAAGGCAGCAAGTAATTCAACCAAACAAATATAACAAGACAATAATAAACCAATCACACAAGACACCAAGATTTACGTGGAAAACCCTTCGATGTGAAGAGTAAAAAAGCACGGGACCAAAAGCTCCACTATAATCACCAAGAGTTACAATATTGTTCTCCAAAATTGGCCACAAAACAAGTGCCAAACAACGAGCAACAACAAAATAAGATTGCACCAAATCTAGAGAATTAAAGGAGCAAAATCACCAATCTCGCAGCTACTGTTCACGACAGCAAAACTAAAGCTGCAGGCCACCAAATCCAACTCTGTCAGTTCCTAATCAAAGATTGAGATGAATATAATATGCTGTCCAAATATCAGCTCAATCGGACAAGAAACAAAGCAGGAATCGCAATTTGAAGTTGGTTGTTAGGGCTGAATTTTTGACTGCGAAAAACTGCTCTCTTTCACTCTTTTTGGCTGCTGAAAAACTCTGTGTATCTGAAAATAAGACCTAAATAGGCTTATATTTGCCTTATAAGAATGGGCTTAAGGGAAAAAATGGGTTGGTCCAAATTGGACTTTTATTTATCCACATAGGAAGGGAAAAAGGTCCATAACCCAACAATTCTCCCCCTCACGACTATGTGGAGGAGACCGCCATCCCGGCGACCATGCAACAATCTTCAAACTTCCCTCTTGGCAAAGATTTAGTCATCATATCGAAACCATTGTAATTTGTATGAATCTTTTCAAGCTCAAGCAACTTAGAATCCAACACATCTTGAATCCAATGGTATCTCACATCAATGTGTTTAGACCGACCATGGAACGTAGAATTCTTGCCAAGATGTATAGCACTTTGACTGTCACAATAAAGCACATACCTCTCTTGAGCACAACCAAGTTCCCCCAAGAATCTCTTCATCCAAAGCAATTCTTTACAAGCTTCAACGACAACAATAAGCTCAGCTTCTGTAGTAGATAGAGCAACACATTTTTGCAACCTAGATTGCCAAGACACAGCTCCCCCTGCAAAAGTAACCAAGTACCCTGAAGTAGACTTGCGAGTATCAACATCACCAGCCATGTCTGAATCAGTATAACCACAAAGAATAGGCTTCCCTGTACCAAAACACAAACTCAGACTAGAAGTGCCACAGAGATATCTCATAACCCACTTCACCGCATTCCAATGTTCTCTTCCCGGATTAGAAAGAAAACGGCTAACAACTCCAACAGCGTGAGCAATATCTGGTCTTGTAAAAACCATCGCATACATCAAACTACCAACAACTGAAGCATAAGGAACTTTCTTCATATCTTCCTTCTCGTCATCACTAGAAGGACACTGTTTCGTGCTCAATTTGAAGTGCATAGCTAAAGGTGTACTGACAACCTTAGCTTTGTCCATGCTGAATCTGCGAAGTACTTTCTGAATGTACTTCTCTTGTGATAATACCAATTTCTTGGCCTTTCTATCACGGACAATCTGCATGCCAAGAATCTGCCTTGCTTGTCCTAAGTCTTTCATAGCAAAAGACTTACTCAACTCTTGTTTCAACTTCTGAATCCTGCAAGTATTATGACCAACAACATGCATGTCATCAACATAAAGCAACACAATAATAAAGTCACCATCAGAGAACTTTTGCACAAAAACACAATGGTCTGAAGAAGTCTTCTTGAAGCCTTGCTGACTCATAAAAGAACCAAACTTCCTGTACCATTGCCTGGGAGCTTGTTTCAAACCATACAAGCTCTTCTTCAATTTGAAAACATAATTCTCTTTACCCTTGACTTCAAAACCTTCCGGTTGTTCCATATAAATTTCTTCATCTAAGTCACCATGAAGGAAAGAAGTTTTAACATCCATTTGCTCAACCTCTAAATCTAGACTTGCAGCCAAGCCTAGAACCACACGAATGGATGACATCTTCACAACTGGAGAGAATATCTCATCAAAATCAACTCCCCTTTTCTGATTAAATCCCTTGACAACTAATCTAGCTTTGTACCGTGGAGCTGGATTACCATCTTCATGTTTCACCCTAAAAACCCACCTGTTTTTCAAAGCTTTTTTGTCTTTAGGTAACTTAACCAAATCAAAGGTATGATTATCATGCAAGGATTTAATCTCATCTTCCATAGCATCAAACCACCTTTCTTTTTCTTCACTTTCCATGGCCTCATCAAGACTCTCAGGTTCTCCCCCGTCAGTCAAGAGTACATACTCATTGGGAGAATAACGAGATGAAGGAATTCTCTCTCTACTAGATCGTCTGAGAGAACTCTCTGGAGCATCTATAATTGGTTGTTGGACAACCACATCATCTTGCACTGGAGCATCAACAACATCATGCCGGTCATTCTGAACATGATCACCATCTTCATTATCAACTAGATTTTCATCATTATGAAGATTTTCTTCTGGTGCAATAGTCAAAGGAACTGGATCAACATCAACTAAGCTCTCACTACTCTGAAAATCAGCCTTGTCAGCTTTGTCAAAATCTTCAATTGTTTGGTCTTCAAAGAACACAACATCACGGCTTCTAACAAGTTTCTTCTCAACAGGATCATAGAAACGATAGCCAAATTCATCTTGACCATAACCAATGACGATACACTGCCTAGTTTTAACATCCAACTTTGACCTTTGATCCTTAGGAACATGTACAAAGGCTTTACACCCAAAGACTCTAAGATGATCATAAGAAACATTCTTACCAGTCCAAACTCTGTCAGGGACATCACCATCTAAAGCAACAGCAGAAGATAAATTGATAACATAAGCAGCAGTATTAAGTGCTTCTGCCCAAAAGGAATCTGACAGCTTAGCATCTGAAAGCATACATCTAACCCTCTCAACTAGAGTTCTGTTCATCCTCTCTGCTAAACCATTTAACTGAGGAGTCTTTGGAGGAGTTTTCTGATGCCTAATACCCTGCTCTCTGCAATATCTATCAAAAGGACCAATATACTCACCACCATTATCTGAGCGGATGCATTTCAATGTCTTCCCTGTTTGTCTTTCAACCAAGGCCTGAAAACTCTTGAACACATCAAGTACTTGATCCTTGGACTTCAAAGGAAATACCCAGAGTTTGCGAGAATGATCATCAATAAAAGTCACAAAGTAAAGTGCACCACCATGAGATCTTACCTTAAAAGGACCACACAAATCAGAATGTAGCAACTCCAGCAAATCAAGCTTTCTTGAAGGCGGATGACTCTGAAAAGAAACTCTTTTGTGTTTACCAGCTAAGCAATGAACACATTTCTTCAACTTTGCTTGTTTCACTCCAGAAAGCAAATTTTTCTTAGCCAAACTATCAATCCCCTTCTCGTCATATGACTCAGCCTTCTATGCCATAACTTTGATGAAGTATCATTCTCCACCAAATTTACTGAGTCTCTGGAGATGGAGCCCTGAAATACATACAAGTTAGACAACTTGTCACCACGGGCCACAACCATCAAACCTCTAGTAAGCTTCCACTGGCCAACACCAAGTGTATTAACATAACTCTTATCATCAAGATATCCCACAGAAATCAAATTCAAGCGAACATCTGGAGCATGCTTGACATTATTGAGAACTAGTTTGGAACCAGTGTTACTTTCCAAACAAACTGTCCCAATGCCAATAACTTCAACTTCATGATTATTGCCCATTTTCAACGTTCCAAAATTACCTGGAGTATAAGAAGAAAATAATTCCTTCTTTGGCGTGACATGAGAAGTAGCACCAGAATCCAAAAACCAGCTAGACTCATCACGAACAAGATTAATGACATTTGCATCACAAGAAACAAGAAGATCATCATTAGCAACAACAGCAACACGATTTTCATTATCGCCTTCTCTCTTTTGTTGTCTCATATCTCTCTTGTGCCTGTAAAAATATTTCATGATATGCCCATTCTTGTGGCAATAGTCACATGTAATATTCTTGTATTTAGACTTTGACTTGCTTCTACTTTTACCTCTATCATTCTGACCTCTGGACTTGTTTCTCCCCCTATCTTCAGTAACCAAAACATCGGAGTGTGAAATTGAAGAAGATGAGGCTTGAGATCTTCTTCTCATTTCTTCATTCAAGACACCACTCTTAGTATATTCCATGGTTACAACACCACTGGGAGCAGAATTAGTCAAAGAAACTCGAAGAGTTTCCCAAGAGTCTGGCAGAGTATTAAGAAGCCAAAGTCCCTGTATCTCATCATCAAACTTTACACCCATTCCGGACAGCTGGTCAAGAACACCCTGAAAATCATTAATATGATCAGAAATAGGAGTGCCCTCTTTATACCTGATATTCATTAATTGTTTCAATAGGAACAACTTGTTGTTGCCAGTCTTCGAAGCATAAAGTGTCTCAAGCTTGTCCCACAAACTTTTGGCATGTGTCTCATTCACAATATGATTTCTAACATTATCTTCAACCCATTGTCTAATATAGCCACAAACTTGCAGATGCTCAAATTCCCATTCTTCATCATTCAAAGACTGAGGCTTATTAGAAGCAAACACACGTAAATGCATCTTCTTGACAAATAGAAGATCTTTCATCTTGCCTTTCAAAATATGATAGTTACTACCAGTTAAACACACCATTTTTGCCTCCATCATTCAAAACGACAATCAACAATAACCAATGCTTTGATACCACTTTGTTGGGAAAGACAAGGCAATAACAAAGAATGCCTGACAGGATAACAGCGGAACAATACCTAAGTCTATACTTTCCCTTTTCGATTTGAACCAAGAGAAGATAAACAACCACAAGCAATATGATAGTAAGGTAGCAAGTAATTCAACCAAACAAATATAACAAGACAATAATAAACCAATCACACAAGACACCAAGATTTACGTGGAAAACCCTTCGATTAGAAGAGTAAAAAACCACGGGACCAAAAGCTCCACTATAATCACCAAGAGTTATAATATTGTTCTCCAAAATTGGCCACAAAACAAGTGCCAAACAATGAGCAACAAAAAAATAAGATTGCACCAAATCTAGAGAATTAAAGGAGCAAAATCACCAATTTCGCAGCTACAGTTCACGATAGCAAAACTGAAGCTGCAGGCTACCAAATCCAACTCTGTCAGTTTCTAATCAAAGATTAAGATGAATATAATATGCTGTCCAAAAATAAGCTCAATCGGACAAGAAACGAAGCGGGAATCGCAATTTGAAGTTGGCTGTTAGGGCTGAATTTTTGACTGCAAAAAACTGCTCTCTTTCACTCTTTTTGGCTGCTGAAAAACTCTTTGTGTATCTGAAAATAAGACCTAAATAGGCTTATATTTGCCTCATAAGAATGGGCTTATAGGAAAAAATGGGTTGGTCCAAATTGGACTTTTATTTATCCACATAGGAAGGGAAAAAGGTCCATAACCCAACGATTCTCCCCCTCACGACTATGTGGAGGAGACCGCCATCCCGGCGATCATGCAACAATCTTCAAACTTCCCTCTTGGCAAAGCTTTAGTCATCATATCGGAACCATTGTCATTTGTATGAATCTTTTCAAGCTCAAGCAACTTAGAATCCAACACATCTCGAATCCAATGGTATCTCACATCAATGTGTTTAGACCGACCATGGAACGTAGAATTCTTGCCAAGATGTATAGCACTTTGACTGTCACAATAAAGCACATACCTCTCTTGAGCACAACCAAGTTCCCCCAAGAATCTCTTCATCCAAAGCAATTCTTTACAAACTTCAACGACAGCAATAAGCTCAGCTTCTGTAGTAGATAGAGCAACACATTTTTGCAACCTAGATTGCCAAGACACAGCTCCCCCTGCAAAAGTAACCAAGTACCCTGAAGTAGACTTGCGAGTATCAACATCACCAGCCATGTCTGAATCAGTATAACCACAAAGAATAGGATTCCCTGTACCAAAACACAAACTCAGACTAGAAGTGCCACAGAGATATCTCATAACCCACTTCACCGCATTCCAATGTTCTCTTCCCGGATTAGAAAGAAAACGGCTAACAACTCCAACAGCGTGAGCAATATCCGGTCTTGTACAAACCATCGCATACATCAAACTACGAACAGCTGAAGCATAAGGAACTTTCTTCATATCTTCCTTCTCATCATCACTAGAAGGACACTGGTTCGTGCTCAATTTGAAGTGCATAGCTAAAGGTGTACTGACAACCTTAGCTTTGTCCATGCTGAATCTGCGAAGTACTTTCTGAATGTACTTCTCTTGTGATAATACCAATTTCTTGGCCTTTCTATCACGGACAATCTGCATGCCAAGAATCTGCCTTGCTGGTCCTAAGTCTTTCATAGAAAAAGACTTACTCAACTCTTGTTTCAACTTCTGAATCCTGCAAGTATTATGACCAACAACAAGCAACAAGTAGTTTTAAGACATCAAGAAGTTTTAACGAAATCAAAACTCTATTTGAACGTGGTGTAAATTATTCCAAAAAACTAATCATATGTAAATAGAAACAAAATGATATTTGTTAGTAACTATATGAAGTCTTACCTTAAATTTATCAGATAAAAAATGTTCCTTGACCAGCCATTCACAATCACTCTTATCTACTACCTTCTGCACTTCTTTAAAAACATCGCAGAATGATTTAGATTTCAAATTCTTGTGTAGTGATCCTCTCCAATTATTCCAAAGTTTTCTCACATGTTGCAAAACATTATATTTTTGATCATTCATGTCATCACTGTCAAACTTCTCCTAAAATAGAAAAAATACCAACAAAATCTATTGAATAAGAGAAAACAAGGCATCAAAGCACAAATCACCTAATAGGGAAGTAACCTAGATTCAAAATTTAATAACAACCACAATTTGTCTATACAAAACATATAGTTTACTTACATTACTATTGTATAGTGTTTGAAATAGCGTTAAGAGTAAAATACTGACACAAGCCAGTTGACTTGAAGGATGACGTGAAGGAATAAAAATTACTATAGTAGAATCCTTAATCCTATCTTTTTTGGAGAAGAGAATGAGTTTTAAATAAATTTTAGGAGATCACTAAGCTTAACTAGTTAAATTCTATCATAGAGAAGTAAAGCCACATGGATTTTACCATGTAATGATTGTACACTTTTATTTTGTCCTGTATAATGAAACAAGCTATAACACAAATTCAAGGTTGGGCAAGGACAAATACATCATGATCAGGAGAGATAATAGATGAAGATTTCTTTCTTCTGCTTGAAACGAAAGCAAGCCACAACAATAGCATAATTTAAAAGGTAGTGGATAATGGGTGAAAGAGGGATAAAAGAACCCGAGGACTTTGTGAGTGACAAGATTTAACAATGGCTCAACAATCTGATGATTTTGGTTTTTTATTATTTAACATGCTCCATGTATTGTAGTGGATCCAAATACTTTTCAAGTTGTACATAAAATTTTCAAAATAAGGATGATGTTGAAACAAGTAAATGCTACCATAATTTAAACTATATCTAAGGTCTCAACATTGGCCAATGTTAGTCAATAAAGACGTATTTCATGTTCTAATATTATCTATAATGTATATTAAAGTTAATGTATGTTCAACTAGAAAAACGAGATTATACTAAGGGTATGTCTATCAAACATTTAGGTCCTCAAGTAACAGTTAGTGTCAGCTCAATACTCAACAAAGTACATATCAATACACTACTATGACTGAGAAATTTCCATATTTTGCTAAGATGAAGGTTACACATTGAAATTATAACATAAACTTGAAAAACAATAATTGATAACTTTTACCAACTGCAGGATCATATTAACAATAGCCACATTAAACTAATAACAACATCGAGAGGAGTTGCAGTGAAAGAATGGAATTAAATTTTTAAAAGCCTCTTATTAGAAGGTAGTGGGAAGAGATTTAACTATCAAATAGGCTAACAAGAAAACACAAAATGTGAGAATTTTTATGTATCTATTCAAACTGAATAACTGTACTTTGTTATTAAAGGAAAAAGAATGTGAAATCAAGAGTCTCATATTTCAAACTGAAAATACCAATAGTTTGTGAAAAGGGATTCTTGACAGTTATCAGTAAAAAGAAGATATAAATATGTTGTAATCCTTAGAGTAAAAGCTTCCCACATGTGCTAAATCTTATGCTCTTCGATGTCCATCCATGAGTGTACCCAAAGTGGGCACATATTACGATCACGGACTAGCAAACCCGAGTGTCTTGTAAATGAGGTGTGATTCTACCCAACGACTCAATTTTGATAGAAAGTTACTTGATATCGATATTCCTACTTGAAAGTGGTATGTTATCAATATGGATTTCATCACACGAACACCTCGTACTCGCATACAACATGACTCCATTTGGGTGATAGTTGATAGGATGACTAAGTCTTCACGATTTTTAGCGGTCAAGACTACATATTCGACGGAGGACTATGCCAAGCTTACATTAAATTTGTGAGGTTTCATAGGGTTATTTTGTCTATCATCTAAAATAGAGGTCCTAAGTTTACCTCTCATTTCTGGAAGTCATTTCAGAAAGGTCTTGGTACTCAAGTTAACCTTAGTACAATATTTCATCCACAGACGGATAGGAAGGCAGAGTGTACCATCAGACCTTAGAGGATATATTTAGAGCTTGTGTGATCGATTTCAAAGGTAGTTGGGATGATCACCTTCCTCTTATTGAGTTTGCCTACAATAATAGCTACCATTCAAGCATTCAGATGACCCCTTATGAGGGTTTATATGGGAGAAGATTTAGATCTCCTGTTGGTTGGTTTGAAGTAGGTGAAGCAAGTTTGATACGGCCAGATTCAATCCTTTATGGTATGGAGAAAGTGCAACTCATTAGAGATAGACTTAAGAAAGCCCAAAGTCCTCAGAAATCTTATGCAGATGTAAGGAGAAGGGAACTAGAGTTCCAAGTTGATGATTGGGTTTTTCTTAAAGTCTCACCTATGAAAGGGGTGATGAGATTTGGAAATAAAGGGAAGCTCAGTCCTAGATGTGTAGTCCCTTACAACATAATGAAAAGGGTTGGCAAGGTGGCATATGAGTTAGAGTTGCCAAAAAAATTAGCATGAGTGCATCCGGTCTTCCACATATCACTCTTGAATAAGTGTGTTGGTGACCCAACCTCTATAGTGCCATTAGAGAGAGTGGCGGTGAAAAATAGTTTTTCTTATGAGGATATACTTGTTGAGAATCTTGACCGTCAGGTTAGAAGGTTGAGAAACAAAGAAGTAGCTTCAATCAAGGTTTTAAGGAGGAGTTAGTCCGTAGAGAGAGCTACTTGGGAAGCAGAAGCAGCCATGAAAGTCAAGTATCCTCACCTCTTTCCTTCCAATTCAACTCCATCTTGAGGTAATAGTTCCTCTAAAGTTTTCCAATCATTCATGCATAAACTCTGTCTTAGAATCATGTTCCCTTAGTTTGTACTTGCATTTTTAGCTATTTGCATGTAATCGGAACTCAATTCAGTCAGAAACTCAGTTCTCATTGTTTAGTAGTGGGTTTGCAGCTCTCTCCCTCTATTTTAACTAGTTTAGTCTTCATTCGAGGACGAATATTCTCAAGGAGGAGATAATGTAACACCCCTTAGCCAAAATAGACCAAAAATCAATTTTTTTAGAAAAATCTGCAGGAACAACCAACGGTTGCATCGACGGTCCGTAAGACAGACGATGGTCCGTCCTGCACAATCGTCGATGGGATCAGAAACTCCCAATAATTTAGCTGAGAAAAGTTGTCTAAGTCTTGATCCACAGACGGACCGACGGTCCGTAGGTCAGACGACGGTTCATAGTTCGTGACCGTCGCTCGAGATCGCCATTCACTAAATCTCTAACAAGAGCCATGGATAACCATCACAGTCCGTAGGTGGACCTACGAACCGCAGGTGGAAAATTTGCAGACAATTAAGGTGAAAGACTGTTGGGTCAAGTTCAAATAGTCATAACTCTTAGCACAAAATAAATTAGGTGTCTCATCACCTACCCACAGATAGATAATTGAATGAACTTTCCATATCCACCGACCTTGCTAATATCCAACCTACGAGTAAAGTTATACTAATTTTCGTAAATGCCCGTCGAATAGGCCCTGGCGACGGACCCAACGAGGGGGCGTCGGGCAGACGACGGACCATCAATCCTAGTCGTCGTTTGGCCCGACAGAAACTTTCCCAAGGGTCTTTTTGACCTTTCCCACTCTGTTTAAACTCTAACTTACGTTGTTTTGACCCTAAACAATAAAATTTTAGTCAGTTTAAGCCTAGAAACATAATTAAAACATATCTAAGTCAAATCATTAAATAAAAACTTAGAAAATTAGCAGCACCAGAGTAGAAAAAGCTCAAGAATCTTAGTTTCAGAATTCCACAAGCTCCAGAAGTTCCACCCCCAAAACTTAAGTATATTTTCATGGATTTCATCACCAAGTATGTGGGATTTCACTAGTTGGTTCCATTCATCTGTTGGTTCCCTAATTTTCAGTCAGATTCTTGATTCCCATATCATGATTAGATCTAGGGTTTCTACAACTTCAACAGAACTTTATGAATTTATTAGTTTTATGTTTAAATCATATTATCTTGTTATTTCTCAAATTATCGCATGAATTTCAAACTCTAGCTTGATATTTCTTTCGTTCTTGAATTACACATGCTAGATCAGATATTTCAGACACTTAAGATATACATGCCTCAGTTATACATGCATAGTTACCACATTAATTATTTCATTCTCAGTTTGCATGTTCAGTTTCGAGCTATCCAGGATTTATAGAAACTCAGACATAATCAGTTAATTTACAGAATTCATAGGGAGTAGCATAATACTAAGTTTGAGTAGGGTTTAGCGTATCCAATTGTCCTAGAACTACTAGCCAAATAGGTTGTAAGTCCTCTCTGCTGGCAATCAGTTTAGTGATCATGCCAACATGCCTTTATACCTCTGGCAGGGTGTATTGGGTCCTCTCGATAGGGCGTATATATCGGACTCCATATTTAGCTTATGTGGTTTTATTATTGGTTATTAGTAGCTCCCATATATCATTCAAACTCTCTGCATTGACCATTTATCAGTATATTCAGTATTTAGTTTCAGCATGTTATAAATTCGCCATTGCATCCAGTTAGCTTAGAATTTAGTTTGTCATGTCAGATTATTATACTTGCTTTTCTGCTTGTTAAGTTATGTGTTATTTAAGCTTTACTCTATCCTACACGCTCAGTACCTTCGAAGTACTGACGCATACATGCGCTACATCTTCCCGTGATGTAGGTTCAGGTTCTCAGTATCCAGATAACGTATAGATCGATTTTCGATCTTTAGTTCAGCAGATTCAGTGGTGAGTCCTCATTCTCCGAGGACAATAGTCATGAGTTTCTTTTCAGTCTTTAGTCATTTATTTTTAGTTTTTGCTAGATTTAGTTGGGGCTTGTCCTAGTATTTCTAGTCCAGTTTAGAGTCTATTTTCAGGCATAGTTAGTTTCAGTTTAGTATTGAGTTAATATTCGTTGTATTAAACTGATCGGTTTTTCATATATCTCAGTTTCAGCAAATGGGTATTCCCCATCTTTTCATTATAATTTATGATTTAGCTTTCGCAACAGTTTGTTATCTGTAGTATGCTCATGATAATGCCAGAAAGGTTAGATTGGGAGCACTTGTGGTCCTAGGTTCCGCGTCCGCGTCTCGGGGGTAGCTCGGGGCGTGACAATATGTATCTCTCTATTGGATACATCCATCAATATTACACTGGTCCAGCAATCTTAGCTTCATTAGGTAAATGAATAGACAAGTGCACCATGACATCAAAAAAAGAAAGAGGGAACACATTTTCTAACTTGCATAGTGTTATTGGTATTTAGGCTTCTAGTTGTTGCAACTCCTGCATGCTCAAGCATTTTTCTCCTAGAACTTTGAAAAAAATAGACAACTCAATAAGTGGTTCACACACAGATTTGCAACGCATACCACACATGGAAAGTGGGAGTAAATGCTTTAGAATTATATGACAATCATGGATTTTTAATCCTGAAATTTTTTTATCCTTAAGGTTGACACATTGAGAAATATTTGAGAAAAATCCATCTGGGACCTTTAAAATCTTCAAAATTTGGAAACTTTTTTGCTTCTCTTCAACAGATAATGTGTAAGATGCTGCCGGCAACTCATATTCATCTCCATTTTGTATTGGATGCAATTCTTTTCTTATATCCATTTCTTCTAAATCCAATCGAGTACTCAATGTGTCTTTTCTTTTCCATTTGATATCTAAAATTGTCCCCAAAATATTGTCACATATATTCTTATCAATGTGCATCACATCAAGATTATGTCGCAATAATAAGGATTTCCAATATGAAAGATCAAAAAAATATACTCTTCTTATCCAGTTATCACCCCTTTTCTTATGCGATATTTAAATCTTTTTCTGTGGATCCTTTGTTAATGCCACCCAACTAAATCAGCAACTTGATCAAGTATATCAGCACCATACAACATTTCTGGTGGTAGCCTATGTTCAATAGTTTTATCAAATGACACTTTATCATTTCTCCATTTGTGATTAAGAGGAAGATAGCATCTATGGCCCATATAACACTGTTTTTGGGCATTTCTTAGCCATGTAAAGCATGTTTTCTTATTGCAACATGGGCAAGCCAATTTTCCTTTTGTACTCCATCCAGACAAATTTGCATATACTGAAAATTCGTTAATGTCAACAACAAAGCTGCATGTAACTGAAAATTCTTTGTAGTTGATGCATCGAATATCTCCACTCCAGTTTCCAATAATTCATTCAACTCCTCGATTAAAGGTTGTAGATAGAAATCAATTGCATCACCAGTACCATTAGGACCAGGTATAAGCATCGACAGAATAAAATTATCTTGCTTCATGCAAAGCCAATGGGGAAAATTATAGGGAACAAGTACCACATGTCAAATTCTGTATGGAACTCTCGATCCAAATGATTGAAAATCATCACTAGCAAGTCCAAGCCTCACATTACGACGTTCAGCTGTAAAAGATGGGTGAAGTTCATCAAAAAAATTTCATTCCATTGAAACGGCTGGATGCCTCATTATTCCATCATCAACTCTTTTGTCATGAAACCATGACATCAAAGGAGATGTCTTTGAGCACATAAATAATATTTAAATTCTTGGCTTTAGAGGAAAATAACATAAAATCTTGCAGGGTATCTTTTTTCCTTTTTACAATTTTTGTTTCCCCACTATATTTTGCATCCTTCCATCTAGATGCACCATAAACTTTGCACAATTGAAGACAATTATCATCCTTCCAATATAACATGTAATCATTCTTACATGCATGAATCTTCTTACAAGAAATCCCAAGATCTCGAATTATCTTCTTTGCCTCATAATATGAATCTTGTAAGTTTATTCCATTAAGCAATAAATCATCTTTCAAAAACTTTAATAGCATCATAAATGACTCATTACTCCAATGACCAATACTTTTAAGGTGAAACAATTTAATCATAGCAGAAACTTTAGAAACTTTTGCACTTTCATATAATGGTAGATCAAGATCTTTAATAACCTATAAAATCATTTTTCTTCAGCATTTGGTTCCTCCTCCCGAAGATCATTACCACTACTATTATTCATATTATCTCCTTCACAATCAGGGGACAAATCGCTTAGCAACCCATGTATTTCCTCCTCACCATCATCCTCTTCAATGTCATTATCATCTATAAATTCAAAACCTGATTGTGCCTCACCTGGCATTTCACCATGGTGATACCAAAGAGTATAACTTGGTATTATCCAATGTACTATTAAATGTGATCTAACTACAACACGTGTTCTAGAAGTTGCATTACCACATTTAATACATGGACAACAGATAGACATTGGTTCTCCTAATTTTGTAAAAGAATAATCCAAGAACTTCTCTACCACATCTATATAAGCATTAGAAGGTCTATCATTAATAAGTTCCATCCATTATTTATTAGGCGTCATAACCTTCATGCACGTAAAATAGTTATAACATTTCATTAGTATAACAAGCAGGTATTAATAATTAGACATTTACTTTTAGAGTTGTAGATTCATCTGGAGTAGATGCATATCATTATATACGAATTACAAGAAATAAATACTTAATTGATACTTAAACAAGAAGCACAAATAAATACTCACAATATGGCATTAAAATGTTTCACAAATTGGAATAGTCAAATTACACGAAAAAAGTCTATCAATTCAAGGAATTTCAATATATAAATAGTAAAAGACACAATTATTTCAAAATAATAACTTTTGATTGTACATTCTAAACTTCAATAATATATTTAGTTATTTATAAAAATCTTGTGTAAAATAATATAAATATAATTATGGCTACTCTTTTTCTTAAATGTATGGCAGTACCATATTTGTAGATGATTCTGAAGCAAATGAGGGAATCAAATGGTGATTACATGAGAGATATATACCAAGATCTGCTTGAAACTAAACTTCTAACAATAACAAAGGTATTGACAACATATGTTATTAATGTTAAATTACAGCTCCGGAATCCAAAAATCTATTGCATTTCTTTAAAAGTTGGAAAACTCACAATGATCATGTGCTCTATAGTTTCTACATTTATTGTTATGAGATGAATATACAAAGTGGGTTCACAAAAAAATTATAAAAATACATACAAAGGTTAGATAAGTCGTTTAATCTAATCCTCGTTATATTTTTAGAAGTGTATGTGAAGACCAAAGAAAAAAGATGAAATGTTTTATATTTTTATTTTTGTAGCATTTAAATTGTTACAGTTCTGCAATTTTTTTTATTACCTTTACTGAACACATCAATGTTTGGACAGTCGTATTACCGTTACCGAAAAATCAATGGAACACATTAGAAGATGGCAACCACCAGTACCTCTTAAAATGGTTGATAAGACCAGATTGAAAAAAATAGCAAAAGAAACTACTAAAAAAATTTGGACAAATACATCAAATATTTTCAAAAACATATCAGTGAAGAAGAAATGTTAAGAAAAAAATATCTTACAAACCAAATCAACACAGGGCCTTAAAAATAGTAGGTTTGTAGTAACTTTAAACAACAAGAAGCACCATAAAAAAATTAGAATCAAAGTCTACACAAACCAAGGTAGAAATAAGAGTAAATGAGATGTACTTCATAGAAAAGAAAATATGAAATGAAACAAAGAGCCTACAAAAAAATCAACCAGCTAAATGAAATCACATAAACACAATATCAGCATAGTCTTTCAAATGCTAAATGAAATAACAGAAACACAATTTCAGCATAGTACTCAATGTGTCTTTTGTTTTCCCTTTTAAGATGTCTTTTTCCTATGGATAGCTTGGAAATTTATGATTCCAGTGGGTGATGTTCTACAACACATCGGAGTCAGTATAGATTCATAATGTTAGTGCTGCACTAACCCTACAACTGAGACTATGTCTCGTATCTTCCTAACCTCCCCCATAGCTACTAAGCTATGGAGATTGTCTGCTAATTTTGCAGGATTCAAATACAGGGGTTACAACTTTCAAAAGTCTGCAATAAATTGTGCACATCATATTGTTGTTCAAAATTAAAGCCCCACTATTGAGAGTTTTCCCAGCCGTTGTCATATGGAATATGTGAAAAAAGAGAAATAGGTTGAAGCATGGAAATGATTCTTCTTACAACAATCTAGTTTTTAAAGTAAATTCAAATTTATGGAGACATGGGAGGACCACCTATTCTGGATTACATATTCCTACAACTTGGTCTAATATCATAGATTTTTTTGTAAAAGCATACTTCAAGGATTCATTATATCGTAGTCAGCTGGAAACCTCTAAAGATAGGTCTTGTGAATGCAACAGAGATGGTTCATCTAGGGAAATTCCGGAAAGAAGCACTTATGGTTTCTCTTTAAGATATTGTTCAAGAGATTTACTCCATGCTCAAGGTGAAGAGATTCCTAAAAGTACAAACTTAGAGGCGAAAGTTATAGCTATAAGGGAGGAAATCACTCATCGCCTACTGTTGGGATGAATCAAGTATGTTATTATGTCCTTATTAAAGTTTAGGAGATTCCATGGGATGCATCTCAATTATGTCAGATTCAACTTAAAGAAACTTACAGAGAAGAAAATATACGGGCAAATTATTTAGCCAACATGGCTTTTGACACTACTGGCATGTTTGAGATTTATAATTTTTCAGATCTTCAAAAACAAACAAGGACGATTCGTAATTTAGACAAACAACGATTTACTAAAAATATCAAGCCTTATATTACGTGTGGGGAATTTTCATTATTAACAGGTTACATATTTACAAGTTCTGCACATAATTAACGAATTTGAAAGAGGCTCAAAAACTAAATTCTCTATCAACAAATGAGGACAGAATTACGGATTCACCAATTAGAAAAAGAGGAGTTATATCTCAATGTATACTTCTACTTTTAGATACAGAACACTCATAAAGTAATAAATCAACACAAATAGAACAAAACCAATAAGACTAGGCCCCAATTTCCAACATTAGACTTAGATGTGACAAAGCTAATATTTTGTAAGTTGCTCTACTAAAGTTAAGACACATTAGCAAAAAGATGATATAAGTATTCCTCCTTGCTACATTGTTTTGCAATGATTGTAAAGTGTCCTATATACATAAAAGGTCAGGTCGTTGGTCAATAATGCGGTAATTCAAAAGTTAATATTTTGAATTTATATCCGTGCTACAACTATTGTGGACCAGAATAACAACAAAAAGGTAAAGAAAACAGGAATAAGGAAATCTCTATACATTTACACAAAAAATTATATCATATTATAAGGTAGAATTACACTTGTGAAGTATAATGAAAATTTTGTCCTACAAATTAACAGATTGAAAAGTTTATTAAGTAATTATCATTATTGTGATTTCTTTTATTTTCAATCGAGGCTATTGCAGAAAGTACACACAAACATATGCTTGCAATGACTGTTATATATAATTTAAGACCACGTACACCAAAAATATACTGAATAAACTAGATTATTTATAAAGAATAAACATAAAATTGGGCAAAATAAGAAATTCCAACCAACAATTCATATTCAAAACAAAAGGAACATACTTCAAAAAGAAGGGAACTCCAAGAAGATGTGAAATTATTATCACACACAGCAAAAGAACAACAACAATAAGGTGAAATTTAAAGTAAGAAACGAACTTGACTTCTGCAATTTGATAAGAATAGGCGTTGATTTCGATTTATAAGAGCTTGAACAAATACCTGGAGCGGTATCACAATAATCATTGTCTGTTTTATGAATTTTTCTCCAACAAATAAGTTCTTTGATAATCAAAGTTAGTCACTCCCTTAGTTCTCTGTCTGATAAGTGTTGAGCAGTAACGACGAAAGGTTGTATTTGTTCTTTTAACACGTGCCACTATTAAATAAATTCTCAACTTTTAAGAAATTTCCTATTATATATATAATAAAAAAAACTAAAGAATATTCTGTAAATATCATATTATTATATTGTTGCAACTAAAATTTAAGGACCCTTGACAGTGCTTCACCATCTATAAGCAGTAACTAAAGTAGCAGGTAAGCAGTAGCTTAGCAGGTAAAGTAGAAGGTTAGAAAATAAAGGAGCAACTTAGCACGTAAAGTATCATGTTACCTTATCACTTAACAACAACTTCTAACAACAACTAAGTCGGCAACACTCTAGGTGCAACAACAATTTCTACATATGCGAAAACAGGCCAACAACATGTTGTATACTTTATTTTAAAGGAAACACATAGCAGTTTATTGTCACTAAGAGAAGATATCAAGTTACGACAATAATAAAAGTTTCAATAGTCCATTGGCTAAGACACAAAAAAATAGAGGGTACAATGCTATCTTAGAAAAACCTTAAAATCAATTGATTTTTTGGTTAGTAGAGTTATCAATTCTAAGAAGAGACACAAAACAGTGGAGAAGAGAGTTTCTCTTGAATTGAACTCTCCCCTCTGGCAAAAATGTTGCTGGTATTGGTAGTTAAAAATGGAAACTCTAGTGCCCTTTGGATTTGATTAGGAATATTATTTTTAAGACAGGGCATTGACCCATATTTTCTATTGCTACTCTTTTGTTGAGATTCACTTAAAGATTTTTGGCCTCATGTACGATGACTACTGTGCGCTCTTCTGGAGATCTCGAACTGTTGAAGCGATGTTTCTGATGTTTCAAGAATTTGTGGCAATCGTAGAACATCTAATGAAATTGGAGCTAGACAAATATTAACATAAGATTATCAACTTCTTCTCCCCCCCTCCCTTTTAAAAAATAATATAAATTTTTATGGAAGATGGCTATCGAGTGTATAACATGCCTACAAGAACCAATCTTATTAGCTTCTTCTATAAACACATTAAAAAATTTATGAATAATTAAAATAACAAAGAGTAAACAATCTAATTTTCTCTAAATAATTTTCAGATTCATTTTTAGGGAATTATTGGGGTAAAAACAACTATATTGGTTAAGTTTGAAAAAGTTAGAATTACGCTTAGGGATTGGAAAAGAGAGAAAAGAAGAAAGAAAGGGACAAAAGTCAAAGGTCAAAGCTTTGCAAGTGAAATTTATCGGGGTTGATCCCTATAAAGGTATGTGAGATCATTTAATTCTATGTTGATTCACCCACACACCAAGCTTGTTTCAATTCGGTGATTGATGAGTTGTTTACATGTTAGTATGTGAAGTTCTTGAAGAACATTATCGAATTCTTGTTGGTTGAGTTGTTGAATGCCTAGTGTTGATTTAATACGTAATTTCGCATTTTTTTGAGTTAAATCTCTTGGGTATTGAGGGTACCGTGAGGATTTGTTCATTTCTCATATACAAATTAATTCCATCATAATTTTAAAGTTATATTGCATTCTTTATATTATGCAGTAGCACATATTAATCCAATTTATATTTTAATAGATCTGAATCTTAGATACATTTACCTAAAAAAACTATTTCCATTATTATTTTTGATGAATATTTAAATCTATATAAGTAGAATAGAAGAAGAAATAAAATGGTGGTATAATATATATCTTTCAAGTTTGAAACTTATTTTAAAAAATTTATATATTTTTTTCAAAAAATATTATGAAAATTGTCCGTTGTCCTTAAAAAACTAAAATAGAGGATTAAATTGATTAATCATTATAGTTGACCCATAATAAATATAATATTTGACTAGTATTCACTAAAGCAGATTCAAAATATTATTCGTTTATGTGTTGGCCAAAAAATACTCTCTTTTTTTGTTGGCTTACAAATACCACTAACTTTAACTAATGCCACCAAGCGTGCCATGTGAAAGATAATTTGTCACGTGACAAGTACACATCAATATCCACCATGGAAAATCCACACCAACCCTTACTAAAATTAACGAGTAAATAAAAGACAATATTCTTTGTCCTTCCATTCCTAAGACCAACAATACACCCACCTTTCTACCCACTTTTCTCCATACATCCAAATAAATTTCATGAACACTGCTCACATACACATTTTCTTACCTAAAACTACAAAACCTCAATAAAATCAACAAACGAAAGATGTTTTTGCTTCATTTTGAATAGTTCATAGGTAGTTTTGATCCTTATCAATTAAAAAATAAAAGAAAAAATACGTAGAAAATTCTTTTAAAGAAGAATCAAACAACCTATTTTTTTATACATATGATAAATAAAAATAAAAGTTGTTTCAAGGTCAATAATAATGATAATCAGACCCCTTCTTATATTGCTTTTTCTCTGCCCTCTTTGTTCGTCCAATTTTGTTTTTAAAGTGAAAAATAGATTTATATAATTCAAATATCTACATCTTCAAAAAATTATTTTTGGTGAATTTTATTAATCTTCTCCTATGATTTTATGGCACACAACCAATTAAAAAAGAACAAACTACCCCTTATTCTAAAAAACTCAAGTGTAAAAAACGTATCTATACGTTGATTAATTAATAATTAGACTTTAGCATAATGTTATGACACTTCTAGAACATCTAATGAAATTGGATCTAGACAAATATTAACATAATATTATCAACTCCCCCTACTCCCCCCCCCCCCTCCCCTCAGAACAATCCTATACATTTTTATGGAGGAAGGCTATCAAGTGTATGACATGCCTATAACAAGAACAAAAACTAAACAATCTAATTTACTTCTTCTATAAACACACAAAATAATTTATTAATAATTAAAATAGCATAAAAAACTATACAAAATGGTGTTATGACATAAAGAAAAGATGAATTCAAGATTTACTAGAGAAAAACTAAAATCGAAAAAGGAATCGATGTTACCATCACAACAAACATAGTATCAATTAAATCTCTTTTAAAGGTAATCAAAACGAATTTATTCACATAAAAGAATCAAGGATTTTGAGTTTGAATATATATATTTGTAGAGATGTCACCTTTGAAGTCATAAAACTTCAACAAATCCACCATTTTACCAACATTCTCTGTTTTGTGATCAAGTAGAACAACCCAAACTTCATCTATAATACCATAATAACCAGTTTCCATTGAATTTCTATTCCTTCAAAAATTTCAAAAAAGGAGATACAAAATACTAATTTTCTATATAGAAGCTTGAATTTATGGAGTCATAATTAACCCTTTTGGGGGTAATATATAGCAATTACAATGGTAAGTGAGTGTGTCTAAATAATTATTTAGTCCATACAATATAGGTTTGGTCCACTTCTAGTTCTCATATTATTAATCTTTTTCATAATTTATGTTTAATTAATATAATCATTAGGTTTTGGTCTTCATACTAATCAAAGTTGAATATTTAACAAAGACATATTTTTACACCTTGTCTTCTTGCTCTAAAAAAACTCTCTAAACACAATAAAGCCCTGAATCATATATGCTAAACCCTAAATAACAGAAGGCTTTAAACCCCGAATTCTAAAAATTCGTAAACTCTAAACCTAAAAACACAAAAAAACCTAAGTTCTAAATCGTAAACCCTAAAAAACCCTAATCCTTAAAAATCCTAAAAACCCCTGAAGCTAAAAAAACTCTAAGATCTAAACCCTATAAAACCCTAAATCGTATAGGTTAAATCCTTAAAAAACAAAACAAAAAAATCCTAAGCCTTAAACTAGGTAAGGAATTAAGGTGTTACCTTACAATAAATGTGAGTGGAAAGAGTGTGGTATTAAGATCCTATGAGAGTAATAAAGTTTGGCTTAGTTATTAGACTAAGAAGTCCATAAACAGATGTACCCGAGATTAAATGTAGTTAGGAAAAATTCTAATTAAGTTAACGATTTTTCATGTGCATCTCGATAGTATAAAGACTAAACAATCTAATTTGCTTCTTGTATAAACACATAAAAACAATTATGATTAATTGAAAGAATAGAGACTAAACTATCTAATTTTCTCTAAATAATTTCCTGATATTTAAGTGAATTATTGGGGTAAAAAAACTAAATAAGTTCAGTTTGAAAAAGCTAGACTTACGCTTAGGGCTTGTAGAAGGGATTAAAGAAGAAAGAAAGGGACAAAAGTCTATAATTTGCCAAAAATGTCAAAGCTTTGCGAGAGGAATTAGTTGAGGGTGATCCCTATAAAGGTATGTGAGATCATTTAGCGTTAGGCTCATTCACCCACACGCCAAACTTGTTTCAATTAAGTGATTAGTGAGTTGTTTACATGTTATTATGTGAAGTTCTTGAAGAACATTGTCGAATTCTTCTTTGTTGAGTGTTTGAATTCCTTGTGTTGATTTGATTCGTAATATCGAGTTTTTTTTTAAGTTTAATCTATTGGATATTGAGGTTACTAATCTCCTAAGTGTTTGGAAAAAGAACAATAGATGTTTAGAGGGTTTAAAGTTAAAAAAATTAAGGAGAAAGGTTGGAGATTTTCTAGTTGGGGCGCCGCGCCTTCCAGAATGCGACAAACGATCATCTGAGCTTTGGCCTGTGGCGCGTCGCGCCAGCCAAAACGCCACAGAAAGTTCTTTAAACTTTGAGGGCTGGCTCCCCGCGCCTGTAAGAGCGCTAGTGATATCAGTTCTCCCCATTCTTCCCCCACCTTTTCGTACTAATTCCTAAGTGATGTGCCTATGTTTCTTAGTTGATTCCAACACTCTAAGGTCCATCTAACCATCATGAAATTAGCCATAAACATGACATCATGAACCTTGAATCTATAATCTAATTCAAGAAAACTTAAAATCAAAGTAAAAGAGTTAGGAGTTAAGTCTAAAAGTTAAGAAGCAAGTCAAAGTAAGTTCTCAAAGTCTTCAAGAGTCTTAATTCAACGTTTTAACTTTTTTTAAGGCTCAAGTTGCCAATTAAGCAAAGAGTAAAGAGTTGAGTTCATTTCCCAAAAGTTATAAGGGAACTAAGTATACTATAAGAGTTACAATCATTTTCACATTTTGAGCAAGAAAGGAAGCTGAGACTTCCAACAGATCCTCTGACTAATTTTAGTAAAGAGGATACTATGATTTCCAAGGGAGTTTTTAAAGTTAGGTTTAAGTAGTTACCTCAAACCGAAGAAGAAGTTATTTTAAAACCATGAGCTAAGTATTTTTTGAGTAGTATTGAGTTAAGTTATTCTTGAGTTGAGAAGCAAAGATAAGTGTTCTTTCTAACACTCTTTCAAGCTTAAGTTGTTTTAACATTTCAACTCGCATACTTGTACATTAATGTACTGATGCCTGTTGGTATGCATCTTATTATGATACAGACGCAGGTAACCAGGAGGATAATCATCCAGCGCCTCTTTTATCCAACTGAACACTCAGAGTATGGTCTTATATTTACTTAGAAATTAGAGTAAGGGTTAGGGTGGATTTTAAATGGGACGTGCTAATGGGTATTAAATTGAGTGACTTTCCATGGTGGATATTGATTATATTGGTCACGTGAAAAAAAATTCACATGTCCTGTTTGGTGACATTAGTTAATGTTAGGGGTATTTGTGAGACAACAAAAAAAAAGTTGGGTACTTTTTAGCCAAAACACAAACGAATAATATTTTTGTTCTATTTCAGATAGAGAAAAGGTACTTTTGACCTTTTTTATTTTTTATTAAAATTTTCCTTTTTATATAAAGGACTATTTTTTTCTTCCTTGTAAGAAAGTTCTTCAATATACACCTATTATTATATGCTTTTCATAGCGCAACAAACTTTAGAATACTTATATTCCGCCCTTAATTTCAAAGGAATAAATCTGAATCTACTTTAATGAATACTAGTCAAATATTATGTTTATCTTAGGTTAACATAATAATCAATCAAGTTATTCATCTATTTAATTTTTTTTGGGCAATTGTCATAATAGGACAATATCGTATCGAATGGAAAATACAAACGGAGAAGGATGTTGTCTTCAACTTCATGAATGTTATTTCTATGCTTCTCAATATTAGGTACACGATTTATTTTTTAAATAATTCTTCATTATCTCCGCCCATATTATTTGAATTCGTATCATTAAAAATCAACTTGTCTCCATCTTCTAATCCTTTTTCCGCTCTCTCTTTCTATTTTTATCTTCTCAATACAAATTGCCAAAAGTGTTGCACAATTTTCGCATTTAGTGTCCTTCATTGAAAAAGCATGCTACTTCTTTCAAAACCTTTTTTTGCTAAGTGTTATTGTATTCATCGGATATAATTGCATAATTATTTCAAGAAGTTGACAATAAGAATTGAATTCAATAAAACACTATATAAATAGTTAATTTCAAGCATATTCACTAAAAATGTTGTGTTACAAAATTATAACTTATCATTACTGAACAAAACATATATTAACAACAAATATCTTGAGTCACTAAACAACAAATATTTGATGCTACTCATGATAATTAACAGTGAATTGTACCAAATTCTTTAGCTTCAAAAAATTTAATTGCATATTTATAGCAAATTTTTTAGCTGATTTTGTAGTGTATTTATAAACGTAACTGATTGTTCTCACTATAGATGTATTAGTTGAAAGAATAGAATATGTACTTACATAGTGAAATAATATCCAAGATGACCGCTTTAGCCAAGAGTTTGAAATAATCTTAAATAGAGGATTAAATTGATTAATAATTATAGTTGACCCATAATAAATATAATAATTGACTAGTACTCATTAGAGAAGATTCAAAATATTATTTTGTGTTTTGGCTAAAAAATACTCCCTTTTTTATTGGCTCACAAATACCCCTAAGATTAACTAATACCACCAAACATGCCACATGAAAGATAATTAGTCACGTGACCAGTACACATCAATATCCACTATGGAAAATCACGTAATTTAATACCCATTAGACCTTCCATTTTAAAATCTACACTAACCTTTACTCAACTTAATGAGCAAATATAAAACCATATTCCTTCCCTTCCCGTCCTAAGACCAACAATACACCCACCTTTCAATCCACTTTTCTCCATACATCCAAACAAATTTCATGAACATTGCTGACATACACAATTTTCTCACCTAAAACTATACAAAACCTCAATACACTCAACAAACTAAAGATATGTTTGCTCCATTTTGAAAAGTTCTCAGGTAGTTTTGACTCTTATCAAATTAAAAAGTAAAAGAGTAAATACGAAGAAAAATGTTTTTTTAACAAGAATCAAATAACCCTATTTTTTAAACATATAATAAATAAAAAATAAAATGTTATTTCAAGGTAAATAATAATGATAATCAGATCCCTTCTTATCTTGCTCTTTCTCTTCCCTCTTTCTTACTCTAATTTTGTTTTTAATGTGACAGATAGATTTATATAATTCAAATAACTACATTTTCAAAAAAAAAAAAATTGGTGAATTTTTTAATCTTCTCCTATTATTTCATGTTAGGTTATTAGCATTTTAATATTAATATTTAACATATTAAATTGTTTTATTTTGGAGTTATAAGAATGACCATTGGTAGACATTTGTGTCTTAAACTACCAAGTTAACCATGTTATTCATCATTAACTTGGTAGCCATGTAATACCATTACTTTTGGCTTTATAGGATGAATTCATTGTGAGATAAAACATTCCAATAAACATTGGAATGGATAATTTCTACATAATCCATTACCATTGGTTATCCATCACGTTATTTCATTCTTAATTCCTCCATTACTCTTTGTAACCTATGTAACTCCAATTGTAACCGATCTAACCTATAAAACTCTTAATGCCATTATATTCACTATTTACTACCTCCATTATATTCCTATTCATTGCTAGGAAGTCTTATTGTTGTATAAATAGTGGTGGTCTTCATTTGGTGTGATACACACAACACAAGAGAAAAATATAGAGTGAAAGAGTTAGTAAAAAAAAAGAGTTCTTATTAGTTGAAGGGAGGTGTTGTTTTTTGAGATTTAGACTAAACTCTCGTCCAAAGTTAATGAGTTATATTTTGTGTAAGCGCTATTGTATCCTGGAGGGTACAAGTCAAAGAGAACTACTGTTGGACCGGTAAAAAAGTTTGCTGCAGTGGGCTTGAATCTCCTTAAAGAGAGTGAGGTATCCGTGCTTCAGCCTTGAAGAGATTTATTTTATTAATTTTATTTTCAATTGTAATATTGTATTATTTTTTTTATCTAGGAAGTTTTTCACTAACAATTTTAAGGAGATTCAAAATGGCTACAATTGAAAAAACCGGGGATGTCAAGATGAGAGACCTTAACAAGCCATTTCGATTCAATGGTAACCATTTTAAGAGATGGAAGGGTAAAGTACTTTTCTATTTAAGTCTTCTCAATGTTTCTTATGTGTTAACTGAGAAGAATCCTTATAAAGAAAACATCACCTCTATGAATGATGATGAAACTATTTCTCATCTAGAGAAAGTGAAAAAGTACGATGATGATTCCTATAAGTATCAATATTACCTTCTTAATTGTCTATCTGATAATTTTTATGATTATTATGATAGTACTTACTGTAGTTCGAAGAAAATTTGAAGGCATTGCATAGTAAGTATGATACCGAAGAGACAGGAGAGGAAAAAATATGCAGCTAGCAGATTTTTTCGTTTTCAAATGGTGGACAACAAATTAGTGGTAGACCAAGCTCAAGACTTTATAATGATCGTTGGAGAGCTTAGGTCCTAAAAGGTTTAAATTGGAGATAACCTTATTGTTTGTGGCATAGTGGATAAACTTTCACCTTCTTTGAAGGAATTTCAAAAAACTATGCGCCGCAACCAAAAGTTAACCTCTCTTGAAACCTTGATCATGAAAATCAGCATGGAAGAAGAAGTAAGGGGTCAAAAAAATACTTCTTTAAAGCCTAAGAATAAAAAATTCAAGAAAAATAATTGTAGACCTCCGAAGAAAAATAATGGTGAATATCACCAAACACAAAATCAACAAGTTCAAGAAAAGGGATCAACTAGCACCAATTTATCAATATTCCATGTTTACCAATATTCTATGTTTCGTGATCAACTAGCACCACCCGAACTTCATCTATATTACCATAATAACTAGTTTCCATTGACTTTCTATTCCTTCATGAATTTCAGAAATGGACTAATTTTCTATATAGAAGCTTGAACTTATTGGATTTATAATTAACCTTTTTGGCGGTATTATATAGTAATTACAATGGTAAGTGAGTATGTTTAAATAACTGTTTAGTCCTTATATTATAGGTTTTGTCCACTTTTAGTTCTCATATTGTTCATTTTTTTATAATTTATGTTTAATTAATATAATCATTAGGTTTTGTCTTCATACTAATTAAAGTTGAATGTTTAACAAAGACATATATTTTTACACCTTGTCTTCTTGATCTAAAAAATTCTAAGTTCTAAACCCAATAAATCCCGAAATTGTATATGCTAAATTCTAAATGACATACGACTCTAAACAAAGAATTCTAAAATTCCGTAATCTCTAAACCTAGAAACACAAAAAACCCTAAGTCCAAAATCGTAAACCCTAAAAAAACTAAGAAACAGTAATCCTTAAAAATCCTAAAAACCTCGGAAACTAAAAAACTCTTAGCTCTAAACACTATAAAACCTTATACTGTATATGCTAAACTGTTAAAAGAACAAAATAAAAATCCCCTGAGCCTTAAAGTAGGTAAGGAATGGTGTTACTTTGCAATAAATGTGAGTGGTAAGAGTGTGGTATTGTGACCCTTATATGATAGTAATTATCACTCCCTGAGCCTACACCCTGGGCGTGGATAGCACTTGAAGATCATTGCTGGCCCTCAAGCGAACCCTTAGCCTGACTTATTTAACTCAGCGGAAGACTAAACTCAAATTAAACAAGAAATAAGACATGTTTAAATCAAACTACATTTAATGATATCTGGCGATGACAACACTCAAGTCTCAACAAGCAACAATAAACTCTCAAGTAAAATACTAGTGCTTATGAATCCTCTAAACTTACTGAAGAGGTATGAGACAGACCCCAAAACATCCTAAAACTAAACTAATAATTTCAAACCATAGAGATGTGGTCCGGAATGCAAGGAGGCTTATCACTGACACTGGAGCTCAATCTGGATCAATGAAACGCCGCCTGATGATCGAGGTTACTTGTGTCTGCATCATATAACGATGCAGGCCAACTGACATCACTACATTGAATGTACGAGTATATTATTTGGAAAGCTAAACAAAACTTAGGATTGAAAGGGAGTAATAATGAATACTTACCTTGGGTCTGGTCAACTCATGATCTACTAACACGTAATCAATATACACAGTTAAAATAAATGCAATATAAAGAAATGTTGACTGGAAAAATGCTTAAACCTCTGAGTATCTCTATACAAGTACACAAAAATGTCTGAGATGTATATAAAATACAATACTGATGTATGATTAAAATACAATATTGTTGTGTATAAAAATATAATTTACCTGAGAGAGATTCTGTAACCGACAACCATCACTTAAGAGCTACAGTGATGATACAACGGTATACCGCACGCTGCCAGCGTATCCTATACATGGACAAAGGTATAAGACCTTAACTGCCTAATGGATCTACTAGTAAACTGTGAAAAGGAATCATCTAAGAAGTATGACCCTTTTATACCCATTGTGTCTAATATGGTTTATGGGGGCTGTGAGTTAGCTTAAATCTACCCCATATCACTGCTCAATACTACTCCGAAAAATATATTGGCTCTTATGTTAAAAAACATATTGATTCAGTGGTTTGAAATTAGCGCTCAAAACTTAGATTTTTAAAAAGCTCTCTTGGAAATCATAGTTTCCTCTTTCTTCTATTAAAGCTAGCCATTGGCTGTGTGGAAGTATAGCTTCCATTCCTTCTCAAAAGTTTGAAATCATTTTGTTTAAATCCTTAGAGACTACTAAGTTCCCTTATAACTCTTGAGAAGTGAACTCAACTTGATACTCTTTTCTTACTTGAAATTTTAACTCTTAGCGAATACTTTGTTCCCTTATAACTTTTGAGAAATGAACTCAACTCTTTAATCTTTCTTGACTTGAACTTTAAATCTTTAAAACAAATTGAAAACGTTTTTGAGAGACTTAAGATAACTTGATAACTTTACTTTGACTTGCTTCTGAACTCCTAGACTCCACTCTTAACTTCTTGGACTTTGATCTTAACTTTTCTTTAATTGGATTATGGATTCAAGGATCATGATCTCCTTTTTATGGATGATTTAGTTATAGTTATATGTACTCTAGAGTGTTGGAATCAACTAGGAATGAAGGGTACATCACTTAGAAACTAGTATGAAAAGATATAGAAACTAGACTGAAAAGATACCAAAATAACGAGAACTCCAGGGGCTCCTAATGCTCTGAGAGGCACGGAGCGCCATAGCTTGACGGACATAGGTTATCCTCAGGCGCTACGCGCCAGATCTTGACATACAGACTCTATCATGAGGGGCTTTGGAGGCGCGGCGCTCCAATATCTATCCAACGGGTTTTTCGACTTTCTTCTTCATTTTCAGCTCTAAACCTACCAAAACTCCCATTGATCCCACCCCAAACACTTAGGATCACAAAATAACATATTAACCAATATTTTAGACCCAAAATTAGTCAGGAAACATGGATTAAAACTAACATGGATCAACAACAATACAACCAACATGAACATCAAACTTTTCATCAAGAACTTCATGATTTCCTTTAAATTAACTATACATTTCAGTAATGAATAAAATTGGAGGGTGGGTGAAAGAACCCAAAACTGAATGATCTCACAAACGTTGTTAGGGATTAGCCCCGACGAAATCCACGAAAGAGTTCTTGGCGTTCTTGTGTTTTCTTCTCATTTCTCTTCTTTTCTCCTTTCTGTCAAAGCCCTAACTTATTTTTAAGTGTCTAAATTGAATGGGATAATTTTAGACCCCATCATATTACCCCAAAAATGATTTTAATAATTATTTTTTGAAAAAACCAAAACGCCCCTAACAGACCCAGATTTGGAACTTTCCCTCCTCAACATCCCAACTTACGAAAGTCATATCTCCCTCATACAACCGCGTTAATTCGCAAAATAGGTTTTCATTGGAAATATCTTCTGATGATCTTTTGGTCCATATAAAGAACGCACCCAAAATACCCCTGATCTGGGAATTATAGAAATTTTAAATGGTCAAAACACACTTTTAAAATCTGGAAATTTTCCCAATTTTCTTTCTTATTTCCAAATTTGATTCTTCTTGTTTTTCTTACCTTAAATTTAGTTCATCAATAATACGAGATGTTACATTAATAACGTTTGGCTTAGTTATTAGACTAACAAGTGCATTAAAAGATGTAACCAAGATTTTATGTAGTCATACAAAATTCTAATTAAGTTAATGATTTTTCGTGTGCATACCAATCTTATGTTGTTGTCAATGTGGAGTAGACTAATGTAAGAACTATTTATTACCCTTACGAGTCTGGTTGAAGGGATCACATATAGCCAATGATAAGCCTCTTAAATAAAGTTTAAGTTTCCTCCAGTTAGGTAGATATGAACTTAGAAGGATGGTAACAGTGGGCTAAGAGAGAGAAGTTAAACTATTAACAATTAAATTAGCGAATTTATAGGTCAATGCGGGTAACAATTATAGAAAGACTTCTATAGAGCGGGAAGAGGTTAAGATAAGCATCTCACAAACAAAACAAACAATGGATATTAAATACTACACATGGAGAGTTCAGAATACATGTGATTAGCGTTTTCCCTATCCACCCATAGACGACTTTCTTCCAATCCTAAGGTAGAAATATCGACCAAAGGGCTTTAATCACAAAGTATGAATGACCTAAGAAAAATGATAAATCTTGATTAGTGAATATCTTTAGTGTTCTCTTGTAAATATCTTCTTTAAGTAGACAAAGATATCATACAGTGATAACAAATATCATACTTATTGCTTACAATATTATTAGTAGTCTAGTGGTGGATTAATATGAAACAGATTAGACTGTATATTGACGTATCATGGTCAATAACTGGTAAATAACTTTGTGCTAGAAGATACCAGACAAAGTGCTCATCTCTAATGTAAGTTTTTTGGTTATAAAATTGTAGGTTTATTACACAATTTTTATGGTTTAGCTAAATATTGTGTAGTTTGATTAAGAAATTTTGGTTACCCATTCATCAATATCTATTTATTGACTTCTTTAATATTTTAAGACACTTGAAGAAATTTCTGGATATGCAACTGTAGTCACCCCAACTTTCTTGGAATTGGGACATGGTTGTTATTGTATTTAGACACGATAAGGTAACATCATTATAATGCATCTTCTTTTATAGAAATGAAATTGATATTTAGGTACTTTTCACAATTTAAACTACATGAGAATATAAACCTTACTACATACTACTGTATACAAAGAAGCCTTGAATGAATGAGTATGCATTCCATGCTTTACAATGTAAAGAAGAACATAGAAGGAAAATAATTACCATAAAAATATAATGCACACAGGATATAGGAAGAAGGTTCTTGTATCGATTCCAAGGAAAGGTATGCATTTACAGATTGCCTCCTTCCCTCGTTTGTTGTAGTAACCATACTCATTCCTGCCAATATTCTTAGTAGTCTAGTGGTGGATAAAATTTGAAACAGATTTGACTGTATTTTGACCAATCATGATTAATAACTCTCTAAATAACTTTGTGCCAGAAGATATAAGAACAATTGCTGATCTTTTTCTTTTTCTTATTCTGGTAACCAAGAAATCCCAGAGAGTCATTCACACACAGTTTGAAACATGATGATAATCGACCAACCCCTTTATCATTTTCCACTTAAATACTAAGCTTTTGTGTATGTTTATGAAGTGTGCCTGACCCACATATCACATGCTACACTCTTACCCCTATACCGAAAGCCTAAGCCTCAACAGATAGTTCTTTTTTTCAACAAAAGATGTTTTCCTTTAGTCCCTACACAAGCATTAATGCTCTGTCTTCAAAATAATATTCCAAATTAAATTTTAAGAGGACCAGAGTTTCAATTTTCAACTCCCAATACTAGCAACAATTTTACTAGAGGGGAGAGTTAACTTTATCCTCCACAATTTCAGGTTCAACACCACTATCCCAACATTGAGAATTCATTAAATAACCCATTTTTTATATGAAAAATATTGTTGATTGTGTGCTTTCCATACATATAAATAACTCACCCAAAATCCTCTTGAGCTGGGAATTATGACCATTTGAAACTGAACAACACTCACATTTGAAATCTGGAAATTGTTTTAGATTTTCTTATTTATTTCCAAATTTGATTCTTCTTATTTTTTATTATCCTAACCTTAGTTTTTCTAGAATACGAGATGTTACAATATCTCCCCATTTAGAACATTCGTCCTCAAATGAGAATTCTTTCTCTAAGCTAAGGATATAAATATAATTTCATAATCCAACCACAAAAGTAAGTAGTAACATGCTTATGCATAATATGATAAAGTCCTAAGAAGAGATCTTAGTACCTATATTTTCATTCCCTCCAGATTCAAAGAGATGTGGATATTTCTTCTTCATATCCTCCTCTGTTTCCCAAGTCGCATTTCAACAAATTGGTTCCTCCAAAGGACCTTGTCTGAAGAAACTTCTTTTGTCCTCAACATCCGATTTTGCCTATCCAAAATCTGGACCGGAACTTATTCATAAGATAAGTTATCCTTAATCCCCACATTCTCTGTTTGTACTATCAATGAAGGATCACCCAAACACTTCTTTAACATAGAAATATAGATTACGAGATGAATTGCTTCTAACTCCTGGGGTAGCTCCAACTTATAAGCCATATTGCCCACTCTCTTGGAGATTCTATAAGGTCAAATATATAAGGAGTAAGTTTCCCCTTCTAACCAAACCTCATAACTCCTTTCATAAATGAAACCTTAAGATACACCAAATAATCTACCTCAAATTCTAATGGCCTTCTTCTATCATCTCTGTGGGACTTTTGGCGACTTTATGGTATCTTCGACCTTTCCTGAATATACAAGCTTTAGACAATGCATAATCATAAGGAACATAAGCATTATATACTTCACATAAACACATTAAGACCATCCCCTAAGACAACTTTAAGTCATACTTGTGCAATGTGTGAGTAGCATCCCATAATACTACTCACACTAAGTATTTCTCAAAGTCACCCGACTAGCCACATTCATATTCACCGCGTCAATACAAGGAAATAACTCGTAATACAACCCAAGCAAGATATACACTATTACATAAAATACATAAGTCAACATTCTATATTAACTTAATTAAGAGTACATCATTCATTAGACATTAAGTCAACATCCTTAATAACATAATAATAAGACATAATAGCATAATTAACCCTAGATTAAACGTGTGTCATGTGTAGATAAGGTCCCATAACCCTACTTACATTAGGTACCATCTTTGAACTACCATACTCATACCTATCATACATTAGTCTCATCCACAGTTCATACACATAGTAAAGACACATCCATAATCATGTTCATATTAATAATTCATAAACATACTTCATATTCATAGCACATAGACATACTTCATATTCATAGCACACAACATAATGCATATTTGTAGTGCATAAACATAATGCATAGTCATATTACATAACATAATTCATATTCATAGTACATAAACATAATGTGTATTCATAGTACATAAACATAAGAGGAACACACCATGACTACTCTTAAGTCCACTTGTGCCATGTATGAATGACATCCCATACTACCACTCATACTAAGTAGACTCTTTTAAGGAACCATAGCATATAACTCACTTTCGTATTCATAATTCATATTATTGTTTCATTAGAGGGAATATAGCCTTAACCTTCATAGACCATGTGAGTTACATGGAATTCGGTGTCATATGACCTCACACCAAAAAAAATGCATCCTATTTGCCTAAGGTATAACTAACATATTTAGCTTTATATGGATCACTAGCTAATACCTATGCGGACACATAGTTCTGGAATAGGGATATTGCTTCTAAAAATCTAGTCTGACTAGCGGGAGAGTTTCCATCTCATGAGAGCATATGTAGAAGACCCAACCTAACTAGTGGGAGAGTCTCTACCTCATTTTTCATATCCGCTCGGTGCTTAGAATTATTCCAAAACTTATAAATTAATATTATTTAGATTGTATCTACATGTGTGAAGGAATACTTTAGCCTTCATTCAATACAATTTATGACATAGATCATTGATTCGATAAGGTGAGAACTACCTTTCACCCTTAGAATCCTACTATACATGTGAGAAATCCTTTTGCATACATTCATAGTGTATTCATGAGAACTACCTTTCAATCAACACAATTGGATCATCATAGACATGTAAATTTCATATTTCATAATGTGTAAAGGTGCATATGAGAACTATAATTTAAATCGACACCATAGATACACCATAATCATATTTATGAATGGAGTGAGTGTTTAATTGTACCCACTATGATAAAACAACAACAACATTATCATCATAGACACTTCCCTCTCAAAGTGTACATAAGCATGTACATACTATCATAATCATGAATAATCTTCATATATTGCATTCAAGTATTTATAGACCATGCAACTCAACACATCCATATTCATTATACTAGACATGTACATAATCATAATTCAATTAGTTCATTCATTCGTTGCATGTGTATACTGATATAATCATATTGCAAGTCATGTGGGTGTAACCCTTCCACAATAGCACTACATATGATTCAACATATACCATAATATAAGCACTTCCACCATAAGTGGATCAATCCATTCATACTCAACAACTAAACGCTTCCATCGTAAGTGGATCACTTATCAATCGATCAAAATTCTATATCATTAAGGATCAATCTCAGGCAATACATTCAAGATAGTACAAGAGGTAACACAATTGTCATCCTCCATCATACACATAAGCAATTCAACAAAAACTCATTCATAAGTTCCTTTTTAGGTCATGATCCTCATCTCACCAACACATAAATAATTCACCACACTAAGATATAGCTAATTCCATGACTTCATAAACTAACTTCATATAAACAATTACTATTTTTTATACTTCCATTATCACAATTAACCAATTTCCAAAATAAAAGAGTTTAGGGAAAATCATGGGTTATTGATGGAACTCAATGTAAAATTAACTTATAATCATCAATTTAAACATTAATTCATCAATATAAATTCTTTGAAAACGTTTTAGCATTAAAATCATTCTTAGATTAGAAAATAGGATTTTGATCTTTGAAAGCTTTTGGAATTCTTTTTGATTTGACTACTTGAAAAAAAGATTGATAAAGGATGAAGGATCACCATACCTATATTAAGAAACTTTGAAAATAAATGATGAAGAACCTCTTTTGAAATCGCCAAATCCAAGATTCCATGTCTTATTCTTCTTCCTTATGTTTACAGAGAGAAATCTTGGAGGAAGACGAACTTTTTGATTTGAAGAGTCTTTGTGAAAGTGATATATTTTGGGGATATGTTAATATAAAATCTCTATATATTTGTTTAGAAATAATATAAAAAATACCCACTTATAATTTAACTTAAAAATTTACGAAAAAACCTTTTCACTTATGGACTTAGAAAACAAATCTAAGGAAATGTTTGAGAAAACATTTAAGGTTCATGAAGTGGTCACTAGCCTTGAACTATCCCTTAAACTTATACTTAGCCAAATTTTTGGACCTTTTTTAATCTATAATTTATACATAGACTTATAAGGTTCATAACTTATAAGGTTCATACATTAGGATCTAGTTCAACCTATTATTTTCTGAGTCGTTACAGGACGCCAATTCTCCGCATTTTTTCCCCACCTTTTCATACTAGTTTCTAAGTTATGTACCTATGTTTCTTAGTTGATTCAAAAAATATAAGGCACATATAAACATAATGAAATTATCCATAAACATGAGATCATGATCCTTTAATCCATAGTTCAATTTAAGAAAAGTTAATATTAAAGTCAAAGAAGATAAGAGTCAAGTCAAAAAGTTAAGAAGCAAGTATAGAAAGTTCTTTGAGTCCTTTTAAGAAGTCTTTTTACAAATGTGTTTAACTTTGTTTAAAGATTCAGATGTCAAGTTGATTAAGAGTAAATATAAGTTATATAAGTCCATTTCAAGTTTTCAAGATGTCTTTTATAAACGTTTTAACATTGTTTTAAGACTTAAGAGTTGACTTCAGAAAAAAGTAAAGTTGAAGTTCTTTCTTTGAAGAAGTATATGTGGACTATGTATTCCCAAAGAGTTTTAAAGGAAATGTTTTCAGATATAAACAAGAATGGATACTGTGATTTCCAAAGAGCCTTCGGGCTAATTTTCACAAAAGAATAATAGCTTTTTAAATGAAGCAAACAGGGAAACTGAGATTTCTAAGATATTCTTTGAGCTAAGTTTTTGAGAACTAATCTCAAATCGTAGAAGAAGTATGTTTTAAAAAAATAAGAGCAAGTATATTATTGGAGTAGTATTGAGCATCGAATTGGGGACGAACATGAATTCAGATAACTAACGTCTCCATAAGACCATGTAGCCACCATGGGTAGAAAAAGATCATACTTTTTAGATGAATCCTTTTCACAGTAGACTAGTGGATCATTAGGAAGTTAAGGTCTTATACCTTTGGCCGGGTATAGGATGTGTTGGCAGCGTGAGGTATATCGTTGTATCATATTATGTGATGGTTTTCAGTTAGAGAAACTACCACAAAAGTTATTATATTTTTATATACACAGTTTATTTGTATTGCTACATACATCTCAAATTTAATTGTATTTATGCATACACTCAGAGTTTACAACATGTTTTTAAACGAATTTTTTTTATATTGCACTATGTTTTTAAATTGCTTTATATCGAAATGAGCCATTTATGTTAAGTTGAGTTGAACTAGATAAGTTCTTCAGTTACTTCCATACCCTTTCTAACCAATATTATTTAGAATTCCAAATTGCATACTAGTACATTCAATGTACTGATGTCAGTTGATCTGCATTGTATTAGGTAACGAGGATCGGCATCCAGCACGCCGTTGATTTAGTTGAGCATCTAGAGTCAGTTTGTGAGCCTCCTTGCATTCCGGAGGACTCATTTTATTGCTTCCCGTATTTTCTTTATTAGGATGTTGTGAGGTGTCTCCCAACATCAATATTAGTTTACGAGTTTTCATAAATAGACAGTCAGATGTTATTCCTTTAGTCTTTTCATTATCTTTCTATTTGTTAGAATTTGGGTTTTGACTTTTGGCCAGTTTAATGTTTAATCTTTACAACATTCTTAATTTTATCAGTTCATCTTAGTTATTGATCATTATATAATTATGTATATTATCTTCCACTAAGTTAAGTAAGTCAAATCAAGGGTCCTCTTGATACAAACAATGGTCTTCGAGTGCCATTTACGCCTAGGGTAAATGCTTGGGGAGTGACATTGACACAATCAAATTGCTACTAGACATTGCACCAGAAAAAGATTAAAAAATTTATCAACTTGATGTTAAGTCGGCTTTTCTCAATTGTCTTCTCGAAGAAAAAACTTATGTTGAGAAACTAGATGGTTTTATTCTCAAGGGGAAAGAAAATAAGGTTTATTACTAAGAAAACTATCTATGGTTTAAAGAAAGTACCAAGAGTTTTGTATGGCAATATTGACGATCATTTGCTAAGTTTAGGCTTCAGGAAGAGCCTATTTGTGTCTACACTTTATATTAAGTGTCTAGAAGCTGACATACTTATTATTTCTTTATGTGTTGATGATCTCTTTATCACATATATTAAGGTTTGCCTAATTAAGGACTTCCAGTAATAAATGATGAAGGTCTTTGAAATGATAGACTTTTGACTGATGGCATACTTTCTTGGAGTGGAAATCAAACAAAGTGAAGACAATGTGTTCATTTTCTACAAAAAAAAAAATATATATATGTTCAAGATATCCTAAAGAAGTTTCATATGGAAGACTGCAAGAGTACTCCAATGAACCAAAAGGAAAAATTCTCCAATGATGTTGGAATATAAATGGTGGATGAGGCGTCTTATTGGCTTCCTGATGTATTTCACAGCAACTAGGCCTGATGTTCTTTATGCCGTGAGTTTATTTTGTGTCGATTCATGCATTGTACAAGTGATTTACACTTGAGAGAAGCTAAAACAAGCATCATACAACAAGGGAACTATCAACTATGGTGTTAAGTTTCACAAAAGTTAGAAGTTTAGACGATGGATTTTCCGATAGTTATTGTGGAGGTGCACTTAATTTGAAGAGTACTTCAAGTTTCTATTTCAGTATTTAGTAAGGAGTTTTATCTTGGTATTCCAAGAGAGAATATTGTTATTTGAAGTTTTGATGATTTTACAAAACACAAGGACCTTATGAAGATACCTGGTTCTCAGCTCAAACTACATTTTGACTGCCAACCGGAGAAAATACAAATAGTTGGTGCACAGGTTCCAACAGTGGCAGAAGCATCAACAATCTTAACCAATGGCATGGGTTTAAGGAGAGTGACCTTTCTATACAAGGACAACATCTCCATACACTTCACATAGTTTTTGCAACTTGAAAAAGCACATTCAAGAACTCTTGCAAACGCTTAGAAAATCAAGAAGAAGAAATATTCCAAATAACTCAAGCTCAAGCGAACATAGTGTGTAGTTGTTTATAAATACTTTCTTCGAATCTTACATTGTGAACTAATCCTAAAACAATAAAGGACTCAGTGTGGTTTGATTTTGAAATTCTAAGATAGTTAAACTAATTTAGTGGGCAACCTGTGTGTTACTTAGAAAATTCTAAATCATTAGTAGGTTGATGGTTTGGTGGCCAGTCTGTAAGATTGCTTAGAAAATCCTAAGTTGTCTGGTGTGATATATTAGTGGGTAGAGTAATATCTACTTAGGCTCATCAAGCAATAGAGTTATTTCTTGAGAGTGAGATTTAAAACTTTTTCTCACATTTTGTGTAACCGGTTTCCTTTTGCTTGTGAATATTAGTGAAACGGTTTTGAAAATTATGTGAGATAGATCGTGGTTTTACTTCCTTAATCAAGGAGGTTTCCACGTAAAACTCCTTGTGTCATTAAACTGCATTTACTTACAGCTATTACATTTTTGTGTGTCAAGGGACCTGGTCCATTGACTTGTTGTGGACATACAGATCCTAACAAGTGGTATCAGAGCGGGTACTCTCTATCTGGTTAATACCAAGAGAGTGATTCCTATTCTAGAAAGGTTGTTCCACTCAATTTGGAAGAGGATCAGTCTTCGACTCGACCTCCTTGTTTCAATGTCCACTTCTGTAGCTGGTGGAAAGTTAGAATGCATGATTCCCTTATGGCTGAAGACAGTGAACTGTGGGACATCGTCTGAGATGCACCATTTGTTCCAATGTGTGAAGAAAAAGATATTGAAATCAATACACTTGTTCCAAAGACCGAACATAAATACGATGAAGCTGACAGAAAGAAAATTAAAAATGGCTACAAATCTATGAAGTTGTTTGTCTGTGGTATAGGTCCTGATGAGTTGAATCGTGTGTCAGCTTGTGAAACAGCAAAGGAGATTTGGGATATTTTAAAAACAACTCATGAAGGAACTGAACAAGTAAAGGAGTCAAAGATTCATATGTTTACCTCTCAGTATGAAAATTTATAAATGAGAGAACGTGAAACCATTCATGAGATTTTCATGAAACTGTCATCAATCACAAATGAGTTAAGAAGTCTTGGAGAACCCATATGTATGAGCAAGCATGTCAGAAATGTTCTTCGAATCCTTCCCAAGTTCTGGGAAATCAAGGTAGATGTCATCACTGATGCAAAGGATCTGAAGTTGTTGACAATGGATGCTCTTATTGGAAATATAAAGACTCATGAGATGAACCAAAGTTATGATCATTCAAAGAAGGAAGCCAAGAAGGATAAGTTTTAATGCTGAAAATAGGTCTGAAGAAGGCTAAAGTGAAGATCATGATATGGCTTACCTCATCAAAAGGTTTCAGAAGATTATGAAGAAAAATGAGGGATTCAGAAAGGGAACAAATGATCCAAGAAATGCCACTCCAAATGATACCTGTCACAAGTGTGGAAAGGCTGGACATTTTATAAGAGATTGTCCGTTACTCAAAGATGAAAACAAAGAATATCAAAGACTAAAAAAGAGAAAGAAAAGCGCGGGGACCCGGTACTTGATAAAAATAATCAAAAAGTTGTAGCTGATTATGTGGTTAAAAAACCTCTTGCTGCATGGGAAGATTATTCGAGTGATTCAGAAGACTCTGATGAACCTAATGATGCATCAATGATGGTGGTTCATCATGAGAATAATATATTCAAGAATTGTTTTCTTTCATGGCTCAGTTAGATGATGAAGATGATGAGGATAAGGTGAGTAAGAGGAGTAGCAATCAATGTTGGTACATGGATAGTGGATGCTCCAAACATATGACTGGAGATACAAAAAAATCATCTCGATAAAGGCACTTCAAGGTGGAGGTGTCTCTTTTGGTGATGGAAAGAAGGGGTATATTTTAGGTGTTGGTAAAGTGGCAAATACTCTTGAAGAATCCATTGATATTGTGTACCATGTCGGTGGGTTGAAGTACAGTCTTTTGAATGTGTCTCAAATTTGTGACAAGGTAAATGAAGTAAAGTTTACATCTGAGAAGTGTACTGTAGTTAATCTTACTACAAAGAAAGTGATTCTCACATCTCAAAGATGTAAAAACATGTATGTGGCAAACATAGAAACATCTCATGGAGATGATCTAACATTTCTAAGTGCTCAGAATGAAAATGTTTATCTGTGGAATAGGAGACTAGGTCATGTAAGCTCATTTTTATTGAATAAGCTGGTTTCCAAGGACCTGGTACTAGGTCTGCCATAGCTAAAATTTTGTGAAAGTAAAATTTGTGAAGTGTGTGTAAAAGTAAAATAGATTAGAACGTTCTTCAAGTCAAAGAACCAGTGACCTCATTAAGAGTACTATAGCTGCTGCACATGGATTTATTTGGACCCTCGAAAGTTCAAAGTAGAAGTGTAAAGAAATACATTCTGGTGATAGTTGATGATTACTCAAGGTTCATATGGACAAGGTTTTTAAGATCAAAGGCAGAAATACCAGATGAATTGATTGTGTTTTTCAAAATGATTCAAACAAAATTGAATCAAGTGATAGCTAGGATCATGTCAGATCATGGAACTGAGTTTGAAAACTCAAAAATTTATCAATTCTGTCTGAAAAACGGCATAAGCCACAACTTCTCAGCTCCAAGAACTCCTCAGCAAAATGGAGTAGTGGATAGGAAAAACAGAACCTTGGTAAACATTGCAAGAACCATGATTATTGAGTCAAATCTTCCATAAAATTTTTGTGCTGAGTGAGTCAACACAATATGCCATGTCAGAAATAGTTGTTTAATAAGGTCATTGTTGAATAAGACTCCCTATGAACTAATCAACAATAGGAAACCTATGTTGAGCTATCTTAGGGAAGTTGGATGTAAGTGTTTTGTCTTGAACAATGGTAAAGATGATCTTGGAAAATATTATCCTAGAAGTGATGAAGGAGTTTTTGTAGGATACTCTTCATCAAGTAAGGCATACAGAGTATTCAACAAGAGAACTCAATGTATTGAAGAAAGTGTCCATATAATCTTCGATGAAGATGAAAATCTGAAAAGGAAAGCATCAATTGATGAATATGAGTTGAATGAGTTGTTTCAAGCTCAGAAAAGTGAAAAAAGTAAAGCTGAGACAAGTGATCAAATGAAGATTGACAATGCTGATCAAAGTTCACCTGAAAATACTGATGAAGTTGATAAGCCTGAAGAGGAACCTGGTCCTATTAAGAACTCCAATCAAGATATCACTCACTCTCCAGAAAATGAGGATTCTATCGATGAAGAGGAGGACACTGATCAGTTACATCCTTTGACATCAAGACCAGGATGGAAACATAGTTCATATCAACCACTTGATAATCTTATTTTACCTCTGAACTCTGAAATACATGCTAGATTAAAAATAAGAAATCTAGTTGCATTTTAAACTTTTATCTCATCAATTGAGCGTACGAAAGTAAAATAGGCTTTGTGTGATGAAGAATAGGTTAACTCAATGCAAGAAAAACTACATCAGTTTGAGAGAAACAAGGTATGATACCTGGTCCTACGACCTGCTGACAAAACAGTTATACAAAAAAGGTAGGTGTTCAGAAATAAGCTTGATGAAAATTGTGTGATTACACGGAACAAATACAGATTAACTGTTCAAGGATATAATCAAGAAGTGGGCATAGACTATGATGAAAACTTTGCACCAGTTTCAAGAATGGAGGCTATAAGAATTCTTATAGCCTTTGATGCTTTCATGTGTTTCAAGATGTATCAAATGGATGTTAAAAGTGCGTTCCTAAATGGAGACTTAAAAGAATAGGTGTTTGTTAAACAACCTCCTTGTTTTGAAGATGCTGAGCTACCAAATCATGTGTTCAAATTGAATAAGGCCTTGTATGAGTTAAAACAAGCTCCCACAGTTGGTATGAAAGATTGTCAAAATTCCTGTTGAAAAATGGCTTCAAAAGGGGGAAAATTGACAATACCTTGTTCTTAATGAAAAGATAACAGAAACTACTTATCATACAAGTATATGTGGATGACATTATCTTTGGAGCTACATCGGAGCACTTGTGTGAAGAATTTTCATCATCAATGGGAAAGGAGTTGGAGATGAGCATGATGGGTGAACTAGCTTTCTTTTTCGGGCTACAAATTAAGCAATAAAAAGAGGGAATCTCAATCAGTCAGGAGAAGTATACGAAGGAGTTGCTGAACAAATTCAACATGTTTGATTCCAAACCTATAGATATTCCTATGGGAACAAATTGCAAGCTTGTAGAATATGAATTTGATCCTCTTGTGAATCAAATCATGTATCGGGGAATCATTGGATCCTTGCTGTATCTGACTTCAAAAAGACCTGACATCATATATAGTGTTAGAATGTGTGCTATATTCCTAGCATGTCCTCGAGATTCACATTTAAAGGAAGCCAAACAGATTCTTAGATACTTGAAGAAAATAGGGGACCTAGTCCTTTTCTATCCAGCTGGTTACTCTTTTGACCTTGTAGGCTTTGCAGATGATGATTTTGCAAGATTTCAAAAAGAAAATAAGAGCACTTCAGGGATGACACATTTCCTTGGATCCTCTCTTATTTCTTCGGGAATGAAGAAATAGAATTCACTGGCTCTTTTAAAAGATGAAGCCGAAATGTAGCAGCAGTTGCATGTTGTTCATAGATGTTGTGGATTAAGAAAAATTTTGAGGACTTAAGAGTAAATATCAAGTCAATACCTCTTATGTGTGATTATACAAATGTTATCAGTATAGGAAAGAATCATGTTCACAATAAGATAACCAAACACATTGATGTGAGACATCATTTCCTGAAAGATAATGTTGAAAAAGGAAATATTTTGCTAACCTACAACCGAACAGAGGAACAAATTGCAGACATTTTCACCAAGGCTCTCAGCAAAGATCAATTTGAGAGTAATGTCTTGAAGTTGGGCATGCTAAATTCAAATTGATCTCAAAGTCATTCAAGCATGAAATTTCCTTGGTGGCTAAAATTTGTAGTACATGTATCCTCTTTATTAATAATAATTTTTCTAAGTAAGATCAATGTTGTACCTATTGCAGGTATACATTCATAAAAGATTGGGAAAACCAAAAACATGGCCATAACCATTCTGGAAAGGTGCATTAGTTGCATTAAGGGACCTGGTCCCTACAGAGGTTAGATTTCTTTACATTAATTTTAAACTGGCTTAAAGAGAACGTTGATATAGCCACGTGTTAGTCCTCGGTCATTCTGACCATTAGTCCCATCGCTTAAACTCCAAGAGAAGCGTCAAATCATAGTGACCTGGCACCGTTTCACTTCTTTTTATACATCCCTTCTCGTTCCTAAACCTCTTCATACTTGTTTGTAATTTCTCTTTCAAAAACCCTAAAATACTCTCTCTCTCTCTCTTATCTCTGTTGTTGCTCCTTTACTCTTCTTCTCTTCTTGACTGATAAACATGTCGGAACAATCATCCTCATCAAAGAAGATGCTCGCATCTTTGAGTGAGATTGACCCAATATGTTTTTACACTCAATTATCTTCAGGATAAAAATCCAAAGTCCCAACAACCTCCAAAATCATTCCTTCTTTAGATAACTCAAAACCCCTTTCATTCTATGGATCTAAACAATCCTAGTCTTCCTCTTAGACCTGGTCCCTATCTAGAGATGCTTTCAGATACCCTTTTTGAGGGAGATTTACCAGAGAGCAATAATCTGAGTCAAATATCTTGGTTGCGAGTGAAGGACTGGTTATTGAGAGTCTCACTATTATGAGAGAAGAATCTACACTAAAGGAATGTGAAAACCCCCTGAATGACAACATCAGATAAACCCAACCTGTTTTTGACAAAAACTAAGATTTTGGGTGATATCATTCCCCCGACTCTTCTGACATAGAGGGTGATAATCATCCTATTCAGGGGTTGCTGGAGAAGAGAGATGAGAATGTCTCTCAAAAGGGAAAGGAAAAGGCAGTTGGAGCTGATTCTATATGAAGACCGTTTACTAGATCCGACTCGAAGAAAATGTTGGTTGATTCTATGAAAGCCAAATCCACAGCCAACAATCGAAGTGTAAGAACCTTAAGAATGTTAAATTTCTAAATGCCTTTGTCTGCTGTGGTGGAAGTCTCTAGAGGAGAGTCTGATGGGGGTTTTGGTAAGAAAAAATAAGGAAAAAGAAACGAAGTGTACAAAAGAAGTCTGAAAACACGAAACTCACAAAGGTGGCAGTGAAAGGGAAAAGAAAGAGAAAGATATCTGCAACAGGAACTAAGAAGTCTGAACAGGGACCTGGTCCTCAGGTGCATGTGGATGAAGGGTTGGTCAACAAACGAGAAATTGTTGATAATTTGAATAAGCAAACTGTCTTGGCTGGAAGGGTGTTTGACATGAACATTGTTAATCAACCTGTAATGGACTCTCTTCATGATATTGTAGAGATTTAATCATGGATGCATTTATTTGACTTTAAATCTCTCGTTCTTCATGCGGAAGAGGTCCGTGAATTATATTACAATATTTTATTTCAGGAAGATGGTAGTATACATACCCTAGTGAAAAACATTCATGTTCATCTTGATAAAGACCTACTGGGAACAATTCTTGGAGTACCTCGATGAGTTATCAGATCCATAGTTGGAAAGGCCTGTTCGGTGGATTTTGTAAAGATTTGTTCTAAGCTTTCTACTACCCAATGTGCTGGACTGTTCAAGAATTTGATGAAGAGTGAATACCAGTTTGTATTTGAGATTGTCAACAAAATCCTCCTTCCAAGAACTGAAAAGAGGACTTCAACAACTTCTACTGATTTGTTTATCATGGAGTCGTTGGGAAAATTTGAATCTCTAGATATTTGTGCTCGAACACATGTACAAAACTGTCATTGAGCGAAAAGGAAAGCATGATATGGGTTATGGATACTTTTTAACTAAAGTTTTAAAACACTTTAACATTCCGCTCGGTGTTGGAAAAGGTGGTACTGTGACACAATCTTTCTCCGAGCCTACTTTGGTTGAATGTGAATGCATAGAAGGGAAGGGAAATCCTAAGAGCAAAGTGGCTCAACTTGTTGAAGACCAGGATCAACTTAAGCATGAGGTGGAAGAGATGACTATGAGGTTGAGTAGTAAGGATGTAGAAATTGTTATTCTTAAGGCTGAGTTATTCAAGCCGCAGACTGAGGGACCTGGTACCTATGTAGTTCCAGAACTGAAGCATAAAAATGCAGAACTGAGGTCCAAGATTGTTGCTTTACAAGATAAAGTAATCTAGGACAATTATGATGCTAATGCTCAACATACTCTAATCATTCAATCCCTTTCCATCAGCCTCCCCCTTCATAGTCCGTCCTATGATCTCCTTGTATATTTTTTGTGTGACTTATCTACCATGTATTTTGAATCCTAGTTTAATTTTAGTGTATTGAATGTTATTTCTGGATTGCTATTATTCTTATTCCTCTTTTGTTCTGGTCAATGTCTATTGTCAAAATGCACTATTTTATGCTTGATTGCCTAAAGACTATGATCTTACCAGGTTGTATTATTGATAATATTGGTAAACTGTGTCTCTTTTTTATGATGCCAAAAGGGGGAATTTTATGTTTGGGTTATTCAGGGGGAACCGGATATATGTGATTCAGGGGGGACAACATTGGTGAGTTGATGTGTGTTACGGCTGGTCTCTAGTTTTGTGAGTTTTCTTCATTTCAGGTGTGTGGACAAGCAATTCATGGGGAACAATAAAAATTGTGATAGTGTGTGATGTTGTCTTGAAGTCTGGAGTATAGTTTGTCATCATCAAAAAGGGGGAAAATGTATTTAAAGTTTTGATGATTTGACAAAACACAGGGACCTTATGAAGGTACATGGTTCTCAGCTCAAATTGCTTTTTGACAGCCAGCTAGAGAAAGTACAAATAGTTGGTGCACAGGTTCGAACAGTGGCAGAAGCGTCAGAAATATTAACGAATGGCATGGGTGTAAGGATAGTGACCTTTCTATACAAGGACAACATCTCCATACACTTCACTTAGTCTTTGCAACTTGAAAAATCACATTCAAGAACTCTTGTAAAGGCTTAGAAAATCAAGAAAAAGAAATATTCCAAACAAATCAAACTCAAGCTAACATAGTGTGTAGTTGTTTAGAAATAATTTCTTCTGATCTTACATTGTGAACTGATCCTAAAACTATAAAATTTTCAGTGTAGTTTGATCTAGAAATTATAAGTTAGTTAGTTAAACTAATTTAGTGGGCAACCTGTGTGTTGCTTAGAAAATTCTAAATCATTAGTAGGTTGATGGTTTAGTGGGGCATTCTGTAAGATTGCTTAGAAAATTCTAAGTTGTCTAGTGTGATAGCTTAGTGGGTAGAGTAATATTTACTTAGGGTCATCAAGCAATAGAGCTATTGCTTGATAGTGAGATTAAAAACTTTTTCTCACATTTTGTCTAACCGGTTACCTTTTGCTTGTGAAGATTAGTGAAACGATTTTGAAAATCCTGTGAGACAGGTCGTGGTTATACTCCCTTTAAGAAGGAGGTTTCCACGTAAAACTCCTTGTGTCATTAAGCTGCATTTATTTACAGCTATTACATTTTTGTGTGTCAAGGAACTAGGTCCATTGTCTTGTTGTGGGCGTATAGATTCTAACAAATATATCATAGAATAAAATCACTAGTCGAGGAAGAAATTATTATTGCAACAACAAATGTAAATCTAGCATTATGGTTGTGGAAAATTATGTGTGATCTTAATATGGAGCAAAAATAAGTTTCTAAGGTTTTTATTGATAACCAAACTACAATTTTAATTGCTACTAATCAATTTTTTCATGCAAAAAATGAAGCATTTCAATGTTAAGTTATTTTTTCTTAAGAGACGTGCAGGACCATGGAGTTGTGAAGCTTCTTTACTACAATAGTGATAAGAAAGTAGCTTAAATTTTCACCAAGCCCCTTTCCTTTGCAAGTTTTCATTTTCCATAGAAAAACTAGGAATCAACAGTTTCTAAACAAAGGAGGAGTGTTAGTTGTTATGTCTGAAGTTAGTTCTTTATTATAAATGTAAGCATTAGGCAGTCGAAAAATACTTCATTTTCAAATAAAGTCCTCTCTTCTTTCTTGTTCTTCATTGCTTTATAGTTCTTATCTTTCATTATTCATAAGTTCTCCTTTGTTCTTTTTTTGGGTTTCCACCTGTATTAACTACAGGTTGCAAACGGATACAATGTCTGGACTTCTCATATGCCATGTGTAAATTATAGTATTAGGACCACTGTTAGAATGTCTATAAAATGGGCTTGGAAATCTTGTATCTTTGGAACAGTCAATTCTACAGAACTACGACTAGAATTTGAAGAATAAAAAAAGAGCATCTGTCTTCCCGAGATGTCATGTGACGCCTCACTATATTAGTGAACCAGCAAAATTGAAGACTGCCCAAAAATAGAAGAAAGTTGCACCAACTCCAAGTGGTCGAAAATTTTCCATATTCCAAGAATTTGAACTAGGTGGGAGGATAATTAAGGACAGAAGTAATTCTCTATTTTGAGTTGTATTTTGAAATAGTCTTCTTTTCAACAAGTTCCAAGAAATTTTTTTTATATAAGTAATTTAATACTTTTTCGTGAAATTATTTTGACATAAAAAAATGTAAAAATTTTGATATTGGTTGGAGTATGGACTGATGGTGTCACGACCCCATTTAGGGATCATGGGCGGTGCTAAGGGGAAGAATCCCAAAACCAACCTTAATAGAATTTTACAGAAAATCGGGCAGAGTTTCCTTTGTTTTATGTCTATCCTAAAAATTTCCCTGTCTCAAAAATTCACAACAAAAATAATACGTATAAACCATAAAAAAATCCATCAATGATCTAATTGTCACGCAATAAAATAAATTTATCTCCAAATGTGAAAAGGAGTTTCAGACTAGTCACTTGACTACAATTCAAAGGAATATGCTGACTTTAAATAAGAACTAACAAATGGAGCGACTCTAAGAGTTTTAAAGAACTAAATAAACCTAGAAAATCAACTTCTCTCTTGCCACGCGAAGCAATGCGGAGATTACCAGATGCTACCAAATCAGACTCTCTAGTTAATGAAATCCTCCTTATTACCACCTGACTTCTCTGTAAAAACAATTAGCAAGGAGTGAGATGCTAGCTCAATGAGTAATAACACTCAAACAGAACCATTTTAATGAGGAAAAAGTTAGAAAACGTGCTAGTATGATTATCAAATGGTAAAGTAATGCTTTTTCAGAATTCATATTAATATCCATCTTATGTGCATCATATAAGAAAAAATCAAGGTAAATATTTAATAGTAAACTCAGAAAAATATTTATATATCAAATCTTATAGCTGGTAGGTTTCCAAGGATAAATCATGTAATCATTGTGGCTTTTATTTACGAAGAAACCTATAAAAGTGAACTCCTCATAAAGGAGTTACATATTCATATCAGTAGATCCCTGCTCGAGAGTTATCGATAACGGTATACTAGTTCTATATTCCCCTAGCAAGTTCTTTATCAGTAATCAGTAATTACAAGGTGCACCATGTCTAGCCATCCCGCCGTTAGCAACGAGATTCATCAAGGTCTAATCCCATTTTTTTTCTTGTAATAAGTAGAAGCATTTCAGAATTGAATAGAATATTTAAATCTTATCAAATCATATCATTTCAAAGTTTAACAATCACCTGTCAAAATACTATTTCTCAAATGAGTGTAAAACCCTTTCAATAGTAGTAATCATATCTTGTAAGAAAGAGATTGTCTCAAATAATCTTTTTATTATTATATCCACTAAAAGAATTGTCCCTTCAGTAACACATTTACTTTATAAACCATGTAAAAATCATGCAAATTATAATACATCAATTGTAGTAAGATTACTACTCACAGTACTCTTGTTGAATTATCAAGTTGCCACTCAATTAATTTGTACGAATTCCTTTGGTTAATCTATAATTACATTCATAATAATTTTGTGTTAACTCCTTTATTTAGGCTATTTTATGCTAAAATTCAGAATGCCCAGCTCCTTTTGGACCTATTGGTTTCCTACCAGTTTGATACTAATATAAATTCAAGCCAAAAGTAATTTAGTTGGAAAAATAAATTACTAACTTCATCTATTTATCCATCTTATTCAACTAATTCTATATATTTTTCAATCTCTAGCAATTAGATTTCTATTCCCCAAAGCAAACTACATGTGCCAGGATTATTAGCAATTTTATAGAAGAAGAAGAAAAGAAACAAAGATTTACCTCAAACCTCATTATCCCCCTACGCCCCTGACAGTTTTAACCCTTCAACGTTTTCTTAGCGTCTTGTTCCTTCTCTGGAAAAGAAATGCAGCTGCTGCGTTTTTCTTTCCTTTCCCTTTTTGTAAAGTTGCAGCAATGCTGCTATTCTGCTAGGGATTTCAATGCCCCCTCCCCCCCCCCCCCCCCCCCTTTTTTTTTTTAAAAAATTCTGATCTCCCTTTTTTTTAATGAGAGTTAAATGACCTATATGTCCTTATTTAAATAAAGGTTATTACAGATGTTTTGCTTATATGACTTGATCAATCCTCCCCCGTGGGCTAGCTTTTGGGATTCACTTAGGTTAGGGATCATATCTTTACATTTGTATCATATCCATTTCCATCTCCATTTGGGCTCCGGTTCCACACTTTAATTGGGCTTGGGCACGTAAGGTTTGGGCTCCAGGTCTACTCATTAGTCAGGCCTAGGCATGAAGGGTTTGGGCTACCGATACTTTTATATGGTAACCAAGCCAGATCTATCCCTGTTTGTTCTCCTGATATTTTTACATGGTATGTCCATCTCCGTTTAGGCTCTCGGTCCATACTCTAGCCGGGCCTGGGTGTGAAGGGGGTGTTTTTTACATAGTATGTCCATCCCTGTTTGGGCTCCTGATGCACATTCCAGGCGGACTTCTGCGTGAAGGGTGATGTTAGAGTGCGTAAAATTGTCACATTGGTTGGAGAATGTGTGATGGTTTGCTTGTATATGAGCTAGTTTTTGAGTTTAAATTAGACTCGGATGTCATATCTTTATAATTTGCGCTGTAGATTAAGGAAGTAAGTTGTTCGAAAGAGCCTACATAAGCTCGAGTGTTAGCTTTTTAAAAATTTGAGTAGAGTATTATTTACCAAAGTATTAATTGTAGTGTGAACACATCTCATCATAAGAAATAGCTAATGCATTGTTCTACTAATTCATCATCAAGTAAGGAATATGTATATACCTTTTATCATATTGTTTAATCTTGAAACTTATGTTTTTCTCATAGTTGACTAGGTCGAAGGTCGTTCTAGAACGTTGATGTGGCATATAAAGTCAAATTTGATGGGCGGCAATAAATTTATGTATATTTTCATGAAGACTTGTGGAGAAATGCTATAACATGTTTTTCTAAGTTCTCTTTTTTCATTACACCATTTTATTGTTTAACAGGGTTGATCATCTTCGACATAGGAACTGCCAGTTTTGTTTGGTTGAAGAACAATATATCAGTCCATTGAATCATTGCTGCATTCTTACACGAGTATTTGATAAAGACTACATAATCTCTAAATATTTCACCCTGCATAATGGGGATATCAATACATTTAATAAGTAATGATTATCGAGCATGCATATTTGCTCATTTGCTTAAGTGAAACTACTTTTCTAGTTTGTTTTCTTTTTTGTCTTTTGATAAAATCAAAAACTTTTTTCCCTATAATTTAATTAAAAAAAATAACAACTACCTCATGATTTTAGTCTTTTTTTTAATAGAATGAATAGTTCAACCACCAAGTTTCCTGTCTTCTAATGAAACTTAGACTTGTTGTGATAAATTTATTAGTTTTGGTAGGCAATATGTTGATTTGCAATCAGATTGGGACATTTTTCTTTAGTGGTGACTGTGGTTCCAAAAGTCAATGTAACCTTCTTAATAGACACTTTACTTAAAACTCTCGCGATTGAAGGACTTCAACAAAGAAAGTTATAAAAGACTTATATTTATTGAATCTTATAGCAAAGAGAGCCCCATTGCCTTAAAAAATGTTCTTAGCAGCATTTTTTCATCCTAATAGATCTTTTAATTCGCTGATTCTCCAAGATGAAAATGTGCACGAAAACTTACTTTTATTATTTCCTGTGGTTCAAATTGATAGTTGAAACAATGGCATGGACCTCTTATCTAAATTGTAGGCAGGAAAAGACTTGTCTGAGATTTAATAGCAGAGGCCTTTCTTGCACAATGTTAATCATCTAACTTCTTTTAGAATTTATCTTGGATTTTGTTTGTGCATAATAAACAAAAAAGTTATACAACTATATGTCATTTAAGTAAATCCTCTCTACAAATAAATTGAAACCTAAGTTTGATTAGTCCCAAAATATAATTTACTTCTACAAGATCTATCTAGTGTCTTAATTGATTCATGTTTCATGCTAGTAATTATTCTTTGCACAACAGTTCATATATCATATTATATTTTAAGTGGGAAGTCTCTATGTCGAAAGTTGAATTACAAAAATGTCTTTATAATATCATAATATTTACGGACAAAAATAAAAATGTACATTAAATCTAAATAAGAGATATTGTATTCTAGTAAAAACTATTATTACATATATATGAACAAATTATAAATACACATTAATCATAATAAATATCATAATAAATTTATATTAATAATTGTTAGTTCGAAGCTGAGTTGAGATGTTAGCTCGAACTTGATATGAAGTTTTCATGATTGAACAAACCTATCGATCTAACAAGGAACTAAACCCTTGTTATTGGACCTGCTGACAGTAAGATGAATGATAAACTCAATGTGAGGTATATTTGTGTGGTATCATCAAAAAGGGGGAAAATGTTATATTATAGGTCTTTTGATGATCCTCGCAAATGCAGGGACCTGGTCCTTTATAGAATGCTCCCGTCCATATACAAATGGGGTACAACCGTAAAAGTTGTCATGTCAATTGGTAGGTTAATAGTGCAGTGTCCTACACCAAAAAAGGATTCGGATATTTGTTTTGGGTTTGTAAAAGTCTAAATCAGTTAAGGTTAACTGAAGTGGGCAACATTGTTTGGATGCTTAGTCAAATTCTAAGTCATCTAGAGTTAGGTGGTGTAGTGGGCGGTGTGGTATCCGCTTAACAAAGTCTAAGTTATCTAGGGTTGACAACTTAGTGGGCGGTGTTGGATCCGCTTAGACTCTTCAAGTAATAGGTAGATTACTTGATCGTGAGATTAATAACTTTTTCTCACATTGATTGTAATCGAGTTTCGCTTTTGCTTGAGAAGATTAGTGAAGACGGTTGTAAATCATGTGCAACAGGTCGTGGTTTTACTCCCTTGAGCAAGGAGGTTGTGATGTGTTCTGTATACTGTTTACTCTTCTGCTCTATTCTTATCGTGTCAAGGGACCTGGTCGTTGACTGACAGTGGATGCACTCATTCCAACAATAATTTTAATATTATGAATTTAGTATTAGATACTATGAATATTTATACAATGGGATAATATCCTATTAAATGACAAAAGGAAATCAAAAGTTTACAAGTAAAATGACCCTCAAATGACATCAGTTACTCCTAACGTGCAAAGGTTCAAACATTTTCAGATGAATTATATTTATAAAACTATATCATCGTTCATATCATATATTATTATGAATGGGAAGCTTCAAAGTAAAAAGTTGACTTACTATTTTCCCCTTTTAAATTTTTATTTTTTATTTTTTATTTTTTGTTTTCTTGGGAATTCAAGTAAAAAGAAGTCCAAAGGTCATAAATTTTTAATAAATAACCATGTATATTTCAATGACTATATTGATATATTAACTATACTTCTTCCATGAGAGATGACCCACATAAGTTTTTCTTTTTTAATACTCAGAAATGACAGATATGTTATTTCTTTAACATTAATCAACTTTTGCATTTGTTTATTATCTATATCTTTAAATTGAAAGACTTTTTTTATATTATGTATATTTCTTGCTGTTTTCTCTTGTTTTTTTGGGTCTTCTTCGTGAACATCTATATGTGTGGTTATATTCTTTTATTGTATTTAGATTATTTGGAATAATATTATGCCCACTTAACTTTGAAGAATCACGTGATTATATTTTTTTTTATTCGTGCAGGTTCTATACAAATAAAGTATTGACAATAAATAATTTCTTTCCTTTTTTCTGGTAATAATTTCTTTCCTTTCTCCTGGTTATCGTTAGTTCGATTTTACTTATTTTTTGGAGGGTCGGATTCAGAGTTCGTTCTCGTTTAATGTCTACTCAATCTAAACGTTGAGAAAGGTTGAAAGCGGCTGCAAGCCATTATAGAATTATGTTTTCATTTTGGTTTTGGGTGAAAATGTTTACCCAACACCTTATTAACTAACAAAAATTTTATTTTTTTCTAATTGCCTTTAGATTTCCTATTTTTTTTATTTATCGATTATTTTACGTTTTAAAAGTCTCTATCAAGAGATATTATTATTTAATATTACTTTTAATAATAAATTTTATCTATAGAATAATAATATAATAGTAAGTTCATATCCATTGTATTTAATTCTATGAAACATAATTTTCATTTTTTGTTATATCAATTTATGAATTTTCAATTGGTGCATATGTTATATTTCTATTGTAAAAGTAGAAAAATTATCAATTGAAAGTTCAATTATCAAAATATCCATTAAAAATTGTAGGTCATTTTTAACCTTTAATAATGAACAATTTTCTTCACATTAATGTACAAAATAAAAAAAAAATATTCAAAAAATCATTTAATTATAGTAATTATTTTTATCAAATTATAATGAATCATCAAAAGACAATGAGTTAAGTAGTGTAACCATCACTATATTTAATAGCTATTAATTTTTAACTTCTTATTTTTTATTTTTTATTTCTTGTAATTTAAAGGGGTAGACAAAAAACTTTATATTTATGTATTCTTTATATAATAATTAACATAATTAAAAGTTATTAATGATGTTATTTTTGTAGAAATTAACAATAAAAGTTCATCACAACTTAATCAAAAAAATATTACTGACAATTTAAACACTCAACACTTATTTATTTATAGTATTTTATTATTTTTATGCAAATTACAAATTGTACTGATTATAAAAGTAAATATAAATACTAAAGCATGACGCTTCATTGCATATTCAAGTTAATTTTAGTCTCCTCATTTCAAAATTAGGTAATTTTTATTTTTTTTTGTTAACTTCCACAGTTTTTGATATTTTTGCTCTATTAAACATTTCTTTTTTGCACTTTCGTCATTAGCTCCTCTCTAACTAATCCAATGGTGAGATTTTTGATGTGTTAATTATAAGTTTGTTTTCTTGAATACAGATTTTATGTACTTAAAGATGCGGATAAAAATGTATGTTGGTTGACTCGGAGGCTAAATCATATAACATTGAAAAATTACAAAGTACAGGTAAGAATCTTTTGAGGTATTTGTTTTATGAATAATGCAACTGAAACTTTTTTATTCAGTTTGAACTTTAATGATTTTGACTTGCTGATAGATGACGACAATATTATACAGAGAGGAGTTTACCCTCAAAGATCTTGAGATCAGAAGAAAATGACATATGCATACATTGTTACTAATCTTTTAGTATATTGCTGGCTTATAATTTTAGTGAGGATTCAAATATCATACTTTTTTTTATAGATGTAAAATAACTATTTTAGATGGTAGGAGATATTGTATTATATTACATCGGATTACAGATACTTATGATATAGAAAGAGAAAGTCTATATATATATATGATCATAACCTCAAAATTGAATTATCATTGGATTAGGAGAATAAAGAATGTCGTCGTGTGTTTTGATTTATTAATGTATTTTATTCTTAATAAATACTAAATAACGTTACAGTTATGAGAATTAACTTTATAGTTGACTTTTCTGCTTAAAAAATAAAAAAATTGACTCTTCACATTTTTATGAATTGTAAAGACTCACATTTAATATGATTTTTTATAGAAAATTTTACTTACAAAAGAGTGATAAATATGATAATTATATTCCATTTCATCACACTCCCAACTTCACAATAATCACATAAATATGATATATTTACATAAGCATACAATATCATCCTTTTCTCCTAGAATAGTAATAATATTATACTGATGTTGATATTTATTTTCTTCCATATAAATAATTACTTTTTAATTGTATGTTATAATGGTTTAAATTCTAATCTAGTATACTAGCTTTATAAAATCATTCCTACAATTGTATTACTAAAAGGGTTAGTTATATGCTTACACTTTAAAATGCGTATACGTATCTTAATTCTGGGTAAGATTCTTTAGAGCTATTTGTAGTAACATTAATCTTGAAAATATTGGTTCAACTTATATTTAATCATGTCATGTTGTAGCTGTACAAACAACATATTTATTATTTGATTATATATTGCACCTATATAACTAAATTTAATTGTTTTACTAAGTTAAAGAAATCTTTAATATTTAGTATTGAACAATTAAGTCATTTAAGTACCTTAATTATTTGTTTCTTCAAATTTATCTTACTCTTTTCACACATGTTTGATATTATCTTATTATTTCTTTAAACAAAATATGATAGCAGAATTGGGACACACGTGCAACGCACGTGCCTTGAAACTAGTAAAAGGAAAAAGCAAAAATAAAAATTTGGTAGGCAGATCACAAGGTGAGAAATCGACTCTTACCAATAAGGTGAAAGTTCAGATAGCAAACCAACTATACTAGACATTCTCCTTAGGATTCTTCCTGTTTGACTTGTGTAATCTAGCGTGTAGAATTATGTTTTGGGAAAAAAAAATAGAAATGATGGAGTTGTGCTTGAGCTTTTTGAATATTTGTCTATCAAAACTTAGTTAATTGAAGGGAAAGTTACCTATTTAGCTGAGCAACTGAAAATAATAATATCCTCTAGATAAATATACAAAATATATACAATAAACACACACTATTTTTGTTAGTTTTTTAATAAAGAAATTAAGAAAATAATAGAGAAAGACTTCGGGAGAAAAAAACTGCAGTATTATCAAAAGAAATTATTTTATTAATAATCCATATACATGCATTTATAGATATAATTCCAAACTAAACATAGAAAAATATATTATCAGCTTATCAGTTTAATTCAAATAACAAATAAACAGAACAAACTCCTAAATATAAGTCAAATAGGACTCTAATAACATAATTTAAAAATCCTAAAATTAGTTCACTACATTATTTCTACAATATCATGAGACATATTATCAAAGATTTTCCTATTATAAAAATATACGAATAATATAGAAAGAAGATTTAAAATAGTCTACTATCTTTTGATTTTGACTCAAAATAGTCCTATAAATCTCTTACATGGAGCTGTAATAGTCCACTTTCTTTTGATAAAGTGGTGCACTTTTATCCGAACCCAAATTACTGTTTGTTTTTTAATAAAGACAAAAATGTGTCTTTGATGTGGAAATATCTTGGATTAACTAGTAGACAATCACAAACAAAGAAAATAGGGAAGAGAAATAACATAAAGATTTAACGCGGTTTGGCTAGGCCTACTCGTCCAAGTAAAATTGGCGAGAATTTTCGACTATGAAAGAAAAAAGAAGTTTACAAATTTTTCAAGACCTTAAGACTACACTGTGTATCATGCACAATGCTTTAGAATCATCAACTTCATACCATATATATAGATCACAAGTAGTCCCAAACTTATAGTATGGATCACAAGTAGTCCCAAACTTATAAGAAAAAGATTTTCCTAATTCTATGAGGACAATATTTTTCTTTCTCAAATCTATTAGAAATAAGGGTCTTCTAAATCAATAGGGATAATGAGCTTCCTAAGATATACAATGGAAATATCCAAGACATATATAATTAACAAATCTTCCCTTGGATTGAATCCCTTTATCAGTAGGATAACATCTCTCTACCTTGCCCTCAACTTTTCAAATGACTTACTAGTACAACTCATACCAATGCAAGTCTAGGCAATGCCTAAACTTATTGGTCAGGACTGTCTTGCTATCATATCTCCTAGATTATCATGTCTTTACACTTTCTTCACATCAACAACACCTTAAGTTATAATATCTCGGATAAAACGATGTTTGACTACCATATGTTTTGTCTTCTCCAAGCCTTGAAACAATATAACCTCTTTCACCGCTTAGTAATTCCATATACTCAACCTTTGCGATAGATAGGGTGATACCACACTGCAAAGTTCCCATTAAATTGATGGCACTATGATATACCATGGTTGCACGGTATTTTTAATGCTCTTTCCTTAAGTTTAGTGTGTGTCCAAAAGCCTTTTTGTATTAATTTTTATGTAAGTTTCTCTTTATTTGCAGGAAATCTATCCAAATGATGAACGCGGAGGTTTTTGAGAAAGAAATGCATAAAAGTACCACTTACGGAACTTGTGACGGTCCGTCGTGCCCGTGACGGTCCGTAGGTGGCATCGTAGTTAAGCTACTGAAGGAAGATGGGGAAGTCTGACCAAGTGTGGGGTTATGGAGTGCGTGACAGACCGTCGTAGCCATGACGGTCCATCCTGCTGGTTCGTCATGAAGATCAGAGAAGTAGTCCCAGTACCCAAATTTTAAGAGTTCAAGTGTTATGGAACGGAGACCCTCGACGGACCGTGGTGCCTGTGACAATCCGTCATACCTGCCGTCGAGGCTAATAAAGAGAGAAGAAGAAGAATTTGCAAAGTATGGGACGACGGAGTCCATGACGGACCATCGTGACCACGACGACCCGTCGCGAGGTCCGTCGATCCAGCCGCGTTTTGACAGTTTTCCAGCAAATAGAGTCCTTATTTGATTAGGTTTTTATTTTTTATAAATAGTTCAAAAAACCTCATTTTTGGGGTTAGACACTTGATTATTTTAGCTTCTTTTGTGGATTAGACTTGGTGATAATTATTACAATTTGATTTATTACACTTTTCTCTAGAGTTGATTGTTGGTGATTTTATTGATTAATCAAGTAAATTTCTAGATTTTATTCTTTCTCATTGAAGTAAGTTCATGAATTCTTATATTACATACTTGAATATTGTGATTATGACTATGGGTAAATAAACTCCATAACTAGGGTTGTGGGAACCATAGACGAATAATGAGGTAAAATCTAACTAAAATAACAATTCTAGAATAGTTTCTTACATGTATTGATAATTCTTTTGTTTAGAAGTCTTTTTAACGGATGGCCAACATTAGAACTCTCCTTAATGCTACTTGCCGCACCAAGGAGGTAGATAATAGGAAAAGAATTATAAACATAGATTTAGTGTATACTATCTAATAGGCTAGAATTGATTGGTACGAGGTAATAACTTAGTCAAATATAGAATAAAATGCTTCATATGATGTAAAGGTAAGGGTTAGTATTGCAACCCACGTAGTCGGACCAAGGTGCGGAGTGAAATTTTCTAGATGCCGGACCAAGGATTTAGAAATACATAACTTATCACTTTGCATCCAAGATACTAGGAATGAATTGTTATAGTTAAAATTATCAAGTTAGGAACCTGTGGGGAACACGTAAAACCTAGTTATTTTTATTAATTGATAAAACTCCAACATTTGAATCTGTTAGTTGTCTACTTTGATTTAGCTAACTATTTTTATTCATTTAGAAATAAAAAAACCCCTTTTATTGTCTTTGATTTCTAAGGAAATAATTGACAAATAATAGTAATAATAGATTGAAGTTAAGTCTGAACTATTTTCCTCGTGGGAAAGATCCCAACCTCATTGGTTGGGTTCTTTTCTGATACGATCGCTTTACTTCTTATTTGAGAAGTAAGTTTGAGCGTATCAAATTTTGGCGCCGCTACCGGGGAAAGTATCTTTTATATTAACTTAAATTTATTACTATAGTTTAGTCGATATTTACTTAATTTTACTTTGTTCACTGTTTTTTATTCTTGAAGAACTATCTTCCTTGTATGCCAAATACACGGAGAGGAGAGAACCCTTGTTTCCCTACGATTACGAATTAGATCGTACACCATGCAACATGAATCAAAACTTGGGTATTAATGATGATGATCCAAACCACAACATCCCAGCTCCGGTTGATGTTCATGGTTAGTTGTTACCCGATTCTTCAGGTGAAAACCAACAGAGGGGACAATACCCTGCTCCACGGCCCCAAGAATACTACAAAGGCTATGACAGTATAGCAGACTCCGATGGGCCACTTGTCTTGCCCCCTCTACCACCAAGCCACACCTTTGTGGTAACTAGTAGCTTGATGAAAATGCTCACTGCCAGAGGTTTGTTTTCAGGGCTACCTTCTGAGGATCCACATGCCCATATAGCTAAGGTGAGGGTAGTGTGTAAAAGTTGTGTAGGGAGGCCTGACTTGGACTTGGATGTAATAGGAATAAGAGTGTTTCCTCTCTCACTGACAGGAGAGGCTGTTATTTGGTTCCTTGATCTCCCTTACAAACTTGGAACCAACTAAGGGACGTTTTCTGCACGCTACTACCTGGTCTCCAAGAAACTAAACCACAAAGACAGAGTAAACAACTTTGTGGCATTACCAGGAGAGTCAGTTAGTAGTTCTTGGGATAGATTCACCTCATTTTTTAGAAGCGTCCCCAATTACCGTATAGATGATGTGTCACTGAAAGAATACTTCTATCAGGGACAAGATGATAATAATAAAGCGGTGTTGGATACTATAGCAGGTGGATCCAAGGTCAAGGGAACCAAGGTTGGATCTATGGTAACTATAACCATGAGGGTCATTATGTTCGAGAAGGAAATTACAATCGCGACAACAACTTCAACAGGGGTAACTATGGTAATAGAAATGATAGGAATGGGCCCTATGTTCCTCCCCAAAGTTGTGACGTTACTCCTAGGGATGGTGGAGGTAGTATAACGCGAGTTAAGGATATGTTGCATAAAATTATGAGGAGGTTCGATGCTACTGATGAGCATATTAAAGAGTGAAGGAATGATTTAGCGGGTATTAGTCAGAAAGTCGATACATATGCAATATCGATTAAGCATCTTGAGTTACAATTGACCCAATTATGTGCGACTGTGAACACATGGCAACCAGCCACTCTTCCTAGCAACACTTTCCAAAATCCGAAAAATGATGGACATTGTATGGCAACCAAAACTCGCGGTGGCAAGCAAACCATTGACCCACCTATGCCGTCTAATGAGACAATGGTGACAAAAAATACTGATATAGTGGTAGAGGTTAATAGTGAAGAAGATGATAACACAGGAAAAGATGTTGAAATGCCTAAAAAGGTAACTCCCATGCCTAGGCCACCACCCCATTTCCTAAAAGATTAGTGAAAAATACCGAGGATGGTAAATATCGACATTTTATAACAATGTTGAAGCAAATTTCTATCAATGTCCCTTTGGTGGAAGCTTTAGAACAAATGCCAGATTTTGCCAAGTTTATGAAAGATCTGGTTACAAAGAAAAGATCGGTCATTTTTTAGGATGATAATAAAAAGCAGCATTGTAGTGCTATCGCTACAAGATCTCAGGTACAAAAGCAAGAAAATCCGGATGCATTCACTATTCCTTGTACAATCGGGCTATTACATTTTGCGAAAGCATTATGTGATCTGGGGAAAAACATAAATCTTATTCCCCTCTCGATTTAGAAGAAGTTGGGTTTGGGTGATCCAAAGCCCACTACGATGTGGCTACTGATGGCCGATCAAACTAAAAAAAGGCCTATAGGGATACTGCACGATGTGCTAGTAAAAGTGGAGTCATTCATATTTCCGGTAGACTTTGTTATTCTTGATTGTGAAGTCGATTTTGAAGTGCCCATTATTCTTGGGAGGTCATTCCTTGCTACGGGAAGAGCCTTAGTAGATATAGAAAAGGGGCAGATGAAATTTCGGTTGAACAATGAGGAAGTGACCTTTCACATTTATAAGTCCATGAGGCAGAGTGGTGAGCTCCAATCGGCATCTGCTATATCCTACAATGTTGGTGAGTCATCTGAGACACAAATAGAAGAACGTCTAGGTGTAGAAGCATTAGTGGCAATGATAATGAATTTTGATAACGATTACATTGAACAGTATGAGTCATTAGTCGCGGCTCTTGATTGAGGTAATGTTCGTTTTAAACCGAATAAATATGAGTTAGATATGAAGAATTGCGAGTCTCCACCCGCGAAACCATCTATAGAGGAGGCTCCAAAGTTAGAACTAAAATCTCTCCCACCTCATCTCAGGTATGAATTCTTAGGAAAGGGTGACACTTTGCCGGTAATCTATGCATCAGACCAGAATGAACAACAAGTTAAGAGTTTGGTTAAAGTGCTAAAAAGGTTCAAAATAGCTATTGGGTGGACAATTGCAGACATTATTAGGATCCCTCCTGCTTTTTGTTCTCATAAAATCCAACTCATGCCCGATCATAAGCCAAGTATTGAGCATCAGAGACGCTTTAATCCACCTATACAAGAGGTCGTGAAGAAGGAAATCATTAAGTGGCCAGATGCCAGACTAATCTATCCGATCGCCGATAGTAGTTGGGTATGCCTTGTTCAGTGTGTACCTAAGAAAGTGGGAATGACTATGGTCCCCAATGGAAAAAATGAACTTATTCCAATGAGACCGGTTACTGGATGGAGGGTGTGTATGGATTACCACAAATTAAATGCATGGACTGAAAAAGACCATTTTCATATGCCCTTCATGGATCAGATGTTGGATAGACTTGCCAGAAAAAGGGTGGTACTATTTTCTTGATGGACATTCGGGGTATAATAAGATCTCTATAGCACCAGATCACGAGAAAACCAATTTTACTTGTCCATATGGGACCTTTGCGTTCAAAAGAATGTCATTTGGGTTGTGCAATGCACCCGCCAAATTTCAAAGATGTATGATGTCGATATTTTCCGACATGGTGGAAGATACTATAGAAGTTTTTATGGATGATTTTTCTGTGGTTGGTGATTCATTCGAGCGGTGTTTGAACAATTTATCTGATCTCCTTAAGAGATATGAAGACTTCAATTTAGTACTAAATTAAGAAAAATGTCATTTCATGGTGAAAGAAGGTATTGTTTTGGGTCATTGCATTTCAGAAAAGGGCATAGAGGTTGATCGAGCTAAAGTCTAGGTAATAAAGAGTTCCCCCACCTATCTCTGTAAAAGGTGTGAGAAGCTTTCTTGGGCATGCAGGCTTTTACCGAAGATTAATCAAAGATTTTTCAAAGATTGCACATCCGTCGTGCAAACTGCTGGAGAAAGATTGTAAATTTTGTTTTGATGAATCCTGTCTTAAAGCATTCGGCGATCTAAAAGAAAAATTGGTGTCTGCAACTATCATTATTTCTCCGGATTGGAACAGTCCATTTGAGGTGATGTGCAATGCTAGTGGGGTTGCTCTTGGTGTAGTATTGGGACAAAGAAAGAACAAAATACTTCACCCCATTTACTATGCTAGTAAAGCCCTAAATGAAGCTCAGAAGAACTACATAGTGACTTGGAAAGAACTCCCTGCAGTAGTCTTTGCTTCTGAAAAATTTCGCTCCTATTTGCTAGGTACTAGAGTTATAGTGCATACTGACCATTCAGCATTGAGATATTTGATGGCAAAGAAGGATGCGAAACCGAGGTTGATTCGTTGGGTATTACTGGTACAAGAATTTGACTTTGAAGTAAGGGATAAAAAAGGGACCAAAAATCAAGTTGCCGATCACTTGTCCCGACTAGAAGATGAAGCTATGAGAGAGTTAGGGGATAAGACTGATATTGATGATACTTTCCCCGATGAGGATGTATTGGCTGGCTCACATCACTTGATTCAATGGTTCGCAGATTTTACAAACTATCTGGCTAGTGATATTATTCCACCGGACTTGTCCTTTCATCAAATAAAAACGTTCATGTACGATGTGAAGAAGTTCTTTTGGGATGAACCAAATTTGTACAGGAGTTGAGCCAATGGGCTTATTCAGCGTTGTGTGCTAGAATGTGAGATGTTGAGTGTTTTAGAGGCATTTCATTCCTCACCCGTTGGTGGACATCATATTGGTATCCGAACCGCTCATAAGATATTACAATGTGGGTACTATTGTCCAACTCTTCATCAAGATGCTCATGAGTTTGCTAAATCATGTGATAGATGCCAAAGATATGGAGTCATTTCAAGAAAGCAAGAGCTACCTCTAAACCCCATTCTTGTGATTGAGTTATTTGATGTTTGGGGTATTGACTTTATAGGGAAGTTATCTCCCTCGCAAACAATGAAGGTAAGAGTGTCATTGTGTTCTTAAAAAAGAATATATTCTCTCGTTTTGGCACCCCAAGGGCAATTAGTAGTGATGGGAGGTCCCGCTTCTACAACATATTGTTCATGGGATTATTGAATAAATATGGGGTTCTCCATAATGTGTCCCCCCTTTACCATCCTCAAACTAGTGGGCAAGTTGAAGTGTCAAATAGAGAGATCAAACAGATATTGTCAAAAACAGCGAACGCTAGTAGAACGGATTGGTCAAGGAGGCTTGATTATGCTCTTTGGGCCTACCGGACAGCGTATAAGACTCCCATAGGTATGTCCCCATACCAACTTGTATATGGGAAAACTTGTCATCTGCCGGTTGAATTAGAGCATAAATCCATATCGGCTATGAAGAAGTTGAAAATGGATTTGACCGAAGCTGCAGAACAACGGTTAACTGGGTTGAATGAACTCGATAAATTTCACCTGAAAGCTTATGAAAGCTCAGCCCTCTACAAAGAAAAGATGAAGAAGTACCATGACCTAAAAATTCAAAACGAGAGTTTATGGTTGGGGATTTAGTGCTTTTATTCAATTCTAGGTTACGCTTGTTTCCGGGAAAGCTCAAGTCCAAATGGACTGGTCCTTACTTGGTTACCCAACTATTCCCTAATGGAGCAGTTGAGTTAGAAACTAAGGAGGGTGTGCGGTTCAAGGTGAATGGATAATGCATAAATATCTATTTCGGGCATGCTGAATCGGCGAATCAATGTATCGAGGCATACCATCTTGATGAAGTCTGAGTAATCAAGAGTCCTCAGTCGTGCCGCGATGTTAAATAAGGCGCTTGTTGGGAGGCAACCCAATACTTATAGTTTTTATTTCTAGTAATGGAAGCATTTTGTACTAATGGGTTTTAAATTTTCACGCACATCACCAGGAAATTCTGCAGAAAATCACACTGCAGCAGTCAATGACGGACCCACCGATGACCCCTCACGAACGTGACGGGCCGTTACATGAATCTGTCGTGCCAGATACGTCTTTCAGTTATTTTCAAAACTAGGGCACACGCGACGGAACCAATGACGGACCGTCACAGCTGCGATGGACCGTCGTCGCGTCATTAAAAAAACGTACCCGACCTGACCCGGCTGGGTTTTAAAAAAATTCTTAACATTTAAAAACCCCACCCCTTCATTTCACCCATTTCCTTCCCTCTTCCTCCCATTTCTCTCCCTTATCAACTTCAAATTTTCTACCTCTCTTTCAACCGATCATTTTACCAAATTCCCCAATTCCTCTACTAGTCGGAATCTGCTGTTGTGGATCTGTACTTGATCACCAAGTACCTTCCTCGCTTATTTTTCTCAAATTCTCAGGTATGTGTTTCTAATTTCTACCCATTTACATTGAATTTTTATTTATCAATTAGTATTAAACTACTTCTTATTGATGGGTTCATTCTTTAATACATATTCTGTCTGACCTAGGTTGAGAATCCTCAAAATTGCCTTGTTAAAACTCTAGAAATAAATGCTTTAGTATTGCTAGTTTACTAGGTATTTGGGTTAGATACATGTAGGTTAAAACACTAAAAACTTCATTTGGGTTATAGGGGATGCTTGTGGCATCCCCAGTTCTGTAACTGAATGATAAAACGAGACCCCGATAACGGACCGTTGTACACACAACGGACCATCATAGGGTCTGTCCAAACATCCTTAACACCTCACTGTCAAATTTTCTCCAAGTGTCCACCAACGAACACATGCGACGGACCGTCATTCCCACGATGGTCTGTCCTGCACAACTGTTCTCGTTGTCAGAGACCCTGTTCTTAAGGATCTCTCACTTTTTCTAAGTTTCCTCCAACGGACGCATGCGACGAACTGTCATTCCCACGACGGTCCGTCCTGCATAACCGTTCTGGTTGTCAGAGACCCTATTCCTAAGGGCCTCTAACTTTTTCTTAGTGTCCTCTTACGGACATCTACGACGGACCACATTACCCTCGACGGTCCATCCTGCATAACCTTCATGGAGGTCAGAGACCCCTTTCCTAAGGGTCTCTAACTTTTTTCCAAGTGTCCTCTGACGGACATCGACGATGGACCGTCACACCCTCGACGATCCGTCCTGCTTAACCATCACGGTGGTCAGAGACACCTTTCCTAAGGGTCTCCAACCTTTTCCAAGTGTCCTCTTACGGATATCGACGACGGACCTTCACACCCTCGACGGTCAGTCCTGCATAACCGTCATGACGGTCAGAGACCCCTCTCTTAACGGTCTCCATACTTTTTCCAAGTGTCCCATGACGGACATAGACGACGGACCATCATCATCACAGCGGTGATACGCTTAAACTTACTTCTTAAATAAGAAGTAAAGCGGTCGTGTCAAGTAAGTAACCCAACTAGTGAGGTTGGGATCGTTCCCACGAGGAAAATAGTCTAGACTTAACTTCAACCTGTTATTACTATTGTTCGGTTGAAGACTTCCTTAGAAAGTAAAAACATAAAACGAGGGGGTTTATATCTCTAAATGAGTAAAAATAACTTAACGAATATGAAAGAGACACTTAACAGTTTTGAAAGTTGGATTTTAATCAATTAATCAAAGTAACTAGGGTTTACATGTTCCCCACAGGTTCATAACTTGATAATTCTAACTATAACAATTCTTTCCTAGTATCTGGCATGCAAAGTGATAAGTTTTGTATTTCTAAATCCTTGGTCCGGCATCTAGAAAATCTCACTCCGCACCTTGGTCCGGCTACGTGTGTTACTTTTATAACCCTTATCTTTACCTCATATTAAGCATCGTATTCGATATTTGACTAAGTTATTACCTCATACCAATCAATACCAGCCTATTAGATAGTATACACTAAATCTCTGTTAATAATTCTTTTCCTATTATCTACCTCCTTGGTCCGGCAAGTAGCATTAAGGCGAGTTCTAACGTTGATCATCCGTTAAAAAGACTTCTAAGAGAAAGAATTATTAATACATGCAAGACACTATTATAGAATTGTTATTTTAGCTAGGGTTTATCTCATTATTTGCCTATGGTTCCCACAACCCTAGTTATGGAGTTTAGTTACTCATAGACATAAACACAATATTCAAATATATTAAATAAGAATTCATGTACTTACTTCAATGAGAAAGAATAAAATCCAAAAGGTAGCTTGATTAATCACCGAAAATCACTTGCAAGAATTCTCAATGTAATCAATAATCTCACGAAAAGTCTAATGATTATCAAGAATCTCACAATACAATGTTTACCAATACGGAGTTTTAACAATCTAAGAGTCTAACTATCAGGTATCTAACCTCAAAAATGAGGTTTTTCGAACTATTTATAAAAAAAACAAAAACCTAATTACACAAGAATTCTAATTGCTGGAAATCTGCCAAAACGCGGCTGGGTCGACGGACCATGCGACGGACCGTCGTGGTCACAACGGACCGTAGTGGACTTCGTCGTCCCATACTTGTGCAATTTGTTCTGCTACTTTCTTCATTCCCCTCGATGGCAAGTATGATGGACCGTTATAGGCACAGCGGTCCGTCGAGGGTCTTCGTTCCAAAATACTTCAACTCTCGGAATCTGGGTACTGGGATCACTTCTCTGAACTTCACGATGAACCTGCAGGATGGACCGTCATAGCCATGACGGACCGTCACAAGCTTCGTAATCCCACACTTGGTCAGACTTCCCCATCTTCCTTCAGCAGCTGCACTACGCTGCCACCTAAGGACCGTAACAGGTCTCTTCTGCATTTTTTAGCTCAAAATCTCCGCATTCAGCTTTGGACATATTTCCTGCAAAACAAAGAGAAACTTATATCAAAATTAGCACAAAAAGGCTTTCGGACACACTAAACTTAAGGAAAAAGTATTAATTATACCGTGAAACCACGGTATATCAACACCGTCAACTTAAATTCGTTGTTTGTCCTCAAGCGACACACTATGACTCACGACACAATCCTTGTACAATAGTATCCATGTTTTATCCTTTGCAATCATTTGGCTATCAATCCCGATTAATCTCATCAAATCTATGCATGCTATCACTATTAGGCTTGAATTTTTGTGGGATCAGAACATGACACAGACTCACCATGCATTAACACCTATCCTCTTCAATTTCTCACCGAGGTGCTAACAATTCTGGTATTGCAACTAATGTCCTCACTTTAGAACAAAATCCTCATTTTTCACACAATGATTTTAGTTTGAGTATAAGGATTACTTTTCGACACTCGCTCTCAGAACAAAGTCACACTCATTCATACCTATTGCCATAAGCTTGCCCTTATTTTCACTGCCTTAAGTTCTCTATACAACCCTTAGGATCACGATAGGACTTTTTTTAGCTTGTAACATAGGCTCAGGGTCAGGTAGGGTATATTTAGGTATACTTTAGTGACTTTTTGCCCTCCTTGACATATCGGCTAAACCTTCCCTCTTTCTATCATTTTATCTCGCCTAGTTTCTCATATTCTTTCACCTTGCTATTTTCTCTTCTTTCTTCATTTGTGTGAGTGACTCTCTTCTTTTCTTGTTTGTAATTCTCGTATATTTTTCTTTTTCTTTACTTTTCTTTCAAGTAATTTTGAGTCACTTTACTTTTGTTCTTTCTCTCTCTTTTGTTCTTTCAACCCCACTTTCCAGAGTATTCCTTATAATAGCCACCCTCAACTCATGGCTTTGCCATGAGTCAAGATACACAATACCCAAAGTTGGGTCAGGGCCATAACGAAGGTTGTTTACTGCATTAGCCACCCTCAATTTATGCTTTTGGCATAAGCTGAGGTGCACATGTCCAAGGAGCGACCAGGGCCAACACATTGTTCCCCGAAAAGATCAGTTAGGGTGAAAAAAAAAGGTCTAATTTAAGCGCAGATTATTTGGATCAAAGAAGGATAAAATTTCATTTGGTTTCTTTTATTTAGGCTAGAAATGGGCTTTGTTGAAAACGGGCCTATGATCCTTTCCTAATTGTCTATTACAACTTACTTTCAGCAGGACTAACCAGGCAAGTTCTAGCTAAGTACCAATAGTGGACTATACAAATTCTCCTCACACTCACTTGACATCTCATCACTATACCAGATTGTCAGACACCTAGTTCGAATTTAAGACTTAGGGTAATTCAATGGTGTAACTCTATTTCATGCTTACAGCCACACAATTATCAGTTATTATGCCTAGTCATGCATTATTTTCCAGTTTATCAGGATATCATTTTAGCCATCATGCTCTAGAATTAAACTATGTACAAAAGATATAAACATGCCGGTTCAACAGAAAAAGTAATCAGTCTTTTGGGGAAAAAGAACACAGGCAAGAAAACCCCAAAAGAGGATAGTGAATTGGGCTACTCAGACTTCACCCTAACACTCACTATCCATTTACCCCACCCCCAACAAAAAAACATGCAATTGTCCCCAATGCATAAAAATGTAAATACTAGAGTGGTAGGTGAAGCAAACCTGTGGCGCAAAGCGCCGTCGATCAGCAAGATGGTGGGTTCGGTTCCCCAGAACCCACGTCCGCTGCAATCTGGACACCCTCAGTGATGTCCTCAGCAACAACCGCACCATCAGTAGTGCCTCCTGCTATCTCTACAGTGCGGGAGCTAGACGCCCCAGCCGCTAATTGTGATGCTCTGATCTGGTGCGCCTCCTCCTCAGCAAGTGAGGCTCTCTTCTAAGCCTCCATCTCTCGGCGCTCCTTCTTCCTTGCTCGCGCCTCATCCTCTGCTCGACCCCTACGCCTCTTGGCACTCTCTCGATGGGGCGGTGGTGGAATGTCAGATGTAGAATAAATGGTCGCCAACACCGTGTCCTCAGCAGGATCGACAGGAAGGGCCTCAAACTCTGGCACCCTAGCCTCTAAGATCGTGTCGATGTCTGTACGAAGACTGTCGACTGCAGCCTGAAGAGTCGCCATATCCACCGGGGGGGCTGGTCGGGCTAGCACTCTCAACTCGAAGGCGTCCAGGCGCTGGTTAACCTCTGCAATCTTTCGCTCTGTAAACTGCACAATTTTCCTCTCTAGGCGCTCTTCGGACTCAGCAATCGACTTCTGCATCCATGGTCGGATGTGATGCAGAAGAGTGGCCATTTGTGCCTCTAGTTTTTGGACCCTTACAAGCGGGACCAGTGTCGGTAGAGGGGCTGTGCGAGAGGAGGTCGGGGCTGTGCTACTACTCGGGATAGACTCGACTGGGGTAGTATCAGTGGACGCCTGTGTAGCTGTGCGGGTTTGGCTACCGTATCAGCAAGATCATTAGCAAGTTGGGGCAGCTCTGAATGGGGCCAAATCATTGGCCTCATCTCTGATGAGTCCGACGTCAACGGTGCCCTGCGGGGTCTTCAGCTGATCTATGTGCCATATGGGCACACCTGCGGACCTGCAAACGGCAAAGATCATGCACGGAAAAGGGTAGGTGGTAGTGACCTTGAATTCCCTATCGTGCATGACTTCCTGGGGAAGCCATGCAAAGTCTACCTCAAACCCGGCTATCATCGCCGCCATCAACACTGCTCGATCCCAGGTAACGATGTTGTCAGCAGTTGTAGGGGAGAGGCAGTGACGGACAAGCAGCCACAAGAACTTTGCTGTGAACGTGATGTTGGCCTTCTTGATGGCCCCCTTCGGCTCATTCACCCAATCGGCACCCTCTCCATCTACTGACAGGTTCAGGTCCATCCACCTCTTGGTGGTCTCCCTCAGTGCTGGCTCGCGCAAGAACTGGCCATCCATGACTATCTGCCAGCGGTAGTCGAACTCAGCGGTGAGGGGGGTCTGAGAAGCATCAATACTCTCGCTGTATAGGAACCGGCGGATGGCTTGCAAGGAAATGTCCACCTGTACGCCCCGTACTCGGACCTGCTCCAATGGGGCCTGTTTAGCGGGGGCAGCCCATCTATCGATCTGTGATCGGTGAGTCGCTAAGTAGGATGCGTAGAACTCTCGGACCATTTCCTCGCTGTATTGTCCCAACGGACGTGCTGTCCACTCCAAGCGATGCCTAGTAAAGAGATTTTGGATCTCAGGCATCGTGGGAAGGCTCCCTATAAGTACCCGCCGCTCCAAGGTGAGTGTTCGATTCATCACTCCTTTATCGTTCAGGAACTTGGCATCGGAGTAAACTTGAAACTGGCCATCGACACACCACCGGTTTGGCTGGTCAGAGGTTGGGGTGGGGACCTGAGCTGGTGCGCCCGATGTAGAGTCTAAACTGTCAGCCTCCTCAGACAGGGCCGACGCTGCAGCGGTGGCGGGTGCGGGAACCTCAGCAGAGCCAGAGGCTTCCTCGGACCAGGATACTCCTAAGGATCCAGACGCTCCATCCTCATTTGTGGCTCACCCAGAGGGTGTGCCGGTCAGTGTGCGCTCCTTATCATACTGGGAGGCAGTGACTACGTCGGACGCCACTTTTTTGGTTGTGGCTCTGGGAGCACGCGCAGCACGGGAAGGGGCAGAAGTGCCTTGGGGCACGCTCATCATCAGAGCCGATGACCATGCGGGCAGACGGGGCAACAAACTTCGATCGCCCGCGTGCATAAGTGTGGTCTTGCTTTGGTGCCATAGTAGATAGTACCTGTAAAGGATTAATAATAGTATGGGTAGTGGCAAACAAGACAGGCAAGCCCATACGAAATAAAACATTGAAAATAGTGTGTCAGTGATATTGAAACTGTATCACACGACGGGCCATATGACGGCTCGTCGTGGCTATGACGGACCGTCATGAGATCCGTCGTGTTTTATTTAGTCTATGTATATATAAAGAACCCTGAAGGAGGGGTCTCTGACCATCATGAAGGTCGTACAGGACAGACCGTCGTGGGTACGACGGTCCGTCATAGGTGTTCGTCGTAGGACACTTAGAAAATTATTGGAGACCCTTAGCAGAGGGGTCTTTGACCATCATGACGGTCGTGCAGGACAGACCGTCGTGGATATGACGGTCCGTCACATGTCTCCGTTGAATGACACTTAGAAAAAGTGAGAGACCCTTAGAAACAGGGTCTCTGACAACCGGAATGGTTGTGCAGGACGGACCGTCGTGAAGACGACAGTCCGTCACATGTGTCGTTGGGACAGGGTGCTAGGGCTTTTGGAACGGACCCTACGACGGTCCGTCGTGCGTACGACGATCCGTCATCGGGGTCTCATTCTGAATAGCAGTGAAAGAACTGGGGGTACCCTATGCATCCCCGATGAACCCACATGGTCTTGTAGTGTTGTGGACCTATATGTGTCTATCCAAACTACCTAGGAAACTAGCAATGCAAAATCACCTATGTCTAGGGTTGTCAACATGGCAAATTCAAACATTTGGAGCCTAGGTTTAGACATAATCATATAAAGGAAACAATATACGACTAAGAACTAAGCTAATACTAACTAATAAAAAAAATGCAAGATAAATGAGTATAAATTTAGATACACATACCTGAGAAATGGAGAAAAAGCAAATGGACACTGACTCAGTTGGCAAGGTAGACACCTACAACAGCAGCTCCGACTAGTAGATGATAATTTTAAGGCTTAGGAGGATTTTGGGGGAAATAATCAGTGAGGGGGAAATGTGGAAGTTGAAAAGAGAGGGGAGATGAGAGGAATAATGAATGAATGGGGTGAAAATGAGGGGTTGGGTGTTTAAATGGTCAGATTTTGGAAAAGGGTCCAGCCGAGTCGGGTCGAGTATAATTCATTAATCACGCGACGGTTCCCCGACGACGGTCCGTCGCAGTTGTGAAGACCTGTCGTTGGATCCGTTGTGTGTGCCCTAATTTCAAAATAGCAGAAAAGCGTACCTGGACGACGGATGCATACGACGGTCCGTCGCAGGCGCAACGGTCCGTCTATATATCTGTCAGTGGCTGTTGCGGAGTAGCTTTCTGCGGAATTTCCTGGTGATGTGCCTGCATATTTAAAACCCATTAATGGAAAAATGCTACCATGACTGAAAAGATGATAAGTATTGGGTTGCCTCCCAATAAGAGCCTGATTTAATGTCGCGGCACGACTGGGGACACCTTATTACTCAGACTTCATCAAGATTGTATGCCTCTATCACTTTATTCGCCGATTCAGCATGCCCGAAATAGATTTTTATGCACTTTCCATTCACCTTGAACCGCACACCCTCTTTAGTTTCAAACTCAACTGCTCCATGAGGGAATAGTTGGGTAACCATGTAAGGACCAGTCCATTTGGACTTGAGTTTGCCTGGAAACAAGCGAAATCTGGAATTGAATAAAAGCACCAAATCCCCGACCATAAACTCTCGTTTTTCAATTTTGTTGACATGGTACTTCTTCATCTTTTCTTTGTATAGGGCTGAGCTTTCATAGGCTTTCAGGCGAAATTCATCAAGTTCATTCAACCCATTTAACCGTTGCTCTGCAGCTTCGCTCCAATCCATTTTTAACTTCTTCATAGCCCACATGGCTTTATGCTCTAACTCAACCGGAAGATGACAAGCTTTCCCATATACAAGTTGGTATGGAGACATACCTATGTGAGTCTTATATGCTGTCCGGTAGGCCCAAAGAGCATCATCAAGCCTCCTTGACCAATCCGTTGTACTAGCGTTCACTGTTTTGGACAAAATCTGTTTGATCTCCCGATTCAAGTTGCCCACTAGTTTGAGGGTGGTAAGGAGTGGCCACATTATGGCGAACCCCGTATTTCTCCAATAACCCCTTGAACAATCTGTTGCAGAAGTGGGAGCCCCCATCACTAATAATGGCCCTTGGGGTGCCAAAACGAGAGAATATATTCTTTTTCAAAAATGCAGTGACACTCTTCCCTTCATTATTTGCGAGGGCTATGGCTTCGACCCATTTAGATACATAATCAATTGCTACTAGAATGTACTTCATCCCATGAGAACTCACGAAAGGTCCCATAAAGTCAATACCCCACACATCAAATAACTCAATCACAAGAATGGGGTTTAGAGGGAGCTCTTGCTTTCTTGAAATACCGCCATCTCGTTGGCATCTGTCACATGCTTTAGCAAACCCATGAGCATCTTGATGAAGAGTTGGCCAATAGTAGCCACATTGTAATATCTTATGAGCGGTTCGGATACCACTGTGATGTCCACCAACGGGTGAGGAATGGCATGCCTCCAACACACTCAACATCTCACATTCTGGCACACAACGCCGAATAATCCCGTCAGCACAACTCCTATATAGGTATGGTTCATCCCAAAAGAACTTTTTCACATCATACATGAACTTGTTTCTTTGATGAAAGGACAAGTCTGGTGGAACAATATCACTATCCAGATAGTTCGCAAAATCTGCGAACCATGGGATCAAGTCTTGTGAAGCAGCCAATACATGTTCATTGGAAAAAGTATCATCAATGTTAGTCTTATCCCCTAACTCTCTTATAGCTTCATCCTCTAGACGAGACTAGTGATCAGCAACTTGATTTTCAGTTCCTTTTCTATCCATCACTTCAAAGTCAAATTCTTGTAGCAGTAATACCCAACGAATCAGCCTAGGTTTCGCATCCTTCTTTGACATCAAATATCTCAATGCTGAGTGGTCAGTATGCACTATAACTCTAGTACCTAGAAAATAGGAGCGAAATTTCTCAAAAGCAAAAACTACTGCAAGGAGTTTTTTCTCAGTCACTGTGTAGTTCTTCTGAGCTTCATTTAGGGCTTTACAAGCATAGTAGATGGGGTGAAGGATTTTGTTTTTCCTCTGTCCCAGTACTACACCAACAGCCACCCCACTAGCATCGCACATCACCTCAAATGGACTGTTCCAATCCGGAGAAATAATGATAGGCGCAGACACCAATTTTTCCTTTAGCTCACCGAATGCCTTAAGACAAGATTCATCAAAACAAATTTACAATCTTTCTCCAGCAAGTTTGCACAATGGGTGTGCAATCTTTGAAAAGTCTTTGATGAATCTTCGGTAAAACCTGCATGCCCAAAAGTTTCTCACACCTTTCACAGAGATTGGTGGGGGCAGTCCTCTCTATTACCTCGACTTTAGCTCGATCAACCTCTATTCCCTTTTCGAAATGCGATTACCCAACACAATACCCTCTTTCACCATGAAATGACACTTTTCCCAGTTTAGTACTAAATTGGAGTCTTCACATCTCTTAAGAACCTCAGATAAATTGGTCAAACACCACTCGAATGAATCACCACCACAGAAAAATCATCCATAAAAACTTCTATAGTATCCTCCACCATGTCAGAAAATATTGACATCATACATCTCTAAAGGTTGCGGGTGCATTGCACAACCGAAACGACATTCTTCTGAACGCAAAGGTCCCATATGGACAAGTGAAAGTGGTTTTCTCTTGATCTTCTGTGGTGCAATAGAAATCTGATTATACCCCGAATACCTCAAGAAACAATACCAATACCACCCTTTTCCGGCAAGTCTATCCAACATCTGATCCATGAAGGGCATAGGAAAATGGTCTTTCTCAGTCCATGAATTCAATTTACGGTAATCCATACACACCCTCTATCCAGTAACCGGTCTCATTGGAACAAGTTCATTCTTTTCGTTGGGGACCACAGTCATTCCCCCTTTCTTAGGTACACACTGAACCGGGCATACCCAACTACTATCGGCGATTGGATAGATTACTCCGGCATCCAACCACTTGATGATTTCCTTCTTCACAACCTCTTGCATAGGAGGATTCAAGAGTCTCTGATGCTCAATACTCGGCTTGTGATCAGGAATGAGTTGGATTTTATGAGAGAAAATACCAGGAGGGATCCCAATAATGTCCGCAATGGTCCACCCAATAGCTCTTTTGAACCTTTTTAGTACCTTCCCCAAACTCTGAACCTGTTGTTCATCCAGGTCTGATGCAATGATTACCGGCAAAGTGTCACCATTTCCTAAGAATTCATACCTAAGATGAGGTGGGAGAGCTTTTAATTCAACTTTTGGAGCCTCCTCTATCGATGGTTTCGCGGATGGGGACTCGCGATTTTTCATATCAAGATCAAATTTCTTCGATTTAAACCGAACATTACCTCTGTCAAGAGCCGCGACTAATGACTCATACCCTTCAATGCAATCGCTATCAAAGTTCATTATCACTGTCGCTAATGCTTCGACACCTAGACGTTCTTCCATTTGTGTCTCAGATGTCTCACCCATGTTGTAGGATATGGCAGATGCCGATTGGAGCTCACCACTCTGCCTCATGGACCTACAAATATTAAAGGTCACTTCCTCATTATTTAACCAAAATTTCATCTGCCCCTTTTCCATGTCTACTAAGGCTCTTCCCGTAGCTAGGAATGGCCTCCCAAGGATAATGGGCACTTCAAAATCAACCTCACAATCAAGAATAACAAAATCAGCCGGAAAAATGAATGACGCCACTTTTACTAGCACATCATGAAGTATCCCTATGGGCCATTTTACTGTTCGATCAGCCATCAGTAGCCGCATCACAGTGGGCTTTGGGTCACCCAAACCCAACTTCTTGTAAATCGAGAGGGGCATAAGATTTATGCTTGCCCCCAGATCACATAATGCTTTCGCAAAATGTAATTGCCCGATTGTGCAAGGAATAGTGAACACACCCGGATCTTCTTTCTTTTGGACCAGAGATCTTGTAGAAATAGCACTACAAGCTGCATTCTATCATCATCCTCAAAAGTAACCTATCTTTTCTTTGTGACCAGATCTTTCATAAACTTGGCGTAACCGGGCATTTGTTCTAAATCGTCTACCAAAGGGACATTGATAGAAAGTTGCTTCAACATCGTTATAAAATGCCGATATTTGCCATCCTCGGTCTTTTTCAATAATCTTTGAGGAAATGGGGGTGGTGGCCTAGGCATAGGAGTTACCTTTTTAGGCACTTCAGCATCTTTTGCAATGTTATCCTCTAACTCAGCATCAACATTTACCACTTTATCAGTATCTTTTGTCACCTTATTCTCATTAGATGGCATAGGTGGGTCAAGGGTTTGCTTGTCACCGCGAGTAGTAATTGCCATACAATGTCCATCATTTTTCAGATTTTGGACAGTGTTGCTAGGAAGAGTGCCCGGTTGCCGTGTGTTCACAGTTGCAGATAATTGGGCCAATTGTAACTCAAGTTGCTTAATCGATATTGCATGTGTATCAACTTTTTGCCCAATACCCGCTAAAAATCATCCTCAACTTTTATTGTTCTCATCACTAGCATTGAACCTCCTCATCATTTTGCAACATATCCTCAACTCGCGAATCTACCTCCACCATCCCTAGGAAAGTAACTTCACATTGATTTTGAGGAGGAACTAGGGTCCATTCCTGTCGTTTCTATTACCATAGTTACCCCTGTTGATGTTGTTGTCGCGATTGTAGTTTCCATCTCGGACATAATGACCCTCACAATTGTAGTTACCATAGTTCCGACCTTGGTTCCCTTGACCTTGGCGCCAATTCTCCTGATTAGAGCCTTGGGCACTTGGTCGGAAACCCCCCATTTGTTCATTTACGGCATAGGAATCCTCCTCATAGTAACATTCATCGTTAGGGCGGGTGGTTTAGCCAAGTAGTTGACTGCATTAATCTTTTCTGCACCCCAGTGACATGTTTTAGTACCAACCCAAGCTCAGTTCTCATTTGAGCTATTTCTTCACGAATCTCATCTGTGGCTGGGTTGTGAGTGGACTGTGTGCGAAGGTGTTTCTCTCCTTGTGTTCTCTGTAGCAGACTTCCTAGTACTCCAAGCTTTGTTATTCGGGAGATTTTTTCTAATTTTTCAGCAATCTCAGCATAGGGACATTCTCCATAAGATCCACCTGCTATAGTGTCCAACACCGCTTTGTTGTTATCATCCTGTCCCCGATAGAAGTATTCTTTCAGTGACTCATCATCTATACGGTGATTTGGAACACTTCTCAAGAATGAGGTGAATCTATCCCAAGAACTACTAACTAACTCTCCTGGTAGTGCCACAAAGTTATTCACTCTGTCTTTGTGGTTTAGTTTCTTGGAGACCGGATAGTAGCGTGCTAAGAAGACATCCCTTAGTTGATTCCAAGTAAAGATGGAGTTGTATGGGAGCTTAGTGAACCAAATCGCAGCCTCTCCCGTCAGCGAGAGAGGAAACACTCTGAGACCTATTACATCTAAATCCAAATCAGGCCTTCCCACACAACTTTTACACACTGCCCATACCTTAGGTATATGGGCATGTGGATCCTCAGAAGGTAGCCCTGAAAACAAACCTCTGGCAGTAAGCATTTGCATCAGGCTACTAGTTACCACAAAAGTGTGGCATGTGGGTAGAGGGGGCAAGACAAGTGGCCCATCTAAGTCTGCTATGTTATCGTACCCTCTGTAGTATGCTTGGGGCCGTGGAACAGGATTTTGTCCCATCTGTTGATGTTCACCCGGAGCATCGGGTAACATCTGACCATGAACAACAACCGGAGCTGGGATGTTCTGGTTTGGATCCTCTTCATTTATTCCCAAGTTTCGATTCATATTGCGCAATGTACGCTCTAACTCAAGATCATAGGGAAACAATGGTTCTCTTCCTCTCCGTGTATTTGGCATACAAGGACGATAGTTCTGAAAAGAAATCAAAAACAATAAAACAAAGTAAAATCACGAAAATATCAACTAAACTATAGTAATAAGTTCAGGTTAATCTAAAAGCTAAAATCCCCGGCAACGGCACCAAAATTTGATACGCTCAAACATACTTCTTAAATAAGAAGTAAAGAGGTCGTGTCAAGTAAGTAACCCAACTAGTGAGGTTGGGATCGTTCCCACGAGGAAAATAGTCTAGACTTAACTTCAACCTGTTATTACTATTGTTCGGTTGAAGACTTCCTTAGAAAGTAAAAACATAAAAAGGGGGGTTTATATCTCTAAATGAGTAAAAATAACTTAACGAATTTGAAAGAGACACTTAACAGTTTTGAAAGTTGAATTTTAATCAATTAATCAAAGTAACTAGGGTTTACATGTTCCCCACAGGTTCATACCTTGATAATTCTAACTATAACAATTCGTTCGTAGTATCTTGCATGAAAAGTGATAAGTTATGTATTTCTAAATCCTTGGTCCGGCATCTAGAAAATCTCATTCCGCACCTTGGTCCGGCTACGTGTGTTGCTTTCCTAACCCTTATCTTTACCTCATATTAAGCATCGTATTCGATATTTGACTAAGTTATTACCTCGTACCAATCAATACTAGCCTATTAGATAGTATATACTAAATCTATGTTAATAATTATTTTCCTATTATCTACCTCCTTGGTCTGGCAAGTAGCATTAAGGCGAGTTCTAACGTTGATCATCCGTTAAAAAGACTTCTAAGTGAAAGAATTATTAATACATGCAAGACACTATTCTAGAATTGTTATTTTAGCTAGGGTTTATCTCATTATTTGCCTATGGTTCCCACAACCCTAGTTATGGAGTTTAGTTACTCATAGTCATAAACACAATATTAAAATATATTAAATAAGAATTCATGTACTTACTTCAATGAGAAAGAATAAAATCCAAAAGGTTGCTTGATTAATCACCAAAAATCACTTGCAAGAATTCTCAAAGTAATCAATAATCTAACGAAAAGTCTAATCATTATCAAGAATCTCAAAATATAATGTTTACCAATACGGAGTTTTAACAATCTAAGAGTCTAACTATCAGGTGTCTAACCTCAAAAATGAGGTTTTTCGAACTATTTATAAAAAATAAAAACCTAATTACACAAGAATTCTAATTGCTGGAAATCTGCCAAAACGCGGCTGGGTCGACGGACCATGCGACGGACCGTCGTGGTCACAATGGACCGTCGTGGACTCCGTCGTCCCATACTTGTGCAATTTCTTCTGCTGCTTTCTTCATTCCCCTTGATGGAAAGTATGACGGACCTTTATAGGCACAACGGTCCGTCGAGGGTCTTCGTTCCAAAATACTTCAATTCTCAGAATCTGGGTACTGGGATCACTTCTCTGAACTTCACGATGAACCTGCAAGATGGACCGTCACAAGCTTCGTAATCCCACACTTGGTCAGACTTCCCCATCTTCCTTCAGCAGCTGCACTATTCTGCCACCTACGAACCATCACAGGCACGACGGACCGTCATAAGCTCCGTAGGTGGTCTCTTCTGCATTTTTTCGCTCAAAATCTCCGCATTCAGCTTTGGACAGATTTCCTGCAAAACAAAGAGAAACTTATATCAAAATTAGCACAAAAAGGCTTTCGGACACACTAAACTTAAGGAAAAAGTTTTAATTATACCGTGAAACCACAGTATATCAAGCGGTCCGTCCTGCTTATCCGTCATAACTGTCAGATACTTTCCTTCAGGGGTCTCCACATAAACATAGTTTAAGTAAAACATGACAGACCCCATGATGGTCTGTCGTACTCACGACGAGCCGTCACGTTGTCCATCATGTTTCACTGTTACTATAGAAATGTCATTATATCTTGACTCTTTTTTTTATTTTGTGTCGTTTTGCTTGTTTTGTTTGCTCCATCTAGTACTAATATTGGTTCTTTATAGGTACTATATATTATGGAACAAAAATAAGATTGAGCCTACGCACATGGGTGATCGAAGTCTGTCACCCCGTTTGCCCGCTTGTAAATTGGCTCTGATGATGAGCGTGACCCCGAGTACGTGCCCCCAGGATCTTCCACCCCATCCCGAGTTGCACGTGCTGCCAGAGCCACACCCAAAAAGGTGGCGTCCGGCGTATTCACTGCCTTCCAGTATGATGAGGAGCACACACTGGCCGAAACACCTTCTGGGTCAGCTACTCATGAAGAAGGAGTGTCTGGCTTTTTAGGAATTTCGTGGTCGGAGGAAGCCTCCGGATCTGCTGAAGTCCCTGCACCCGCCACAGCTGCACAATCTGCCTCTTCTAATGAGGCTGACAGTTTTGAATCCACACCCGGCTCACCGACTCGTGCTCTCACCCCGGTTGCCGACCAGCTCGATCGGTGGTATGTCGACGGGCGGATCAAGTTTATTTAGACGTAAATTTTCTGAATGACAAAAGAGTCATGAAACGAACCCTTACGTTGGAGCGGCGGGTCCTTATGGGAAGTCTCCCGACTATGCCAGAGATCCACAATATCTTCACCAGACATCGACTGGAGTGGACAGCGCGTTCGCTGGGCCGTTATAGTGAAGAGGTTGTCTGAGAGTTCTACGCCTCCGACGTGGCTACTCTAATATCACAGATTGATAGGCGAGCTGCCCCCGCCAAACAGGACCCACTGGAGCATGTACAAGTACGTGGCATTCAGATTGATATCTCCCTGCCTTCCATCCGCCTGTATCTATATGGCGAGGATATTGATGCCAACCAGACTCCTCTCACCGCCGAGTTTGACTATCGGTGGCAAATTGTCAAAGATGGCCAATTCTTGCGTGAGCCATCGCTGAGAGAGACCACCAAGAGGTGGATGGCCCTGCACTTGTATGTTGATGAAGAGGGTGCTGACTGGGTAACTGAGCCGAAGGGAGCCATCAAGAAGTCTAATCTGACCTTTATGTCAAAGTTTTTATGGTTGATTGTCCGCCACTTCCTTTCCCCCACAGTCGCTGATAATATAGTCACATGGGATCGTGCAGTACTGATGGCGGGGATGATAGCCGGGTTTGAGGTGGACTTTTCTTGGCTTCTACAGGCGATCACGCACGAGAGAGCTTTTAAGGTCACAACTACTTACCCTTTCCCATGGATGATATTTTCTTTCTGCAGGTCCGCAGGTCTGCCTTTCAGTCACATTGATAAGGTAAAGACCCCACTGGACACTGTTGATATTTGCCTCATCAAGGATGAGGCCAATGATTTGGCTCCACGCAGAGGGCCCCGTCAAGAGTTGCTTTCACTTGGTGAAAATCTAGTGATATGGTAGCACAGGCTGGCACGGCTACGCAGACTGCTTCCACTGACACTACCCCGGTCGAGTCTATCCAGGGTAGTAGCACTGCCCCGAGCTCCTCTCACTCAGCCCTTTTCTCCGCTCTGGTCCCGCTTGCTAGGGTCCAGAAACTAGAGGCACAGATGGCTATACTTTTGCATCACATCCATCCTTGGATGCAGAGGTCTATTGCTGAGGTGGAAGAGATCTTGGAGTGGAGAATGGTCTAGCACACAGAGCGGAAGATCGCTAAGGTTCATCAGCGCTTGGACACTTTTGAGTTGCGGGTGCTAGCCCCGCCAGCCCCTCAGGTGGATGTGTCTACCCTTCAGGCTGCGGTCGAGAGTCTTCGTGCAGACATCGATATGATCTTAGAGGCTAGGGTTCCTGAGTTTGAGGCCCCTTCTGCAGAGCCCGCTGAGGACACAGTGATGGCAGCCTTATTAGCCACTTCTGAGATTCCTCCACCTCCCCCTCGAAAGCATGCAAAGAGGCGTAGGGGTCGAGGGGAGGATGAGTCTAGAGCACGGAAGAAGGATTGCCATTAGATGGAGGCTGCGAGGAGAGCCTCGAATGCTAATAAGGAGGCGCGTCGGATAAGGGCTGTAGAGTTAGTTGTTGGGGCATTAGCTATAGAAATGTGGAGATAGCGGGAGGCACTGCTGATAGTGTTGTTGCTGCTGAGGACACTACTGAGGGTGTCCAGATTATAGAGGTAGTGGGTTCCGCGGAACTGGATCCACCAGCTTGCTGACCGTCGGCGCTTTGCGCCCCAGGTTTGCTTCACCTACCACTCTCGTATTTCAATTTTTTTATGCATTGGGGACAATTGCATGTCTTTTTGTTGGGGGTAGGGTAAATGGAAAGTGAGTGCTAGGGTGAAGTCTAAGTAGCCCAATTCACTATACTCTTTTGGGGTTTTGTTTCCTGTGTTCTTTTTCCCCAAAAGACTGATTATTTTTACTGTTGAACTGGCATGTCTATATCTTGTGTTCATAGTTTAATTCTAAAGCATGATGGCTAAAATGATATCATGATGAAATGAAAATGATGCATGACTAGGCATAGTAATTGATAAATGTGTGGCTCTACGCATGACATAGAGTTACACCACTGCATGACCCTAAGTCTATAGAGTAATGAGATGTCAAGTGAGTTTGAGGAAGATTTGAATAGTCCACTATTTGTACTGAGCTAGAACTTGCCTGGTTAGTCTTGCTAAAAGTAAGCTGTAATAGACTATTTGGAAAGGATCATAAACCCTTGTTCAAAATAGCCAATTTTTAGCCTAAATAAAAAAAACCAAATAAATTAATCCTTCTTTGATCCAAATGATTTGAACTTAAACTAGACCTTTCTTTTTCACCCAACTGATCTTTTCTAGGAATAATGTGTTGGCCCTGGTCCCTCCTTGAACATGTGCACCTCAGCTTAAGCCAAAAGCATAAGTTGAGGGCGGCTAATGGAGTAAACAACCTTTTTATGGCCCTGAACGAACTTTGGCTATAGTTTACTTTGACTCATGGCAAAGCCATGAGTTGAGGGTGGCTATTATGAGGAATGCTCTGAAAAATGGGGTTGAAAGAATAACGAGAGAGAAAGAACAAAAGTAAAGTGACTCAAGAATCAGTTAAAGAAAAGTGAAATAAAAATAAATAAATAAATAAATACAAGAAATAAAAGAAGAGAGTCACTTACACAAATGGAGAAAGAGGGGAAAATAGCAAAGTAAAAGAATATGAGAAATTGGGTGAAATAAAATGATAAAATGTGGTATGTTTAGCCGATATGTCAAGGAGGACAAAAAGTTACTAAAGTATACCTAAATATACCCTACCTGACCCTGGGCCTATGTTATAAGCTAAGAAATTCCTATCGTGATCCTAAGAGTTTTATAGCGAACTTAAAACAGTGAAAATAAGGGCAAGCTTATGGAAATATGTATGAATGAGTTGTGAATCTGTTCTGAGAGTGAGTGTTGAAAAGTAATCCTTATACTCAAACTAAAATCATTGTGTGAAAAATGAGGATATTGTTTTGAAGTGAGGACACTAGTTGCAATACGGAAATATTATCACCTCGGTGTGAAAATGAAGAGGTTAGGTGTTAGTGCATAGTGAGTCTGTGTCATGGTCTGATTCCACATAATTCAAGCCTAATAGTGATAGCATGCATAAAAATGATGAGACTGATCGGGATTGATAGCCAAATGATTGTGAAAGATAAAACATGGATACTATTGTACAAAGATTTTGTATTGAGTCATAGTGCGTCGCTTGAGGACAAACAACGAATTTAAGTTGAGGGTGTTGATATACCGTGGTTTCATAGTATTTTTAATGCTTTTCTTTAAGTTTAGTGTGTGTCCAAAAGCCTTTTTGTATTAATTTTTATGTAAGTTTCTCTTTATTTGCAGGAAATCTTTCTAAAGGATGAACGCGGAGGTTTTTGAGCAAGAAATGCATAGAAGTACCACCTACGGAACTTGTGACGGTCCGTCGTGCCTGTGAGGGTCCGTAGGTGGCATCGTAGTGAAGCTACTGAAGGAAGATGGGGAAGTCTAACCAAGTGTGGGGTTACGGAGTGCGTGACGGACCGTCGTAGCCATGACGGTCCATCCTGTTGGTTCGTCATGATGATCAGAGAAGTAGTCCCAGTACCAATATTCCAAGAGTTCAAGTTTTATGGAACGGAGACCCTCGACGGACCGTGGTGCCTGTAACGATCTGTCATACCTGCCATCGAGGTTAATGAAAAGAGCAGCAGAAGAATTTTCAAAGTATGGGACGACGGAGTCCATGACGAACCGTCGTGATCATGATGACCCGTCGCGAGGTCCGTCGACCCAGCCGCATTTTGACAGATTTCCAGCAAATAGACTCCTTCTTTGATTAGGTTTTTGTTTTTTATAAATAGTTTGAAAAATCTCATTTTTGGGGTTAAACACTTTATTATTTTAGCTTCTTTTGTGGAGTAGACTTGGTGATTATTATTACACTTTGATTTATTACACTTTTCTCTAGAGTTGATTGTTGGTGATTTTGTCGATTAATCTAGTAAATTTCTGGATTTTATTCTTCCTCATTGAAGTAAGTGCATGAATTCGTATATTACATACTTGAATATTGTGATTATGACTATGGCTAACTAAACTCCACAACTACGGTTGTGGGAACCATAGGCGAATAATGAGGTAAAATCTAACTAAAATGACAATTCTAGAATACTGTCTTGCATGTATTGATAATTCTTTTGTTTAGATTTCTTTTTAATGGATGGCCAATGTTAGAACTCGCCTTAATGCTACTTACCGGACCAAGGAGGTAGATAATAGAAAAAGAATAATCAACATAGATTTAGTGTATACTATCTAATAGGCTAGTATTAATTGGTACGAGGTAATAACTTAGTAAAATATCGAATACAATGCTTAATATGATGTAAAGGTAAGGGTTAGTATAGAAACACACGTAGTCGGACCAAGGTGCAGAGTGAAATTTTCTAGATGCCGGACCAAGGATTTAGAAATACATAACTTATCACTTTGCATGCAAGATACTAGAAAAGAATTGTTATAGTTAGAATTATCAAGTTAGGAACCTGTGGGGAACATGTAAACCCTAGTTACTTTCATTAATTGATTAAACTCCAACATTCGAATCTGTTAGTTGTCTACTTTGATTTAGATAATTATTTTCATTCATTTAGAAATAAAAAAAAACCCTTTTATTGTCTTTGATTTCTAAAGAAATAATTGACTAAATAATAATAATAATAATAGATTGAAGTTAAGTCTGAACTATTTTCCTCGTGGGAACGATCCCAACCTCATTAGTTGGGTTCTTTACTCTATACGACTGCTTTACTTCTTATTTTAGAAGTAAGTTTGAGCATATCAAATTTGGGGCACTATCAAAGAGAAAAAACCATAACTTGTCAGAGATTTTTCTCTTATCCAAGTCCCCAAGTCTAAACCTACTACCGATTTACTTAGCCTACCTTTAGAAAAAGTCAAGTACATATGCACTACCGTTCAAGTATCTCACGATCTAATTTTCTTCCTGTCAATGTTCTTTGTCAGGACATATCATGTATCCACTCACAACATTAATTAGATATGAAATATCAGGACGAGTGCAAAACATTGCATACATAATGCAACAAAATACACTCAAACATGGAATACTACACACTCAAAGATTGTGTAAACTAATTATTTTATTTTGTTAAATCATTCTCAAATAACCTCCTCAATTTCCTTTAATAACCCCTGATACACCAATGACAAACTTATTCGAATCATTCACAACAAACCTGGTGGGAGAGTCAAAGACTAACTTGAAACCAACTTAACACTATATAAATAAAATCAAGTTTTAGCATATAATAAAGAAAACATTTCGCTTAACTAGGGAACTAAGTCCCCAAAAACTCAACCTAATAGTCAAAACATTATGATGTGGAAATTAACCCTAAGAACTGAAATTCATCATACCAAAACTCTAAAATTGTTAACCTGGATGCAACTCCGAAACTAACCATAAACTAAAGTCTATAAGTCTATGTCCTAACAAATGGACAATAAGATGAAGAATAATCTATGGTAGCCTGAAAGACAAAGCTCACCATTGGACTCAAAATGAGGTGTCTCTCAATTATGGTCTCGGATCAGTTGTTGGAAGATGCCTTATACTCAATCTATAAATATATAAAGAATATGTGTATTATCAATATATAAACCACAGTGAACTTATAGAACCATGAGGTCAATCTAACATATAATTGTAAATAGTGACTACAATATAGTAACAAAGAACAATGCATAATATAACAACAATTATCTACCACATAGCTTTTTGGTCACACGTCATGAAACAACAACAGTTCGGTCAAACAATACATAACTATAAGTCCCAAAAAATCACAATAAAAATATCATTCCTCTATTAAAATCACAATCAAACACCTGATCCTCTCATATAACCCAAACCCAAGTTATTAGTATATTGGTGAGGCACTCGAGCTATCAATAGTTACTATGACAGCATTGTACGCGAGTCATACATAGCTAGTGTACCAGTATGGTACTCGAGCCATACATAATTAGTGTATCCGCGTGGTACCCGATTCAACCAACATTAAAAAATAAGCATGCACAATCACAAGCACAGTGAACAACGCCACTTGAAAACCACAAGTCATAATTATAAGTTCGTTGAATGAGGTAATTTACATGATCGCATTTCATATATCTCTCTACCATTCACAAAAGATACTAAAAAGCAATACACATGCATACATACATAAATCATTAACATAAAACCATCCCCTTTTTTGAATCAAGCCCCCTGGAAGATCTAAATTACTCATGTTTTCCCCTTGTGAAGTGTATTAGAATGTTCTTAGTCTAAGACAGACAATATAAACAAGTGAGCAACAATCAATCACTAATGGCATATTGATTTTCCCAAATTACTAATAAATCCTAACCCCGACCAAAGTATGATAATATTCCAAACTTAATGATCTTTCCCACCATGATTTCATGTCAAAACCTTCCCTCACTATATACAAATAGCCTTGATTCTAAAGCTTAAAATTAATTTACAAGGCTGAACAATCAAATTCTTACATTTATCAATGAATTCCGAGGGAAAACTGATGCAAACCATCAAAAATTGCCCCTCCCATGTTCAAGAACTAATAGTGTGGGGTTTTCTAAATAAAATTTTTATTTTATCACTATAGAGGTAACTTACCCTTCTATAGAGGTCTATGTGCCGCTATAGAGGGACCCCATCTACTACAAGAGGGTTTGACAATAGATCAGATACTTAACAACCACAAAAGTCCAGTTTTTTTTAGAATACAAGCCCTATCCTTGACGTCTCAACACATACCTTTCACGTCAAGTGTATCAGTGTGTTACCCGAGCCATCCATAGTTAGTATACTGGTATAATACCCGAGAAAACCAACAATCACAAAAGATCATGCAAAATCATATAGCACAATGAACAAGACCACTTAGAAACCGCAAGTCACAATCACAAATTAATTGGGTTGACACCCAATTTTGACCTTCCCTGGTAGGAATTAATTAATGAGCTTCTTAATTTCTAAACAATTTAGAATAATTAGTTTTATAAAATTCAAATACTTACCAAAGTCATTTTAAGAAATCTTAGTTGATTTTTATAATTTATAATTAGTAAATATGTTTTCATATAATTTTATATACAATAGTACATTTTATAAATATTTGAAAATCATCTCAAAAATATTTTAATTTTAGTAAGAATTTTATTAAATCGGTTTAGTTTAAATGATAGTCATATTTTTGAATCACTAGTCTACAATTAAATTAATTATTTTATTTTTGTTAAGATTAATAAGCTCGTTAATTAATTATATTAATTCGTCCTATTAATGTTTTAGCCGAATTCATTAGTAAAATTTCATTTGGCTGAATCGGTAATTCATTCTTCTATATGAAAGGATCAAATTTTTGGGCCCTTGTGAAACATTTTTCAGCAGCCTATTCTTTTTCAAAGGAATTCCCTTACAATTTCCTAGGCCCAATTCTTTCCTCCAAATTCCGGCAGCTCACTCCAAATACAATCAGTATCCCATCAATTTTCAAAGTCCAAAATACCCAGCCCAAATTCCCACCTCCAACTCCGCTCAATTTTCCCTTTGAAATCAGTAGCCAAAAACGAGAAAACACACCAGAAATTCAATCCAGCAAACGTGTATCACCCATCCTAATTTTCACACGTTCTTCCTCTCCTCTCACGCGCACAGCGAGAAACCCAGAACGAGGCTCTTCACGCGATTCACAACAAGCAGCTCACCTTAGAAGCCATAGCGCGTGAGACATCTTCCTCAACGTCTCCCCTTCGTTTCGTACACTGTTGACAGTTGTAGCAGCAAGTCACACGAAGTTGTCCTTGAAAGCTCGAGATTGAACCATGTCGACCCCAAGGACGAGGGAAATGATATAGGGTGTCCATTCTACTTCCCTCTTTGGGAATGTATTCAAATGGTAGGGAAAAGATGTTCATCCACATTGGTGAAAGTTTTGAGAAATTAATTTTAAAAATCGTACTTATTTTGATCCGTTTTTCCCTCCATTTTTGAATCCAACCCTAATTTCGCAATATATGTAGTCCTTATAGTTTATTGTAAGATTTGGGGGGGGGGGGGGGATTTTTTTATTGAATAAATATCACAGAGAGAGACAGAGAATTAGGGAAGAAACTTTTTTTCGAGAAAGGAGGCGAGAAAAGCCGAAGATTGAGCGTCTTCCAACTAATACTAAGAGAGAAGCTTAAAAATAGATATAAGCCACATTTAACGAAAGTATAACATGGAATCAGTCCTAGTATAATTCGACTCCTCTATTTTTCTTTCAGCATAAGATCGGTGGAGATAAAGGCTTCATCCATAGTTCTGTTTGTTAGCCGTGTTCGGGTTCGTGTATGTATTCGCGTGGTAGAGGATCTCTCCTGCTCGTTGGCTATCTCAGTTGCACTGCCTCGAAAAAGGTAAAAGATTCCTTTCGGGTCCCTACGGATCCTACTTCGTCCATTTGCATTATGTTGTTGAGTCGTAAAAGCTCAAAGCTTTATCCCCCAATAAGACAGCCTCTTCGAAATTGACGTACAGGTTGAGAGCAGCAAGTATACTAAAGTTTACAGGCCTCCAAAGGCTTAAAACATGTGGATATACCGGCTGTATAAAATGATATGAAGTCTTAATACATGATATACATGTGCAAAAAATGTGAAAATTCAGGCATGAAATACAGGACATATAATTCAACAAATATCCAGGCTTAAAAGGTCCAAAGATTGGTCGTATACGTTCTATATACCAGAGTTTACATAAAGTGTATACACAAAATATTTTGAAGGAAAATAGGCCTAAAGGCCCAAAAATTCCAGCAGCAGAAAATGGGCTCAAAGGCCCAAAATTGATGCTTCTATCCTTACTCTTTAGTTATTATTATGGAAAAATTACTAAAATACACTACTTTAATTTATTTAATTTCATTAATTCCCTACTGATGTATTAAATTACAAAAATCCCCTTTTTACTCCCAAATGATACTAATTATATTTTATACCTTAAAATATTAAAAAGGCAATATTTACCTTACCAAGGTAAATCAGAAATTACCTTCCCAATGCATGAATCCTCAAAAAAATCACCTTCCCAAAAACCTACTCCCTCCAAATTCCACCCCCACCCACCCCCCCCCCCCCCCCCCCCCCCAAAAAAAAAAAAAAAAAAACTTCTCCTAATTTTTCCCACTAATTTCAATTAAAATTTGTGAATCAAATTTGAAATTCGAATTATTCTAAGGATTATTATCAATACTCTTCTGAATTTGAGTCCTAAATCAGGTATATCATCATCCTTATTACGATTTTTCAATTTTTTCTCATTTTTTTTTGTATTTCTAGTGATGGTATATCATCATCCACATTGTTATTTTTTAATTTTTTTCCCTTTTATTTTATATTTTCTGTGATTGTTGTTCAAAAATTTTTATTGTTGATTTTCATAATCAAATTCTATGTAGATCTGGATTCTTTATGACGAAGATGTAACGAAGGTAATAAAAATCTGATACTTAATACATTGATTGATACTTTATTTTTCTTTTTTGCAATTAAGTATCTTTTCAGATGGTTGATATTTTATTCCATCAGTTTAATAAAGTATTTTTTGTATGCTTGATACTCTAATACATCATTTTTTATATGACAATTGTGTATCATTGATTAACTAATTGTTTAGTTATAAAATATAAATGATGATCTAAATCATGTAGTTGGTATATACTTTAATTTATGAAATTGATTACTTTATTTTTTAAGTATCACTGACTGCACAACGCATATTAATAGAATAACTCTGATCATCCGACTGTTTCACAAAAGCATATGAATTTTGCTACTGTTGTTGATGCTGCTGAAACTGCAGTGGAGGTTGAAAAACAAACAGAAGATGTAACGAAGGTAATAAAAATCTGATACTTAATACATTTTTTGATACTTTATTTTTCTTTTTTGCAATTAAGTATCTTTTCAGATGGTTGATATTTTATTTCATCAGTTTAATAAAGTATTTTTTGTATGCTTGATACTCTAATACATCATTTTTTTATATGACAATTGTGTATCATTGATTAACTAATTGTTTAGTTATAAAATATAAATGATGATCTAAATCATGTAGTTGATATATACTTTAATTTATGAAATTGATTACTTTATTTTTTAAGTATCACTGACTGCACAACGCATATTAATAGAATAACTCTGATCATCCGATTGTTTCACCAAAGCATATGAATTTTGCTACTGTTGATGATGCTGCTGAAACTACAGTAGAGGTTAAACAAACAAAAGATTTAATGAATGTAATAAAAAATCTGATACTTAATACATTGATTGATACTTTATTATTCATATTCTGCAATAAAGTATCTTTTCAGATGGTTGATACATTATTCCAACACACATGATGACACCTGTTGTTGCATCGAAAATTGTTATCTCTTCAACACCTTTATCTGAAGTATCAATGCATAAAGGATAAGTTCCGAACCCAGCCTCATGTTTCTTAATTTCTACATACAATTTTACACCCATATCATTTCGAATACACAATGGAGATGTATTTCCTTCAACAACATATCTAATATCTATATTTTTTTCGAATCGTCAATACCCAACTCAGCCGCAATTGTTGAAATAAGATTCATGAACGAAATATTTTCACCAACCACTATTCCATCACTTTTGTATCGCTCGTACATAACATCACTTTCCCATATTCCAGAATGTCGCAACAAGATCGAAATATTCATATTTGAAAAATCAGAATTGGTCTTTCAGAGTTTTTTTAAAGCAGAATAGTGTTTTTTTTTCTGATTTTGAAAGACTATTTTAAAAATTTTAAATTGAATAAAATTGAATGTAGTAATTTGGAAGCAGTTTTCACGGTTATTTGGTTTCAAAATTAACATTAATAAATGGAAGGAAAATCATTAAATTAAATAATTTTTTAATGTTGTAATTTATGAAGCAATTAACACGGTCAATTAGTTACAAGATTAACATAAATAAATTGAAGGGAAATCAGTTACCCTTGATTTTAGCTATAACAGTTACATAAAAAATAAATTTAGTCATTCATATTTAAGTATCATTTCTGTTTTTATAAAGTATCCGGAATTCTTAAAAATAAGGGATTTTTGGTAAATATTGATATTATAGGGATAAAATGTAATTTATCATTTACAGTATGTCATTTGCCTAATTTATAGCCACTAACATTTATTTGATTTTTGGTTCTAATTTTATTAATTCTAAATGATAGTCATTTTTTCGTTATATAATATATATATATATATATATATATATATATATATATATATATATATATATATATATATATATATATATATATATATATATATATATATATATATTACTTAACCCTTTCATATACCCCTTTTATTTTATCAGTCTTGTCAATACTTTAAATTATTTCCCTTTAGAAATTTTTCCTTCTAAGTTCATTTCTCTTTTAAATAAATAATCAAAATGAAATAGTAATATTGGTAAGTAAATAAATAAAATTTGAATTTACTTTATTTAGTCAATATTTGAAAATAATTTAAAAGGTCGTTTAGTCAAATCGCCGGTCAACCGCGAGTTAGCGGGCGTTCCGAGAGCCTAACACCTTCTCAGTATGTATATTTGAACTTCGAATTTTTTTCAGCTTATTTTATCTATTTAAATATTTTGAAAATAATTATATATATATATAATACTTAGCCCTTTCATATACCCCTTTTATTTTATTAGTCTTGTCAATACTATAAATTATTTTCCTTTAGAAATTTTTCCTTCTAAGTTCATTTCTCTTTTAAATAATCAATTAAAATGAAATAGTAATTTTGGTAAGTAAATAAATAAAATTTGAATTTACTTTATTTAGTCAATATTTGAAAATATTTTAAAAGGTTATTTAGTCAAATCGCCGGTCAACTGCGAGTTAGCGGACATTTCGAGTGCCTAACACCTTCTCAGTATGTATATTTGAACTTCGAACTTTTTTCAACTAATTTTATTTGTTTAAATCTTTTGAAAATAAATATATGTTTTTCTTGATTTTTTTTATTAAAAATTAAGTGGCGACTCTATTAATTTGGAAAAATTAATTTCTCTTAAATCATAAGATTAATCGATTTTTCGAAACTTAGTCATTTTTTATTTTTATTATATTTTTCGTAACACATTGCATGAGATTATCTAAATGATGTCATTTTATATGTTTCTCTGTCATGCGTTGCACAAATGATACTACAAAACAATAGACATGCATAAACATATAAATCGAAAATATACAACCATCACCAATTTTAAATCAATTTTCTTGGAAACTCTAAATCACGCGATTTTTCCCTTGCGAAGAGCATTAGCTTATTCTTGTTCTAAAAAAAACAAATACAAATAACAATCAATTACTAGTGGCATATAAATTTATTGGATTATTACCAAATCCTTTCCGACTTAAATTTGATCATCTTCTCCAACTTAGAGCTCTTTCCCATCATGAAATCATGTCAAAACCTTCCCCAAATAGCAATACCTTAGGTTCTAAGGCTTAAGAATTAATTACAAGGTTGGGGTGTCAAATTGTTACCTCTATGAGAAAATTGATGTAAACTATTCAAAATTTTACCTCCCAAGTTCAAGAACTCAAAGTGCAAAAAATAGCGGTTTTGAGTTTTTTACTGCATAAAATCCCGATTCTATTTCTATAGCTGCCCTAAGCTCGCTATGACTGCATCACTATATAGATAACTTACCTCGTTATAGCGGTCTAAGCGTTGTTATAGGGGGGACCCCGTCCACTACAGAGGGCGTGATGCTGGATAAGATACTAAACGTCCAAAAAGTCAATTTTATAACACAACCCTCACCACAAAAAAAAGTCTCAAATTCTGGCAGTTCTAATTACATATTGTGACGGTCAATAACTCCCGCAATTTAAAGTTGCGGGATTTGGATAAACTCATGTAATTAGGTGTGTCACAATTAAGTCACGAGGGTTTCTTGGCAACTACTAGTGAGGATTTTGAACCCCAACCGTATTTCAAATTCTAGGAGTTGGAGTCAGAACCCCAATAATTTGTGAAGTTGTAGGAGTCAAGACCCCCACAATTAGTAAATTTTACATTAAAATTAACAGGAGCTTAAACCCGTGCAATTTATGAAATATATCTTTTTTATAACATTTGCCTAAAATATTCAATTTTAGATACTAATAATAAATTAATTAACTAACATGTGCATCATTGTCAAACCTAAAAGTCCATATTAGTATTAAGAAATAACACAATATTTCAACATAAAAGTATATCATTAAGTCTACAATTAGTTTTACAAACCAAATTGAAATATGTCATTCGCTTCAACCATTACAATTACAAGAAACTTAATGTCGCTACAAAAACTTGCTTGAACTTCAAATCACTGCAAAAGCTTGCTTTAGCTTCAAATCACTACAAAAACTTGCTTAAACTTCAAATAAATAGCAACCAAACTCAAGAAAGGATTTACAGCGGTTTATGGAACTTCAACGGGTTTCACTACGATTATTGTCACTAACATGAGCTGGCTGCAAAGGAGAATACACAATAAGTGACTTTATCTAAAATCAAAAACATGGATAGATGTGGAAAAATCTGAACTTTATGTCAATTTCCTTTCATTATCATATACTACACAAGATCAAACTTAAAACAATACAAAAGGATTAAACCATTTTCATGAGCAAGGATTCTAAACCATTTCAAAACGACAACACACTATATTAAACAAGACACCGTCAAACTGAATTGAACAAATATTAGCAATAGTTAATACATGAACAAAGAATCTCATGTTTAAATTGTCAGTAGAAAAGAGACAGACTTAAAACAACCAGAGGAACGGGAGTGCTATTTTTTGTTATAAGTACAATTGATATTTCATTCTTTATATTTTGACTCTATATTGATTGGTTATAATATTCACGAGGTTGTATATAATCCGATGTTCAATCTACTGACTGAATTGCTTGAACGGAAACATTATATCGAGCTTATAAATGAGAACGAATTACCTTTACAGGCACGGGTAGTGGCAGCATGGCTCCTTGACAAAGGCTGTTAGCCCACTGCAAGTCGCAAAAATAACATCCTTAACATTAATAAACTAAGGTTTTAAGCATTAAACAACAACTATGCCTCAATCCCAAATAAGTTGGAGTCGGCTATATGAAAACTCACAATTTCGGTTTATAGACAAAGATACTAGTAGAAAGGCCGTCTTTCCTCTCTATGTTAACACTTGAACAGAGAATTTGCATGTTAAATGATGCACCAGAATATACACATAGTCCAAACATGAACAAATTTAATCTGCAAATGCACAAAATCCATGAACACGTAGATGGCACTAATTTGTTATAGTTTCTTTTCAATTCTCATCAATCTGTTCTTGATCTCGAGGTGATGTATGCAGAAATGAGATTCTCTAAGAGAACAAATGAGTTAACAGTAAACTAGTCTTTTCATTATAAAGTTTGCTGCTAAATGAATGAAAATGTGACTACAACATCTCTCAGATCATTAGTATATACATTCTAGCTTTAAACGTCATAGCCTCGAGTCCTTAAGTGGTTGTATGAAGACTCTTTACGGAGCCTCATCCAGTTTGTTTCCGAAAATTAAGAGGATACTTCCTAGCTCCTACCTCATATAACAGAAGTTCCAATTTTCGGAGCCGTAGCTAATTGTCTTTAAATTAAATCATTATTTCTGCATTAGTCATTTTCTTGAACCCCTTTGAAAGTCTACGGATTAAAAATCCGATAATTCAGATTTGGTGCTTCTTATAAAGGTTAGAACATGAGACCTCCCGTTAAAGTTGAAGAACTAGAGGTTTTCTTTACTAACCAATAAATACAACAATAGTTTCATTTCTCTTAATCTTGAACGAAGGGTCTGTCGGAAACAACTTGTCTAACTCCCCATATCCCACTTGTGAGACTACACTTGGTATGTTGTTGTTGCAATAAAATGACTTTTATACAAATAAAAGTAGACATTTCAACATGAAGATTCACAAATTCACAATCAAAAGCACTTGCAACTCACTGTATCTTGAGAATGAAGTTTAGTCACATGTACCTGATGCAATTATGTGCTCACTTTGTCTTTTGTAGTGTAGAAACTTGCCTAATGCATGGAATAGAGAGACAGTTTCATCTTCTCGAAATGGCAAACAAAACACATCATCTAAACAACTAGCATTATCCAGTCTTTCTTTTGACGATAGAATAGGCCTTCTATGTGGTTTAAGACAAAGATACTGCAGAGAATTAATTGCCTGTCTGATATTACCTCCACTAGCTTTGACTATTAGATCAATTGAAGCAGCGCCAACTTCACACTGCTCCTTTCTGCATACAGCTGTAAGTGTTTTCTTGATTGAATTGGCAGTGACAGGGTTGAAGTTGACCTGAAAATCATGAACTCAAGTAAAAAGAAGTTGGCATACTATAGTAACTTAGAATCTAATGTGGGATAACTGCCTCCTCCCCTACCTATGAAAAATGATAAACTTTCCTCGCGTTTTACCGTAAAAGACGAGAAAAGATCCTCTAACTCAATTTGCGGATTTCAAAGAGTGAACTATTTTGTGCCCTTTGGCCTGCAGGCTGTGGGTGATGTTGGCGTATTGAAGGTTTAATTACTTAAAATTAGCCAAGGAAGCTGATTTATCCTGTTTTCATACTCATTGGGGATGTTTGACATTTGATTCAAGATAAGCAGATGAAAATCTAAAGTAAGTCTATCAAGGAACGCAACCTTTCAAGCACCAGCATTATGAAGAGACAGAAGGAGTTCTTCCCAGCAGTGTGTGCTAAAGTCTGCAGAGTCATCCTTGTCATAGTTTGTCATCACTATGGCTGATAGAATGCGGACTGATTGCACAAGTAGGGTCAAACACCAGAAGGTCCAGCAACAAGAAGAATATCAGTCCCGACAATGTAAAGTCTGATTATTGCAGAAAAGACTTCTCATGTAAAAAACGCTGTAAAAACAAGTGCACCTGAAAAGACCAAACCCTCAAAATTACAGATGCTAAATGTCACACCAGGAGAAGTCAAATACTTTTTTCTCTAACAACTTAAGCTTTTAGCTAAGATACAAATAACTCTAAATGTCATTGAAATAAGAGTATGTACTTACAAGAGAGTTGGTGAAATATAATTACAAAAAAGCATTCAATCAATATTGTGGTAGTTGCCAACTAGTGGTACTGCAAACATATGGTAAAATACATTAACGGAAAGCACGTCCTCATGCATATAGTGGAGCACTCCTGGTATTCATGTACGTACTCCTTTATTTCAACTTTTTTCACAGATGCATTCAAGATAAAAAAAATCCAATTCCATATACGATTAGGCCTTGACAATGTCTTAGAGAAATTTTGCATGCTCTATCCTCGTAATCAACCTCCTCTTTAATGCTTCCTATAAGTGAACCATTACAAAAAGTAAGTTGATCTTTTGGAGGATAAACTCTATTTCTTAAGTAAACGCAGAAGTAATAATCTGAGATTGCTGATGACACTTCAATTTGTTAGAATGTGCACAAAATCGTTTCACCGGACATGGCACTCCTGCAGCTTACAAAGGACATGACCCTAGATAGGAAGATTTGGAGGTCATGGAATAGGATAGAAGTTTAGTCTTGAAAAGTTTAGATGGCAGCATGTTTGGAAACAGCTTCAAGAAGACGGACAGTAAGAGTTCCATGAATGGACAATGATGAAAACAGCAAACGGAACAAGCCTAAACAAATCAATCACAGTAACAAGACAAGAGGTAAAACGTTAGTTATGTCTATATAGAGATTAAATGCATGTAAGAGAGTTATGCTTAGCCTTGCTTTTAAGTATCAATCACTAGCTGTACTCCCTTAAGGACGACTCTTGAAGTAATAAAAATTCACTTACTTAGGACTTGCTTAAACTTTTACTGCTTATTTCCTCTAGTACTAGTCATGATTTGATGCATAAAAAATGAATCAAATATCCATATTGCTAATGACTGTTAGTTTTATTTGGGGGGGGGGGGGGGGCAGAATGATTGCGCCGATGGAACTATATTACTGACAGTAGTGGTTTAGTGTTCAGAAAAATTTCATATTTCTGTATGAGGATTTAACCATATAAAGCTACCGTTCATGTGCTACTTTCAACAATTTGAATTTAACAGTTGCTTTACCAATAGTGTATTTTTGCTTTTGCTTGACTTGTGATTGTTACCTGTGCTTTCATCCTGTTGCAAACTGATCCTAAACGCGAAAAAAAAATTGCTATCTTAATACATCAGAACTTAGATAACTAATTTAGATTTTCTTATGTTTTCACTTTTCCCCAACGAGATTATGCTTTAACCTTTTTAAGATGTCAGCTATTGTTATGAATTAAATTTATTCACCAATTTGAAATTCCAAAAAAGGCATAGATTACATGAGAATCAAGTAATCAAGTATAACTATGAATGCATGAGATCACATTGCTACTAAAGTGAAATCAGGGCAACTCATTTTATGGCAATTTTTTCATGAATTCTAAACATTGAGCACGAAAAATCTGGCTCTTAATGAAGATGACTAATTTGTAATTTCTCCCTTTTACCTTCATTATTTGAAAAGGAAAAAAATAAACAAACAATATTTTTGTTAATTTCAGTAGAAAAGGGCTAGGGCGAAAATCAGTTAAGCAAAAAACAGATAAGCAGAGAAATAAATATAAAATCCACATGTAAGATGAAAACAAAAGTAAATTACAATTTCAAAGCAAAATGAAAGAATGAGAAAGAAAAACACCTTCGATTCAGCGATTTTCAGCACCAGTGAAAATCGAAATCAACAACTTCTGCTTAGAATCAAACTTGAATCTAGCTTCTGCAACCATCAATTATTCTTATCTACTGAAACGAACTTGAAAAACTCAACAATTCACCAACAAATTTCTGCTCAGAATGTGTTGAAGTTAAGTCTTATGCCCCGTAGATCTCAGCATTCAAACAAATACGTGTTGAAGAAATCCGAATTTGGGAGAAATTTGAGAGTGAAAGAGAAGTGAGCGAGCTGGGAGAGAATGAGAATTGAGAACAGAGTCCGAAGGTTCTACGATTTTTCGGAGGAAAAAAGAAATTAAAGCTGAAAGATATTTATGGTGCTTTCTCTCTAAACACCAAAAAGAATCAATCAAACCCCCAAATCGTACCCCACCTATTACCGGATGGATCTAGACCTCACCTAGACCATATTTTGTCTTCTGTTTGTCTAGCCGAACTCTTCAACTTTCTCCCACTTATTCATCGCATAAAAATCTTAAACAGAAGTAAAGCAACAAATGAACATGGTCATCATGAATACAAAAAAAAGATTGATCATAAACCTGAAAATATACCTTGATGAAAAGGGATATTCTATGTTTTACAAATAGAGTAAAATTAGAAGTGTCCTTGCTCTCTGTACAGACATGATATTTAATCAACTCGAGCAAAGATTTCACGTCTCATATATATATTTTTTATGTTTATGAAGTCCTCTCCACTATGTTGAATAGCATATGTAGGTGCTAATTTGTTATTTATAGTTTTGATTATTTGACAAAGTGATTCATTGTGTTATAAACTCTTCACTGTCAGGTTGAAAAAAGGTACAAGTGGTTGGTGCACTGTCTCAAACTGATGACAAGACAAACCCAGGAACCTTGTGAAGGGACCTGGTCCTTCGATTGACACACTTCTCACTGCCAGGCTAGAAAAAGTACAAGTGGTTGGTGCACAGTCTCCAACTATGGCAGAAAGTGTAGAGACCACAACCAATGGCATATCTCGACGGTTGTGACTATTCTTCATTAAATAATGTCCAATAGTCACAACCTTAGTTTTTGCAACTTGAAAAAGCTTTGAAGAACTCTTACAAAGGCTGATCAAGAAGTAAATATTCATCCTCAAGATCAAACTCGAACCGCGATGAGCTGCCAGCTTAGTGGTCTTAGGATTTATTATTCTTAACATATCTTGTAAATCTGATCCTCAATCTATAAAGGAATCAAATAGTTGTTGGGTGTTACATTCTAAATTAGTTAAAGTTAACTTATTTAGTGGGCAATGTTGTATCTGCCTAGCGAAATATCTAAATCATCTAGAGTTAGATGTTTTAGTGGGCGGTGTTGTATATTCTTTGACAAAGTCTAAGTTATCTAGGGTTGATGGCTTAGTAGACGGTGTTGTATCCTCTTAAGCTCATCAAGTATAGGTAGATTACTTGTACGTGATATTAATAACTTTTTCTCAAATTGGTTGTAAATGGGTTCACTTTTGCTTGAGAAGATTAGTGAAGCAGTTGGAAATCATGTGCAACAAGTCGTGGTTTTAATCCCTTGAGCAAGGAGGTTTCCACATAAACTTCTTGTGTTGTATTATTATTGTTATTTGTTTTACAACAGTTGCCGAGTTCAGTCAAGGGACCTGGTCCGTTGACTGATAGTGGACGCATGCATTCTATCAATTGGTATGAAACCAGGTGCTCTCTAGCTGGTTAACACCAAGAGAGGTATTCTTGTCAATGAATGGATGCTCCACTTAACCTAAAAGAGGGACAATCATCAACACGACCACCACGTTGCAATGGCCAGTTAGTTCTATAGCTGGTGGAAAACAAGGATGCATGATTATCTTATGGCTGAAGACAGCGAGCTATGGGACATAGTGTTGTATGAACCCTCATCCCAACGACTAAAGTGAAAGAAGGTGAAATAACCATAGTCATGCCAAAGAATCGACTATTGTACACCAAAGCGGACAGAATGAAGACTGAGAAAAGCTACAAAGTAAAGAAGTTGTTGGTGTTTGGAATAGTTGTTGAGGAATTGTCACGACCCGATTACACCCCCTAATCGTAACATGGCGTACTCGATCTCGAAGAGGTCTTATACAGACTCATAGAATTCATAACATTTTATCATAAAGAAAAATGACAGAGAATTAAATTTTTTCATTTAAAAACCCTTCACTTCAAGAACACGACATTTAAAATCATAGAGGAAGTCTACATCTCACATGGCCATGTAGCCAAGACATGGAACCTTAAGATAGGTCACTTCCCTTCACAATCGAAAAGACTTAAACAAAACTATACATAACCTATTACAATTTAAATACAAGAAACTTATAAATACTTGTCCCCGAATCATGACGACATACACTTGGTCTTGAAGAACTTTTCCCAAGACCTTGAATCTAGAGAATTCTATCTCTTGACAAAACCTACACGTGTAATAAAAGTTGAAAAAATATGGGTTAGCAAAATTAAGTACTAAGTATGATGACCATGCAAAAACATGCTTAGAAGGGACATTTCGTTTGAAGGTCATGCATATGCCATTTTGGTAAAACTTCATAATTAAGATCATATTAGGAATAATCTTCAAAACAAATCAGCATACTAATCATATCTCCACATTAGTACATATTCAACACACAAGCTTTGGACAATACATTTTCATAAGAATAATAAACATTACATTCTTCACATAACACAATAAAGACCATCCCCTAAGACAACTTTAAGTCATACTTTGCAATATATGAGTAGCATCCCATAAGACTACTAACACTAAGTATTCCTCAAAGCCACCCTAGACTAGGAACATTCATATTCATCGCCTCAAGACAAGGAAATAACTCGGAATATAACTCAACCAATATATACACTATTACATAAAATACATAAGTCAACATTCTATATTAACTTAATTAAGAGTATCATTCATTAGACATTAAGTCAACATCTTTAATAGCATACTTATAAGACATAATAGCATAACCACATAAGTAACACTAGATTAAACTTGTGTCATGTGTAGATAGGGTCTCATAACCCTACCTATGCTAAGTACCATGTTTGGACTACCATGGTCATTCCAATCAAACATTAGTCTCATCCATAGTTCATACACATAGTAAAGAGACATTCATAATCATGTTCATATTCAAAATTCATAAACATACTACATATTCATAGCACATATACATACTTAATATTCACAACACATAACATAATGCATATTCATAGTACTTAAACATAAGAGGAACACACCATGACTACTCTCAAAGTCCACTTGTGCAATGTATGAATGGAATCCCATACTACCACTAATACTAAGTAAACCCTTTAAGAAAGCGTAGAATATAACTCACTTTCGTATTCATAATTCATTTTATTGTTCATTAGAGGGAATATAGCCTTAACCGACATAGACAATTTGAGCTACATGGAATCTGGTATCATATAACCACACACCTAATAAAGGCATCCTACTTGACTAAGGTAAAAATAACATATTTAACTTTAGTGTGGATCTACTATATAATACCTATGTGGGCACATAGTTATGGAATAGGGAGATTGCTTCTAGAAACTCGGTCTGACTAGCGGGAGAGTTTCCATCTCATGAGAGCATATGTAGAAGAACCGACCTAACTAGCGGGAGAGTCTCTACCTCATTTTCCATATTCACTCGGTGCTAAGCATTATTCCCAAACTTATATATTAATAGTATTTGGATTGTATCTACATGTGTGAAGGAATACTTTAGCCTTCATTCAATATAATTCATAGCATAGCTCATTGATTTGATAAGGTGAGAACTACTTTTCACCTTTTGAATCGTAATATACATGTGAGAAGTCCTTTTACATGCATTCATAGTTTTTCATGAGAACTGCCTCTCAAATAACACAATAGGATCATCATAGACATGTAAATTTCATATTTCATAATGTGTAAAGGTGCATATGAGAACTATACTTTCAATCGACACCATAGATACACCATAATCATATTTATGCATGGAGTGTGTATTTAATTGTCCCTACTATGACAAAGCAATAACAACATTATCATCATAGACATTTCCCTATCTAAGTGTTCATAAGCATGTACATACTATCATAATCTTCATCGATTGCATTCAAGGATTCATAGACCATGCAACTCAACACATCCACATTCACTATACTAGACATGTACATAATAGTATTTCAATTATTTCATTCTTCATTGCATGTGTATACTCATATAGTCATATTGCAAGTCATGTGGGTATAACCCTTCCACAATAACACTACATACAATTCAACATATACCATAATGTAAGCACTTCCATCATAAATGGATCAATCCATTCACACTCAATAATTAAACACCTCCACCCTAAGTGGATCACACATCAATCTATCACAATTCTATATCATTAAGGATCAATCTCAACACATAGATTCAAGATACTATAAGAGGTAAGAAAATTGACATCCTCCATCATCCACATAAGCAATTCAACATAAACGCATTCATAACTTCCCTTTTTACGTCATGATCCTTATCTCACTAATAAATCAATAATTCACCACAATAAGATTTAATTAATGCCATGACTTCATAAACTAACTTCATATAAACAATTATAATTCATTATACTTTCATAATTAACCAATTCTCAATCAATTTTCAAAATAGAAGAGTTTAGGGAAAATCATGGGTTCTTGAAGGAATTCAATGTAAAATGAACATATAATCATAAACTAAAGCTTAATTCATCAATATAAATGCTTTGAAAACATTTTAGCATTGAACCATGCTTATATTAGAAAATAGGATTTTGATCTTTGAAGGATTTTAATTTTTTTTATTGGACTCCTTGAAATAAAGATTAATCAAGGATGAAGGATCACCATACCTATATTAATAAACCTTTAAGAAATTTGATGAAGAAACTCTTTTATAAAATCCCCAAATCCAAGCTTCTATGGCTTCTTCTTGTTCCTTGAATTTAGAGAGAGAAATATTGGAGGAAGATGAACTTTTTGATTTGAAGTGGGTCCTTGTGAAAGTGATTTATTTTGGAAATATTTTAATATAAAATCCCTTATATAGTTATTTAGAAATAATATAGGATGTACCCACTTTCTAATTTAACTTAAAAATAATATTTATGAAAACGCCCTTCCACATATGGACTTAACCAAATATTTGGATCTTTTTATATATCCATTTATACATAAACTTATAAGTTTATATGTTGGGCATTAATTCAACCTATCATTTTTCGAGTCTCTAAAGAAATGTAACGTAATCTCTGCGTATGAATCAGCGAAAGAAATCTGGGATTGCTTGAGGACTGCTCATGAGGGCACAGAGCAAGTAAAAGAATTAAAAGTGCACATGTTGACCACTCAGTATGAAAACTTTACAATGGAGGAGGGAGAAACTATTCACGATATGTATACGAAACTCACATCCATAAATGAACTGCAAAGTTTGGGTGAGCCTATAAGCACATGCAAGAAGGTCAGAAAAATACTTCGAATTCTTCCTAAGTCTTGGGAAAGCAAAGTAGATGCTATAGAGGCTAATGATCTGAAAGTCCTGACAACGGATGCTTTGATTGGTAATCTCAAAAACCATGAGATGAATAGATTTCACGACATCTCAAAGAAGGAGGTTAAAAGGACAAGTCACTAGTACACAAAATTTCATTTGGTCAAGCATCTAGTGAAGAAGATGACATGGCCTATCTCACAAAGAAATTTTCAAAAATTGTGAGAAAACATGAAGGGTTCAGGAAAGGGGGAAATCTTCCTCGGACTGCAACTGCTAGTGACATCTTTAACAAGTGTGGAAAGGTTGGGTACTTCATGTGATATTGCTTAATGGTCAAAGTTGAAAACAAAGAGCAATTACAGATCTAAAGGTGAAAAGGACAAAAGAAGGGACCTAGTCCACAATAAAAATGCAAGGAAATCTCCTGTAGATCATGTAGTCGAGAAAGTTATTGCAGTGTGGGAAAACTCATCAAGTGAATCAGAGGAGTCAAAATGCCCTGATGATGCCTCTATGGTGGGTTTTCAAGACGATAAAAATGTGTTTGATTGGTTTTTTGCTCTCATGGTGAAATTCGACGATGAAAAGGTAACCCTCTTTGATATTAAGCAAAACTTAAATACTTATTTTGCTCGAAGGTTGAGGAACCTAGCAAATGTACTGGTTCATTGTGTTATAAACTCTCCATTGTCATGCTGGAAAAAGGTACAAGTGGTTGGTGCACAGTCTCCAACTGATGACAAGACAAACCCAGGGACCTGGAGAAGGGACCTGGTCCTTCGATCGACAAAGTTCTCATTGCTAGGCTGGAAAAAGTACAAGTGATTGGTGCAAAGTCTTCAACTGTGGCGGAAAGTGTAGAGACCTCGACCAATGGCATGGTCTCGAATGTTGTGACCATTGTTTATTAACCTAATGTCCAATAGTCACAACTTATCTTTTGGAATTGAAAAAGCTTTCAATAACTCTTCCAAAGGTTGATCAAGAAGTGAAGATTCATCCTCAAGATCTAACTCGAACCAGAAAGAGCTTCCATATTAATGGTCTTAGGATTTATTCTTCTGAGCATATCTTGTAAATCTGATCCTCAATCTATAAAAGAATCAGATAGTTGTTTAGTGTTACATTCTAAATTAGTTAGAGGGTACTGAGTTAGTGGGTAGTGTTGTATCTGCCTAGGGAAAAATCCTAATCATCTAGAGTTAGGTGTTTTAGTGGGCGGTGTTGTATCCGCTTTGAAAAAGTCTAAGTTATCTAGGGGGTGATGGATTAGTGGGAGGTGTTGGATCCTCTTAGTCTCATCAACTAATAGGCAGATTACTTTTACGTGAGATTAATAACTTTTTCTCACATTGGTTGTAACTGGGTTCACTTTTGCTTGAGAAGATTAGTGAAGCAGTTGGAAATCATGTTCAACAGGTCGTGGTTTTACTCCCTTAAGCAAGGAGCACGTAAATTTCTTGCGTTGTTTTATTAGTGTTATTTACTTTACAACATTTGTTGAATTCGGTCAAGGGACCTGGTCCATTGGCTGGTAATGGACGCACACATTCTATCATAAATTGATACATAGACCAGCTTGATGAAATTTCTAATATTCTAGTTAGTTAGAAAATTATGTCCACATATATTTTCATATTAAATATCATTTAATATTTTTGGTATACTATCTTTTTTTGTAGTAGAATTAATTTTTGACTGAGTGGGTAAAATGCTATCTTTGATCCTAAATATGTTGTTTTTGTATATGTTCTTTGTGTAGTTCTTGCGTCATTTAATTTTCAAATATGTGTAATTTCCAAATAACCATAAAAGTACTATAATGTGGCTATTCTTAGTACATTTAATTTCTTTCCCTAAGCTAAACATGTTTATGATCAATATATTTTTCTTATATACACGATAAACATATGTTTTTTGTGTTAAAATATTTTATTTAATGAAGAAGAAAAATTGGCCTGAGGAAGATACTAGTAGTGTTATGAGATGACAATGGTCTTTCATAAAATGTATAATGTACAATTGGATTAAGAGAAACAAAATACCGTAGATGTTACTTATGTTGGGTTTTATTTGCCCTGATTTCTTACCATAAATAGGTTTTCCTTTTAGAAAAATGTTTTGGATTGACTAATCCTTTTCTTGTAGGAAAAGGTTTAGGACTCTATAAATAGAGACATGTTCCTTCTAACTTAATTAGCATTCACAATGTAGTCTTAAGTGCTTTGAGAGTTTTGGTTAGGGGGAGAATTTGTGGGTCACAAGCTTGATACGTTATCACTTGTGTGAACCTCCCATGTATTCCGAGTGAACTGGTTGAGGTTGCTTCTCTCTGTATTTTGTACTCTCATATTTTTAGTGGATTGCTCATCTTCTTTGTGGACGTAGGTCGATTGACCGAACCACGTTAAATCTTTGTGTCTTTTGGTATATTTCTCGTTGTCTTCTTACTCGTGATCTTTCAAGGTTTTCTTTGCTAGCTTCCGCATTTACACCTGCTTATTTTCGGTCCTAACAAGTGGTATCAGATCCAGATTTAATGATGAAGTCAGGTTCAGTGGTTCGATAATCGATTATTGAACCAGGTTAGAAGGAGGTTTTCATCTTGGCGGGTGTAGTTCTAGCCGCAACCTTTTTGACAATATTGAAGATTTTGTTAGAGAAATTGTTTCAGAGAGGTTCTATGTATTGACACATAAATTTTGCAAAGGAAATTATGGAGAGGAGAAGCAAGTTGTTGAAGATTAAGTAAAGAAGGTGGACAAATTTATTTTGTTAGAAATTCAGGCCAAGGGGGAGATTTGTTGGGTTTTATTTGCCCTGATTTCTTACCATAAATAGGTTTTCCTTTTAGGAAAAGGTTTTGGATTTACTAGTCCTTTTCTTGTAGGAAAAGGTTTAGGACTCTATAAATAGAGACATGTTCTTTCCAACTTAATCAGCATTCACAATGTAGTCTTAAGGGCTTTGAGAGTTTTGATTAGGGGGAGAATTTGTGGGTCACAAGCTTGAAACGTTATCACTTGTGTGAATCTCCCATGTATTTTGAGTGAATTGGCTGAGGTTGTTTCTCTCTGTATTTTGTACTCTCATATTTTTAGTTGATTGCTCATCTCCTTTGTGGACGTAGGTCGATTGACCGAACCACGTTAAATCTTTGTGTCTTTTGGTATATTTCTCGTTGTCTTCTTACTCGTGATCTTTCGAGGTTTGCTTTGCTAGCTTCCGCATTTACACCTGCTTATTTTCGGTCTTAACAACTTGTTGTGTCAATTGCGGAATGCTGCTTGGGATGAAACTTATTGTAGTCCCTTATAGCAACATGTGTGCATTATAGAGAAGACAACTTTTTGATGATCTCACTCGAACTTATTGAATAAAAAACTGATGTATATTGATGAAGATGAAGAAGATAAAGAGGTGCTAATGAGCATGATCATGATCAAGGTGGAGGGGCAGATGAATCGGATCATGATAAAGATGGAGGTGCTAATCAGCACGATCATGATCAAGGTAGAGGGGCAGATTAATAGGCTCATGATAACGATGAAAGTGCTAATGAGCACGATCAAGATGAAGAAGATGGTGAAGGTGCTAATGAGCACAATCATGATCAAGGTGGAGGGGCAGATGAAAAGGATAATGATAACGATGGAGGCGTTAATTAACATGATGCTAATGATGAAGATTGAGGCACCAACAAACTAAATGAAGATGTTGATCAACTGGTTGATCATACAATATCGATAATATTTGTTCTAAATGCAGACATATAAACTATTTAATGATGAAATGCAGACATTCTTTTTAAAAAGTAGTGTTAGTTGTATGAGGCTTATTTGGCTGCCAAAGGTATATTGGATCCACATTCCACTACCTTTCATTTTCTTTTCTCATCCATTTTAACCTTTTTTTCTACTCTTTTCTCCTCACAACTTTTCTTACATTTTTTTCTACTTGTTAATTCTTAACATAATCATTCAATATCCGCATTAAAATTTGATTAACTCAAATTTACATTAGGTAGGGCTTTGTTCGAAGAAAAATACTGCTGATCAAGAATTTTTCATACTTAAAGATTGAACTTGAAACCTCTGGTTAGGCGAGAAACAACATCATCCTCTACCCCATCATTTATTTGAGGAAAAACCAAAGTGGGTGTGTCGAATAATTTAAATATATGTAAATTTATTAGTATTGTTATATTATCATTATTTTTAATTGTATATATGTGCAATTATAACTCCTCCACTTTCTTCAATTTCATAAAACTCATCCAAAAAAATTAATTTTAAATTTTTTGACACACCCATTTTTTGTTTTTCCTCAAATAAATTATGGGGGCGAGGATGTTGTTGCTGCTCACTTAACTAGAAGTCTCTAGTTCAAGTTTTGAGTATGAAAAGCTCTTGATAGGCTACAAATGCAGACAATGCAAATATGAAATATGAAATAATCAAATTTTATTGTCTCTGAACAAAGCCTAAACAATGCAAATTAAAATAATCGAATTTTAATGCAGATATCGAATGCAAAATAAAAATGTAAAAATAAATATTCTATAAAAATAAAATTGTATTACTCCCTCGGTCCACTTTTATTTGTCACATTGCGCTTTTTGTAAGTTAATTTGACTAATTTTTAAAATTAAATTAGACTACATTAATTTGATATTTTCAACAGAAGTTTAAATAGTCAAAAACTATACAAAAAGTACTATAAATTATAATTTTTTTCATATCAATATGATTAAAAAAACATCTTAAAATGTTAGTCAAAATTCTTATAGTATGACTCTAAAAATAGAAACCATGACAATTAAACATGGACTGAGGTGATAAGAGTTAATAAGTAAGAAAAAATGCAAGAAAGTGTTGTGAGGAAGAAGAAGTAGAAAAAAGGTTAAAATGGATGAGAAAAGGAAATAAAAGGAAAGTGAAATGTGGGGTCCTACATACATTTGGCAGCCAAATAAATCGTCATACAACTGACACTATGTGCACCTCGCCGATAATAAAAATTTAACTTATGATGTTCGTACATTTCAAAAATATTGTTAGATGTTTATGTCGTATTCTCAAAATTAATACATATTTTTGACATGTGTAGATATCATCATCATACTTTTCAACTTAAAATATTTATTACTTTTGAATGATTCAATATACACCTGATGACATTTTTAAACAGTTTGACCACTAAGTTAGGAGGACTGGCAATATTAGTTACCACAATTAAAAGATAGAAAAAACTGCCGATAAAAAAGGTCTTTGGCTGTAAAATGTGAATTGGGACAAATACCTCAAAAAGAATGTTGGCAAAAGCAAAGCTTGTTGTAAACAAATGCACAAGCTCATCTGAATTAAATGGTTGATAAAACATGTGTATTTAAATAGAAAAAAATTCTCAAGGAAATAAGTGATTTAAGATTTTATATTTTTTTGTGAAGTCAATGCAAGTATGACAATTGAAAATTACTTTGAGAATGACACGTATTTCTATAATCATACTGAAATTTAAATGTTCCTAGACTTAGTAACTTAAATGATGCAATAACTAGACAACGAACATATCACAAAAATGTCATGTTTAGAATCAAAGGAAGCATTCTACCCATTCATACAAAAATAAATTATTTTATAAATCTGGAGATGATTGTTCAACCATCTAGAAATTAGAAATATCATCTAGTTGCTCTATGTATATATTTCCCATTCAACATAGTGGAAATGATTTCAGAAACACACATAATGAAAAATTTGTGGCATGAAATCTTCATCAAAATAAATTATATAGCATGTACATTGAGAAAAAAAGGATTTATTTTGTTGGTAGCATAAAAAATGAATTTATATGTTTATGAACTCCTCTCGAACTATAAGGACAAACTTATATGTGCAATTTAGATATTTTAAATAAGATCTAAAGATGTGTTCTTTTAATTTCCTTTCCTATATTAGATTATTTTAACATTTCCTAAATGAGTTACATATTCCTTTTATACAGAAAAAACTCCTCATGGAGAGAAATAAAATGAAGTCACTATTATAATAAATTACTTAGGAGGAAATGATGCAACCAAATGACTTAACTCTCATGGGAAAAAGATCACCTAAAGAAAAGAAATGTATGGTACGAAATAACATAAGAACTTATGTTTGATGTCATACCTCTTGTATGAAATCTTTTGAAGTACTAAGTTGATAATTCTAGGCTAGGCCAGTCTCTGACAAAATCCTATCAAGGAGAGGTCTAGGACAATATAAAAAAGGATTGGGTAAAATATATAGGCTTGGGTTAGTTTTTCTGTTAACTAATACGATAATGAGTTTATAAGGCTTTTCGTAAATGAATTTGGGTAAGTAGAACTCCTGACTTACCATGAAGAAGTTATTTTAGAACATCAAGATTCAAAGGTATGTTGTGAAAGAGATACCTTTAGGAGGATTTCCAAGTCTTTATCATTTTCCCTATGCTATAGAGGAAGGGATTAATTCCCTCTATAGTGGGTGATCCACTAAGGTGGCACTTTTATAGAGTGTTTACCAATATAGCAATGTAAGTTACATTTTATACTCCTAAATCGCTCTTTATCTGCAAACATATTTTGAGAAAAGCAAGGGATACCTAGTCTGAATTCTCTCTATTTTTCATCATGATCATCATTATAGGTTTGTTAATTACTCCCTTAGCTTGTTAATTTGATTCTTAGGTTGTAGAATTTATGGGAATTTCCTTAGAGAGGGTTTTGGTTGATTTAACTATTGAAAACCTTAGCTTAGGTTAAATGATTATGAGAATTTCTTAGGGTTTGTGGTTTGAGTATAATACGTGTTTTTTTTCATTTAGGCTTGATTATATGTACATAAATTGTTTGTAAACCAAGAACAAGCTAGGATCCATATCAAGGGGGATTGATAGAGATTCCAAGGCTGATTCAAGGTAGGTGATTGTTTTTTTTTCATTTGATGTATATGTATGCATGTTAAATGTTTCTATAGCTAAACTCTTACAATGTATATTGGGAAAAATATAAGGGTTAAATGTGAAATGAGGAATCGTTAACATCTCAAGCAATGAAGGTGTTTGTTTATTCGTAATTACAAGTTTTAAGTATTTAATCATGATTATAATTGTGTTTGAATGACTATCAGTTTGTTCAGGTTCCATTCCTAGTACTAGATATCTCTACTTGGAGAATGTACCACACATAGTACATCATATTGGTTGGTTCAAGAATAATGTGTGGTATGGGATCTATATGGTTGACTCAAATACCACACCGGTACAAATTACTAATGGTTGATTGGGGTACCTCGCTTGATATCGGATACTATTGATTGGATCGGGTACCATGCCTTGTATATATCTTATTATTATCTTGCATGTTGGTTCCTTGAGTGAGCCGTACTTGTCATCGTGTGGGACATGCTTCATACAAATGTTAAGTTTAGTGATTGAGAGTCTTATTGTATTGCTGACTTGGTTGATTATATGTTGTTATGTATTTACTATGTTTACTTATCGGTTTATATTCATATATTTTGAATTGAGCATTAATCCTATTAATACAATGCAATATGCATACTGATACTGCACTGCTTTTTCTTTGTTCAGTGCAAGACATATTCAGGTGACTGCTTCGTGACCTTAACAGTAAGTCCAGTGCTAACTGAATCCTGGGTGAGCTACCTCTTTTAAACTGCCACACATTCCTTTTTATCTCTTAGTCCATGTGTTTGTGATCATACTCCTTAAGTTATTTACTTATTTTTGGGTTGCATCCCCTTAATCTAAGACTACTTGATGTTTTGTGACTTTCAGTTCTAGTGTAGGGCTTTCCATTATTGTTGTATTTATGAAATATGTCTTTGGTATTGAAAGTTGTTTATTTTATATTGTTCAATTGATAGTATGTTAGTAATTAGTTGGTTCTCTCACCAAGGGTTAGGGTGAGTGCCACTCATGGATGGTCGAGATCGTGCCAAAGTTGGTAATACAACCCTAGGTTTGTTAAATTCATCATACTTAAATGATCGTACAACAGTCTTGCAGAACGATACGAGGCCATCTATAATTTTCTTTGAAAGGCTATAGAACCTTAGGTAATTGTATTCTCTCTTATTTCCTTTTTGATATAACTTGATTCAAATTGGTATATGACAATCCAAATAGTATCTAGTTTCCCTCATTCTTATGTTCTCATATGGTCGATACTAGACGCAATATAGTTAGGGTACCAATCCTCGGTTAGGGATGAGGACAAATCCCTCACCCCATGAACATGTTTAAGAAGAGTTTAAGGTGAAAATTAAGGAGGAGGATGAGCCAGAGGTGGAGAAAATAGGTTGGTATTAGAATTTCTAAGTGGGTTGGCAAGTACTAGAGCCACTCCCATTATGTCGGCTACTAAAAATCCAAACGCTTATCCTATTGTTATTATGCCCCAGAATAAATAGAGATTTTCAAAAAAATATGCTAGTGAGGAAGGACTCATAGGGATAAGAGACATAGGGCTAAATAGAGAGCCAAAAAAAATCTTTTTGTGTATAATCTGCTTAATCTCGAATATTATACATGTGTGTGTGTGAGTGCGCGCGTGCGCGCTAGACCAAATAATACAATGTAAGAAATAATCCTAGATTCATGGATATATAGAACATTACATAAGTTATCATGCTTACCTATCCATCATTTGAGTCTCTAACAATTATTTCAATTATTACATATCTGATTTGACACATGGACGAATATGCAAGCATATGTTTCATGTTTGTTTGAGTAATAACAATGAGATTTCCCAATATAATGCTAAAACTATCAAGGATTTCCACAAGAAGATGTAATTCATTTGATGAGAAATAAAAAGGAATATTGAAAATTCGAGTGGTTGAAGCTCAATCATCTACTTTCGAAGTAACTGTAAGAAAAGCAACGAGCGGAATGGGACACTGACAGATGAAAAAAGGATTCATCACTACTTTCTCTCATTCAAAACCATGCATGATACTTTCATCTCATATGGATCCTAAGTGATAGAGGAAAGAATAACCCATGTTCTTTCTTTTTTGATTATCTTCCTCGTGTATGTATAAGACCGAGTCCATTTGATTTCTATAAAGGATTACTAATCCGTTACTTTTCGAGTAATCCTTCGTCAATGGTTTTGAATGACTAATTTTTGGCAATCTTTTTTACCTTGGTTTCATAGGATCCAGTTCGAAAGATTTAGAAATAAAACCATCTGATTCATTGCTTATGATTATATATGTATAATCATAAAACTACACACAATATATTTTGAACAATTTAAAACATTACATACATATTAAAACTACAACTTGCAATTTTTATGTGTAAATAAAGATGGTTTGTTAAATTTTACTATTGTTGACCATCCTTTCGATTTTAAAAGTAGATAGCGTATCTTTTTTAAATTGAAAAATGAAATATTTTGTGTGATAAATTTGTTAAGATGACAATTATTTATCCTCAAATAATTGGAGTGAAAAGATAGAAAATATCACCAAAGAAATTTTTCTTCTCATATCTAGTTCGAAGGTCATAAAAAAATATTATCTGATAAATTATCTACCTTCACCAAATTACATAATAATTCAAGGGAATAATTGGAAAGACGATTTTTGTAGATTTTTAATAAAATCATAAGATGTGGTGGGAAACAACGAACCAAGCACTTGATAAAAATAAACTCCGCATTACTAATCATTGCACTACTAATCCCTGTATAACTAATATCTTTGTACAAGACAAACACTAAGTTCCATGCCTTGTCTCGCTACGCTACTCAACTTGTGGGACCTGAAGAGGAATTGATTCACCTTTATGTAAAGGAACTGAACACTAATTTAAAGGTCTTATCTCTGCAGAGAAGATTTTCAATAAGATGACAGACTATCTGAAGAAATTGGAAGGAGTTAGGCAGTCTTGGTAGGTCAAAGATTACCTAAGAAGTCCAAGAATATAGGCAACTTCAGTGGTTCCTATCCTAAGGGTCCTCGTTAGCAGGTGTATTCAGCCAGTCCAATTCAGTCAACTTTACCAGCTTCTACGACTTCCTATTTAGTGCTCACACAAAAATCTCTGGCTCAAATTGTCAAGGAGGTTCTTGTTCATCAGCCTACATGCACTCACTTGATCGAGGATGCTTTTACTATGGTAAGATGGGCAGTCTCTTTAAGAGGAAACACCCATACAAGAAAGTAGGAGGCCACACGCAACAACATGTAATGGTTGTGGTACTAATTCAGGTCGAGGTGGTAATTTAAGAGGACCCCCACAAAGTGGGCGAGGTAATAATCAAGTAGGCTATAGGGAAAAGGAAATTATTATTATATGAGGCAAAAAACACAACCAAGTAGAGGGGTTGTCTGGAATGATGATAGAGCTCGAGTTTACATCTTACAGAAAAAGTCAGAGGTCAAGGCGTCTAGCAGCGTGATAACATGTACTATTATTTTTTTGTGACTCGATCAATTTTGTCTTATTAGATCCGGGTTATACTTATTAATATATATCTGTTTGGGACTGGACTTGATTTGTGATATCTTTCATGCCCTTATTCATGTTTCTATCCCAATGAAAAATTTTGTGGTAGTAATCCATGTGTAGAGTGCTTGCTCCGTGATGTTTGTGGGTTGACAGACTTGGGTAGATTAGTAATCTTAGATATGGTAGACTTCGATGTGATAGTTTCAATGACTTATGTTGTGCTAAATTCTATCATTAAGATAGTAACTCTATAAATCCTAGGTAGGGATAGATTAGAGTGGGAAAATGTGTGCATGACTAACCCAACAGAGACCATATTTTTATTAAGGATAGAAGGCTAATGGGAAGGGTTGTTTTGGCCTACTTGGATCATCTTCGGGATTTAGTGCAGATTTCCCTTCTTTTGATTCAATCTAGTGGTTTCAATATTTTAGGATGTATTTCCTACATATTTACTTGGTATGACTTTGGGTAGAGATATTCATTTATATATAGATTTGGAGTCGCGCAATCGCAATCTTTATCCTTATTATCGTATGGCTTTAGAAGAGTTGAGGGAATTGAAGACTCATCTTGAGGAACTCTTAGATAAAGGGTTCATTCACCTCAATGCTTCACTTTAGGTTGCTCGGTCTTGCTTGTGAATAAGAATGATAGTAGTATGAGAATATAAGTAGACTTTATATAGTTGAAGAAGGTTACTACCAGTAATAAACATTGTACACCCTTCATAAATGATACTTATGACAAGTTATAGGGTTATCCAATTTTCTCAAAGATTGACTTGAGGTCAGAGCAACATAAGTTTAAGATTAGACCTAAGGACATGCCTAAAATAACATTTAGGACTCGAAAATCAAGGTTGAATAATTTAAGGGTGGCAATTGAACAAGCCGAGGTGAAAAGTAATGTCTAGGGAAACTCCAGATGCCACACTTGTCACATGAGGGGTTCTTACTTTTAAGGGAGAATTTATGTCCCTCAAGTTGATGACTTTATTCAAAAGGTGCTGACAAAGTCTCGTTGTTCGCGATATTCGATTCATCCAGGTATAATCAAAATGTATTGGGACTTGAGAACACTTTATTGGTGGGCAGGGATGAAGAGGGACATAACTTAATATGTGTATATGTCAAAATTGCCAGCAATTAAAGTATGAGCACCAACGATGTGCAATATTGTCTTAGAGAATGCTCATTCTTGAGTGGAAGTGGGAAATGATATTCATGGACTTCATGGTGGGAATATCTAAGACCTTGGGAAAGTATGACTTAATTTGGCTCACTGTTGATAGGCTATATAAATCAGTCCATTAATTTTTGTCATAGTGGATTACTACTCCTAAGTTGGCTAAGATTTATGTAAAGGAGATAATAAAGTTGCAAAGGACGCCCCTTTCTATAAAAATATTATAAACTGCTAGAATAAACAATTCAAAAAATTGCTTTAAAAAAAAGATCAAAGAAATCTTCCTTTGAATCTCAAAATAATAACTTGAAAACACAAAATGGAAGAAAAGGAATACTAGTTATTATATACATACATGGAAGAAAAGAAAATACTATTTCTTATATACTTATAATAACATTTGATGTTTTAATGTTGTCTCATTGATATAGAAAATAATTTTTTAAATAGGATGATAATGATAATCGTGTTACCATGTCATATTGGTAGGACCTATATCTATATCTTATATCTATACTATTCTAAGAGTGGAAAGTCTCAAAGATAGAAGTTTGATAACAAAAAAATTTCAATGAGTATGAACCATCTATTTTGTCATTGATTTAAATAAACGAAATATATCATTAAAATTACCCCTTTCTCACTTCAGATGGTTATCCATGACGTATATATGCCTCCAAAATGGCACCCACTGACCCTAACATCATGATTAAAATTGTGGTTGAGAAACATTATGATGATTGTTTATTTGTTTATATTAAAAAGCATGAAATCTAGAATGATTGCCATCGCATACCTACATTATTTAAAAATATGACTCTTCGTCTGTTTTCATAATCCCAACATTATATGAGTCATACTTTCATGTACGCTGTTTCAAACATAAAAAATTATCTCATTGTTGCTATTAAATATCAATGATTGCATAAAAATTAATTTAGAGCAAAACATTATTCGAAAAGATTCTTGGGGAAGATATGTAGGTAAGTGTACATATGACATAAATATCTTGGAAAAAAGAGGACAAAGAAAGCTAGAAGTTGGTTCAATGAAAAACGATCCAGATTATGGAGGAAGTCACATTTTATAACAAGAACAAATTGAGATATGATTTGACTAATTTTTATGATTTATTCGATGGAATAAAATAATCATTCCAAATACCGTTTTCATGCATGTATTATCACGGCTACTTGAGATTTTAAACACAAGGGGGAAACTTATAATTGGATATCTTGACAGAATGTAAATATACTCGATGAATAGAATTAATCAAAAGAGAGATATTCTTCTCTAGACCAACTTAATGTCACTGTAACATGCCTAAATACATAAGACTTTAATTAACTTTCTTACCATAATAGAAAGTTCATTCCCTCGCATACGGAAACTAGTAGAAAGAAAAGAAAGTAGAAGTAGCTACATGAATTCATACTAGGGTTGGACAATTATTATTTCAAATAAAATTATGAATGGTGAACAATTGAGTGTTGAATTGAATGGATGGACCTAATTTTACATGGTATGGGACCTTATAGAAATCACATGCTCAATTGCAATAAGGTGCATAATCCCATGTAAGAGAGAATCCAGAAAATTTGATAACGATTGTTATAAGAAGGCTACTCAAATGAGTTTTTATGCCTCAATCGTTATTCCAATGGATGAACTTGATATGTGGAATCATATAGAAGTACTTCATGTTGAATGTACTAACTATGGGTCAAAAAGAGGTAAACTATCCGGACACAGAAGAAAATAACCTTATGAACTTAAATCTTAAAAAGAAAAGCAATTGATGAAAATAAAGAGAAAAAAATACTCTATATCAAATGCAACACATGGTGTAATCATAGATGTTACCAAATTGAGTAAGAAATGGAAGTTAGAAAGGTATAGCAAGTGTTTGCAAATTAGTCAAAACAAAATAACTTGTTTTTTGTTTGAAGATCTTTCCCTAACATTTGCTAGTAAAAATTTGAGATTTTTGTCACAAGTTTTTAATTTTTTTTTACAATTTAGAATTTTTACTCTTCAAAGCCTACTTGCCTTTATAACTCAACAGTTCTTAAGCTAAAAAAGTTTTTATTAATTACATAAATTATCAGATATTAAAGAAAAAAATGCTTTTCATCGATTGATTTAAATACTATTAATTTATAAAATACTTTATATATTATATTCTACTACCCAAACTCAATAAATATAGAAAAGTGTAACTTAACTAAAAAAGTTAACTTTATTAAATTCATAAAAATTAGCTAATAAAAGGATTATTTTTCTAGATACAAGCATAACTTACTTGTAACAAATAAGTTATATAATCTTGTAAAGGCAAATTATGTCTTAAAATAATGTGATTATTTTTTTTAGTTGGCCTAAAGAATATTTTTCTTGCCCAATACTATCATAGAAATGATATGCATCAAAATGTGTCAAAAAAAATAAATAAGCATATATTGTAATTGCAGTATATTCTTCTAAAACAAGTACTGGTGTAATAATAACCATCAAATACCAACTCCTGCTAAACTAAAATTCAATAGACACTAAATATTTTAGTTAAATTTAGAGAGAAAATCATAGCTCAACGACCCGCCCATAATAAATTACACACCAATTTGTTATTTTTTATCCTATAGCAAAGAAAAACGCAATTAATTTTTTAACAAGAGAGAAAATTATGCAGAACACAAAAAAATTAAATACACTACCCGAAAATAGAAATATCAAACACACACCTAAAGAAACAGAAGAAAAGGAATGAATGGTACCATACATGAAGTAATGTGCTCGATTTCTTGATCTTCATTAGCCTAAAATTCTGCCTTTTGGTTATGAATGAGATGACAAGAAAGTTGATTGTGCATTTGAGTTGAAAACATCTATAAGCAACATTTTAAATTAGTTTAAATCAAAACAAAATGCTTAAAATAACAATTGAGTAAACTTCACTAGAGAAGAAATCAAAAGTAGGATAATAACAACTAAAATAGAGTAAAAGTGACCTCTAAAACATAAAGTATTTGTATAAAAAATAAAAAGTATAAGAGATTTGCCTCACTGTCGGATTTATCTTCACCACCGCTGGTTTTTGTCCATCAGAGTTAGAGGCACCATGGTTCTTTGGTTTTTCTGCAACAGAGTTGGAACCACACCGGAGATGGAGTTTAGAGCTTTGAGATTATTGTTTGACGGAGCTTTGAGCTCACTGATAACCAGCAAACAAGAAACAAAATATCAAAAAGGGATAAAGGGGAAAGGACTGGCGGTCGTCAGGTCCTGAAGTTTCATTGAGATGGCATCGTTGTTCTTGGTTGTTGCTTTTTAACTAGAAAGGTTGGGGTTTGGTTCTGGTTTTTTTGGAGAAGAAAAGTTTAGAGAAAATGAGGGGGCTAGAGGAGATATGGTGGTTCGGTTGTGGAAATGGAATGGATAAGTGAAGTTTTATTGGTTTTAGGAGGTGTGGTGGCGGCTGTTGGAAAATTTTAAAATGAAGGAGGTAAGCTTTTTTAGGTTTTTTTTTAATCAATTTAGAAAAATTGTAAGTATCCACCATCACTTTTGTTTTTGGACAAAGTAAGGATTCAAATAGGGAATTTTAAAAACCACATTAGTACAATACAATGGGCTCAAAAATGTGTGCTCAAAAACATTGTTTAATAAAATAATACATGTGTATTCAATTCTTATATGTGTTTCAATATATTTCTAAATTGTGCTAAAAATATTTAAATCAATATAAATAAATGTAACGAATGTAATTAATGGATTGTGCTAAAAACTACAACGTACAAAATTAAGAAATAAAAATCGAAGAAGTTTCACAAACAGGGATAATTATTAATAAATCACATTAAAATTGAAAGACATGCATTTTGGACTATTTAACAAATAAAATATTTTAAATTCTAACTTTTATAATGTCAAGCCAAAAGTTGGTATAAAAAATGACAATGAATGAAACATTCTTGTTATTTTCTAATTCACCTTTTTTCATGAAACTCAACAATAATATTGATAAAAATGAAGCAACATCTAAAAATGTCCATACATGGAACATATGGTATGTAATAAAGCTGGATGAAATAGTGTCTGAACTTAACGAACACTGAAAATATAATCAGCGAAAGTAAAACATGTCATGTAATAAAACAAGTAAATCTTTACATATGAATAAGGTAATACATATGAATTCTAAAATAGTACTTTACTTTTTGTGGAGTGCCTCTAACCGATAACCACCACTACGAGTCTCGTGATGATACAAAGTCTAGTCCATGTTACAAGAGCATCATATACCTTGTCAGAGTATAGAAAAACAAAACTGAACTTATGGGTCAATCTAAAATTCCGTAAATAAGGATAAGTGAAGATACATTCGAACCAAGAACATGACGTTATCTACACCGCTGGTGCAAGTTATGGAGTTTGAGTTATCTAAGCTCGTATTCAAATTGTTGCTCAATACCAATCCCAAAATAATAAATAATGTTCATACAAATATCTTTGTTGAGTTAGTACTCAAAAGACCCTCTTTAGGAAAAATAGTCTTTTTTATGCTCTTGTTAAATTAGCAATACATCTCATAACACGAAATAGAGCATTTGGTACAAATAGTGTTCCCTTAAAAACTCTTCTTAACTGATATAGGGTTCGTATGATAAAATAAGAATGAACAATAACTAAGAACCAAAACGCATGAAGTACTATAATCTCAATGATAAGAACCAGAATTCACTTACAAGGAATAAAAGACAATTCAAAATCCATGAAAACTTGGGTAAAGCACCCTAGATTTAACTCTTACCAACTTACTTTAGATGAAGGGACTGAGAACGAACTTAGTCATCACTATGAGTGGAATTACATACCTGAATGAATTTTGAGGAAAAACCTTGGAAGATGAACCCTAACTTGGATGTTTCATGAAGTTCTTGAGAATAGTATTTTTTTGGCGTAAGGGTTGAAGTAATGAAAAGTAATTGACTTTTGTTTTTGGGAAAAATAATACTCGTTTTTTCATGAACTGATGACAAAATATAAAAAAATATCCATGGAACGTGAAAAGAAGAGAAAACTGACTATAACACTGACCTTGCCGTGAGGCAGACTGACTATACGTGCCAGTTTGTGCGGACTACATTGTTCCTTGAAAAAATGGACCTAACTTTTAGCATATAACTTGGATTGGTGAATGTTCAAAAGCGGTTTAAAGACACTTTAAAGCCTTTCATTTTCTTGGTATTCTGCAACAAAACTTTTCATATGTTAGGAGATATGATTTATTGAAGTTTACTCTCAATGACTTAAAGGAAAAAGTTTATTGTTAGGAAACCACTAAACTCAATTTTGCTGTAAAGGTTTTATATGACCATAACTCACATTCAAAGCAATTCTGATACTTAGGAATGACCTTAACATATACGAAAAGTAGTATATCACCTGATCCAAGTTGATACACTTATGATAACTGATTTAGATCTAACAGTAGAGTTGCAAGGTGTTACAATATATCACCCTTGGGATTATTCATTGTCGAATGATGACTAAACTATGAAATGCACAAGGAGTGAATACAATGCATAGGCTGAAATAGACCAATAAATACTAAAATAGAAGCACTCAACACATGAATAAACACCGAATCTGAAATAGGGAAGGGATTATTACCTTCAACATCAATGTCGGGCGGATGAATATATGAGTGTATCTTACTTTCATATCTTCTTCTCCCTCCCATGTAGGCTCTTCAACAAAAAGATACTCCATTACACCTTGACAGATGTAGCCTCGTTGGTCGTTAACTGTGAATCTGACGATCAAGAATCTAAATCTCTTCATAGGACAAGTTATGCTTCACACCAATACTCTATGTGGGAATAATTTTTATGGATTGCCCAAGCATTTGTTAAGCATGGAGATATGAAATATTGAATGAAAAGCTGTTAATTTTGGTGGTAGGTCCAGCTCATAAGCTACATTGCCACCTTTCTTTTAAATTTGGTGGGAACCCATGTAGTGAGGACTGTGCTTCCATTTATTTCCAAACCTCAAGACAACTTTCATGGGTAAAACCTTCAAGTAAACCCTATCATTTTTATTGAACTCTAAATCTCCTCGTGTAGCATCATTATACAATTTTGACAACTCTATGCAACTTTTTTACTTCTCTTGAATAATATCTCATTCTTCATGGCCTAAGAACCAAGTCCCTCCTTATCAACTCAGATTCATCAACCACAAACCAACAAAGTGCATATCTACACCTTGTCTATAAAAATACTCATAAAGAGCCATATGAATGTTGGAGTGAAAATTGTTACTGAAGAAAACTCTATTAAAGGCAATTGATCATCCTAATTTCCCTTAAAGTCAATGACACAAGCCCTCAACATGTCCTCTAGAGTTGGGATCATATTCTTTCCTAACTCTTTGTTTGAGGGTGAAAAGTGGTCGTCACATTGAAACAATCAAATTGCTACAAGCCATTGCAGCACAAAATTTTAATTGCTATGAAAGCTATCTATGGTTTAAAGCAAGTACCAAGAGTTTGGTATGTCAATATTGACGATCATTTGCTAAGTTTAGGATTTAGAAAGAGCCTATTTGTATCTACACTTTATAGTAAGTGTTCAGGTGCAACCATACTTATTATTTCATTATATGTTGATGATATCTTTATCATATGAATTAAGGTTTTCCTAATTAAGGACTTCCAGTCAAAAATGATGAAGGTCTTTGAAATGAAACACCTTGAACTGATGACATAATTTCTTTGAGAAGAGAGCAAACAAAATGAAGACAATGTGTTCATTTTCTACAAAAAAAAAGATATATACTCAAGATATCCTAAAGAAGCTTCATATGGAAGACTGCAAAGTTAGGAGCTCCAATGAACCAAAAGGAAAAGTTCTCCAATGATGTTGGAATAGAAAAGGTGGATGAGGCATATTATAGAGGTCTTATTGGCTTCCTGATGTATTTGATTGCAACTAGGCCTGATGTTCTGTATGAAGTGAGTTTATTTTGTCTCGATTCATGCATTGTACAAGTGATTTACACTTGAGAGCAACCAAAATAATTCACACATCAAGGGAACTATCAACTACGGTGTTAAGTTTCATATAATTTAGAAATTTAGACTTGATGGATTCTCCGATAGTTATTGTGGAGGTGCACCTAATTTGAAGAGTATTTCAAGTTTCTGTTTCAATGTTCAGACAAAAGTTTTCTCTTGGTATTCCAACAAAAAATGTACTATTGAACAATCAATAGTCGAGGAAGAATTATAATTTCAATAATAGATGTAAATGAAGCACTATGGTTGAGGAAAATTATGTGTGATCTGAATATGGAGCAAAAAGAAGGGTCTAAGGTTATTGATAACCAAACTGAAAATTCAATTGCTGATAATCAAATTTTTGATGCAAAAATGAAGCATTTCAATATTTAAGTGTTTTTCTTAAAAAACGTGCAGGACCATGGACATATGAAACTTCTTTACTGCAATAGTGACAAGAAAGTTGCTGAAATTTTCACTAAGCCCCTTTCCCTCTACAAGTTTGTGTTTTTCGAAGAAAAACTAGGAAGCAATAGTTCGTAAACCAAGGAGGAGTGTTAGTTGTTATTAGTTCTTTTATTATAAATGTACGTCTTAGGAAGTGGAAAAGTACTACATTTTAAAATAAAGTTCTCTATACTTTCTTGTTCTTTATTACTTTATAGTTCTTATCTTTCATTATTCATAAGTTCTCATTTGTTCTTTTTCTGGGTTTCCACATGTATTAACTACAGAGTGTAAACGGGTACAATGTCTGGACTTCTCAGATGCCAATGTGTAAATTATAGCATCAGGACATCAATGAATGGCCACTGTTAGAATCTCTATCCAATGTGCTCGGCAACCTTGTTTCATTGGAATAGTTAATTTTACAGAACTTTGGATCTTAGGCATATTTGTATGCCTAAATAGTCAATATTTGCCCATGATTTGATGGTGTTAAAGGACAATCTTTAGATTACTAGCTTGATTTTGCAATGCTTGCAAAGATTATGCACTAATACATATGATTAGATGTTTTCAAGAACTCTCGGGAAGATAGGATTTGGAACAAAGAAAGGACGAGCAAAGGCGGACATGAAAATGGCTAAGGATAGAAACCCCTGGGTGAGGCGTACTGGTAGGTGCGCCGCCCCAAGGCTTGACGTTTAGAGGCACTTCGCAGGCGCGCTTAGGGCGCATCGTGCTAGCATGTTTCAAACTGCAACATTTCCCAGGTGCACTGGCAGGCGCGGCGCGCCAAGGCTAGTACGACTGCAGAATGTTCTAGGTGCCGTCCCATTCAAATTCCGATTCTTTAAAGTTTTAAAAATTTCCAAGAAGTTCTAATTAGAGTAGGATTTGTTCCTAACTTTATTTACTAGTATAAATAGATCCTAAAGCTGCCATTATTGGCTTTTGACCTTTATTTAGTGTGAAAGAGCAAGAAGTCAAGTTTGTAATGCTTTTAACTCTTCTATTTTTCAGATTTTGCATGAACAATTATCTTTTCTTGATTTCTAAAAGCATGAGTAGCTAAACACCCTAGTTCTGGGGATTTAGCTACGAATTGATTGATGAATATGTGAGGCTATATGAATTAATCTTCCATTATCAATTCAAATTACTTTTATATTGTTGTTTTAGTATTTCTTGACTGGTCTTTTAAAGATAAATATAGTGTCTAATATTCAAATCGATAGAGGAGAGATCAGATAGAACAAGGAATATAGAGATAAATAAAGTGTCAATAGTTACTTTTATCCTAAGACTTGCATTTATCATTAGTTCCATAATTTTATTAAAAATCCGAACACTTGCATTCATAGATATAATTCCTATCTAAAAATAGAAAAGTATGTTATCAACTAATTAGTTTAATTTTCAAATAACAAATAAACATAACTAACTCCTAAATATAAGTCAAATAGGACTCTAATAACATTATTTAAAAACCTGAAAATAAGTTAATTGCTTTACTTCTGCAATATCCTAAGACATATACTCAACAATTTGCTATTATAAAAATATACAAATATTATTGATAGTAGATTTAAAATAATCTACTATCTTTGGATATTGAGTCAAAATAGTCCTATAAATCTCTTACATGGAGCTGTAATAGTCCACATTATTTTGATAAAGTGGTGCACTTTTATTCCGAACCCAAACTGTAGTTTGTTTTCTAATAGAGACAAAAATGTGTCTCTCTTGTGGAAATATCGTGGATTAACGAGTACAAACAAAGAAAATAGAGAAGAGAAATAATACAAAGATTTAACGAGGTTTGGCTAGGCCTACTCCAAGTAAAAGTAGCGAGAATTTTCGACTATGAAAGGAAAAAGAAGTTTGCAAATTTATCAAGCCCTTACAAGTACAATATGTATCATGCACAATGTTTTAGAATCATCAACTCCATACCCTATATATAGATTACAAGTAGTCCCAAACTAATAGGAAAAAGGTTTTTCGAGTTCTATAAGGACAATATTTTCCTTTCTCAAATCTAAGTACTTTGAACACTCTATTCATCAAATCCATGAAAGCTGCATGAGCATTGGTTAGTCCAAACGACATAACTACAAATTCATAATGACCATACCGAGTTTTGAAGGCTGTTTTTGGAATGTCACTGCCTCTGACTCTGAGCTTATGATAACCCGATCTGAGGTCTAACTTTGAGAAATGACTAGCACCCTGAGTTGGTCAAACAAGTCAACAATCTTGGGGATGGGATACTTATTCTTGATTGTTCAACTGTCTATAGTAAATGGAAATTCTAAGAGAACCATCTTTCTTCTTTACGAACAATACTGGTGCACCCTATGGTGAAATACTAGGTTTGATGAAACCCTTATCTAGAAGGTATTTCAACTTCTATTTCAATTTCTTAAGACATGTAAGGATAAATATAAATAGGAAGGGTATCTTGAAGGAGATAAATTCCAAAGTCGATTTCCCTTTCGGGAGGAACCCCGGGAAGATCTTTTGGAAATACTTCTGGAAATTCACAAACTACTTGGACTGACTCAAGATATGGGGTTTTAAGTCTAGAATCCTTTTACCCGAACTCAATGATAGAAATAACCCTTAGATATCATCTTTCTGGCCTTAAGGTACGAAATAAATCGACCCATAGGCGCTAGGCTACTACCCTTCCATTCTAAGATTGGTTCGTCTGGAAACTTAAAATGAACAATCCTAGTTCTACAATCGACTGAGGCATAACATGAGTGTAACCAATCCATTCCTAGAATGACATCAAAGTCTACCATTTCTAAATCTACTAGATCTGCTGAGGTTACTTTCTGAGAGACTGTGACATGGCAATTTCTGTATACTCGTCTAGCTATAACTGGGTCACCGACTGGAGTAGAGACTTAGAAGGGTTCTGAGAGTGTTTCTGGACTAATACTGATTTGGACAACTATACTAGGTTATAAAATACAAAGTCATGTCTATTTTCTTTTCACTGAGTGAACCATATGTGAGTAATATCTTTGAGTTTGTAAGATGCCAATCTCACCTATTACTACCTGTTACTGACATCACACCAAATATTTTCTTGACCTCGTCAATGAACTTCTGTGGGTACTTACCAAATTGCGATCCTTAAAACTTAGGCGGATTCATCCTAAAAAAATCACAAACTCTGGCTGCCACTAATTGGTCATTTCTTTTAGTAGGAACTAGAACCTACTGATTGTTGTTGTTGGTCATACTCTGAGACAAAAGCTGAATTGGCGTTCTGAAACTCTGCATTTGAACTTCCTTATCAATTACTAGAGGAACTGCGTTAGCATTGCGTGCATTAGCATTCCATGCCTAAGCTCTACAAGAAATATTGATCTTAAGCGCACAACGTCAAGTTAGAATGGAATTTGATCATACCTTACGCACGATAAGAGTAACAAGAAAGTGAAGTTTTTCCTAAAACACTTCATATCCTCTCTAACATTAGATGTGGTGCACTTCACACCCATGAAAAGGACTCTATTTAGTGCGTCTTTTTCATACATCTTAGGACTCTTGAACATGGTGCTCTGATACCAAGTTTTGTCACTGCCCGAGCTACCCTCGAGACGCGGACACGGAACCTAGGACCACAAGTGATCCCAAGATAACTCTGATGGCATAATCATGAGCATACTAAAGATAATAAACAGTTGCGGAAGCTAAATCATACTTAAAATCAAAAGATGGGGAATACCCATATTCTATAACTGAGATATTTGAAAACAATGAGTTTAATACAAAAGAAAATATTAACTCAATACTAAGTTGAATATAACTATCTCTTAAAATAGCCTCTAAACTAGACTAGAAATACTAGGACAAGCCCCAGCTAAATGTAGCAAAAACATAAACTAAATGACTAAAGACTTAAATGAAACTCATGACTGTTGTCCTCGGAGAATGAGGACTCACCACTGAAGCTGCTAAACTGGAGATCCAGAAATCGATCTATGCGTGACCTTGATGCTAAGAACCTGAACCTACATCACGAGAAGATGTAGCACATGTATGCGTTAGTACTTGAAAGGTACTGAGCATGTATGATAGAGTAAAGGTGAAATAAAACATAACTAAACAAGCACAAAAACAAGTATAATAATCTGAATGTGATGTGCTGATTTCTGAGCTAACTGGATGCAATGACCAATTTAAAACATGCTAAAATTGAATACTGAATATACTGATAAATGGTCAATGCGGAGAGTCTGACTGAACTGTGGGAGCTACTAATAACCGATGATAAAACCACTTGAGTTAAATGTGGAGTCCGATGTATACGCCCCATCGAGAGGACCCAATATACCCTGCCAAAGGTATAAAGGTATGCTGGTGTGATCACTAAACTGATTGCCCAAAGATGGGACTTACAACCTACTCGGCTAGTAGTTCTTGGTCTAATGGTTACGGTAAACCCTAGTCCTACTCGGTTTTATGCTACTCCCAATGAATTATGTAAATTAACTAATTATATCTGAATTTCTGTAAATACTGGATAGCTCGAAACTGAACATGCAAACTGAGAATGCAACAATTCATCTGGTAATTCTGCATTTATAACTAAGACATGTATATCTGAAGTGTCTAAAATATATGAACTGCATTTGTAATTCAAGAACTAACGAATACAAAGCTAGTGTTCTGAAATTCATGCGATATTCTGAGTAATAACATGATAATCTGATTTGGAACATATATTTAATAAATTCATGAAGTTATATCAAAGTTCTAGAAACCATAGGTTTAATCATGATAAGGTAATCAAGAACTGACTGAACCTAAGGACCCAATGGGTAAAAGGAACCCACTAGTGAAATCCCACATACCTGGTGATGAAATCCACGAAAAAATACTTAAGTTTCGGGGCTGGAACTGCTGGAGCTTGTGGAGTTCTTGAACTAGGGTTCTTGAGCTTTCTTCTCCTCTCTTTCTTCTAATTTTCTAAGTTTTGATTTTATGATTTGACTTAGATATGTTTTAATTATATTTCTAGGCTTAAACTGACTGAAATCTGATGATTTAGGGTCAAAACAATGTAACTTAGGGTTTAAAAAGAGTGGGAAAGGTAAAAAAACCCTGAGAAGGTTGCTGTCGGGTCTCACGACGGCCAGGACTGACGGTCCGTTGTGCGCCTGACGCCCCGTCGTTGGGTCCGTCGTGAGGGCCTGTTCGACAAACCTTTACTAAAATGGGCATAATGTTTTACTTGGAGGTCTGATTTTAGCAAGGTCGGTATCTATGGAAAGATAATTGAATTATCTATTTGTGGCTAGGTCATGGGAGACCTAATTCATTTTGTGCAAAGATTTATGATAATTTTAAGTTGACCCATTTGCATTTCCCCTTAACTGGCTTCAAATTTTTCACCTACGGTCAGACCTACGAACCGTAGGTCCACCTACGAACCATTCTTGTCATCCACAGCTCTTGTCATAGAGTGGTTGAAGGGAGTCTTGATCGATGGTCACTGACTACGGACCGTTGTTTGACCTACAGACCGTAAGTTCGTCAGTAGTCCAAGACTTGACCAATTTTTCTAGGATGAAATTTTTGGGAATTTCTGATCCCATCGACAGTTTTGCAGGACGGGCCGTGGTTCAGGATACGGTCTGTCGATGCCACCATTGGTAGCACTTGCAGATTTTTTTGAAAAACTAATTTTTGGTTTGTTTTGGATATGGGGTGTTACAACGACCCCTTAAGTAATAATATCTTTGATAAAACAATATTTGACTACCATATGCTTTGTCTGCTTCAATCATTGAAACCATAGAACCTCTTTCACCGCCTCAGCAATTTCCATATACTCAACCTCTGCGATAGATAGGGAAACACCACACCAAAGATTCATTCCAATCGATGGCACTATCAACGAGAAAAAACAATAACTTATTATAGAATTTTCTTTTATCCAATTCCCCAAGTCTAAACCCACATAACCTACTACTAATTAACTTATCTTATCTTTCCAAAAAGTCAAGACTACATATGCACTACCCTTCAAGTATCTCACAATCTAATTTACTGCCTATCAATGATCTTTGCAAGGACATGTCATGTATCCACTCACAACACTAATTGATATGAAATATAAGGACTAATGAAAACATATCATACATAATGCAAGAAAATACACTCGATTATAGCATACTACACATTCAAAGATTGTATAGACTCATTTTCAAGTCAACTTATTTTAATTTTTCAATCCTTCTCAAATAACCTCCCAATTTCATTTCAATACCCCTTGATACAACAATGAAGACATTATTCGAATCATTCACAACAAACCTAGTGGGAGAATCAAAGACTAACTCAAAACCAACTCAACATTATATAAAAAACTCAAGTTTTAGCATATAAAAAAGAAAAAAGTTTTCTTAACTAGAGAACTGAGTCCCTATAAACTCAACCCAATAGTCAAAACATTTTGATGTGGAAATTAACCCTAAGAACTAAAATTCATCATACCAAAACTCTAAAATTGTCAAACTGGGATGCAACTCCAAAACTAACCATAAACTTAAGTCTATAAGTCTATGTCTGAATAAATGGACAATTAGATGAGAAAGAATTTATGGTAGCCTCAAAGAGAAAGCTCACCATTGGACCCGAAATAAGGTGTCTCTCAATATTGGTTGTTGGAAGATGCCTTTTACTCAAAAAGGAAAAGAACATTTGTAGTATCAATATATAAACCACAGTGAACAAGTAGAAGCATGAGGTCAATCTAATATATAAAAGTAAATAGTCACTACAATATAGTAACAACGAACAATGAATAACATAACAACAATTATCTACCAAAGAGCCTTTCAGTCACACATCATGAAACAATAACACTTCGGTCAAACAATGCATAACTTAAGTCCCACACGATCACAATAAAATGCAATATCAGTCCTCTCATAAAACCATACTCACACACCTGATCCTCTCACACAACCCAAACCCAACTTATTAGTATATTAGTGAGGTACTCGAGCTATCTATAGTTAGTATGACTGCGTGGTAGGCGAATCATACATAGCTAGTGTACTAGTGTAGTACTCTAGCCATACATAATTAGTGTACCCGCATGGTATCCGATCCAACCAACAATAAAAAACAAGCATGCACAATCATAAGCATAGTGAACAACACCATTTGAAAACCACAAGTCATAATTACAAGTTCGTTGCATGAGATTACGTACATGATGGCATTTCATATGTCTCTCTACCATTCATTTCACAAATGATACTACAAAGCAATACACATGCATACGTACATAAATCATAAATATACAACCATCACCTTTTCTGAATCAAGCCTTGGAAGCTCTAAATAACACAAGTTTTCCCCTTGTGAAGTGTATTAGCGTGTTCTTAGTCTAAAACAAACAATAAAAACAAAAAAATAAAAATGAATCACTAATGGCATATTAATTTTTTCAAATTATTAATAAATCCTAACCCCGACCAGAATATGATAATATTACCAAACTTAATGATGTTTTCCACCATGAAATCGAGTCAAAACCTTCCCTCAATATATACCAATAGCATTGATTCTAAAGCTTAAAATGAATTTATAAGGTTGAAGAATCAAATTCTTACCTTTATCAACGAATTCCGCGGGATAACAAATGCAAACTGTCTGAAATTGCCCCTCCGAAGTTCAAGAACTAATAGTGCGGAAAAAGGGATATTGAGTTGTTTTCAGCAAGAAAAATTTATTTATTACTATACGTTAATTTACCCTTTTCATAGGTCTAAGCTCCGTTATAAAGGGACCCCATCCACTATACAAGAGGGTTGACACTATATTAGATACTTAACATCCAAAAAAGTCCATCTTTACAATACAAGCCCTACAGTTGATGTCTCAACACAGAACTTTGACGCCAAGTATATATCAGTGTATAACCGAAGCCATCCGTAGTTAGTGTACTGATGTAATACCTTAGCAAACCAACAATCACAAAAAATCATGCACAATTATATAGAACAATGAACAAGACCACTTAGAAACCACAAGTCACAATCACAAATCCATTGCATGAGATTATCTATATGATGTCATTTCATATGTTTCTCTGTCATGCATTGCACAAATGATACTACAAAACAATAGACATGCATAAACACATAAATAAAAAATATACAACCATCACCTATTTTATGTATATTATCTTGGAAACACTAAATCACCCGATTTTTCTCTTGTAAAGTTCATCAACTTATTCATGGTCTAAAAAAACCAATACAAATAACAATCAATCAATAATGACATATTAATTTATTGGATTATAAGCAAATCCTCCCCAACTAAAATATGATCATCGTCTCAAACTTAGAGCTCTTTCCTACCATTAAATCATGTCAAAACCTTCCACCAAATAACAATAAGCTAGATACTAAGGCTTTAGAATTAATTACAAGGTTGGGGTGTCAAATTCTTACCTTTATTGATGAACTCTATGAGAAATTTTGATGTAAACTGTTCAAAATTTCACCTCCCAAGTTTAAGAACTCAAAGTGTAGAGAATAGTGGTTATTGGGGTTTTTACTGCATAAAATCCCGATTCTATTTCTACAGCTACCGTAAGCTCTCTATGGCGGCGCCACTATAGTGGTAACTTACCCCTCTATAGTGGTCTAAGCGTTGTTATAGCGGGACCCCGTCCACTACAGAGGGCTTGATCCAAAAATTCAATTTTACAACACAACCCTCACTACAAAAAAAAAGGCTCAAATTCTGGCTGTTATAATTACATACTCTGATGGTCAATAACCCCACAATTTAGTGTTGGGGGAGCTAAATAAACTCCTGCAATTAGGTGTGTCACAATTTAGTCACGGGGGTTTCTTGGCAATTGCTTGTACCATTAGCAGGGGTTTACTAGTGGGGATTTTGAACCTAACAGCATTTCAAACTCTAGGAGTTGGAGTTAGAACCCCAACAATTTGTGAATTCGGGGAACTAAAAAACCCCACAAATTAATAAATTTTACATTAAAATTATGAGGAGATTAAACCCCTGCAATTTTTGAAATATAACTTTTTTATAACATTTGCCTAAAATATTCAATTTTAGATACTAATTATAAATTAATTAACTAACATGTTCATCAATGTCAAACCTAAAAGGTCATATTGGTATTAAGAAATAACACAATATTTCAACATAAAAGTATATCATAATGTTTACAATTAGTTATATATACTAAATTGAAATATGTCATTCGCTTCAACCTTTATGATTACAAGAATCTTCTTATCACTATAAAAACATGATTGAACATCAAATCACTGCAAAAACTTTCTTTAACTTCAAATCACTATAAAAAGTGGCTTAAACTTTGAATCAATAGCAACCAAACTCAAGAAAGGATTTGCAACAGTTTATGGAACTTCAATGGGCTTCACTATGATTATTGTTACTAACATCAGCTAGCTGCAAAGGAGAATTAATAAGTGACTTTATCAAAACTCAAAAACATGGATAGATGTGGAAAAATCCGAACTTAATAATAATTTCCTTTCATTATCATGTACTACACATGAACAAACTTAAAACAATACAAAAGGATTAAACCATTTACACGAGCAAGGATTCTAAACCATTTCAAAACGACAACACACTATACTAAACAAGAAAACATCAAAATGACTTGATCAAATATTAGCAATAGTTAATACATGAACAAAGAATCTCAAGTTTAACTTGTCAGTACAAAACAGACATACTTGAAACAACCAGAGGAACTAGAGTGCTATTTTTTGTTATAAGCACAATTGATGTTTACTTCTTTATATTTTGACTTTATATTGATTAGTTATAACATTCACGAGGTTGTATATAATCCTATACTCAATCTACTGACTGAATTGCTTGAACGGAAACAATATATCGAGCTTAGAAATGAGGACGAACTACCTTTAGAGGCATGGGTAGTGGAAGCATAGCTCCTTGACAAATGCTGTTAGCCACTGCAAGTAGCAGTTACAAGGTTGGGGTGTCAAATTCTTTCCTTTCTATGTTAACACTTGGTAAGAGAGGGTGTCAAATTCTTTCCTTTCTATGTTAACACTTGGTATGAGAATTTGCATGTTAAATGATGGACTAGAATATAAACATAGTCCAAACATGAACAAATCTGCAAATACACAAAATCCATGAACACGTAGATGGTACTAATTTGTTATGGTTTCTTTTAAATTCACATCAATCTGTTCTTGGTCTTGAGGTGATGTATGCAGAAATGAGATTCTCTAAGAGAACAAATGAGTTAGCAGTAAACTAGTCTTTTCATTATAAAGCTTACTGATAAATAAATGAAAATGTGACTACAACATCTCTCAGATCATTAGTATATATATTCTAGCTTTATACGTCATAGCCTCGAGTCCTTCGGTTGTTGTATGAAGACTCTTTCAAGAGGATATATACTTCCTAGATCCTACCTCATATAACGGAAGTTCCAATTTTTGGAGCCTTAGCTAATGTCTTTAAATCAAATCATTATTTCTGCATTAGTCATTTTCTTGAACCCCTTTGGAATTCTACGGATTAAACAACTGATAATTCAGATTCGGTGCTTCTTATCAAGGTTCGAACATGAGACCTCCAGTTAAAGTGGAAGAACTAGAGGTTTTCTTTATTAACCAATAAATACAACAATAGTTCACTTTGCTTAATCTTGAACCAAGGGTCTGTCGGGAACGACTTGTCTAACTCCCCATATCCCACTTGTGAGACAACACTTGGTATGTCGTTGTTGCAGTAAAATGACTTTTATACAAATAGAAGCAGACATTTCAACATGAAGATTCATAAATTCACAATCAAAAGCACTTGCAAATCCTGTATCTTTACAATGAAGTTTAGTCACATGTACCTGATACTATTATGTGCTCACTTTTTCTTTTGTTCTGTAGAAACTTGCCTAATGCATGGAATAGAGAGAGAGTTTCATCTCCTCCAAATGGCAAACAAAACACATCATCCAAACACATAGAATTATCCAGTCTTTCTTTCGATGATAGAATAGGCCTTCTATGTGGTTGAAGACAGAGATACTGCAGAGAATTTATTGTCCGTCTGATATCACCTCCACTAGCTTTGGCTATTAGATCAATCGTAGCAGCGCCAACTTCACACTGCTCCTTTCTGCATATTGTTGTAAGTGTTTTGCTGAATGAATTGACATTGACAGGGTTGAAGTTGACCTAAAAATTATGAACACAAGTAATTAAAAGTTGTCATACTCTAGTAACTTAGAATCTAATATCGGATAAGTGTCTCCTCCCCTACCTATGAAAAGTGATAAATTTTCCTCACGTTTCACTATCAAAGACAAGAAACGATCCTCTAACTCAATTTGCGGATTTCAAAGAGTCAACTATTTTTTGTCCTTTAGCCTGCAGGCTATGGGTGATGTTTGCGTATTGCAGGTCAAATTGCTTAAAATTAGACAAGTAAATTGATTTATCGTGTTTTCATACTCATAGGGGATGTTTGACATTTTATTCCAAATAAGCAGATGAAAATCTAAAGTAAGTCTATAAAGGAACGCAACCTTACAAGAACTATGAAGAGATAGAAGGAGTTCTTCCCAGCAGCGTGTGCTTAAGTCTGAAAAAATTAACGATGAATGATGCATAAGTATGATGTGGCAGACAAAAGTTGTTTGAGGCCTAGTTATATTTTGCCAAGTGAATTTATTTCAAAAAATTGACCAAACTCTTGTTTCTCTCTATTCCTTTTCACGTTTTCCCTTTTTACTTACTTTTTTTTTAATTTTTTCTAACAATTGTTTCAAATTTCATACTTAAATGACTTCATTCATCAAAAATATGGAATTCAAAAAATCTTGCCTGACACATTTTATTTTTAGATTTTTGATATTATTTTTTCATGTCGATATTAATTATTTATTTTATTGAAAATATTTATATAAAACTATTTGTTAATTTTCAAAGATTTAATTAATTATAATTTTCTATTATATTATAATAATTAATTATTTTAAAAAGTAAAATTTATAAAGCTACCCAAAAAACTAAGGTGTAAATTAATAAAACTATTATTGTACTTATTATTTCATAAGAAATTTGTAAAAGAAAAAATATATTATTAATATGAAAACAAAGAAGGTAGAAATTTAATATGTTCTTTTATTTTTCTCTCAACAATTTCATAATCGAAAAGCAATTCAATCCGCAAATACTCTTCAAAAGTAAATATAACGGAAAGAACATTAATGATCTTGACAAACAACTATCTAAGTTTTGATATTATTGTCATGAAATTCAGAAACGAAATACATCCATAAACACTAACATAAATACATATTGTTTCCGTTAATTTATGCAATATTTTTATTCTTGAAATTCAAGGGAGGTGTAATTTAATTAATATTTTGTTTATTAACTTTTCTTACACAGTTCTTAAGAAATTATAAATATAAATAATAATTTTAATAATTTATTCCTTAAAAGATTTTTTGCAATTTTATAAAATTTATTTAGAAGTTTCAAATTTATTTATAAGTTTTTAAAAATAATTTATAGGATTAGAAAACCTATTATATCTTGATTTTACAAACTAAAAACAAAATTTCAAACAAATACTTATTATAATAGAAAAATAACATAAAATAAAAAAATAATATTAAAATAATAAACTAAAAACTTACATAATGATCGTTAATTTTAAATAAAAACTCAGTACGTAAAAAAGGAACTCATAAACTAATTAAATCAACAAATAAATTCTTAAAATATATGATTAAACTAATCTTAAAAAAGAAAACATATATAAAAAATTAAAACACAATATATTGAGAAAGGGACATAAAACAAAAAAAAATGACAAAGAAGACTTAAAAATGTTACTTTATTAGCTTGACAAATGGATCCCATCTATTTCCATTTGTCAATCAAACAATGCATCATACAAATATTACATGGCGTGCCTCAAACAAAATAAATTTTTTCGCTTAAGTCTACAGAGTCATCATTGTCATAGTTTGTATCACTATAGTTGTTGGAATGCGGACTAATCGCACAACTAGGGTCAAACACTAGAAGGTCCAGCAACAAGAAGAATATTATTATGACCATCCTGCAACCAGCAGAGGAAAAATCTCAGTTCTGACAATGTAAAGTTTGAACATTGCAGAAAAGAAATGTCATGTCAAAAACACTGTAAAAACAAGTGCACCTGAAATGATCAAACCCTCAAAATTACAGATGCTAAATGTCACGCCAGGAGAAGTCACCAATACTACTATCATACAACAATTTCTTGGATCAAACTTTTTTCCTTTTAGCACCATAACTATCATTTCCACTTACACATCTAAATAATGACCAGCAAGCACAAACTTTTTTCTCTAATAACTTAAGCTTTTAGCAAAGATACGAATAACTCTAAAATGTCATTGAACTAAGTGTATGTACTTACAAGAGAGGTATAGAGATAAGTGTATGTACTTCCTTTGTGACACTATAATTCCTTTCTTCGATCGTGCAACCTCCATGCCCAGAAAGTACTTTAGCGGGCCTAAGTCTTTTATCTCAAATTCTAAGGCAAGACTCTCTTTTAGATTTTTTATTTCAACCACATCATCTCCCATGAGGATCATATAGTCTAAATACACTATAAAAAATGTTGTTTTTCCTTCTAGTGAATGTCGTGTAAACATCGTGTGATCTGCTTGTCCTTGCACATACCCTTGCTTGTACAAAAATTGAGTGAACCTTTTGAACTAAGCCCTTGGAGATTGTTATAGACCGTAAAGAGATCTTCTAAGCCTGCATTTCTTTGACTTAAAATTTCCTTCAAAACCTGGTGGGGGATCCATATAGAATTTTTCCTCTAGGTGTCAATTTATGAAAGCATTCTTCAGATCCGACAGTTGAAGAGACCAGTCAAGATTTACTGTGATTGTCAACAAAACTCTAACTGAGTTTAGCTTAGCAACAGGAGCAAACGTCTAGATATAGTCAATGCCATATGTCTATGTGAATCCCTTGGTAACTAAGCAGTCATTATACATTTCCAAGGATCCATCTGATTTGAATTTTGTGGTGAAAACCTATTTACAACCCACTGGTTTCTTTTCCTTTGATAAATCCATTAAATCCCATGTGTCATTTTTTTTATAGAGCTCGCACTTCCTCGAAAATAACCTCCTTTTACTCGGAAACTCGTACATTTTTTGGAATCTCCACACTAGAAAGTTGTGTGAAGTTAAGTCTGAATAACTAGGAGACAACTTTTTATAGGACACAAACATAAAAATATGATATTTAGAAACATTTCTGACACTTTACGTTTCGCAATAGGTAGGTCCAGATCTGAGAAGTAAGAAATAGAATTAGTTGAAAGATTACCTTGAATTCCAGTAAGGTCTTGCGGAACTAACTCTTGGCTATGATCAGAATCTTCGATCTTTTTTTCTTGAGTTCGGTTACTTCTCGAATACACCTATATTTCTTTTGTTTGTTCTCTATTCCCATTTTTACTCTAGTCATTTGAAGTGTCTGCAGGTTCATTTTTTGAGTTGTTAACATTTAAGTCACTTTGGTCCCTATCATCTATAAGATTAGACTTATTTATATCTTCTGCTAGTTCCGTCACATCATTATTTATCGTAATATCATGTTCCTCCTTTTCATGATGTCTAGTTTCCTCAATATCACTATAAAAACAAATCTTCACCTACACAATACTCCCCCTGAAGATGAGTAGTAAAATAGAGTTGGGACTCAAAGAAAGTTAGATCTATTGTGACAGTTATATTCCTAGCATGTGGATCATAACACTTATATCCCATTGACTCGGGGCATATTCTACAAAAACACACTTCTTAGCCCGCGGTTCAAGTTTACTACGATTATGAACATGAACAAATGTTCTAAAACTAAAAACTTTCGGAGGAAGATCTGCAGTCATCCTAGAACTAGGAAAACTCTCTTTGAAAACTTTAAAAGGTGTTTTAAATTCAAGAGGACGAGATGGCATCCTATTAATAAGGTAAGTGGCAGTCAAGAGAGCCTCTCTGACTACAAGAAAGTGGAGATACATCTATATTTTCTAAATGTTGTAGCATTATGATGTTTAAATGTCACAAATTTGTTTACCAACATTTATTTTACATTTGGATCAAATGTCGTAAATTTTAGTGTCGAGAATTTTTCTGACATTTAGTTAATTGTCAAGTAGATTTTGTGACATTTATTCTGTGACATTTAGGTAAATGTTGAAAATAATTTGTGTCATTTACTTTGCAACATATATGTAACTGTTGGTAAGATTATTACGATATTTAGTTTTTGACATTTATGTGAATGTCGATAAGAAATAGATGACATTTAGTTTTGACACATAGATGAATGTCAGTATGAGATATATGACATTTATTTTTTATATTTAGGTAAATGTAAGTATGAGATATATGAAATTTATTTTTGACATTGAGGTAAATGCCGATATGTGATATATATGACATTTATTTTTTACATTTACGTAAATGTTGATATTATATATGTGACATTTTTTGACATTTAAGTTCATGTCGATTTGAGATATATGACATTTATTTTTTCAACATTTATAAAATGTAACTTAAACTTTCTGACATTTAGATTAAATGTTGGTATAACAAATTTCAACACTTGTGACATTTATATAACGTGACATTGAAATTTCTGACACTTTAATTAATGTAAAAAAAATACTATTACATAAAAATTGGTGACATTATTTTATATTATGCAGAATTTCATATTAATATTCTAATGTCGCTACCAAATTTCTTTAAATATTCCTGAAATATCTATATAGTATAGTTTTTCTCAAGATACAAATACATACAAACAATCCGTGCATTAAAAACTATCTTCTTCCTGATAAGCAAGAAATATTATATTAAGCAAGTACTTTCTAATATTATAATCAAATAACAAAATAGCAATATAATAATTTTTCTGTAAAAGTAAACAATTTCAAAAGAAGTTATCTTTTCTATCTCAAGTAAAATTGCGATCCAACTAACTATAATAATCTCAGCATAAAATCAACTAATTAACTCCTATTCAAATGAAATTAAAATCTCCGCTAAATTTGCAATAGATCATTACAAAATCGTCAATCCAAAAGTCGAGCATGTTGAAGTCGATACTTGACCTCAATTTCCTTATATATTCTGCACAAGAAATACACATGAAAAATTTATAACTATATAAAAATAGAAATTAGGTCCCCATTAACTAGAACAATTTCGGATATAAAAAATAACTAATTGGATTTTTCTAAGAAAGCAAATATTAAACAATTGATGCAAAAGCAGTAAATATATAACTAAACTTTTCCTCCTTTTGAAAGAAAAGAAAGATCTTGTAGTTTTTTTTCAAATATATCCACTTCTTTTATCTGTGTCAACTACGGTAGTTCCAGTCTTCTTGATCATGTTAGCCTTAGAAAAGCATTAATTTAATTAGTTTGATACTTAAAGAAATAAAAACTTAATATCTCATTGAATACATAAGTGTGCCAGTTTTTCTAGAAGGAAAATTAAAAAAACGAAGATACATATTGCTTCAACAAAACAAACATCTGGTGCTGGGACGAAGATATAAGCATCTTATAATGCAACTAACAATGTGATAACATTAATATACATTCACATTGTGTATGTTGTTGTTTATTGTAAGAACTGATTTTACAATAAGCTAAAAACTCAAGCACACAGATTATATAGCACACAATAAAAATATAATACCTTACCAGATTTACATATTCAGTTAAATTATTTCCTTTTCAACGAGGAAAAGACCCTAAAGGTCAGCTCCCCCAACCTATGAAGTAGTCATCATCAACAAATATATTTTCTTTTCATGAACCAAAAAGCATAGCTAAATTCTAATGTAAATAACACTATTTCTTGGGATAAACGATTGTTCACACAACTGTATTTAGCAGTCTTTTAGCTGGCAATAAAACAAGAAATAAAGCAGAGGGAGCATCTAATCTAAAAAGCTACACTTTAACTTTCACATGCCTTTAACATTCAGAGATATTGGGGAGCAAGATGCAATACCTTTGGAAACACTTGATCGAGGAACTGTATAGAACGCCTTGTGTTTCAAACAATAGTAACCACACATTCATAAGTCCGCCTACAGTAGAGTTCTAAGGTACTACTCTGTAATCTCTACTAAATCAAGAGTAAACGTGTAAGTTAACGAAACTATGTATGATAGCCTAAGTCAGGATTCGTTAGTGCATGAGTGACGAGACAAATTTGTATAAGAAGTACTTTACAGTATATGTGTAAATGTTGAACCTGAAGACATCAACACAAGCACTTTTAAGATCACAACAAGAGAGTACTTCAAATTTCCCCAAGTAACATGGAACCAATACCAAAACAAGGCATACAAAACAGATTGCAGTCATAAAATTCATCATTAAATGAAACTCTCACCCATTATATCTCAATTAATTTGCTCTATCAAGAAAATCACTTTGAATGGAAAATGATGGAAAGTTTAAGATTTCAACCCAAAAAGAAAACAGATTTGTGAAATGTTTTACTCGAAAAAATAAAATTAAAATGACTTGTTTTGAAAAATCGACTAAACTTATGATTTGAGGAGAAATTGATTCTCCAAAAGAATAGAATCACCACTCAATTTTTAGTTAAAAAATCAGAAAAAATCTATAATTCTTTCAAAATCCTAATTCAACTACCTTGATGGCATGTCATTTACCTTGCCCCAGGATATTAAGAGTAATATTTTAAGCAGTCACATTAAGCAAGAACAAACCTGCCAATGATAGTCTTGCCTCATGCCATGATAAGAAAGAGAAATTCTGCATAAAATGTGCTTAATTACAAGATTGATGCTGGCCAAGCGCATGAAGAATTAAATTACATGAACCATAATTGGTTATAAAAACCAATCTTTTTACCCATGTATTATAGCAAAAATAATTCGAAGACAGCTTACCACTAACAACACTTACCCTTGATGCGCCAATAATAAAGTCATTATATTCAATTGATTGAAAGCTCAAAACAGCTCTAAAACAACTACATAAATTGGACGAACTGTCACCTTTTCTTCTTCGGAACATTAGTATGCACAAGAAAAAAAAATTACAAACAAAAGAATACTACCTTCCAACACTAATAAATAATATCAACAAGTTCTGTAGTACAGATTCTCAACAGAAAACAATTCATCCTCACCTAACAAAGTCATAAACGCATGTCTTATACAAAATTCCATATCATATTGAAATCTCTTGAGGAAAATTCATAATATAAAACATTTCAAAAATATTACATCTCGATATAGTTCATACACTAAGAATTCACATCCACGACGATTTAACGTTAAAATTAAAGAGCCATATACATATTGTTTTGTATTCATTAATATATTTCAAAAGATATTATTAACAACGCATAACACCAATAATGAGTTGTACTAATGGAATTTAAAGTGCACATTGAAAGCCATTTCACTTTTTCATATTGAAGGTGCACCCACATATAGGAGAAAGAAATTACAAATTTGTGGACCTAAGATGGAAAATTTCGTGATAGTAGTAAAACATAAGTCAGTTATTTGAAGTGGATTTAAGCAAGACCATAGGACCAAGTTACAAAATGATGCAGATCTAGAGGAGGCAAAAGAAACAAGGCCTTTGTCACATAGATCAATAAAGATTATCTATGAAATCATTACATGAGGTACCATAACTACATTCAAATAATGGCTCAACGATCAAGGAACTTATAACATTGATCTCGAGAAAATGATCAAAATAGTCCTTAATGTATGGACTTAGATTGATTTGGTCCCTCATATATGTAGCTTATGGAAAAGGTCCTTAATCTATGTTAAAAACTTATCAATTTAGTCTTTCACCCTAAAACCCTAACCATACAAAAAAAACTCTGTCAAATTATACAGAGATTACACGACATACAAAGATATTAAAATTGTTTTTTTGTTTTCTTGGTTCAGTTCCAAAGAATGGAGACTCCCGCCTTTCCAACAAAAAAAACCATCAGAAGACTCCATCACCAAAGCTTAGAAAATGGGAAACACCAGGAAATTGATGAATCAGATCATGGAACTCAAGTTCACATCCAAAAACCTCCAACGCCAAGCTTGAAAATGCGAGCAGGACGAAAAGTCCGAGAATTTCAAGGAGAAAAAGGCCATTGAGAAAGATAGCATGGAGATCGCTACAATTTATGCCAAGAACTCCATCAGCAAGCGCATCAAACATATGAACTATCTATGTCTCTTCTCTCTCCTTGACGCCGTTGTGGATCGCCTAGATAATCACGCGAAGATGACAACGATGAGCAAGCAAATGTCCTCGATTGTCAAATCACTGGAGTCTTCACTCAACACAGGGAATCTCCTGAAAATGTCGGAGACGATAGATTAATTCGAGAATCAATTTGTGAATATGAAGGTCCAAGCTGAATTCATGGAGAGTTCTATGGCTGGAAATAATCCCATATCGACTCCAGAGGATCAGGTTGGCATACTTATGCAACAGGTGACTTATGCCTATGGACTCGAGGTGTCTGTTGGGATTCCACAAGCATCAAACTATGCTATATATTCTGAGGATGAGGAGAAGGTCAGTTAGGATAATCTATCCAGGCGTATTGATGAGCTTAAGATCCCTGTATAATTGAGAAACTAAATATTCTTATGCTAATGTAGTTGATTGTCACGACCGGAATGTAGACCCCAGACGAGACCGACGTCGTTGACCTCTCAGAGGTCGCAGTCAAGCCTACATACGTCATCGTTACATCATCTAGGTAAATTTTAGTGGAAAATTTGAACTTTTTGTTACTTAACAGTCATATAAGATATTCTACTTTAACTCATAAACATTCACAATCAACTATCTAATATTAAGATCATCAAATGAAAGAAATAGTTTCATACTGCATTAAGTGTATACTTGCCAAAATGCCACCAATACAATGCCTGCAATAAGATGACAAAGAAACGCTACTGGAACATACTCCACTAACTCAAACCTATATCTAAGCTAGAATATAATGGGAAAACATCCTCGAAAGCAAGAGGGGATACCAAATCCGGATGAATACCCCATGTCCGGATAACTTTAGTGTTGATCTGTAAGCTCTAACATCCACATGTGCCTGCACCTAAAAATGTAGATTTATATGGTATTACTACACACTTGTACTAAGTATGGTTACATGCAAGCACACACCAAGGACATGCATGATTAAGAAGATCTCTTTCTTATCGATATGAATTATGGAAAGTCAAGTCAGTGGACTTCCAAAATTTGGATTAGGAAAGTCAGTGGACTTGCCAACTTTTGATTAGGAAAGTCATGCCATGAGAGTAACATGCATCATCATACTTATCATTTTGCAAGAAACACTTAACATGTTACATATATCATATCACGTAGTTCATATCATTCTTTCATATGCCATGAGACTTGGAATCATGGGCTTGACATTAGGACTTCCCAAAATGATGACTCAACATATGAGACCTCAACTAGGAAGCCTTCTTCAGCAAACACAGAGTCTGCTTCGTTTATTCATACGTACTTCATTTTCATTCATTTATATACTAGTGCAATCACCAATCATACCTAGGAGGAAGTACAAGGCTCTCATCAGGTTTGCTATGCAATGACCAAGAATAACCTACTGTCATTACTTAAGTCTAGCTCACGTCTTGATTATCCTATCTTAACACCTTTGGTATCGTTGATTTCATTATGTGCATCATTTGAGGTTGTCCTCATTCTTTTATTGGGAAATTTAACCTTAACCGACATAGATCATGTGAGCATCATGAAATCTAGTGTCTGCCCCACACCGAAAAGAGATGGAATCACCGACAAAAGTGACCCGAACATGCTAACGTATATACGGAGTTGAACCCTGCTAGATCCCTATATTGGCAGTATAGGTTCAGAGACTATGAGATATAAGGAGACCTATAACTGGCATGCCGGACAGTCTCATCTCATGAGAGTTACGTGAACCTACGCCCTTCCCGAAGGAAGTCATCACCGCTTATAGATAGCCTATCGGTGCTCATTATAAGGTTCCATTACATTCAACTCATATATCATGGAAGCTAGCTTCTAGCATGAGGACATCATAGATCATTAGATGATTTCTCATCTCATCATTAGTATTGAATGTTTTAATCTCAATACTTTCATTAGAGTGTTCATAGAGACTGATCTCTTCATTAGCTTTACACTCTCATAGGTGAGTACGTTTTGGTAACATTTAATTAGGCTCATTTGAGATTGCTCTCATCTTTCACATTAGTCTCTTATCATATTGTCACCTCATTCATTAACTTTAACACATTTTTTTTCATAATTACTCGCCTCTTCACGTGAATGTTCATTTCATCATCTGTCAATGCACTTGGTCATTTACTGTGTTTGACATACTTCTAGGGTTACATCTTTTTTTCACATACATCTTAGGCTCACTTACTTTTAAACGTATGCTAGACTTGTGAGTCCACACATACCAGCCATGAGGCGTCATTCATAGTTTGTCTAAGTTATTCATGTCTTCCCAATATTATGTGGTACAAGACTTATGCATCTTGTAGATATGCCAAGATATTGATTTCGATCTTTGGTAACATATATTTCAAATATTTGTTTACGTATAACTTATGTGTCAATAAGGAATTAGGCAAGGGAACCCGATTTTGAATCCCTTGATAAACACTTAATCTTATTTTAATCTTGATAATTGCATTTTTCAGATTTGGGAGACCCTAGTTCGATTCCCATCAACCCAATAATATTTTTTCTTGTTCTCCTCTCCGTTTTTATTTTAAGGCAAGGAGGTTGTGGGTTTAATCCCCCATAAGCTCATTATTTTTCTTTTAATTTATCTCTTCACTTTTCACCTATCCAAGAGGTTGTGGGTTCAATCCCCACTCACCACATTTATTTTTCTTTTTTATTTTTCTCCTATTTCTCTCATCTATTCAAGAGGTTGTAGGTTCAATTCCCACTCACCACATTTATTTTTCTTCTTTATTTTTGTTCTCCTAACTCTCTCATCTATTCAAGAAGTTGTGGGTTCAATCCCCACTCACCACATCTATTTTTTCTTTCATTTTTCTCATGAAATTTTTATGTAATTTTCATTTGGTGAGGTCATGGGTTCAATCCCCAATGACCTCACATATAATTGTTTTTTAAACATAGCTAATTTTCCTCATTCTTGGCCGAGACTTCCAGCAAGCAGGAAATTTGGTATCTTCCAATCCATTTTCCTCTCAATATTTTCTTGATTTTATTGTAGCTTTCATGTAATGATGTCTTAGATTCAATCCTTAGTGATCTCACTTATTTTACATTAATTTTTCGTTGCATTTTGTACCATTTTGTTTGGCCGAACCCAACCTACCAAATGCTGGAAATTTGTTCACTATTTTCAGCTTCTTTTTATCATCATTTATACATTAATTCTTAAGGCATTTCGTGCATCATTTGGTTCTTCTTTAAGTGTAATCTTTTTATGATTATATGTAGCCAAGAATTACCATTAATTCTAGCAACATTACACCACTTTTCGCTAGAAATTTTGTCTCTTTCCAATCCATTTTCCTCTCAATATTTTGTTGATTTTTTTTGTAGCTTTCATGTAATGATGTCTTCGGTTCAATCCTTAGTGATATCACTTATTTTACATTCATTTTTCATTGCATTTTGTGCCACTTTGTTTGGCCAAACCCAACCTACCAAATGCTGAAAATTTGTTCACTATTTTAAGCTTCTTATACTAAGCCAAGAATTACCATTAAGTCCAGCAACATTACATCACTCTTACACCTCATGATTTACGCAAATATTCCAATGTAAAATTCAACCATAAAAACATATCATTTTAAGGCTTAAAATCGAAAATCATGTAACCACATACACATACATTTTTCACGAAATTTCGGCAGACATACTTCATCATTCATACAATTCCGAACACATAATCGTGAACAGATTATTACTAAAATCATACTTCGTACCTAATCCACCAGCAAACATACCAACCTAATATCAGTGATAGGAGCTAGTGACAAGGAACACGTAATGGGGAACAATCCTAGTTTTGGAATAGAATTATCTGAGTCTTAAGGGTCTCGTGGGAAAGGGAACAAGAGCAAAAAAACCCATACCTGATTTTAACGTAGTTCAACACTTGAACTTGCTGCCCAAAACTTCTCCAAATTCACATCCAATCTCGAAACTCACACCTTACCTTACTAGCGTATTATGTTTGCTTAATGTTTTCGGATTGCTTTCTCATTTATATTTTGCGTGCAATATCTTCAAGTGTGAAGAACTTTTATTTTCCGATTTTTTTTATCACTTTGGGAAGCCAGAAATAAAATGTGAAATTAGATAAAGATAGAAGTGAAGGAGAGAGAGATAAACATGAAAGAGGTGAGTGACTTAAGATTAGGTGAAGTAGTTTAGACTTAGTCAACTAGGACTCTTTCAAACTTTGAAAATACGATTTAATTAGTTTAGTGAAATGACCATAATGCCCTTACAAAATAAAATTATAAACCTCAATTTAATCCACTTAAATGTTGCTTCCGTCGAGGTTCGAACCCATGATGTCCCCATCGCAAAACGGGTCCCTTCGGGTCGACCCGACCCAAACTACCCCATTAACTAATTAATTAATAATAATAAACTGATTTTCATTTTTCTTAAATCAAAATTTATATATTAATTAATTAAATTAATTCACCAATATAAATAATCAGTTAAATCATTGCTCCCACCTAGGTTTGACCCCTAGTGGAGCAAGATTTTGTTCAATGGGCAATTTAATCCCTTTCTACCCAAAATTCCCCTCTACCTTATTAATTAAATAATTAATTAAATATTTAGGGTAATTACGATACTACCCTTAGGTTGGAAAAGAATTATTTTACCCCTAGACCCTCAAAACTTAAGATTTCCCCTTTTTAAGTCCGGTAAAGACTTATCCGAGTAAATCTTCATATTCGTGAGCCCTACATGGCTGGACCCAATCTTTCCTTGCTCAAATAACTCCCCAAGTTAGTTTTCTTGGCTGTTGCATGGGTTTAGAGGTTTTGTTCTACGCGAACCAATCCTTGTGAACCTGGTGTAATCGTAGGTATTCTAGATACATAAGCATTACTTAGCATAGAGTTGTTAAATGATATTGGTGTGTGTGATACAATATGGGGGGTTATTGAACAAAATTCTTAAACAAAACGTCTATGTTCTTGGATCAATTCCAAAGATGAATAATACTCACTTTTTTCCAACAAAACATCCTGCAACACATGCACTCCAATAAGATAATGTTAATCAAATTTGACATTTCAAAGTTATTGAGTAGAATTGTCACACTTGAAGAAAGTGTGTGTCACAACCGGAATCTAGATCCCAGACGAGACCGGCGTCGTTGACTTCTCAGAGGTCGCAGACAAGTCTACATATGTCATTCCTACTTCATCTAGGTTAATTTTAGGGGAAAATTTGAAATTTTTGTTTTCTTATTTAATGCTAAACATTTTAAACTTAACATCAAAGGCTTTCACAAATCAACCATCTAATATATAGATAATCAAATAAAAGATATAGTTCATAATTACATTAAATGTATTTTGCCAAAATAGTACCAATACGAAGTCTGAAATAAAAGTTGAACGAAAGGCTAGTGAAACATGCTCCACTAGCTAAAGTCTACATCTAAGCTTGAAAATAACTGTAGACATCCTCGAACGCATGAGGGCCTACCAAGTACGGATGAAAGCTCCACGTAGGACAGCTGCAACGTCAACCTGTAAGCTCTAGCATCCACCTGTGCCTGCACCTAAAAATATACAGTTGTATGGGATTAGTACACACTTGTACTAAGTATGGTATATGCAAGCACACACCAAGGACAAGCACGAGTAAGAATAGCTCTTTCCTAAAAACATGATTTAAGGGAATTCAACTCAGTAGACTTGCCAAATTTGGATTAGGAAAGTTAGTGGACCAGCCAAATTTGGATTTCAAAAGTCACTGGACTTGTCAAATTTGATTAGGAAGTTCATGCCATGAGAGTAACATGCATCATCATACGTATCATATTGCACACAACACATAACATCTTACACATAGCACATAACATATTGCATATATATCATAGAATCTTTCATATAATTCATTCATATGTCATGAGACCTTGGAATCATGGACTTAACATTAAGACTTCCCAAAAAAAGATGGCTCAACATATGGGACCTCAACTAGGGAGCCTTCTTTAGCAAACATAGAGTATTCTTCATTGATTAATATGTACTTTATTTGATTCATTCATAAGCTAGTGTAAACACAAGCTATAGCAAGAACGTAGTTTAAGACTTTCATCGGGTTCGTGGCGCAATGATCAAGAATGACCTAGTGTCATTACTTAAGTCTAGATTACCTCTTGATTATCCTATCCTAACACCTTTTGTATCTTTTTTATTTCATTATGTGCATAATTTGAGGTTGGCCTCATTCATTCATTGGGAACTTTAACTTTAACTAACATAGGTCATGTGAGCATCATGAAATCCAGTGTGTCCCCCACACCAAAAAGAGGTGAAATCACCATCCAAAGTGACCCGAAACATGCTAGCCTACATCGGGATAGAACCCCGCCAAATCCCTATATTTCCACTATAGGTTTGAAGACTAGGAGATATAACGAGACCTATAACCGGCATGACAGACAGTATCGTATCATGAGAGTTACGTGAACCTCCGCCCTTTGCGAAAGAAGGCATCACTGCTCATAGCTAGCCTATTGGTGCTCTGTATAAAGTTCCATTACATTCAACTCTTACATCATGGAAGTTGACTTCTAGTATGAGGATATAATAACTCAAATGATGATTTCTCATCTCATCATTAGTATTAAGTATACATTATTCTCAATACTTTCAGAAGAGTGTTTATAGAGACTGGTCTCTTCATTAACTTTACACTCTCATAGGTGTGTACGTTTTGGTATCATTTACTTAGGCTCATTTGCGATTGCTCTCATCTTTCACATTAGCCTCTTATCATGTTGTCGCCACATTCATTAACATTAGCACTACTGTTTTTCATAATTACTCAACCCTTTTTATGTGGATGTTCATATAATTAAAAGTCAATGCACTTGGTCATTTGTATGTTTCACACTCTTACTTAACCCTTCTAGAGTTTCATCATTTCGTTACCTAACATTCATTTCATCGTATGCCAATGCACCATATAGTATGTTTTACGCTCGTACTTAACCCATCTAGGGTTACATCATTTCATTACATACATCCTAGGTTCCCTTATTTTTAAACGTATGCTAGACTTATGGGTCTATACATACACACAATGAGGCTTCATTCATCATTCGTTTAAGCGAATCATATCTTCGTAAGATTATACGGTACAAGACTTGGGCATCTTGTATGTATGCCAAGATCTCAATTTCGTTCTAAGTAGGCAGCATTATTCTTTAACATTTAATTCACGTATGACTTTTATATCAATACGAAATTTGGGAAAGGGAACCCGGTTTCGAATACCTTGGACAACAATTACATTTTTCATTTATTTTATTTTGTTCCACACGGATTGAGGACCCAACATCAAGCCCCAACGCCTTCATTTCCTTTTAATTTCTTTTCTTTAAATTTTCTCTTTCTTGGCCGAAGGGTTGTGGGATCGAACACCCACAACCCCTTTTATTTTAAATTCTTTTTCCTTGACTTTTTTTGAGTTGACCATGAGGGTGTGGGTTCGAATCCCCATAGCCTCACTTTATTTTTCTCTTTAATCCCTAAGTAAGTCTTGAGGTCGTGGGTTCGATTCCCACACGCCTCAACATTCATTTTCTTTTAATTTCCTTAAGTCTGTCTGAGAGGTTGTGGGTTCGAATCCCACTCCTATTATTTCTTATTTTCATGATTTAATTTTCCGGCCAAGACCACGGTTTGAATCACCCTTACCACAATACTTTTAACTCACTTATTTTCATGCTTTTTAACATGGTAAGGTCACGGGTTCGACCCTCAGTGACCTCACTTAAATTTTTCGTAACATTTTAAAACATTTTAATTTGACCGAAATTCATCAACTTATGGCTGGAAATTCTGTAATTTTTCAGCATCTTTTTCATCAAGTTACATATTAGTTCTTTGGGAAATTTCATGGTTCATTTATGACGTTTTAGGTGCATTTTCATGGATTCCTTTAGCCAAGATTTTCTCACTCAATTCAGACACATTGCACTTCATATGAACATCACAATTTACATAAATATTTGTACATAAAATACAAAGAACTGACATGCCATTTTAAGTCCTAATCCGTGAACAATAGTCACGACAATACACCCAAACACACATAAATCATATATTCGGAAAACATAGATGTTCATTAATATAATTCCAAGCAAACATTCATGAACATATTCATCACGAAAACAAATTACATGACTAATATTTACCAAAAAACATACCCAACCTACGAATCAACGGGATCTAGTAACGAGGACATGCAACGGGAAACAATCCTAGTTTTCGAATTAAAATATACTGAACCTTAAGGGGTCGCTTGGGAAAGGGACCAAGAGAGAAGATAACCCGTACCTTTTATGATGTTCAAACCTTGAAGATGCTTCCCTAATATTCTCCAATATTCACGTCCAAAACAAAGTTTCAATACCAAATTTTCGACGGAATAGCCTCCCTTTACCTAACGTATTTTGCTTAGCGTTTGATTTTATTTTTTGTTGTAATTTCTTAAAGTGTGAAAAAATTTGGTAAATTTTCTGTTCTTGTACGTTATTTTGGAAGAGAAAATGTGAAATAGAATGATAGAAACGTGAGAGAGAGATGAGCTTGAGAGATGAGAGTTTTCTTAGGCTTAGGAGTCTAGTTTAGGACTTAGTGAAATAAGGTTTTATTAAATGGTAAAAAAATGATTTCCCGTTTATTTAAAATCACACAATAAACAATAAATATTAATTAATTACATAAATTTACCAACTTAAATAAAAAAAATTTAAATCATCGCTTCAACCTAGGTTCAAACCGGGGTGGAGCAAGACTTCACTCTAAGAGCCAATTTTCGGCCCTCTTTCCCTAAAATGACTATCCACCTTATTAATTAAATAATTAATTATATATTTAGGGTAATTATGATACTACTTTTAGCCTAGAAAAAGACCACTTTACCCCTAGACCCTTCAATCCTAAAATTTTCCCTTTTTAAGTCCAGTAAAGACTCATTCGAGTAAATATTCATATTCGAGAGCCCTACATAGTTGGACCGAATCTTTTCTAGCTCAAATAAATCCCCAAGTTAGTTAGCTTGGATGTAGAAAGGGTTAAGCGGTCTTGTTCTACGCGCATCAATCCGTGTGAATCCGGTCTAATCGTAGGCATTTTAGACACATTAAGCATTATTTAGCATAGCCATCTTTAGGGTTATTACATTATCGCCTCCTTAGGAACATCCGTCCCCCGAATTACACTACTAATTATGTAGAATAATGCCAATCAAAACATAACATAGATGCTATTTACAACCAAGCAATATCAACAAACAATGGAGCGATAAAGAAACTTAGACTTAAGAATAGGAAGTCTAATATCAAGGGATGAAAATATGAGGGTAGCGGGATCTCATATCGGCCTCGGCCTCCCACGTAGAACCCTCAAGAAGATGATTCATCCATAATACCTTCACTATGGTAATCTCTTTTTCTCTCAACCGATTTGGTAGTCGGTCTAAAATCTCAACACGTACCCCTACATAGGACAAATCTTCATCAATCCCCAAACCTTCAACACGTAGAATCGATGCTGGATCACCTAGGCACTTATTCAACATAGAGACATGAAAGACTGGATGAACCGAAGCTTGCTCCGCAAGCAATACTAAATCATAGGACACCTCACTCACACGCTGTAGGATCTTATATGGCCCAACATACCTCAGACTCAACTTCCCTTTATTGCCAAAACTTATCAGCCCCTTCATAGGTGATATATTCAAATAGACATGGTCACCAACATCAAACTCTAAGGGACGTTTTCTATTTTTTTGCATAAGACTTCTGCTAACTGTAAGCAGTAGCCAACCTGTCCCTAATCACTCTGAACTTATCTAAGGCCTCATGAATGATCTTTGGACCCAAAATGGATGACTCTCCAACCTAGAACCACCCAACTGGAGACCTACATCTCTTACAATAAAGTGTCTCAAATGGTGCCATCCCAACGCTGGAGTGATAGCTATTATTATACGAGAATTCTATCAAAGGCAGATGGTCGTCCCAACTACCCCTGAAGTCAATAATCACACACGCCCTCAACATGTCCTCCAATGTCTGAATGGTGCGCTCTGCCTACCCATTAGTCTGAGGATGAAAGGCAGTACTAAGCTTCAGCTGTGTGCCTAAGATCTTTTGGAAGGATCTCCAGAAATGTGAAGAGAACTGAGCTCCTCTATCTGAAAGGATAGACAAAGGAATCCTATACCATCTGACAACCTCATCAATGTAGAGTTTCGCATAATCCTTGGCTCTGTAAGTAAACATCACAGAGACAAAGTGGGTAAACTTAGTCATCCTGTCCATAATAACTCATATGGAGTCATGTTGTGTCCTAGTATTTTGAAGAGCAATGACGAAGTCCATATTAATGGACTCCCTTTCCGAGTCGGAACCTCCATAATCTGAGTAAGACCGTTAGGCTTAAGATGTACCACCTTAACCTGTCAACAATTTGGACTCTTGGCCAAATAATCTACAATGTTCTTCTTCAGCCATCCCACCAATAGATCTATTTAAGATCATGATATCTTGGTAGAACCTGGATGTATGGAATATCTAGAACCATGGGCCTTTGCAACGATCCTGGTCCGCAAATCATGCACATCTGGTACAAACAGCCTGTCCTAGTACCTAAGTATGTTGTCACCTCCCAAAGCAAAAGACTCATTCATCTTAACAAACATTGAGTCCTTCAGTTCCGTCAACACAGGATCAAGATGCTGACACTTCTTGACTTTAACTACTAAGGATGATTCAGAACTAGGATTGACTGAAACATCCCCACTAGTAGAGTAAACTAAACGCACACCCAGTCTGGCTAGTCTATGTACATCTTTCACTAACTCCTTCTTCCCGTCCTTAACGTGGGCTTTACTTCCCATGTTCATTCTTCTCAAAGCATCAACTACAACATTACCCTCACCTATATGGTAGTGGACATTCATGTCATGGTCCTTCAACAGCTACAACCATCTTCGTTGACGTAGATTAAGCTCCTTCTGCGTGAACACGTACTGGAGACTATTCTGGTCTGTGAACACATCCACATGCACTCCATACAAGTAGTGCCTCCACAATTTCAGTGCCAACACCACAACTGCCAACTCCAGGTCATGAGTGGGATAATTCTTTTCATGAACCTTGAGTTGTGTGGATGCATAAGCTATCACCTTACCACCCTGCACAAGAAAACAACCCAAACCAACCCTAGATGCATCACAATAAATAGTGTAATTCTCGCCACACTTAGGCAAAGTAAGCATCGGGGCTGAAGTGAGTCTATCCTTGAGCTCCTGGAAACTTGTCTCACAAGTCTCCGCCCATTCAAACTTGACATTCTTCTTTCTTAAAGCTGTGAGTGGGGCAGCAATAGAAGGTAAACCCGTCATGAACCTATGATAATAACCAGCCAACCTCAAGAAGTTAGGAATATCTGTGGGAGTAAGAGGTTTTGGCTAGTTCTTTACAACCTCAGTCTTTCAGGGATCTACCTCCACACCTTTGTCGGACACAAACATGACCCAGGAAGGTTACTGGTCTAAGCCAGAATCCACACTTTGTGAATTTGGCATACAACTGATGTTGCTAAGTGCCTGCAAGGTTAGTCTCAAATATTGTTTATGTTCTTCCTTGGTCTTAGAGTAGATGAGAATTTCATAAATGAATACTATGACGAAGGAGTCAAGGTATTCACGGAAAACTATGTTTATGAGATTCATAAATGCAGCAGGTGCATTCGTGAGACCAAATGACATAACTAGGAATTCATAATGACCATAACATGTACGAAAGGCTGTGTTTGGAATATCTACATCCCTAACCCTAAGTTGATGATACCTTGAGCGATGATCAATCTTCGAGAAGAAACTAGACCCTTGGAGTTGGTCGAACAAGTCATCTATTCTGGGAAGTAAACACTTATTTTTGATAGTGACTTTGTTGAGATGCCAATAATCCATACACATTCTAAGGGTTTCATCTTTATTTTTCACAAACAACACTGGAGCGCCCCAAGGGGATATGCTTGGATGAATGAAACCCTTATCGGTGAGATCTTTTAACTGCAACTTCGTCTCCTTGAGTTCAGTTGGAGCCAATATTTAAGGAGGAATTGAAATTGGTTTAGTATCGGGTTCTAAGTCGATACCAAAGTCAATCTCTCGAGGAGGAGGAACTCCAGGCAAATCATCAATAAATACATATTGGAACTCAGTGACACCAGGAACTGAGTCTATGGAAGGAATATCATGATCTAAATCATTACCACTCACAAGATGACACAATAACTTCTTGGACATCATTTTATTGGCTTTAAGGTTCAAAATCAAGGGATTAGGTTGAATTGAGTTGTACCACTCCCAGACTAGCTCATCTTCATTAGGGAAACAAAATCTCACAGCCCTAGTAAGACAATCCATACAATCATAACAACTATGAAGCCAATCTATGCGAAGAATGATATCAAAATCGTTCATAGGTAACTCAGCCAAGTCTAGACACATAGTCCTACCACATACAACTATTGGGCAATCCTTGTACACTCTATCAGCTCTTACATTTTCTCCTAAAGGTTTACTAACAACTATAAGATCATGTAGAACTTCAGTCAATATCTCAAAAGTGAGAGCAAGCAAAGGAGTTACAAAGGAAATCGTAGACCCTGGACCAAGTAAAGCATATACTGATGTTGAAAATAGTTGCATCATACATGTGACCACATCAACGAATTTCTCCTGCTTCTCCCTGCCTTTTAGGGCGTAGAACCTGTTCCTCTAAGGAGGATCGGCTGCTGCTGCATCTGTGGATGAGGCCTAGGATGAGGATTACCTCCAGCCTGACCTTTTTTCTGTGGTCAGCCCTTAACCATGTGCCCGCTCTTACCGCAACCGAAGCAGGCATTAGTGCCCTGTCTGCACTCTCCATTGTGAGCACTTCCACACTTAGAACTGTCATTTATAGGATGCTGCATATCACCTTCGTTGCCCTTCTTGGGCTCTGGTCTGCCTCCTCTAGGTGTTGTACTCCTCTGAAAGTTAGAGTTCCCTGAACTCTGTTGCCCCTTTTTAAATCTGGGCTGCTCATGGACGCCAAAGTTGTTCCTGTTGCCTCCATTGCTCGGACCTACCGGATGAAGACGTTTAGTCCTCCTAGCATCACAGGCGCCCCTCTTCTTACAACTTTCCTCTACCTGCTGTACATGCACCATCAACCTGGAGAAGTCCATGTTATTGTGGAGCATCGCAGACTGACACTCCTCCTCCAAATCTCCGTTGATTCCTGTGAGGAACCTCCTCATCTTATCCCTGTTGTTTGATACAAGGGAAGTAGCATACCTAGAAAATTTAACAAACTTCAGGGAATACTCCCTGACTATCATGGATCACTGCTTAATATTGATAAACTCCTCAACCTTGTCCTCCCTCAACTCTCAGGGAAATAATCTCTCCAGAAAGGCTGTCTTAAACAGTTCCCAAGTCACCAGAACTCCGCCAAAAACTTGGCTATGTTGGCACATATTGTACCAAGTCTGTGCAACATGCTTGAGTTGATAGGAAGTCAACTCTACTTTTTCTGTATATGTGGCCCCCATAGCCACCAAAAACTTATGCACCTTATCCACAAAATCCTAGGATTCTCCGAAGTCTTAGACCATGTGAAAATAGGAGGATTCATCCTCGTAAAGTCTCTAAGCCTGTCAGCCATACTGCGAACCGGTGGGTTCTCTCTCTGAACATTCTGTTGGTTAACCTCGTCAGTCATGGACTGGGCCTGCATAGTGATGGTCTGTGCCATCTGGGCCAGAGATGCCCTCACCTCAGCATCAGTCAACCCAGCAGGGTTAACCGGTATATCCACTCCTTCAGCTGGAGCCTGGGGTGGAACCTGATTTCCCCCAACAGCTGCTCCTCCTCTCCTTTGACCAATTGTTCTCTTAGTACTCATTCTTTGAAGAACAACAAGTATTGATCTTAGGCACGCTCATAACACCAACAAAATCATACATTAGGATAGGCATGATAAGATCAGAAGAAGGGAAATTTTACTTCTCACCATGCAGTTTCTAATTTAGGAGAGTAGTGCACTTCACTACCATGACTTAGAATCTACTAAATGTGGTTGATGTGAAATTATTTTTGGAATTTAACCTAGTGCTATGATACCAAATTTGTCACGAACGGAATCTAGACCCCAAACAAGACCGACGTCATTAACCTCTCAATGGTCGCAGACAAGCCTACATATGTCATTCTTACTTCATCTAGGTTAATTTTATCAGAAAATTTGAACTTTTTGTTTTCTTATTTCATGCTAAACTTTTTTAACTTAACATCATAGGCGTTCACAAATCAACCATCTAATATAGTAATAATCAAATGAAAGAAACAGTTCATAGTTGCATTAAACATATTCTTTCCAAAACGTCACCAATACAAAGTCTGAAATGAAAGTGTAAAGAAACACTAATGGAACATGCTCCACTAGATAAAGACTACATATAAGCTAGATAAATATGGTAGACATCCTTGAACGCATGAGGGCCTACCAAGTCTGGATGAAAGGTCCACATCCGTATTGCTACAACGTCAAGCTGTAACCTCTAGCATCCACCGGTGCCTGCACCAAAAAATATAGAGTTGTATAGGATAAGTACACACTTGTAGTAAGTATGGGTATATGCAAGCACACATCAAGGACATGCACGAGTATGAATAGCTCTTTCCTAACAACATGATTTATAGAAATTCAAGTTAGTAGACTTGAAAAATTTGGATTAGGAAAGTAAGTGGACCTAACAAATTTTGATTTGGAAAGTCAGTGGACTTGACAAATTGGATTAGGAAAGTCATGCATGAGAGTAACATGCATCATCATACATATCATATTGCACACAACACATAACATCTTACACTTGTACATAACATATTGCATATAGCACATAGAATCTTTCATATAATTCATATATATGCCATGAGAGCTTGGAATCATGGACTTAACATTAAGACTCGCAAAAAAATGAGGGCTCAACATATGGGACCTCAACTAGGGAGCCTTTTTTAGTAAACACAGAGTCTGCTTCATTCATTCATACGTACTTTATTTCATTCATTCATAAGCTAGTGTAGACACCAGTTATACCTAGAATATAGTTTAAGACTTTCATGGGTCGTTGTGCAATGATCAAGAGTGAACTAGTGTCATTACTTAAGCCTAGACCACCTCTTGATTATCCTGTCCTAATACCTTTGGTATCATTCATTTCATTATGTGTATAAGTTGAGGATAGCCTCATTCATTCATTGGGAACTTTAACTTTAATAGACATAGATCATGTGAGAATCATGAAATCCAGTGTCTCCCCCACAATGAAAAAAGGTGGAATCACCGGCCAAAGTAACCCAAAACATGCTAGCGTACATGGGAATTGAACCCCGCCAGATCCCTATATTGGCAGTATAGGTTCAAAGACTAGGAGATATAAGGAGACCTATACTCGGCATGCCGGACAGTCTCATCTCATGAGAGTTACGTGAACCTCCGCCCTTCCTAAATGAAGGCATCACTGTCATAGCTAACCTATCGGTGCTCTGTATAAATTTTCATTACATTCAACTCATACTTCATGGAAGATGTCTTCTAGTATGAGGACATCATAGCTCAATTGATGATTTCTCATCTTATCATTAGTATTAAGTATACATTATTTTCAATACTTTCAGTAGAGTGTTCATAGAGACTAGTCTCTTCATTAACTTTACACTCTCATAGGTGAGTACGATTTGGTATCATTTACTTAGGCTCATTTGAGATTGCTCTCATCTTTCACATTAGCCTCTTATCATGTTGTCGCCACATTCATTAACATTAGCACATTTGCTCTTAATAATTACTCACCCCTTTTTACGTGAATGTTCATTTCATCATATGGCAATGCACTTTGCCATTTGTGTGTTTCACACTCTTACTTACCCTTCTAGCGTTTCATCATTGCATTACATAATATTCATTTCATCGTATGCCAATGCACTTGGCCATTTAGTATGTTTTACGCTCGTACTTAACCCATCTAGGGTTACATCATTTCATTACATACATCTTAGGTTCACTTATTTTTAAACGTATGCTAGAATTATGGGTCTATACACACAAACCATGAGGCTTCATTCATAGTTCATTTAAGTAATTCATATCTTCCTAAGATTATATGGTACAAGACTTATGCATCTTGTATGTATGCCAAGATCTCGATTTCGATCTAAGTAGGCAACATTATTCTTGAACATTTAATTCATGTATGACTTATGTATCAATACGAAATTTTGGCAAGGGAACCCAGTTTCGAATCCCTTGGTTAACACTTACATTTTTCATTTATTTTATTTTGGTCCACACGGCTTGGGGACCCATGATCAAGCCCCAACGCCTTCATTTCCTTTTAATTTCATTTTTTTAAATTTTCTCTTTCTTGGCCGAGGGGTTGTGGAATTGACCCCCCACATCCCCTTTTATTTTAATTTATTTTTCCTTGACATTTTTTGAGTTGAGCATGAACGTGTGGGTTCAAATCCCCACATCCTCACTTTATTTTTATCTTTAATCCCTAAGTCAGTCTAGAGGTCGTGGGTTCGATTCCCACACGCCTCAACATTTATTTCCTTTTAATTTCCTTAAGTTTGTCTGAGAGGTTGTGGGTTCAAATCCCACTCCTCTCATTTCTTATTTTCATGATTTCATTTTCCAGCCAAGACCACGGTTCGAATCCCCCTCACCACAATACTTTTAACTCACTTATTTTCATGGTTTTTAACATGGTAAGGTCATGGGTTCGACTTTCAGTGACCTCACTTATTTTTCTTCATTTTTCATAACATTTTAAACATTTTAACTTAACCGAAATTCATCAATATATGGATGGAAATTTTATAATTTTTCATCATCTTTTTCATCAAGTTACACATTAGTTCTTAGGGAAATTTCGTGGTTCATTTATAATGTTTTAGGTGCACTTTCATGGATTCGTTTAGCCAAGAGTTTCTCACTCAATTCATCCACATTAAACTTCATATGAACATCATGCTTTACATAAATGTTTGTACATAAAATAAAAAGAACTAACATGCCATTTCAAGTACTAATCTGTGAACAATAGTCACGACAATACACCTAAACGCACGTAAGTCATATATTCAGAAAATATAGATTGTCATTCATACGATTCCAAACATACATTCATGAACATATTCATCACGAAAACACATTAGATGCCTAATATCTACCAGCAAACATACCCAACCTACGAATCAACGAGAGCTACTGACAGGGACATGCAACGGGGAACTATACTAGTTTTCGGATTAGACTATACTGAACCTTAAGAGGTTTCTTAGGCAAGGGACCAAGAGAAAAGAGAACCCATATCTTTTATGATGTTTAGACCTTGCAGTTGTTGCCCAAACCTTCTCCAACACTCATGTCCAAAACCAAGTTTCAACACAAAACATTCAGAAAATAAATAATAAATATTAATTAATTACATGAATTATAAGCTTAAATAAAAAATAATTTAAATCATCACTTCAACCTAGGTTCGAACCTGGGTGGAGCAAGACTTCACTCGAAGAGCCAATTTTCGTCCCTCTCTCCTTAAAATGCCCCTCCACCTTATTATTTAAATAATTGATTATATATTTAGGGTAATAACAATACTACTCTTATCCTGAAAAAAGACCACTTTATGTCCGGTAAAGACTCATTCGAGTAAATCTTCGTATTCGAGAGCCCTACATACCTGGACCCAACATTTTCTAGCTCAAATAACTTTAGTTTGTTTGGCTGTAGCAACGGTTCAGAGGTCTGATTTTACGCGCATGAATCTGTGTGAACCTGGTCTAATCGTAGGCATCTAGACACATTAAGCATTATATAGCATAGCTATTTTTAGAGTTGTCGCAGTGTGGAAACATATGAAGCTACAATGAATCAACGAAGCGCAAAAATTATTGACTCGAAGAAACTATGATATAATTTATTTTTATTTGTACTTGTGTTGTTGTAGTATTAGTCGATAACATTTAAGGTGGTCATTTGAAAACAAATATATAATCTTAAATTTAATTTACCAACCTTATAAATAAGGCATATGTGTCTTTATAATGTTCTAGCTATATTGTCTCAATGATCCTATCAAAATTCTCTCTAAGATTCATTTGTAGTTTGAATTCGTGATCCAATATTTTGACGAACACCATCTTTGGATCTGGTGCATCCTTTTCTCCTATTCTTTGCGCAATATTAAGCTTCAATGGTGTGAAAAGTAGATTCGTCGAATTAATAAATAAGGGACAGTGGACGAATAGGATTGTCGGCCTCTCTCTATATTATCATGCCTCGTGTCACAAATTTATATGCCTTGGTGAGGTGAGGAAAGGAAAATCCTACTAGATAAATACAAGGAAATGAACCATCGATATGTTGTATATGAAGTTAATGCATTCAAAATGTGAAATAGGATCAAAAATCCTATTGATCCAATTTCTAGCACTAGATAAACTTTTCCTAGTATGTTCATTTTGATCTCGTCAAAAATCACAACTTGAACGTTGCTTTTTGTCATATATGTGCATTCTGATCTCAAAACTTTTAAGTTTACCCAATGATAAAGTCGATTGCATGATATGATTTCCTACGACAGTAATAGAACATTGTCTTCATCAATAATGAGGCACATTATTAGTAGCTAGGATGTGTGCTCTGTATAACAACACCAACAACATCACAATTAAGAGGTGTCTATGGTGCAATCTCATGGTTATTAAACTCCTCCATATCACCTTTCTAATTTACGTGTGATCATTTCTCTATATATTATATTCGTGCAAATACCAAGCACAACTCTTAAGCTCATCCACACAACATAAAATAAAAACTAGCTGCAAATGGCTTGAAAAAAACCACAAAATATTATCACCATATGAACCATTGCTACAACAACATCATCTATTCTTTTCATATAAAAAAAGAAGCAACTACACCATGTTCATAAATAATAAGTAGAAGCAACATTATATTTCCTTCACAAAACAAGCAGTGTTTATGTCTATCACACACAAAAAAGTTTTGGCACCATGTTTAGCCTATCAAAAAATGAAAGCAACACCATATTATGTATCAAAACAATCTTGACTTCGTTCAGAATTTGGTCTTCTAACCTGCAAGTGTAGAATGCATTAGTTTTATATTTATAAAACAATATAAATGAGAGCCAAATAGAACTTTATGCCAAAAATATTACCGTAACTTTTCAGGAAATGATGAAGTAGGAGGCATCCAGAAAGCTGAGTCATGTGCACCTACTGAAGACTGCACATAATTTTTAAATTTACAGGTCCTTATATTATGGCCAGGCTTGTAACATAAGCTGCAATTAACAGATATTTGTTTTTATTTTTCATTCTTGTTCTTCTTGATCCTGCCTCATCTTCCTCTCGTCTCCTCAATTTCCAGTCTTTTCCCCTCTTCTTTGGTCTTACAAGTCTCGAACGCAAAGGAGGAACCTTGTTTGATTTAGGACACAATTGTGATACATTTATCGGAAATATTGTCTTTTCATAAATTCTTTTATATGTTTCAACTTTGTAGCAATCATCAACATAATCAAGAACCACGTAATTTTTAGCCCAAATAGCTGATATTGCATGTTTGCAAGGAATTCCTGTTATAGTCCATTTTCTACAAGTACAGTTTCTGTTTTTTGTAGGTCCACAACCCAATTGTCGGCAATCGATCCTCCAAGAGTCGCATAATTCCATTAATTTGACTCCTTTGGAATAAACACAGCTGCCGCAGATTCATTGTTGTGCAAGATGCTCTTGATCCGAGGACAAATATCACCTGAATTCCATCTTTCTGCTTTCTCCCTATTAGCTTGGAATGTAGCCATAAGAAGATATCTTAATTTCTCCAATAAAGTTATGATTGACTTTTCTCGAGCATCTATCATACTGTTAAAACATTCACGCATATTATTCAACAAAACATCACGCTTAGCACCTGTAGAAAAATGTGATTTAGACCATTCAGTAGGTGGTTTTTCATTCAACCATGCAGCGGCTTCGGCATCTAATTTATGCATTTTCTCCATGCAAATTTTAAAAAAACTCAACAGTTGAAGCATTTGCAGCAGCCCATAGAGCATTCTTGAGGTACAAACCAACAAAACCAGCCCTCTTAAAATTATTATGTCGGTGTCGCACACAAAATTTATGGTCAACATATGGAAAATTCTCATTAAATGCTTCACAAGACCTTTTTTTTGATCCAACATAAAGGTCCGGATTTCTTGATCGTCAATCTCTAAGTCACCAGCCAAGTGGTTTAAAAACCATGACCACGTCTCCTTGTTTTCCCTTTCAACAACGTCATGTGCTATTGGGAATATGTTATTGTTAGCATCTAGACCCACTAATTTCAATAATTGACTCCCACACATTGGTCCCTTCAACCAACACCCATCCACACCTACTATTCAGCGCCTCCAGCCTTGAAAGCCTCTTTAGAAGTAGCAAAACATAAGTATATTCTTTGAAATCTGTATGGCTTATTCGGAATCTCATTATCAGTAAACTTCATATAATTGAAGTACCTGGATTTGTTTTGTCAATTTCATGAAAATAGTCCCAAAGAATAGCAAATTGATCTTTTAAGTTTCCATCAAGTAATGCAATTGCCTTTTTCATAGCCGTCCTAGATTGTGTTAAAGTAACATGAGCTTTAAGCTCGACACTGACTGTATCTCTGAATTCAGACATCTTCCATCCCCTATTATGTTTAATTCTATCGTGATAGGTCCTTGCAATGAATAAAGAAGTTATTGTCTTGTTATAATGGTGCCAATTTTTACAACTATGTGAGGGACTATAAGTTTTTACCTGAAACATATTTTCCCTGTGCATTTTTTACGACATTATTTCCCAACTACAATCAATGTGTATACACTTTGCCTTCATCCTTACTTTATCATTCTTTTTCCATTGAATATACCTCCCTTGGCTTACCTCATGAGTTGTTACAACATTTTTGAACTCTTCCTTTCTCTCGAATTTATATTCCATAGCCAAAATTGGATTTTTTCCATCACTCTTTGCACTGTGCTTAGGAAAATCAAAACATTCATTTTTTGAATCACCATCCAAACTCTTGTTGTCTTCAGAGTTAACACAATCAGGATCCCCATCTTCATGTAACATCTTTTTTTGAATTTCATCAGTAATAAGCTCTCTGCCATCCTCAAAACTATGTTTATAGCATCCTTGTTTATCAACCATCAGCTCGTCACTGGAGAATTCATTTTCAGAATCCTCAAAATCATCTCCCGAGGATAAGTTTTCCCTTTCAAACTCTTTGTCAATAGGTCCAACGACATCTTCATTCTTTGGAATGCGACTAGTTCTGCAACCAAACTCAATTGGATCGTCTATTCCAATATAAGAGTCCAAATGCTGAAAGTATAACTCTACTACTCTATCTTTAGGGATGAATTTTTTTATGTTATGCGCTTCAACCTCCGTGGAGACTAATCTCCATTTGTTACCAAGCTTCTCATATTTATGCAAAAATATTATTGAATTAGTCATGCAACCACATAATTCGACCATCTTCTTCAAGTCAGTAAGATTGAGATTCTTCAATTCAACGTAATCAAAGTTGTCAATGATACCACCAACATACTGTTTGGCTGGTTGATGTTTAATCAATCCATTATGATAAACTTTGATACTAAAAAACGACGCCTCGAACACATAATCTACAGTAAAAAGATTACATATTTTAGCCGATTAAGAATACACAATAACATCATAAATATTCTAGGTGTTACAAAACATGTATACCTTGTACACCAAAACATCTAACTATTCTTGAATACTGAAACCAAAAAAAAGCAAACAATAAAAAAAAATAAAATGTAGGATTTAATATCACCAAAAATAAAAAAATGAATCTTAGATAAAACGATTGGAAAAATAGTTCTAACAACACAACAAATTTTGAATACCAAATAGGCACTGGATCTTGGATTGCCACGACTAGAAGAAAAATAAATTCTTACCATAACAGGGGCTTGATCTCTTGGAGTTTCTTTTGATTAACATCGTTCAACAATGGAAAAAACTTGTGTTGATTGATTTTACAAGAAAAAGGCGTCTCTATTCTTTGGAACTGAACCATTAATAATAATGGTTTGCTTAATATTTTTGTATGCCACGTGATCTCGGTTTAATTTGAAAGAGTTTCTTTTGTATGGTTAGGGTTTTAGGGTGAAATACTAAATTGATAAGTTTTTAACATAGATTAAGAACTTTTTCCATGAACTACATATATGAGGGACCAAATCAATATAAGTATATACATTAAGGACTATTTTGATCATTTTCTCTCTCAATCCTTAGAAACATTTAAAATAGGAATGCAGAAACAAAACAATGCAGAGCCTAAACTTTTGTAACAAACCTGGTTTTTTATATGTAAACATATGTCAAAGACCTTGTCTTTCTATTACAAAGGAGTAAGATCTGTCACCATACTTGATTCCATAAGAAAACTATATAGATCGGTCAAAATTTTTACGCGAAGACTATGAATACATTAGCAGAAGCAAATAATTCATGAATGAGTACCACATAACTAATATTAAGAAAATGAATTAAGTCTTTGCGTAAAATAATCTTAAAACATGATATGACTCTAGATCTTAACCATATGTGTCTCTTGTGTTTCATGAATAAACACGTTATTTCTTTGCAAGTGATTTTGGAGAAAAAAACATCCACACTTATCATACAATTGAATCCTTCAATGTAAGAATTCTAATTCAGATTCTGAAGATATGTGAAATTCCTCACCTGCAATTGTTCCAGAGAAATATTTTCTTCTTTGGAGTACCTCCACATAACAAAAACATATTTTTTATTTTGACAAAAACTCATAGGAGATGGTTTCTACTTTGTGATTAGCAACTAGTAAGAATAGAGGAATAGCATATCAATCTAGATAAAAGAGGTGAAATCTTTGTGACCTTTAAACCAGTAAACATTAAGGAAAATTGAGAATCCCCGGGAGCATCTTTGAGATCATGAGCAAAACTTCTAAACAAACAGGTTTTACAATTTATTTTATCACTAAAGGGGTTATCCAATTTTAACATGAAGCTATTGAGATGACCTTGATCACTCGGACAACAAGATCTTGATGATTCAATGGATAGGAACATCTTGAAAATGAAGCACCCCTAACAATCTCATGTCGACAAACTTCTTAGGATTAAAGGTCATTTGCTCAAGGTTTGTGATTCTGAAACTCAGCAATATAACCAAACCATCAAAAAGACCTAATATAATAAAAATTTTAATGTAACAATTTCAAATCTCCTACGCTAAGAACACATCTCATCTATACATACACAAAAATACATAAAGATCTTTTAGAAAATGTTAAAATATATGTGCCAAATTCATAAAGAAAACACAATATTAAAATTCCATCGGAGATTATTCACTTAATAATGGTAAAGCAAAGCAAAAAACGGGAAATAATTGCGTCAATTACGTTAAAATACTGAACAAAGTCATGAATTTCCCATGAATAAATAGATCAAATACTAACCTGGTGAATCATATGTTTGTTCGAGGAGAAATCCATTCATCAGATGTTTGACTTCCAATACTATCTAGTTTACTTTTTCTTTTTTGGAGAAATCTTAGGGTTTTGAGATTATAACTTTTTTTTTTTAAAATGAAGTGTTAATGAACGACCACAGGATGTCGACTTCTTTTTAAATAATTATTTAAATTTAATAAATATCGACATCATGAGTACAATTTTATTTAACTAAAATAATAATTTTAATATACCGACCTCTTAAGGTTGGTATTCATTAATATACTTTAATTTTATTGATCAATTTAATTTTATAAATTTAAATTATATACCTCCTAATTTTATAAATTTAATTTTATCGATCAAATGAAGTTTATCACTATCAATTTAATATATAAATCTCCTTAAATTGATATTGATATTTCTTTAATTGATAATGTACATCATATTTGAACCACCAATATATAAGACTTGATTTATAAAACTACTAGAGAAGTAGTTTGTAACATCTTGTATTATACCTAAATTAAGGTTAAGCTAAGAGAAACAAGAAGAATCAAATTTGGGAATAAATAAGGAAATCTGGAAAATTTCCAGATTTTAAAAATGAGTTTTGACCATTTTCAAAAGACCATAACTTCTATCTTAGGACGAGTTTGTGTGAGTTCTTTATATGGATGGAAAACTCTTTGGAATGTATTTCCAACGACGCCATGTTTAAGAATATCCTAGGTTGTATGAGTTAGATATGATCTTCGGAAGATGGGCTGTTGAGTAGGGAAAGTTCCAAAATCGGATTTAGTAAGGGTGTTTTGGGATTTCCATTAAGTTAATTAATTATTCCATTTTGGAGTAATACGTTGGGGTCTAAACTGATCCCATTCAGTTTACACATTTATAAAATAGACTAGGGATTTTAAATCAAGAAGAAAAGAGGATAAGGAAGAAGAAGACACAAGAACACCAAGTCTAGCTTCTTGGATTTTCGTTGAGGGTGATCCCTAACACGGTATGGGGGATCCTTTGTGTTGGATTACTTCATCCACACACCAATTTCATTCAAATCAGTCAAGTTCATGAATTAACTCATGTTAGAGGTTGAAATGTTGACGTTCATGTTGATTGGATTGTTCTTGATCCATGTAGTTGTAATCCATGTTTTAGGACTGTTTTCAGGTCTAAATATTTGGGCAATAAGTTAATTAGGGATCCTAAGGGGTTGGAGTGGGATACATGGGAGTTTGGGAAGGTTTAGATATGAAAAATAAAGAAGAAAGTCGGAAAAACCCGTTGGGGGATGTACTCAAATCTTAGATTTTAAAATATGTATAGCTTTCCAAATTGCATACTCGTACATTCAATAAACTGATTCCAGTTGGCCTGCATCGTCTTATGATGAAGATGCAGGTAACCAGGTTCAGCACGCGATGTTTCGTTGATCCAGATCGAGCTCCAGAGTCACTGGTGAGCCTTCTTGCATTCTGGAGGACATCCATTTCTTTTAGTGGTAGAAGTTTAGTTTTAGGATGTTGTGGGGTATGTCCCAACATCCCTTTTCAGTCAGTTTAGAGGCTTCATAGACACTAATAATCCAATTAAGAGTTTATTATTGCTTTTTGAGACTTAAGTGCCGTCACGGCCAGATATTATATGAAGTACTTTTTTTTAAAACTTGTTTATTTCTTATTTAAAATGAGTTTAGTCTTTTCCTGAGTTAAGTAAGCTAGATCAACGGTTCGCTTGAGGGACAATAATGGACTTTGAGTGCCAGTCCCATCCAGGGTTTAGGCTCGAGGCGTGACATATATAATCAACGTATTTCAAATTTCAATGAATTATCTTTTACATGTCATTGTGTACGATATGAACACTACACTTGACATCCATTCAAGATCGAACATCATAATCTTGATAAAGTTGGTTTGTACAATAATTTAGGATGTTCTATTGTCTATTTCATAAAACAAGATAAGACATTGAAGGTTATACATACATATAATTAAACAATTAATTATAAATATAAAAAATTTAATTGATTGTTATGATGATATTTCTATGAGTATTATCTCGCATTTTATATTCAAATGGATTATACGTTGTCTCTTCACTACTTCATCATTACATAAGATATATTCATGATTTGACGACAGACTGGTAGAATTTGTACATTACTCTAGAAATATAAGTAAAATTATTTCCTAATTCATATCAACATAGTTTCATACTCTAAGCATGAATTATAGATATTTTTTTGTTTATTCCATGAATTATAACTTTTTATTTATAAAAATATACAAAAATAATACAGATGTTCAATAAGCAATTGTAGGTGTGAAATGAAATTTTAGTATTATGAAGAATAATAAAATTATTATCAATAGGAATATATTAAATAAACCGGGCTCTGAATTTTGCTTTTTTAAACGTAATTAGATTAAATAAAAATTACCAACCTCATGAGACCGGTATAACATTAAATCATATATATATATGATTTTTAAATTTTTGTTATTGATTTCACATAAAGCAGTTCTCCGGAAGACAATTTAAATAAAATTAATTCAAAGTATTTCTCAATTTGTTTTCTACATTTAAATGAGAAAAAATAAAATATTTTTATGCATTTATTCATTTAATACCGACATTCGGAATTTTGTTTATCGGCTTTCTTTTGCATAAAAACCGACTACTTGATTATTTTTTGTTTTTCTTACCAATACCAACCTTTGGAGGTCAGATTTACTCAACTCAATTTGAGGTCAGTAATTTATAGGTCTATTCTATGATTTTTAGTAGTAAATATATATTATAAATAATCATTACAAATTTTTCATTAATCTTAATGTAGAGTTTTTGAAAATCTATGGCTACTCGAGTTAGCGCGAACTCTGCTTTTGCAAAGTCAAACATTACTAGGCCATATGCTAGTGTGTACATATATTTATATAAAAATTGAAAATATATTCAATTAAGATCACAAACATCATGCACTGATATATTTATCATTTTAAAAATAAAAAAATTAACTAAAAATAACTTGAAAACGAAATTCAAAATCAAAATCAACTAAAAAACTGAAGAAAACCTAATTTCAAGGGGACTAATTGCCACTGCGCCATCAGTTTCTCCTTTTTTATTGAGGGGGTCCAAAAATATATCTCTAGAAATACAAAAAAAATTACCTTATATATACCGTGTAATTTTTTACTGAGGGGGTTCACGAACCCACGTGGGTCCGGTCCTAGATTTAATATTACTTTTCATCATATGTCATAAACATCAATAACATTTTTCAACATATGACATAATATATTCCATATTTGTACAAATATTTCACTATTTTAGCGACATTTTCACTATATGTCGATTGAATCAAATACATTTTACAATAAATGTCATAATATATTTGACATTTGTATAAAATGTCACTATTTTAGCAATAGTTTTGCTAAAAATCGCTAAAATCAACGATATTATACAACAAATGTCACTATTTTAGTGATATTTTTTCTAAATCTCACTAAAACCAATGACATTTAGTCGTAAATATCATAATATATTCGATACTTATGTTAAATGTCACTAGTAATGCAATATTTTTTCTAAATGTCACTAAAACCAATAATGTTTTGTAATAAATGTCATATTATATTAGACATTTTCGCTAAATGTCGCTAAATAATGATATTTTAAAATAAATGTCATTATTATATTCGACATTTTTAGCAAATGACATCGTTTATATTACATTTTCGCTAAATGTCGCTAAAAACAACGACGTATTGCAATAAATGTCGTTATCATAATGACATTTTTTTTATCAAATTTCATTATTTTTACGATATTTGATACCAAATGTCATTATTTTTACGACATTTGAATATAATATGTCTTTGTTTTATGACAATTGGTTCTTAAATGTCGTGAAATTCTTTATTTTTTGACATTTGTATGTGTCACCAAATTAATGTCGTCATAAATACATTTACTTGTAGCAGATCCCCAAAGGTGTTGAGGAACTTTACTAGTAAACATTAAAGCTCTTCTTACCTGTAAAAGTTGCCTATTCTTTCTTTTAGCTATACCATTTTTTTGAGGAGTATCTGGACAAGAGCTTTAGTGTACTACCCCATTTTTATAAAAATAACTTCCTAATTGTTCATTAAAAAAATTACTACCATTGTTACTCCTAGAAATCTTAATTTTCTCATTGAATTGTGTTTTCACCACGACATAGAATGTCTCAAACACATTTTAACCTAAGGTTTGTCCTTCAATTGCAAAAAACCCAACTCAATCTAGTATGATCATAAATAAAAGTTACAAACCACCATTTACCAAATATTGTTGAAATTTTTCTAGACGGTCCCCAAACATCACTATGAATCCTCATAAAAGGTTTTGAAGACTCATATTTTTTTAGAGGTGAAAGAAGATTTATGATGCTTAGACATTTCACAAAATTCACATTGGAACAAGGACGGATTTTTATTTCTAAATAACTGAGGTAAAAAATGTCTTAAATAACAAAAAACTTGGATGTCCAAGCCTATAGTGCCAAAACATGACTTTATTCAAAACAGAAGTAGAGTTTTTAAGCAAATAGGATTCAGTTGTAGTGAGTTAATCCCGTTGTAAAGAAAATAAAGACCTCCAGATTCTGTAGCACTGCCAATCATCTTCCCCGAAATCTTTTCCTGAAATTCACACAAATTGGAATTAAATATAGCACGAAAATTAAGAGAACGGGTTAATTGACCGACACAAACAAAATTACAAGAGAGATTTAGAACATGAAGAGTATCATAAAGTGCGAGAGATGGATGATAGTTTAGTAGTTCCTTTTCCAGCAATTGCAAAGAAGGAATTATCAGCTATCTTGAGTTTATTGTTTCCTGCACAAGGAGTGTAAGTAGAGAAAAATGGGAACTTAAAGTCATGTGGGTCACTAGCTCCTGAATCGATGATCCAATAATCTATTTGGTTTGAATTGGCACTAAGAAAATAATATGATACAATACCTTTTTCAGCAAAAGAAAAAGAATGATTAGAAGAATTTGGTGCATTTGGACGAAATTGTAGAGATTGAAGGAGTTTGTGCAGAATTTCTAGTTCTTCCCTTTTAAATGGAGACGTTTCTGGAGAAGGTTGTTGTCCCTGATGAAAGTAAGTTGTTTGGAGGTCCTGACCATTTTGATATTAAAAACCACGATTGTCAACTCTTTTCTTATTCCAATTTGGTGGTTTTCCATGAATCTCCCAACATGTTTCATGCGTGTGCTAGTGTTTTTTGCAATGATCGCACCATGACCTTTTGTTTTTGTCATCTTTATTATTCACTGTTACAAGAGCTGAAGAGTCTAGCAGATTTAAGTTCAACATATAAATCAGGTTTTAACATAACTATCATCCTATTTTCCTCCCTTCTGACTTAAGAAAAGGTTACACGAAGTGAGGGTAGAGGGTTTTCCCTAGGATTCGCAACCTGATCTCATCAAACTCCTGATATAATCCTGCTAATAATAGGTTAACTCTCCTATTTTTTTTTTTTTTTTTTTGCTTTTACACTTTCCAGAGAACACTCCCATTAATAATTGTAACACTGGTCTAATTCTTGGCACACAGACACCATTTCATTATTATAAGTAGTAACTTCCTTCTCACCCTACTTAGCATTCCATAATCATCATCTATCATATATCATATATTTATATAAAAGAGAACCCTAGGCCCGCCTACGTGGCGCAACCACAAGCAAGAATTTCGTGTTAGATTTAGTTATATTCAAAACTAGCCTTCCTCTTTCATGAAAAGATTTGACTTTTATGAAAAGTTGTGACTCTAATGAAAAGTTGTGACTTTAATGAAAAGTTGGGACTTTTATGAAAAGTTGAAACTTTAATGAAGAGTTGTGAATTTTATGAAAAGTTGGGACTTTATTGAAGAGTTATGACTTTAATAAAGAGTTGAGACTTTCATAAAAAAATGTCACGCCCTAAGCTACCCCCGAGACGCAGACACGGAACCTAGGACCACAAGTAATCCCAAGCTAACCCTGCTGGCATGATCATGAGTATACTAAAGAATATAAAATGTTGCGAAAAACTAAATAAAAATTTTAAATAGAAAAGATAGGGAATACCCATATTCTATAACTGAGATAAATGAAATTAATGAGTTTAGTACAAAGAAGTTATTAACTCAATATTACGCGTAAACAAACTATGTCTGAAAATATCCTCTAGAGTGGACTAGAAATACTGGGACAAGCCCCAGCTAAATTTAGCCAAACTTAAACTAAAAGACTAAATAATGAAAATAAACTAATGACTATTGTCCTTGGAGAATAAGGACTCACCACTGAATCTGCTGAACTAAAGATTGGAAATCGATCAATGCATGATGTTAATACTGAGAACCTGAACCTATATCACGAGAAGATGTAGCGCACTTATGCGTCAGTACTTGATAGGTACTGAGAATGTAGGATAGAATAAAGCTGAAATAAAACATAACAGAACAAACACACAATCAAGTAAAATAATCTGAACATCATATAGAGAATTCTGAGCTAACTGAATGCAATGACCAATTTATAAAATGCTGAAAATGGACACTCAATATACTCATAAATGGTCAAAGCAAGAGATTCTAACTGAACTGTGGGAGCTAATAATAACCGATAATAAAACCACATGAGTTAGATGCGGAGTCCGAGGTATACGCCCCATAGAGAGGACCCAATATACCCTGTCAAAGGTATAAAGGCATGTTGGCGTGACCACTAAACTGATTGCCCACATAGGGGACTTACAACCTACTTGGCTAGTAGTTCTGGGACTAATTGGGTATGCTGAACCCTATTCCAACTTGGTATTATGCTACTCTCATGAATTATGTATTTATTTTATTATGACTGAGTTACTGTAAATACTTGATAACTCAAAACTGAACATGCAAACTGAGAATGTAACAATTAATCTGATTATTATAAATTTATAACTGAGGCATGTATAACTGAAGTTACTAAAATATCTGACCTAGAATGTGTAATTCAAGAACTAAAGAAATACATAGCTAGGGTTCTGAAATTCATGTAATAAACTGAAAAATAACATGATATCTGATTTGGAACATATAATTTTTAAGTTCATGAAGTTGTAGAAACCCTAGGTCTAATCATGATATCAGAATCAAGAATCTGACTGAAAACTAGGGACTCAATGGGTGAAAGGAACCAATTAATGAAATCTTACAACCCTGGGATGAAATTCATGGATAAATATTCAGATTTTGGGGCTGGAACTGCTGGAACCTTGATGCGTTCTTGAAATAGGGTTCTTGACCTCTTTCTCCTTTCTCGCTTATAATTTTCTATGTTTTTAATTAATGATTAGACTTAGGTAAGTTTTAGTTATGATTCTAGGCTTAAATTGAGTAAAATATGATGATTTAGGATCAAAACGACGTATCTTAGGGTTTAAACAAAGTGGGAAAAGACCAAAAGACCCCTGGATAAGTTGCTGTCAGACAAAACAATAACCAGGAATGGTGGTCTGTCGTTCAATAGACGGTGCGTCATATTGTCCGTAGGTTGGGCATGTTCGACAGGCCTTTACTAAAACGGGCATAAATTTTTACTCGGAGGTCAAATTTTAGCAAGGTCGGTGGCAATGGAAAACTAATTCCATTATATATATGTTGGTAGGTCATGAGACACCTAATTCATTTTGTGCTGATATTTATGAATTTGAAGTTGACCCAACTGCATTTCCCCCCTAACTATCTGCTATTCGTCATCTACGGTCAGACTTACGGACCATGCTGGTCATCCGTGGATCTTGTTTGAGAGTGGGTGAATGGGGTGTCAATCGACGGTCATAGACTATAGAATGTAGTCTGACCCACAGACCGTAGGTCTGTCTGTCGTCATGACTTAACCAAATTTTCTTGGGCTGAGATTTTGGGGCTTTCTGACCCATTGACGGATGTGCAAGACGGATCGTGGGTATGTATATGGTCCGTCGATGTCCCCGTTGGTTGCACCTGTAGATTTTTCTGAAAATTTGGCTTTTTATGTTTTGGATACATGGTATTACATTGTCTCCCCCTTGGGAACATTCGTCCTCTAATCAAGACTAAACTAGCTGGAATAGAGGGAAAGAGTTGTAAACCCTACTACTAAACACTGAGAACTGAGTTTCTGAGGGTATTGAGTTCCGATAACATGCAAATTTTCTTAAAATGCAAGTACAAACTTAGGGAACATTATCCTAAGACTGAATTCCCGCATGAATGACTGGAAAACTGAAGAGGAACTATTACCTCAAAATAGAGTGGAATCAGAAGGAAAGAGGTGAGGATACTTGGCTTTCATGGCTTCTTTTGCTTCCCAAGTAGCTCCCTCTACGGACTGAGTCCTCCACAAAACCTTGACTGAAGCGACTTATTTGTTCCTCAACGTTCTAACCTGACAGTTAAGAATCTCAACTGGTACATCCTCATAAGAAAGATTATATTTCACGGCCATACTCTCCAATGGTACTATAGAGGCTAGATCACCCACGCATTTATTAAAGAGTGAGATGCGAAAGACCGGATGCACTGCTGCTAATTGTGCTGGCAACTCTAACTCATATGACACCTTGCCAACCCTTTTAAAGATCTTGTAAAGGCCTACATATCTAGGACTGAGCTTCTCTTACTTTCCAAATCTCATCACCCTTTTCATAGGTGATACATTCAGGAAGCCCAATCATCAACTTGGAACTCTAGTTCCCTTCTCCTTACATATGCATAAGATTTCTGTCGACTCTGGGTTGTCTTAAGTCTATCTCTAATGAGTTGCACTTTCTCTATAGCATAAAGGACTTTATATGGCCATATTAAAGCGACTTCACTTACTTCAAACCAACCAATAGGAGATGTACCATTACGACCATACAACGCCTCATAAGGGGCCATCTGAATGCTGGAATGGTAGCTATTAATGTAGGCAAACTCAATAAGAGGAAAGTGTTCATCCCAACTACCCTTGAAATCGATCACACAAGCTCTCAACATATCCTCAAAGGTCTGAATGGTACGCTCTGCCTTCCCATCCTTGTGTGGATGAAATGCTTTAATAAGGTATACTTGAGTACAAAGAACATCCTGAAATGATTTCCAGAAATAAGAGGTAAAATGAGGATCTCTATTTGAGATTATAGACAAAGGAACCCCATGCAACCTCAAAATTTCATTAATGTAAAGATTGACATAGTCCTCTGCCGAATCTGTAGTTTTGACCGCTAAAAAGCGAGAAGACTTACTCATCCTATCAACTATCACCCAAATTGAGTCATTCTTTCTACGATTACGAGGTAACCCTTTGATGAAATCCATATTGATCACATCCCACTTCCAAGTAGGAATATCTATTTCTTGAGTTGTACCTCTTGACTTGCTGGAAATTGATGCACTTACTCACAAAATCTGCTATGTCCCTCTTCATTCCATTCGACCAATAGACTTCCTGTAGATCGCAGTACATCTTAGTGGCTCCTGGATGAGTAGAATACCTAGAGTTATGGGCTTCTACAAGGATATTCTTTCTCAACTCACCCACATCAGCAACACACAATCTACCCTAGTAGCAAAGTACACCATATTCACCATGGAAGAACACCTCCACTCTCTAATTATGGACTCCACCCTTAAGGTCAAGCAAGATTGGATCACTGTCTTGATTTTCCTTAAACTCCACTACCAAAAAAAGATTCTGCCCCATTTTGAACTGTTACACCATTGTCTGATATGCTAATAAGGCGAATTCCCAAGTGAGCAAACCTGTGAACATCCTTCACTAGCTCATTCCTTTTTTCCTAACCATGGGCTACACTACCCATAGATAATCTTCTAAGAGTATTCACTACTACTTTCGCCTTACCCGGATGATAACACGCACTCATATCATAATCCTTAAGGAACTCTAGCTATCTCCTCTGACAAAGATTCAACTTTTTCTAGATGAAAACATACTAAAGTCTCTTATGATCAGTGAAAAGATCTACGTGAACACCATACAAGTAGTGTCTCCATATCTTGAGTGCAAAAACCACTGCTGCAAGTTCAAGATCATGAGTTGGATAGTTCTTATCATGCACCTTAAGTTGTGTAGAAGCATACACTATAACCTTATCTCGTTGCATTAACACACAACCTAGGCCAACTCTAGATGCATCATAATATATCACATAACCTTCCAAACCCATTGCTAGATACAAGTCAGGAGCTGTAGTCAATCTTATTTTCCATTCTGGAAAGCTTTTCTCACAATAATCTGACCATTAAAACTTGACCATCTTCTAAGTAAACCTCGTCAATGGTGAGGCTATGGAATAAAATCCTTCCACAAACCTTCTAGTATAACTCGCTAGACCTAAGAAACTTTTGATATCTGCAGCGGATGTAGGTTTGGGCCATTGTTTCACTACTTCTATCTTCTATGGATCCACTCAGATCCCTTCTCTAGATATAATGTGACCAAGGAAAGCAACAGATTGCAACTAGAACTCACATTTGCTAAACATAACAAATAATTGGCGATCCTTGAGAGTGTGTAAAACAATTCTCAAATGACTCGCATGTTCTTCCTCATTCCTAGAGTAAATGAGGATATTGTAATTGAAGACGATAACTTACAAGTCTAAGTACTGTATGAACAGTGTGTTCATCAAATCCATGAAAGTTGCAGGATCATTGGGTAGTCCAAATGACATAACTAAAAATTCATAATGACCATACCGAGATCTAAAGGTTGTTTTTGGAATGTCACTATCTCTAACTCTAAGCTGATGATAACCCGATCGGTGGTACTAGCACCCTGAAATTGGTCAAAGAAGTCATCAATTTTGGGGATGAGATACTGATTATTGATTGTGACCTTGTTCAATTGTCTATAGTCAATGCACATTCTAAGAGAACGATCTTTCTTCCTTACAAAAAAAAACTGTTGCACCCCATGGAGAAATACTAGGTCTGATGAAGCCCTTATCTATACGGTCTTTCAACTGCTCTTTCAATTTCTGAAGCTCTGTTTGAGCCATTTTGTAAGTAGGAATAGAAATAGGTTGGGTATCTGGAAGGAGATCAATTCCAAAGTTGATTTCTCTTTCAAGAGGGACTCCGGGAAGATCTTCTGGAAATACTTATGGAAACTCAGAGACTACTGGAACTGACTCAAGAGTTGGGGTTTCAGAGCTAGAATCCTTAACCCAAACTAGATGATAGATAGATATCATCTTTCTTGCCTTAAGGTAAGAAATGAATCGACCCATAGGCGCTAAGCTACTATCCTTCCATTCTAGGATTGGTTCATATGGAAACTGAAAATGAACAATTATAGTTCTACAATCGACTGAGGCATAACATGAATGTAACCAATCCATGCCTTGAATAACATCTACGTCTACCATTTCTACCTCTACACGATCTTGCTGAGGTGACTGTCTAAGCGACTATGACTGCACAATTTCTATGTACTAGTCTAGCTATAACTAGGTCACCGACTAGAGTAGAGACTGAGAAAGGTTCTAAGAAAATTTCTGTATTAACACTGAATTAGACTACTATGTAAGGAGTTATAAAATACAGAGTAGCCCCTGGATATAACAATTCATAAACATCAAGGTCAAAGAATCGTAAACTACCAGTGACTACATCAGGAGAACTTCCTTGATCCTGGTGAGCCTAAAGAGCATACAACATGTTCTGGCGTTGACCGCCACCTGTACAAGATGATTTATCCATCTGGGTTGGGCGACTTATTCGTGTTGCTGAAGTTGTAGACTGAGCTCTACCATTACCGCCCTTCACCCTATTTATAAGAACAATCCCTCACCATGTGACTAGACTGACCACACCGAAAGCATCCTTATTTTCCTTCGAGACACTCGCCCAGATGGTTCTTACCACACTTAGAGCAACTAAGGTAAGTGTTGGTGCCTGAAACACTTCCCTGAGACTTAGAGCGTGGTGCTCTACCCTTCTGGTCATACCTGTTCTTGGAGGATGGAGCACTAGAGTATGAAGGGGCAGGAGCTAAAAACTTCTTGCTAACTCAGCGAGCGATTTCCACCACCCGATTTCTGCTGAGAATGGTAATAGTTCCCAGTCCTAGCCTTCTTATTATCCTTATCATGTTACCTAAGCTTATCACCCTCTACCTGCTTAGCATGAGTCATTATCCTAGAGATCTTCATATCTCCAAGTAACATAGCACTTTTGCACTCAGTTTTCACCAAATCTGACACTCTATAAAAAATCATATTCATCTGACCCCTGGAGTCAGCAACCATGTGAGGAGCATACCTGGAGAGTTGATAACGTTAGCCCATTCTCTTGGACTGCCATGTTAACCATCCTCAAGTTCATGAATTCATGATCCTTTGCCTCCCTTAATTCTATTGAGAAAAACTAGTCGAGTAAAGTCTCACTAAATCAATCCCAAGTGATAGGGGCCACATTTGCACCCCTATTCTCCTTCCACTGAGTCTACCAAATATGAGCAACATCTTTCAACTAGTATAATGTCAACTCAACCCAATCATTCCCAGTGACTTGCATTACCTCAAAGATTTTCTTGATCTCATCCAAGAAATTCTGAGGATCCTCATTAGCTTGTTATCCTAACAACTCAGGCGAATTAATCGTAACAAAGTCACGGACCCTTGCTGCAACTGATCCACCATTTTCATTCACATGAGCATGAGACTGATTGTTCTTGTTAGTCATACTCTGAGCCAACATCTGTATAACATTTCTGAACTCAGCATCGGAGACTTCCTGATCTGGGACTGGATGAGTTGCGTTTGTATTCCTGACTTTCGCATTCCTAGCGTTAGCTCTACGATGAGGCATGACCTTAAACGTAGAATGTCAAGTTATAGTGGAATAAGATCATACCTTACGAACGATAAGAGTAACAAGAGAGCGAAGTTTTTCTTAAAACACTTCGTAGCCTCCCTCTCATTAGATGTGGTGTACTTTAAACCCATGAAAAGGACTCTACTTAGTGCTGCTTTTTAGACATCCTAGGACTTTTGAACCTAGTGCTCTCATACCAATTTTTTCACGCACCAGCTATCTCCGAGATGCGAACGCGGAACCTAGGACCACAAGTTAGTCAAAGCTAATCCTGCTGGCATGATCATGAGCATACTAAAGAATATAAATTGTTGCGGAAAACTAACTCATAATTTTTAAAACTGAAATGATGGGGAATACCCATATTCTATAACTAAGATAAATAAAATCAATGAGTTTAATACAAAGAAGTTATTAACTCAATACTGCGCTGAAACTAACTATGTTTGAAAATAACCTCTAAACTGGATAAGAAATATTGGGACAAGCCCCAGCTAAATCTAGCAAAAACTGAAACTAAAAGACTAAATACTAAAAGAAACTCATGACTATTGTTCTCGAAGAATGAGGAATCACTACTATTAGATAAGGGAATGCTTTCCCCAACCATTAAAGTAAAGGCTCGACGAAGGGAGGGAGGTGCGGCGGGGGAAGGAAAACGCTTTCGGAGATCGAGATTTTTTTTTCATCGAAAACGAAGAAGGCCGAGGATGGCCTACGGTGCGTCTTATCTGAAGGGAACACGCTTTTTTGACCGCCGTGGTATGATTGCCGGGCCCTCTCCTTACAGTCAAGTGGCTGAACGCCCCTCTCCTCGTTCCGCCCTTCCTATTGGGATAGCAGCCTTCGGGCTTTGCCTGCCCTTTCTAATAAAAAATTCCGGCTCGGCCCGGGAAAGCGCTGGCAACAACTGAAAGGAAGGGGTCCATGTAGCTGCTGTGTCCGCCCCCTTCTTAGTCAATGGGGCACAGCAGGTTCGGCATCTACTACAAAAGAGAGAATCCACTTCAGATAACCACGTCTCTGCTAGGCAGCATGATGAATGGACGAGATCGTACCTTTTTGGATATATATCCAAGTCGAGAGTAGATTTATAGGAAAATTCGTCTAATGAAAAACTACTTTCATGTTCGGTTTAGAGAGCACCTTTTTCGTTGAGAATTCCTCGTTCCCTTTCGTGTGGAATCTGCTGAACTGAAGATTGGAAATCAATCTATGCTTGATCTGGATGCTGAGAACCTAAACCTACATCACGAGAAGATGTAGTTCACGTATGTGTCAGTACTTGAAAGGTACTTACCATCTAGGATAGAATAAAGCTAAAATAAAACATAACTGAACAAGCATAACAACAAGTATAATACTCTGAACATTATGTAGAGAATTCTGAGCTAACTGAATGCAATGAAAAATTATAACATGCTGAAACTGGATATTTTTTATACTAATAAATGGTAAATGCAAAAGATTTTGACTGAACTTTGAGAGATACTAATAACTGATAATAAAAAAACCACATGAGATAAATGTGGAGTTCGATGTATACGCCCCATCAAGAGCACCTAATATACCCTGCCAAAGATATAGAGGCATGCTGGCTTGATCACTAAACTTATTTCCCACAGAGGGGACTTACAACTTATTTGGCTAGTAACTCTAGGAATAATTGGGTACGATGAACCCTAGTCCAACTCGGTATTATGCTACTACCATGAATTATGTAATTAATTGATTATGACTGAGTTTCTGTAAATACTGGATATCTCCAAACAGAACATGTAAACTGAGAATGCAACAATTAATCTGGTAATTATTCATTTATAACTGAGACATGTATATATCTGAAGTAACTTAAATATCTTACCTAGCATGTGTAATTTAAAAACTAAAGAAATACATAGCTAGGGTTCTGAAATTCATGCAATAAATTGAATAATAACATGATAATCTAATTTATAACATATAACTAATAAGTTCATGAAGTTTTGTTGAAGTTCTTATCATTATATGAGAATCAAGAATCTGACTGAAAACAAGGGACCCAATGGGTGAAAGGAACCCACTAATGAAATCCCACATACCTGGTGATGAAAATCACAAAGAAATATTTAGATTTTGGGGCTGGATATGCAGGAACATTGTTGCGTTCTTGAACTAGGATTACTGATCTTTTTCTCCTTTCTTGCTTCTCATTTTCTATGTTTTTGATTAATGATTTGACTTAGATAAGTTTTAGTTATGTTTCTAGGCTTAAATTGACTAAAATATGATGATTTAGGATAAAAAAAATGTATCTTAGGGTTTAAACAAAGTGAGAAAAGACCAAAAGACTCCTGGGTAAGTTGTTGTCGGACCAAATGACGACCAGAACTAACGGTCTATGATTCCATCGACGGTCCGTAGTTTGGTCCGTAGGTTGGGCCTGTTCGACACGTCTTTAATAAAATGGGCAAAACTTTTTATTCGGAGGTCGGATTTTAGCAAGGTCGGTGGCAATGGAAAGCTAATTCAATTACTTATCTGTTAAGAGGACATAGGTCACCTAGTAAATTTTATGCTGAGAGTTATGATCATTTGAAGTTGACTCAACTACATATTCCCTCTAACTGTCTGCTATTTCTCACCTACTGTTAGATATACGGACCGTAGATCCATCTACAGACCATGATGGCCATCCATGGTTCTTGTCTTAGAGTGGATGAATGGGTTGTCGATTGACTGTCACGAACTACGGACCGTAGTCTCACCTACGGACTGTAGGTCCGACCATCGATCATGACTTAACCAAATTTTCCTGGGCTAAGATTTTGGGGGTTTCTGACACCACTGACGGATGTGCAGGACGAACCCGTGGGTCAGTCTATGGTCTATCGATGTCCCTGTTGGTTGCACCTGCAGATTTTTCTGAATAACTGATTTTTGATCTTTATTGGATACGGGGTATTACAAAAGTTGTGCAAAAACTAGCCATCCTCTTTCATGAAAAGATGTGACTTTTATGAAAAGTTGCAACTTTAATGAAGATTTGCAATTTTTATCAAAAGTTGTGACTTTGCTGAAAAATTGCGATTTTGATGAAGAGTTGTGACTTTAATGAAAAGTTATGACTTTGTTGAAGAGTCGCGACTTTATTAAAAGTTGTGATTTTTATAAAAGGTTGTGAACTTTCCGAAGGGTTGAAACTTTTCCAAATAGTTGTAACCTTTCTAATAAGGCACAATAAACATTTGTTCATACTACCCTTTTTTGTATATAAATAGATGGATTTCCTCTCATTTAAAAACAACCAAAATTGTGATCTTCATATTCAACTTTCACAAAATTAAATATTCGTGTACTTTGCTAATGTAATTCGATAAAAATATGGTATTGAAGAGAAATAGTTTTTTTAAGGGAAAAATGTGCATTCAGTGGACTAAATGTTTTCCTTTCTATTTTATTCTATTTTACATATGCTGGTGTAGTTTTCTTACACTCATTAATTTATGCTGAAGATATTAATTGTTATTTTTGAGTACATGTGTTAATCTCTGTTCTTTATGTTTCTGCAATGTTATTGTCTCCTGTGATATTGAACATATACACTTATAATATGCATATTCATTGTGCAAAAAATATTTAGTGTACTCAGCTCCAAGAATTCATGTTTGGATAATCTATATGAAATTCTATAACTTGAAAGTACTATATATAAGCTTACATATTATCTATGTTTACATAGACATGAAAATTCTCACTTATAAATTGAAGAAAATCATTATACAAGTTCAAAAGTTAAAATTTATTTCATGTTCAAGCTTAATATTTTTTTTTGGAATACGTTAAATTTTTTTTTAAATTTTCTCCTAAAACATATAATCACAATTCTATAATCTATGCAACTTAAGTATTTAATTTATTATGAAATACCTTTATATATACTCTTATTTTCTTATTTATTTTTCTTTTACTGTTTTGATTAAAGCACCAATGATTCATTATTTCATGAATAATTCATTCATTAGAGGTTCTTGAGTTATGTGATAATGAAAATTAATCAAATTCATGTTTGAATATTGTAAATAGTTTTTTAAGAACCTATTTTGCATTTTCTTCATCAGAATATGTCTCCCTAACGACTTCCCACACATCCTTACAAGTGAGAAAAAATAGGTAAGATTTACCTATGACTGGTTCCATGGAATTTATTAACCAAGTAATCACAAGTGAATTCTCTGATATCCAAGAGTTCATCTTGGGATCTCCGACTACCGAATTTTTCGTATCTTCGGTCAGATGTTGAAGCTTTCCACGATCATCGATTGCATGCTTTACAAACTTGTGCTCATTCCAGATAGTTCTTCCCATTTAATCGATGAGAAATTAACTGGAGGGGCATGTGAGAAGCATTGCCTCCTAGTTGATTTTCTATAAGAGTTCCTAGAGAAAAATCTTCTTCTTCTGTTGATGTTCCAGAAAGAAGGTCACTGTGAAAAAGTGTTTGATCCATATAATATTGTGGGAAAAAATCCCGCTGACACAATGAAAGTTTAGATACTGCAAAAGTATTTTTTTATTCATAGAGTTTGTTTAATATATGTAGAGGAACAAGAAGATCAAATAAACTAATCAATCACTAAGTTTTGGGAGATACTTGAATCAAGAGCCTCTAAACTATCTTCCTATAATAACATATACTATCCTTATTTACAGCATCAAATTATAATAAAACTTCCCAGCCTATTTGTAAGAATTTACAATCAAATTTGTGAGTAAAAATTCCATGAACGGGACAATGATAAAAACACCAAATGGAACAAGCCTGAACATATCAATCACAATAACAAGACAAGAGGTAAAAGGTTAGTTATGTTTTCATAGCGATGAAATGCATGTAAGAGAGTTATGCTTAGCCTTACTTATAAGTATCAATCACTAGTTGTACTCCCTTAAGGACCACTGTAGAAGTAATAAAAATTCAATTACTTAGGACTGCTTATACTTTTAATGCTTATTTCCTCTAATAAAAGTCATGATTTGATGTATAAAAAATGAATCAAATATCCAAATAATTACACATATCAATTGAAGCATCTGAAATTTATTGCTAGTGACTGTTAATTTTATTTTGGGGGAAGAATGATTGCGCCGATGGAACTAAATTACTAACTGTAGTGGTTTAGAGTTCAGAAAAAATTCATATTTCTGTCTAAGGATTTAACCATATATCTATTATTCAAGTACTACTCTCAACAATTTTAATTTTTTTTGCTTTTGCTTGACTTGTGATTGTTACCTGTGCTGTCATCATGTTGCGAACTGATTCTATGCGCGAAAAAAATTACTACCTTATACATTAGAATTTATATAACTCATTTAAGTTTTCTTATGTTTTCCTTTTCGCCAACAAGATTATGCTTTAACATTTTCAAGATGTCAACTTTTGTTAAAAATTGAATTTATTAACCAATTTGAAATTCCAAAAAAGGCATAGATTACACGAGAATCAAGTATAACTGCAGAGAACATTAATTTCCAGGTAAATCAATCCAAATTAATTAAGGTTTATATATAATTGTATGGAACTAATATAATAAAATAATATTTTTGGATGGGATTAAATTGTAGGGTAGTCACTGTAATGTATTTTTTTTAAACTTCAAACTGACATAGGGTTGATTGGGATAATAATGACCAATGATTACTTAATCATTGGAACATTGAATTTCTCATGCATTTATATGCATAATTCTTTAAAAAGTAAGATACTTGGCAGTATCCATTTGAAGAAAAGAATAAAAAACGTGGTCTTGACATTACTGTATTTTTTGATTTTCTTAATTAATTCTTAATTGTAGTTATTTTATTAAATTATGATACTAGTTTTTGATATATTGAGAAAGATAATTAGTTATTAGGTGTATATTATATGATTTAACATTGAATTCCAGGGTATTTGGAGAGGTTAAAGATAAGTTCTTGGCTTGAAATTTAGCAAGTACGATAATTTTGGCAGTCAAATTATATAAAGATTTGGAGCTTGATTTGAAGTATGAGTGATTTTGGGGTCTATGATAGGCACATAATAATATGAATGTCGACAAACTCGCTTACTTATGAATATGGCATCATTGGTAGATCGTGAACATTTTGAAACTTTACAAAAAGGGAAGGAACTATCTTGAAGATTCGTGACACGAATTTGGCACTTGAGGTATGTTAAGACATTTTAGACTTGTTGAAGGAAATTTTCCTAATTAAAGAAAAAAATTGAAATAGACAATGGGTAAGGGCGAATGATGGGGGATCTTGTATCAATGGTGTGACGGGCATTGGTACGAGTACCAGTGTTATAAAAGGGAAAATTACTACTATAGAATGTAGATTGAAATTTGAAAATGCCAAAGCATATGAGCATTAGCTGATGTATTATTGACTTGAAATCCTTGTGTGATTGTGTTTTCTTTGTTACACCCATATAGTTGTGATTATTGAACTGATTATGTATTATGTTGATACTTGATTGATTAAGGTGCATCATCATCCCCTTATTTGAAATAATATTGTGTAGTGGCATTGACATGATATTGAGTATAAGTTGGGCACGTGGAGATCATCCGTGCTGGGGATGTTGATATGTTAAGATTGTAATTTCGGCACGTGGAGACCATTCATGCGGAAATTGTTAATTTTATGATTGTGCGTTGAGATCGTCCGCAAAAACACGTGGAGATCATCCGTGTCGGTATATGGATCTTGCGAGTCCCCCATGGGTCATGATTTCTCGATGTACTTCCGAGGAGTATCATGTATATACGGTTGAGAAAGTACTGGATATTCTGAGACATATCATTCATGGCATCATATTGCATTGCATTTCATCACATCCTTCATTCTTGAGGATTATGTGTTTTTATTTGATGGTTGGAATTTTCTTAATGTTTGATTTCCTCTATTTGATAAAACTTGACTGTCGAGTGAATTTTAGACTTGTATAATTAAAGAATTAATTTTTCTTATATAAACACCCGTCACAACTTCTTCGTTGTCGGTCAATGAGATATACTGGGTACACATGGTTTCGTACTCATACTACACTTGTTGCACTCTTTGTGGTGCAGATTCGATTCCGAGTAGGAGCACATATCGAGGAGCAGTTTGAGTCCGAGTTTGGAGTGTCTTGGAGTTGTGGTGAGCTGCTTGGCTGTTCCGTGGCCCACAACTCCCTCTATCTTTTACGTATTCTGTTATTCAGTATTCAGACAGGATATCCCTTATGTCAGATGTGTCATTTTAGTTTCAGACCTGCATCGTATTCTAGAGCTCTTGTACTTATGACACCAATTCTTGGGTAGTTTTTTTTTTCAGTTTTCCGCATTCATACTTATAAGAAACTTAGTATTGAAGATTTGAATTATTGTTGTTTTTTTTCATTCATTAGTTAGTTAAGTTTGTTAAAATATGTTGGTTGGCTTACCTATTGGTTGGAAATATAGGTGTCATCACGACTCGTGATTTTTGGGTCGTGACAAATTGGTATCAAAGCCCTAGGTTCATCGGTCTCAAGAGTACAAGAGCAATGTCTACTAGAGTCTTCCGAATCGGTATGAAGATGTCCATACCTATCTTAGAGAAGCTACAAGACATTTAGGAAATATTCTGTTCTTTTATTCATTATCGTGCACACTTGACCTTGTAGAAATTCTAATCTTGATATCTCATTCTCTCTCAGATGGTGAGAGATGGCGAGGAATCGTACATCGGCAAGTGGTGGTCAGGATCCTATTCCTACGCTTGCTTTTGGGAATACTATCCGAGGTAGATGTAGGGGACGAGCTCGAGGTCGGGGTAGGGTCCGTATTGCAGCACCTGTGGATGGTCAAGTATCAATAGCTACCCAGGGTCGTGATAGGACCGTACCTCCTGATGCAGAGGTTATTCATGGGGATGTGCAAGATCGTGTTGAAGGGGATGGGCCAGCTCAGGCTCCACCCAGTACTATTGTCCCCTTAGTGCTTCAAGATACCTTTGCTCGTATGTTAGGAATCCTAGAGGGGATGGCCCAGACAGGAGCTTTGCCTGTCACTTTTGATGGCTCACAAACCCGTATTGGAGGTCAAACTTCAGATCCGATAGTTGCTCCTGATTTTCAGACTCCCAGGACTCATCCAGCTGCCTCTGTAGCTCCTCGTTTGGATAGTATGGAGTTTCCAGATATGACATCACATTTGGTGACCATGCCTTTTATGACTATTGATGAGCAAAAGATGTTTGAGAGGTTAGACTAATGAATCCTCCTACTTATACTGGTGACTTAGATGAGGATGCATATTAATTTATGGTTAGTTGTCATGAGAGGTTGCATAATCTTGGATTAGTGGAGTCTAATGGAGTTGACTACACAGCGGTACAGATGACTGGCTCTACTAAGCAGGGGTGGAGGGATTATATTAGTAGTAGGTCAGCTGGATAGCATCCACTATCCTGGACTCAGTTTACTCAGGTATTTCTATCAAAATTTATTCCACGCAGTGAGAGGGAGCGCAAGAGGGCCGAGTTTGAGGGTTTGCAACAAGGTGGTATGTCGGTTGCAGAGTATGAGGGTAAATTGCATGCCTTGGCTAGACATGCTTCGATGATACTTCCCACACAGGCTGAAGAGTGAGAAGGTTTGTTAAGGGGCTGATTATTTCGATCCGTCTAGGAGTTTATCAGGTTGCTACTTCTGGTGTTCCATTTCAGAAAGTGGTAGATGCCGCTAACGAGTTGGAGATGATTCGATGTGAGGGATTTGAGCAGAGAGAGGGCAAGAGGACTCGTTATTCAGGTGATTATGGTGGTGCTCCGCCTAGGAGTCGGGGTTACCTGGGCAGAGGTTATCACCCTCACTCCAGCAGACCCATTCACGCTGCTATACCAGCGTCTGAGTCTAGTTACGCTGGGCATAACTCTTCGAGCTTAGTGCATACTTCACAAGGTTCATCTTCTAGACATGTAGTTGGTGGAGGTCATTCAGGTTCCTCTCATAAGCCTGCGTCTCGTAGGGGCTGTTTTGAGTGTGGTGACATGACACACTTTGTGAGAGACTGCCCTAGGACCAAACGTGGTGATTTACATCAGGGTTCTCAGGCTTCGACTTCTAGGGCTGCACAACCTCCAGGTAGGGGTGGTGAACAAAATGGTAGAAGTGGTTCTCATTCAGGTAGAGGTGGTTCTCCTTCTATTCGAGGCGGTGGTCATGGAGGTTCACAATATGATGGAGGTCGTTCTCACTGTTATGCTTTTCCAGGTACGCCAGAGGCTAAAGCCTCAGATGCTGTTATCACAGGTATTATTTCGGTTTGTCATCGACCAACTGCAGTATTATTTGATCCAGGCTATACTTATTCTTATGTGTCCACATATTTTGCTTTTAGTCTAGATATATTGTGTTAGTCTCTTGATTTGCCGATATGTGTTTCTACTCCTGTCGGGGATTCTTTAGTTGTAGATCGGGTGTATCGATTACAAACTGTTAGTTTGATGGGGTATGACACTCATGCAGATTTAAAGTTCTTACATATGATAGATTTTGATGTGATTCTTGGTATGGATTGGTTATCTTCTTACCACATAATTTTAAATTATCATGCCAAGACCATCACTTTAGCTATGCCTGGAATTCCTATAGTAGAATGGATAGGTTCTCTTAGTCACCCTTCAAAGGGTGTAATATCATTCCATAAGGCTCGTCAGTTGGTACAAAGAGGATGTTTGACTTACTTGGCACACATTCGAGATACTAATATTGAGACTCCTATGCTTGAGTCTATTCCAGTGGTGAGTGAACTTACAGAGGTATTCCCGGCCAATTTTCCAGGTTTTCCAGCAAATCGTGATATTGATTTCTGTATTGATGTGGAGCCAGGCACTCGGCCTATTTTCATTCCTCCTTATCGTATGGCACCGGCTGAATTGAAAGAGTTGAAGGAGCAGTTGCAGGATTTGCTGAGCAAAGGTTTTATTAGACCGAGTGTATCTCCTTGTGGTGATCCAGTGTTATTTGTGATGAAGAAAGATGGATCTATGCGTATGTATATTGACTATCGACAGTTGAACAAGGTGACCATCAGAAATAAGTACCCGATACCTCGTATTGATAACTTATTTGATCAGTTGCAGGGTGCTTCAGTTTTCTCCAAGATTGATTTGAGATCTGGCTATCATCAACTGAAGGTTAGGGCGGAGGATATCCCTAAGAAAGCTTTTTGAACACGTTATGGCCATACGAGTTTTTGGTAATGTCTTTTTGATTGACTAATGCCCCTGAAGATTTTATGGACTTGATGAATGGAGTTATTAGACCGTAGTTGGATTCCTTTGTTATTGTCTTCATAGATGATATATTGATATACTCACGCACTAAGGAGGAACATAAACATCATTTGAGGATAGTGCTTGGGATTCTAAAGGAGAAGAAACTTTATGCAAAGTTTTCAAAGTGTGAGTTTTTGCTTAGTTCGGTAGCATTCTTGGGACATGTAGTTTCCAAGGAGGGTATCATGGTGGATCCTAAGAAGATTGAGGCGGTTAAAGATTGGGTCAGACCTGCTTTTGTTACTGAGATTCGGAGTTTCTTGGGCCTTGCAGGTTATTATCGACGGTTTGTTGAGGGTTTCTCATCCATTGCATCTCCATTAACTAGATTGACACAGAAGGAGGTGACTTTTCAGTGGTCTGACGAATGTGAGGTTAGTTTCCAAAAGCTCAAGACATTATTGACTACTGCTCCGATTTTGACCCTACCCGTGGAGGGAGAGGGTTTTGTTGTATATTGTGATGCTTCTCGGATTGGTCTTGGTTGTGTGTTGATGCAGAAGGGAAGGGTGATAGCTTATGATTCGAGGAAGTTAAAGGTTCATGATAAGAACTACCCTATTCATGATTTAGAGTTGGCAGCTGCTGTGTTTGCATTAAAAATTTAGAGGCATTATCTTTATGGTGTACATTGTGAGGTGTTCAGAGATCATCGTAGTCTCCATTATATATCCAATCAGAGGGATCTCAATTTCAGGCAGAGGAGATGGTTGGAGTGGCTCAAAGACTACGATATGGCTATCCTTTATCATCCAGGCAAGGCAAATGTTGTAGCAGATGCCTTGAGTCGGAAGGAGGTAAGTATTGGTATTCTAGCCATGTTACAGGTTGGCGAGCGTCCTTTAGCTAGGGATGTCCAATCCTTGGCCAATAGCTTTGTGAGACGTCATATTTCAGAATCTTGTAAGGTGTTGGCTTATATGGAGGCTAGGTTATCCTTGTTGGAGCAGATTTGGGCTCAACAGTTTGATGATGGTGATTTATTTAATATTAGGGATAAGGTGTTAAAAGGAGAAGCCAAGGCTTCAATTCTTGATAGTGAGGGACTTCTGAGGATTAAGGGTCGTATATGTGTTCCTCGTACAAGTGATTATACTAGATTGATCATGGAGGAGGCTCATAGTTTGAGGTACTCTATTCATATGGGGGCTACTAAGATGTATCGTGACTTGAAGCAACATTATTGGTGGTGTCGTATGAAGAGGGACATAGTAGATTTTGTATCCCAGTGTCTGAATTGTCAGCAAGTGAAGTATGAACACCAAAAGCCTGGAGGTGTGACACAAAGGATGCCTATACCTGAGTGGAAGTGGGAGCGTATTTCTATGGACTTTGTCGTAGGATTGCCATGTACTTTGGGTAAGTTTGATGCTATATGATTCATTGTGGATCGACTGACTAAGTCTGCACACTTTGTACCAGTTAAGACTACCTATAAATCAGAGAAGTTAGCCAAAGTCTATATTCGAGAGATAGTTCGTTTGCATGGGGCTCCTATTTCTATTATTTCAGATCGTGGCACTCAATTTACATCTCATTTCTGGCGCTCTATGCATAAGGAGTTGGGCACTTGGGTGGATCTTAGTATAGCCTTTCACCCTCAGACTGATGGTCAGTTTGAAGGACTATTCAGGTTCTTGAGGATATGTTGCGGGTGTGTGTGATTGACTTTGGTGGTCACTCGGATCAGTTCTTGCCATTAGCGGAGTTTGCTTACAATAATAGTTATCATTCTAGCATTGAGATGGCACCATTTGAGGCTTTGTATGGTGGAAGATGTCGATCTCCAATTGGTTGGTTTGATACATTTGAGGTTAGACTGTGGGGTACCGATTTGTTGAGGGAGTCATTAGACAAGGTCAAGCTGATCCAAGATAGACTTCTCATGGCGCAGAGGAGGCAAAAGAGTTACACAAATAGGAAGGTTCGTGATTTGGAGTTTATGGTTGGAGAGAGGGTTCTACTTAAGGTTTCACCCATGAAGGGTGTGATGAGATTTGGGAAGAAGGGCAAGTTGAGTCCTAGGTAAATTGGTCCTTTCGAGATTGTGGAGCGTATTGGTAAGGTGGCATATCAGTTGGCTTTGCCACCTGGGTTGTCAGGTGTTCATCCTGTATTTCATATTTCAATGCTTAAGAAGTATCATCAGGGTGGTGATCGTGTGATTCAATGGGATTCAGTGTTACTTGATCAGAATTTGACTTTTGAGGAAGAGCCAATCACCATTTTGGATAGGTAAATTCGGAAGCTAAGGTCCAAGGAGATTTCTTCAGTAAAGGTTCAGTGGAAGCATCATCCAGTGGAGGAGGCTACATGGGAGACAGAGTCAGACATGAGGAGTAAATATCCTCATCTTTTTGATCGTTCAGGTTAGCTCTTTTCTTTTCCCATTCGAGGACGAACTTTTGTTTAAGTGGTAGGTGATGTAACGACCTGCTAGGTCGTTTTGAGAACTAGGACTATTTTGGCTCTTTCCGAAAAATTCAAAGAGGTATTTTAAACTATTTGATAACTAGGAGTACTTAGTTGATACATATATCTATATTATAATTAATATACTTGAATAGTATATGGGTCAAACTCATTTTTTTTTATAACCCTTACCATTTGACTATATAATTAAAACAAATAAGTTAAGTTATATTAGAAGAAGAAAAAAAATATAAAGGTTAGAAACTACTTGGAGACGAGAGGGACCAAACGACTGTGGAGAACATTAATTTCCAAGTAAATCAAACCAAATTAATTAAGGTTAAAATATAATTGTATGGTGCACTTGTACTAATATAATAAAATAAGATTTTTGGAGGGGATTAAATTGTAGGGTAGTCACTGTAATGTATTTTTTTTAAACTTCAAAGTGACATAGGGTTGATTGGGATAATGATGACCAATGATTACTTAATCATTGGAACATTGAATTTCTAATGCATTTATATGCATAATTCTTTTAAAAAAATAAGATACTTGGCAGTATCCATTAGAAGAAAAGAAAAAAAACGTGGTCTCGGCATTACTGTATTTATTGATTTTCTTAATTAATTCTTAATTGTAGTTATTTTATTAAATTATGATACTAGTTTTTGATATATTGAGATAGATAATTAGTTATTAGGTGTATATTATATGATTTAAGATTGAATTCTAGGATGTTTGGAGAGGTTAAAGATAAGTTCTTGGCTTGAAATTTAGCAAGTACGATAATTTTGACATTCAAATTATATCAAGATTTGGACCTTGATTAGAAGTATGAGTGAATTTTTGGGTCTATGATAGGCACACAATAATATCAATGTCTACAAACTCGCTTACTTATGAATATGGCATCATTGGTAGATCGTTAACATTCTGAAACTTTGCAAAAAGGGAATGAACTATCTTGAAGATTCGTGACACGAATTCGGCACTTGAGGTATGTTAAAACTTTTTAGACTTGTTGAAGGACGTTTTTCTAATTAAAAAAAAATGAAACAGACAATGGGTAAAGGTGAAAGATGGGGGATCTCGTATCAATGGTGTGACGGGCATTGGTACGAGTACTTGTGTTATAAAAGGGAAGGTTACTACTATAGAATGTGGATTGAAACTTGTATATGCCAAAGAATATGGGCATTAGCTGATGTATTATTGACTTGAAATCCTTGTGTGATTGTGTTTTCTTTGTTACACCCGTATAGTTGTGATTATTGAAGTGATTATGTATTATGTTGATACTTGATTGATTAAGGTACATAATCATCCCCTTATTTGAAATAATATTGTGTACATGCATTGACATGAGATTGAGTATAAGTTGGGCATATGGAGATTGTCAGTGCTAGGGATGGTGATATGTTAAGATTATAATTTGGGCACGTGAACACCGTCCATGCGGAAATTGTTAATTTTGTGATTGTGCGTTAAGATCGTCCGCACAGACACGTGGAGATCGTCTGTGTCGGTATATGGACCTCACAAGTACCCCATGGGTCATGAACTCTCGATGTACGTCCGAGGAGTATCATGTATGTACGGTTGAGAAAGTACTGGATATTCTGAGACATATCATTCATGGCATCATATTGCATTGCATTTCATCACATCCTTCATTCTCGAGGATTATGTGTTTTTATTTGATGGTTGGAATTTTCTTAATGTTTGATTTCCTCTATTTGATAAAACTTGACTGGCGAGTGAATTTTAGACTTGTGTAATTAAAGAATTAATTTTTCTTATATAAACACTCGTTACTACTTCTTCTTTGTCGGTCAATGAGATATACTGGGTACACGTGGTTTCGTACTCATACTACACTTGTTGCACTCTTTGTGGTGCAGATTCGATTCCGAGTAGGAGTGTCTTGGAGTTGTGGTGAGCTGCTTGGCTGTTCCGTGGCCCACACCTCCCTTTATCTTTTACGTATTTTGTTATTCAGTATTCAGACAGGATATCCCTTATGTCAGATGTGTCATTTTAGTTTCAGACTTGCATCGTATTCTAGAGCACTTGTACTTATGACACCAATTCTTGGGTAGTATTTTTTTCAGTTTTCCGTATTCGTACTTATAAGAAACTCAGTATTGAAGATTTGAATTATTGATTTTTTTCACTCATTAGTTAGTTAAGTTTGTTAAAATATGTTGGTTGGCTTACCTATTTGTTGGGAATATAGGTGCCATCACGACTCGTGATTTTTGGGTCATGACAAACTCTGGATACATGAGATCACAATTCTACTAAAGTGAAACCAAGGAAACTCATTTTATGGCAATTTTTCATGAATTGTAAACATTGAGAACGAAAAATCTGGCTCCACAAATTTACTAAAATGATGATGGCTAATTTGTAATTTCGGACTAACCAATCAGTTAATCTGGAACAAGATATGGCTAAAAAACTTGATGATTCTCCTTTTTCCCTTTATTATTTTAAAACAGAAAGCATAAACAAACAATATTTTTGTTAAGTTCAACAGAAAAGGGCTAGGGCGAAAAATCAATAGGCAAAAAACAGATATGCAGAGAAAATAAATATGAAATCCTCATGTAAGATGAAAAAAAAAAGTAAATTACAATTTGAAAGAAAAATCAAAGAATGAGGAAGCAAAAGACCTTTTATTCAGTGATTTTCAGCACCAATGAAAATCGAAATCAACAACTTTTGCTCAAAACCAAACTTGGAAAAATCCAGGTTCTGCAACCATCAATTATTCTTATCAACTGAAACGAAGTTGAAAAACTCAACAATCCATCAAAAAATTTCTGCTTATAACGTGTTGAAGTTGGGTCATAGGGCCTGTAGATTTCGTCATTGAAACAAATATGTGTTTAAGAAATCCGAATTTACGAGAAATTTGAGAGTGAAAGAGAAGTGAGCGAGCTGGGAGAGAATGAGAATTAGAAGAGACTAAGAAGGTTCTATTATTTTTCGGGAAAAAAAAAGAGATTAAAGCTGAAAGATATTTATGGTGCTTTATCTCTAAACACCAAAAACGAATTAAAGTAGGCTAATATGTGTTTTAACAAATACTGAAGTTACGACCCCCGGAATCTAGTGAAAAAATTAGAGGGGTTAGGATAACCCCCACAATTAATATACTTTTAAAAAGGTTATTGCAACCTCCTTTATTAAACTTTCGCAATATTAGCTTTTTCTTATAGTGCCTTTTTCTGGAGGTCCCTACACATAACTTCATGTCAAGTTCATTTCTGGGAATCTACCTACCCGAATTTGTTTTAGGAAGGCCTTAAGGACTTCATAAGGTCTTGACTACAAGAAAGATTAAGTCAAACCCCCAAATCACACATCACCCATTACCAAATGGCCATAGACCTCACCTAGCCCAAATTGTGTCTTATTTTTTTCTAGCCGAGCTGTTCAACTTTCTTCCTCTTATTCATCACATAAAAATCTTAAATAGAAGTAAAGCAACAAACAAACATGGTCATCATGAATACAAAAAAGGCTGATCATAAACCTGAAAATAACTATTAAGGTATTATAATGTGTCTATGCTTAGTACATTTAATTTATTTCCTTAAGCTAAACATGGTTATGATGGATATATTTTTCATATATACATGATAAACATATTTTTTTGTGTTTAAAATTTTTTATGTAATGAAGAAGAAATTTTTTGTCCCGAGCAAGATACAAGTAGTGTTATGAGATAATAGTGGTCTTTCATTAAATGCATAATGTGCAAGTGGACGAAGAGAAATACCATAGACAAGTAAATGAAAATACCGTAGCAGATACCTATTGTGTCACATGTTGAATGCTGCTTGTATGAAACTTATTGTAGTGCCTTATAGCCACTGGACTGTGCATTATAGAGAACAAATTTTTTTTATGAACGCGCTCAAACTTATTAATTTTAATAATAAGCTGATGTATATTTATGAAGATGAAGTAGATGAAGAGTATGAACAAGATGACAGAGGTGCTAATAAGCACGATCATGATCAAGGTGGAGGGGCAGATGAATAGGATCACGATAACGATGGAGGTGCTAATAAGCACGATCAAGATGAAGAAGATGGTGGAGGTGCTAATGAGCAATATCATGATCAAGGTTGAGGGGCATATGAACATGATCATGATACCGATGGAGCGTTAATAAACATGATGATAATGATGAAGATTGAGGCACCAACAAGCAAAATGAATATGTTGATAAACTTTTTGATCATACAATATCAATAATAGTTGATCTAAATGCAGACATATGAACTATTTAATGATGAAATACAGACATTTTTCTTTTAAAAAAAAGTAGTGTTAGTTGTATGAGGCTTATTTGGCTGCCAAAGGTACATGGGATCAACATTCCACTACATTTCATTTTCTTTTCTCATCTATTTTAACAATTTTTTCTACTCTTTTCTCCTGACAACCTTTCTTACATTTTTTTCTACTCGTTCATTCTTAACATAATCAATCAATATCCGCATTAAAATCCAACGAATTATATTTACATTATGAAGGGCTTTGTTCGAAGAGATATATTGCTAATCAACATTTTGCCATACTCAAATATCAAACTTGAAACCTCTATTTAGGCGAGAAGCAACTTCATCCTCTGCCCCGTCATTTATTTGAGGAAAGGCCAAAGTGGGTGTGTCGAAAAATTTAAATATCTGTTAATTGATTAGTATTTTTATATTATCATTATTTTTAATTATATATATGTGCAATTATAATTCTATCACTTTCTTCAATTTATTAGAAGTCATCCAACAAAATAAATTTTGAATTTTTTGACACACCTAATTTTGTTTTTCCTCAAATAAATTATGGGGCCGAGGTTGTTGTTGCTTCTGACTTAATTAGAAGTCTCGAGTTCAAGTTTTGAGTATGAAAAACTCTTGATAGGCTACAATGAAAACAATGCAAATACGAAATATGAAATTATCGATTTTATTGTCATTGAACAAAGGCTAAACAATGCAAATATAAAATAATAGAATTTTAATGCAGATTTCAAATGCAAAATAAAAATGAAAAAAAAATATTGTATAAAAATAAAATTATATTCGGAGTTAATAAATTTTAAAAAATGCAAGAAAGAGTTGTGAGGAAAAAGAAAGAGAAAAAAGGTTAAAATGAATGAGAAGACGAAATAAAAGTTAAGTGAAATGTGGGTTCTACATACATTTGGCAGCCAAATAAATCCTAATACAACTTATGATGTTCGGATATTTCTAAAATATTGTTAGATGTTTATGTCTTATTCTTCAAAAGTAGTACATATTTTTTGACACATGTAGAAATCACATCATACTTTTCAACTTATAATATTTACTACTTTTGAAAGATCCGATATGTACTTTACAAATTTTTTGAATAGTTCGAACACTAAGTTAGGAAGACTGCAATATTTGTTACCACAATTAAAAGATTGAAAAACTTCTGATAAAAAAGATCTTTGGCTGTAAAATATGAATTTGGAACAAACACCTCAAAAAGAATGTTGGCAAAAGCAAATATTGTTGTAAACATGCACAGGCTCATATGAATTAAATGGTTGATAAAACATGTGAATTTAAATAGAAAAAATGCTCAAGGAAAGAAGTGATTTGAGCTTTTGTATTTTTTTGTGTAGTCAATGCAAGTATGACAATTAAAAGTTACTTTGAGAATGACATATATTTCTTTAATTATACTCAAATTGAAATGTTCCTAGTTAGTAACTAAAGTAATGTAATAACTACACAAAGAACATACCATAAAAATGTCATGTTTAGAATCAAAGGAAGAATTCTACCCATTCATCCAGAATTAAATTATTTAATAAATGTGGAGATGACTGTTCAATCATTAAGAAATTAGAAATATAATCTAGTTTCTCTATGTATGTATTTCTTATCCAACATAGTGGAGATGATTTCAGAAACACAAATAATGAAATTTTTTTGGAATGAAATCTTCATCAAAATAAATTGTATACCAATTGAGAGAAAAAGGATTTATTTTTTTGGTAGCACCAAAAAAGAATTTATGTGTTTATGAACTCCTCTACAACTATAAGGGACAAACTTATATGTGCACTGAGGAGCTTTTAAATAAGATCTAAAGATGTGTGCTTTTAATTGCCTTTCCTAGATTATATTATTTTAATATTTCCAAAATGAGTTACATATTCCTTTTATACAGAAAAAACTCCCCATAGAGAGAAATAAAATGAAGTCACTATTATAATAAATTACATAGGAGGAAATGATGCAACCAAATGAGTTAATTCTAATGGGAAAAATATCCCACAAAGAAAAGAAATGTATAGTACGTAATCACATAAGAACTTATGTTTGATGTCAGACTTCTTGTACAATCCTTTTGGTCGTTATGGTTGAATCAATAGTAAAAGAATTTTCGTAAGAAACCTTTTGACGTACTAAGTTGAAAAATCCTAGGCTGGTCAGTCTTAGACGAAATCTTAGCAAGGAGAGGTCTAGGACAATCTACAAAAGGATTGGGTAAATATGTAGGCTTGGGTTGGTTTTCCTATTAACTAATATGATAATGAGTCTATAAGGATTTTAAGAAATAAATTTGGGTACGTAGAACTCCTGATAACGAACTTGTCGTGAAGGGGTTAGTTTAGAACATCAAGATTTAAAAGTATGTTGTGAAAGAGATACCTTTGGGAGGATTTCCAAGTTTCTATCCTGTGCACTATGCTATAGAGGAAGGGATTAATTCCCTCTATAGTGGGTGATACCACTAAGGTGGCACTTTTAAAGAGGGTTGAGACCAATATAGCGATGTAAGTCACATTTTTACTGCTAAATCGCTCATTATTTGCAAACACGTTTTGAGAAAAGCAAGGGATACCTAGTGTAAATGCTCTGTATTTTTCATCATGATTATTATTATAGGGTTTTTAATTAGTCCCTTAGCTTGTTAACTTGATTCTTAGGTTGTAGAATTATTGGAATTTCCTTAGAGAGGGTAATGGTTGATTTTACTATTGACAAACCTAGATTAGGTTAAATGATTATGAGAATTTCTTGGGTTTTGAAGTTTGAGTACAATCCGTGTTTTTTTTCATTTAGACTTGATTGTAAGTATATTAATTGTTTGTAAACTAAGAACAAGCTAGGATCCATAACAAGGGGTAGAATTAGGTTTGATGGAGCTTCCAAGGCCTTATTCAAGGTAGGTGATTGTTTTTTTTTTTCATTTTATGTATATGATGTATGCATGTTAAATGTTTCTATAGATAAACTTGTACAATGAATGTTGGGAAAAATATAAGTGTTGAATGTGAAATGAGGAATTGTTAATGCCTCAAGCAATTAATGTGTTCGTTTATTTGTAATGACAAGTTTTTAATATTTCATCATGATTATAATTGTGTTTGAATGACTACCGGTTTGTTCAGGTACCAAGCCTAGTACTAGATATCTCTTCTTGGAGCATGTACTACACCTAGTAAATTATATTGGTTTGCTCAAGAATAACGCCTTGTATGGGATTTGAATGGTTGGCTCCAATATCATACCAATACAAATTTATAATGGTTGACTTGGGTACCTCGCTTGATAGCAGATACTATTGATTGGATCAGATACCATGCCTTGTACATATTTGATTATTATCTTGCATGTTGGTTCCTTGACTGAACCAGGCATATTTGTCATAGTGTGGGACATGATTCGTATAAATGTTAAGTCAAGATTAGCGATTGAGAGTCTTATTGTATTGTTGACTTGGTTGATTTTATGTTGTCATGTATTTACTATATTTACATATTGGTTTATACTCATATCTTTTGAATTGGGAATTGATCCTATCAATACAATGTGGTTTGCATACTAAACTGCTTTTGCTTTTTCTTTGTTCAGTACAAGACATTTTCAGGTGACTGCTTCGTGACCTTAACTATTAGTCCAGCGCTAACCGAATCCAAGGTGAGCTACCTCTTCTAAACTGCCACATAATCCTTTTTGTCTCTTAGTCCATGTTTTTGTGCTCACACTCCTTAGTTTGTTTTCTTATTTTTGGGTTGCATCCCCTAAATCTAAGACTACTTGGCTTTCTCACTTTCAGTTCAAGGGTAGAGGGTTTCCATTGTTGTTTTAAGATTAGAGTTGTATTCAGTAGCGTACCTAGAATTTTCACAAAGTGGGTTCAAGATTTAATAAATAAAACCAAAATGTGGGAATGGGGATTTAAACTTATGCCTTTTTCCCCACTGTACCAAGGGTCACACTTGTGTTAGTGGGGTCAAAACTTAATATATAAATATAAAATTTAAAAACTAATTAAATATACATATATATGGAGTGTTATTTTTCAACGAAGTGGGTTCATGTGAACCCACTTGACCCTATGTGGGCCCTCCCCTAGTTGTATTATATGAAATATGTCTTTGGTGTTTAAAATTATTTATTTTATATTGTTTAATTTATAGTATGTTACAAATTAGTTGGATCTCCCACCGAGGTTTAGGGTGAGTGCTACGCACGCCATGTCAATGTCATGCCAAAGTTGGTAACAGAACCCTAGGTTGCTAAATTTATCGTATTAAAATTATTGTACAATTGCCTTGCAGAATGAAATGAGGATATCTATAATTTTCTTTGAGAGGGTATGGAACCTTAGGAAATTTGGTTCTCTCTTATTTCCTTCGTGTTATAGCTTGATTCAAATTTATGTATGATAGTCCAAATAGTATCTAATTTCCTTGATTCTTATGTTCTCATATGGTCGATACTAGACGCAATAAAGTCAGGTACCAATGCTAGCGGCAGAACCACTGGTGCAAAAGAGAGGTAGAGAAAGGGGCATCGACAAGGGTAGAGGGAAGGTGATAGCTACCAGGGAGAATCTCGACAATACTTTTGTTAGGGCTAACGACCACTCCCCCACCCCATGATCATGTTTAAGAAGATCTTAAGGTAAACATTATGGAGGAGGATGATCCAAAGGTGGAGAAATGGGTTTGTATTATTATTTCTGAGCGGGTTGGCATGTACTGGAGCCACTCCCATTATGTGGGCTACTCAAAATCCAAACATTAATCCTATTGCTATTACGCTCCTAGAATAGATGAAGATTGGGTAATGTTGTGTTCTTCTATACTTTGTTGGTCCATGTGATGATTGGAATGGAACATGAGATGCTAACTTAGTTTCTGAAATTGAAGCCACTAGTGTTCCATAGTATAAACAATGAGAATGCTTTTAAGTTAATTTTTTTGGAATACTATGGAAGTTTGTGTAAGTTGCAGTTTCTGTAGCAACATAGGGTTGAGATTGTTACCTTCCAGTTATACGGTGAAGCTAAGTAGTGGTGGAGGTCTTAGGTGGAGTGTCGTTCGTATGTTCTGCCAATGTTGAATTGGACCTAGTTCAATATTCAGTTTTTGGAAAAATATGTACCTTGAATACTTCTACATCATAAGAAAAATGAATTTTTTGATCTTGAGCTAGGTAGCATGTATGTAGTAGCATATAACGCTAAGGGGTCAGTTGATATGCCACATTAGAATAAATAGTCCATGTATTATGCAAGGTGTTATTTAGTACTATATTTTGTAGGAATTTAGAGTCTGATAAACTAATAAATGGATTAGTTAGACCTCTTACATGGTATTATAGGATATATTATTAATACCTTTCATTCGGAGGTATTAGTAATACACAAGATATAGTATCATGGGATAAGTCTATGTGAACACAATTATCTCTTAAATTATTTAATTATTTTATTTATTTTCTCTATTTTATGATTTGTATTTGTACTATTAATTTTATTTAAATAAATTTGCTTAAAAATTATTTAGAGGGAGTTTTTTTTTACTAAATAAACCAAATACAAATCAATATAGATTTAAAATGTGAGTTGTTTATTTGTATATGATGATTGTCATATGTGTGTGTGTGTGTGTGTGCGTGTGCATGTGCGTGTGTTTGTGCGTGTGCGTGTGCGTGTGCGTGCGTGTATGTGCGTGTGCGTGTGTTTGTGCGTGTGTGTGTGTGTGTGTGTGTGTGTGTGTGTGTGTGTGCGTGTGTGTGTGTGTGTGTGTGTGTGCGCGCGCGCGTGTGTGTGCGTGTGTGTGTGTAGCCAAAGATTTTGACTTTTAGCTACATTAATTTTAGCAAACTTCTAAAGTATACTCTTTAATGGGATAACCTACACTTTATAAGTGTTGTTATAGTTGGCAACAACTATTTACATGAATGGCCACACTTTTAAAGTGTGTTATTTTTATAATTGTAAATACAACACATTAAAAATGTGGCCTTAGTGTTTTCACCAAAATATTATATTCCCTCCAACATTTTAACATTAAAATTCTATCTCCCTCCAATTTTTATTTGGCCAAAAAAATAAAACATTAACGACAAATTAAAAAGAATAAAACATTAAAGAAATAAAAAAAGGCAACATTTGCTAAAACATCTGCTGAAGCTTCCATTTTCAGCTGAAGAACACCATTTGCATGAACTGAAGAAGGATCGAAGAACGGAAGAAACTAGTTTGTACTTTGACTTTCGTCACATTATGTTAAACTTCAATTGAAGAAAACCTTTTTCATCTGAAAAGTCGAAGAGCACTGCGATTTCTCTGAACATGAACAGAAGTAGACGATTTTCCTCTTAGCTTCGTTGTTCAAGATTAGAGAGCTGAAGAAGACGATTTTCTTCAAAGATTTCTGGGTAAACTGCTGTTCCATCAGATTTACTTTTGAAAATTGAAAGAAAATGCTTCACAAATCAACTTGCCTCATGTCTTAAGGCTTTAGGTTGTTGGAATAGAGTTTATCAGGTAACAAATTTTACCTTCAAAAGTCTAAATTATAGCTTTAAGATTTTGTTATTCTTGTGTCTCAGTCAAAAATTTATGTTAGGAATTTTATGTTCTTGTGTTGTTGATACGAATTTTTTTGATTTTGGGAGTTTAGTTTATAGTTGTATTACATATAAATGGGCAGATTATCTTTGACTCACTAGTTTTTGCTCTTGAATGTTGAATGTAGAAGCTGAATCAAAGTCGCCTTTATATGAAGAACTGAGTTGTAGCTAACTCGTCTTTCTTCGAAGAACTAAATTGTGGAAGCTGGCGATACCTACGATATTTTGTCCCTAATATAGATTTCGTCAAGTGTAAGTAGCTACTCTACATGATTTTCAAAAGTTTTTAATCTCTGTTTTAATGTCATTGTTTTTTTAGTCTTCTCGAGTTCATAGTTGTGCTCACCTTAAGCTTTGTTTGTTCCTTTGTTAACCACATTGATTATGTCTTATAGCTATTTGCTTGTAAAATTTTTCTTTTTTAAACTACATGCCTTGAAGTGTCTAGAAGTCATTTTGTTGTTTCTCTAGTGCATTTTCAAGTGTACATCAGAAACTTTAGTTAAATATATCTTAGTTGTTTTTGGATCACCTCGTAGTATGAATTTGCTAAACTTGCTTTGTATTTTGAGTTGCACTTTATAGAAAACAAATCATATGCCGTAGAGATAGACGATATAGGATATATTTTTTAAGTCTACAAGGGGTAGAGAGGGAGCAGTAACTTGTGAGAGTGTTTTGCAAGAGCTGGACATTAAGTTATGACAAATAGGAAATTTCATCCTATAAAGGGATCTATCAGAAAAAAATAGTACTAGACTTTAACTTTTGTGGCTGGACAGTACATCATTTCTTATTTTTTACAATAACAAGTAACTGTGTATGATAAGTTTGATTGGTGCACATTTTATTACCTTCTATAACTGGTAAAACTACAGTGATAGCGTAACATGCTTTAATTGTTAATGTATATAACTTAAATCCTTAGTAAAGCAATTGTTTCTATGTCTTTAATTGTTTTTGTTCTTTTTCTACTTTCAACTTGAGGATTATGCTTTCTTTCTTTTCTGCTAACTGTTACTAGCAATAACAGAATAGAAGTAGAAGATTTGTTTTTGTAGTATGGACAACCTGTTGAGTTTTGGAAATTGTTTAAAGTGAGGCTTGCTTCATCTAAGTTTTAGTAAAATTAGGAGAAGTCAGTGCAAATAAAATGGAGATAAAGTTTTGTATGATGCTAAAGTCTATCCTATTTGATAAGCTAGATGCAACGAATGAGAAATAGCTTGTAACTTTCTAATTTCATTAACTGTATAGATAGTCTATGGTCAAGTGATATAAGACTGTCTATGGATGATGCTAAAGTCTGTTTCTACGTCTGTCCTCTTGATGAAGTTAACAACTTCATTATCAATCTTTTCCTCACTGACATTATGTTTATCCTTACTATCGACTTTAGTGGTTATGTCATGCTCCACAAAGTGGGCTATTTTTTGAGCTTCAGGGGGGGATACCTATGGTGGTATCCACCAACACTTTTTCTCTGTGACTTCAGTTGATCGGATGCTTTTCCCTTTAGTCTATGTCAAACTGTAGAAATTCCAGTTGGTAATGAACACGAATAAGCCTACTAAAGATCCTAAAATATATTTATTCTTTTGTAATTTTTGAAGAATAAACATGTTGTAATTTGTATGCTTCCAAGTTTGAAACTTGTGACTATATCTATTAGACTAGAGTCTATTCATCTTAGTGATGAAACTAAATAAAAAAGCAGTTTTAACAAATAAGAATCAACATTAGAAAACAATATTAATCTCTTCTTTACATTCCTAATCATAGAGAACCTCCTCACTTCATTACAATGTATTATTTCTTTTTTTACATTGACTAAAAAAATAACTCATATAAAATGAGATAGAAGAAACAATCAATTTTTGTTGTAAACTTGAAAAATAACAAATAATTTAAAAGAGAGAAAAAATGATGTTATTTCCAGTATGATTGGGGTGGCAGGGAGAGTGCAGACGAAAGGTGGGGGTGGCGAGAGCAAGGGGTTAATAGTAGTGGGTGTTGAGTTGAGAGGTTATACAGGTCGCCTTGTGATCGGAGAAGGCAAATCCATGGAAGATTGTTCTCCCTTGTCACGTGGGTTTCTCTTTTGACTAACAATAATGAGTTATGACCCATTCATTTCTTATCCATAGATATGAAATTACAAAAAGTTGTAACATAACACATGAGAACTAGCAGTATAACCCAGGTATTACTATATATAGTGACCACTTGGCATTTGCTTAGCTTATCAATAGTAAACAGTCTCTCATGTAAGACATGATCATATGGTCCCTACCCCTCTCTGCATTTTTTTCTGCAAATAGAGAATCCAAAAAAAAAACGTTTGATGAGCAACGTGGACTACCCTGCACCTGCTGAATAATAATTTTATCAATTTATATAAATCAGATAATAGACAATACGAGCTGACTGGAATGCCTTGGTCTATACAGTTTTAGATGACTAAAAAAGTGCAGGTCTAAATGCTTTGGCTGTTTTACATGATTCAAGAAAATATATATTTTTTATTTTTATCGAACCTGTAAAGTTCACCAGTAACTATATTTGTAGCTTAAGAAATTTTGTCGATTTTGTGTAAAAAGTTGTTTTCAAATACATAAGCATGCAATATTTGAAAATCATGTCTCTCTGTTGATTTTTTCTAGTCACCTTTGTTGACTTCTTGTTCTATTGATGTGGAAATACATGGTTTGAATTGATGTGGTATTTAGTGGACTTAATCCTTGATAATGCAGTACTGATAAGGAATCATTGCTCCACAAGAATGTTGGCTTTACCGTTGGTTCTAACCATGTTCTTTCTAAACACTAGGGGTACTACAAGGTGTAATGAAAAATCAATGTTGAAGAAACACATGATGAAATACTTGTTGAATTTCAAAAAATGCTTTGAATGATTGTTTACTTACATGATATTGAGTTTCTGATGATATAGTTTTTGGTATTGAATTAGATTCAAGTATCATTTTTGTGTTGAATTAGATTCAAAATACTTTTCTGTTTTGGTGTTTTGACGTGCTTACTCGGTTGCACGGGTTAAAACATAAGATGATAAATCCACATCCTTTAAGTTTCAAAAATATAGTTAATGAATTTGTAAGAGAAATATAAAGGCAAATAGAACATATATGATGTACATAAAAGATAAACACGCTTAAAAATCCATCATCAATCAAAGTTAAAACTTAAGCAAAAGTAGCATCAGGGAATGCAACGAGATTTAACAAACCGAGTGAGTCTTCTGTAAAGAATCTAAAAGATTACCCCCCTTATGGATACTTATGAGGAATAAAGAAGTTCTTGAGTAAATTTAGGCCGCTAATGGAGGTTTCATATCGTCATTCTGATGCTTTCATTATTTCACTGAAAGTTATTTCTTTCTACTCTTATGCTTGACATTTTGAATATCCTTGGACTATGATGCATAATGTTTTTGTTGATTGGGTTGGGCGTAGTGTAGTCTTTAGTTTACATTCATTCTAGATGAAATCTTAATGACATGATAACATTTATTAAAAATACTACACACACAGAACATTCACCACAAAAGGTAAGGATAAAAAACATCTTTCTTCATGTATCATTGATACAACAGTTCAGAAATATAAAAACCTGTTGTGTCACTAATACATTGAAATTTTAATCATATGAATTCTAGTTATTTATTTTCTTTCTTAATTATGCATAGCCCATTAATTGTACTTATTTGTTCCTTTATAGTATCATCAACATCGAAAAACATTTGTGGAGGATTTAAAGTTTGATTTGACATAGCGAAAGCCTCATGACTACGTAAGAAACTTTTATCATCTCATAATACATGATTATGATAGATTACTAGTGACTTTGAAAACTTATTTGTTAACTAGTTATTGACTATTGCTGAAAGATTAAATATTGATATCTTCTTCTAGGAGTTCACATATCTCATCCAAGGATTGGATAAATTTAGCAAGGTATAGCAAAGAGTATATTGATGGCATTGAATCATTTCTAGATTTTACTTACTCTTATGGAGATCTTCATGGATATAAAATTCAGTGTCCATGTGCGAAATGTTGTAGTATTCTTTGGAACCGAAGGAATCTAATGTATGATCATCTAATATACCATGGATTTGTTTAAGGCTATACTAGATGGATCAATCACGGGAAATGGGATATGAAGTTGAATGTTGATGATGATATAGATTACTCGCGTGATGATATTAATGGGTTGTTGAATGATAAATTTAGAGATGTTGCACAGGCTGGAGGAGTTTATGATGTTCCAAATGAAGATGCCAAGAAATTCTATAGCTTACTTGAAGAGACAAACCAAGAATTATATTCTGGTTGTATAGGTTTCTCTAAATTATCATTCACACTTCAATTATATTTGTTGAAGTGTTTACATGGATGGAGCAATGAATCATTCACTTCTCTTTTAGTTTTATTAAAAGAGCAGATGTCCGAGTTGAACATTCCTCAGTCTTACAATAAAACCAAGTCTATTGTTAAGAATCTTGGTCTGGATTATGAGAAAATTGATGCATGTCCAAATGATTGCATGTTGTTCAAGAATGATCATAAGGATGACGAATTTTTCCATACTTGTGGAGCTTCACGATATATTAAATCTCCTAAAGTTGATAGTGAGCTTGAGCCTTCAAAAAAACAACATCGAGTTTCAGCAAAGACTTTTAGACACTTTCCATTAATTCCTAGACTCAAAAGGCTATTTATGTGCTCAAAGACGACAACTTCTTTGAGGTGGCATGAAGAGGAACGTTCTAATGATGAAAATTTAAGGCATCCCGCTGATGGTCTAGCATGGAAATACTTTGATAGGGTGCATCCAGATTTCGACACCATTGTCGCAATGTGAGACTTGGCTTGTAATGTGATGGATTCAATCCATTTCGAACCATGAGTATATCACATAGCACATGGCCAGTTATGTTGATGGTTTATAATCTTCCGCCTTGGATGTGCATGAAATCTGAATATTCCATACTTTATTTACTTATACCCGGACCGCGATCACCTAGAAATGACATTGATATTTACTTAAAACCATTGATAGACGAGTTAAAATTATTATGGGATTCTAGGGTTGAAACATATGATGCTTCCAAAAATGAAACTTTTCAAATGCGAGCAGCTCTTATGTGGACAATCAGTGATTTTCGTTCATATGATATGTTATCTGGTTGGAGTACAAAAGGAAAGTTTGCTTGACCTTGTTGTAACTATGGCACTAATTCTCGCTATCTTAAACATAGTCGGAAAATGTGCTATATGGATCATCGTATTTTTCTACCGATGGATCATCTATGGACATCAAACAAAAGATCATTCAATGGAAAAAATGAATTCAGGCCTCCTCCAGCTTCTTTAAAGGGAACTGATGTTCTAAATAGCTTACATGATTTTGAAAATGTATTCGGGAAGAAGAGAAAGAGATCAAATGATGGCCCATGGAAATAAAAGTTAATTTGTTTTTGAATTACCTTACTAGAAGCACAACTTGTTACGTCACAACCATGATGTAATGCACATAAAGAAGAACATAGTTGATAGCATACTTGGAACTCTTTTGGATATTTCAGGAAAAACAAAGGATCATGCAAAAGCACGGTATGATTTGAAAGATATGGTAATCAGGAAGAACCTTCATCCACAAGATACAGAAGATAGTAAGAGAACAAAGTTTCCAAAGGCGTTCTTCTAAATGACAAATGGAGAGAAATCCATCTTTTGTGGAGTTTGAAAGACAGCCAAGCTACCTTATGGTAGTGCCTCCAATATATCTTGGTGTGTGCACTTGGATTAAAGAAAGGTGTCTAATTTTAAAACCCATGATGCTCATTTCATGTTACATTACTTGCTTCCAATACCAATTAAAAGCATTCTTCCTGATCATGTGGTTATTCCTTTGATTCGTCTAAGTTCCTTCTTCCATCATTTGTGCTAAAAAGTAATCATATTGGAGGAACTAGATTACTTAGAAGTAGAGATCATAGAAACAGTAAATCAGTTGGAGCGAATTTTTCCTCCATCATTTTTTGATATCATGATTCATTTGCCTATTCATTTGGCGAATGAAGTGAGATTAGGCAGCCCAGTGCAAAATCGATGGATGTATTCCACTGAAAGAGAAATGGGTACATTCGAATCATACATTCGCAGTAGGCATTTTCTAGAAGGTTGCATAGCAGAGACACGAGTGGGAATAGATTGCATAAATTTATTCTCAAAATATATGCATCGGGGTGTGCATACCAGATTTAATAGAAGAGAGTTAAACAATGATGAATGTGACCCAAGTGACGTAAAACATGTGAGTTGTTTTCTAACACAGGAGTTCCTTTAGGAGTAAAGAAAACTGATCCAATCATTTTAGATGACAAGTCACTAAGTCAGGCACATGCATACTTATTGAGAAATTGTGACGATGTTCAAGAATAAATTAGGTACCTTAATTTGAATATAGTATTCTTTTTGTATAATTAATTTTTAACTTATTTAATTTATTATTTTAACAAATATAGTAAATGTTTTGTAGAGAGCATGAGCAAGAGGTTAATAATCAGTCACGGAAATCTAAATGGAGAAAAGCCAAGAATCATTGTCAAAACTTCTCTTAATGGTTTGAAACTCGTTCTTTGCAAGAGGATATGTCTGATTTGATAAAACATTTGTCTAGAGGACCAAATTCTGTTTCAAAAAGATATTCTGGGTATCTCATAAATGGATATAGATTCCATGTTAGGCAGCGTGATGCAAGGCGTAAAACACAAAATAGTGGTGTTACACTAATTTCGTCCACTTCAAGCTTTGCAAGCTCAAAGGATAAAAATCCGATTGCTACAGATTTGACTTATTATGGTAGAATAGTTGATATTGTTGAATTAAACTATTACAGCAATTTTAAGGTTTTTTTATTTAAGTGTGATTGGTATGAGGTTGAAAAAGATTTTTGGCCTTACTTATGTATATTTTAACAAGAGATGCTCTCAGGAAGAGCCTTTTGTGCTTGCATCTCAAGTACACCAATGCTTCTATGTGCAAGATCTATATGATCAAGATAAACATTATGTTATGAAGACTGTTCCAAGAGACTTGTTTAACATGGGTGATGAAGTTGAATCTAATCTCCCACAAAGTTATGAAAATGAGTCATCTGAACATTCGACGGGTCCGTCTATACCAAAAGATAATGGTGAAGCACTCTTTACAAGGACTTATTTACCAGAAACAATCATTCATGTGCCTGTGCAGTAATTTTTCACTCAACAACTTGAAGTCGAGTATGAAGAGGAGTATGAAGATAAGTTCGAAGATGAGTCTGAAAATGAGTTTTCAGATGCGTTTGAAGACGAGTCTGAAAATGAGTATGAAGATGAGTCTGATGATGAAGTCGAGTCTGAAGAAGAGTCTGAAGAAGACACACCATGAGTTTCATTATTCTTGTGATGATCATATAGTGCTCACTCACTGTTTTTGTAATATAATAGTTTTTTTGGTAAAACACATTAATATATCTAATATGTGGAATCTACTATTAGATCGCTCTAATGTTTAAGTATTCTGTTGGCTTAATTCATGTGCCCAATTGTTGTTTGGTTAAGTAATTTATGTTTCCTTCTTATCTGATTATTATTTTATTGAGGAACCTATACTTCTAGTTCATTATTGCTTTATTTGGTTGTTTTTTATTTATATACTTTCTGGTTTCATTTTATTATCAGGCAGTTGGCATTAGAGGCATTCAACTCTGTAGTTTGAAGTTGCTTGTCGTTTAGTCGTTGTCCCTAGTTTGTCGCTCTGAGAGAGGTACCACTCTTTACCTTTAATAAATTTAAGTTATAAGAAGCTCTCCAGTTTTAGATTTGAACCTGCAAATTGTTTTTGATGTAATCCTCCTGAACTTGACACTATTGAACAAATATTCAACTCTAGAAGTTTTGCCAGAAAGGTCTGGGGTTCTTTGTTATCTACTTGGGTATCCAAAAGTATTATAATTCTCTTAAATATCTGGTGATGAGATGATGGAACAGTGTGCACAAAAATGAGTCTATTTGTTTCACAATGTCTTAGTTGATACGATTTATGTTGGTTTCTTATCTTATTATTATTTATTTGAGGAACATGTACTGATTGTTGATTATCAGATTCTTAGTTGTTATGATCGATTCGATCTATTTTTTAAAAGTTAACCAAGTCTCATTTTAGTTTGTTCCAGTCATCTTCAAAAAAGTTGATCAGTCTGTGTTGCTGTCACAGTAAACTAAAATTGCCCTTTGTATCTTGATGAAAATTTTTTTGATTGATTTTTTAACCCAAGCAACTTGTGCAGTATGATTTGGTTAAAGTAATTTAACCCAAGTAGCTCCTCAATTATAGCATGCACACTGTTCCTCTAAAATTAAGAGTGATGAGATACTGGAACAGTGTGCACATGTTAATAAGATTATCACGGCTAATGTTACTTTTGATAATCGTTGTACCAATGAGTACTGAATCAAATTCATGGCTTTGTTACATTAATGCCTGTAATTAACATGGATGGTCATGTCGTGCTCAAAGTATTTTTCACTTCAAACAATTAAAAAAATAGGAATGCAACTGTGGAACTGTTGAGAGTCTTCATTCAACATTTAACTTCAATGTACTACTATGTCTGTATGTTACATAGAGGGGCCATCAGAAGCTTCAGACAAAGATTGTTGTGTTGATTATTTAGTGTATGTGTGCGTGACTTATTATGTGATTTAAAATTAGTTCTGTAATTACATTTCTTTTTTGTATAAGCTTTGCAATATTATACAGTACTTTAATGTATAAATTAAGGAAAATTTAGGAAATTTTGGAAGTTCTGGAAATTATATAAATTCTAAAAGTTTTAGAAACTCAAATGTTACAATCTACTATAATAAGATATCCATTTGTCAACCTTATATCAAAATTAGATTGCTGCTACTTGTTTCACTTAAACAATCTTATTATTTTGTAGGTTTACTTACTATTGGGAAACAAATTGAAGAGATTTAAACAAAGCAAAAAGAATGAATCAATCAACAATGCTAAAGAAAAAGGGTTTGAATCCAAACAAAGCTCAAAGTCCATTGAAGAATCTGGATGTTGATATGCAATACCGATCAAGTGCTGAATTGGCCAACAAATTCAAGATTAAGAGAGAACAACTTGCAAATGAACGAAATGATAAAGCTAAGAAAGAGAAGGCACCAATACCACAAAAAAGAAGAATTCTAAGGATTTCATTACACAACAAGGAAAAAGTAAATTGCTTGGGCACAAATCAGTCATTCAATCGTCTTTAAGTGAAGAGCTTAGCACCTCACGTATGATTGCAGGGAAAGGACAAACTAAACAGAGGTTATTTCAATTTGAAGAGTCCATTCAAAATAATGGAACTAAACTTCCTATGAATAACTCTAGGTTCCATACGTCATTCAAGAAAGATGTAGCTGCTTCAGCACATATGACTGGAAAAACACTAGGTAATGGAGAGGCACGACATGATATTCTTGATCTACCGAATTTCAAACAGGTAAAGAGGAATCCTGTCATACCAGCTAGTACTCTTGATCAGTTTCTAAAAGATCAAGGGATACACACAGATGATGAAACAAAACGTGAGAATAACACAGCAACTGATGTCGAATTTATGCATACTCCTATTATTAATGAACAGAACAAAGGATTGGATGATCGTATGGAACAAGAAGAATTAAGTAAAGATAAATGTGATGTCGAAGAGGAAATTGACATTGATTGTAGTACAAAAGATATGTATTAAACCTTGTAATCTTTAGAACTCATTATAAAAGAAATATCTTATTTCCTGTCTGTTACATCAATCTAGAAATGTCGAAGCCAAAAAAAGTTCGAGGACATACAACATGTGAGGATATTCATGCAAGAAATTTAGAAGAAAGAAACGAGGTGACATTTGATAAAGGACAAGCGGTGGGACCAACTAATAAGATAGTGTCACAATTAAGCAACTTTATAGGAACAATTGAAAGGAATCCTAGATTCTTCAGCTTGATGTACACTAGTTGGCATGTGGTGCCAAAGGTTACTAAAAAGCGCATGTGGCAATACATCAATGTAAAAACAACCACTCTTGGGAATTCATATTTTATTATTTGTTTTTACTTACTGAAACTAAATATATTTTATTTTGCATAGTCCAAATTTCAACTTCCAGTAGAAGGAAAGAATTGGGTGATGAATGGTCTTCGCGATGCTTGGAAGCGACACAATCAAAAATTAAAAAGTTTTTTTTTGATAAAAACAGTAGCCTTGTGGATATGCTAGCAAAATGTCCTGATGGAATTCCACATATTCAATTCCGTCAGTTGATCGAGTATTGGAAACACCCAACTATTCAAGTAAGGTTAAAAAGGTGCATTTCTACTCATCGACTAATTCTGCATCATATCTATTCTTTTTATACATATCAATTCAATTATATCTTTGCTTTTAACAATAGGCCATATGGGAGATGAATTCTCAAAACAGGACAAAACAAAAGTGGAGGCATCGAATTGGACCTATTAATTTTGCTAGAGTACGTGTGGCATTGGTAATACTTAGATGACATTTCATACAAAATTTGATTTTCATTTTTTTTTTTGTAATTTATAAGAACTTACTGATTTTTTAAAATTTCTTTTGATATAATTTGTAGCGTGCAGCAAAAGACAACAACGAAGAACCATCAAAGCCTGAAATATTTATTGCAACTCGTACCAAGATGGGAAAGGAAATCCAGGTTGATAACCAAGTTGCAATAGTAAGTTTTTTAAAGAGGAGTAGTAGTGAAATTTATTCAGACTTAACATTTATATTGTGGGGAGTTTGACTACATTAAATTTTAGTCACGTATGCCTTCTTCTTCTTCTTTTTCTTGTGCAAGTTCGAGGAGATATCAATTATTTCTCGACGTTGTTTGATTGTTTTTTACGAAATTTTTTCATAATGTTTTAATGCTTGATATCTATCATAGGATTGGAAATGAAATAGTACTTACAATTCACTATGGATGTCAATTTTATTCAATAGGGTGAACTTCAAAATCGCCAAAATTCTGGGGAAACAGCTGATGATGCATTTAGGGAAGTATTTGGAAAGAAGCAGTGTGGTCGAGTTAGGTTCTATGGTAGAGGAGTGACAACAAGTTCTTTGAAGAAAGATGAGGAAATTAACAATCTAAAACAAAAGCACGTCAATGAAATCACTTCTCTAAATGAAGAATTGAGAGAAGAAATGTGACATTTACTCACTCAATTGCTGCAAAACAACCCTGGATTGAATTTTCAAGATATACCAGAGTGTATTGGATCTAACCTTGCTTCACCTATTGATGCAAGTAGCGCACAAGCTGTAAGAGGCACAAATCTTCCATATTCTTCGGGGTAAGCTCAAGATTCGGTTCTTCAAAAGTTATTTTGTATTTCAAATTATATGTTAATAGTGTCAATATTGTTTTTCTTCTAGTTTAGTTGGTGTTCTTTGTAATGAAATTCAAAACTTATTTTTACTTGTCTAAGTTCAGTACACCAATTTGATATCCCTAATTTCTTGTGTACCATATCCTTCATCTTCTTCATTTTGGAAATGTGTATACTATTGATTATTCAAATGAAGAGATTCAACCTTATGATTGAAAATATCAATGAATGGAGGCATCCTTGATGTTAAAACATGTATAGAAGGGAGTTAATTTACAAAGAGATAATTAAGATGTGTTCTCAAGATAATTAAGGGAAAATTATCGTGATGAAATAAACATAAGTTGTGTGGATATTTGAATAGATTCAATTACCATTTGAATAAATTCCACTCCTTTACTGCCTTGTCATCTTGTTATGGTGGATGTTTGATTCTCTTCACTTTCCTTCTGAAATTTTGCATTCCCATCTCTTCCAATATGTAACTTCCTCTAATTGATCCAACTAGTTGTTGAGTAGTATAAAGTGTTGTATAATATCCAAATTGTGATTTCATTTTGCTAACAAATCTGTAGTACCATTTGCTTCTCTATAAACATGTTTGCATTGAAAATATTCCATTTTTCTGCTTAGTTCTTGAATTTGTTGGACTGTTTGTTGACATCTGCATGGTATACCTATTGTATTGTTGATCCATTTGCTTAATAGTTCTGAATCTACTTCCATCATAATATGCTGGTATCCATGTTGTTCATACCAATCAAGTCCATACAATGCTTCCTTTAGCTCTGCAATATTGTTAGTCCCACAACCAAGAGGAATAGAAAAAACATATATCAATTTACCTTGATGATCACGTAACATTCCTCCTTCTCCTACCTTACCAGAATTTTGTAGTGCACTTCCATCAGTGTTTAGTTTAAATATGCCCTTTTCTAGTTTTTTCCAGCATACCATGGTTACCTTAAACTGTTGTTGACAGTGATCAGCCAAGTTGATCAAAGTGTCCCAGTTAGGCTGCCATGGTATGTTATGAAAAACTAGTATTATAAAGCATGATGTCTTTAAAAATACCAATCCACCCCAATTGATTGTTGAAATTTTAGAAGAGTACTGCGTTTCAAGACTGAAAACAAGAATATTGCAGGGGTATTTTTGCGATACAAGATCATAAAGAAAGTTTATTTCTTTCTCCGCAAGGTGGTTGTGGCTATGTTAAACTACAGACAAGGCAGAGAAAATCTTTACCTTGTTCAAGATTTTGTTTGTGTCTTTTTATAGATTTCATTCTCTTCTTACTAAACATTTCTCCTGATTTATTATTGAACCTAGCTTTCTGTTGACCTTCATCAAAGACCTCTTGTTGCCCTGTATTTTTTGAACTTGAAATAACAGTAACATGGGCTTCATTATAGTGAAAAAGGATATCCATAACCTCCTGCAAAATAAGAGTCATTTCATCCCTCCCTGTAGATTTCTTTTCCTGCAAATAAGTAGTGTCCTACAGTTTCCAGCCATATCAGCAACTTCCTAAACAACAATATTATCTAGGGGCTTAGGGAATGGAGTACTTTCATTTACTGAACCGTAGAATATTTTGTCTCTTCCATGTATGCACTGGAGATGCAGTCTGCTGATGAACCTTGCCCTATGTTGAATGTCTTTTAAAATATCATGTTCATGTTGTTATGTATTGATTTTTGTGGTCATTGTAAACTATGTTATGAACCTTGTTTCCAGTGTTTATCTCTGGTTTGTTTGAACTAATTGTATGTTCCTTTGAGTGTTCTCAGGCCCAATATGTTGTTAGTGCTGGACATATTATTAATTTGTGTCTCCGTTGTATCTTTATTTATTAATTGTTTTGTTCATCCTGCATAGAAAGATTAATTAAATTATTAGAAGTATCAACTGCAGAATTGGTAGTGGAACAGTGTGATGAGTCTGTCTTATTTGGTGATCAAGGCAAGTACAGAGAATTATCCTACAACATTCAAGACTTGTTAGTGCAGAATTATTAGAAGTAAGGCATGCACCATTCAAGACTTGTTAGTGCAGAATTATTTGAAGTAGCAAGTGCATAATTACTAAGTAGTTCTGTTGCTTCTTAAGTTACTACAATCCATGCAAGACTTAATATCTGTGAAGTCTGAAAGAGTAAGTAGAGGATTAGAAAAAATAATTCTTCATATTATATACTTCTTTCTATATGAAATTAAAAATTCATATCTCAACTTTTGTAAAATCTTTAATCTCTGTTTAAACTTTTGAAGTTTAATTTTGGAGAGACAACAACAGAAGACTGCACAATGTTGTAGTTCTTATAATGTGTAATTTTAACATTGAAATTGTACTTAGATTTGGATTGGGTGTCATACAGTGAATTCTCTCTTATTATGCACTTCCACAACTAATTCACAAACTTATAATTTTATTTTGAATGTGCAGGACAATGCAGGTAATTAAATTTGAATATGTCCAGAAGTAAACTCGATCTAGTGTGGCAAAAGATGAAGAAATTTTTGTAATGTTGTCATATACGTTGGAATGACACTTTTGTTTTTTTGGAACTTGTTGATATTAGAGATCTTTAAGCAATCACTTTCTAAGTTTTGGTTGTACATGAAATATTTCTCGAAGTTTATTTGAAATATATAGCTTTGATTTAATGATAAGTTAATTTAGGTCACTTGTATGTATGTATAATATATATATATATATATATATATATATATATATATATATATATATATATATATATATATATATATTTGTGCTACATGTAGGCTTATAAATGTTAAAGTTACACTTTGTAAGTGTTGCTCTAGGTAGATATAAAGTTACACTCTATAAATGTTATTCTACGTAGATATAAAGTTACCCGTTGCAAGTGTTGCTCTAGGTAGATATAAAGTTACGCTTTGTAAGTGTTGCTCTAGATGAGATATAAAATCAACACTTTATAAGTGTTTCTATAGATGAGATATAAAGTAACACTTTATAAGTGTTGCTTTAGATGAGATATAAAGTAACACCTTATAAGTGTTGCAATAGATGAGATATAAAGTTACACTTTATAAGTGTTGCAATAGATGACCAATAAAAGGCAACACTTTTTAAGTGTGACCAATAAATCTGAAAAGGCAACACTTTTAAGTGTAGTCTAGCAGAAAATAGGTGTTGCTAATGCACGTCTTCAAAGCGTGCCCTTATACCTATTTGGCTACGGTTTATAAGTGTAGCCAAAGATGGCAACATTTAAAAAGTGTTGCGTAATGTCAAAGGTTACGCTTCTGTTGGGAAGCCCCTAAAAGTGTTGCTGAAAGTCCAAAATGTAGCCTTTTATTAAAGGCCACACTTTTTGCTAGTTTAGGCTACACTTATGTGGTGTTGTTGTAGGCCGAAAATGGTGTAGTGACTTATGAAGGATTCCTCAAAAAATATAAGGACTAGTAATCCTTTTTAGAAATCGAATGGATTCGGTTTTATACATACACCAGGAAGGTCATAAAAAACAAAAAAAAAATGGGTTCTTCTTTCTTTTGTAACTTTGGAGCCGTGTGAGATGAAAATTTATTGTATGGTTTTGAATGAGAGAAAGAAGTAAGGAATACTCTTTTCGACTATGACTCTCCCACTCTAGTCGTTTTTTTTTCTTTATTTTACATTGAAAGTAGCTACTTCAGCTTCTACAACTCAAAATTTTTATATTCTTTTTTATTTCTCATCAAATGAATTACATCTTCCTCTGGAAATTCTAGATATTCTTAGCAAGATATTGGAAAATCTCATTGGTAATACTCAAACAAGCATGAAACGTATGCTTGCATATTTGTCCATAGGTCAAATCATATATGTAAGTATTGGAATAATTGTTGGAGACTCAAATAATGCACATGCAAGCATGATTACTTATATATTGTACTATATCTCTGTGCATCTAGGAACTTTTTGCTTGTATTGGTATTATTTGGTCAACGTACTAAAATTAATATGATTTGAGATTATGCAGGATTATACACAAAAGATCCCTTTTTGGATCTTTTTAGCTCTATGTGTCTTATCGCTAGGAGTTCTTTTTTCACTAGTAGGTTCTTTTGAAGAGTATTCTTTCACAGTGTCAGAGACTTTCATCTTCAGAAGCTCAAGCTCTCTCTTTAATGCTAAGACTCTAACAGACTTTACAATATTTTTACCTTCAAACTCCTCCTTTAACTTATCCCAACCCTCTATGACTGTTTCACAAGTCATAATCCTCGTAAATATCACGTCTGTAAGACTTGAATGTATGCAAGAAAGAGCTCCTGGAGATCTAGTCACCAACCCATCATACTTTTTAATTTCATTGAGTGTTGCATTCACTCTTAATGACTGGAAATCAGGCTTTCCAACCTCAATAACTTCCCATAAGTTGAGAGGCTTTAGATAAGCCTTCATTTTAATGGCCCATATGTGATAATTCTCTCCAGTAAAAGTCGGAGGACCTGTTGATGGTTGATTTTCAGGTGCCATGTAACTTTTCAGCAAGCAAATTAATGAAAAAACATAAAGTAGATGAGGGAAACAAATAAAATTTAATTCAGATCCCTTAGGAAATATGCTCTTATACCATGTTACAATAAAAAGGAAGAACTTCAAGTGTAGAAGGTGTAAATAGTAGGAAATCGCAGTTGTAAATTGCCACAAGAAATCTTAAAGTGAAGAAGAAGGCTTAAGTTTTCTTGAGTTAAATTATTTTTTCTTACATGATGTTTCATTACATATGGTGTATTTATATATTTACAACCACATAATAACCAAATATCTCACAAAAAAACTATGTACCTATATGTCTCACTAATCACCACTCATTTTAAATCAAGACTAACATAACTACTACAAAAAATCTCCAAGCTGGAGTTCCTTGACATTCTTACTTTTCTAACATATCTAATTTAAAATATCTCCAATCTAGGAGTTTCTAGATAAATCATAATTTTCTAACAATATATCAATGAATAAGCAAAAATAAAAATTTGGTAGGCATCACAAGGTGAGAAATCAAACTCTTACCAATTAGGTGAAAGTTCATATAGCAAACCAACTATACTAGACATTCTCCTTATGATTCTTCCTCTTTGACTTGTTTTAATCGAGCGTGGAGAATTATGTTGTCGGGAAAAAATAGAAATGATGGAGTTGTGCTTGAGCTTTTTGAATATTTGTCTATCAAAACTTAGTTAATTGAGGGGAAAGTTACCTATTTAGCTCAGTAACTGAAAATAATTATATCCTCTAGCTAAATATACAAAATATCATATATTTATATAAAAGAGAACCATAGGCCCGCCTACGTGGCGTCACCACAAGAAAGAATTTTATTTTAAATTTATTTATTTCCAAAATTAGTCTTCCTCTTTCATAAAAAGATGTGAATTTTATGAAAAGTTGTGACTTTAATGAAGAGTTGGGACTTTAATGAAAAATTGCGACTTTAATGAAGAGTTACGAATTTTATCAGATGTTGTGACTTTTATGAAAAGTGTTAACTCTAATGAAGAGTGGTGACTTTTATCAAAAGTTGTGCCAAAACTAGCCCTCCTCTTTCATAAAAAGTTGTGACTTTAAAGAAGAGTTGCGACTTTTATCAAAAGTTGTGACTTTTCTGAAAATTGCGAGTTTAATGAAGAATTGCGACTTTTATAAAAAGTTTTTATTTTATGAAAAATTGCGACTTTATGAAAAGTTGTGACTTTTATAAAAGGTTGAACTTTCTGAAAGGTTGCAACTTTTCCAAATAGTTGTAATTTTTGTAATAAGGCACAATAAAAATTTGTTTACACTACTTTTTGTTGCCTATCAATAGAGGGATTTCCTCTCATTTTAAAACAAACCAAAATTATGATCTTCTTCTTCTACTTCCGCAAAATTAAATATTCATGTACTTTGCTAACGTAATTCTTTAAACATCCGGTATTGAAGAGAAATAATTTTTAAGGGGACAATTTGCATTAATGAATGACTTGGTTTTTTCCTTTTCTATTTCATTATATTTTTACATATCCTGGTGTATTTTTCTTACACTCGGTAATTTATGCTTATGATATTAATTATTTTTTTGGAGTACATGTTTTAAACTCGGTTGTTTATGTTTCTAATGTTATTGTGTCCAGTTATATTGAACATATACACATATAGTATGTATATTGATTGTGAAAAAAACAATACTTAGTTCAAATAATTTTTGTTTTGATATTCTATATCAAATTATATAACTTAAAAGTAATATATATAAGCTTACATATTATCTGTATCTACATAGATATTAAATTTCTCAGTTATCAATTGAAGAAAATCATTATGCAGGTTCAAAAGTTATAATTTCTTTCATGTTCAAGCTTAATTTATTTTTTTTGAATATATGTTTACAATTTTTTGAATTTTCTCCTATATAATCACAATTCTATAATCTATACAACTTAAATGTTTACTTTTATTACAAAATGCCTTTGTATATATTCTTATTTTCTTATGTATATTTCATTTTAATGTTGATTAAAGAACCAATGATTCATCATTTCATGAATAATTTGTTCATTAGAGGTTCTTGAGTTATGTGATAATGACAAATAATCAAATTCATGTTGGAATATTTTAAATAGTTTTTTAAGAACCTATTTTTTATTTATTTTTAATGTATGAATATTACTAAAAAAATTATTTTCAATATAAATGCAATCATTACTTACGACCGCGCGAAGCGTGGACAAATTACCTAGTATACAATATACACACACGCGTTTTGTAGGTTTTTTCAATAAAAAAATTAAGAAAATAACAGAGAAAGACTTTGAGAGGAAAAAATTGCAGTACTGTCAAAAAGAATTATTTTATTAATAATCCAAAGACTTGCATTTATAGATATAATTCCTAACTAAAGAGAGAAAAATATATTATCAATTTATAAGTTTAATTCAAATAACAAATAAACCGAACTAACTCCTAAATATAAGTCATATAGGACTCTAATATCATAATTTAAAAACCCTGAAATTAGTTCATTGCTTTATATCTGTAATATCCTAAGACACATTCTCAACAATTTTCCTATTATAAAAATATACAAATAATATATAAAGAAGATTTAAAATAGTCTACTATCTTTGGATTTTGACTAAAAATAATTATATAAATCTCTTAAATGGAGCGGTAATAGTCCACATTATTTTGATAGAGTGTTGCACTAGTATTCCGAACCCAAACTACCGTTTGTTTTTAATAGAGACAAAAATGTGTCTTTGTTGTGGAAATATCATGGATTAACTAGTACACAATTACATACACAGAAAATAGATAAGAGAAATAACACAAATATTTAATGCGGTTTGGCTAGGCCTACTCCTCCAGGTAAAAGTAGTGAGATTTTGGACTATGAAAGAAAAAAAAGTTCACAAATTTTGTAAGCCCTTATGACTACACTGTGTGTCATCACAATGCTTTAGAATCATCAACTACATACCCTATATATAGATCACAAGTAGTCCCAAACTTATAATATAGATCACAAGTAGTCACAAACTTATAAGAAAAAGGTTTTCTTAATTCTATGAGGACAATATTTTCCTTTCTCAAATCTATTAGAAATAAGGGTTTCCAAAATAAATAGGGATATTGAACTTCCTAAGATATACAAGGGAAATATTCAAGACATATATAATTAAATAATCATCCCCTTGGCTTGAATTCGCTTCATCAGTGGCATAACGTCTCTCTTCCTTGCCCTAAACTTTTCAAATGACTTACCGAGTACAACTCACACCAATGGAAGTAGGCAATGCCTAAACTTATTGATCAGGACTGTCTTGCTCATCATATCTCCTGGATTATCATGCGTTTCCACTTTCTTCAGATCAACAACTACTTAAGTTATAATATCTCGGATAAAACGATGTTTGACTACCATAAGTTTTGTCTGCTCCAAGCCTTGAAATTATAGAAACTCTTTCACCGCCTCAATAATTTCCATATACTCAACCTCTACGATAGATAGGGCAATACCACAGTGCAAAGCTTCCTTCCAATTAATGGAACTATCAAAGAGAAAAAACAATAACTTGTCAGAGATTTTTCTCTTATCGAAGTCCCCAAGTCTAAACATACAACCTACTACCGATTCATTTAGTTTACCTTTTGAAAAAGTCAAGAATACATATGCACTACCCCCTTCAAGTATCTCACAATCTAATTTACTTCCTCTCATTGTTCTTTTTCCAGGACATGTCATGTATCAACTCACAACCCTAATTAGATATGAAATATCAGGACGAATGCAAAACATTGCATACATAATGCAACAAAATACACTCGAATATAGAATACTACACACTCAAAGATTCTATAGAATCCTTTTCAAGTCTACCTATTTTAATTTGTTTAGTCCTTCTCAAATAACCTCCTCAATTGGCTTTTAATAACCCTTTATACACCAATGAAAACCTTATTTGAATCATTCACAACAAAACCTGGTGGGGGATCAATGACTAACTCGAAACAAACTCAACATTATATAAGTAAAATCAAGTTTTATCATATAATAAAGAAAATAGTTCGCTTAACTAGAGAAGTTAGTCTCCATAAACTAAATCCAATAGTCAAAACATTTTGATATGCAAATTAACCCTAAGAAATAAAATTAATCATACCAAAACTCTAAAATTGTCAAACCGGGATACAACTCCGAAACTAACCATGAACTAAAGTCTATAACTCTATGTCCAAACAAATGGACAATAGGATGAAGAAGAATCTATGGTATCCTGAAACACAAATCTCCCATTGGACTCAAAATGAGGCTTATCTCAATTATGGTCTTAGATCTGTTGCTGGAAGATGCCTTATAATAAAAAAGGAAAAGAACATGGGTAGTATCAATATATAAACCACATTGAACTCATAGAACCATGAGGTCAATATAATATATAATTGTATATAGTCACTACAATATAGTAACAAAGAAAAATGCAGAATATAACATATCTACCACATATCTTTTCAGTCACACGTCATGAAACAACATCACTTTGGTCAAACAACGCATAACTATAAGTCGCACATGATCACAATAAAAATATCAGTCCGCTCATAAAACCACAATTAGAGAGCTGATCCTCTAACATAATCAAAACCCAAGTTATTAGTATATATGTGAGGCATTTGAGCTATCTATAGTTAGTATTCTGGCGTGGTACACGAGTCATACATAGCTAGTATACCAGTTTGGTACTTGAGCCATACATAATTAGTGTACCCGCGTGGTACCCGATCAAACCAACATTATAAATTAAGCATGCACCATCACAAAAACAGTGAACAACGCCACTTGAAAACCATAAGTCATAATTATAAGTTCGTTGCATGATATTACCTACATGATGACATTTCATATGTCTCTCTACCATGAATTTTACAAATGATACTTTAAAGATATATACATGAATACATACATAAATCATAAACATACAACCATCATCTTTTTTGAATCAAGACCCTTGGAAGCTCTAAATAACCCAAGTTTTCCCCATGTGAAGTGTATTCGAGTGTTCTTAGTCTAAAACAAACAATACCAACAAGTGAGCAACAATCAATAACTAATGGCATATTAATTTTCCCAAATAATTAATAAATCCTAACCACGACCAGAATATGATAATATTACCCAAATTAATGATCTTTCCCACTATGATTTCATGTCGAAACCTTACCTTAATATATACCAATAGCCTTGATTCTTAATCTTAAAATTAATTTACAAGGTTAAAGAATCTAATTCTTACCTTTATCAATGAATTCTGAGAGAAAACTTATTTAAACCATCAAAAATTGCCCCTCACATGTTCAAGAACTAATTGTGTGGAAAATAGGGATATTGAGTTATTTTCTGCATAATTTTTTTTATTTTATCACTATAGCGGTAATTTAACCTTCTATAGAGGTCTAAATGACTCTATAGAGGGACCCCATCTACTAAAAGGGGGTTTGACACTAGATGAGATACTTAACATCCAGAAAAGGCCAGTATTTTTACAATACAATCCTTATCATTGACGTCTCAACACATACCTTTCACTTCAAGTATATCAGTGTGTTACCCGAGCCATCCATAGTTAGTGTACTAGTTTAATACCCGAGCAAACCAACAATCACAAAAGATATGCACAGTCATATAGGACAATGAACAAGACCACTTAGAAACCACGTCTCAATCACAAATTCATTGCATGAGATTATCTACATGATGTCATTTCATATGTTTTTCTGTCATGTATTGCACAAATGGTAATACAAAAAAATAGACATGCATAAACAAATAAATAAAAAATATACAACTATCACCTATTTAAAATCAATTCTCTTGGAAACTCTAAATCACCTGATTTTCCCTTGAGAAGTGCATCAGCTTATTCTTGGTTTAAAAAACCAATACAAATAACAATGAATTACCAATGGCATATTAATTTATTGGATTATTAGCAAATCCTCCCCGACTTAAATATGATCATCTTCTCCAACTTAGAGCTCTTTTTAATCATGAAATCATGTCAAAACCGTCCCCAAATAGCAATAGCCTTTGTTCTAAGGCTTAAGAATTAATTACAAGGTTGGGGTGCCAAATTCTTACATTTATCGATGAACTCTATGAGTAAATTTATGTGAACTATTCAAAATTGCACCTTCCAAGTTCAAGAATTGAAAGTGCAGAAAATAGAGGTTTTGGGTTTTTTACTGCATAAAATCCCGATTCTATTACTATAGCTTCCTTAAGCTCACTGTGCAGAGCCACTATAGCGATAACTTACCTCGCGATAGCGGTCTAACCGTTGTTAGTGGGGGACCCCATCCACTATAGAGGGCTTGATTCTAGATAAAATACAAAACATCAAAAAGTCAATTTTACAACACACCTAAATACAAAAAAGGCTCAAATTCTTGCAGTTATAATTGCATACTGTGATGGTAAATAACCCCCGCAATTTAGTGTTGCGGGAGATTAATAAACTCATGTAATTAGGTTTGTCACAATTAAGTCACGGGGGTTTCTTAGAACCTGTTGTTACCATTAGCACGGGTTTACTAGCGGGGATTTTGAACCCCAACTGCATTTAGATTCTAGAAATTCGAGTTAGAACCCCAGCAATTTGTGAACTCCAAGAGTCAAAACCCCCACAATTAATAATTTTTACTTTAAAATTAACATGAGCTTGAACCCCTGCAATTAACGAAATATTATTTTTTTATAACATTTGCCTAAAATATTCAATTTTAGATACTAATAATAAAATAATTAACTAACATGTGTATCATTGTCAAACCTTAAATTCCATATTATTATTAAGAAACAACACAATATTTCAACATAAAAGTATATTATAAAGTGTACAATTAGTTTTACAGACCAGATTGAAATATGTCAATCTCTTCAACCATTATGATTACAAGAAACTTTATGTCACTACAAAAACATGTGTGAACTTGAAATCATTGGAAAAACTTGCATTAACTTCTAATCACTTCAAAAACTTCCTTAATCAATAGCAACCAAACTCAATAAAGCAGTTGCAGTAGTTTATGAAACTTCAACGGGTTTCACTACGATTACTGTCACTAACATCAGCTGGCTGCAAATGAGAATACACAATAAGTGACTTTATCCAAACTCAATAACATGGATAGATGTGGAAAAATCAGAACTTTATGTCAATTTCATTTCATTATCATATACTACACAAGAACAAACTCAAAACAATACAAAAGGATTAAACCATTTACACAAGCAAGGATTCTAAACCATTTCAAAATGACAACACACTATACTAAACAAAACACCATCAAACCGACTTGCACAAATATTAGCAATAATTAATACATGAACAAAGAATATCGGCTTTAACTTGTCAGTAGAAAAGAGATAGACTTGAAACAACCTAAGGAATTGGAGTGCTATTTTTTGTTACAAGGACAATTAATATTTACTTCTTTATATTTTGTCTCTATATTGATAGGTTTTAATGTACATGAGGTTTTTCATAATCCGATGTTCAATCTACTGACTGAATTGCTTGAACGAGTACATCGAGCTTAGAAATTAGGACGAATTACCTTTAGAGGCACGAGTAGTGGCAGCATGTGTCCTTGACAAATGTTGTTAGCCCACTGCAAGTCTCAAAAAAAAACCTTAACATTAATAACCTAAGGTTGTAAGCATTAAACGACAACAACTATGCCTCAATCCCAAATAAGTTGGAGTTGGCTATATGAATACTCACAATTTTAGTTTATAGACAAAGATACTAGTAGAAAGGTCATATTTCCTTTCTATGTTTAACACTTGGATAAAGAATTTGCATATTATATGATGCACCAGAATATACACATCGTCCAAATATTGCAACACCTTGTATCCAAAGAACACCAAAAACAAGTTTTTCATAAAAATCTGCAGGTGCAACCAACGGGGCCATCGACAGACCGTAGACTGACCCACGGTCTGTCCTACACATCCTTCAATGGGGTCAAAACCCCCCAAAATGTAAGACCAGGAAAATTTTTTTATGTCATGATCGACGGACAGTCCTACGGTCCTTAGGTAAGACTACGGTCTGTAGTCCGTGACCATCGATCGACACCCCATTCACCCACTCTCTAACAAGTGCCACGGATGACCAGCACAGTCTGTAGGTCTGAATGTAGGTAAGAAATAGCAGACAGGTAGGGGAAAATGCAATTGGATCAATTTAAAATACTCATAACTCTTAGCATAAAAAGAATTAGGTGCCCATGACTTACCCACAGATAGATAATTAAATTAGTATCTAGACGGGTATACAGAATTTGCCCTATAACAGTATCTTAGAAAGTCACCTCAGCTAATTTTTTAGAGTTAGAAATGGTAGACTTCAATGTCATTCTAGTCATCGAGTGGTTACATTCCTTTTATGCCTCAGTCGATTGTAGAACCAGGATTGTTTGTTTTCAGTTTACATATGAACAAATATTAGAATGGAGGGGTAGTTGTTTAGCGCCTATGGGTTGATTCATCTCTTACCGTAAGGCTAGAGAGAGGATATCTAAGGGTTAGCTGTATCATCTAGTTTGGGTGAAGAATTGTAGCTCTGAAACCCAAACTACTGAGTCAATTCCAGTAGTCAATGAGTTTCCAAAAGTATTTCCAGAAGATCTTCCTAGAGTCCCTGTCGAAAGGGAAATCGACGTTGGAATTGATGTCCTTCAAGATAACCACCCTTTTTATGTTCCTCTTTACAAAATGTCTCCAGCAGAGCTTAGGGAATTGAAATATCATTTAAAATACCTTCTAGATAAGGACTTCAACAGACCTAGTATTTCACTATGGGGTGCACCAATGTTTTTCGTAAGGAAGAAAGATGCTTCTCTCAGAATGTGCATTGACTATAGACAGTTGAACAAGGTCAAAATCAAGAATAAGTATCCCATTCTAACGATTGATGACTTTTTTGATCAACTTTAGGGTTCTAGTCACTTCTAAAAGATAGAACTCTGATAAGGTTATTATCACCTTAGAGTCAGAGATAGTGACATTCTGAAAACAACATCCAGAACTTTGTATGGTCATTAAGGATTTGTAGTTATGTCATTTGGACTAACCAATGCTCTTGCAACTTTAGTGGATTGATGAACAGAGTGTTCAAACAATACTTGGACTTGTTCATTATCATCTTTATTGAGGATATCCTCATTTACTCTAGGAATGAAATGAACATGAGAGTCATTTTAGAATTGTTTTACAGACTCTCAAGGATTGCTAGATTTTTCTATGTTCAACAAATGTGAGTTCTGGTTGCAATCCTTTGCTTCTGTTTGTCACAGTCTATCTAGCGAAGGAATTTTAGTAGATTCACAGAAGATAGAAGAAGTGAAACAATGGCCCAGACCTACCTCTACTACAGATACAAAAGTTTCTTAGGTCTAGCAGGTTATTATAGAAGGTTCATGGATGGATTTCCTCCATACCCTCACCATTGACTAGGTTGACTCAAAAGATGGCCAATTTTCAATGGTCAGATGATTGTGAGAAAAGCTTTGTAGAATTGAAAACAAAATTGACTAACACTCCTGTCTTGACTCTACCAGAAGGTTCATATGGTTATGTGATCTATTGTTATGCATCTAGAGTTGGCCTTGGTTGTGTGTTGATGCAGCGAGATAAGGTTATAGCCTATAATTCTAGACAGCTTAAGATGCATGAGAAGAACTATTCAACTGATGACCTCGAGCTTGCAGCAGTACTGTTTGCACTCAATATATGGAGACACTACTTGTAGGGTGTTCATGTATATGTGTTCACTGACCATAAGAGCCTTCAGTATGTGTTCACCCAGAAAGAGTTGGATCTTTGCCAGAGGAGATGGCTTGAGTTCCTTAAGGATTATGATATGAGTGTGGATTATCATCCGGGTAAGGCGAATGTAGTAGCAGTTGCTCTTAGTAGATTATCTATCAGTAGTTTAGCCCACAATGATGAAGAAAGAAAGGAGCTACTTAAGGATGTTCACAGGCTTGCTCGTTTAGGAGTTCGTCTTATGATCATATCAGATAGTGGAGTAATAGTTTAGAATAGGGTAGAATCATCTTTGGTAGTGGAGGTTAAGGAAAATCAAGACAAAGATCTAATTTTTCTTGAACTTAAGAATACATTCCACAATTAGAGAGTGGAAGTTTTCTTCCAAGGGGGATATTGTGTACTTAGCTACTAGGGTAGATTGTGTATTCTTTATTTGGGTGAGTTGAGAAAGCATATCCTTGCGGAAGCCCAAAACTCTAGATATTCTATTCACCCACCTGCCACTAAGATGTATCGCAATCTGCGGCAAATCTATTGGTGGAATGGCATGAAGAGGGACATAGAAGATTTTGTGAGTAAGTGACCCATTTCCCAAGAAGTTAAGGTAAAACATAAAAAACCAGGAGGTTTGACTCAAGATATCGATATTCCTACTTGGAAGTGGGATGTGATCAATATGGATTTCATCACAGGGTTACCTCGTACTCACAGACAGCATGACTCAGGAGGTTTACATCAATGAAATTCTGATGTGGCATGGGGTTCCTTTGTCGAACATCTCAGATAGAGTCCTCAGTTTATCTGTCATTTCCAAAAGTCATTTAAGAAAGGTATTGGTATTCAATATAACCTCAATTTGGGTGATAGTTGATAGGATGAATAAGTCTTCTCGCTTTTTAGAGGTCAAGATTACAGATTCGGTGGAGGACTATGCCAAGCTTTACATCAATGAAATTGTGAGGTTGCATGGGGTTCCTTTGTCTATTATCTCAGATAGAGTCCACAATATATCTGTCATTTCTAGAAGTCATTTAAGAAAGGTCTTGGTATTCAATTTAACCTTAGTACAACACTTCATCTACAGACGGATGGGCAAGAAGAGCGTGCCATTCAGACCTTAGAGGATATGTTGAGAGCTTGTGTGATCAATTTCACGGGTAGTTGGGATGATCACCTTAGTCTTATTGAGTTTGCCTACAATAATAGCTACCATTCCAGCATTCAGATGGCCCTTTATGAAGCTTTATATTGGCGTAGATGTAGATCTCATGTTTGTTGGTTTGAAGTAGGTGAAACAACATTAATAGGTCCATAAGTCCTTTATGCTATGGATAAAATACAACTCATTGCAGATAGATTTAAGACAACCTAGACTCATTAGAAATCTTACACAAATGTAAGGAGAAGGGAACTAGAGTTCCAAGTTGATGATTGGGTTTTCCTGAAAGTGTCACCTATGAAAGGGGGTTATGAGATCTTGAGAGAAAGGGAAGCTCAGTCCTAGATATGTAGGCCCTTATAAGATCTTGAAAAGGGTTGGCAAGGTTGAATATGAGTTAGAGTTGCCAGCAGAATTAGCAGCACTACATCCGGTCTTCCACATCTCACTCTTGAAAAAATGTGTGGGTGATCCAGCCTCTATAGTGCCATTAAAGAGTGTGGCGGTGAAAGATAGTATTTTTTACGAGGATGTACTAGTTGAGATTCTTGAACGTTAGGTTTAGAAGGTTGAGAAATAAAGATGTCGCCTAAGTCTAGGTTTTATGGAGGAGTTAGTCTGTAGAGAGAGCTACTTGGGAGGCAAAAGCAGCCATGAAAGTCAAGTATCCTCACCTCTTTCCTTATGATTCAACTCCATCTTGAGGTAATAATTTCATTTAAGTTTTTCCAGTCATTTATGCGTGAATTCATCTTAGAATCATGTTCCCTTAGTTTGTGCTTGCATTTTCAGCGTATTTGCATGTTATCAGAACTCAATTTCAGCCAAAAAGTTAATTCTCAGTGTTTAGCAGTAGGGTTGCAGCTCTCTCCCTTTATTCCATCTAGTTTAGTCTTCATTCGATGATGAATGTTCCCAAAGGGGAGATAATATAAAGCCCCGTATCAAAAATAGACCAAAAACTAATTTTTCAAAAAAATCTGCAGGTGCAACCAACGAAGCCATCGACGGACCATAAACTGACCCACGATCCATCTTGAACATCCATCAATGGGGTAACAAACCCCCAAAATTTCAGCCCAGGAAATTTTGGTTAAGTCATGATCGATGGACAGACCTATGGTCCATAGTCGGTGACCTTCGATCGACACCCCACTCACCCACTCTCTGACAAGAGCCATAGATGACCAGCACTGTCTGTAGGTCTGACCTTAGGTGAGAAATAGTATACAATTTAGGGGAAAATACAGCTGGATCAACTTCAAATGATTATAAATCTTATCACAAAATGAATTTGGCGTCCCATGAACTACCCACAGATAGATATGGGAATTAGCTTTCCATATCCACTTACTTTGTGAAAATCCGACCTCCGAGTAAAATGTTATGCCCATTTTAATAAAGGCTTATCGCAAAGAACCAAACGACGTACCTTCGATAGAACGACGGACCTTCAGTCCTGGTCGTCGTTTGGTCCGACAACACTTTACCCAGGGGTCTTTTTTGCCTTTTCCCACTTTGTTTAAACCTTAAGATACGTCATTTTGACCCTAAATAAGCATATTTTAGTCAACTTAAGCCTAGAAATATAACTAGAACTTATCTAGGTCAAATCATTAATAAAATACATAGAAAATTAGAAGCAAGAAAGGAGAAAAAGTTCAAGAACGCAACAAGGTTGCAGCAGTTCCACCCCTGAAATCTGAATATTTCTTCGTGAATTTCATCAATGGGTATGTGGGATTTCACTAGTGGGTTCTTTTCACCCATTGGATCCCTAGTTTTTAGTACGTTCTTGATTCTATTATCAAGATTAAACCTAGAGTTTCTTGAACTTTGATAGAACTTCATGAATTTACTATATATATGTTTCAAATTAGGTTGTAAAGTTATTATTCAGTTTATCGCATGAATTTCAGAACCCTAGCATTGTATTTCTTTAGTTCTTGAATTACACATGCTAGGTCAGAAAGTGTATAGACCTCGGCCAATGGCTTTATCTCGAAACTTGTGACTATTCTTCATTAACCTAATGTCCAATAGTAACACCCTTAGTTTTTTAAACTTAAAAAAGATTTCAAGTACTCTTGAAAAGGCTGATCAAGAAGTGAAGATTCATCCTCAAGATCAAACTTAAACCAGAACGAGCTGCCAGCTTAGTGGTCTTAGGATTTATGCTTCTAAACATATGTTGTAAATCTGATCCTCAATCTATAAAGAAATCAGATAGTTGTTTGGTTTTACATTCTAAATTATTTAGAGTTAACTGATTTAGTGGGTAGTGCTGTATCTGCCTAGGAAAAAATTTAAATCATCCAGAAATAGGTGTTTTAGGGGGCGGTGTTGTATCTACTTTGAAAAACGTCTAAGTTATATAGGAATGATGGATTAGTAGGTGGTGTTGTATCCGCTTAGTCTCATCATGTAATGGGTAGATTACTTGTACGTGAGATTTGTAACTTTTTCTCACGTTAGTTGTAACTGGGTTCACTTTTCCTTGAGAAGATTAGCGAAGTAATTGGAAATCATGTATAACAGGTCTTGGTTTTACTCCCTTGAACAAGAAAGATTCCACGTAAACTTATTATGTTGTATTATTATTGTTATTTACTTTACAACATTTGTCGAGTTTAATTAGGGACCTGGTCCCTTTACTAGTAGTGGACGCACACATTCTATCAATTGGTATCAGACCAGGTGCTCTCTAGCTGGTTAACACCACGAGAGGTACTCTTGTCAAAGAATAGCTAATCCACTGAACCTAGAAGAGGGACAATCATCAACATGACCACCACGCTTCAATGGCCAATTCTATAGCTGGTGGAAAACAAGGATGCATGATTATCTGATGGCTAAAGACAACTATGGGATATAGTGTTGGATGGACCTTTTATCCCAACAACTGAAGTGAAAGAAGGTGAAATAACCAAACTCATGCCAAAGACTCTACTACAGTACACCGAAGCGAAAATAAAGAGCACTGAGAAAAGCTATGATATACCGTGGCTTCACGGTATAATTAATACTTTTAACTCAAGTTTAGTGTGTCCAAAAGCCCTTTTTATGCTAATTTTTATACAAGTTTCTCTTTGTTTTGCAGGAAATCTGTCCAGAGCCAATTGCGGAGATTTTGAGAGAGAAGCTACTGAAGGAAGATGGGGAAGTCTGACAAGTGTGGGATTACGAGGCTTGTGACGGTCCGTCATGGCCATGACGGTCCGTCCTGCATATACGTCGTGAAGATCAGAGAAGTGATCCCAGTACCCAAATTCCAAGAGTTGAAGTCTTTTGAAACGAGACCCTCGACGGACCGTTGTGCCTATGACGGTCCGTCACACTTGCCGTTGAGGGGAACGAAGAGAGCAGCAGAGGAAAATGCACAAGTATGGGACGACGGAGTCCACGACGGTCCGTCATGACCACGACGGTCCGTCGCGTGGTCCGTCGACCCAGCCGCGTTTTGGCAGATTTCCAGTAATTAGAATTCTTGTTTAATTAGGTTTTTGTATTTTTTATAAATAGTTCGAAAAACCTCGTTTTTGAGGTTAGACACCTGATAATTAGATTCTACAATATTAGAACTATTATTTTTATTAGATATTATTGATTAGTGTTTGATTCTTTGGAGATTCTGACAAGTAATTTTTGGTGATTAATCAAGCAATCTTTTGGACTTTACTATTTCTCATTGAAGTAAGTACATGAATTCTTATTTAATATATTTGAAATTTGTGTTTATGGCGATGAGTAACTAAACTCCATAACTAGGGTTGTGGGAACCATAGGCAAATAATGAGATAAACCCTAGCTAAAATAACAATTCTAGAATAGTGTCTTGCATGTATTAATAATTCTTTCGCTTAGAAGTCTTTTTAACGGATGATCAACGTTAGAACTCGCCTTAATGCTACTTGCCGGACCAAGGAGGTAGATAATAGGAAAAGAATTATTAACATAGATTTAGTGTATACTATCTAATAGGCTAGTATTGATTGGTACGAGGTAGTAACTTAGTCAAATATCAAATACGATGCTTAATATGGGGTAACGATAAGGGTTAGGAAAGCAACACACGTAGCCGGACCAAGGTGCGGAGTGAGATTTTCTAGATGCCGGACCAAGGATTTAGAAATACATAACTTATCACTTTGCATGCAAGATACTAGGAAAGAATTGTTATAGTTAGAATTATCAAGTTATGAACCTGCGGAGAACACGTAAACCCTAGTTACTTTGATTAATTGATTAAAACCCAACTCTAAAAGCTGTTAAGTGTCTCTTTCAATTTCGTTAGTTCTTTTTAGTTCTTTTTACTTATTAGGAGATACAAACCCCCCTGTTTACATTTTTATGTTTTTTTTACTTTCTAAGGAAGTTATCAACCGAACAATAGTAATAACAAGTTAAAGTTAAGTCTAGACTATTTTCCTCGTGGGAACGATCCCAACCTCACTAGTTGGGTTATTTACTTGACGCGACCGCTTTACTTCTCATTTGAGAAGTAAGTTTGAGCGTATCAAATTTTGGCGCCGCTGCCGGGGATTCTAGCTTTTAGATTAATTTTAACTTATTACTATAGTTTAGTTGATAGTTTTCTTGATTTTACTTTGTTTTATTGTTTTTGATTTCTTTTCAGAACTATCCTCCTTGTATGCCAAATACACGGAGAGGAAGAGAACCATTGTTCCCCTACGATCACGTGTTAGAGCGTACACTGCGAAACATGAATCGTAATTTGGGAATCAATGATGATGATCCAAACCAGAACATCCAGCTCCGGTTGATGTTCATGGTCAGATGTTACCCGAACCTCCGGTGAACATCAACAGAGGGGACAGAATCCCGCTCCACGGCCCCAAGCATACTACAGAGGCTATGATAACATAGCAGATTCGGATGGGCCACTGGTTTTGCCTCCTCTACCCACAGGCCACACTTTTGTGGTAACTAGTAGTCTGATGCAAATGCTCACTGCCAGAGGTTTGTTTTCAGGGCTACCTTCTGAGTATCCACATGCCCATATAGCTAAGGTAAGGGCAGTGTGCAAAAGTTGTGTGGGGAGGCCTGACTTGGATCTAGATGTGATAGGGCTCAGAGTGTTTCCTCTCTCACTGACGGGAGAGGCTGCTATGTGGTTCACTGAGCTCCCATACAACTCCATCTTTACTTGGAATCAACTGAGGGATGTCTTCTTAGCACGCTACTATCCGGTCTCCAAGAAACTAAACCACAAAGACAGGGTGAATAACTTTGTGGCACTACCAGGAGAGTCAGTTAGTAGTTCTTGGGATAGATTCACCTCATTCTTGAGAAGTGTCCCAAATCACCGTATAGATGATGAGTCGCTGAAAGAATATTTCTATAGGGGCCAAGATGATAACAACAAAGCGGTATTGGACACTATAGCAGGGGGATCGTATGGAGAATGTCCTTATGCAGAGATCGCTGAAAAATTGGAAAAAGTCTCCCGAAATAACAAAGCTTGGAGTACTAGAAAGTCTGATACAGGGAGAAACACCTTCGCAGTGCAGTCCACTCACAACCCATCCACAGATGATATTCGCGAAGAAATGGCTCAAATGAGAACTGAGCTTGGGTTGGTACTAAAACATGTCACTGGGGGTGCAGAAAAGGTTAATGCAGTCAACTACTTGGCTAAACCACCACCTCCAATGGATGAATGTTATTATGAGGAGGATTCCTATGCAGTAAATGAACAGATGGGGGGTTTCCGACCAAGCGCCCAAGGCTCAAATCAGGATAATTGGCGCCAAGGTCAAGGGAACCAAGGTAGGAACTATGGTAACTACAATCGTGAGGGTCACTATGTCAGAGATGGAAACTTCAATCGCGACAACAACTTCAACAGGGGTAACTATGGTAATAGAAACGACAGGAATGGACCTTTGTTCCTCCTCAAAATCGGGAAGTTACTCCTAGGGATGGTGGAGATAGTATGGCGCGAGTTGAGGATATGTTGCACAAAATGATGAGGAGGTTCGATGCTAGTGATGAGCACATTAAAGAATTAAGGGGTGATTTAGCTAGTATTGGGCAAAAAGTTGATACACACGCAATTTCGATTAAGCAGATTGAATTGCAAGTGGCCAAATTATCTGCGACAGTGAACACACGGCAACCGGGCACTCTTCCTAGCAACACTGTCCAAAACCCAAAGAATGATGCGCACTGTATGGCAATCACTACTCGGGGTGGTAGGCAAACCATTGACCCACCTATGCCATCGGCCGAGAAAAATGAGAGAAAGGATAATGATAAGGTGGTGAAGGGTAGTGGTGAAGCAGAGGGAAGTAATGGAAAAGATGCAGAAGCACCCATCAAGGTAATTCCCATGCCTAGGCCTCCACCACCTTTCCCTCAGAGATTAGTGAAAAAGACCGAGGATGGTAAGTACCGGCGTTTCATAACTATGTTGAAGCAACTCTCTATCAATGTTCCTTTGGTAGAAGCTTTAGAACAAATGCCCGGTTACGCCAAATTTATGAAAGATCTGGTCACAAAGAAAAGATGGGTTACTTTCGAGGATGATGAGACTACAGCATTGTAGCGCTATCGCTACTAGATCCCTCGTACAAAAGAAAGAAGATCCTGGTGCGTTCACTATCCCCTGTACAGTGGGGTCATTACATTTTGCGAAAGCATTATGCGATCTGGGGGCAAGCATAAATCTCATGCCCCTCTCAATTTACAAGAAGTTGGGATTGGGGGATCCGAAACCCACTACGATGCGGCTACTGATGGCCGATCGGACAGTGAAACGGCCGATAGGGATACTCCATGATGTGCTAGTAAAAGTGGAATCATTCATCCTTCCGGCGGATTTTGTCATTCTTGATTGTGAGGTCGACTTTGAAGTGCCTATTATTCTTGGGAGGCCATTCCTTGCTACAGGTAGAGCCTTAGTTGATATGGAAAAGGGGCAGATGACTTTCCGGCTGAATAATGAAGAAGCGACCTTCAACATTTGTAAGACCATGAGGTAGAGTGGTGAACTCCAATCGGTTTCTGCCATAGACCACAAAGAAAAGATGAAGAAGGAAACTAAACAGAAAAATGCAATACAAGAGTTTGTGGTGGGGGATTTGGTGTTTGTAGACAGTTCTGGGGTACCTTGTCTTCTGGGCAAGCCCAAGTCCAAATGGACAGGCCCTTATTTGATTACCCAAGTATTCCCTCATGGAGCAGTTGAGTTAAACTCCAAGGAGGGAGTGAGGTTTAAGAGGAATAGGGACAGAATAAAACCCTATTTTGGGCATAAAGCATCAATGAATAAAGTAATGGAGGCGTACCATCTTGATGAAGTCTGAGTAATCAAGTGTCCCCAGTCGTGCCGCGACATTAAATCAGGCGCTTGTTGGGAGGCAACCCAATACTTATAGTTTTTTTTAATAATGGTAGCATTTTCTTTTCTATTAATGGGTTTTAAATTTGTAGGCACATCACCAGGAAATTCTGCAGAACACTACTTCGCAGTAGCCACTGACGGATACGACGACGGACCGTTTCACTCGAAACGAACCGTCGTAGGCATCCGTCACACCAGGTATGTAGTACTGTCATTTTGAAATTAGGGCACATACGACGGAACATACGACGGGCCGTCACACATGTGACGGACCGTCGTCGTGGAACCGTTGCGCAATTAATGAAATCTACCCGACCCGACCCGGCTGGACCCTTTTCCAAATTTGACCGTTTATATTTCCCCCCTTCCATATTCCACCACATTACTTCATTATTCCACTCACCTCCCCTCTCTTTTCAACTTCCACACTTCCCCTCACTGCTCATTGCTCCCACAAATCACCTCAGCCTTATCACTATCATCTACTGTCGGTGTTGACCTTGCCAGGATCATTCTCTATTTGTCTTCTTCTCCATTTCCAAGGTATGTGTCTCTACATTTATACTTATTTTTCTTGCATTTTAGTTTTGTAGTTAGTATTAGCTTAGTTTTTAGTCGTATATTGTTTCCTTTATCTGCTTATGTCTAAACCTAGGTTCAAAATGTTCATATGTGCCATGTTGATAACCCAAACCATAGGTAATTGTGCTTTGGTAGTTTCTTAGGTCGTGGGTATAGCCACATATAGGCCCACATAACTACACAACCATGTGGGCTCATCGGGGATGCGTAGGGCACCCCCAAGCCTAAGACTGCTACTCAGAACGAAACCCCGATGACGACCCGTCGCCCTCACGACGGTAAGTCATAGGGTCCGTCGCACAAGCCCTAGAACCCCTGCTAAATGTCGCTTGTGACGGATCGTCTTACCCACGACGGTCCGTCCTGCGCGACCGTCATGGTTGTCAGAGACCCTGTTTCTCAGGGTCTCAAAATTTTTCAAGTGTCTTACGACGGACACTTGTGACGGACCGTCTTACCCACGACGGTCCGTCCTGCGCGACCGTCATGGTTGTCAGAGACCCTGTTTCTCAGGGTCTCAAAATCTTTTTCAAGTGTCTTACGACGGACACTTGTGACGGACCGTCTTACCCACGATGGTCCGTCCTGCGCGACCGTCATGGTTGTCAGAGACCCTGTTTCTCAGGGTCTCAAAATTTTTCAAGTGTCCTACGACGGACCCTTGTGACGGACCGTCCTACCCCCGACGGTCCGTCCTGCTTGACCGTCATGATGGTCAGAGACCCTGTTTCTCAGGGTCTCTCAAAATTTTCTAAGTGTCCTACGACGGACTCTTGTGACGGACCGTCATACCCACAACGGTCCGTCCTGCTTGACCGTCATGATGGTCAGAGACCCTGTTTCTCAGGGTCTCTCAAAATTGTCTAAGTGTCCTACGACGGACTCTTGTGACGGACCGTCATACCCACGACGGTCCGTCCTGCTTGACCGTCATGATAGTCAGAGATCCCTCCTTCAGGGTTCCTTACACATACAAATACCAAGTATAACACGACGGACCTCATGACGGCCCGTCATAGTCACGAAGGACCGTCATCTGTCCCGTTGTGTGATACAGTTTCAATATAATTAACACACTACTTTCAAATTTTAATGTCACATGAGTTTGCCTATCTTGTTTAACATTACTCGTACTAATAGTGACCCTTTGCAGGTACTATCTACTATGGCACCCAAGCAAGACCGAGCCTACGCACGCGGGCGATCCAAGTCTGTCGCCCCGTCTGCACGATTGATCATCGGGTCTGATGATGAGAGGGACCCTGAATATGTGCTCCCAGGCACCTCCGCCCCTTCCCGTACTACACGTGCCACCAGAGCCACACCCAAGAAGGTGGCGCCCGGCGTAGTCACTGCCTCCCAGTCTGATGAGGAGCGCACACTGACTGGCACACCCTCTGGGTCAGCCACAAACGAGGAAGGAGCGTCTGGCTCCTTAGGAGTATCCTGGTCCGAGGAACCTTCAGGATCTGCTGAGGTTCCCGTACCCGCCACAGCTGCAGCGTCGGCCTCGTCTGATGAGGCTGACAGTTCTGACTCCACATCCGGAACACCAGTACAGGTCCCCACTCCAACCGCTGACCAGCCAAACCGGTGGTGTGTCGACGGCCAGTTTCAAGTGTACTCCGACGCAAAGTTCCTGAACGACAAATGAGTAATGGCTCGCACACTCACCCTGGAGCGGCGGGTACTCACAGGGAGCCTTCCCACGATGCCGGAGATTCATAACCTCTTCACCAGGCATCGCTTGGAGTGGACAGCACGTCCATTGGGACGCTACAGCGAGGAGATGGTCCGAGAGTTCTACGCGTCCTATGTAGCGACTCTCCGATCCCAGATCGACAGGCGGGCTGCTCCCGCTAAACAGGCCCCATTGGAGCAGGTTCGAGTCCGGGGCGTGCAGGTCGACATTTCCCTGCCAGCCATTCGCCGGTTCCTATACGGCGACAGTGTAGATGCTACTCGGACCCCCATCACTGCCGAGTTTGACTATCGCTGGCAGATAGTGAAGGATGGACAGTTTCTACGGAGTCCACACTGAGGGAGACCACCAAGAGGTGGATGGCCCTGCACCTATCAGTCGACGGAGAGGGTGCTGATTGGGTCACCGAGCCGAAGGGGGCCATCAAAAAGGCCAACCTCACGTTCGTCGCCAAGTTCTTGTGGCTGCTCGTGCGTCACTGCCTTTCCCCCACAGCTGCTGATAACATAGTTACCTGGGATCGAGCAGTGCTGATGGCAGCAATAATAGCCGGCTTCGAGGTGGACCATGCATGGCTTCTCCAGGCAGTCATGCACGACAGGGCCTTCAAAGTCACCACCACCTACCCCTTTCCGTGCATGATCTTTGCCCTTTGCAGGTCTGCAGGTGTGCCCATTTGGCACATAGATCAGTTGCGAACCCCGCCGGGTACCGTTGATGTCGGCCTCATCAGAGACGAGGCCAATGAGTTGGCCCCACGTCGAGGGCCCCGTCCAGAGATGCCACCACTAGCAGACGATCTTGCGGATACAGTGGCCCAGGCCCGTACAGCCACACAGCATCCACACAGACACTACCCCGGTCGAGTCTATCCCGGGTAGTAGCACAGCCCCTCTCTACCGACACCGGCCCCACTTGCTCGAGTACAAAAACTGGAGGCACAAATGGCCACTCTTCTGCATCATATCCAGCCGTGGATGCAGAAGTCTATAGCTGAGTCTGAAGCGCGTATGGAGAGGCAGATGCAGCGGAAGATTGCTGAGGTGAACCAGCGCATAGATGCCTTTGAGTTGAGGGTGTTCGCCCGACCAGCCCCTCCGGTAGATGTGTCAACTCTTAAGGCTGCAGTAGACAGTCTTCGTGCAGACATCAGTACGATCTTAGAGACGAGAGTTCCGGCGTCTGTCGAGCCTGCTGAGGATACTGTATTGGCGGCTTTGTTTCCTACTCCAGACATTCCCCCATCTTCCCCGAGAGAGAGTGCTAAGAGGCGAAGGAGTCGATCGGGGGATGAGGCGCGAGCAAGGAAGAAGGAGCGCCGAGAGTTGGAGGCTGCGAGGAGAGCCTCACTTGCTGAGGCGGAGGCACACTGGATCAGAGCATCGCAGATAGCGGCTGGGGCGTCTAGCTCCCGTACTGTAGAGACAGCAGGAGGCCCTACTGAGGGTGCGGTGGCTGTGGAGGGCATCACTGAGGATGTCCAGATTGCTGAGGACACCACTGAGGGTGTCCAGGTTGCAGAGGATGTGGGTTCTGGGAAACCGGACCCACCAGCTTGTTGATCGACGGCGCTATGTGCCACAGGTTTGCTTCACCTACCCCTCTAATCTTTAGATTTTTTATGCATTGGGGACAATTGCATGTTTTTTTGTTGGGGGTGGGGTAAATGGAAAGTGAGTGTTAGAGTGAAGTCTGAGTAGCCCAACTCACTATCCTCTTTTGGGGTTTTCTTGCCTGAGTTCTTTTTCCCCAAAAGACTGATTAATTTTTTTTTTTTGTTGAACCGGCATGTTTATATCTTTTGTACATAGTTTAACTCTGAAGCATGATGGCAATGATATCCTGATAAACTGAAAATAATGCATGACTAGGCATAGTAACTGACAATTGTGTGGCTCTAAGCATGAAATAGAGTTACACCATTGCATTACCCTAAGTCTTTAATTCAAACTAGGTGTCTAATGATCTGGTATAGTGATGACATGTTAAGTGAGAGTGAGGAAATTTGAATAGTCCACTATTGATACTGAGCTAGAACTTGCCTGGTTAGTCCTGCTAAAAGGAAGCTGTAACAAACAATTAGGAAAGGATCATAGGCCCTTATTCAAGAAAGCCCATTTCTAACCCAAATAAAAGAAACCAAATGAAAGTTATCCTTCTTTGATCCAAATAATTTGAGCTTAATTAGACCTTTTTTTTTTTTTTTTTTTTACCCCAACTGATCTTTTCTGGGAACAACGTGTTGGCCCTGGTCCCTCCTAGGACATGTGCACCTCAGCTTATGCCAAAAGCATAAGTTGAGGGTGGCTAATAACAACCTTCGTTCTGGCCCTGACCCAACTTTGGGTACTGTGTACCTTGACTCATGGCAAAGCCATGAGTTGAGGGTGGCTATTACGAGGAATGCTCTGGAAAGTGAGGTTGAAAGAGCAGAAGAGAGAGAAAGAACAAAAGTAAAGTGACTCAAAGTAGTTGAAAGAAAAAAAAAAAAAAAAGAGAAGAGAGTCACTTACACAAATGAAGAAAGAAGAGAAATTGAGCAAAGGGAAATATGAGAGACTGGGCGAGATAAGATGATAAGAAGGGAAGATTTTAGCTGATATGTCAAGGAGGGCAAAAAGTCACTAGAGTTATCTAAAAATGTACCCTACCTGACCCTGAGCCTATGTTACAAGCTAAAAAAGTCCTATCGTGATCCTAAGGGTTGTATAGCGAACTTAAGGCAGTGAAAATAAGGGCAAGCTTATGGCAATAGGTATAAATGAGTGTGACTTTGTTCTGAGAGCGAGTGTTGAAATGTAATCCTTATACTCAAACTGAAATCATTGTGTGAAAAATGAGGATTTTGTTCTAAAGTGAGGACATTAGTTGCAATACCAGACTTGTTAGCACCTCGGTGAGAAATTGAAGAGGATAGGTGTTAGTGCATGGTGAGTCTGTGTCATGTTCGAATCCCACAAAATTCAAGCCTAATAGTGATAGCATGCATAGATTTGATGAGATTAATCGGGATTGATAGCCAAATGACTGCAAAGGATAAAACATGAATACTATTGTACAATGATTGTGTAGTGAGTCATAGTGCGTCGCTTGAGGACAAACAACGAATTTAAGTTGAGGGTGTTGATATACCGTGGCTTCACGGTATAATTAATACTTTTAACTCAAGTTTAGTGTGTCCAAAAGCCCTTTTTATGCTAATTTTTATACAAGTTTCTCTTTGTTTTGCAGGAAATCTGTCCAGAGCCAATTGCGGAGATTTTGAGAGAGAAGCTGCTGAAGGAAGATGGGGAAGTCTGACAAGTGTAGGATTACGAGGCTTGTGACGGTCCGTCATGGCCATGACGGTCCGTCCTGCATGTACGTCGTGAAGATCAGAGAAGTGATCCCAGTACCCAAATTCCAAGAGTTGAAGTCTTTTGAAACGAGACCCTCGACGGACCGTTGTGCCTATGACGGTCCGTCACACTTGCCGTTGAGGGGAACGAAGAGAGCAGCAGAGGAAAATGCACAAGTATGGGACGACGGAGTCCACGACGGTCCGTCATGACCACGACGGTCCGTCGCGTGGTCCGTCGACCCAGCCGCGTTTGGCAGATTTCCAGTAATTAGAATTCTTGTTTAATTAGGTTTTTGTATTTTTTATAAATAGTTCGAAAAACCTCGTTTTTGAGGTTAGACACCTGATAATTAGATTCTACAATATTAGAACTATTATTTTTATTAGATATTATTGATTAGTGTTTGATTCTTTGGAGATTCTGACAAGTAATTTTTGGTGATTAATCAAGCAATCTTTTGGACTTTACTCTTTCTCATTGAAGTAAGTACATGAATTCTTATTTAATATATTTGAAAATTGTGTTTATGGCGATAAGTAACTAAACTCCATAACTAGGGTTGTGGGAACCATAGGCAAATAATGAGATAAACCCTAGCTAAAATAACAATTCTAGAATAGTGTCTTGCATGTATTAATAATTCTTTCGCTTAGAAGTCTTTTTAACGGATGATCAACGTTAGAACTCGCCTTAATGCTACTTGCCGGACCAAGGAGGTAGATAATAGGAAAAGAATTATTAACATAGATTTAGTGTATACTATCTAATAGGCTAGTATTTATTGGTACGAGGTAGTAACTTAGTCAAATATCGAATACGATGCTTAATATGGGGTAACGATAAGGGTTAGGAAAGCAACACACGTAGCCGGACCAAGGTGCGGAGTGAGATTTTCTAGATGCCGGACCAAGGATTTAGAAATACATAACTTATCACTTTGCATGCAAGATACTAGGAAAGAATTGTTATAGTTAGAATTATCAAGTTATGAACCTGTGGAGAACACGTAAACCCTAGTTACTTTGATTAATTGATTAAAACCCAACTCTAAAAGCTGTTAAGTGTCTCTTTCAATTTCGTTAGTTCTTTTTAGTTCTTTTTACTTATTAGGAGATACAAACCCCCCTGTTTACATTTTTATGTTTTTTTTTACTTTCTAAGGAAGTTATCAACCGAACAATAGTAGTAACAAGTTAAAGTTAAGTCTAGACTATTTTCCTCGTGGGAACGATCCCAACCTCACTAGTTGGGTTATTTACTTGACGCGACCGCTTTACTTCTCATTTGAGAAGTAAGTTTGAGCGTATCAAGCTACAAAGCAAAGAAGTTGTTGGTGTGTGGAATAGGTGCTGAGGAATCGTCAAGACCCGATTACACCCCTAGTCATAACATGGCGTACTCCATTTCGAATAGGTCTTAGACAAGCCTCATAACATTCATGACAATCGATCATAAGGAAAAATGACAAGAAAAAAAATTTCATTAAAAAAGCTTCCCTTCAAGAACACGACATTTAAAATAATAGCTGAAGCCTACATCTAACATGACCATCTAGTAAAGACATGGAACCTAAAGATAGGGTCACGTCCCTTTACAATTGAAAATACTTAAACATAACTAGACATAACTAAAAAAATTTAAATACAAGAAACTTCTAAATACTTTTCCCCGAATCATGAAGACATACACTTGGTCTTGAAGAACTCTTCCCAAGCCCTTGAAATTAGAAAACTTCTATCTCTTGCCGGAACCTAAACGTGTAATAAAAGTAGAGAATATATGGGTTAGAACAAATAAGTAATAATTATGATGACCATGCAAAAACATGGTTAAAAGGGACATTTCGCTTAAAGGTCATGCATTTGTCATTTTAGTAAAACTTCATAATTAAGAGCATATTAGGCATAATCTTCAAAACAAATCAACATACTAATCATATCTCCACATTAGGACATATTCAACATACAAGCTTTGGACAACATATTCATAAGAATAATAAACATTACATTCTTCACATAAACACATTAAGACCATCCCCTAAGACAACTTTATGTCATACTTTTTCAATGTATAAGTAGCATCCCATAATACTAGTCACACTAAGTATTCCTCAAAGATACCCTAAACTAGGAAAATTCATATTTATCGTGTCAAGACAAGGAAATAACTCGTAATACAACCCAACCAAAATACACAATATTACATAAAATACATAAGTCAACAATTTATATTAACTTAATTAAGAGTACATCATTCATTAGAAATTAAGTCAACATCTTTAATATCATAATCATAAGACATACTAGCATTATCACATAAGAAACCCTATATTAAACTTGTGTCATGTGTATATAAGGTCTCATAACCCTACCTACGCTAAGTACCATCTATTGACTACCATGGTCATACCTTTCATACATTAGTCTCATCCATAGTTATAGTAAAGAGACATTCATAATCATGTTCATTTCATAATTCATAAACATAGTTCATATTCATAGCAGATAGACATACTTAATATTCACAACACATAACATAATGCATATTCATAGTACATAAACATAAGAATAACACACCATGACTACTCTCAAAGTCCAATTGTGCAATGTATGAATAACATCCATACTACCACTGATACTAAGCAACCCTTTAACGATCCATAGAATATAACTCACTTTCGTATACATAATTCATATTCTTGTTCATTAGAGGGAATACAAAATTAACCGACATAGACCATGTAAGCTACATCGAATCCGTTGTCATATGACCACACACCGAAAAAAGGTTTCCTACTTGCCTAAGGTAGAACTAACATATTTAGATTTAGTGTGGATCTACTATCTAATACCTATGCGGGCACATAATTATGGGATACATAGATTGCTTCTAGAATAAGGGCCTGACTAACATGAGAGTTTCCATGTCATGATAACATATGTAGAAGACCCAACCAAACTAGCAGGAAAGTCTCTACCTCATTTTCCATATCCGCTTGGTGCTAAGCATTATTCCTAAACTTGTACATTAATAGTATTTAGATTGTATCTACATGGCTGAAGGAATATTTTACCCTCATTCATTATAATTTAACATAGCTCATTAAATTCAATAAGGTGAGAACTACCTTTCACCTTTAGAATCCTAATATACATGTGATAAATCCTTTTCCATACATTCATAGTGTCTTCATGAGAACTACCTTTCAATCAACACAATGAGATCATCATACACATGTAAATTTAATATTTCATAATGTGTAAAGGTGAATATGAGAACTATACTTTCAATCGACACCATCGATACAACCATAATAATATTTATGCATAGAATGTGTTTTTAATTGTCCCTAATATGACAAAACAACAACAACATTATCATTATTGACATTTCCTTGTAAAAGTGTTCATAAGCATGTACACATTATCATAATAATGCATAATCTTCATCTATTGCATTCAAGGATTCTTATACCATGCAACTCAAAACATCCACATTCATTATCCTATAAAAATACAAAATTCTAATTTAATTAGTTCATTCATTCATTGCATGTGTATACTCATATACTCATATTGCAAGTCATGTGGGTATAACTCTTCCACAACAGCACTACATACAATTTAACATATACCATAACGTAATCACTTTCATCATAAGTGATCAATCCATTCATAATCAATACCTAAAACAAAAACCATAAGTGGATCACACAACAATCTATCACAATTCTATATCATTCAGGATCAATCTCAACCCATTGACTCAAGATACTACAAGAGGTAAGACAATTGACATCCTCCATCATCCATATAAGCAATTCAACATAAACTCATTCATACTTCCCTTTTAAGGTCATGATCCTCATCTCACAAATAAATCAATAACTCATCACAATAAGTTATAACTAATGCCATGACTTCATAAACTAATTTCATATAAAGAATTACTATTCATTATACATCCATAATTAGCCAATTTCCAATAAATTTCTGAAATAAAAGAGTTGAGGGAAGATCATGGGTTCCGAAAGGAATTCAATGTAAAATGAACTTATAATCACCAATTAAACCTTGATTCAACAATATAACTACTTTGAAAATGGTTTTGCATTGAACCCATTCTTAGATTATAAAATAGGGTTTTGATCTTTGAAAGATTTTGAAAATCTTTTTGGTTGGACTCTTTGAAAGAAAGATTGATCAAGGATGAAGAATCACCATACTTATATTACGAAACTTTGAAGAAGTTTGATGAAGAAACTCTTTTGAAATCCCCAAATCAAAGCTTACATGGCTTTTTCTTCTTCTTGAGTTTAGATAGAGAAATATTGGAGGAAGATGAACTTTTCTATTTGAAGTGGGTCTTTGTGATAATGAATTATTTTGGGGATATTATGATATAAAATCCCTTCTATAGTTATTTATACATAATATAAAATATACCCACTTTATAATTTAACTTAGATATAATATTTATGAAAACGCCCTTCCATAGATAGACTTAGACAATTTTTTGGATCTTTTGATATCCACTTATACATACACTTATATGGTTATACGTTAAGCTCTAATTCAGCCTATCATTTTTTGAGTCGTGAAAGGAATACAACATGAATTCTGCGTGTGAATAAGAGAATGAAATTTGGGATTGCTTAAAGACTGCTCATGAGGGCATAAAGCAAGTAAAGGAATTAAAAGTGGACATATTGACCACTCTGCATAAAATTTTTACGATGAAGGAGGGAGAAACTATTCATCATATGCATATGAACTCAGATCCATAACAAATGATCTGTGAAGTCTTGGTGAGCCTATCAGCATATTAAAGCAGGTCAGAAAAGTACTTCGAATTCATCCTATGTTTTGGTCAAGCAAAGTGGATGCTATTACTGAGGCTAATGATCTGAAAGTCCTAACAACGGATGCTTTGATTTGTATTCTCAAAACCCATGAGATGAACAGAAATCACGACATCTGAAAGAAGGAGGCTTAGAAGGACAAGTTACTAGTTCTCAAAATTTCATCTGTTGAAGCATCTCGTGAAGAAGATGATATGGCCTATCTCACAAAGAGATTTCAGAAAATTGTGAGAAAACATGAAGGGTTTAGGAAAGTGGGAATCTTCCTCGGACTGCAACTGCTAGTGACATCTATCACAAGTGTGAAAAGGTTGGTCACTTCATGAGAGACTTTCCAATTCCCAAAGATGAAAAGAAAGAGCATTATAGATCATGAGGCAAAAAGGACAAAAGAAGGGACCTAGTCCTCGATAAAAATGCAAGGAAAACTCGAGTTGATCATGTAGTCAAGAAAGCTCTTCCTGTGTGGGGAGACTCATCAAGTGAATTAGAAGAGTCAAAATGCCCTAATGATGCCTCTACGGTGATTGTTCAAGACTATAAAAATGTTTTTTGTGGGTTGTTTGATCTCATGGAGAAATCGATGATGAAAATGATGAAAAGGTAACCCTCTTTGACATTAATCAATAATTAAATACTTATTTTGTTTGAAGGTTGAGGAACCTAGAAAATGTATTGATTGACTCGTTGCAGATGTAACCACTTAAAAGGACTTTTTGAAAAGTAGTCTTGATGGTCTGTATGAAGAAAAGTGAGTGATGGTTGTTCAAATTTTTGTTCTTGAGGAACAAGTGATGGTTCTAGAATCTGGAAACCAGGAACTTGAGGAGAAACTTATTGAATTATTGGAAGATACGGAAAAATAATGGGGGGAAGCCCCTAATCTGCAGGTAGAGTTAGAAAGCAATCAAAACACATCTAAGGCCAGACTTGCCTTAGCCTTGTAAAGAAATGATCAGATGGAAAGGGGCTTGATCCTTCTTGAGGATGAACTTCAAGTTTCCTTAAAATGGACCAGCTCCACCAAACTTCTCTCTAACATTACTAGTCAAAGAAACTATAACAAAAGGGGATTAAGCAGTCGGAACATTACTACTCCTTACCAACCCCAAAGAAAATATCTTTACGCCTCAGATAATTAACTCTGTCTTCACTATGGTCGAAATGACCATATGAAAGGAGATTGTTTTTCCTGGAAGGATTCACAAAAAAAATTCTATGTCTATTCTAAAAAGAAAAAAGGCTCATCTAGGGGGATCAGGTCCTATTGGCAAAAGCGTACATTTCACGACCCGAAAGTACCCCTAAGAAGTTAGGGAGAACCCTCGTTTCGTTACCTGGCGTACTTGACCCTTTGGGGTATTGTACAAGCCCTTTTACTATCGTTCATTACATAAGACATGAAAAGTAGTGCGGAATTAAAACTTTTGAAGAACATTTAATAAAAGCTAGTCTTTCATAAATACTTAGAGAATCTCAGTGTCACAAACCGACTTAAGACACGATATAAACAATGAACTAAGTATGTCATATGCAAAAAATGCAAAAAAGGACATTTTGGTAAAATAAGTTTTCATTCCAAAATAATTAAACATTAAAGAATATAAAAGCAAAACATCATAAAAATATTATTTAACACTTAGAGAAGGATTTCCATAATTTTTTCCAAAAGACACACTTTGCAGTAAACACACCCAACATTACAGTGAGTTGCTACCTACCATTTTACAGTGAATGACCCTATTCTAAAGGAGTGAACTTCCAAGGCCAAGTAGAGAGGAAATGAACTCATTACCGTAGGAGTTTCCCTAACTAAGAATTATCCTAAGACTCACCAAGGTAAGACATGAAGGAAGTACGCATATGCCTTCTTCAGTACATACCAAAGCGATACTGAAGATTACCCCGTTTTGGATTACTCGCCTCGGGATACAAGCCCCCACTCAATGAAAAGACATTAGAAGAACACCCAACAAACCACCAATGTCTTCCCATTTAGAATGCCTAATTAGTGCAATGAGTATATGGCGTCCCATACCACCACCTACCTTAAGTAGCACATTCTTTTAGAAGGTTTGGCACCAAGTCATCCCTTTCGTAAGGTCCTACTTAGTGCAATGGATAGATAGCGTCTCATACCACCACCTACCCTAAGTAGTACGTTCTTTTAGAAGACTTAGTTCATTCAATTCCAATAAGACTCACTACGACTCCTATTTTGGATTTCCTACCTAATATAATGGATAAATATCGTCCCACTACACTACCTACCCTAAGTATAAAACTCCTTTAGAAGACTTAGCAAATTCATTTCTTTTGTGGGACTTAGCTTAACTGACATAGACCATGAGATCTAGACATGAAATCTCGATATTAACCCCTATCGGATGTGGGATCCTTAATTTCCTAGAATGAGGTCATTCTCTTAGCTTTTACATGGCTTTTCCATTAGCTACACCTATGCGGATGCATAGTTAAGGGATAAGGAAATTGCTACTATGTAACTCATTCTCTACTAACGAGGGGTACTCATCTGAAGAGATACATTTGAATACAACATCTCAACTCACGAACTGTAACCACCTCTTTTTCATATCCTCTCGGTGGTAGGCATAAATTCCCACGGATTATAAACATTATAAACTATAGGTTAGGGATAACTAGTGAACACCACATCTCAACTCACGAAGGGCATTCATCCTCCAACTTATCTTATAAAGATCATGGGATGCAGTGGGGCTGCTACTAAACACTTCATCTCAACTCACGAAGAGTGTACACCCCAAAACTCCCCTTTATGACTTAACTTAGCTTCATTCATTGATTCAAGTGTCAGTGTGTGTATATGTGAACACACCTTCCACATAAGCGTCTTTTCATTTACATTTACCTTTTATACATGCTTAGACCTTCATTCATCACATCACACACGTTCCATACTTCATATAATCATATAAGTCCTTTATGACTAATCATTAACATACTTGTCATAACAAGCTTCATAAAACAATTAACAAGAATAACTTAATTCAAGCATACACTCTAGCCTACTTCATATAATCACTTCATATGGCACATTTAAACAAGAATGGCATATTTATCATCCTACTTTACATAACAAGACTTAATATCCGCATTAACAATAAACTAGTAACTTTACATTCATACTATTTAAGTAAACACCACCACCACGAAGGTTGACCATACCACTCAAGAGCATTTTGAAATTAAAGCTAAACAACATAACCAACTTACCCTTTAATATAATATTCATCACCTACAACAATTTACTCAATATTCCATCATAATAAAGCCCTTTGGTCATTATCTAAACAACAATAAAAACCATAAGAAACCAAAACTTGAAGACTACCAATTCATGATCATTTAACCAATTTCCTAAGTCAAAATTTGATGAAAAGATTTAACATGATTTCATTGAAGTTTTAACCTTAAAATCATCAACTAACATTATAAATACCATTATTAAGCCATTAGAAATGTTTTAATTCAAGACCCATATTTAGAGTTTAAGATAGAAGAAACTAGGGTTGAAAACCCCTTTAGAAAATTGATTAGAAGGGACTCCTTGAAAGGAAGAGAGTTCAAGGATGTATAGCATACCTCACATTGAATAAATACCAATGATTTTTGATGAATAAATGACCACCAACAGCCCTCGTAGAACTTCTTGACTTCTAGCTTCCATGGTGGCTTGAGAGAGTCTTCTAAGAGAGAGGGGTTTTTGGTGTTAGGAAAAGGGGTCTAATATGAGGTCTTAGGATTTAGAACAGTATAATATACCATATAAACCCTAAAACTAATGTACTAGGGTCATAAAAGACTTGGAGTGAATTTACCAAACACCCTAAGACTTCACAGGCAAAAGATAACTTTTGCAGACAATACAAATGGTTCCCTACAGACGTGCCATTCGCCAACCAATGCCTCATAGGTTTGGTGTCGTTGGCTGGGACTACAACTCTCCAAGTGAATGATTCCATATCCAAACAATAGACCAAGTCGACGGGCTGTCTCCTGGTCGACAGGCCATCAATTAGCTCGTCGATTGGCCACTGCTTTTTGGTGCTTTTGTCTAAATGTCGGGGTCCTCTTCTAGGGCCCCTCGTGGGTTCTATATTGAGTTGTACAAAAAATTAACACCCCTAAACATAGTATTATAAGTCTTAGGAATACCTCACATTAATTTCAAGCAAAATGAACACGTAAAACTCAATAAAACACCTCAAAAAACACAGGTACTTTCTAAGGCATATCTTTCGAACGACTTTGACGTTCTTGGACGTTTGACTTCCAAACTTAAGCAAACTTCACACACTTACTAAGAATACTAAATTAACTCATTTTAACTTCAAATTAACTAAAGAAACACTAATGAGACTCTAGTTCACCTTAGTTCGTTTTAGGGCGTTACATTAGACGAGAAACTGCTAGATACAGAGGACCTGCTCCAGTTAATAAGGAATCAAATTTGAAGAAGAAAAATTTGCCACATTTGGCAAAACACCCTCTTATTTTACCTTTTTCAGCTTATTGGAAACTCAGATTGATGTGGGTTCCCAATTCTAACAAGTAATGTTTTGCTGTATGTGAGTGAAGTAAGTACCAACAAGTGCGGATACATGGATAGTGGATTCTCAAACCATATTAGTTGAAACACCAAACACTTCATTTCACTTAAGTCACTTCAAGGGGAAGGTGTGTTTTTTTGGGCAATAGTAGAAAGTGGTATATTTTTGGCATTGGAAAAGTTGGACAATCTCTTGAAGATTCCATTGAAAATGTGCACTATGTAAGTGGGTTAAAGTACAGTTTTCTTAGTGCTTCCCAGAACTGTGATAAGGGAAATAAAGTCAAGTTCTTATGGACAAATGCATTGTCACATGTTTGTCTACAAAAAAGTTGATTCTATCGTCCAGAAAGCGAAAAAACATGTATGTGGAAGAACTAGAAACAGCTAATGGAGACGATCTAACATGCCTAGTTGCTCAAAGTCAAAGTACTTAATTGTGGCATAGGAGACTAGGTCATGCGATCTCTTCTCTACTGAATAAATTGGTTTCTAAGGACTTGGTTTTTGGTCTGCAAAAGTTAAGATTCAGTGACAGTAAATTGTGTAATGCATGCGTCAAAGGGAAACTAACCAAATTCTCATTTAATTCAAAGAAATAGGTCAGTTATTCAAGTGTGCTTTACCTAATACATATGTACTTGTGTGGAATTTTGAAAATCTAGGGTCGAAGCGAGAAGAAGTACATATTAGTGGTTGTAGATGACTACTCAAAATTCATATGGACTATGTTTCTCAAGTAAAAGTCTGAGACTGTCGATGTGCTGATGATCTTCTTCAAAGTGATTCAAACTAAGATAAACTGCTTGATTGTTGAGATTAGGTATGACCATGGAATGGAGTTTGAAAATGTAAATCAATCTTTGGTATCTGGTCCCAAGACATGCTGATAGAACCATTATATGGATCATATGGGTGTTCAGAATCAAGTTGGATGAAAGTGGAGCTATCACTAGAAACAAGTCGAGACTGGTGGTTCAAAGGTATAATCAGGAAGAAGGTATGAACTATAACGAGAATTTTTCTTCTGTTGCTAGAATAGAGGCTATCAGATCCTCACAACATTGGGAAATTTCATGGGGTTCAAACTGTTCCAGATGGATGTTAAAAGTATCTTTCTTGATGGTGATCTGAAGGAAGAAGTATATGTTAAATAGACAACTAGATTTTAGGATGCCTATTAGCTAAATCATGTGTTCAAACTCAACAAGGCTTTGTAAGGGCTGAAGCAGACACCAAAAGCCTGGTACGAAAAGTTGTCAAAGTTTTTACCACAGAATAACTTTAAGAGGGGGGAAATTGACAACACATTGTTTTTTTATTAAAAGAGATCAAAAACTTCTCATCATTTAGGTGTATAAGGATGATATCATTTTAGGAGTAACCTCTGTACATTGGTATGAAGAATTTTCTATTCTCATGGTAAATGAATTTGAGGTGAGTATGATGGAAGAGCTGAACTTTATCCGGGGTCTGTAGATTATGGAAACCTTTAGTGGCATCTCAATATGTCAAGGGAAGTATATAAAGGAGCTGCTAAAGAACTTTAATGCAGTGGATTTTAACCCTAATGATACCCCCATGGGTATTAACTCAAATATGGGAGCATATGAGGAACATCCTTTGGTTAATCAAACTATGTACATAGGTATCATTGGATATCTACGCAGGACAGGTATTGTATTCAGTGTAGGAATGTGTGCATGGTAACAATAAAAGCCCCAGAAAATCCCATTTAAAGGAAGCTAAGAGGATCCTCTGGTATTTGAAGAAAACAGGGGACCTGATCCTGTTTTATCCTGTATGTAATTCTTTTGACATAGTGGAATATGCAGATTCTATTTTACAACATATAAAGTGGACATAAAGAACACTTCTGGAATGACACATTACCTTGGATCAACACCCATATCATGGGAACCAAAAAAGCAAAACTTAGTGACTCTCTGAATAGTTGAGGCAGAGTAGGTAGTTAGTTCTTCTTGTTGTGCACAACTTATTTTGATAAAGCACCAACTTGAGGATGTTGGAGTCCACATCAACACCATCCCTCTCATGTGTGATAATACCAGTGCAGTCAACATGGGAAAGAATCTAGTCCAGCACAAAAGAACAAAGCACATTATGTCAGGCATCATTTTTTGAGAGATAATGTTGAGAAAGAGCACATCACCATGAAATACTACAGGACTGAATATTAAATTAGAGACATATTTACCAAAGCTCTCAGCAAGGATCAATTTGAGAGCAATGGACTGAAGTTAGGGATGATGAACATGCACTAACCTAATCTCGTTGAGAAGCCTCTGATTCCGGGTTTGGGTAAGATCTAGAGGGTAGGTGTCCACAGAACTTGTAATGCATAGTTTAAGTAGGATAATCTTTGTACCTGAATGCAGGTATACACCAATTGAAATCAAAGAAGCAGATAATGGCCAGAACCATTTAGGAATTTTATTTCATCTACAGTTGAGGACCTGGTCTCTCCCAAGGTTAGCACTCTTTAAATTTGTTTTAAACTACCTGATAAGAACAGTCCAAATTTCCCGTGTTAGTCATCCATCCTTATGACTTTTGTCCCATCGCTTTTAATCCAAGCGACACGTATATTCAGGGACATTTCACATCTTTTCAAGTTATTTTTATAGTGCCTTTTCTTCACTCTATATTATTACTTTTATAAATCTCTCTCTAAGTCTAAGTACCAAAACCCTCTCTATCTCTCTCTCTCTATCTCTAGCATTTCAGTCCTTTTCTCTCAAACAATCATGTCTCAATATCAATCTTCATCAAAGTAAATGCTAGACTCTTTAAATGATATAGATCTACTGGCTTTTTACACCTCTTCTAAAATCATACCTCCATAAAAACATCCTACCAGTTCTTCGAGAAACATTCATAAATCGAGTTCTACCAATCCTTTATCTTTTTTAGACCTCAATAACCCTGCTCTCTCATCTCTACATGGTCCCTGCTCTGAGATATTTTCTGATCAACTGTTTGAGGGAAATCTTCCCAAGACCAAGTCGTCAAAGTCGAACATTTTTGTTGCAAGTGAAAACTTGGTTGTGGAGAATTTAACTCGTATGAGGGAAGAAGTATTAAATGAAGAATTTTTCCTTGGTATGGAAGATTCTATAGACAGATTTCAACAGATGTTGGACCAAATTTCTTAAATTAGTGGATATCCCTTATTTATTCCACTAATACTGGCAAGGACAACCGTCCGCTTAAGTAGATGGTTCAAAATATAATGGTTCCAACATCATCAAAAGGAAATGAGAAGGTAGTTGAGGACACACCTAAAAGGAGACCCTCTACAAGAGCGGTTACTTTAAAGCTCATGGGGGATGCCATGAAATCCAACGAGGGAACTACCACATAGAATAGACAGAAAATACTATCTGGTGAGGCAATTTTTGAAGTGTCTAATGAAAATATGGTGGAGGTGTCTGGTAAAGATCCTGATTGTGTGCAAGAAACTTCTGTTGATAAAAGGGACAAGTCGTTTGAAAAGGCGAGTAAGGGTAAAATCAAAAGAAAAGAGAAGACTTATGTGGGAAATAAGGTTGTCGTGGATAAAAAGAAATGAAAAGGTTCACAAAGAAAGAGGGAAACATCTTAGTGAGAGAGACAAACTTCTCCTACTGACCATCATCCATTTGAAGAGGGACCTAGTCCCTACTGGAATCAGGAGGACCACACAGCGAACAAGCAGACCATTATTGATAATCTACATCTGCAGAAGGTCCTTGGTGGCAGGGTATTTGACATAGATATAATTGACAAACCAGGGATGGATTCCTTGCATGATCTTGTGGGGATTTTGTCTTGGATACATCTGTTTGAAGTCAAATCTCATGTGCTTAACGAGTATGACGTGCGAGAATCAACTATTACATTGACTTTGTCGAGGATGGATGCATGAGCACAAGAGTGGGCAACTAGAGTCTAAAGATGGACGAAGAAGTGCTTGGGAGCATTTTTGGAGTACCTAGGTGAAGGATCAGGTCTGTTATTGGAAAAACTTTCAGTGCATAATTTGTGAAGGATTTATCAAAAATTCCTAATGTTCGTCATGTTGGAGTTCTGAAGAAACTCATGAAAGGTGAGTATTAGTTATTTTTCGAACTTGTCAACAAAGTTCTCCTTCCAATTTGGGAAAAATATTGTGGCATCTTCCAATATCTATTCATCAAGGAGTCTCTATGCAAGTTAAATCTTTTTATCTTCCCTCTATTATGATGGAACACTTGTACAAAGAAGTAGTAGAACTGCCACATCCGGGTTTACCCCTGAGACGTAACCGGCATCGTCGTCCTCGTTAAGGACTAAGACAAGCCTCTTAGTCTCATATCATTACATGCATAGGTTGAAAGTGCAGAAGAATTAAAACTTTTCGTTACATCTACTTGGAGGTTTACATAGACCTATGCATACACAAAATATTGTCGTATCGAGTATAAATAGAACATTCGTATTGGAATGTTACATAGCCTTCTAATTTTATTGCACATTAACATATAATATAGAAGATTATTCTCAAATATTGTCTTATATCATAACCATCTAAATATATTAGCAGTTTTTGAGACATAGCTTATACATCAATGTAAAGAGAGACCCATATAGGCTTTATATAATCCGTGCTCAAATTAAAGGAGAAAGAATATAATAGTCTTAGATTTAAAATGAAAACATAAGCTCGATAATGGCATCGCCCTCAGAAAAAATTAGGACCTAACCTACTTGGATGATCAAAGGATCCAAGTCTTTATTCAAGTCACCTTCCAAAACACTTCAATGACCGGAACCTAAAAATGTTGGGGGAAAAGTAAGAAAATGGGGTTAGTACGCCACTTGTAGTAAGCATGAGACCATATGGACTTATACTATCAAAACATATTAAAAGGAGACATTTCATTAAACTATGTTATTTTACTCTTTAAAAGTCTTATGCATAACCATGTAAGTGACACCAAGTAGCAAAACATGCCTACTAAATCAAAGAAGTAATATACATGTCATCATACTTGAAACCATAATCAGTTACAACCCTATCATCAAGGAATAACATCAGAAGCATGAATAAGAGTTAACCATATCATAATAAGCAAGAAAATCACTCATGAATCCTTATCTAGTCAACAAGTGCAATGACCAAGCAACGGGCCATAACCTTACTAAATCAAGTAGCCTGAACAAGAAACCATAACCAATGTCCAACTTAACATAATATAATATTTATATATACATTTAATCATAATTTAAAAATATAACCCAACACATACTCATAAGTTAACTAATAAACATATAGTATCAACAATGTGCAACTTCATCCTATACATATCATATATAGTAATAACATAAACATATATAAGAACATCCTCCAAAGACTCCCTTCAACGTTAACTAGTGCAATGCTTAGGTATAGTCACATACCCCTACTTAGACTAAGCTAGACCACTAGGTTATCCTAGTTATAGTTCAATCCTTTCAATTCGTTTTACCTTTTTGGAATATCTTGCCCTAACCGACATGGACCACATAAACTAGTGTGGAATCCGGTATCATAAAATCCTACACCGAAAGAAGGTGGAATACTTGCCAATAAATACCAAAACATAAAACATAGAAACTACGTGGATTCACTAGCTAGTATTCCTATGGGTGCAACATAGTTCATGAAGTAGGAGATATAGTTGAAACCCTCTTTATTATCCATGCATTATAGTCTCCAATCTCAAGAGTAATTTAGTGATCTGCCTTTCCTATGTGGGAAGGGACACTCCTTAATCTAGTTCACTCAGGATAAGCTAGAGTCCTCTTTTTGAAATGTCTTTAAGTCTTTAATTATCAATTATAGGTTAGTTTAGGTCATAGGATCTACCCCATGTATAATAATCATCTTTAATACCTCAATAAGAATTGTCTGAGTATAACTCCTTTCATCACAATTCATATAGGTTAGATTACCACATTACATATTATTTCATAATAACACATATTAGTATACATGACAACCTTTATAGCCTTTACATCTTAACAACCTTACAACCATCATTAAGACATTTCAATTAAACATCATACCACCCTATAAATCCTAAATAAGTCATACAACAACAAAATCATCATGACTTAATCACAATTAACCACAAGTTGAAGTAAGAAATAGGGATTACAAGACTTACAAAGTCTTCCATGATAGTTCATCACAATGATCTTACCATCAAACCATAACTCAACCCAAAATAGGTCATCACATAAGAAAAATTCAATAACCAACATAATAATAAGATTAGAAGGATCAATACACCATAATTCAATACTAACTCAAAGTTTAAGACAAGATATTTAGGTCAATTCTCATAACCTAGATCACTTATACAGAACTAGTATATAAGACTACAATTTACCTTAATTTGTTCATGATTAATGTAAAAACATCATTTAATAGTGATTTAACTAATAATCAAGTCAAATGAGCCATTTTCAATCTAATTCACATCAAGATCAAGACTAGGGTTAAGGGTTAAGGATCATATTCTTCAATTTGAATCAAACCAATAAAATTAAATATAATAAAGTTCAGTTACATTCTAATCTATCCATTATATTCTAAAGAAATCATAAACAACTCAGTTCACAACATCAAATTCTTAATTCGATGAAACCCACATGAAAACTCAACTTTTTGAAATACTTTGAAGGAGCCCTTTGAGAAAAGAAGTTTCAAAGGTGAATTAGATCTCATACCTTAAAATTTGATGAAGATTTGATGGTAAATTATTCCCTTTAAATCCCCCGAATCCCTTCCCTATCTAGTCTTCAATGGTGTGCTTAAATAGAAAGAGAAAGAAGAGAGAACGAAGATAGTTTATTTTGGTGAGTTGTGTTTAGATTAATGGGGGTTGGGGTCTTTATAGTGGAAGTTAATTAACTTAGTTAGACTCACTTAATCCCCTAATTAACCTCCTAACCCCTTAAAGAATGAAATGAACCAACATTAAAACATGCATGAAAACTTTGACCCTCACAGAATGAACCCCGTCGATGGGCCGTCTTTAGTTGATGGTTGGTCCCCCCACCGTCCTACAGAACCGCCATCTTGGTCTGAGACTGGTGAAAATGAGGGATTCCTCCATTTTTCTAAGTGTTGTTCGATGGTTGGCAGTGACGCCCCATCGATCCACACACTGATCGTAGTCTGCATCTCGTCGATTCTCACTGCCTAGACAGTGTTGACATCAACTTTCAAGTGTCCTCCTCAAGGGCCCTAGGTTGGTCCTTGGGGAGTCGTACCCAGACGTTTTGATCACGAATAACCTTAAACATATGTTATACACCCTTCCACCTAATTTCATGGATTTCTGACTCCTTAAACTAGTCAAATAGGCTAAGACACTCTAGTACCCCTTAGAACTTGTTTTCACACATTATGGACGTTCTTAGATGTTTTGGTTCTTTAACTTCCTAAATGACCTATATTCATTAAAATAGGTCTTAAAATAGTGTTTAGACCCTATGGCACCTATGTTAGGCTTTAAGACTGATCTTTGATTTTTGAAGTTTTACATTATCTGCCCCCCCCCCCAAGGAATATTCGTCCCCGAACGATACTAAATTCTTTTGAAGGAAAGAATAGACTCATGACTAGAAGCCCAACAAACAATAATACATAACAACGTCATCATTAATCATATATTTTCAACAAGGAAAAGTTCAAAACTCAAATTATCACACACAAGGATCAAACACTTCATCATGAGGTATTTCCTTCTCACAACACACATGAGCTTCATCATACATTACATGAGTCAATTAGCACAAAGATCAACTTATTAGTATGTCACATGACTTTTCGCTAAGACTCACTATGTCAAAATGCACAACATAACAAAAACAAACCAAAAAGGGAAAAATTTAAGTTTTAGGCACCAAATTCACTGCAACTTCACTGTAATGCAACTTTATAAATGCACATTTTTGCAAGCTTTCACCAAAAATCATGAAACTTCAATTTCTAGTCATATTTATATTATAAAAAGAAAAAGAATGACTAAACTTAATTATCAAAAGATGAGGGTAAGGGACTTCATGTCGGCCTCGGTCTTCCATGTTGCACCCTCAACTAGGTGATTCTACCATAACACCTTTACAGAAACAACCTCTTTGTTCCTTAACTCCCTGACTTGCCTATCATTAATTTTAACCGGAACTTCCTCATAAGAGAGGTTATCCTTGACACCAAGACCCTCAATAGGAAGAATAGACTCGGCATCACGAATACAATTTTTAAGCATAGAAACATGAAAAACAAGATGAACCGAAGCCAATTCACTAGGAAGTTTTAATTCATAGGCAACCTTACAACCTCTTTTCAAGATTTCATAGGGACCCACATGGCAAGTACTCAATTTCCCCTTCTTAAAACATCTAACCACCTCTTTCATTGGTGAAATATTAAAATACACCTTATCACCTTTCTCAAACTCCAAATCCCCTCTAGTACGATCGGCATAAGACTTTTACAAATTAAAGACCATTTGCAACCGGTTCCTTATGATATGAAATTTCTCTAGAGTTTTGTAAATCAAATCGGGACCAAGAAGCGAAGACTCACCCACTTCAAACCACCCTATAGGATACCTACACCTCCTACCATATAAAGCTTCACAGGGATCCATGGAGATGGATGAATGAAAGTTATTATTATAACCAAAGCAAACTCCACCAAAGGAAAATGCTTATCCAAATTCCCTTTAAAATCAATAATGCAAGCCCTAAGCATATCCTCAAGGGTTTGAATAGTACATTTCGCTTTACCATCTGTTTGGGGATGAAAATGGTACTCAACTTCACCTTAGTACCCAAATCTTTTTGGAATGACCTCCAAAAGATAGATGTGAATTGTGCACCTCGATTTGATATGATGTATAACGGAATAACATGACGACGCACAATCTCATTTATAAAGATCCTAGCATAACTTTCCGACAAATAAGTAGACTTGACGAGAATAAAGCGAGCGGACTTAGTCAACCTATCCACAACAACCCATATAGAATCATATGACTTTTGGGTCCGAGGTAAACCCACTACAAAGTCCTTATTGATGTGTTCCCACTTTCAAGTAGGAATTTGGATCTCTTGTAGTAATCCACCCAGCTTTTGATGTTCGGTTTTTACTTGTTGGAAATTTGGACATTTAGCGACAAACTCCGCCATGCCTTCTTCAAACCTTCCCACCAATATATCTCCCTTAGGTCTTGGTACATTTTTGTCGAACCCGAATTAATAGAGTAGTGGGACCCATGGGCTTCCTCAAGGATCCGGTCCCTCAACCCATCTACATCGACAACACACAATCTCTCGTGGTACCTTTACACACCATCCTTCCTAAGGATAATGACTCATTTAACTTGCTGAGAAACGATTCTTTCAATTCCATTAATGGTTGATAAAGGTGTTGTTTGGACTTTACCTCAACCATTAAACATAACTCGGAGTTAAGATGGACCATAGCACCACCATTCAAAGAAACTTCAAACCTCACCCCCAACATAGCAAACCTATGAACTTCCTTCACTAGGAATTTCTTGGCTTCATCAACATGGGATACGTCATACGACTTAGGGCATCGTCAACCATATCAGCCTTGTCGGGGTGATAGAGGACACTCATATCGTAATCTTTCAAGTACTATAACAACCTTCATTGCCGGAGACTCAACTTGTTTTTGGTAAACACATATTGGAGACTTAATGGTCGGTAAAGACATCAACATTTACATCGTACAAGTAATGCCTCCAAATTTCAAAGCAAACACCACGGCCACTAATTCAGGGTCATGAGTGAGATAGTTTCTCTCATGTACCTTAAGTTGCCTAGAAGCATAGGCTATAAATTTCCCATGTTGCATAATAACACACCCTAAACCCACATGGGATGCATCACAATACACAACAAACCCATTTGTACCCTCCGATAAGGTCAACACCAGAACGGAAGTAAGCCTATCTTTCAACCATTGGAAGCTTTTCTCACATGCCTCCAACCACTCAAATTTCTTAAACATTTGGGTTAAAGTAGTCAAGGAAGATGCAGTGGATGCAAAACTATCCACCAATCTCTTATAATAACCTGCTAGACCTAAGAAACTCCTAATGTCGGTTGAAGTCAATGGTCTAGGCCAATTTTTCTCTGCCTTCATTTTCCTTGGGTCTACCTCAACTCCCTCACTAGAGATGATGTTTCCAAGAAATGCCACCAACCTCAACTAAAACTCACACTTGCTATTTTTGGAAAACAATTGATGTTCCTTAGGGGTTTGCAATACCACCCTCAAGTGACCTCTATGATCACCCTCATTCTTCGAATGTACAAAGATGTCGTCAATGAAGACAATGACGAATGAATCTAGGTAATTTCGAAACACCCTATTCATTAGGTGCATAAATGCCTCCAGGGCATTAGTGAGACCGAAATACATTACGAAGAACTCATAGTGCCCTTACCTAGTCCAGAAGGCCGTCTTTGGTACATCCTCACCTATCACCCTAAGTTGGTGATACCCTGATCTTAATCAATTTCTGAAAAGTATCTCTCCCTTGGAGTTGATCAAACAAGTCGTCAATCCGAGGGAGAGCATACATATTCTTAATGGTGACCTTGTTGAGTTAGCGGTAATCAATACACATTCTCAAGGACCCGTCCTTCTTATTTACAAATAACATTGGAGCACCCATACGGTGAAATAATAGGCCTTATAAAGCCCTTCTCTAGCAAATCATTGAGTTGAGCCTTAAACTACTTCAATTCGGCCGGACCCATCCAATAAGTAGGAATTGAAATGGGATTTGTATCCATATAAATTCAATACCAAAATAAATTTACCATTCAGGAGGAATACCGGGAAGGTCATTAGCAAAAAACTCCGGAAATTCAGTCACTATGGGGACAGACTCAATGAGAGAAATTTCAGAATCTAGATCTTGGACTCTCACAATATGAAATAGACAACCTTTAGAGATCATTTTGCATGATTTTAAACAAGAAATGATACAACCTCTAAAAATAGAGTTTCCCCCCTTCCATATCAACAACAGGCTCATTTGGAAAGTTAAATTTCACGACCCTAGTCCTACAATCAATATAAGCAAAGTAAGAATGCAACCAACCCATAACCAATATAACATAAAAATAATACATATCAATTTCTACTAGTTCAACATAAGAATCTCTATTGGGAAATAATAGAGGACAATTTTTATAAACCCTCTTTGCAACAAGCCACTCAAGCACCGAAGTAAGACACTATAAAAGGGTCATGCAAAATATCGGGTAACATTTCAAAACTTTTAGCTACAAGAGGTGTAAAAAATAACAAGGTGTCACCTAGATCAATTAAGGCATATACATCAATAGGGAAGATTTTCAATATACCGGTCACCACATCGGTACAAGTCTCTTACACACCCCTAGAGCGGAGAGCATAGAAGTGGTTCTTCTTTGGAGCATTACTAGAACCACTTTCTTGAGATTTCCCACTACCCTTGTATTGACCCCTCACATTAGGCAATCCCTAAACTTGTGACCACTTTTACCACAACCAAAACAATCATCCGTCCCCTTAAGGCAATCACCATAGTGCTTTTTGCAACACTTTCCACAAGTTGGCTTCTCGATTGGTGAATTAGTACCTCTTTCCTTTTTCAACTTAGGGTAAGATACCCTATCACAACTTTCCTTTGGGAACTTGGAAGGAACTTTACTTGAAACCCACTTCTTAAACCTAGGCTTGTTTTGTATATCAAGCTTATTCTTTGAAGAACTTCCATCAAAAGATCTTACTCTCTTAGCATTTCTAATCTTCCTCCTTGCTGTTGACTCTTACACATGTTTGACATGAACCATAAGATGAGAAATGTTCATATTGTCATGCAATATAGCTGAATGAAACTCCTCTTACAAATCATCTGACACCCCCATCAAAAAGCAGATCATTTCATCTCTAGGATCGAAAACCAAAGAAGGAGCATATTTCAATAATTAAGTGGATTTCAAAGAGTACTCATGAACACTCATACCTCCTTGACGAAGGTTGATGAACTCCACAACTTTTGCCTCCCTCATCTCCCTAGGAAATAATCGATCAAGAAAATTATTCTGGAAGATTTCCCAAGTCAAAGGACCACCTTTCAAGGTTCTATTATCCATCCATTGAAGAAACCATGCTTGAGCCACGTCCTTGAGTTAATAAGTGGCCAACTCAGCCTTCTCACTCATAGACAATCCAATAGCCAAAAGTATCTTATAGACTTCATCAATGAATTTTTGTGGGTCTTCCTCAATCATAGACCCATCGAAGGTAGGAGGGTTCATTCGAGTGAAGTCCCTTAGATGGGAAGCCATAGTAGTGACTTGTTGATGAGGACGGGGCACAACCTTTCGATTTTCTTAGGCCATCATAGCTTGGGCGTGAGCTGTGGTCGCTTGTGCTTGGCTGGTGATATATAGGGCCATTTGAAGAAGAATAGTCTTTTTCTCATCCTTCAAAGGAGGAGGATTGATCGGTGCATACTCTATTTTAGCATATTCTTGAAGTGGAGGAACTTCATCACCATGGGGAGGAGCTCCCGCATTGGCAATTTCCTCTTCAAGTCTTCGTGTCGTGTTCCTTCTTGTGTTCATTCTTCCTATTAGAACAACAATAGGATTAGATGCAAAAACACAACATAAGTATACTTTAATTGCACGATATAAGATTTCCACGAAAATGGGAATTTCCTAGGCATCATGTAGGTTCCTATCCATAAGTGTGGAGAGCTTGACAATTGTGAACAAGAACTTACATAGACGTGGTTGAGAGAGACATTGAATCTAAGATAGTTCAACCTCATACTCTGATACCAATTTTGTCGCATCCGGGTTTACCCCCTAGATGTAACCGGCATCGTTGTCCTTTTTAAGGACTAAGAAAAGTCTCTTAGTCTCATGTCATTACATTCATAGGTTGAAAGTGCGGAAGAATTAAAACTTTTCGTTACATCTATTTAGAGGTTTACATAGACCTCTACATACACATAATATAGTTGTATCGAGTATACATAGACCCGTCATATAGAAAGGTTACATAGACTTCTACTTTTATTGCACATTCATATATAAGATAGAAGATTATTATCAAATATCGTCTCATCTCATAACCATCTAACTAGATTAGCATGTTTTGGAACATAGCCCATACATCAATGTAAAGAGAGCCACATATAGGCTTTATACAATCCATACTCAAACGAAAGGAAATAAAATATAATACTCTTAGAACTAAAATGACAACATAAGCTCAATAGTGGCATCACCCTCAGAAAAATGACGACTTACCCTGCTTGGATGATCAAAGGATCCAAGTTTTTCTTCAAGTCGCCTTCCAAACCACTTCAACGACCGGAACCTAATAATGTTGGGGGAAAAGAAAGTAAATGTGGTTGGTATGACACTTGTACTAAGCATGAGACCATATGCACTTATACTATCAAAATATGTTAAACGGGGACATTTAGTTAAACCATGTTATTTTACTCTTTAAAAGTCTTATGCATAACCAAGTAAGTCACACCAAGCAACAAAACATGCCTACAAACTCAAAGAAGTGCTATACATGTCATCATACTTGAACCCATTATCTATTACAATCATATAATCAAGGAATAAGATCACAACCATGTATAAGAGTTAACCATATAATTATAAGCAGGAAAACTACTCACGAATCCTTATCTAGTCAACAAGTTTACTCGGTGCTAAGCTAGAGTCCCTTTTTGAAATGTCTTAAGTCTTTAATTATCAATCATAGCTTAGTTTAGGTCATAGGCTTTACCCATATTAAAATAATCATTATCAATAACTAAATATGAATCGTATGAATATAACTGCTTTCATCACAATTCATATGGGTGAGATTACGACATTACATATCATTTCATTATAAGGCACATTGGTGTACATCATACCACACTATCAATCATAAATAAGGAATACTCCAACACAATCACCATGACTTAATCACAATTAATCACAAGTTAATGTAAGAAATAGGGTTTACATGACTTAAAAAGTCTTCCATCATAGTTCATCATAAGAGTCTTACCATTTATCGGTAACTCAACAAAAACTAGGTCATCATATCAACATAATTCAATAACCAACATAATAATAAGGCTAGAAGGATCACTACACCATAATTCAATACTAACTCAAAGTTTAACACAAAATACTTAGGTCAATTCTCATAACCTAGATCACTTACCAAGAACTAGTACATAAGACTAAAATTTACCATAATTTGTTCATGATTAATTTACCAATGTAATTTAATAGTTATTTAACCAATAATCAAGTTAATTGAACCGTTCTCAATCTAATTCACATCAAGATCAAACCTAGGGTTAAGGGTTAAGGATCCCATTCTTCAATTTGAATCAAACCATTACAATGAATAATAATCAAGTTCAGTTACATGCTAATATATCCATTATATCCTAAATAAACCATAAACAACTCAGTTCACAACATCAAATTCGTAATTGGATGAAATTTAAATGAAAACTCAACTTTTTGAAATACTTTGAAGGAGTTCTTTGAGGAAAGAAGTCTCAAAGGTGAATTAGATCTCATACATTAACGTTTGATGAAGATTTGATGGTGAATTCATCCCTTTAAATCCCTTCCCTGGCTAGTCTTCAAAGGTGTCTTCAAATAGAGAGAGAAAGAAGAAGAATGAAGATAGTTTATTTTGGTGAGTTGTGGTTAGATTAATGAGGGTTGGGGTCTTTATAATGGAATTTATTTAAATTAGTTAGACTCACTTAAACCCTAATTAAACTCCTAACCCCTGAACTAATTAAACTAACCAACATTAAATCATGTAGGAAAACATTGTCCCTCATAGACGAAACCCCGTCGATGGGCCGTCTTTGACTTGATGGTTGGTCCCCCCTCCGTCCTTCACAACTGTCGTCTTGGTCAGAAACTTCTGCAGGCGGGGTCTTCCTCCATTTTTCTATGTGTTGGTTGACAGTTGGCAATGATTTTCCATCGATCCAACCATGAATCATAGTGTGGATCTCATCAATGAACACTGCCTAGACAGTCTTGACATCAACTTGCAAAGGTCCTCCTCAAGGGCCCTTGGTTGGTCCCTGGGGAGTCATACCCGGACGTTTCGACTATAAATCACCTTAAAAACATGAACCTTCCACCTAATTTCATAGATTTCCGACTACTAATAACTAGTCAAATATGCTAAGGCACGCTAGCACCCCTCAGAACTAGTTTCTTCACGTCATGGACGTTCTTGGATATTTTTGTTCTTAAACATCTTAAATGACCTATATTAATTAAAAATAGGTCTTAAAATAGTGCTTAGAACCCATTAAACCTATGTTAGGCTTTAAGACTCGTCTTTCATTTTCGAAGTGTTACAAGAACACAAGGGAAATCATGGCATGTGATATGGCTACTTTCTGATAAAGGTGTTTCACTATTTCAATGTCCCTGCAGGAGACAGTAAAATTTGTACGGCCAAGCAAGCATTAACTCTCAGTAATCTAATGGAATGTGAGTGTATTGAAGGGAAGGAAATATTGAAACATGAATTTGATGCGATGACTGTGCTAGTGAGAAAAAAGGAGGCTGAAATTGCCATTTCGAAGGCAGATCTGCTCAAATGACAAATGGAAGGACCTGATACTGGTTGTCAAGAAACTACAAAAGCAGAATGATGAGATCCTGGCAAAAGTTCATGCTTTTCAAGAGAAGATGATCAAGGATAAAGATGCATCAAACTATAGGCTTACCCTGTCTATCAACTCCCTTTCTCATCTACCTCCCTCTAGGATTTCTTGAGTCTATTTTTCATGTGGACAGTGTCAGGGGTTCTCTGTTATCAGTTTAACTTAAATATATTGAATACTGATTTTGTTATGCTTATGAAACTATAATCCTATTTTGTTGTGGATAAAATTTGTTGCTTTTTGTCGTATTAACTATGTTGGTGTTGTCCTTGACTATGATCTCACTTATCAATCTTACTTATTTTGTTATTTCACTACACTACTTTTTTTATGATGCCAAAAGGGGGAATAAATTTGGAGTGTTCAGATGATGCTTAGGTTGAAATGAAGTAAATGGGTTGAAGGAAAACAACATGTAGGTACTAGTGTAACTCTGACACCTTGTAAAGGTACCTAGTCTATGGTGTAGGAAACTAAGGAGTGTGTCTACTTGACAGGGGAAAGAACATGCATGTCATCAATGTATGGTTTGTCATCATCAAAAAGCGGTGAAATATTATTTGTAGTTTTGACGATTTTACAAACCCAGGGATCTTTTGAAGGGACTTGGTTCATTGTATTATAAACTCTCCACTCTCAGGCTGGGAAACTGTACAAGTGGTTGGTGCAAAGTCTCAAACTTATTACAAGAAATACCCAGGGACCTTGTCCTGGGATCGACACACTTCTCACTTCAAGGCTTGAAAAAGTACAGGTGGTTGGTGCATAGTCTCCAACTGTGGTAGAAAGTGCAGATACCTCGACTAATGGTGTGGTCTCGAAGGTTGTTACTATTCTTTATTAATATAATGTCCAATAGTCACAACCTTACTTTTTGCAAATTGAAAAATCTTTCAAGAACTCTTTCAAAGGATGATCAAAAATGAAAGATTCATCCTCAAGATCAAACTCGATCGAGAACGAGCTGCCATCTTAATGGTCTTAGAATTTATTCTTCTAAACATATCTTGTAAATCTGACCCTCAATCTGTAAAGGAATCATATAGTTGTTTGGTGTTACATTCTAAATTAATGAGAGTTGACTGATTTAGTGAGCAGTGTTATATATGCCTAGGGAAAAATTTAAATCATGTAGAGTTAAGTGTTTTAGTGGGCGGTGTTGTATCTGCTTTGAAAAAGTCCAAGTTATCCAGGGGTGATGGCTTAGTGAGCGGTGTTGTATCCTCTTAGGCTCATAAAGTAATAGGTAGATTACTTGTATGTGAGATTAAAAACTTTTTCTCACATTGGTTGTAACTGGGTTCACTTCAGCTTGAGAAGATTATTAAAGCAGTTGGGAGTCATGTACAACAGGTCGTGATTTTACTCTCTTAAGTAGGGAGGTTTCCACGTTAAGTTCTTGTTTTGTATTATTATTGTTACTTACTTTACAGTATTTTTTGAGTTCAGTGAAAGGACCTGGTCCGTTGTCTGATAGTGGACGCACGCATTCTATCATAATTTATTACATAGACCAGCTTGATGAAATTTCTAATATTCTAGTTAGTTAGAAAATTATCTCCACATATTTAATATCATGTAATTTTTTTAGTATAATATCTTTTTCTGTAGTAGAATGTTATAACCCATATAAAACTTAATTTCAGCTATAAAAAAATAAAGTAAAATAAAAAGGAAAATAGAGAGTCATTGACTATTTAGAAAGAAAAATAACGGGTAGTAGTGGGCTTAGCCCATAATCACGTGCCTGGCAACTTTTAAAAAAATATATGTATATATATATAAGAGAAAAGAAGGGTTTACTTATTGGGATACAGAAAGCAAATAGGGGCAAAGACCATAGGAGATTTAACATGGAAGCTTTCGCCAGCCCCTTTGAAAACGCTAGAAAAAGAAAGACGCAGTCTGTGCCTCTCATTGGAGCACACAGAGAAAGATGATCGAATGGGTAGAAGAAGAGAAAAAAAAGTAGGAGGAACTCAAGGTAATCTTCTTACTTATTTATACGTTTAATTTTGTGAGTTAAGGGCACACTGAATCTGAATTAATTTGATGAATTGGGATTTAATGGTACTCTGTTGAAAGATAGAAAACACCTAAGAAACTACTTACTAACAACATATGAGTATTCTGGACGGATAATTGGTATTGTTCAGTATAATTTTTTTTCGGCTCTTCATTTATGATATTAGAATTTCAGTGAGCATCCAAATAGAGTGGGAGATAAGTAAATATGAAAATACTTGGCTGAAGTTGATTAGTAATCAAGCAACTCGTGTATTAGGAATAAAGAAATTTTGGAGAAATGGTTGTTAAGACTGGGTAATCAGCAAGATGTGGGTTTAAGCTAAGATAAAATGTGGGTAACCAGAAGTATGACTTGTTTACTAGATTGCAGAATTTCAAAAGTTGATGGGTACATACAACCTCTTAATGGAGAGAAAGCATGAACCTTGATGGTTCGATGTCTCTTTAGTTTTGAATTAGCCTAACAAAAGGTTTTGAACTGGAGTTTATATGATGTGATTATAGATTGATCGAGGGAAGGTCGTATGAATTAGTCACGTGACATGTTTGGTATTTCGACATGAGTACTGTGAGTAGTAATCTTACCACGATTGATGTTTTATAATTTACATGATTTTCACATTAGTTATAAAGTAAATGTGTTACTGATTGTTTGAAACTTGCATGTGGGTCAAGTCTTTTACTGGATATGATATTGAAAATATTATTTGGGATGATCTCAATTTTTTTGCAAGATATGATTATGTTTATTGAAAACGTTTTACAGTTATTTGAGAAATAGTATATTGACTGGTGATTGTTAAACCTTGAAATGATATGATTTGATAAGATTTAAATGCTCTGGTTATATGAAAAATATAAATGGGAATAGACCTTGATGAATCCCGTAGCTAACGGCGGGATCATTAGACTTGGTGCACCTTGTAATTACTGATTTCTGATAAAGCCCTTGCTCGTGGGATGTGAAACTAGTATACCGTTACCGATATCCCTCGAGTAGGGATCTAATGATATGAATATTTAACTCCTTTACGAGGAATTTTACGTTACTGTTTACTTCTTAAGAGAAGGTCACTCTGAATACATGATTCATCCTTGGAAACCTCTTAGATATAAGAAAGTGTTTTTCTGAATTTACAACTATAAGATTTAATAAGAAAGTGTTTTTTTTTAACAACTATAAGATTTTATATGGAAAGGTTTCTCTGAGTTTACTACTAAGTATTTACAGAATTTTGCTTATATGAGACACAAAAGATTGAATATTGTTATATATTTTTTTCGGAAAGAGCATTATTACATCGTTATGATTATTGTACTAGCATGTTTTCTGACTTGTCCCTTGTTAAAATGGTTGTGGTTTAGCATTATTACTCACTGACCTAGCATAATCTCACTCCTCGCTATATTTTTTTTTATAGAAAATACAGGTGACTTTGGTAAGGTCTAGAGCATTTGTGTAGATAAATTTAGGTGAGCCCCGCACTTGTTCGCGTGGATAACAAAATTATTAGTTGTTATAGACATTTGTTTAAATTGTTAGAGTCGCTCCACAGTCATTTTTTTAATTAGATGTTATGAGTACTCTTTCGTACTACAAACATGTGTCTAGTATGAGACTTATGTTGTGCAGTTGGAATCAGTATGTTTAATGTTTGAATAGTTTATTAATGAAAAAGGTGGAAAAAAACTGAGATAGGTTGGCTGTGTTATTGATTTCTGTTACAGATAAGTTCAAGATAGACCAAAAAATAAAGGTAACTTTGTCCGATTTTCTGTAGATTTTTTGTTAAGGCTTGCTTTGGAACTCTTCTTCTTAGCGCCGATCACGATTTTAAATTGACTCGTGACAAAGTTTGTATCAGAGCCCTAGGCTATTGTTGTGACTTATGGATGTTCTGATATGAATATTTAATTCCTTTACGAGGTGTATTCTGTTACTGGTTCATTCTTAAGAGAAGGCAACTCTGATTATATGATTCATCCTTGGAAACCTCCTAGATATAAAATTTGATAAGAAAGTTCTTTTCTGAATTTACACCTATAAGATTTCATAAGAAAGTATTTTTCTGATTTTACAACTATAGTATTTGATATGGAAAGGTTTCACTGAGTTTACTACTAAGAGCCTGTTTGGCTCAGCTTAAAAGCTGGTCAAACTGACTTAAAAGCTGGTTTTTGACTTATTTAGTTGTTTGGCAATCCTCAAAATAACTTATTTTAAGTTTAAAAATACTTATTTTAAGCGAAAAGTTAAAAGTTGGGGTAGGGGTGCTTTTTTTTTTCCAGCTTATAAGTTGTTTTAAGTTGACCACATTTTTACATTTTTACCCTTAATATTTTTATACAATCTTCAAATTACCCACATAACACTAACATCTCTTTCTTCTATTTTTCTCTTTTCACGTGTGGATGATAGACAATTACTATTACTAATGAATAAAAATAAAATAAATCTTAAATCTTTCAAGTGATCTATTAAAATTATATATTATTAAAATGTAAAATAAGTTGCACATTTAACTTAAATAAAAATTTATATTTCTCTTATAAATAATTTGTGATAATAAAGAAATATGTGAATTATAAACTATTATTATTACCTATCGATGAAACTAAAATAAAATCTTAAATCGTTCTTTGATCTATTCAAATTATATATCTTTAAAATCTATAATAAGTTTATATTCCTCTTATAAATAATTTGTGATGAGAAAGAAATATATGAATGATAGCAAAATATAATTATTTATGGCTGTAAAATATAAATTAATTCACTTTTATTATGTTAACAACTTTTAAGGGTATTTCAGACATTTTGATTTAAAAAGCTATATAACAGCTCTTATTTGCCAAACACATCAACAACTTTTTTTTTAACTTCAGCACTTTTATCCAAACGCGTAACTGCTTATTTTAAAAATAAGTTTCAACACTTTGAAAAGTACTTTTTTAAAGCTGCTTTTATTAAGCCCATCGAAACGGGCCCTAAGTATTTATAAAATTTTGCTTATATGAGGTACAGAAGATTGAATATTGTTATATATATTTTTCTGAAAGAGAATTATTTCATCGTTATGATTATTGTAATAGCATGTTTTTTAACTTGTCCCTCATTAAAATGGTTGTAGTTTAGTATTATTACTCACTGAGCTAGCATCTCACGCCTCACTATATTTTTTACAGAAAATACAGTTGCCTTTGGTAAGGTCTAGATCTATCGAGTTGATAATTTTTTGTGAGCCCCGCACTTATTCGCGTGGATAACAACATTATTAGTTCTTATAGACATTTTTTGAAATTCTTAGAGTCGCTCCACATTCATTTCTTTTATTAGAAGTTATAAGTATTCTTTCGTATTGGAAACTGGTGTCTAGTATGAGATTTATGTTTTGGAGTTGGAATTAGTATGTTTACTCTTTGAATAGTTTATTGATGAATAAGGTGGAAAAAAAGATGAGATTGGTTGGCTGCATGATTGATTTCTGTTACAGATAAGTTCAGGATAGGGCCAAAAATAGAGAAAGCTTAATCCGATTTTCTGTAGATTTTTTGTTAAGGCTTGCTTTGGAACTTTTCTCCTTAGCGCCGGTCACGATTCTAAATTGGGTCGTGACATAGAATTTATTTTTGACAAAGTGGGTTAAATGCTTCCTTTCATCCTAAATATGTTGTTTTTCTTTATGTTTTTTGAGTGGTTCTTGCATCATTCAATTTTCGAATGTGTCACTGTCCAAATTAATATAGAAGTACTATAATGTGGCTATGCTTAGTACATTTAATTTCTTTCCCCAAGATAAACATGTTTATTTTTCTTACATACATGATAAACATATGTTTTTTGTTATAAATTTTTCATGTAATGAAGAAGAAAATATTTATCATGAATAAGGTACAAGTAGTGTTATGAGATGATAGTGGTCTTTCATAAAAATGTGTAATGTGCAAGTGGGCGAACAGAAATGAAAATACCGTAGCTAATACTTATTGTGTCAAAACAAAATGCTGCTTCGGATGAAACTTATTGTAGTCCCTTATAGCAAGGGGTCTGTGCATTATAGAGAAGAATTTTTTTTGATGAAGGCGCTAGAACTTATTGATTGTAATAATAAGCTGATGTATATTGATGAAGATGAAGAAGATGAAGAGTGCGAAGAAGATGATGGAGGTGCTAAGGAGCACGATCATGATCAAGGTGGAGGGGCAGATGAATAGGATCATGATAACAATAAGGTGCTAAAGAGCACCATCATGATCAAGGTAGAAGGGAAGATGAATAGGATCATGATAATCATGGAGGTGCTAATGAGCATGATCAAGATGAAGAAGATGAAGACGATAGTTGAGGTGCTAATGAGCACTATCATGATCAAGGTGGGGGGGGGGGGCATTAATTAACATGATGATAATGTTGAAGATTGACGCACCAACAAAAAATGAAGATGTTGATCAACTGGTTGATCATACAATATAGTTAATATTTGATCTAAATGCAGACATATGAACTGTTTAATGATGAAATGAAGACATTTTTTTTATAAAAAAAAAAAAGTAGTGTTAGTTGTATGATGCTTATTTGGCTGCCAAAGGTATATGGGATCCTTATTCCCTACCTTTCATTTTCTTTTCTCATCCATTTTAACCTTTTTTTCTACTCTTTTATCCTCACAACATTTCTTACATTTTTTCTACTTGTTGATTCTTAATATAATCATTTGATATCCGCATTAAATTTTATTAATTCAAATTTACATTATGTACGGCTTTGGTCGAAGCGATATACTGCTGATCAAGAATTTTTCATACTCAAAAATTGAACTCAAAACCTCTAGTTAGGAGAGAAGCAACATCATCCTCTACCCCAACATTTATTTAAGGAAAAGCCAAAGTGGGTGTGTCGAATAACTTAAATATGCGTTAAATAATTAGTATTGTTATATTATCATTAATTTTAATTATATATACGTGCAATTATAACTCATCTGCTTTCTTTAATTTCTTAAACTCATCCAAAATAAATAAATTTAAATTTTTTGACACACCCATTTTTTTGTTTTCCTCAAATAAATAATGGGTCCCAGAATGTTGTTGCTTCTTAGTTAACTATAAGTCACGAGTTCAAGTTTTGAGTATGAAAAACTTTTGATAGGCTACAATGCAGACAATGCAAATATGAAATAATCGAATTTAATTATCTCCGAACAAAGCCTAAATAATGCAAATATAAAATAATCGATTTTTAATGCAAATGTCGAATGCAAAATAAAAATGAAAAAATAAAAATTCTATAAAAATTAAATTATATTACTCCCTCCGTCCACTTTTATTTTTCATGTACACTTTTCGAAAGTCAATTTGACTAATTTTCAAATTTAAATTATACTACATTAATTTGATATTTTCAACAAGAAATTTAGATATTCAAAAACTATAAAAAAGTACTATAAATTACAATTTTTTTCATATCAATATGATGAAAAAATACATCTTAAAATGATAGTAAAATTTCTTATAGTATGACTCTAAAAATAGAAACTATGACAGTCAAACAATGACTGAGGTAGTAAGATTTAAAAAAGTAAAAAAAAATGCAAGAAAGAGTTACGAGGAAAAAGTGCTAGAAAAACGGTTAAAATGGATGAGAAAAGGAAATAAAAGAAAAGTGAAATGTGAGTCCTACATACATTTGACAGCCAAATAAATCATCATGCAACTGACACTATGTGTACCTCACCGAGAATAAAAATTTAACTTATGATGTTCGACATTTCAAAAATATTCTTACTTGTTTATGTCCTATTCTTCAAAATTAATACATATTTTTTTACATGTGTAGAAATCATCACCATACTTTTCAACTTAAAATATTTACTACTTTTGAAAGATCAAATATACGCCTGATGACATTTCTAAACAGTTCGAACATTAAGTTAGGACGACTGGCAATATTAGTTACCACAATTAAAAGATAGAAAAAACTATTGATAAAAAAGGTCTTTGGCTGTAAAATGTGAATTTGGAACAAATACCTCAAAAAGAATGTTGGCAAAAGCAAAGCTTGTTGTAAACAAATCCACAGGCTCATATGAATTAAATGGTTGATAAAACATGTGTATTTAAATAGAAAAAAAATTCTCAAGGAAAGAAGTGATTAAACTTTTGTACTTTTTTTAAGCAAGTATGAAAATTTAAAGTTACTTTGAGAATGACACATATTCTATAATCATACTCAAATTTAAAGATTCCTATAGTTAGTAACTCAAATGATGTTATAACTAGACAAAGAACATATCACACATGTCATGTTTAGAATCAAAGGAAGCATTCTACGCATTCATTCAAAAATAAATACTTTTATAAATTTGGAGATGATTTTTCAACCATCTATAAATTACAAATATCATGTAGTTGCTCTATGTATGTATTTCCTATTCAACATAGTTGAGATGATTTGAGAATCACAAATAATGAAAAACTTGTAGCATGAAATGCTCATCAAAATAAATTATATAGCATGTACGTTTAGAGAAAAAGGATTTATTTTGTTGGTAGCACAAAAAATGAAATATGAGTGTATGAACTCCTCTCCAACTATGAACAAAATTATATGTGCACTTTAGATCTTTTAAATAAGATCTAAAGATGAATTCATTTAATTGCCTTTCCTATATTAGATAATGTTAATATTTCAAAAATGAGTTACATATTCCTTTTATACAGATAAAACTCACCATGGGCAGAAATAAAATGAAGTCACTATTATAATAAATTACTTAGGAGGAAATGATGCAACGAAATGACTTAACTTTCTCATTTGAAAAATATCCCACAAAGAAAAGAAATGTATAGTACGAAATAATATAAGAAGTTATGTTTCATGTCAGATCTCTGATATGAAACCTTTCGAAGTACTAAGTTTAAAATTTTAGGCTAGGTCAGTCTTAGACGAAATCTTAGCAAGGAGAGTTCTAGGACTATCTACAAAAGGATTGGGTAAAATATATAGGCTTGGGTTGGTTTTTCTATTAACTAATACGATAATGAGTCTTTACGGCTTTTTGTAAATGAATTTGGGTAAGTATAACTCCTCATAACAAACTTACCATGAAGGGGTTAGTTTAGAACATCAAGATTCAAACTAATGTTGTGAAAGACATACCTTTAGGATAATTTTCAAGTTTCTATCATGTTCCCTATTCTATAGAGGAAGGACTAACTCCCTCTATAGTGGGTGATCCCACTAAGTTGGAACTTTTATAGAGGGTTGAGATTAATATAGCGATGTAAGTCACATTCAGCAAACAAATTTTGAGAAAAGCAAGGGATGTGAATGCTCTCTATTTGTCATCATGATCATCATTAAAGGTTTGTTAATTACTCCCGTTGATTGTTAATTTGATTCTTAGGTTATAGAATTTATGGGAATTTCCTTAGAGAGGGTTTTGGTTTATTTAACTATTGAAAACCTTAGTTTAGGTTAAATTATTATGAGAATTTCTTGGGGTTTGAGTATAATCCATGTTTTTTTTTCATTTGGGCTTGATTATATGTATATTAATTGTTTGTAAACCAAGAACAAGCTAGGATCCATAAAAAGGGGTAGACTTAGGTTGGATAGAGCTTCCAAGGCTTGAATCAAGGCTGGTGATCTTTTTTTCAATTCATGTATATGTATGTATGTTAAATGTTTCTATCGCTAAACTTATACAATGCATGTTCGAAAAAATATAAGGGTTGAATGTGAAATGACTAATCATTAACATCTCAAGCAAAGAAGGTGTTCGTTTATTTGTAATTACAAGTGTTTAGTATTTTTTCATGATTATATTTGTGTTTGCATGACTATCGGTTTGTTCAGGTACCATTCCTAGTACTAGATATCTCTTCTTGGAGAACGTACCACACCTAGTACATAATATTGGTTGGCTTAGGAACAACGCTTGTTATGGAATCTATATGTTTGTCTCAAATACCACACAAGTACAAATTACTAATGGTTGACTTGGGTGCCTCACTTGATATCGGATACTATTGATTGGATCGAGTACCACGCCTTGTATGTAGATGATTATTATCTTGCATGTTGGTTCATTGAGTGAACCGGGCTTCTTTGTCATTGTGTGGGACATGCTTCGTATAAATGTCAAGTCAAGTTTAGTGATTGAGAGTCTTATTGTATTGCTGACTTGGTTGATTATATGTTTCCATGTATTTACTATGTTTACATATCGGTTTATATTCATATCTTTTGAATTGGGCATTGATCCTATTAATACAATGTGGTTTGCATACTGATACTGCACTTACTTTTTCTTTGGTTAGTACAAGACATATTGAGGTGATTGCTTCGTGACTTTAACAATGAGTCCAGTGCTAACTGAATACAATGGTGAGCTACCTCTTCTAAACGACCACATATTTCTTAGTCCATGTGTTTGTGCTTAGACTCCTTAAGTTGTTTAATTATTTTAGGGTTTCATCTCTTTAATCTAAGACTACTTGATGTTTTGTGACTTTCAGTTCTAGGGTGGGAGTTTCCATTATTGTTTTAAGATTTTGGGTTGTATTTATGAAATATGTCTTTGGTATTGAAAGTTATTTATTTTATTTTATTTAATTGATAGTATGTTAGTAATTAGTTGGTTCTCCCACCGAGGGTTAGGGTGAGTGCTACTCATGGCAGGTCAAGGTCGTGCAAAAGTTGGTAACGAAGCCCTAGGTTTGTGAAATTCATTGTATTCAAATGATTGTCCAAAAGTCTTGCAGAACGATACGAGGAAATCTATAATTTTCTTTAAGAGGATACAGAACCTTAGGGAATGTATTCTCTCTTAATTCCTTCATGTTATAACTTTATTCAAATTGGTATATGACGGTCCAAATAGTATCTAATTTCCCTCATTCTTATGCTCTCATATAGTCGATACTAGATGCAATAAAGTTAGGGTACCAATGCTAGTGGTGGAACCACTGGTGCAAAGGAGAGGTAGAGAAAGGGGCATGGACAAGGGTAGAGGGAAGGTGATATCAGCCAGGGTGAATCCCGACAGTACCTGGGTTAGGGATGAGGACCACTCCCTCACCCTATGATAATGTTTAAGAAGAGTTTAAGGTGAAAATTACGGAAGATGATGACCCAGAGGTGGAGAAATACGTAGGTATTAGAATTTCTTAGCAGGTTGGTAGGTACTTGAGCTACTCCCATTATTTTGGCTACTCAAAATCAAAAAAACTTATCCTATTGCTATTATTACCCTAGAATTGATGAAGCTTTGGGTACTATTATGTTCTTCTTTCCTTTGTTGGGTGATGATTGGAATGGAACATGAGATGCTGACTTTGTTTATGAAATTAAAGACACTAGTGTTCCATGGTATAAACAATGAGAATACTTTTGAAATAATTTTTGACTGCTATAAAAGTTTGTATAAGTTGCACTTTGTGCATCAACATAGTGTTCAATTTGTTACCTTCCAGTTATAGTGTGAAGCCAAGCAATGGTGGAGGGATTAGGCTGAGTGGCGGTCATTGGTTCTGCCAATGTTGAATTGGAATTAATTCAATACTGTGTTTTTGGATAAGTATGTACCTTAAACACTTTTACATCATAAGAAGAATGAATTTTTTGCTCTTGAGCTAGGTAGCATGTATGTAGCAACATATGATGCTAAGGGGTCAGTTGGTATGCCACATTAGAATGAATACTTCATGTATTATGACAAGTATTATTTAGTACTATATTTGGTACGAATTTTGAGTGTGTGTTTAACTAATCAATGGAATAGTTAGACCTCGTACGTGGTATTATAGGATGTATTATTAATACCTTTCCTTTAGAGGTATTAGTAATACACAAGATATTATGACATGGGATAAATCTATATAAACACAAAATATCTCTCAAATCATTTAATTATTTTATTTATTTTCTTGATTTTATGATTTATATTTTTACTAATAATTTTATTTAAATAAATTAGCTTACAAATTATTTAGAGGGAGTTATTTGTTACTAAATAAATCAAATATAAATCAGTATAGATTAAAAATATGAGTTGTTTATTTGTATATGATGTTTTTCATCTTATTTGAATGTGTGTGTATATGATAAGAGACATAGGGCTAAATAGAGAGCCACAAAAAGATCTTTTGTATATAATCTGCTTAATCTAGAATGTTATCAGCTCTGGTACTAGACCAAATAATACAATGCAAAAAGGGTTCCTAGAATCATGGATATATAGAACAATAAATAAGTTTTCACGCTTGCGTATTCATCATTTGAGTCTCTAACATTTATTTCAATAATTAAATATCTGATTTAGCACATGGACGAATATGCAAGCATATGTTTCATGCTTGTTTAAGTAATATCAATGAGATTTCCTAATATAATGCTAAGAATATCAAGGATTTACCGAAGAAGATGGAATTCATTTGATGAGAAATGAACAGGAACATTGAAAATTCTAGTAGTTGAAGCTCAATCATATACTTTCGAAGTTACAATAAGAAAAAAAAAGAGTTGAGTGGGAGAGTGATAGTTGAAAAGAGGATTCATCACTTTTTTTTCTCATTCAAAACCATGAATGATACTTTCATGTCATATGGATCCTATGTGATAAATGAAAAAATAAGCCATTTTCTTTCTTTTTTGATTCCATCCCCATGTATGTATAAGACCGAGTCCGCTTGATGTCTATAAGGTATTCCTAATCCTTAACTTTTCGAATAATCCTTCGTCAATGGTTGTGAATAACTAATTTTTGGCAATCTCTTTTACATTGGTTTCATAGTATCAATTTATAAAGATTGAAAAGTACAACCATGTGATTTTATTCATTCTCAAAACCAAGATAGAACATTTAGTTGTCAAATAACTATTACGGTGAAGCAGGTTTAGAAATTAAGAGTATAATAAACAGATCCAATTTTCATGTTTTTTTAGTACGGGTAGTTCCTACAAGAATCAGACTAAAGACGTATACAACACTTGAATTGTCGATGTAGAGGCTACATAATTGGTGTTCATCCTTCCGAGACTACGAGTGTAATAAGAGCATCTATCCATAAAAGGATTACCCTAAGATGATCATCTCGTAGCTTCTTAGAATAAAAAAATCAGATTGTTTTACTGCTCAGTCTATCTGACTTGCTTCTATGAAACCAAGGTAGAAAAAGATTGTAAAAATCAGTCATTCAAAACAAATTATGAAGGATTCCTCAAAAAAGTGAAGGATTAGTAATCCTTTTTAGGAATCGAATAGATTCAGTTTTATACATACACCGGGAAGGTAATCAAAAAATAAAAAAATGGGTTCTTCTTTCTTTTATCAATTAGGAGGCATGTGAGATAAAAATTTCATGTATGGTTTTGGATGAGAGAAAGAAGTGAGTAATCCTCTTTTGTACTCTGACTCTCCCACTCCAATCGTTGTTTTTCTTTCTTTTACATTGAAAGTAGCTGCTTTAGCTTAAGCACTCAAAAATTTTATATTCCTTTTTATTTCTCATAAAATAAATTTCATATTTTTTTAAAATTCTTGCTATTCTTAGCATGATATTGTGAAATCTCATTGCTAATACTCAAATAAGCATGAAATGTATGCTTCCATCTTTATCCATAGGTCAAATCATATATGTAAGTATTGGAATAATTGTTGGAGACTCAAATAATTCATATTCAAGCATGATAACTTATACTTTTCTATATCTCCATGAACCTAGGAACTTTTGCTTGCATTGCATTATTTTGTCTACGTACCGAAACTGATAACATTCGAGATTATGCAGGATTATACAAAAAAGATCCCTTTTTGTTTATATATATATATATATATATATATATATATATTATATATATATATATATATATATATATATATATATATATATTATTGGTCATCGCATTCATTTTTCTTAGAATTCAGTTTATCATGTCAGATTATTATATTTGCTTTTATGCTTGTTCAGTTATGTTTTATTTCAGCTTTACTCTATCCTACATGCTCAATACCTTCTTACTGCTAACGCATATGTGCGCTACATCTTCTTGTGATGTAGGTTCAGGATCTCAGCATCCAGATAACGTATTAATCGATTTCCGATCTCCAGTTTAGAAGATTCAGTGGTGAGTACACATTCTCCGAGGATAAAAGTTAAGAGTTCTTTTTCATTCTTTAGTCATTCAGATTAAGTTTTTGCAAGATTTAGTTGGGGCTTGTCCCAGTATTTCAAGTCAAGTTTAGAGGCTTATTTGAGACAGTTACATTCAACATAGTATTGAGTTAAGATTTCCTTTGTATTAAAATTGTTTTAAAATATATCGGTTACAAAATATGGGTATTCCCCATCTTTTAAGATTTAATTATGATTTATATTCCGCATCAGTTTATTATCTTTAGTATGCTCATGATTATGCCAGAAGTTAAACTAAGATGTACCGCGATCTGCCGGAAGTCTATTGATGGAATGGCATTAAGAGGCATATAGAAGACTTTGTGAGGAAGTTTCCCAATTTCCAGCAAGTCAAGGTACAACATCAGACACCAGGAGGTATGACTCAAGAGATTGATATTCCTACTTGGAAGTGGAATTTTATCAATATGGACTTTATCAAAGGATTACCTCGTACTCGCAGACACCTGACTCAATTTGGGTGATAGTTGATATGATGACTAAGTCTTCTCAATTTTTGGCTATCAAGACTATAAATTCGGTAGAAGACTATGCAAGGCTTTACATTAATGAGAATGTGAGGTTGCATGGGGTTCCTTTGTCTATTATCTCAGATCAAGGTCCTCAGTTTACCGCTCATTTCTAGAAGTCATTTCAAAAAGGTTTGGTACTCAAGTTAACCTTAGTACAACATTTCATCCACAGACGGATGGACAGGTCGAGCGTACCATTTAGACATTAGAGGATATGTTGAGAGTTTGTGAGATCAATTTCAAAGATAGTTCGGATGATCACCTTCCTCTTATTGAGTTTTCCTACAATAATAGCTACCATTCCAGCATTTGGAAGTAGGTGAAGTAGCTTTGATAGCGCAAGATTAAGTCCTTTGTTCTATAGAGAAAGTGCAACTCATTAGAGATATACTTAAGACATCCCAAAGTCTTCAGAAATCTTATGCAGATATAAGGAGAAGGGAACTAGAGTTCCAAGTTGATCATTGGGTTTTTCTGAAAGTCTCACCTATGAAAGAGTTGATGAAATTTATAAAGAAAGAGAAGCTCAGTCCTACATATCTAGGACCTTACAAGATCTTGAAAAGGTTTGGCAAGGTGTCATATGAGTTAGAGTTGCAAGTAGAATTAGCAGCAATGCATCCGGTCTTCTAGATCTCACTCTTGAAGAAGTGTGTGGGTGATCCAGCCTCTATAGTGTCATTAGAGAGTGTGGTAGTGAAAGATAGTCTTTCTTATGAGGATGTACCAGTTGAGATTCTTGACCGTCTAGTCAGAAGGTTGAGAAACAAAGAAGTTCCTTCAGTAGAGGTTTTGTGGAGGAGTCAGTCTGTAGAGGGAGCTACTTGGGAAGCAGAAGCAGCCATGAAAGCGAAGTATCCTCACCTCTTTTCTTCCGATTTCACTCCAGCTTGAGGTAATAGTTCCTCTTCAATTTTACAGTCGTTCATCCATAAGTTCAGTCTTAGAATCATGTTCCCTCAGTTTGTACTTGCATTATCAGCGTATTTGCATGTACTCGGAACCCAATTTTGTTTAATAGTAGAGTTTGCAGGTATCTCCCTCGATTTAAGCTAGTTTAGTATTCATTTGAGGACAAATGTTCCTAAGGGGGAGATAATGTAACACCCCGTAGCAAAAAATAGACCAAAACCCAGCTTTACAGAAAAAATCTGTTGGTGCAACCAATGGTGTATCAACGGACCGTAGCCTGATCCACTGTTCGTGTTGCACAACCGTCGAAGGTATTAGAAACTCTCAAATATTTCAGCCCAGCAAAATTGTTAACGAGACCATCGACGGACCATAGTCTGACCCGCGGTCCGTCCTGCAAAATCGTCGATGGGATGAGAAACTCCCAAAAAATTTGCTGGGAAAAAATGGCTAAGTCTTGATTGACGGACAGACCTACAATTCCGAGGTCAGACGATGGTCCGTAGCCGATCTACGGATAACCAGCACGGTCCGTATGTCAATCTATGGGCCGTAGGTGGAAAATTTGTAGAAAGTTAAGGAAAAATGTTGTTGGGTCAACTTCAAATGATCATAACTCTTGTCACAAAATGAATTAGCTGTCCAATGACCTACCCACAGATAGATAATTGTATTATCTTTCCATAGCTACCGACCTTGCTAAACTCATACCTCAGAATAAAAAGTTATGCCAATTTTAGTAAAGGCCTATCGAACAGGCCCAGTTGAAAGACGAAATGACGGGACGTCAGTCAAACGATGGAATCTCTGTCCTGGCAGTCGTTTGGTCCGACAGCAACTTACCCAGGGGTCTTTTGGTCTTTTCCCACTTTTTTTAAACCTTAATTTACGTAGTTTTGACCCTAAAAATAAGTTTTTAGTCACTTTAAGCCTAGAAACATAAATTAAAAAATATCTAAGTCAAATCATTAAATCAAAAGTTAGAAATTAGAAGCAACAAAGGAGAAAAAGCTCAAGAACCCTAGTGTAAGAACGCAACAAGTTCCAGCTGTTCCAGCTCCAAAACATAAATATTTTTCCGTGGATTTCATCACCATGTATGTAGGATTTCACTAGTGGGTTCCTTTATCCCATTGGGTTCGTAGTTTTTTATATCTAGAGTTTCTAGAACTTCAACAGAACTTTATGAATTTATTAGTTTTATGTTCCAAATCAGACTATCATCTTATTACTCAGATTATCGCTTGAGTTTCCTAACCATAGCTTTGTATTTCTTTAGTTCTTGAATAACACATGCTAGGTTCGATATTTCAAACACTTCATATAGAAATTCCTCAGCTATAAATATATAATTACTAGATTAATTGTTGCATTCTCAGTTTGCATGTTAAATTTTGAGCTATCCAGTATTTACAGAAACTCAAACATAATCAGTAAATTTACCGAATTCATTGAGAGTAGCATAATACCGAGTTGGACTAGGGTTAAGAGTACCCAAATAGTCCCAGAGTTACAAGCCAAGTAGGTTGTAAGTCCCCTCTTTGGGCAATCAGTTTAGTGATCATGCCAGCATGCTTTTATACCTTTTGCAGGGTATATTAGGTCCTCTTGATGGGAGTATACATTGGGCTCCATATTTAGCTCATGTGATTTTATTATCGATTATTAATAGCTCCCACAAATCTGTCAGACTCTCTGATTGACTATTTATCAGTATATTCAGTATTCCATTTCAGCATGTTATAAATTGGTCATTGCATTCAGTTAGCTTAGAATTCAAATTATCATGTCAGATTAATATACTTGATTTTATGCTTGTTCAGATATGTTTTATTTTAGCTTTAGTCTATCTGACATGCTCAGTACCTTTCAAGTACTGATGCATGTCTTCGCTACATCTTCTCATGATGTAGGTTCAGGTTCTCAGTATCCAAATGACGCATAGATCGATTTTCGATCTTCAGTCCTGCAGAATCAGTGGTGAGTCCTCATTCTCTGAGGACAATAGTTATGAGTTCGATTTCAGTCTTTAGTCAATTAAGTTTCTGTTTTTTCTAGATTTTGTTGGGGCTTGTCCCACTATTTCTAGTCAAGTTTAGAGGCTTATTTCTGACTTAGTTAGATTCAGCTTAGTATTGAGTTAATATTTCCTTTGTATTAAACTCATTGTTTTCACATACATCAATTATAGAATATGGTATTCCCCATCTTTTCAGATTTAATTATGATTTAGCTTCCACATCAATTTATTATCATTAGTATGCTCATGATCATGTAAGTAGGGTTCGCTTGGGATCACTTATGATCGTAGGTTCCGTGTCCGTGTCTCGGGGGTAGATTGGGGCGTGACAAGTATCTTAGAGCCTATGGGTCGCTTTATTTCTTACCTTAATGCTAGAAAGATTATCTCTAAGGGTTATCTCTATCATCTAGTTCGGGTTAAGGATTCTAGCCTTGAAACCCCAACTCTTGATTCAGTTTTAGTAGTTTGTGAGTTTCCCGAAGTATTTCCAGAAGATCTTCCGGAGTCCCTCACGAAAGGGAAATGGACTTATGAATGATATCCTTCCAGATACCTAGCCTATTTATATTCCTCCATACAAAATGGCTCTAGGAGAGCTTAAGGAATTGAAAGAGAAGTTGAAAGACCTTCTAGATAAGGGCTTCATCAGACCTAGTATTTCACGATGGGGTGCATCAGTGTTGTTCGTAGAGAATAAAGATGGTTCTCTCAGAATGTGCATTGACGTTAGACTGTTGAACAAGGTCACAATCAAGAATAAGCATCCCATCCCTAGAATTGATAACTTGTTTGACCAACTTCAGGGTGCTAGCCATTTCTCAAAGAACGACCTCAGATTGGGTTATCATCAGCTAAGAGTTAAAGATAGTGACATTCCGAAAACAACCTTCAGAACTCGGTATGGTTATTATGAATTTATAGTTATGTCGTTTGGACTAACTAATGCTCCTAAAGCTTTTATGGATTTGATGAACAGAGAATTCAAACAGTACTTGGACTTGTTCATTATCGTCTTTATGGATGATATCCTCATTTACTCTAGGAGTAAGAAAGAATATACAAGTCATTTGAGAGTTGTTATGCAGGCTCTCAAGGATCACCAGGTATTCTCTATGTTTTGCAAATGTGAGTTCTGGTTGCAATCCGTAGCTTTTCTTTGTCATATTATATCTAACAAAGAGATCCGAGTGGATTCACATAAGATAGAAACAGTGAAACAGTGGCCCAGACCTACCTCTGCTGCACTTTTAGAAGTTTCTTAGGTCTAGTGGGTTATTATCGAAGTTTTGTGAAAGGATTTTCGTCCATAACCTTACCATTGACTAGGTTGAGTTAGAAGAGGGTCAAGTTTCAATGGTCAAATGATTATCAAAAAAGATTCACAGAATTGAAAAATAGATTGACTACAGCTCTTGTCCTGACTCTACCAGAGGGTTCAGATGGTTATGTGATCTATTGTGAAGCATCTAGAGTCGTCCTTGGTTTTGTGTTTATGCAACGAGATAAGGTGATAGATTATGCATGTGGACAACTTAAGGTTCATGAGAAGAACTATCTAACTCATGACCTCGATCTTGCAGCAATGATGTTTGCACTCAAGATCTGGAGACACTTCTTGTATGGTGTTCATGTAAATGTGTTCACTGACCATAAGAGTCTTCAGTATGTGCTCACCTAAAAAGAGTTGAATCTTAGCTAGAGGAGATGGCTTGAATTCCTTAAGGATTATGATATGTGTGAGCATTAACATCTAGGTAAGGAAAATGTAGTAGCCGATGCTCTTAGTAGATTATCTATGGTAGTGTAACTTATATTGAGGAATAAAGGAAAGAGCTACTAAAGGATGTTCACAGGCTTACTCGCTTGGGAGTTCGCCTTATGGGCATATCAGACAGCTGTGTAAAAATTCAGAATGGGGCAGAATCGTCTTTGGTAGTGAAGTTTAAGGAAAAACAATACAGTCATCCAATCTTGTTTGAACTTAAGGGTGCAGTCCATATTCAGAGAGTGGATGTTTTCTCCCAAGGGGAAGATAGCGTACTTCCCTACCAATGTAGATTGTCTGTTCCTGATGTGGGCGAGTTGAGACATCATATTTTTGCAGTAGACCATAACTCTAGGTATTTTATTAATCAAGGTGCCACAAAGATGTACCGCGATCTGTGGGAAGTCTATTGGTGGAATGGCTTGAAGAGGGATATAGCAGACTTTGTGAGTAAGTGCCCAATTGCCAGCAAGTCAAGGTAGAACATCAAAAACCAGAGGATATGACTCAAGAGATCGATATTCCTACTTGGAAATGGGATGTGATCAATATGGACTTCATCACAGGATTACCGCGTACTCGCAGACAGCATGACTCCATTTGGGTGTTAGTTGATAGGATGACTAAGTCTTCTCACTTTTTTGCTGTCAAGACTACATATCCAGCAGAAGACTATGCAAGGTTTACATCAATGAAATTGTTAGGTTGCATCAGGTTCCTTTGTCTATCATCTCCGATAGAGATCCTCAGCTTACCTCTAAATTCAGGAAGTCATTTCAAAAAAGTCTTGGTATTCAAGTTAACCTTAGTTCAACATTTCATCCACAGATGGATAGGCAACAGAGCGTACCATTAAGACCTTAGAGGATATGTTGAGAGCTTCTGTGATCGATTTCAAAGGTAGATGTGATGATCAACTTCCTCTTATTTAGTTTGACTACAATAAGAGCTACCATTCCAGCATTCAGATGGCCCTTTATGAGGCTTTATATGGGTGTGTACATGTAGATCTCTTGTTGGTTGGTTTGAAGTAGATGAAGCAGCTTTGATAGGGACAGATTCGGTCCTTTATGCTATGGGGAAAGTGCAACTCATTAGATATATACTTAAGAAAACCCAAAGTCGTCAGAAACGTTATGCAGATGTAAGGAGAAGGGAACTAGAGTTCAAAGTTGATTATTTTTTTGAAGGTTTCACCTATGAAAGGGGTGATGAGATTTAGAAATAAAGGAAAGTTTAGTCCTAGATATGTAAGCCCTTACAAGATCTTCAAAAGGGTTGGCAAGGTGACATATAAGTTAGAGTTGCAGCAGAATTAGCAGCAGTGCATCCGATCTTCCACATCTCACTCTTGAAGAAGTGTGTGGGTGACCCAGCCTCTATAGTGCCATTAGAGAGTGTGGCGGTGAAAGATACTCTTCCTTATGAGGATGTACAAGTTGAGATTCTTGACCGTCATGTTTGAAGGTTGAAAAATAAAGAAGTCGCTTCAATCAAGGTTTTGTGGAGGAGTCAGTTTATAGAGGGATCTACTTAGGAAGCAGAAGTAGCTATGAAAGCTAAGTATCCTCACCTCATTCCTTCCTATTCCACTCCATCTTGAGGTAATAGTTCCTCTTCAGTGTTTTAGTCATTCATGTGTAAATTCAGTTTTACAAACATGTTCCCGCAGTTTGTACTTGCATTTTAAGCGTAATTGCATGTACTCAGAACTCAATTCAGTCAGAAACTCAGTTCTTAGTGTTTAGTAGTAGTTGCATCTCTCTCCCTCTATTTTAGCTAGTTTAGTCTTCATTCGAGTATGAATGTTTCCAAGGGAGATATAATATCACACCCCGTAGCCAAAAAAGACCAAAAACAAATTAACAGTAAATAAACTTGCAGGTGCAACCAACGGTGGCATCGACAAACTGTAGCATGACCTACGGTCCATCCTGCACAACCTTCGATGGGATCAGAAACTCCCAAAAATTTAAACCCGGAAAAATTGGTTACGTCTTGGACGACGGACAGACTTACAGTCCGTAGGTTAGACGACGGTCATAGTCCATGACTGTCGATCAATAGACCCTTCACCCACTCTCTTACAAGAGCTACAGATGACCAGCACGATCTGTAGGTAGAAAATTAGCAGACATTTAAGGGGAAATGTAGTTGGGTCAACTTCAAATAGTCATAAATTTTAGCACAAAATGAATTAGGTGCCTCAAAATATACACACAAATAGATAATTTAATTATCTTTCCGTATCAACAAACCTTGCTAAAATCAGACTTCCGAGTAAACGTTATGCCCATTTTAATAAAGACATGTCAAACAGGCTCAATCGACAGACCCAACGCAAGACGTCAATGAGACGACGGACCATTAGTCCTGGCCATCGTTTCGTCCGACACCAACTTACACAGGGGTCTTTTAGTCTTTTCCTACTTAGTTTAAACCTTATGTTATGTTGTTTTGACACTATATAATCATATTTTAGTCAGTTTAAGCCTAGAAATATAATAAAAACATATCTCAATCATATCATTGAATCAAAATTTAAAAACTTAGAAGCAAGAAAGGAGAAAAAGCTCAAGAACCCTAGTTCAAGAATTCAACAAGCTCCAGTAGTTCCAGCCCCGAAACCTAAGTATTATTTTGTGTATTTAATCACCAAGTATGTGGGATTTCACTAGTGGGTTCCTTTCACCCATTTGATCCCTAGTTTTCAGTCAGATTCTTTATTCCCATATCATTATTAGATCTAGGGTTTCTAGAACTTCAACAGAACTTTACGAATTTATTAGTTTTATGTTCCAAATCAGATTATCATGTTATTATTTAGTTTATTACATGAATTTCAGAATGCTAGCTTTGTATTTCTTTAGTTCTTGAATATCACATGCTAGGTTAGATATTTTAGACACTTCAGCTATACATGCCTTAGTTATAAATGCAAAATTACAAGATAAATTGTTGCATTCTTAGTTTGCATGTTCAGTTTCGAGCTATCCATTATTTACAGAAACACAGACATAATTAGTAAATTTACAGAATTCATTGGGAGTAGTATAATATCGAGTTGTACTAGGGTTTAGCGTATCCAATAGTCCCAGAACTACTAGCCAAGTAGGTTGTAAGTCCCCTCTGTGGGCAATTAATTTAGTGATCACGCCAACATGCCTCTATACCTTTGATCGGGTATATTGGGTCCTCTCGATCGGGCGTATATATTAGACTCCACATTTAGATCATGTGGTTTTATTATTCGTTATTATTATCTCCCACAAATCATTCTTACTCTCTGCATTGACCATTTATCAGTATATTCAGTATTCAGTTTCAGCATGTTATAAATTGGTCATTACATCCAGTTAGCTCAGAATTAAGTTTATCATGTCAGATTATTATGCTTGTTGTTATGCTTGTTCAGTTTTGTTTTATTTCAGGTTTACTCTATCCTACATGCTCAGTACCTTTGAAGTACTGACGCATACGTGCGCTACATCTTCTCGTGATCTAGGTTCAGGTTCTCAGCATCCAGATGACATATTGATCGATTTTCAGATCTCTAGTTAAACAGATTCAGTGTTGATTCATCATTTTCTGAGGACAAGAGTCATGAGTTTCATTTCAGTATTTAGTCTTTTAGTTTCAGTTTTTGCTAGTTTTATCTAGGGCTTGTCCTAGTATTTCTAGTCCAGTTTAGAGGTTTATTTCCGACATAGTTAGATTCATCTTAGTATTGAGTTAATATTTCATTTGTATTAGACTCATTGTATTCAAATATCTCTGTTATAGAATATGGGTATTCCCCATCTTTTCAGATTTAATTATGATTTAGCTTTAATATCAGTTTATTATTTTTAGTATGCTCATGATCGTGCCAGTAGGGTTACCTTGGATTCACTTGTGGTTCTAAGTTCCATGTCCGCGTCTTGGGGGTAGCTCAGGGCGTGACGTTGACGGAAATCAAGAATAATGTTGAGGAACTCTTAGATAAAGGCTTCAATCACCTCAATGCTTCACTTTATGGTGCTCGTTCTTGTTTGTGAAAAATAATCATGGTAGTATGAAAATATGCATAGACTTTATATAGTTGAAGAAGGTTACTACCAGTAATAAACATTGTATACCATTCATAGATGATACTTCTGACCATTTATATGGTGATCCAATGTTTTCAAAGATTGACTTGAGGTCAGAGTACCATCAATTAAAGATTAGACCTAAGGACATGCCTAAAATAGCCTTTAGGACTCGAAAATCAAGGTTAAATAATATAAGGGAGACAATTTGAACAATTCGAGGTGAAATGTGATGTCTAGGGAGACTCCAGATGCCACACTTGTCACATGAGGGGCGCTCACTTTTTTTGGGAGAATTTATGTCCCTCGCGTTGATGAATTAATTCAAAGTTGCTGACAAAGTCTCATTGTTCGCGATATTCGATTCATCTAGATGTAATCAAAATATATTGGGACTTAAAGACACTTTATTGGTGGGGAGGGAGGAAGAGGGAAATAGCTTAATATGTGTCTATGTGTCAAAATTGTCTGAGTATGAGCACCAAAGTTGTGCAATATTGTCTTAGAGAATGCTCATTCTTGAGTGGAAGTGGGACATGATACTCATGGACTTCATGGTGGCAATATCTAAGACCTTGGGAAAGTATTACTTGATTTGGGTCATTGTTAATAGGTTATCTAAATTAGTCCATTAATTTGAGTCATAGTGGATTACAACTCCTATGTTGGCTAAGATTTATGTAAAGGAGATAATAAAGTTTAAAAGGATACTCATTTCTATAAAAATATCATAAACTGCTATAATTAAGAATTCAAAATATTTCTAAAAAAAATTATGATCAAAGAAATCCTCCTTTGATTCTCCAAATAATAACTTGAAAACACAAAGTGGAAGAAAAGGAATACTAGTTTTATGTATATACTTGGAAAAAATGAAAATACTAGTTATTATATACTTATAATAACATTTGATGTTGTAATGTTGTCTGATTGATATAGAAAAATAATTTTACAGATGATGATAATGATAGTTGTGTAACCATATCATATCCGTAGGATCTATATATATATCTTATATCTACACTATTCTAAAAGTGAAAAGTCTCAAAGATAAAAGTTAGATTAAAAAGACTTTACATTAAATATTAACTATCTATTTTGTCCTTCATTTAAATAGACCAAACACATAATTAAAACTGACCCCTTCTCACTTCAGACGGTTATCCATAAAGTATATATGCCTCCAAAATGGCACCTATTGACCCTACATCATGACTCAAACTTTAGTTTAGAAACATTCTGATGATTGCTTATATTAAAAAGCATGAAATCTAGAATGATTGACAACACATACCTACATTATTGTTAAAAATACGACTCTTCGTCTGTTTTCATATTCCCAAAATTATATGAGTCTCGTACTCTCATGTTTGCTGCTTCAAACATAAAAGCATATCTCATTGTTGCTATTTAATATCAATGTTGCATAAAAATTAATTTAGAGCAAAACATTATTTGAAAATATTCTTGGGTAAGACGTGTAGGTAAGTATACATATGAGATAAATATCTTGGATAATAGAGGACAAAGAAATCGAGAAGTTGGTTGAATGAAAAGCGACCCAGATTATGGAGGAAGTCACATTTTAGAATAAGTAGATATGATTTGATGATTTTTTATGATTTATTCAATGGAATAAAATTATCATTCCGAATAACGTTTTCAAGCATGTATCATCACGGCTACTTGCAATTTTAAAGACAAGGGAGAAACTTATAATTGGATAGCTTGATAGAATGTAAATATACTCATGAATGGACTAATCAAAAGAGAGATATTGTGCTCTATACCAACTTAATATCACTGTAACATGTCTTAATACATAAGACTTTAAATAACTTTCTTACCATAATAGAAAGTTCATTCCCTCAAATACGGAAACTAGTAGAAAGAAAAGAAAGTAGAAGTAGCTATAAATGAATTCATACTAGGGTTGGACAATTACTATTTCAAATACAAATTATGATTGGTGAACGACTAAGTGTTTAATTGAATGGATGAATCTAATTTTACATGGTATGGGACCTTATAGAAAGCACATGTTCACTTGTAATAAGGTGCATATTCCCATGTAAGAGAGAATCAAGAAAATTTAATAACGATTGTTATAAGAAGGCTATTCAAATGAGTTTTTATGCGTCAATCGGTATTCCAATGGATGAATATAATATGTGAAATCGTACAGAAGTACTTCATGTTGAATGTCCTAACTATTGGCTAAGGAGGTAAACTATCGGAAAATAGAAGAAAAAAACCTAATGAACTTAAAGTCTAAAAAACAAAAGTAATTGATGAAAAAAAAGATTAAAAAAATACTCTACATCAAATGAAACACATGGTGTAATCATAGATGTTACCAAATTGAGTAAGAAATGAAAGTTAGAAAGGTATAGCAAGTGTTTGCAAATTGGTCACAACAAAGTAACTTGTTTTTGGTTTGAAGATCTTTCCTTAATATTTGCTTGTAAAAATTTGAGATTTTTCTCACAAGTTTGTCATTTTCTATTACAATTTAGAATTTGTACTCTTCGAAGGCTACTTGTCGTTATAATTCAACAGTTCTTAAGCTCAAAAAGTTTTTATTAATTATTTAAATTATTAGATTTTACAGCAAAAAATGCTATTCAACCATTGATTTAAATACTATTAATTTATAAAATACTTGATATTATATTCTACTACCCAAACTCAATAAATATAGAAAAGTGTAACTTAACTAAAAAAGTTCACTTTATTAAATTCATAAAAAATCAACTACTAAAAAGATTATTTTTCTAGATACGAGCATAACTTTACCTGTAACAAATAAGTTATATAATCTTGTAAAGGCAAATTAAGTCTTAAAATAATATGATTATTATTTTCAGTTGGCCTAAAGGATATTTTCTTGTTGCATATCAACCAAGTGCTACCATAGAAATGAGATGCATCAAAATATGTCCAAAAAACATAAAGAAGCACATATTGTAATTGCAGTATATTCTTTTAAAACAAGTACTCTTCGAAGGCTACTTGCCGTTATAATTCAACAGTTCTTAAGCTCAAAAAGTTTTTATTAATTATTTAAATTATTAGATTTTACAACAAAAAATGCTATTCAACCATTGATTTAAATACTATTAATTTATAAAATACTTGATATTATATTCTACTACCCAAACTCAATAAATATAGAAAAGTGTAACTTAACTAAAAAAGTTCACTTTATTAAATTCATAAAAAATCAACTACTAAAAAGATTATTTTTCTAGATACGAGCATAACTTTACCTGTAACAAATAAGTTATATAATCTTGTAAAGGCAAATTAAGTCTTAAAATAATATGATTATTATTTTCAGTTGGCCTAAAGGATATTTTCTTGTTGCATATCAACCAAGTGCTACCATAGAAATGAGATGCATCAAAATATGTCCAAAAAACATAAAGAAGCACATATTGTAATTGCAGTATATTCTTTTAAAACAAGTACTCTTCGAAGGCTACTTGCCGTTATAATTCAACAGTTCTTAAGCTCAAAAAGTTTTTATTAATTATTTAAATTATTAGTTTTTACAGCAAAAAATGCTATTCAACCATTGATTTAAATATTATTAATTTATAAAATACTTGATATTGTATTCTACTACCCAAACTCAATAAATATAGAAAAGTGTAACTTAACTAAAAAAGTTCACTTTATTAAATTCATAAAAAATCAACTACTAAAAAGATTATTTTTCTAGATACGAGCATAACTTTACCTGTAACAAATAAGTTATATAATCTTGTAAAGGAAAATTAAGTCTTAAAATAATATGATTATTATTTTCAGTTGGCCTAAAGGATATTTTCTTGTTGCATATCAACCAAGTGCTACCATAGAAATGAGATGCATCAAAATATGTCCAAAAACATAAAGAAGCACATATTGTAATTGCAGTATATTCTTTTAAAACAAGTACTCTTCGAAGGCTACTTGCCGTTATAATTCAACAGTTCTTAAGCTCAAAAAGTTTTTATTAATTATTTAAATTATTAGTTTTTACAGCAAAAAATGCTATTCAACCATTGATTTAAATATTATTAATTTATAAAATACTTGATATTGTATTCTACTACCCAAACTCAATAAATATAGAAAAGTGTAACTTAACTAAAAAAGTTCACTTTATTAAATTCATAAAAAATCAACTACTAAAAAGATTATTTTCTAGATACGAGCATAACTTTACCTGTAACAAATAAGTTATATAATCTTGTAAAGGAAAATTAAGTCTTAAAATAATATGATTATTATTTTCAGTTGGCCTAAAGGATATTTTCTTGTTGCATATCAACCAAGTGCTACCATAGAAATGAGATGCATCAAAATATGTCCAAAAAACATAAAGAAGCACATATTGTAATTGCAGTATATTCTTTTAAAACAAGTACTATTGTAATAATAACCATCAAATACCAACTCATGTTAAACTAAAATTCAATAGACTCTAAATATTTTAGTTAAATTTGGAGAGAAAAGCATAGCTCAACGACCCCACCAAGAATAAATTACACAACAATTTATTATTTTTTACACTATAGCAAAGAAGAACCCAATTAATTTTTTAACAAGAAAGAAAATTATGCAGAACACAAAAAAAATAAATATACTACGCAAAGATAGAAATATCAAACACACACCGAAAGAAACAGTAAAAAGGGAATTAATTGTACCATATTTGAAGTAACGTGCTCAATTTTTTGATCTTGATTAGCCTAAAATTTTACCTTGTGTTGATGAATGTGATGACAAGAAAGTTGATTCTGCATTTGAGTTGAAAACATCTGCGTAACATTCTAAATTATTTTAAATCAAAACAAAATGCTTAAAACAACGATGGAGTAAACTTCACTGGAGAAGAAATTAATAGTCGGATCATAACAACTCGACCTGTAAAATATAAATTGATTTGTATAAAAAAATAAAAAGGAGAAGAGATTTTCCTCACGACCACTGGTTGTTGTCCACAGGAGTTAGGGGCACCATGGTGCTCTGGTTTTTGTGCAATAGAGTTGGAGCCCCACCGAAGATTGAGTTTAGAGCTTTGGGATCATTGTTTGATGGAGCTTTGATCTCACTGATAACCTGCAAAAAATAAACAAAATATCAAAATGGATAAAGGTGAAAGGACTGGAGGTCATCGGGTCCTGATGTTTCGTGGAGATGGCATCGTATTGTTTTTTATCAAGAATGGTTGGGATTTGGTTCTTGTTTTTTCGGAGAAGAAGAGTGTGTTGAAAATAATGTGGGTTAGAGAGGATTTGTTGGTTCGGTTGCGGAAATGGAAGGGAAAAGTGAAGTGTTATTGGTTTTAGGAGGTGGGTGACGGCTGTTGGAAAAATTGAAAATGAGGGAGGAAAGCTTTTTTAGGGATTTTTTTAATCACTTTAGGAAAATTGTAAGTATCCACCATCACTTTTATTTTTGGACGAGGTAAGAATTTAAATAGGAAATTTTAAAAATCACTTTAGTACAATACAATGGACTAAAATGTGTGCTCAAAACCATTGTTTAATAAAATAATATATTTATATGCAATCCTTATATGTGTTTCGTATTTCTAAAATGTGCTAAAAATATATAAATCAATATAAATAAATGTAACGAATGTAATTAATAGATTGTGCTAAAAACAACAATGTACAAAATTAACAAATAAAAATTTTAGAATTTTCACAAACAAGGATAATTATTGATAAATTACATTAAAATTGAAAAACATGCATTTTGGACTACTAGTATATGGCCATGTGCGTTGCACATTTACATCATAACGATGAACAAAATGATAAACAATTTAACTTTTAAAAAAATGTTTGTAGTGTATAGTTAACTCGAAGATTTTTTTTACATTTAGTCCTCCCTCTATTTAATTTTGATATAGAAATTTTATATTTTTTTAAAGACAAAATAAAGTAGAAAAAATAAATATGGAGACACACTATCATATGATAACTTTCTTAAAATGTCTTTTTTGTCTCATTGAATAGAGTAAAAATATTAAAATTCTTCCTTAAACTGACTCTTATGCGTCATACAATAGAGTAAGAATATTGAAATTAAATTATTAGTTACACTGGATATAAATTTCAAGAAGATAAAATGTTTTACATTAATTAGTAAAAGAAGAAAATTTCCTTCTCATTAAGTAGAATGCAATTAAGTAATTCAAATTTACAAATAAAAAACTTATTGAAGGAAATAATTAAAGATATAAAGTGCGATGATTGGTATTATACAAATTAATATATTAATATTTAATTAAATAAATCAGATTTTAAATTTATGTAGAGCCAAAATGACAACATTAGTATTCTTACAACTAAAAGATTGTTAAATTTTTTTTTTACATTTTTATGTTAAAAAATTAATAGGAGCAATAATTGGTCAAAAGATAAAAGAACTTGTAACGTCTTATGCATTTTGGTGTATCATTTTTTTGACTTTGAGATTTGAATGTCACGATTTCTAAAAACTATCGGTTTTATTCACAAGCACATGTAAGAACTATTCTTTATAAATATTTAAAATTTAAAACGCAAAAATGTAATTAATGATAATTTGAAATTAGAATATATTGTAGTCATTAATTGTTTTACATGTCTTGTACACTATTTTTATGATTGTATTCGTCTCATTTTCTAAATCAAAAAATACACCCTTCAATCAAATATATTCTTAAAACAAAATTACAAATACAAAGAAAAAAGTATCATATATAGGAGAAAGTTTAGAATAAGGCTACCAACGAAAAATAGAAAAATTGTAGGACAATCTTATTCCTGTTTTTTATTGATAATGCAAATTGAAACAATGTTATAGTAATAAATATTCAACTTTTGACCATAAAAAAATGTTAATATATTTGGAAGACAAGTTAATGGAAGTGATATTCAACTACAGAAATGGGGGAGTCTTAACATTGTTCTGATCTCAACAAATAAGTAAAAAATATACAAATACATAAAGTTTTGATATTCTAGTAATTAAAGTGTTATTCATTCCTATAATCACATTATGCCTTGTAATCTTGACACAAATCCTTTTGCCTTGAAATTTTCTTCACTTGATTAAAGCTTCTCTAGTCTTCCACACACAAAAATTGTATCACATATAAATATCTATGCAAATATTGTTAAAAGATTTGTATTTATAGGTAAAATAAAGCTTTGAAATACGAAGATTCACTTGCAAAGTTGAAAGGTCAAGTGTTACAAAAATTAAAGAAAAAAATTATTTAACAACATAAATTAATTTAGAATATAAACTATATACATGCATATATTTAAAGGGTAAATAATTTAAAGAACTAAAAATAAATTACATAATTTAATTAAGGACTATTCTAATGAAGTGCAAAAGTCATTAACATTTTTATTAAAATAATGTAACTTAATATTTAAATTAAATAGTTAGATATTATTGTAACATTTTAATTTGTAATAAGGGTAAAATCATAATTCTACTTTTAAATTTTTTGGTTCCCTCTTATAATAATATACAATGATTTAACTAATAAAATATTTTAAATACTAACTTTTAAAATGTCAAGCCAAAAATTGGTATCAACAATGACAATGAATGAAACATTCTTATTGTTCTCTAATTCACCTCTTTCATGAAACTCAACAATAATATTGATAAAAATGATGCAACATCTAAAAATGCCCATACAAGGAACATATGGTACGCAATAAAGCTAGATGAAATAGTGTCTGAACTAAAAGAACAATGAAAATACAATCAGCGAAAGTAAAACATGTCATGTAATAAAACAAGTAAAGCTTTACATATGAATAAGGTAATGCATATCAATTCTAAAATAGTACTTTACTTTTTGTGGAGTTTCTCTAATCGATCACCACCACTACGAGTCTCGTGATAATACAAAGTCTAGTACATGTTTCTAGAGCATCATATACATTGTCAGAGTATAGGAAAACAAAACTTATCTTATGGATCCATCTAAATTCCCTAAAAAAGGATAGGTGAAGATTCGTTTGAACAAAGAACATGACGTTATCTACACCAGTGGCGCAAGTTATGGGGTTTGCCTTATTTAAGCTCGTATTCAATTCAGTATTCAATAGTACTCCCAAAACAACAAATAATGTTCATACAAATATCTTTGTTGAGTTAGTACTCAAAAGACCCTCTTTAGGGAAAATGATCTTTTTTATGCTCTTGTTAAATTAGCAATACTTTTCATAATACGAAATAGTGCATTTGGTACAAATAGTGTTCCCTTAAACACTGTTCTTAACTAATAACTTAAAATATGTGAACTTACTTTAGTTCAAAAGTCAATGCATGAAAATAATTATGCAAATGCTCTCAACAATTTTCAACTAAAATAGGGTTCGTATGATAAAATAAGCACGAGCAATAATTAAAAACCAAAACGCATGAAGTACCTTAATCTCAATGATAAGAATAAGAATTCAGTTACAAAGAATAAAAAACAATTCAAAATCCATGAAATCTTGGGTAAAACCCCCTAGATTTAACTCGTACAATTTTACATTAGATGTAGGGCCTGAGAACGAACTTAGTCATCACTATGAGTGGAATTACGTACCTGAATTATGAATTTTGAGGAAAAACTTTGGAAGATGAACCCTAACTTTGGTGTTTCATGAAGTTCTTCAGCATAGTTTTTTTTTTGGCGTAAGGGTTGAAGTAATGAAAAGTAATTGACTTTTGTTTTTGGGAAAATATAATACTCGTGGGTTGTGATGAAGGGATGAGAAAAAATTAAAAAATATCCCTGGAACGTGAAAAGAAGAGAAAACTGACTATAACACTAACCTTGCCGTGAGGCAGACTGACTATACGTGCCAATTTGTGTGGAATACATAGTTTCCAAAAAAAATGGACATAACTTTTAGCATATAACTTGGATTGCTGAATGGTCAATGCCGTTTAGAGTGACTTTAAGGCTTTTAATTTTCTTTGTATTCAGTAACAAAACTTTTCATATGTTAGGAGATATGATTTATTGACGTTGGCATGTGTTGGAGCCACTCCCATTATGTCGGCTACTCAAAATCAAAACACTAATCCTATTGCTATTATGCCCTTAGAATGGATGAAGCTTTGGGTACTGTTGTGTTCTTGTATCCTTTGTTGGTCCCTGTGATTATTGGAATGGAACATGAGATGTTAACTTTGTTTCTGAAATTGAAGCCACTAGTGTTCCATTGATAAACAATGAGAATGCTTTTGAGTTAATTTTTTTGGAATGCTATGGAAGATTGTATAAGTTGCACTTTTTTTAGCAACATAGGGTTGAGATTATTACCTTCAAGTTACAGGGTGAAACAAAGCAGTGATGGAGTGCTTAGGTGGAGTGTCGTTCATCTGTTCTGCCAATGTTGAATTGGACTTAGTTCAGTACTCTATTTTTGGAGAAATATGTACCTTGAACACTTCTAGATTATAAGAAGAATCAATTTTTGGCTCTTGATTTAGGTAGCATGTATGTAGCAGCATATGACACTAAGGGGTCAGTTGTTATACCACATTAGAATAAATAGTTCATATATTGTGCAAGGTATTATTTAGTACTATATTTGGTAGGAATTTTGAGTCTTATGATTAAATAATCAATGTATTAGTTAGACTTCTTACATAGTATTTTAGGTTGTATTATTAATACCTTTCATTCGGAAGTATTAGTAATGCACAAAATAAAATACCATGGAATAAGTCTATGTAAACACAAAATATCTCTCAGATCATTTAATTATTTTATTTATTTTCTTGATTTTATGATTTATATTTGTAATAGTAATTTTATTTTAATAAATTAGCTTACAAATTATTTATATTTATTTTCTTGATTTTATGATTTATATTTGTAATAGTAATTTTATTTAAATAAATTAGCTTACAAATTAATTAGAGGGAGTTGTTTGTTACTAAATAAATCAAATACAAATCAATATAGATTTAAAATGTGAGTTGTTTATTTGTATATGATGCCTGTCATCATAGTAAAATGTATGTGTTTGTGTGTGTGTATATATATGTATGTGTGTATATGTGTGTCTCTCTCTCTCTCTCTCTCTCTCTATATATATATATATATATATATATATATATAATATATATATATATATATATATATATATATATATATGTTTGCATGTCATCAACAACATAATTAATAGAGATTTTTGAAAAAATCTGCTAGTGAAGGAAGACCTTCTAGGGATAAGAGACATAGGTCTAAATAGAGAGCCAAAGAACGATCTTTTGTGTATAATCTACTTAATCTCAAATGTTATCAGTTTCGATACTAGCCCAAATAATACAATGCAAGAAAAGTTCCTAGATTCATGGATATATAGAACAATATATAAGTTATCATGCTTTCATATCGATCATTTGAGTCTCTAACAATTATTTCAATAATTACATATCTTATTTGACACATGGACGAATATGCAAGCATATGTTTCATGCTTGTTTGAGTAATAGCAGTGAGCTTTCCCTATATAATGCTAAGAATATCAACGATTTCCAGAAGAAGATAGAATTCCTTTGATGATAAATAAAAAGGAATATCAAAAATTCGAGTGGATGAAGATTAATCATATACTTTCGTAGTTACAATTAGAAAAGCAACGAGTGGAGATGGAGAGTTAGACTTGAAAAGAGGATTCATCACTTCCTTCTCTCATTCAAAACCATGCATGAGACTTTCATCTCATCTGCTCCTAAGTGAAAGAGGAAGAATAACCCATTTTCTTTCTTTATTGATTACCTTCCTCGTGTATGTATAAGACCGAGTCCATTGGATTTCTATAAAGGATTACTAATCCTTAACTTTTCGAGTAATCCTTCATCAATGACTAATTTTTGGAAATATTTTTTACTTTGTTTCATAGGATCAAGTTAGAAATATTGAGAAAAAAAACCATCTGATTTCATTCATTCTCAAACCAAGACAGAACATTTTGTTGTTAAAATAAAAATTAAGGTGAAGAAGGTTTAGGAATGGCGAATCTCTTTATGATAAACAGATCCATTTTGCAAGTTTGTTATTACGGGTAGTTCCTACAAAAATATGACTAAAGACGTATACAACACTTGAATTATCGATGTAGAGGCTGCATAGTTAGTGTCAATCCTTTTGAGACTATGAGTGTAATAAGGGCATCCATCGACAAAAGGATCACCCTAAGATGATCATCTCATAGCTATTGAGAATTAATGAAATCAGATTGTTTTATTTCTCAATCTTTCTAACTTGCTCCTATGAAACAAAGGTAAAAAAGAATGCAAAAGCTTTTATCCAAAAGAACATATGAAGGATTCCTCAAATAAGTGAAGGATTAGTAATCCTTTTTAGAAATTGAATGGATTCGGTTTTATACATAAACCAAGAAGGTGATCAAAAAACAAAAAAAATGGGTTTTTCTTTCTTTTATCACTTAGGAGCTGTGTGACATGAAAATTTAATGTATAATTTTGAATGAGAGAAATAAGTGAGGAATACTATTTTCTACTCTGACTCTCTTACTCTAGTCGTTGGTTTTCATTCTTTTATATTGAAAGTAGCTACTTCAGCTTCAACCTCTCAAAATTTTTATATTTCTTTCTATTACTCATCAAATGAATTTCATCTTCTTCTGGAAATTCTAGCTATTCTTAGCATGATACTGGAAAATCTCATTGCTAATACTCAAACAAGTATGAAGTATTCTTGCATACTTGTTCATAGGTCAAATCATATATGTAAGCATTGGAATAATTGTTGCAGACTCAAATAATGCATATGCAAGAATGATAAATTATATGTTGTTCTGTATCTCCATGAATCTAGTAACTTTTGTTTGCATTGCATAATTTGGTCTACGTACCGAAACTGATAAGATTCGAGATAATGCATGATTATACACAAAAGATCCCCTTTGGGATCTCTTTAGCCGTATGTTTCTTATCCCTAAGAGTTTTTCTTCCACTAGTAGGTTCTTTTGGAAAAAAAAAAATATATATATATATATATATATATATATATATATATATATATATATATATATATATATATATATATATATATATTGTGTGTGTAGTTCTATGATTATATTTATTTTGAACAATATAAAAAAATACATACATATTAAAACTACAACTTGCAATTTTTATGTGTAAATGTAGATGGTTTATTAAATTTTACTATTGTTCACCGTCTTTTCGATTTAAAAAGTAGATAGTGCATCTTTTTAAAATTTAAAAAGGCATTTTTTGAGTGATGAATTTGTTAAGATTACAATTATTTATCCTCAAATAATTCAAGTGAAAAAATAATAAATATGACAAAAAACAATTGTTCTTCTCATATCTTGTTAGAAGGCTATAAAAAATTATATTTTCTGGTAATTACCTATCTTGACCCGATTACATAATAATTCAAGGATATAATTGGAAATACGATATTTGTAGAGTTTTAATAAAATCAGAAGATGCGGCGAAACAACAAACCAAACACTTAATAAAAATAAACTCTGCATTACTAATAATTGCACTACTAATCCCTTCATTATTAATCTTTGTACCAGACAACCTCTAAGTTCCATGCCTTGTCTCACTACGCTACTCAACTTGTGGGACCTTAAGAGGATTGGATTCACCTTCATATAAAGGGACTGAACATTGATTTAAAGGTCTTATCTATGCATATGACTTCTGCAGGGAAGACATTAAATGAGGTGACCGACTATCCAAAGAAATTAGGAAGGCTTAGTAGGTTAAAGATTACCTAAGAGGTCGAAGAATATCGGAAACTTCAGTGGTTCCTATCCTAAGGGTCCTCATCAACAGGTGTATTCATCCAGTCCGATTCAGTCAACTTTACCAGCTTCAACGACTTCCTATTAAGTGGTCACACAATAGTCGCTGGTTCAAATTGTCAAAGAGGTTCTTGTTCATCAGCCAACATGCACTCACTTGATCGAGGATGCTTTTACTGTGGTAAGATCGGCAATCTCTTTAAGAGGGGACACCCATACAAGCAGGTAGGAGGCCAAGCGCAACATTATGTAATGGTTCTGGTACTAATTACGGTTGAGGTGGTAATTTAAGAAGACCACCACATAGTGGGTGAGGTAATAATCAAGTAGGCCATGGGGCAAAGGAAATTATAATTATATGGGGGAAACAACACAACCAAGTAGAGAGGTTGTCCGAAATGATGATAGAGCTCAGTGTTACACCTTACTAGGAAAATAAGAGGCCAAGTCTTCTAGCAGCGTGATAATATGTACTTTCATTTTTTGTGTGACTAGATCGATCTAATTTGATACGGGTTGTACTTATTTATATATATCTGTTAAATTTTACTTGGGACTTGACTTGATCTGTGATATCTTCCATGCCCTTATTCATGTTTCTATTCTAATGAAAAAGTTCGCAGTTGTAATCCATGTGTACAGTGCTTGCTCCGTAAGGTTTTTGGGTTGTTAGACTTGGGTAGATTAGTAATCTTAGATATGGTAGACTTTGATGTGATATTTTCTATGACTTTCTTGTTGCCTTCTTATGTTGTGCTAAATTATAGCATTAAGATAGTAAGTCTAGAAATCGTATGCAAGAATAGATTAGAGGTGCAAAATGTGTACATGCCTAACCCAACAGAGACCATATTTTTATTCAGGATAGAAGGCTAATGGGAAAGGTTGTTTGGCCTACTTGGCTCATTTTTGGGATTTAGTAAAGAGCGCTAATCTTTTGATTCAGTCAAGTGGTTTCAATAATTTAGGAGGTATTTCTTACAGATTTACTTGGTTCGCCTTTGGAAAGAGATATTGATTTATATATAGATTTGGAATTGGACATTCACTAAAAATATATCCCTTCTTATTGTATGGCTCTATAAGAGTTCAGGTAACACAAGACTCATCTTGAGGAACTCTTCGATAAAGGGTTCATTCACCCCAATGCTTCACTTTAGGGTGATCGGTCTTGTTTATGAAGAAGAATGATGGTAATATGTGAATATGCATAAACTTTAGATAATTGAATAAGGTTATTATCCGTAATAAACATTGTATACCCTCCATAGATGATACTTCTGGCCAGTTATAGGGTGCTCCAATGTTCTCAAAGATTGACTTGAGGTTAGAGTAGCATCAATTAAAGATTATACCTAAGGACATGCCTAAAATAACATTTAGGACTCGGAAATCAAGGTTAAATAATTTAAGGATGACAATTTGAACAAGCCAAGGTGAAAGGTGATGTCTAGGGAGACTCCAGATGCCACACCTGTCACATGATGGGTGCTCAGTTTTTTAGGGAGAATTTATGTCCCTCGAGATGATGACTTTATTCAAAAGGTGTTGACAAAGTCTCATTGTTCGTGATATTCAATTCATCCAAGTGTAATTAAAATGTATTGGGCCTTGAGGACACTTTATTGTTGGGCAGGGAGGAAGAGGGACATAAGCTTAATATGTGTCTATGTGTCAAAATTGCTAGAAATTAAAGTATGAGCACCAACGGTGTGCAATATTGTCTTAGAGAATGCTCATTCTTGGGTGAAAATGGAAAATCATAGTCATGGACTTCATGGTGGCAATATATATCTAAGACCTTGGGAAAGTATGACTTTATTTGGGTCATTATTGATAGGTTATCTAAATCAGTCCATTAATTTCAGTAGTGCATTACAACTCCTAAGTTGGCTAAGATTTATGTAAAAGAGATAGTAAAGTTGCAAACGCCCCTTTCTATAAAAATATTATAAACTGCTATAATAAACAATTCAAAATATTTCAAAAAAAATTATGATCAAAGAAATCTTCCTCTGACTCTCCAAACAATAACTTGAAAAAACAAAATGGAAAAAAAGGAATACTAGTTATTATACATATACTTGGAGGAAAGGAAATACTAGTTACTTATAGTAACATTTGATGTTTTAATGTATTCTGATTGATATAGAAAATTAATTTTACATGGGATGATAATGATAGTTTTGTTACCATATCATATCGGTAGGATCTATATCTATATCTTATATATATACTATTCTAAAAGTGGAAAGTCTCAAATATAAAAGTTAGATAAAGAAAAACATTTCATTAAATATTAACTATCTATTTTTACTTTCATTTAAATAGACCAAATACATAATTAAAACTTACCCCTACTCACTTCAGATGGTCATCCATGACGTATATATGCCTCCAAAATGTAACCAGTTTACCTTACAATCATGATAAAAACTTTAGTTGAGAAACATTCTGACGATTTTTTATTTGTTTATATTAAAGAACATGAAATATAGAATGATTGCCAACACATAACTACATTGTTTTAAAAAACATATGACTCTTCGTTTGTTTTCATAATCCCAACATTATATGAGTCTCATACTCTCATGTACGCTGTTTCAATTATAAAAGTATATCTTTTACATAATTCCAATAATATATGTGTCTCATACTCTCATGTACGATGTTTCAAACATAAAAGTATATCTCACTGTTACTATTGAATATCAATGATTTCATATAATTTAATTTAGAGTAAAAAACTATTTGAAAAGCTTCTTGGGAAAGGTATGTAAGTAAGTATATATATGAGAAAAATATCTTCGAAAAAAGAGGACAAAGAAAGCTAGAAGTCTGTTCAATGAAAAAAGACCCAGATTATGGAGGAAGTCACGTTTTAGAAAAAGAACAAATTGGACATGATTTGACTAATTTTTGTGATTTATTCAACGGAATAAAATAATCATTCGAAATAACGTTTGCATGCATGTATCATCGCGGCTACTTGTAATTTTAATGACAAGGAGAAACTTATAATTGGATAGCTTGACAGAATGTAAATATACTGGATGAAAAGAACTAATCAAAAGAGAGATATTGTTCTCTATACCAACTTAATGTTACTGTAACATGTCTAAATACATAAGCCTTTAAATAATTTTCTTACCATAACAGAAAGTTCATTTCCTCGAATACAGATACTAGTAGAAGGAAAGAAAGTAGAAGTAGATATATGAATTCATACAAGGTTTGGACAATTATTATTTCAAAAACAAATTATGAATGGTGAACAATTAAGTGTTGAATTGAATGGATGAACCTAATTTTAAATGGTATGGAACCTTATAAAAATCATATGCTCACATACAATAAGGTGCATATTCCCATGTAGGAGAGAAGCCGGAAAATTTGATAACGATAGTTATAAGAAGGCTATCCAAATGAGAATTAATGCCTCAATCGTTATTCCAATGGATGAACCTGATATATGGAATCGTACATAACTACTTCATGTTGAATGTCCTAACTATGGGGAAAAAAGAGGTAAACTATCCCGAAACAAAAATAAATAACCTAATGAACTTTAAGCCTTAAAAAGAAAAATTGATGAAAAATAAAAGAGAAAAAAATACTCTACATCAAATGAAACACATGGTGTAATAATAGATATTACCAAATTGAGTAAGAAATGGAAGTTAGAAAGGTATAGCAAGTGTTTGCAAATTGGACACAACAAAATAACTTTTAAATGGATGCTACTTTTTTTTTTGTTTGAAGATCTTCCCCTAACATTTGTTAGTAAAAATTTGAGATTTTTGTCACAAGTTTGTCATTTATTTTTTTACAATTTAGAATTTGTACTTTTCGAAGCCTACTTGCCGTTATAATTCAACAGTTCTTAAGCTAAATTTTTTTTATTGATTACTTAAATTATTAGATATTAAAGGAAAAAAAATGCTATGCAACGAATGATTTAAATACTATTAATTTATAAAATACTTGATACTATATTCTACTACCCAAACTCAATGAATATGGGAAAGTGTAACTTAAGTAAAAAATTTAACTTTATTCAATTCATAAAAATCAGCTAATAAAAGGATTATTTTTCTAGATATAAGCACTACTTTACTTGTAACAAATAAGTTATATAATCTTGTAAAGGCAAATTAAGTCTTAAAATGATGTGATAATTATTTTTAGTTGGCCTAGAGAATATTTTCTTGTTACATATCAACCCAATACTACCATAGAAATGATATGCATTAAAATATGTCCAAAAAAAATAAGAAGCATATATTGTAATTGCAGTATATTCTTCTAAAACAAGTACTTTTGTAATAATAACCATCAAATACCAACTCCTGCTAAACTAATTTAATAGACACTAAATATTTTAGTTTAATTTAGAGAGAAATCATAGCTCAATGACCCCGCGCATAATAAATAACACACCAAATTATTGTTTTTTATCCTATAGCAAAGAAGAACCCAATAAATTTTTAAACAAGAGAGAAAAATATGCAGAACACAAAAAAAATATACTACCCAAAAATAGAAATATCAAACATACACCTAAAGAAACAGAAGAAAAGGAATGAATGGGGTACCATACATGAAGTAACAAGCTCGATTTCTTGATCTTGATTAACCAAAAATTTCGCCTTCTGTTGATAAATGTGATGAGAACAAAGTTGATTGTTCTTTTGAGTTGAAAATATCTATGGATAACATTCTAATTAGTTTAAATCAAAACATAATGCTCAAAATAACAATGGAGAAAACTTCACCAGAGAATAAATCAAAAGTCGAATAATAACAATTAAAATAGAGTAACAACGACCTGTAAAACAAAAATTTATTTGTACAGAAAATAAAAAGGAGAAGAGATTTTCCTCACTGTCGAATTTATCTTCACAACCGCTGGTTGTTGTCCACTGGACTTAGAGGCACCATGGCGCTTTGGTTTTTGTTCAACAGAGTTGGAGCCACGTCGGAGATGAAGTTTAGAGGTTTGAGATAGTTGTTTGACGGAGCTGTGAGCTCATTGATAACCTGCAAAAAAATTTATCTAAAACGTATAAAGGGGTAAGGAATCAGGGTCCTGGGGTCCTGAAGCTTCATGGAGATTGAATCTATGTTGTTGGTTGTTGTTTTTTAACTAGAATGGTATGGGTTTGGTTCTGTTTTTTTTTTTTTTTTGGAGAAGAGGAGTGTGGAGAAAGTGAGGTGTGCTAGAGGAGATCTGGCGGTTCGGTGGCTGAAATGGAAGAGAAAAGTGAAGTGTTATTGGTTTTAGGAGGTGTGGTGCCGGCTGCTGGAAAAAATGAAAATGAGGGAGTAAAGCTTTTTTTAGGGTTTTTATCAATTTAGGAAAATTTTATGTATCCACCAGAGTATCCACCATCAATTTTATTTTTTGATGAAGTAAGGATTTAAATAGGAAATTTTAAAAACCACTTTAGTACAAAACAATGGGCTCAAAAACGTGTGCTCAAAACCATTTGTTAATAAAATATTATATGTGTATGCAATTCTTATATGTGTTTCAATATATTTCTTAATTGTGCTGAAAGTATTTAAAAATACATACATAAATGTATTGAATGCAATTAATGGATTGTGCTAAAAACCATAATGTACAAAATTAAAAACTAAAAATCATAGCATTTTAACTAAAAAGGATAATTATGGATAAGTCACATTAAATTGAAAAATATGCATTTTGGACTATTTAACAAATAAAATATATTTTAAAATACTGACTTTTTATATGTTAAGCCAAAAGTTGGTATCAACAATGACAATGAATGAAACATTCTTATTGTTCTCTAATTCACATTTTTCATGAAATTCAACAATAATATACATCACTCAGCTTTAATTGTATTCCATCTTTATTGATAAAAATGATGCAACATCGGAAAATGTTCATACATGGAATATATGGTACACAATAAAGCTGGATGAAATAGCATTTGAACTAAAAGAATACTAAAATTACTATGGCCGAAAGTAAAACATGTGATATAATAAAAGAAGTAAAGCTTTACATATGAATAAGGTAATGCATATCAATTCTAAAATAGTACTTTACTTTTTGTGGAGTTTCTCTAGCCGATAACCACCACTACGAGTCTCGTGATCATACAAAGTCTAGCCCGTGTTGCTAGAGCATCATATACCTTGTCATAGTACAGGACAACAAAACTTAACTTATGGATCCATCTAAAATGCCCTAAATAAGGATAGGTGAAGATTCATTAGAACCAACAATATGACGTTATTTACACCGTGGTGCAAGTTATGGGGTTTGAGTTATCTAAGTTCGTATTCATATCGGTGCTCAATACTACTCCCAAAACAATAAATAATGTTCATACAAATATCTGTGTTGAGTTAGTACTCAAAAAACCTCTTTAGGGAAAATGGTGTTTTTTATGCTCGTGTTAAATTAGAAATTCTTCTGTTAATACGAAATAGTGCATTTAGTATAAATAGTGTTCCCTTAAAAACTCTTCTTAACTAATAACCTAAAATTTTGAAGTTACCTTAGTTCAAAAGTCAACACATGAAAATAATTATGCAAATTCTATCAACGATTCTCAACTAAATAGGGTTCTTATCATATATTATTATAAGTATGAACCTCTTAATCTCAAAGTTGATTTACCATTTTAACCCTACAATATTATTTTTTTATTAATATATTAAAAACATAAATTTAATATTAATTTATTATAAATTTAATTTACTGACTGCCCTAATTTAATTGTTTTGAAACGCCTATATTGTAACAGTCCCTGTAGTTGGTGTCGACTTCTCTTATGCAACTTTCATGAAATTTTATCATCCTTTTTCCAAAACCTTTTCATATACGGTCTTGAATCATATGTTATTGTCCATTAAACTCTTTATCTTTTCTATGCCTGTATGAAACACAGGTAAATACTTTTGGTGCTCTGTTTTTGTTGCATAATAGTTACTGTGAATTTTCAATTTTCGTGGTCTTTTTTTGTTGCATAATAGTTAGTGTAAATTTTCAACAAAACTGTGATCATGAACGAAGGTGAGGACAATCAAAGAGTCTTGTAAGGATGATAATCTGTAGATTGGTCTAGTTCCATGTATTGTTTTTTGCCACCATACTCTGTCATTCCAAGCTCCAACATCCTCAATTTTGTTTGTAGTGCTGCTGTAGAAAGTTTTATCCGGAAATCCGGGATGATATCAACAATCTGTGATGAAAAAAATATATTTATGTTTTTGCCGTCTTCACGTCTGAATTTTAATTCAAAAATATGAGTTCATCTAGCCTTTGGTGACATTGCCACTGTTCCCATAGCCACGACCATGACCATAGTAGGCAGGCACAAACCTTCCAATAGTAGCAACAGTGTTCCGATATACGGAGGCGCCATTACTGCCACCACCTCCATATCCTATGTTCCCCCATCATTCCAGCCTCTACCACTGTACCCATAACATCTACCACGACCGTAGTAGGAAGGCACATAGTCAGTCATGTGTCATAAAAATAGAATATTTCTCAATATTCTGCAGATTTTTTTAAAATATCTTCTTTTGTCTGTTGTTTTAATTACTGTAAACTCTGTCATGCTGTATTATTTTATTTTCAAGATTTGTGTGCACATGTAGTGTTGTTAACTTTTGAGTTGGAAGATTTGCTTTCCAATGTAAATTACTTTTACAAGTTTGAGTAAAAGTAAGAGAAGGCTTTTGGTGCATAGTAAAACTATTAGTCTTGTTGGAGAGATATACAAGTATATTGATGAGGCTTATTACAAACAATACATGTCACCATTATGATTGAAATTCATGTTTTCAAGCCAGCAAAATTTGTCCAGCCAAAAACAAGTCGGAGATGTGCATTACAAGGAAAGTATTTTATAAGAAAAAGAGTTTATGCGATGATCACATACTGAGATAAATCAACAATTGACATTGTTTTTATTGCGGTTTTGTCAAATTCAAGCTGAACTCCCAGCAAAGGAAAAAGATATTTCAGTCTGTTACATAGGGCCAACAGTTCTAGATTATATTAGCTTCTCTTAGAAGGCAGTTACCTTGTCTTACTATTTTTGTCATCTTTAGGTGTAAAGGAATTCATACTGCTTATAGTGTTAACCGATGGCAAAGGCTGTTGGGTCGACATTGACATTGAGAGTTTCCGATATTCAGTTTCAGTTCTCATCAAATGAATGACAACTTCTTCTGACTTTTCACTCAACACTTTTGTCTTAAGACTTGATTTTATGAATGATTCATTGCCTTTCTCCGACCCAGACTGCCGAAAATAAGAGTGGACAGCTAATACGTTCCGTGATCCCTGGATGTCGAGGGCGTACTTGGGTTGATCTCATAGTTCCCATACTGTGGAGATGATTGGGTCAGTCTATGGATATTCCTAATTCCTTTTTTTTATGTGTTCACTCAAAGGGTTGAAGAGAGATAGTGCATTAAGCTTTTCGCAAGGGACAAGTTGATCTTCTTTACACGGATATCAAATCTTTAGTGTTGTGATTGCTGCACAAGGCCTGCGGTTACAATACAGGTATTTAATATAGACAACTATAAGTTTTTTTAACTTCTCTTAATAACTTTGGTTGGATTTCCTATTAAACCAAAACTTCATCCCCGACTTGAGATTTGAACTATTGTGGCAATTATTGGAGATATTCGATAATACCAAACTATTAAGACACTCTTTATAACTTATGAGAGATGTGATTATGCTATGGAGATGATATGAAAGAATGCTTGGCAACACCACATCCTCAATATTTTCTTGGTAGGGCTCAAGTAGATAGTTTTATCTATGATGATATAAACAACCTGTGATGGAAAATATATATTGGAGCTATGCCGTCTTCTTTTCCTTTTTATCTTAGTCACTATTTTTTTAACTTTTAATCATTCACACTTATTAAATGTTGTTTGTGGTTTTTAAACATGGCAGGTGTTTTGCTTTGCTGTAAGAGACAATAGGCGAGGAGCCTTTGTTAAGGTAAATCTATTTTTCTGAACTTAACTCTTTGTTTTCGCTGGTAATTGCAAATATATATACACCTTTAGTGTTTTTAAGCTAATAAAAAATATATGTAAAACTCTTAGTTTCCTTGCATATTGCGATCAATTTTACTTGATAACTATTAGATGGTCTTATATGGAAGTAGGTTGACCGGTTGATTTTTTACTGCTGCCATAATATTTTACTACTGGTGGTCACAAAACATTAGAACTTATCCTTCTAGCCTGAATTACTTTGATGTTTAATGATAGGGTACACTATTTGCAGGTATTAATTTTTAAGTGTCATATACATGAGAAACAATTTGCCAAAATAAAGATTGCAAAATGTTATCTGTTTAACTTAAGGAGTCGAAATGATAAGTGGAATAGCCTAAGTAAGGTTAATGGTAATGCTATTACAAGAATCATTTTTGTCACTTTCTTTTTTTGTGGAATTATTAACTTATAGCCTTATAGAGGTTATGGTTCTTGGTGTGCTGAGTTCTTCAGAAAACTGAATGTTCTCATTACATTTTCTGTGCTACAGTATGAATTTTTAGACTTATTCTTACTGAATTAATGGATGTTTCAATCAAGCATTTTCAGCCTCATTTCTACAAATTGTAACCTGTGAATTGGTACATGTGAAAGATAGAATAGAAGTTCCTTCTCACTCTTTTGAATCCCATGAAACTGCCTCAGGGAAGAGGCCAGTCCCTGAAAATGCCATCTCGATTGGTATCATTCAAATGCAAATATAGGCCTGATTGAAGCATGAAAGTGAAATAATAATAATGATAGGATTTTTTCCGTTGATGGCGACATAACATATGCATCTAATACGAAATATTTTGTACATGAATCTAAGAAAAGATAATATCAATAAGAGCATTAGAGGTATAGTTCAGAACTTGTACATAAAGCATTGGAAGAAAATTAATGGACTAATCAGAAACTTTTTAAGTTACTCTAAATGTAAAATTATCATGGCAGAGTAGAGGCATACGAGTCTCCAAAATTCTTCTACAGTTCAAAATAAGATTCTGATCACAAGATAGTAAGTGACTGCAACTCAAACTTTTTTTTATCTTTAATTTTATTGTTTGAACTGGTTAGGACAAGTAGCGTGATGAATTTCGTCAGCAATTATTCATATGAACTTATTAACCAGGGCATGTTTGATAGGGCAGCAAATATTTTCCTATAAGTAATTTTTTTTGGAGGATGATTTCTGAAATATTTTGTACGAAAACACAACATTTGCGTCCTGTTAAGGTACTATAGAATAAAGTTATTACCATAACATGCAGATTGTCCACCAAGGACTTTTCCATTTTGAATTCTATACGTTTTAAATATTTCCGTTAGAATAACTTGTCACATTTTTATTGATTTTCTTCTATTTGAATCTACGTTTATCATCTCTTCATGTTCTAATAATGTTAGCAGGTTTATTGCTTTTGGAAACTCAAGAATAGGTACCATTTCTCATCCTGGAACTTGCTTCAATTAATGTGATATTTATACTATCGTTAGTTGAATTTGATCGATTTTAAAAGTTAAAAAGAAAAATAGTTTATGTTTCGTGAATATTACATTCTTGATCATCTTTATTTTTAGACCAAAACAACACTAGTTATATAAAAACAAATAGCATTTACGTCACATATATATATTGTATTAGTACATCCTAGATACTAAAACAGTACAATGACAAGTCTAGAAGAGCTCGAGAACCAGTGTCTACCAATTAGCAAGTTGAAGAAATATGCAACAGAATCGATTATTAAAGTCTTAGTCATTCGACGGAGTTTAACAAAGAGTATAAAAATTCAAATGGTGAAGGTATTTGTTGGCAACTGATATTAGTCAACGAAGAGGTAACTCTATTTTAATATTTTGTTATATACATTATTTAATATTTTGACTTATTTTGGAATTCTAATGATTATGGTCATAACCACAGGGTACACAAATACTAACCACTCTTTTCAACAAAGATGTTCATGCATGGAACAAGTCTTATCAACTTAATTAAAGTTACTACATTATAAATGGAAAATTAAATGGACCTAAACCAAACTTTTTATCCTTACATAAGGAGCTCGAACTAGCATTTATGAACAACACTGAGGTTGTTGAGGACAAAAGTCATTTTAAGACTGAACAATTTTCAAATGGATTTATTTCATTTGATGAAGCTGAAAAAATCACTAATGGAAGTTTGTTTGGTAAATTTCACAAAATGTGTATTGTTTATTCGATACATTAAGAAAAAAGTTTTTGTAAGACATTGTTTTGTATAGATGTGGTGTGGCACTAACTAAAAAAGGACGTAGCATTAGACGCGAAGTAATCGTTACAAACGAAAGGTAACATATAATTTTTAGGGAACAGGGTCTGATATAACCCTCAACTTTTTCATTTGGAGCTGATATACCCCTCGTTATAAAAGTGGCTCATATATGCCCTTACCGTTATACAAACGACCCACATATACCCTTGCCATTACAAAATGGCTCACATATACCCTTCATTTAACGGAAGTTTAAAAATTAGTTTTAAATTAAAATTTATTACTTCTAAATATTTTAAAAAATTATTTAGGTGTATATATGATTCTTCTATCAAAGTTCAAGGTATTTTAATTTTTTCATACATAAATTATTTTTTGACTTCTTTTATTATAATTATTTGAATTTCTTATTCTTATTTTATTTTTTTCTTTTATTCCTTAGTTTAAAGAATAAAAAATTAAACGTTTTTTGTGTGTATTGTAATTTAATTTCGTATTCGAAGAAAAAATTTGATCATCTACAATAAATTTTACAAGAATATTAGTGAAACATAAATAAATTTGATTATCAAAATAATAATTATAAATTAGTCATTGAAACCAAAAAAAGTCAAAAAAAAATATGTTTGACGAGGATTAATTTTACTCATATGGGATTATACTTTTTAGAAAAAAATAATAAAAATTTAGATTAAATTTTTTTTTTCATTTCTGTTAGAGAAAAAGGGTATATGTGAGCCATTTGTTTACAAGTAGGGGTATATATGAGCCACTTTCATAACAAGGGGTATATCAGCTCTAAATGACAAAGTGGAGGGGTATATCAGACCTTTTCCCCTAATTTTTATGCATCCTACATATAAATATTTCGCGTTAATAAACATTTATCATAAAAAAATTGTTACTTGTATAGGTATGATCGAAAAGACATCACTTTATGGGGAGACTTTACTGAAATCGAAGGTCAAATGTTACAAAGCCTTGAAAGTGACAAACTAGTTCTTGCCTTTTGTGATGTAAAATCTTCAATTTATCAAGGTATACATCTCCAAACTTGATATATCTGAGTCAATTTTGAAAGTACATAAAAGTATCACTGAATTAATTACTCCTGTTGAAATATGGGATTTTGTCCTTTCCACAACTCATGTTAGTAGTTTGTTTATAAATCCGCAATTTGAAAAAGTGAACAATCTTCAAAAATGGTAAGCAATACATGTTTCATCATACTTATTTAGAGGCTACCCACATGCTACATCATTAATATTTTTTATTCACTTCTTAAAAATTTCAGGAATGACACCATGAAGGCAGAAAAGATTAACGTAAGCCTAATGCCAAGGAGACTAATGCAAACAACCTGTCAAGTGAAAATTAGTAACATTTTAAATGGTTCACTTGCTAATGTGAAGGTAATTTCCGATACAACACTCGTCTTCTACTCCAATTATATATTACGAATATAATTACGTGATTTACTGAATTTACGTAAAGGACATGTACTATAAGTTCAACCCTATGGTTACTGACATTGACAGTAACACCGACCCATGGTATTATGCTTGAAACCAATGCTAAAAGCGAGTTACTGTGATAAATAGTAGTGCAACTTGTACCTTCTGTAGGACTGAAGATGTTGATTATGAGGCGAGGTAAACTACACAAAAAACTAATAACAAATATTGCTTACTCCAAATGCATGAAAAAAATATTATTAACTAATGAGCTTACTATATCGTTATCAAATAATTAGCGCCATACTGATTATAACTTCCAATTTGATTTAGATACAAATTGATGTCACTGCTGAGGATCAATTTCTAAGCATTACAATGTTTGATGCTGCAAAATACTATTTTGGTTGTAAAGTAAAAAAGTATGTTCTCTCTACTTCTGAAAAGGTAAATCACTTACTCTATGAAATATTGGCCTATATAAATAACTTTACCTTATTTCAATTGAAAGGCTAATATATACGTTTTCCTATTACACAGAAAGAACAATAACCATACTATCGCAAGATGATATTGAGTAAGGGGAAAGAATTGAGTATCCTTGTTAAGATTGATCGTAAATTCCCAGATGTTGAGACAAACATGAATGTGATAGCTATGGAGATACATGAGGTTTCAAAAGTTACAACCAGATCAAACCAAGGTTAAAAGGCCAATTACAAAACAAAGAAGCAAGAGGATGATGATACTAAGTGATGATGAAAATTGAAAGAAATAGTTCCAGGTATACCTCATGTTGAAAAAGATATTGCAGCAGTTAAGCCCCACTAATTCAACTACAAAGAAAAATGACCAAGAAGGTTAAAGGAAAAAACATCATGCCCTATCCGATGGAAAAGAAGATCAAAGAGGAAAGAAACTAATATATAGTTGATTTAAAATTTCCTTATTTTTATGTACCAATGCATATTAGCTCCCTAATATTTAAAAACAACTTACCTTTTTTCACCGAGCAACTTCACCTAACATCGCTTTTATTTTTAACTTACTTTCATATATCAATGAATATTGTTAATTACTTCACTAATCATTCAATGTATGCACTTTATTACTTCAAAACATATCAACAAGTATCTTCTGGTGCAATGTTTATCCTCATAAATAAAAAAGGTTTGCATACATCCTATCCTATAATAGATGTTTTTTCCTATATATGTGAAATATATGACTTCAATTGCTATTAAGGATTCCGTTATGTTTTAGATCACTGCTAAATTACATATGCTAAATAGTAAGAGATAAGAGAAGTGTCACACCAACAATCAAAATTTTATCACCATCAAATCAACGATGACATACAACCAACATCAAGGTAAATCTAATATGTTAATTACTTATCACAATTCAAAATTAATTTGAACCCTTCTATTCACTTCACTTCACAGGTGATACAAATAGCACCATTCCTTTCATGCCAAATAAAGCAGATGATAAAGGAAAAACATTCCTTCTACAAGTAAAACTAATCAGCATGAAAACCATACAAAAAAAAATTTCAACAACGCAGGTAAGAACTTACATAATCATGTAAAATCCAACATACATGAGTAGTTAGTACAATGCAAACATATTCGCATACACATACAAAAATATTACATCATTTGTCTTAATGTATAAAAAGATGTTTCCCTTTTAGAGAAAAGTCAATTGCGAAACGCATTGCGAAGAGTGGATAAGTATATATTAGCAACCCAAACAATATCACATCTAGAAGATGAACATCCAAGTTTGAAAAAGCAGCATAAAATCAATTGGCTGTTTATAGCATTATCTGAAGAGTCTGAAACTAGAGGTACATTGGAAAACCCTATTCATATCTTACATAACTTGAACATTCAATAACTTTATCAAATTACATTTCTAACATATCTCTAAAAATATTTCTATGTATAGGAATTGTTGCTCATAACTTATGTTTATCATATATGCACGTGCTAAAAATCGTCCCAAAATGTATTTATTGTGCTGCAAAAATATTGGAACATGAACTTCCATCATTCTGTTGTGCAAGCGGGTATATCAAATTCGCAAACACTGAAGCACCAACAGAACTATATGAAATGTTTGTGGCATCTACTCCAGATGCAGTAGAGTTTCGCTAAATATTTGTGCATATAATATCTTTGCTTTTACATCTTTTGGTGTTAACCTGGATAAGGAACTAACATCTGCAAAAAACGAGTATACATATTCAGGGCACAAGGTCAAATTTATCACGATCGACCATTGTTGGTACCACGTGATAACAATCCATGTTACTTCCAACTATACATCTTTTATACAAACAACGATTGACCAACAGGCTATCAAAGGTTAATGAAGGAATTCTTTCAGACCATATTGCAACAAAAATAAAAAAGGTAATGGAGAGTAATTGCCAATTAAAAAACCAAACAAGTTTCCATAATTTTCAATTTCGCATTGCTGCAAATGCCTCTTTGGATCAACGATTGTACAACACACCCTAGGTAAGTCAAGTAGCAGCAATTTGGATCGATGGAAACAATCAAAATATACCTTTTGATCGAGAAATAATTGTTCATGAGCACTTAGGGTACAAACATAGAGTAAAACACCATTTTGGTTGTTATGACCCTCTTCAATATTCTTTGTTATTCCCAAGAGGTGAAGGTGGATGGCATGAAGGAATAAGAAAATGGAGCAAAAGACTGTCTCACAGAAGAAGTGCTCACTCACCACCTATAGTCAATGATATTCCAACATTCATATCATCTGATGCAATATAAGCCAACGAGGATCAAGGTAAAATATATTACATTATGCGCTCTTATAGCAAAAAATGTAGTCATGTTCTTCGCAAGTTACCAACTAATAAAAAACACATACACGATATAAAATAATACTACCAAAGACGTACAAAATACAATTATAAGAAAATACATTTTTCTACTATACAAATATGATAACAAACATAAAATAAAAATAATATTAATATGATTCCTTTCACTTGTAGATTTCCGCCGTGAGACAAAGAGAAATGTTTCTTGCAGAGAGTACTATTGTTATAATCTACAACTACAAGAAACAGAGAGGTCAATCTTACGACTTTGTGGAAGATTACAACAACAATTTGTGGTTGACATGTACATAAAATTGGAAACAACAAGGCTAGAATATTTCAGATTGGAACAATCAAATTTTAGAAGAGAGGTTTATCAAGGTATTGTTGATAGTGTCAGCTCGAGAGAATGCAGGGGAGATAGAATTGGGCAAAGAATACTACTTCCATCATCTTTTATTGGGGAGCCACGAGATATGAAGAAACGCTATATGGATGCAATGTCTTTGGTATAACATTATGGCAGGCAAGATCTGTTTATAACAATGATCTGCAATCCTGACTTGATTGAAATCCAACAAGAATTGCGCCCTGGACAAACTCCTCAAGATAGACCTTACTTGGTAACAAGAGTATTCAGAGCTACGTTGCAGGATATTAAAGACCAAATTTTCAAGAAAGAAATATTTGCAATTGTTGTTTCTCATGTATTCGTGGTAGAATTTCAAAAAAGGGGACTACCACACATACACCCCCTTCTCATATTAAAAGATGGGCACAGGATCAATTCACGAGATCAGTACGATAGGTTTATCTCAGTAGAGATTCCAGATAAATATGAGTATCCTACATTGCATAAATTAGTGCTCAAACATATGATGCATGGTCCATGTGGAAACAAACGTCCAACAAACACATTCATGCAAAATGGACAGTGTAAATATCATTATCCAAGGTCATACAACAACAAATCAATCCAAGCAAAGGATGGATTTCAAATTTATAAAAGAAGAATGGATGGTAGAATAGATATGAATCCTGGAATGCATATGACAAATTAATGGGTAGTACCTTATAGCCCTTATCTACTTACAAGATACAATTGTTACATTATGTTGAGGTTTTCTCAGGATTCCAAGCGATAAAGTATCTATACAAGTATATATATAAAGGAAATAATCGGTGTGCAGTTTGTGTTCAGTATAACGATGGTGAAAATGTTATTGACGAAATACAAACATTTCAAGATGCGCGATAGGTCTCACCGCCTGAAGCACTATGGAGAATATATGAAATTAACTTGACTGAAATGCAACCTGCATTCATCAACCTTCAACTACATCTGCCAGAAAAACATTCAGGTACACATATTAATGCATTATAATACACATTTATTTAAAAAAATTAAAATTATCAAATACATTACTAAATCAAAACAAAATTACTGTGTTTTACTTGAAAAAACAAAATTTAAAAAATGCCATCGCCGTGGATGGTGTCAAGCAAACAATGTTGACCGAGTATTTCAGAATGTGCTGAATTGACTTTGAAGCAAAAACATTTCTTTATAGAGAATTCCCAAAGTATTATGTTTGAAATTCAAAGGTAAAGACTTGGACAAAAAGGAAAACAAGATCTGTAATTAGTCGCATTGCAATCGGTAAGCCGAATTTAGTAAGATATAAAATCATACACATTGATAATTTTTAAAATTATTAATTAGTACATATTGATTATATTGTACAACTAATCCTCGAGAAGGGGAAATATATTATAAGCGGTTGTTACTAAACCATGTAAGGGGACCATTGTCATTCAACGACTTACTCGCGGTCAATGGCAAGCAATGTCAAACATTACACGAAGCAGCCAAAGAAAGAGGGTTACTCGAGTCCGAAAATAGCATTTCAGAATGTTTGAGAGAGGCTATTGTCTTCAAAATTCCATTCGCTCTTAGAAGTTGTTTTCTACATTTTGGTTCATTGTAACCCAACGGATATCAGAAAACTCTGGGCTACTTATTATGAGGATATGTCAGAGAACTTCAGCAGGCTATATGACAATTCACACAATACTATACTACAGTCTACTCTGAATAGTATTAATAATTGCTTGCAAAGTATGGGAGAAAACATAGACATATATGACATTCCTCAACTAGATCACAATTTCCTCGAAGTTCGTTCATCAGAATGTAGAGAAATAAATGAAGAAATGTCCGTGAAGATACCACCAGAATATTTTGATGCACAGTCACAATTAAATCTAGAACAACATCATGATTTTACAAAAATAATGCAAACAGTTGATGCTGGAACAACTGCAATATTCTTTATGGATGGACCCGGGGGAACTGGAAAAACATACCAATACCGTGCATTAATTGCCAATGTTAGATCAAGAGGTATGATAGGTTTGGCAACAACAACCAGTGGCGTAGCTGCTTCAATCTTACTAGGAGGACGTACAGCACACTTAAGGCTTAAGATCCCGCTTCAAACAAGTGAATCAACTATGACAAACATATCAAAGAAAAGTGGTGCTGCCAAATTGATTAGAAAAGCAAAAGTGATTATATGGGATGAAGCATCAATGTACAAACGACAAACAATAGAAACAGTCGACAGGAGCTTCAGAGACATAATAGACATCGATAAACCATTCGGTGAAAAAGTCATGGTTTTTGGAGGAGATTTTCGGTAGGTGTTACCAATAGTTCAAAAATCAACTCAAGCAGCAATTGAAAATGCAAGCTTGGTCAAATCGTATCTCTGGCCATTGATGGAGAAGATTCAATTTACTAGAAATATGAGAGCAAGGACAGATCCAACATTCAGTGAGTTCTTACTTCGAGTAGAAAACGGTGATGAACCAACAACAAGAGAAAAATTAATCCTTTTCCAAGATCAATAAACAATCAAACTTTCTTAGGATGGAATTTCAGAAGAATCCATAATAAAAGAGATATTTCAAAACCTGCAAGAAAATGCTTCTACAGCACAATATGTCACTGAAAGAGCTATTTTAGCAAGCAGAAATGACCATGTAGATAAAATTAACAACAAGTTAATATCTCAATTCCCAGGTGAAAGCAAGATATTCAATATCTTTGACTCAGCATAAGATGACACCAAAAACTATTACCAAGAAGCATATCAAAATACTTTAACAACAAACGGTCTCCCACAACATATTTATTGAATAGAATACATTACAACTTACAAGCAGCGGAAAAAATAAAAAAAATGGATAGATTTTAACATATCTTATTAAATGCAGGTTAGAATTGAAGGAAAATGTACCTATCATGTTGCTAAGGAATTTGGACCCTTCAAGTGGCATATGCAATGGCACACGAATGATATGTCGAGGTTTCTCTCAAAATGTCCTGCATACAGAAATATCAAGTGTTAATTCTGCAATAAAACATGTGTTTCTTCCAAGAATACAACTATCACCACCAGAAAATGAAGGATATCTATTTAAATTCATTCGAAAGCAATTCCCCGTACGCCTTTGTTTTGCAATGACTATAAATAAAGCTCAATGTCAAACAATTCACAATGTTGGTTTATATTTGCCCCAACATGTTTTCTCACATGGTCAATTGTACGTGGCGCTATCAAGAGGGATATCTATGTCCACAACAAAAGTATTTGTCCTAACTGAGCAACCCAAACGTCAAAAAGGAATGTACACAAAGAACATCATCTATAAGGAAGTTTTAGGTATGATTACCCCACATACATATATGATAATTCTAACACATATGATTAACTATTTACAAATACTATATACTAACAACATTACATTGCTTCAAATCACAGGTTTAGAAGACGCAAACAAACCTATGCAAACATAATGGACTCTTCAACAACCCACACTCTTCAATGCGTTAGGGTAATTTTCAGAATATTTCTATCATTACTATTATCAGCTTTATTAACATTATATTCTATTATAATGTTTAAATATTAGTATTATTAATAATTAACCATACTTTCGTAATTCTTTATAAACACTTCATATTAAATGCATGTTATCGTTCCTACTTATTATTAAATGCGTCAAATCTTTTTCACTATACAATATGACTAATACCTCATGTAATCATCAAAAGACTAATAAACACAATATACGCTCTACTACATCAATAGCAATTCACCCAATCATGAAAACACTTATTTACAAAAAAAAAAATTCACATAGAATGATATTACTTACCATAGTTCACACGTGCAATGCACGTTCCTCTGACTAGTGATAAAATAAGCACGAGCAATAATTAAGAACCAAAATGCATGAAATACTATAATCTTAATGATAAGAATCATAATTCAATAACAAGGAATAAAGGCCTATTCAAAATCCAAGAAAACATGGGTAAAACCCCCTAGATTCAACTCTTACTAACTAAACTTTCGATGTAGGGTTTGAGAACGAACTTAGTCATCACTCTGAGTGGAATTACATACCTGAATAATGAATTTTAAGGAAAAACCTTGGAAGATGTACCCTAACTTTGGTGCTTGAGCATAGTAATTTTTTGGCGTGAGGGTTGAAGGAATGAAAAGTAATTTACTTTGGTGTTTTGGAAAAATTAATACTCGTTGGTTATGATAAAGGGGTGACAAAAAAGAAAAAAAATATCCCTTGCATCTGAAAAAAAAATAAAACTAAAAGAATTTTAAAGTAACATGCACGGTCATCCAACTAGTGTTTAGTTCACGCAACACTTTCCACAACTTTAACATGTGCCAGTTTGTGCTGACTACATAGTTCCCAGAAAAAATAGACATAACTTTTAGCATATAACTTGGATTGTTGAATGGTCAAAAGCATTTTAAAGAGACTCAAAGGCCGTTCATTTTCTTGGTATTCAACAACAAAACTTTTCATATGTTAGAAGATATGATTTATTGAAGTTGAATCTCACTGACTTACAAGAAAACTTAATCCATAGGAAACAACTAAACTCAACTTTGTGCTAAGGGTTCGTTATGACCGTAATTCACATCCAAAAACAATTTTAATACTTAGGAATGAACCTTAACATATATAAAAAGTAGTATATCACTCGATCCGAGTTTATAAACTTATGATAACTGATTTAGATCTAACAATAGAGTTGCAAGGTGTTACAATATATCCCCCTTTGGATTATTCATCCTCGAAAGATGACTAAGCTTAGAAATGCACAAGGAGTGAATACAATGCATAGGCTGAATAGACCAATGGATACTAAAATTGAAGCACTCAACACATGAATAAGCAGCTTATTGAAATAGGGAAGGGATTATTACCTTCAACATCAATGTTTGAGAGATGAATAGATGAATATATCTTGTTTTCATATCTCTTTCGCCCTCCCATGTAGCCTTTTCAATAAAAATATCCTCCACTACACCTTGACTGATGCAACCTCTTTCCCTATCTTGTGAATCTGGCAGTCAAGAATCTGAATCTCTTCATATGATAAGTTATATTTCACACCAATACTCTCTGTGGGCATAATTGTGATGGATTGCTCAAGCATTTCTTAAGCATGGAGATATGAAATATTAAATGAAAAACTGTTAATTTTGGTGGTAGCTCTAGCTCCTAATATAGTGAGGACTAAGCTTCCTTGTATTTCCAAACCTCAATACAACTTTCATGGGTCAAACCTTCAAGTAAACACAATCATTTATTTAAAAATCTAAATCTCCTCGTTTGGCATCATTATACAACTTTTGACGACTCTATGCAATTTTTTTACCTCTCTTAAATAATCGTCTTATTATCCATGACCTAATGAACCCAGTCCGGACTTATCAACTAAGCTTCACCAACCTTAAACCAACAAATACAGATCTACGCCTTCGTCCATAAAAAGACTCATAGATAACCATATGAATGTTGGATTGATAATTGTTATTGAAGGTAAATTCTATGAAAGGAAACTGATCATCCCCATTTCCCTTAAAGTCAATGACAGAAGCCCTCAACATGTGCTCTAGAGTTTGGCTCATTTTCTTTGCCTGAATCTTTGCTTGAGGGTGAAAAGTGATCGAGTAAATTGACACAATCAAATTGCTACTATCCATTGCAGCACAAAAACATAGAAAATTTTATCAACTTGATGTTAAATTGGCTTTTCTCAATTGTCTTCTCCATGAAGAGACTTATGTTGTGAAAAATAGATGGTTTTGTTGTCAAGGTGAAAGAAAATAAGGTTTATTTTATATGAAATCTATCTATGGTTTAAATAAAGTAACAAGAGTTTGGTATGGCAATATTGACGATCATTTCCTATGTTTAGGCATTAGGAAGAGCCTATTTGTGTCTAAATTTTATATTAAGTGTTCAGGTGCAAACATAGTTATTATTTGTTTTTATGTTTACGATCTCTTTATCACAAGAATTACGGTTTGCCTAATTGAGGACTTCCAGTTAGAAATGATGAAGGTCTTTGAAATGATAGGCCTTGGACTGATGGTATACTTTCTTGGAGTGGAGATCAAACAAAATGAAGACAATGTGTTCATTTTCTACAAAAAATAATATGCTCAAGATATCCTAAAGAAGTTTCATATGGAAGACTGCAAAGTTATGAACTCCAATGACCAAAAGGAAAAGTTTTCTAATGATGTTGGAATCGAAAAGGTGGATGAGGCATATTGTAGAATTCTTATTTGCTTCCTGATGTATTTGACTACAACTAGGTCTGATGTTTTGCATGCAGTGAGTTTATTTTGTCTCGATTCATGCATTGTACAAGTGATTTACACTTAAGATCAATTAAACGAATTGTCATACATCAAGGGAACTATCAACTATAGTGTTAAGTTTCACATAAGTTGGAAGTTTAGACTTGATGGATTCTCCGATAGTGATTGTGGAGGTGCACCTAATTTGAAGAGTACTTCAAGTTTCTGTTTCAATCTTCAGTCAGGAGTTTTCTCTTGGTATTTCAAGAGACAATATATCGTTGAACAATCAACAGTCGAGAAATAAATTATTATTTCCACAATAGATGTAAATTGAGAACTATGGCTGAGGAAAATCACGTGTGATCTGAATATGGAGCAAAAAGAAGGGTCTAAGGTTTTTATTGATAACAAAACTACAATTTCAATTGCTAATAATCAAATTTGTCATGGAAAAATGAATCATTTCAATATTAAGTTATTTTTTCATAAGAGACGTGCAAGACCATGGAGATGTGAAGCTTCTTTACTGCAATAGTGATAAGAAAGTTGCTGAAATTTTCACCAAGCCCCTTTCTCTCTGCAAGTTTGCTTTATTCATAGAAAAACTAGGAATCAACAATTCCTAAACGAAGGAGGAGTGTTAGTTGTTATGTCTGTAGTTAGTTCTTTACTATAGATGTAAGTCTTAGGCAGTGGAAAAATACCGCATTTTCGAATAAAGTTCGCTCTTCTTTCTTGTTCTTCATTGCTTTATAGTTTTTATATTTCATTATTCATAAGTTCTCCTTTGTTATTTTTTTAGGTTTCCACTGGTATTAAATACAGGGTTCAAACAGCTACAACGTCTGGACTTCTCAGATGCCATGAGTAAATTATAGTATCAGGAGATTAATGAATGACCACTGTTAGAATCTCTATCCAATGGGCTCAACAACCTTGTTTCTTTGGAACAGTTAATTTCAAAGAACTAGGAAAACTTGAGTTTGAAAAAGAAAAAAAAGCATCTTTCTTCCCGAGATGTCATGCGTCGCCTCACTAAATTAGGGAACCTGCAAATTGAAGGATGCCCAAAAATAGAAGAAAGTTGCACCAACTACCAATGGTCAAAAATTTCCATATTCCAAGAATTTGAAGTAGGTGAAAGATAATTAATGACATATGTAAGTCTCTGTTTTTGAGTTGCATTTTTAAATAATCTTATTTTCAACAAGTTCCAGAAAAGAAGTTTTGTATAAGTAATTTAATACTTTTTTGTGAAATTATTTTGACACAAAAAAATGTAAAAGTTTCACATTGGTTGCCATGTGGACTGATGGTTTGCTTATATGGACTTCACCAATCCTCCCCATGGCTAGATTTTGGGATTGAGTTAGGTAAGGGATCATATCTTTACATGGTATCATAGCCAGGTCCATCCTCATTTGGGCTCCTGGTCCACACTTTAGTTGGGACTGGGCACGTAAGGTTTGGGCTCCTCGTCTACTCATTAGTCAAGCCTAGGCATGAAGGGTTTGGGCTACTGATATCTTTATATTGTAACCGAGCCAGATCTATCCCCTAGTTGTGTCTTGGCATTTGTTACGTGGTATGTCCATCTCCGTTTGGGCTCTCGGTACATGCCACAGTTAGGCCTTGGTGTGAAGCGGTGTTTTTTACATAGCTCTTTGGGATCCCGATCCACGCTCTAGTCGGACTTGGGCGTGAAGGAGGCTGTTAGAGTGCCTAAATTTTTTACATTGGTTGAAGAATGTACTGATGGTTTGCTTGTATATGAGCTAGTTTTTGAGGTTGAGTTATTGTCGGGTGTCATATCTTTACAGTTTGTGGTGAAATTTAGGAAGTAAGTTGTTCGAAAGAGTCTTCATAAGATTCAATGTTAGTTTCTTTGAAATATTTAAGTAGAGTATTATATAACAAAGTAGTAACTGTAGTTTGTAAAACTCATCAAAAGTAATAGCTACTACGCTGTTCTACTAATTCTTCATCAAGTAAGGAATGTTTATCCCTTTTAGCATATGTAATCATGAAACTTATGTTTTTCCCATAGTTCACTAGGTCGAAGGTCGTTCTAGAATGTTGATGTGGCATATCAAGTCAAAATTGAGGGGCGGCTATAGATTTATGTATATGTTCATGAAGAGTTGTAGAGAAATGCTAGAACATGTTTTTTTGAGTTCGATCTCTTTTTTCGTGACACCATTTTATTGTTTTACAGGGTTGGTCATCTTCGACAAAGGAACCACCACTTTTGTTTGGTTGAAGAACAATATCTCCGTCCATTGAATCATTGCTGGATTCTTTCATGATTATTTGGTAAAAACTACATAATCTCTCAATATCTTACCCTGCATAATGGGGATATCAAAACATTTAATAAGTAATTATTATTGATTATACATGTTTTCTCATTTGCTTAAGTGAAACTACTTTTCTAGTTTGTTTTCTATTTTGTCTTTTGATAAAATCAATAACCTTTTTTTTCTATAATTTAATTAAACAAAATAACAACTACCTCATGATTTTAATCTTTTTTTTATTGAATGACTAGTTCAACCACCAAGTTTCCTGTCTTCTAATGAAACTTCGACTTGTTGTGACAAATTTAACAGTTTTGGAAGGCAATATGTTTATTTGGAAACAGATTGGAGCATTTTGCTTTAGTGGTGACTGTGGTTGCACAAAGTTTGAAATTTTAAGGTAAGTTAGTAGAGAAGTCTATATAAGTTTCTTAACAGACATTCTTGTTACATTCACTTTCATTAAAACACTCGTGATTGAAGGATATCAACAAAGAAATTTATAAAAGACTGCTATATATTGAATATTATAGCAAAGAGTGCCTCAGTGGCTCTAAAAATGTTCTTAGCATCTTTTTTCATCCTAATAGGTCTTGTAATGAGCTGATTCTCCTTGACGAAAATGTTCATGAAAACTTACTTTTATTTTTTCCTGTGGTTCAGATTGATAGTTGAAACAATGCCGTGGACCTGCTATCTAAATCGTAGACTGGAAAAGACTTGTCTGAGATTTGACAGCACGGGTCTTTCTTCCACAATGTTCATCATCCACCTTCTTTTCGGATTTATTTTTGCTTTTGTTTGTGCATAATAAACAAAAAATTATACAGCTTTATGTCATTTAAGTAACTCCTACTTTCTAGAAATAATTGAAACCTAAGTTTAATTAGTCCAAAAATATAATTTGCTTCCACAAGATCTATCTAGTGTCTTAATTAATTGAAGTTTCATGCTAGTAAGTATTCTTTGCAAAGCAGTTCATATGTCAAAGAAAAAGCAAAAATAAAAATTTGGTAGGAAGATCACAAGGTGAGAAATTGAACCTTTGACTTGTTTAATCGAGCGTGGAGAATTATGTTATGGGGAAAAAAATAGAAATGATGTAGTTGTGCTTGAGCTTTTTGAATATTTGTCGATCAAAACTTAGTTAATTGAAGGGAAAGTTACCTATTTAGCTGAGCTACGAAAAATAACTATATCCTCTAGCTAAACATACAAAATATATACAATATTCACACACTATTTTTGTTGGTTTTTTTAATAAAGAAATTTTAAAAATAACAAAGAAAGACTTTGGAAGATAAAAAACTACAGTATTATCAAAAGGAATTATTTTATTAATAAATCCGAACACTTGCATTAATAGCTATAATTCCTAACTAAAGATAGAAAAATATGTTATCAACTTATCAGTTTAATTTAAATAACAAATAAACCTAACTAAATCCTAAAAATAAGTTAAATAGGAATCTAATAACATAATTTTAAAAACTCTAAAAATAGTTAATTGCTTTATTTCTGCAATATCCTGAGACATATTCTCAAAAATTTTCCTATTATAAAAATATACAAATAATATAGAAACAAGATTTAAAATAGTCTACTATCTTTGGATTTTGACTCAAAATAGTCCTATAAATCTCTTAAATGGAGCTGTAATAGTCCATGTTCTTTTGATAAAGTGGTGCACTTTTATTCAGAACCCAAACTACCGTTTGTTTTTTAATAAAGACAAATATGTGTCTCTATTGTGGAAATATCATAGATTAACTAGTACACAATCACAAATAATGAAAATAGAGAACAAAAATAACACAAAAATTTAACGCGGTTTGGCTAGGCCTACTCCTCCAAGTAAAAGTAGCGAGAATTTTCTACTATAAAAGAAAAAAGAAGTTTAAAATTTTTTCAAACCCTTACGACTACACTAGGAATCATGCACAATGCTTTAGAATCATCAACTCTGTACTCTACGTATAGATCACAAGTAGTCCCAAACTTATAATATATATCACAAGTAGTCCCAAACTTATAAGAAGAAGGTTTTCTCAATTCTATAAGGACAATATATTCCTTTCTCAAATCTATTAGAAATAAGGGTCTCCTAAATCAATAGGGATAATGAGTTTCTTAAAATATACAACGGAAATATTAAAGACATAATTAATGAATCTTCCCCTTGGCTTGAATTCCCTTCATTAATAGGATAACGTCTTTCTCCTCACCCTCAGCTTTTGAAATGACTTACTTAGCACAAATCACACCAATGCAAGTCTAGGAAACACCTAAACTTATTAGATAGTACTGTCTTGCTCATCATATCTCTTTGATTATTATGTGTAAACACTTTCTTCACATCAACAACGTCGTAAGTTATAATATCTTGAATAAAATGATGTTTGACTACCATATGTTTTATCTGCTTCAAGCCTTGAAACCATAGAACCTCTTTCATCGCCTCAGTAATTTCCATATACTCAACCTCTGCGATAGATAGGAAAACACCACATTGCAAAGCTTCCATCCAATTGATGGCACTATCAAAGAGAAAAAATCATAACTTGTCATAGATTTTTATCTTATACAAGTTGTCGATTCTATACCCACATAACTTGCTATTGATTCACTTAGCTTACCTTCCGAAAAATTCAGGACTACATATTCACTACCCTTCAAGTATCTCACGATATCATTTAGTGCATGTCAATGTTCTTTGCCAGGATATGTCATGTATCCACTCACAACACTAATAAGATATGAAGTATCATGACGAATGCGAAACATGGCATACATAATGCAACAAAATACACTAGAATATGGAATACTTCATAGTCAAAGATTGTATAGACTCTTTTTCAAGTCTACTTATTTTAATTTTTTCAATCTTTCTCAAATAACCTCCTCGCTTGCCTTTCAATAACCCTAGATACACAATTGACGACCTTATTTGAATCATTCACAACGAACCTGGTGGGAGAATCAAAGACTAACTCGAAAGCAACTCAACATTATATACATCAAATTAAGTTTTAGCATATAATAAAGAGAACAATTCTCTTAATTAGAGAACCAAGTCCCCATAAACTCAACCCAATCATTTTGATGTGGAAATTAACTCTAAGAACTAAAATTCATCATACCAAAATCTAAAATTGTCAATCTCGGATGCAACTACGAAACTAACCATGGCCTAAAGTCTATAAGTTTATGTCCGAACAAATGAACAATAAGATGACGAAGAATCTATGGTAACCTAAAAGACAAAGCTCACCATTGGACTCGAAATGAGGCGTCTCTCAATTATGGTCTCAGATCAATTGCTGGAAGATTCCTTATACTCAAAAAGGAACAGCACATGTGTAGTATTAATATATAAACCATAGTGAACTGGTAGAACCATGAGATCAATCTAAGATATAAATTTAAATAGTCACTACAATATAGTAACAAAGAACAATGCATGGCATAACAACAGTTATCTACCACATAGCCTTTCAGTCACACATTATGAAACAAAAACACTTCGGTGAAACAATGCATAACTATAAGTCCCACATGATCACAATAAAAATATCAGTCCTTTCATAATACCACAATCACACACCTGATTCTCTCACACAACCCAAACCCAAGTTATTCGTATGTTGGTGAGATACTCGAGTTATCTATAGTTAGTATGCCAGTGTGGTACGTCAGTCATACATAGATAGTGTACCAGTGTGGTACTTGATCCATACATAATTAGTGTACCCGCGTGGTACCCAATCCCTCCAACAATAAAAAACAAGCATGCACAATAACAAGCATACTGAACAACACCACTTGAAAACCATAAGTCATAATTACAAGTTTGTTGCATGAAATTACCTACATGATGACATTTTATATGTCTCTCCACCATGCATTTCAAAGATGATACTACAAAGCAATACACATACATACATACATAAATCATACACATAAAACCTTCAGCCTTTTTGAATCAAGCCCCCTGGAAGCTCTAAATAACCCAAGTTTTCCCCTTGTGAAGTGTATTAGCGTGTTCTTAGTCTAAAACAAACAATACAAACAAGTGAGCAACAATCAATAACTAATTGCATATTAATTAGCCCAAATTATTAATAAACCCTAACTCGACCAGAATATGATAATATTCCCAACATAATGATCTTTCCCACCGTGAAATCATGTCGACACCTTCCCTCAATATACACCACTATCATTGATTCTATAGCTTAAAATTAATTTACAAGGTTGAAGAATCGAATTTTACCAATCAATGAATTCCGCGGGAAAAGTGATGCAAACTGTCCAAAATTGCCCCTCCCAAGTTCAAGAACTAATAGCGTGGAAAATAGGGATAACGAGTTTTTTGGCATAAAATTTTTATTTTATCACTATAGCTGTATTTTACCATTCTATAGAGGTCTATGTGCCTCTATAGAGGGACCCCATCCACTACAAGAGGGTTTGACACTAGATCAGATGTTTAACATCTAAAAAAGGCCATTTTTACAATACAAGCCCTATCCTTGACGTCTCAACACATACCTTTCATGTCAAGTATATCAGTGTGTTACCTAAGCCACCCATAGTTAGTGTACTGGTGTAATACCCGAGCAAACCAACAATCACAAAAAATCATGCACAATCATATAGCACAATGAACAAGGCTAATCAGAAACCACAAGTCACAATCACAAATTCATTGCTTAAGATTATCTACACGATGCCATTTCATATGTTTCTGTGTCATTCATTGCACAATCGATATTACAAAACAATAAACATGCATAAACACATAGATCGAAAATGTACAACCATCACCTATTTTAAATCAATTCTCTTGAAAATTCTAAATCACCCTATTTTTCCCTTGAGAAGTGCATCAACTTATTCTTTGTCTAAAAAACCAATACAAATAACAATCAATCACAAATGGCACATTAATTTATTGGATTATTAGCAAATCCTCCCCGACTATAATATGATCATCTTCTCCAACTTAGAGTTCTTTCCCACCATGAAATCATGTCAAAACCTTCCCCAAATAGCAATAACCTAGATTCTTACCTTTATCGATGAACTCTATAAGAAAATTGATGTAAACTGTTCAAAATTGGACCTCCCATGTTCAAGAACTCAAAATGCAGAAAATAGTTGTTTTGGGTTTTTTTACTGCATAAAATCCCGATTCTCTTTCTATAGCTTCCCCAAGCTCGCTATGGCGGCGCCACTGTAGCGGTAACTTACCCCGCTATAGCGGTCTAAGCGTTGTTATAGTGGGACCCTGTCCACTATAGAGGGCTTGATACTAGATAAGATACTAAACATCCAAAAAGTAAATTTTACAACACAACCCTCACTAGAAAAAAGACTCAAATTCTGGTATTTATAATTACATACTGTAACAGTCAATAGCCCCCGCAATTTAGTATTGCGGGAGTTTAATAAACTCCTGGAATTAGGTGTGTCACAATTAAGTCACGGGGGTTTCTTGGCAACTGCTGGTACCATTAGTAGGGGTTTGCTAGCTGGGATTTCAAACCCCAACCGCATTTCAAATTCTAGGAGTTGGAGTCAGAACCCCAACAATTTGTGAACTCGGGGGAGTCAAAAACCCCACAATTAATAAATTTTATATTAAAATTAACAGGAGATTAAACTCCTCCAATTTTTGAAATATAACTTTTTTATAACATTTGCCTGAAATATTCAATTTTAGATACTAATAATAAATTAATGAACTAACATGTGCATCAATGTCAAACCTAAAAGGGCTCTTTAGCATTAAGAAATAACACAATATTTCAACATAAAAGTGTATCATAAAGTGTACAGTTAGTTTTACAAACTTAATTGAAATATGTCATTTGCTTCAACCATTACGATTAGAAGAAACTTCATATCACAACAAAAACTTGCTTGAACTTCAAATCACTGCAAAAACTTGCTATAACTTCAAATCACTACATAAACTTGCTTAAACTTCAAATCAATAACAATGAAACTCAAGAAGGGATTTGCAGCACTTTAAGCAACCTCAACAGGTTTGACTATGATTATTGTCACTAAAATCAGCTGGCTGCAAAGGAGGATACGCAATAAGTGACTTTTTCCAAATTCAAAAACATGGATAGATGTGGAAAAATCCGAACTTTAAAACAATTTACTTTCATTATCATATATACACAATAACAAACATAAAACTATTCAAAAGGATTAAACCATTTACACGAGCAAGGATTCTAAACGATTTCAAAATGACAACACACTATACTAAACAAGACACCATCAAACCGACTTGCACAAATATTAGCAATAATTAATACATGAACAAAGAATATCAGCTTTAACTTGTCAGTAGAAAAGAGATAGACTTGAAACAACTAGAGGAACTGGTTTAACACCCCGTAGCCAACACAGACCAAAAATTATTTTTTCAAAAAAATCAGCAGGTGCTACCAACGGTGGCATCGACGGACCGTAGCCCGAACCACGGTCCGTCCTGCACAACCGTCGATTGGATCAGAAACTCATACAAATTTCAGCCTAGTAAAATTGGTTAAGTCTTGGACGCCTGACGGACTTACGGTTCCTAGGTCAAACGACAGTCCGTAGTCTGTGACCGTCGATCAAGACTCCCTTCAACCACTCTCTAACAAGATCTATGGATGACCAGCATGATTTGTAGGTGGACCTACGATCTGTAGGTGGAAAATTTGCAGCCTGTTAAGAAGAAATGCAGTTGGGTCAACTTAAAATGATCATAACTCTTAGACCATGACCTACCCACATATAGATGATTGAATTATCTTTCCATATCCACAAACCTTGCTAATATCAGACCTCCGAGTACAAAGTTATGCCTATTTTAGTAAAGGTCTGTCGAACAGGCCCTCACCATGGATCCAACGACGGGGCGTCGGGCGCACAATAGACTGTCAGTCCTGGCCGTTGTGAGGCCCAACATCAACATCCCCAGGGGTCTTTTTGACCTTTCCCCATCCGTTTAAACTCTAAGTTACGTCGTTTTGACCCTAAATCATTAGAGTCTAGTCAGTTTAAGCCTAGAAACATAATTAAAACATAACCAAGTCAAATCATTAAATCAAAACTTAGAAAATTAGAAGCAAGAGAGGAGAAAAAAGCTCAAGAACCTTAGTTCAAGAATGCCACAAGCTCCAGCAGTTCCAGTCCCGAAACTTAAGTATTTTTCCGTGGATTTCATCACTAGGTTTGTGGGATTTCAGTAGTGGGTTCCTATCACCCATTGGGTTCTTAGTTTCAGTCAGTTATTGATTCTCTTATCATGATTAAACCTAGGGTTTCTACAACTTTGATACAACTTTATGAATTTATTAAATATATGTTCCAAATCAGATTATCATGTTATTACTCGATTATCGCAGGAATTTCAGAACCCTAGTTTTGTATTTCTTTAGTTCTTGAATTACACATCCAGGTCATATATTTCAGACACTTCAGGTATACATGCCTCAGTTATAAATGCATAATTACAAGATTAATTATTGCATTCTTAGTTTGCATGTTCAGTTTCGAGCTATCCAGTAGTTACAGAAATTCAGATATATAATCAGTTAATTTACATAATTCATTCGGAGTAGCATAACACCGAGTTGAACTAGGGTTTAGCGTACCCAATAGTCGCAGAACTACTAGACGAGTAGGTTGTAAGTCCGCTCTGTGGGCAATCAATTTAGTGATCACGCTAACATACATTTATATCTTTGGCAGGGTATATTGGGTCCTCTCGATGGGGTGTATACATCAGACTCCACATTTAGCTCACGTGGTTTTATTATCGGTTAATAGTAGCTCCCACAGTTCAGTCAGACTCTCTGCATTAACCATTTATCAATATATTCAGTAATAAATTTTAGCATGTTATAAATTGGTCATTGCATCTAGTTAGCTCAGAAATCAGCACATCATGTTCAGATTATTATACTTGTTTTTGTGCTTGTTTATTTATGTTTTATTGCAGCAGTATTATATCCTACATGCTCAGTACCTTTCAAGTATTGACGTATATGTGCGCTACATCTTCTCGTGATATAGGTTCAGGTTCTCAGCATCTAGATCACACATAGATTGATTTCCCGATCTACAGTTCAGCAGATTCACTGGTGAGTCCTCATTCTCCGAGGATAAAGTCATGAGTTTGATTTCAGTCTTTAGTCAATTAGTTTCAGTTTTTGCTAGATTTAGCTGGGGCTTGTCCCAATATTTCTAGTCTAGTTTAGAGGCCATTTTCAGACATAGTTAGATTCAGCTTAGTATTGAGTTAATATTTCTTTTGTATTAAACTCATTGTTTTCAAATACCTCAGTTATAGAATATGGGTATTCCCCATCTTTTAATTTTAAGTATGATTTACCTTCCGCAACAGTTTGTTATCTTAGTATGCCCATGATCATGCCAGCAGGCTAGCTTGGGATCACTTGTGATCCTAGGTTCTGTGTCCGCGTCTTGGGGGTAGCTCGAGGCGTGACAACTTGAGTGCTATTTTTTGTTTTAAGGACATTTGATGTTTACTTCTTTATATTTTGGCTCTATATTGATTGGTTATAATGTTCACGAGGTTGTATATAATCCGATGTTCAATCTACTGACTGAATTGCTATACGGAAACAATATATCGAGCTTAGAAATGAGGATGAATTAACTTTAGAGGAAGGGGTAGTGGAAGCGCGGCTCCTTGACAAAGGTTGTTAGCCCACTGCAAGTCGCAAAACAAAACATCCTTAACATTTATAAAATAAGGTTGTAAACATTAAACAACAATAACTATGCCTCAATCCCAAATAAGTTGGAGTCGGCTATATGAATACTCACAATTTCGGTTACAGAAAAAGATACTAGTAGAAAGGTCGTCTTTCCATTATATGTTAATACTTGGACAGAGAATTTGTTTGTTAAATGATGCACCAGAATATACAATAGTCCAAACTTGAACAAATGTAATCAGCAAATGCACAAAATCCTTGAACACGTAGATGGTACTAATTTGTTATAGTTTCTTTTCAATTCTCATCAATTTGTTCTTGGTCTCGAGGTGATGTATGCAAAAATGAGATTCTCTAAGAGAACAAATGAGTTAGCAGTAAACTAGTTTTTTCATTATAGAGTTTGCTTCTAAATGAATCAAAATGTGACTACATCATCTCTCAAATCATTAGTATATATATTCTAGCTTTATACGTCATAGCCTCGAGTCCTTAAGTGGATGTATAATGACTCTTTACGGAACCTCGTCCAGTTTGTTTCCGAAAACAAGATGATACTTCCTAGATCCTACCTCATATAACGGAAGTTCCAATTTTTGGAGCCTTAGATAATGTCCCTAAAATAAATAATTATTTCTTCATTAGTCATTTTCTTGAACCCCATTGAAAGTCTACTGATTAAACATCTGATAATTCAGATTTGGGGCCTCCTATAAAGGTTCAAACATAAGACCTCCAGTTAAAGGTGGAAGAACTAGAGGTTTTCTTTATTAACCAATAAATACAACAATAGTTCACTTCTCTTAATCTTGAACCACGGGTCTGTCGAAAAACAACTTGTCTAACTCATCATATCCCACTTGTGAGACTACACTTGGTATGTCGTTGCTGCAATAAAATGACTTTTATTCAAATAAAAGCAGACACTTCAACATGAAGATTCACAAATTCACAGGGATGGCTCGACAGTGTTAAAAAAAATACATCTGTCTTAGGCTCCCAAATTTAAGGAGCCTCATTTTTAATAATAATAGTTTATAAGTTATTATTTTAAAACAAATATTGAATAGTAATTGTAGAAAAAAGTAATATTTTTTATGAAAAATGAAGGAATTATTAAAAGAAATTCGACATATTTAGAGTACTATATCTCATGAAAATAATTTAGAATAATTGGTTATATTATGAGCTGAAAGCTAGAAGAAATCAATTATATAAAAGTTATTATCAATTCAAGTTTAAGGCATCATTTTATTTTTGCTTTAGGACACTAATATGCTTGAGACGCTCCTGCAAATTCACAATCAAATGCACTTGCAACTCACTGTATCTTGAGAATGAAGTTTAGTCAAATGTACCTGATGCAATTGTGTGCTCACTTTGTCTTTTGTTGTGTAGAAACTTGCGGAATGCATGGAATAGAGAGAGTTTCATCTTTTCAAATGGAATACCAAACACATCATCCAAAAAACCAGCATTATCCAGTCTTTCTTTTGACGATAGAATAGGCCTTTTATGTGGTTTAAGACAGAGATACTACAGAGAATTAATTGCCTGTCTGATATCACCTCCACTAGCTTTGGCTATTAGATCAATTGAATCAGTGCCAACTTCACACTGCTCCTTTATGCATATAGCTGTAAGTGTTTTCTTTATTGAATTAACAGTGAAAGGGTTGAAGTTGACCTGAAAATCATGAACTCAAGTAAAAAAAAAAAAGTTGGCGTACTCTAGTAACATAGAATATAATGTTGGATAACTGCCTCCTCCCCTACCTATGAAAAGTAATAAACTCCCCTGGCGTTTTACCGTCAAAGACTCCTCCAACTAAATTTGTGGATTTCAAAGAGTGAACTATTTTGTGCTCTTTGGCCTACAGGCTGTGGGTGATATTGACGTATTGCAGGTTAAATTGCTTAAAATTAGCCAAGGAAGCTGATTTATCCTGTTTTCATACTCATAGGGGATGTTTGACATTTGATTCAAGATAAGCAGATGAAAATCCAAAGTAAGTCTATCGAGGAACGCAACCTTACAAGCACCAGCACTATGAAGAGATACAAGGAGTTCGTCCCAGCAGCGTGTGCTTAAAGTCTGCAGAGTCATCATAGTTTTACATCACTATGGCTGTTAGAATGAGGACTAATTGCACAAGTAGGGTCAAACACCAGAAGGTCCAGCAACAAGAAGAACATTACTATGACCATCTTGCAACCAGCAGGGGAAAAATCTCAGTTCCGACAATGTAAAGTCAGAACATTGCATAAAAGACTTGTCATGTCAAAAACACTGTAAAAACAAGTGCACCTGATTAGACAAAAACCTCAAAATTACCGATGCTAAATGTCAGACCATGAGAAGTCCACATAACTATCATTTTCACTTACACATCTAACAATGAGCAGGGGCAAGCGCAAATTTTTTTCTGTAGAAACTTAAGCCTTAGCTACGATATGAATAACTCTAAATTTTCATTGAAATAAGATATGTACTTACAAGAGAGGTATTGAAATATAATTACAAAAAAACAATCAATCAATATTGTGGTGGTTGCCAACAAGTGGTATTGAAAACATAAATGGTAAAATACATTAACGAAAAGCAAGTGCTCATGCATATAGAGGAGCACTCCTGCTATTCATTTACCTACTCTTTTATTTCAACTTTTTTCACAGATGCATTGAAGATAAAAAAAAATCCAATTCCATATACGATGAGGCCTTGACAGTGTCTTGAAGAAATTTTGCATACTCTATCCTCGCAATCAACCTCCTCTTGAAAGCTTCCTATAAATGAACCACTCCAAAAATAAGTTGATGATCTTTTGGAGGATATACTCTTTTGTTTAAGTAAACGCAGAATTAATAATCGGAGATTGCTAATTGAAGGAATATTGATTGCATTAAAGTATTAACCTAATAAGGGATACATGGGATATTTATGTAGGAGATATAGGAAGGAGTACTAATCCTAATAGGACTAGGATTAAGGAGTACTAATACTAATAGGACTAGGATTAGTACACAGTAAATACTAATATTATTTTATACTATTTATTTAATACTATCTGTTATTATCCCCCCTCAAGATGAGCTGAGCGGAAGCGAACGGAAGCTTGGAACTGAGGTAATCGTGTTGTCGGCTCGGGAGAGGTTTAGTGAGAATATCAGCCGGTTGTTCTTCAATGGGTACATATTGCAGAGTCATGGTGCCGGCCTGAACTTCATCGCGAACAAAGAGACAATCGGTATCAACATGCTTCATTCTGGTGTGTATGACGGAATTCTTGGCCACACAGATGGTTGATTTGTTGTCACAATAGAGAGCAGGAACAGTGTGAGTGGCGCGGAGTTCGCGAAGAATATATGTGACCCACATGGTCTCAGCAACAAGAAGAGCAAGGGCGCGATATTCAACTTCAGTGGAGGACCGAGAGACCTTGGGTTGTTTTTTTGTATACCAAAAGATCAGGTTCGGACCCAAAAAAATGAGAAACCCCGATGTAGATTTTCTGTCATTTTTATCATTCGCCCAATCTGAATCTGAGAAACCCCGAAGCTCCAAGTCCCCGGGTCGAATGAGTAAACCACGACCAAGAGTGCCAAAAATGTACCTGAGAATGCGTTTTAGACAATGGTAATCATGTTCACCTGGTTGATGCATGCGCTGAGCAACTCGGTTGACAGCAAACTGGATGTCAGGACGGGTAATGGTCAGATACTGTAGAGAACCAATGAGGCTGCGGAAGTGGGTGATATCGGCAAAGGGGGTGTCGGCTCCATTCGTAGACGAAGAGAACCATCGATGTTGGTTGACTGGTGCATTTTTCCAGTCCAGCTTTCTGCAACAGATCTCGAGCATATTTTGACTGATGAAGAAACAAGCCGCTGCCTGTCCGAGAAACCTCCATTCCCAGAAAATAATGTAACGGGCCAAGGTCATTCATTTTGAAGGTAGTATGCATAGCTCGAGTGACATCCTGAATGAGAGCTGCAGTAGAGCCTATAATAATGATATCATCTACATAGACAAGAAGAATGCCTGTACCATGTGCTGAATGTCGAGTAAACAGACTCGTGTCGTGTATGCAACACGTGAATCAGAGTCCCTGGAAGAATGTTTTCATACGTGTGTACCAAGCACGGGGGGCTTTCTTGAGCCCATACAGAGACTTCTGGAGTTTGCAAACATGTTGAGGGAAGCGGGGATCAACATAGCCCGATGGTTGCGTCATGTAGATAGTTTCATCAAGTATGCCATGAAGAAAAGCATTGGAAACATCCAACTGATTGATGAGCCAATTGTTGCGCAGGGCGAGTGACAGTACCAGGCGAATAGTTTCCTGCCGAATAACAGGACGGAATGTCTCGGAGTAATCAAGCCCATACTCCTAATTGTAGACTTTAGCAACCAAACGAGCCTTGTACCTGAAAATACTGCAATCTGCATTGTGTTTAATTTTTTACACCCATTTACAGCCCACTGGGTGCCGCCCATGGGGCTTAGGTACAAAAACCCAAGTTTTCTGATCAGTCAAAGCCTTAAACTCGTCATCCATAGCATGACGCCAATAAGCATTTTTTGAGTCAACAGAGTAGGTTGTTGGTTCACTATCGGGAAGGGGTGTATTTGGTAGTATGGTAGCCTGAAAGGTTTTGGGTTTAAAGATATCGGCTTTGCCACGGGAACATGGGATGAGTATTGGGGGGTGGCACGGGCGGTGGTGATTCGGGGGTGGCCGGGAAGGACCCAAAACGGATCGGGCTGGAGATGTTGTGGGTATGGGGTGGTTCAGGTTGGTTGTGAGTGTGGTGGTGGTTGCGGGTGTATTGTGGGTGACGGTCGAAGGGGTGATGAGGGGTGGATGGAGGTGTGGGGGAGGTGGTGTGGGACACTGTGAGTATGTTGGAAAAAGGGGAAGGACGCCAATGAATGATGTATTTGTGGAGGAGGAAATAGTCTCGTAGGGAAACGCATTTTCGACAAATTTTACATGACGAGATATGTAGACTTTATGAGTTTGTGGGTCAAGACAGTGATAACCCTTGGAGGTAGGATGATAGCCCAAAAAAATACAAGGACGGGATCGGGGTTGTAATTTGTGTGTAATATGAGGGAGGAGCCAAGGGTAGGCAAGATACCCAAAGACGCGGAGGTTGGTATAATTGGCAAGTTCTTGGTAAAGGAGTTGATAGGGTGATTTGTTGGAGAGGGTGTGACTGGGCATTCTGTTAATGAGGTAGTTTGCGGTGGCTAGAGCTTCTACCCAAAAGGAGACAGGGAGATGATATTGATGTAGAAGAGTAACCACTGTTTCAATGTGATGGAGATGCTTACGCTCATCCACCCCATTCTGTTCGGGAGTGTATGGACATGAGTTTTGATGTATAATTCCCAGGGATTGCAGAAACTGGCCAAAGATGTTATTTACATATTCCTTTCCATTGTCACTTCGAAAAAGTTTAACATGAGAATTGAATTGTGTTTTGACCATTTTTTCAAAGGTGCCAAAGGTGGTGTATGCCTGTGATTTGTGTTTTAGTGGGTACAACCAAGTGTATTTTGTAAAATCATCCACAAAACAAATATAATAGCGAAAACCAGCAAATGAAGGAACAACTGTAGGACCCCATAGGTCAGAATGAATAAGTTGAAAAGGTGCAGTTGTACGCTTCTCAGATAAAGTAAAAGGTAATTTATGAGATTTAGCAATTGAACAGGAGTCACAATTGTTTACATGAATGGAAGAAAAAACTAATTGAGACATTAAAGAATTTAATATTTGAGTAGACGGGTGACCTAGACGACTGTGCCACAACAGACTGTGGCCATCAGCCGAAAGAGCCACTGGAGCCACAGGAACGCTTTCTGAAACTGGGTGGGCAGAAGAATTTGTGCGAGGAAGAACGTACAGACCATGCTCACAGGGGCCCTGAAAAATCACTCTCTTGGTAGTATTGTCTAGGATCTGAAAATCATTAGAATTGAACAAGAGTGAGCAATTCTTGTCTTTTGTGAATTGGTGAACTGAAAGGAGATTGGTTTTAATAGAAGGGACGTGGGTAAGGTTACCTAGGTGAAAGATAGCGGTGGGGGTTTCAATGGTACCCGTGCCAGTTTGAGAAATATTAAGGGACTCACCATTGCCAACAGTAATACCATTGGAGCCATGATATGGATTTGGAGCGTTAAGCTTGGATAGATCAGAAGTAACGTGCATGTTGGCCACAGTATCCAATAGCCATTCAGAGGAAGGGCCGGCTTGAGATTCATAATTGGCACGGTTATCACTATTTCGGCTTTCCTCATACCGAAACCAGCAACGAACAGCGGTGTGTCCTGTTTTCTGACAGATTTGACAAGTTGGATGATCCCGCTCGTAAGTACCCTGCCCGCCACTGGAAGATGACTGCCCGCCGCTGCCGAAGGAGTGCAGGCTGTTGTTGCTGCCGTGCTGCAAACCGTCGTACGGCGGACGACAACCCTGCCGACCGCCGCGCCTGCGGCCTCTACTGTTTCTGCCGTAGACGCCGCGGCTCCCCTGCCGGCCTCCACCACGCCCCCCACGATTGTTCTGGCTTGCGGTGAGGGCGGTGGCCGGCTCCATAACAGCGGCTTCTCGGAGAAGAAGTTTGCTCTCCAGATCCACGTTGATTTCTTCACTTTTTAGCCACGAGGAGAGAGTAGCCAGGTCAAGGGGTGTTGGACTGATGCGAACCGCCTGTTTAATGGAGGAGTAAGCTGATGGGAGCCCCCGAACGACGCACATGACGAGATCTTTTTCGGGAATGATTTCGTGCACGGTGTCGAGGGCTGTGATGATGGTGGAGACCTCGTCTAAATACTCCGCCATAGTTTTCGTTCCTTTGGTAATTGTCTGGAGACGATCACGCAATTGAAAAATATGAGAGTGGGAAATTGATGCATAGCGTGTTGCGAGGGCCGTCCACAGGGCTGAAGCAGTTGTGTAGGGTCGGACGTGTTTCTGAACCGTGGGAGAGATGACCGCAATCAAACATGATCGGATCTGGACATCCACGGCTTTCCAGGCGGCATGGGCCGAATTGGTTCTTTCTGATTTGTCTGTGGCGGTGATGACTGCCGGCGGCGGTTCTGTGCTTCCATCGACGTATTTGAGAAGGTAATTTTGCCTCAAGGGCTGTAAGAACGGTGATTTTCCATGTAGGGTAATTTATGTCTGATAATTTTTCGGGAATCAGGGCAAGAAGATGCCTGAGAAGGAGTTTAACGCCAGAAGGAAGTGAATCGAGAGGATCCACCTCGGTTGTCATGGCTGCCGCTGCCCAAGAGAAGAGAGGGAATGATCGGTGCCCTAAAGAGAGAAAAAAAAATAGAGAAAAGAAGATCTAGGTTTTCTGGCTCTTGATACCATGAAGGAATATTGATTGTATTAAAGTATTAACCTAATAAGGGAATACATGGGATATATATATAGGAGATATAGGAAGGAGTACTAATCCTAATAGGAATAGGATTAAGGAGTACTAATCCTAATAGGACTAGGATTAGTACACAGTAAATACTAATATTATTTTATACTATTTATTTAATACTATCTGTTATTACTAATGACACTGCAATTTGTTAGAATGTGCACAAAATCATTTAACCGGACATGGCACGCCTACAGCTTACAGAGGACATGACCCTAGATAGGAAGATTTGGAGGTCATGGATTAGGATAGAAGTTTAATCTTGAAAATTAGATGGCAGCATGTTTGGAAACAGCTTCAAGAACACGGGCAATAAGAATACCATGAATGGGACGATGATGAAAACAGCAAACAGAACAGCCTAAACATATCAATCACAGTAACAGGACAAGAGGTAAAAGGTTAGTTAAAGGTTAGTTATGTCTATATAGAGATGAAATGCATGTAAAAGAGTTATGTTTAGCCTTGCTTAGAAGTATCAATCGCTAGTTGTACTCCCTTAAGGACCACTCTTGAAGTAATAAAAATTCACTTACTTAGGAATTTCTTAAACTTTTAATGATTATTTCCTCTAATACTAGAGCTTAGATTTAAATTTCATATTTCTGTCTAAAGATTTAACCATATAGCTACTGTTCATCTGCTACTTTCAACAATTTGAATTTAACAGTTTCTTTACCAATTGTGTATTTTCGCTTTTGCTTGACTTGTTATTGTTACCTCTGCTGTCATCATGTTGCGAACTGATTCGATACGCGAAAAAGAATTACTATGTTAATACATCAAAATTATATAACTAATTTAGGTTTGCTGATGTTTTCACTTTTCTCCAACGAGATTATGCTTTAACCTTTTTAAGATGTCAACTATTGTTAAGAATTGAATTTATTCACAAATTTGGAATTCCAGAAAAGGCATAGATTACACGAAAATCAAGCAATCAAGTATAACTTTGAAAACATGAGATCACATTGCTACTAAAGTGAAATCAGGGCAACTCATTTTATGGATTTTTCATGAATTCTAAACATCGAGCACGAAAAAATCTTGCTCCACAAATTCACTAAAATGAAGATGACTAATTTGTAATTTCTGGACTAACCAATAGGTTAATCTCGAGCAAGATATGGCTGAAAAACTTCATGTTTCTCCCCTTTTCCCTTCATTATTTGTAAACGGAAAGAATAAACAAACAATATTTTTGTTAATTTCAGTAGAAAAGGGCTAGGGCGAAAGATCAGTGAAGATAAGCAGAGAAAATAAATATAAAATCCTCATGTAAGATGAAAACAAAAGTAAATTACAATTTGAAAGCAAAATCGAAGAATGAGGATGAAAAAGACCTTCGATACAGTGATTTTCAGCACCAGTGAAAATCGAAATCAACAACTTTTGCTTAGCAACAAACATGGAAAAATCCAGCTTCTGCAACCATCAATTATTCTTATATACTGAAACGAACTTGAAAAAAACTCAACAATCCACCAACAAATTTCTGCTTACGACGTGTTGATGTTAGGCCTTAGGCCACGTAAATCTCAGCATTCAAACAAGGAAAACTACATATCTGCCCATACTTACCTACCACATATACATACTTTTTCTCTATTTTAGAAATATTAAATAGAATACCACTTTAAAAAAAATTCTGCATGTGCTAAATTCATATCAAACTCTACATAATTAGCATAAGTTAAAGTGACAATGTAAGATTATCTTTACTTTTTTCTATTGTATATTTGTTTTAAATCGTATCATGTATTTGATTTGATCGTTTAGATTTTTTCTAGTCAATTTCTTGTAGGGGTTTTATATTGTTTGCTCCATTTTAATGGCTCATAATTCAAAAAGATATAATACATATATTTGACCCTAAACTTGACTTCAAATTTTAACATTGACCTTCAACTTTCATAATGCACAAACAAATACTTTAATTATCCAACTTTTGAATAAATTAAAAAATGAGTCCTACATGGAACAATACACGTAGGACAACATGTAGGATGAAAAATAACACGTAGGATGACACATGCTTTTGAATATAATGTATGAAATTGATACTTTATTGGTCAAATTAATAATCGATACATAAAATTAAACTTAGATCTATAAATAGATACATAATATTAATATTATCATATACTAGACACGTATAACAATTACACAATTAATATTAGAAACTTCTATGGTACATATGAATCTACTTGTATGATACATATCTAAGTGTTTTATTTGTTGGATATATCATATATAGATAATATATACATCAAATTAATGAATTTTATTATTTTAAGAGTAATAAAATAAAATAAACAAATTGCATGACCAAGATATACATGTTTTGTCTTTTATAAATGGTATATCGAATTTATTATTTCAAATAATAATAAAATTAAATTAATTAAAATAGATACACTTCTTGATTTTCGCCTTATATTAAGGAATTTGGTTATAACCAATTAACTCAAACAAATAAAATATGGTTCTCAATTTTATAATTCGGCAGATACATCTATCTCATGAATTGAAACTCATGTATCCTAAGTATGAAAATATGGTAGAGGAAGTAATATGGTAGAGAAGGAATTTTTTTGATGAACGCGCTCGAACTGGTTGATTGTAATAATAAGCTGGTGTATATTGATGAAGATGAAGAAGATGACGAGTATGAAGAAGATGATGGAGGTGCTAATGAGCACGATCATGATCAAGGTGGAGGGGCAGATGAATAGGATCATGATAACGATGGAGGTGCTAATGAGCATGATCAAGATGAAGAAGATGAAAAGTATGAAGAAGATGGTGGAGGTGCTAATGAGCATGATCATGATCATGATCAAGGTGGACGGGCATATGAACAGGATCATGATCATATGATATAGATAATAGTTGATCGAGATGCAGACATATGAACTCTTTGATGATGAAATGCAAACATTTTTAAAAAAAAGTAGTATTAGTTGTATGAAACTTATTTGGATGCCAAAGGTATATGGGATCAACATTCCACTACCTTTCATTTTCTTTTCTCAATTATTTTAACCTTTTTTCTACACTTTTCTCCTCACAACTTTTTTTTACATTTTTTTGCTACTTGTTGATTCTTAATATAATCATTCGATATATACATACATAGAAATTCGACTAATTCAAATTTACTTTATGTAAGGCTTTGTTCTAAAAGATATACTTCTTATCAAGAATTTGTCATACTCAAAGATTGAACTCGAAACCTCTAGTTAGGTGAGAGGCAACATCATCCTTTGCTCATCATTTATTTGAGTAAAAATCAAAGTGGGTGTGTCAATTAGTTTAAATGTGTTAATTAATTAGTATTATTATATTATCATTATTTTCAATTATATATATATGTGCAATTATAACTCATCCACTTTCTTCAATTTCTCAAAACTCATCCAAAAAAATAAATTTAAATTTTTTGACACACCCATTTTTGTTTTTCCTCAAACAAATTATGGTGCCGAGGATATTGTTGCTTCTCACTTAACTAGAAGTCTCGAGTCCAAGTTTTAAATATGAAAAACTCTTGATAGGCTACAATGCAGATAATGCAAATATGAAATATGAAATAATCGAATTTTATTGTCTTCGAAAAAAGCCTTAACAATGCAAATATGAAGTAACCGAATATTAATGCAGATATCGAATGCAAAATAAAAATGAAAAAGTAAATATTCTTTAAAAATAAAATTATATTACTCCCTTTGTCCACTTTTATTTGTCACGTTGAGCTTTTTGAAATTCAATTTGACTATTTTTCAAAGTTAAATTATACTACATTAAGTTAATGCTTTAACATGAAATTTAGATATTCAAAAACTATAAAAAAATAATAATTTTTTTCATATCAATATGATGAAAAAATATATCTTAAAATGTTAGTCAAAATTTTTATATTTTGACTCTAAAAATAAAAATCAGGCCAATTAAACATGGATGGAGGTAGTAAGAGTTAATAGGTAAAAAAAATGCAAGAAAGAGTTGTGAGGAAAAAGGAGTAGAAAAAGGTTAAAATGGATGAGAAAAGGAAATAAATGGAAAGTGAAATGTGGGTCCTACATACATTTGGCAGCCAAATAAATCCTCATACAAATGACACTATGTGCACCTCACCAAGAATAAAAATTTTCAAATTATGATGTTCCGAAATTTCAAAAATATTGTTAGATGTTTATGTCTTATTCTTCAAAAGTAATACATATTATTTTGATACGTGTTTAAATTATCGTCATACTTTTCAACTTAAAATATTTACTACTTTTAAAACATTCGATATGCAGCTGATGACATTTTTGAATAGTTCAAACAATAAGTTAAGACGACTGGTAATATTAGTTACCACAATTAAAAGATAGAAAAAACTAAGGATAAAAAAGGTCTTTGGCTGTAAATTGTGAACTTGGAACAAATACTTCAAAAAAAATGTTGCCAAAAGCAAAGTTTGTGTAAACAAATGCGCAGGCTCATATGAATTAAATGGTTGATAAAACATGTGTATTTAAATAGAAAAAGATTCTCAAAGAAAGAAGTGATTTAGGCTTTTGTATTTTTTTGTGAAGTCAATACAAGTATGACAATTGAAAGTTACTTTGAGAATGACACATATTTCTATAATCATACTCAAATTTAAATATAGAGTTAGTAACTTAAATGATGTAATAACTAGACAGAGGACATATCAAAGAAATGTCGTGTTTAGAATCAATGGAAGCTTTCTACCCATTCATCAAAAAATAAATTGTTTTATAAATTTGGAGATGATTGTTCAACCATCTAGAAGTTAGAAATATCATCTGGTTGCTCTATGAATATATTTCCTAGTCAACATAGTGGAGATGATTTCAGAAACACAAATAATAAAAAACTTTTGGCATGAAATCTTCATCAAAATAAATTATATCGCATGTAGCCATGTACAATAAGAGAAAAAGGATTTATTTTGTTGGTACCACAAATAATAAATTTATGTGTTTATGAACTCCTCTCCAATTATAAGGGAAAAACTTATATGTGCACTTCAGATATTTTAAATAAGATCTAAAGATGTGTGCTTTTAATTGCCATTCCTACATTAGATTATTTTAATATTTTCAAAATGAGTTACATGTTCCTTTTATGAAGAAAAAACTCTCCATGGATATAAATAAAATGATGTCACTATTATAATAAATTACTTAGGAGGAAATAATGCAACCAAATAACTTAACTCTCATGGGAAAAATATCCTACAAAGAAGGGAAATGTATAGTACAAAATCACATAAGAACTTATGTTTGATGTCAGACCTCTTGTATGATCCTTCTGGACGTTAAGGATAAAACAAAAGTGAAAGAATTTCCGGGAGAAACCTTTTGAAGTACTAAATTGAAAATTCTAGGCTAGGTCAGTCTCAGACGAAACCTTAGAAAAGAGAGGTCTAGGACAATCTACAAAAGGATTGGGTAAAATATATAGGCTTGGGTTGGTTTTTCTATCAACTAATACGACAATGAGTCTATAAGGATTTTCTGAAATGAATTTGAGTAAGTAGAACTCTTGATAACAAATTTGCCGCGAAGGGGTTAGTTTGAAGATGAAGATTCAAAGGTATGTTGTGAAAGAGATACCTTTGGAAGGATTTCCAAGTTTCTGTCATGTGCACTATCCTATAGAGGGAGGGATTAATTCCTTCTATAGTGGGTGATCTTACTAAGGTAGAATTTTTATAGAGGGTTGAGGCCAATATAGCGATGTAAGTCACATTTTATACATAATTTACTCCTAAATCGCTCATTAATTGCAAACACGTTTTAAGAAGAGCAAGGGATATCTAGTATGAATGCTCCGTATTTTTCATCAAGATAATTATTAAAGGTTTGTTAAATACTCCCTAAGCTTGGTTGTAGAATTTATGGGTAATTGGTTGGGGTGGGTTTTGGTTGATTTAACTATATAAAACCCTAGTTTAGGTTAAATGATTATGAGAATTTCTTGGGGTTTGCGGTTTGATTATAATCCATGTTTTTCTCATTTCAGCTTGATTATATGTATTTTAATTGTCCGTAAACCAAGAACAAGCTAGGACCCATAACAAGGGGTAGACTTAGGTTTGACAGAGCTTCCAAGGCTTGATTCAAGGTTTTAGGTGATTGTTTGTTTTAATTTTATGTATAAGTATGCATGTTAAATGTTTCTATAGATAAACTTGTACAATGCATGTTAGGAAAAATATAATGGGTTGAATGTGAAATGAGGAATTGTTAACATCTCAAGAAATGAAGGTGTTCGTTTATTTGTAAGTACAAGTGTTTTGTATTTCATCATGGTTATAATTGTGTTTGCATGACTATCGATTTGTTCAGGTACCACGCCTAGTACTAGATATCTCTTGTTGGCTCATGTAACACACCTAGTACATATTATTGGTTGGCTCAGGAATAAGCCTTTTAAGGGATCTATATGATTGACTTAAATAACACACATGTACAAATTATTAATGGTTTGACTTGGGTACCTCGCTTGATATCGGATACTATTGATTGGATGGGGTGCCACACCTTGTACATATTTGATTATTATCTTACATGTGGTTTCCTTGAGTGAACAAGACATATATGTCATCGTGTGGGACATGCTTTGTATAAATGTGAAGTCAAGATTAGTGATTGAGACTCTTATTGTATTGCTAACTTGGTTGATTATATGTTGTCATGTATTTACTATGTTTACATATCGGTTTATATTCATATCTTTTGAATTGGGCATTGATCCTATTAATACAATGTGGTTTGCATACTGATACTGCAGTTACTTTTTCTTTGGTCAGTACAAGACATATTGAGGTGATTGCTTCGTGACCTTAACAGTGAGTCCAGTGCTAACTGAACCCAATGGTGAGCTACCTCTTCTAAACAGCCACATATTCCTTTTTATTTCTTAGTCCATGTGTTTGTGCTTATACTCCTTAAGTTGTTTTATTATTTTTGGGTTGCATCTCCTTAATCTAAGACTACTTGATGTTTTGTGACTTTCAGTTCTAGGGTGGGGGTTTCCATTGTTGTTTTAAGATTTCGGGTTGTATTTATTAAATTCAAAATAAATAAATAATAATAACAATAAAATAATTCAAGCAAAAATACAAACATGATAAACTTATAGAACACTAACAAAAAGATACAAAATCCGACACCAAAATGATTTATATGGTCAAAAGAAAATGATAACGACGGATTTAGATAGAGGTTGAGAGGGTTAAAAGATTGACATACATTTTTGGGTAAATGAAGGTCGCGGGAATATTTCGCCGATTTTTTTTACGGATTTTGGACCTAAAATTTATATGAAATGACAACTCTTTGAGAGCTCGACATATTTATACAAAGCTTTTTGGATGGGGATGACCAAAACTTCGTAAATCTAAGGAAAAAGTGAAGACTTTTATTTGTTTTTTCTTACATCTATGGAGTTTGGCTATAGATATGGATGAATGGTTTGTGGATTTGTGTAGAGGATTGTGAAAGGAAGAGATGGTAAGTTCTTGAATATTTTGTTGGCCAAAAAGGTGGTGGCCGCAGGCGGTAGTGGAAACAAAGGGAAGAAGAAAAATAAAAATCTAAATAGAAAATATTAATTTTTGAGTTTTTGTATTTTTGTTAGGATCCAATAATATTCCTTGGATCAGAATATCATGAATGATTGAGATTCAATTTTGACCATTTCTATTGGATCGGGTTAAAATTGATTGGGCCATTAGAAATTGATCTAAATCATCCAAATTCAAAAAAAATTGGGTCATTTGGGCCAATAAAAAATAATAATATCAACAAAGACAAACAACCCAAGAATACAAATAAAATTATCTAAAAAACATTACTATATATGATAGGGGTAAAATAAACACGTAAAAAAATAGGTTTTCACATAACCTAGCTATCCTTAGCATTACTACCCTTATGCCGCTAAATATATAGTATCTCCATCTCTATACACGGTCTACAATGCTCAGTAATACGTGCATCCTTCAAACCACCCACATTATAGGGCTTCAACTCAAGGAAACCTTATCCCACAACAACCCTATCAGGTCCCTTACAACCCTCCTTCAATGAAAAATTATGCTCAAGAGTAGGCACAAAAAAGGAAATTCACTCCATTAGGACAGTCGTACTCCAACTTGTTTCAAACGTTAAAAAAGATAGGAGTGATTGAGTGTATCCCACAACATCGTCTGAATCCAAATGCTCTAGGTTTCCAAGCCAATGAAAGATGTGAGTATCATTCAGGGGCCTCAGGTCAAAGCACTAATAATTGTTGGACCTTAAAGGGAGCGATAGAAAAGCTAATCAATCATGGCGTTTTCGTTGAGAAAGATGACGAAAACACTCCCAACGTGACAAACAACCCACTTCTAACTCAAAATAACGTAGTGGTTATAGTTTGTGATGATCAACAGTACAAACTCCTTGGCAAAAAAGGATGTTGTTTAGGAAGATCGAAGACGAAAACAAGTCAATAAAGAGTTTAGAACCAGTTGCATCTCTGAGTATGGAGGGAAACAATCTTGATACAAAAATTTTGTGTGTTGCGGGGGTTTCAAGGGGGATTGAAGTTCGAGCGCGTATGCCTAAGTTGTTTGTATCAAAAGGTTTTTCATTAACACAATAGGATAAAAGTTGCTTGACCAATTTGAAAGAGCCTATATTTGTTAAGCTCGTGCAAAAACATCCTATAACTGATTCAAAAGATATCCCTTGGAGCTATTACAAGATCGCGGTGGTTTATCAAGGAACAAAGATTTTTGAAGAGGTTGATGCAGCAGGAGGTTTGACACGCTCCGGAAGATGTAATTCTCCAAAAGAATATAGAAAAGGGAAGATGACTCAAAATATCCAAGTTCCACTAAAGAAAGCAGTTACTGAGGAAGAAGATAAAAAATTTCTAAAAAAGCTTAAGGTTCCAGATTACTCTGTTGTGGAACAATTGCAGAAGACCCCTGAACAGATTTCACTGTTGTGTCTACTTTTGCACTCAAAATAGCTTCGTTGTGTGTTGAAAAAGGTTTTAAATGAAGCACATTTTCCAAAAGAGACCACAGTAAATATGTTCGAGAAAATGGTCTAGCGCGTGTTTGAGTCAAACACCTTCACATTCACTAATGACGATTTGCGAGTTGGAAAAAATAGAGATTTACTTCTTACATTGAAATGTGAAGGGTACTATTTAAAGAGGTCCATGATAGATGGGAGAATCAGGGGTAGACATATGTCCTCTTTCTACGCTGCAAAGCTTGAAAGTCAACCTTAATTAAATTCATCCTAGTAATGTATTTGTGTGAGCATATGACGGTCCAAGGAGGGCTACCATTGGTGAAATTAATTAAAAATGACAATTGGACCTGTGGATTTTATGATTGTTTTCCAAGTAATAGATATGGACACATCTTATAATTTCCTACTAGAAGGCTATGGATCCACATGGCTCCGGCACTCTCATCAACTCTATATCAAGTTGTTAAGTTTGAATACAATCATCAAGAAATCATTATTCACGGGAAAGATGATACACATACTTACAGAGATCTATCCATCCCATACATTGAGGCAAAAAAAGGATGTGATTTTGTTTTTTACCAATCTTTTGAGGTCTTATCAGTCGATCGCTTTAAAGAAAAAGACCTCATCATCCAGCCATGTCTCTATTCCTCTTCAATGGTAGCAACGACAGTGCTCAAATATTGTTATCAACCCGGTAAAGGTTTGGGACTATGTGTCGCAAGGAATCGTGGATCTTATTACTCTCTTTGTAAACTAAGGCGCCTATGGCCTCGGGTACAAACAAATCAAGAGAAATGTATATAAGGCTAAGAACCATAGAAGGATTGATTAGGCACTACTATAACTGATTCCCCATATATCTCATTCTTTTATCAATCCTCAGGGTCCATATTTGAAAGCTTCATTTACTCTTGAAGATATTGAAGAAGTTATTGAGGATCTTAGTCAGTTGTTTTGTGAAGTGAACATGGTCTAAGTTGAGGTGTTGATCTAAGCAATTGGGAATCGTGATAGTTTGTTTTGCTACTCTTTTGTATTTTTTCATTTTTTCAGGGTTATGATCCGAATGTTTCAAAGTATTTTGTATTAGTGTAAACCCTTCTGTACCCTTTGTGATTTCAATGAAATGAAATTTCAGTTTCATAGTAAATTTTGTCTTTTCCCCTCGACTAGTTCTTATTCTCTATTTTTCAGTTATGTAAATGTAGGCTATATAATATGACGTGCATGCGTAATTCACTTCCAGATTTCAAAGAGTTTTCTATTGTTGAATCACGATGTCAAGAGGTTGAATATGATGAAGAGGATTTTAGGGAAATTAATAGGGAACTAGAACAGTTTGAGCACAAACCTAACCCTAATCTTAGTGAAAGTGAGACAATCAATTTGGAAAGTACTGATGAAGTAAAATAAATAAAAATAAGTCTTCATATCAATACTGAAATTAGAGATGCCATAATACACCTTTTGTTTGAATACAAATATTTGTTTTCTTGGTCTTATGATGACATGCCAGGTTTGAGTGCTGATTTGATGGTTCATAAGTTGCCCACTAATCCTGATTTTCCACTCGTTCAACGAAAAATAAGGAAATTCAAACCGTACGTGAGTGAAAAAATCAAGTCAGAATTCATGAAACAACTGAATGCAAATGTGATCCAAGGCGTTCTTTACACTACTTGGTTGACAAATGTTGTTCCTGTTTCAAAAAAGGATGGAAAGACTAGAGTTTGTCTTGACTATCGGGATTTGAACAAGGCTAGTCAAAAGGACAACTTTCCCTTGCCTAATATCCACATTCTAGTTGATAATTGTGCAAAACACGACATTCAATCTTTTGTGGAGTGTTATGTGGGATATCATCAAATCTTGATGTATTAAGAGGACCTGAGAAAACTACTTTCACCACTATATGGGGGACTTATTACTACATAATCATGGCATTTCGTCATAAAAGTGGCAGGGGCGACTTACATGAGGGCTATGACCACCATGTTTCATGATATGGTGAATAAGTAAATTGAAGTATACGTCGTTGACGTAATCATCAAGTCTAAAACACAAGATGATCATGTGTAAGATTTGAGAAAATTCTGGGAAAGAGGGAGAACATATAATCTCAAGCTTAATACAGTAAAATGTGCATTCGGAGTTCTATCTGGAAAAATTCTGTGTTTTATTGTTAGTAGAAGGGGAATTGAATTGGATCATTCCAAAATAAAATCATTCGATACTTTTCACCCCTGAAAAAAAATCCGAAGTCATGAGTCTACTTGGGAGGTTGAACTACATAATTTATTGCTCAACTCACAAAAACTTGTGATCCCATTTTCAAACTTTTGAAGAATGATACTGCTGTCAGATGGACAGAGACTGTCATTGAGATTTTGAAAAAATCAAGGAGTATTTGTCCAACCCTCCCGTGCTGGTTCTCGTTCAACACGATTCCACGGGAAGGAATGAGCAACCTATCTAATACTTGAGCAAGAAATTCACCATTTATATAGTCAAGTACACCTTCTAGGAAAGGTTGGGCCCTCTCTTGGGTAGCTCAAAAGTTAAAGCATTAACTTTTTTCCTACACAACTTTCCTCATATCTATGATGGATCCTTTTAAGTACATCTTATAGAAGCTAATGCCAACTGGAAGACTTGCAAAATGGAAAAATTTTCTCACTGAAATCGACGTTATATATGTCACTCGCACTGCAATGAAAGCCCAATCTATGGCAGACTTGGCAGAAAATCAAGTCGATAGTGACTAAGAACCATTGAACAATAATTTCCAGATGAAGATATTAACTCAATTGATAAAGTAGGTTCAGATGGAAATCAGGCCTAGCAATTGTACTTTTGATGGAGAAATCAATGTAAAAGGCACAAGGATTGGGGATATTCTAATATCGGCCACAGGGCAACATTACCATGCAAGAACTCGACATCTCTTATTTTGTATAAATAACACGACTGAGTATGAAGCTTGCATCATGGGTCTAAATAATCCAATAGATTTGGGTGTGCAAGAATTGATTGTGTTGGGAGATTTTGATTTTCTTATTCGACATGTTCAAGGCGAATGGAAAAATTGAGACCTCGAGCTTTTTCCATACAGACAATGTGTAGAAGATCTTAGCAAAAGGTTTAGGTTTATCAAGTTTAGATATATTCCCAGGTTTCATAATGAATTAGTAGATGTCTTGGCTACTTTTGCCTCAATGCTTCCATATCCAATCCATTAGATATTCAAGTTCGGGACCAACATGACTATTGTAATATAGTGGTAGCATAACCAGATGGTGACCCATGGTACTCGGACATCAAGAAATTTTTGAAGATAGAGAGATGCCCCAAACATACCAATGAATCCAAAAAAGAACTATTAGACATTTAACTAATGGTTTCTTTTGAAAGGAGAAATTTTATATAAACGAACTCGGAATCTGAACTTGTTGAGATGTGTGGGTGATGAAAAAGTCGATAAGATCATGAGTAAAGTACATGTTGAGGTATGTGGACCATACATGAATGTATATGTCCTTGCAAAAAAGATACTCCGGATGGGGTACGATTAGCTTACCATGGAATAGGATTGCTTTCACTTTGTGAAAAAATGTAATCAAGGTCAGGTTCATGGTGATCTCATTCATTCACCTCATTTAGAGTTGCACCTCATGGCCGCTACTTGGCCTTGGTTGCATGGGGAATGGATGTCATCAGACCAACTGAACCAAAAAGCCTCTAATAGACATCGATTCATTTTGGTTGCAATTGATTATTTTACCAAATGGTGGAGGCAATCACTTTCAAAGCATGCACTAAGATGGTGATTGTGGATTTTGTCCATTCAAACATCATTCGTCGATTTGGTATCCCAAGAGCTATCATCAGAGATAATGTTTCAAACCTTAATAACAATTTGATTAAGGAGGTCTGTGAGAAGTTCAAAATTGTGCACCACAATTATGCTCCATACCGACCAAAAGCTAATGGAGTTGTGAGGCAGCCAACAAGAATATAAAAATGATTCTCAGAAAGATGGCTCTAGGCACAAGACAATGGCATAAGAAGCTAGCATTTGCACTTTTAGGATATCGCATGACAGTGTGCACCTCGATTGGTGCAACTCCTTATTTACTGGTGTATAGGATTGAGGCTGTGATACCAGTGAAAGTCAAAATTTCATCTCTTCAAATTATTGTTGAGGTTGAAATTTAAAATATTGAATGGGTCAAAACCCGACTAGAGCAGCTCACATTAATAGATAAGAAACGATTGACGACTGTCTATTTTGGTCAACTTTATCATCAAAGGATGACTCGTGCATACAACAAAAAAGGTGCTCCCAAGACACTTTGAAGTAGGTCAACTGGTCTTAAAGCGCATTCTCCCGCACCAAGAAGATGCCAAGGGAAAGTTTCCCCCAAATTGGGAAGGTTCGTATCTTATCAAGGATGTATTGTCCAAAGGAACCTCACCTTACTAATGTGGAGGGAAAACTCATAGACGTAGCTAAGGAGAAATGCGATTTTGTAAATTTCAAATGCTCATAACACTTAGCATAAAATAAATTTTGTATCCCATGACATACCCACAGATGGATAATTTAATTATCTTTCCATAGCAACCGACCTTGCGAAAATAAGATCTCCGAGTAAAAAAATTTATGCCCATTTTGGTAAAGGCTTTTAGAACAGGCCCTAACGACGCACCCAATGACGGGGCGTCGAGCAGACAACGGACCGTCAGTCCTGGCAATCATCTGGCCGGATAGCATTTTTTCTATTTCTTTTTACGTTTTCCACTCCGTTTAAACCCTAAGTTATGTTATTTTGACCGTAAATAATCAGATTTTAGTCAGTTTAGGCCTAGAAACATAATTAAAACATATCCAAGTCAAATCATGAAATCAAAACCTTGAAAATTAGAAGCAAGAGAGGACAAAAAGGTCAAGAACCCTATTAGAATGCCACAAGCTCCACCAATTCCAGGCCTGAAACTTAATTTTTTTTTCGTGGGTTTCATCACCAGGTATATGAGAGTTCACTAGTAGTTTCCTTTAACCCATTGGGTCCCTAGTTTTCAGTCAAGAGATACTACATTTAATGCGTTCTGAGGTACTGCGACAAGTTTAGGGTTGGAAGAACAAAGGAACCTATTATTTTTTTTTTAAAAAAAATCCTTTCTTTTAAAATTTAAACTACGTTTGACCTAATTCCGAAACAATACGTAGGCAACCCTTTGGGGGTTCGGTCATACCAAAAAGAAAGTCAGTCTTCCAGTATTTACAGAAAACTGGCATTTTTTAATTTTATTTTTGATAGAATAGTGTCAGATTATAATTATGTTTATAATTTTATTCTAGCAATCGACATTTTGATCAACTCTCAGAATGATAGATTCAATGTGTCTTGCGCACACTATTGATCATCAAAGACAACATGGTTGGAAAAACACAAACTACTTATGATTCAGAACCCTTGGGGGAACCATAAGTAAAAAATAAATAAAAAATATTGAAATGAGACAGTCTTATCAGTTAAAAACTTCATAGTCACCATAAGATAGCAAAAGAGAAGATATTATTGGTGAAAATCTTGCGGGGGCACCTTAAGATAAAAGGTAGAGAACATCATTGGAAGAAATCTTCAAAGATGACCATTTCTCAGTACCTCTGCATGAAGGACACATAGATCAATTGATGATGACTCAGATTTTGAGAACTAAGGAACTCAAACGGATTAGAGGTCAAGTCTAAAGTGCTTGTCATGGTTCACTCAATGTCGATATATACCTCCAGATAAGTTCTCTTTCTCATTTTTATTTAAAATGGAATGTCCTTCCTTAAGTTCATAGTCTTTCTTGATCCAATATTCTACACTCTTAAGTCTGATATTTTTTGCAGTCTTTTCGGCATAATCCTTTGATGAAATAAGGTAAAAGATTGCAAATCTTACTGCGTTTTCCAAAAGATAAGGTTGAGTATTTGAGTTGACATGCCATCGATCAAGGACTAAAAATGCCTCAGATTTTCACTGAAAACTAATGAAGGGACACGATATAGTCTCTTAGGTCAAAAAAAATTCAAAAGAAGAATTCATTCTTTGGGACATCAATCACACTATGATATTTGGTAGTACCAAAGATTTGAATTGACAAAAATGATTCTTCAAAGGTTTTCCAACCAAGAAGTTGGAGTAGAGGAGGAGAAATTGGTCAAGATTATGGTCAAGTCATCAGAGCATCGAGGCCACAAACCAACCACCACTTTAAGATTAAAATTTTCTTTTCTTTTTATTTTACTCAACCCAAAAACAAAAGAAAATGCAATATTAGAAGTCAAAAATGAAGCATCACAAAAAGGAAGTTCTCCAAAGTCTTCACATGTTTCCTCTCATACTATTCGCATTCTTACCTCTCAATTCGAGAGCATCGGGCAATACGCACCAATCAAAATTTCATGAAATACGCACACATCCTTTATTTATGGAAAATACACACCATCATTTGTTCACGTGCAATACGCACCATACTAAATTCAGGTGCAATATGCACCAATCTGAATTCATGTGCAATACACACCAGCCCTTATTCACATGCAATACACATTGATCCATTATTCATGGGCAATGCACATCATATGCATACCCTGGGCAATACGCACTATCATTCATGTTAGACACGCCATATTCACATTTGGGTTATAAACTCAATCTTAGGACAATCCACAAAGACAATACGTCTTATTTGAAACTCTTATGACAATATGCTCATTCTTCCTTTTGTTTCTAGGGCTATACGTCCCAATTAAAGATTCTCAAATTTTCTTCTTCCCTAAAAGAAACACATCCTTTTTGATCCATTTTGTGATCTTGATTTTTGAGTTTCATCTGCCAACTTAAGTTAAAACATGCACATGATAATGATCAACTAGCAACCAAGAGAGAATGAAGATAATTCTCAGAGATAACGCACAGAGCAAGTCGAAGATCAAGACGAGACCCTAAGAAAAAACATCAAGTCTTGTAACTCTTACAATGTAGAGAGACATTGATCTCTAGCTCGTTTCTTTGTAACTATAGGAAATAGATGATGAAATGAAATATGAAGCAATCTTTTGACCACTGTTTCTGTAGTTTGGGCTATCAAAGTTTCTTGTACTATAATGACCTCATTTACTTTTAATCAAGGAGATGTAGGCATTCTATGAAGAAAGGTTTGGTCATTTTTTCTAAAATGACTTCATCGGATATTGAAACAATAAAAAATTAGCCATTTCGTTCACCTTCCTTGCTTAAAAACTCTTCATGTTTCCTAGCAAAGAGGGGCATGCTATGAACCCGAATTTCTAATGTGTTTATTTTACCCCTATAATATATAATAATTTTTTTTAATACAATTATACTTGTATTTTTGATTTGTTTTTCTTTTTTGGTATTATTATTTTAATTGTCCCAAATGACCCTATTTTTTTTGAATTGGGCTGATTTAGATCAAATTCTGATGGCCCAGATAATTTTGACTCGGTCCAATAAAATAGTCAAGATTGAATCTTAACCATTCATGATATTCTGATCTAAGGGCTATTATTGTACCCTAACAAAAATACAAAAACTCCAAAATTGACATTTTCTATTTAGATTTTTATTTTACTTCTTCCCTTTGTTTCCACTGCCGCCGGCCGGCCGGCCACCACCATCGTGGCCACTTCCATCGACAGCCACCACCTTTTTGGCCTGAAAAATCTTCAAAATTTACCATCTCTTCCTTTCACCCTCTTCTACACAAATCCATGATCCATTTATCCATGTCTATAGCCAAACTCCGTAGATTTAAGAAAAATCAAATACGAATCTTCACTTTTTTCCTTCGATTTATGAAGTTTCTGTCATCCCCATCTTGTACCCTTTACATAAACGTGTATAGCTCTTCGAGGAATGTCAGTTCATATAAATTTAAGGTTCAAAATCCATCAAAAAGAATTTTGGCAAAGTTTTCTAGAGACCTTCATTTACCCAAAAATGTATGCCATCTTTTTGCCCTCTCAACATCTATCTAAATGCGTCATTATGATTTTCTTTTGACCATATAAGTCGTTTTGTTGTCAGATTTTGTATTGTTTTGTTAATGTTCTTTAAGTTTATCATGTTGGTGTTGTTTCTTGAATTTTTTTAAATTATTTAATTATTTTTAATTTTTAATTTGCTTTTATTTTTATTTTTCTGCTTTATTTTGTTTTGTTTGATCTTCAAAATAGTTTAGATGTTTACGTTTTGTGTTAGTGGGATGATTTTTTTTGTCTTGATGAAATGGTCACCATTTTGGTCCTATTTTAGAATTTTCAGATGACCCATTATCTATAAATTGATCAATAAATAAAGGAAATGGATCATCTACAATGACATTTCGGCCTATTTTAAATTTCTGATGACCCATATAACTATTATTAAATTAATGAATAAAATAAATGGGTCATCTTCAAAGAAATAAGAGTCTTTTAATTAATCTGAAAAAGGGGATATTTCATTGGGTGACACTTTGGGAAAACAAAGAGTCCAATGCATGCATTGACTCTTAAGTTTTCAAGAAGAGTTGTGGTTTTAATGCTCAACACCTATTTAAACCCCCTTGTTCTTTCATTTGCGGGGACACAAAAAAGGAGTAAAAAAAAAGGGAATAAAAAAAAAAAAAAAAGAGGAGAAAAAAGTCGTCTTCTTCAAAAATATAATTTCATCTTTGGTGGTCTTTGAAATTCAATTAAGTTTGCTTCCATATTTTGTTTGTCATCAACTTTAGGTATTTCTTTTTACATTTCACATGCAATCTTGAATTATAGTTTATTATGTTATGTTTTGATTAAGTTGTTTGTATTAAATTTTTTATTTAGTTAAGTCTAATGTGATTCTCACGTGATTATGCTTATTATTATGTCAATTAGTTTGTATTATGTTTTTCATAGTTAAGTCTATTGTTATTCTCATATGATTATTTTTATTACTATGTCATTTAGTTTGTATTAAGTTTTTATTTAGGTAAGTCTATTATGATTCATCGGTGATTATGTTATAATTATATATATATAAATATTTATTACTAATTGATGTTTAGTTTGATGTTACCTCATTATTAGTAAGTAGACTCATACTTTGCTAAAATATATATATAAAAATTCACATTTTTTTAGTTTCTGGTCCCCTTTTTTTTAAAAAAAGAAAAGAAAAAAGAGACTGCTTTTTTTTTTATGAAGACTTTAAAACTGATCAGTTTTACAAAAAGGATAAATCTGGTCATTTTGCAAACAAATGTAAATTTGGTCATTTTTGCAAAGAAATGTAAATCTAGTAATTTTTTGCAAACAAATGTAAATTTGGTCATTTTTGCAAACAAATGTAAATCTGGTAGTTTTTTTTGCAAAAAAATAAAAATAAAAATAAATTTGGTCATCTCTACAAAAAAATGTAAATCTACTCATTTTTGTAAAAAATGTATATGGTCTCTTCATATTATTTTTCTTAAATAAATATATGAAATGACTATTGAAATTAAAAATACAAATTGGCTAATTTGACTAATTAATCTAACTATTAGATAAAATAGGCTATTTTTGTAACCTACTCTCAAAGGGAGCAATGTGGTCATTTTGTATAAAACAAAAATTTTACTAAAATTGTTATTTCTTAAATTTTCTCTCTCTCTCTCTATGTCTCTCTGTCTCTCTCTGTCTCTCTCTCTGTCTCTCTCTCTCTCTCTCTCTCTCTCGCTCTCTCTCTCTCTCTCTCTCTCTATATATATATCTATATATATATCTATATATATATATCTATATATATATATATATATATATATATATTTATATAAAGAAAATTAATACTAGTATATCACTACTTATTTTAAGATAATATTTAATTATTATTCAGTAAAAGAAAATTATTTTGTTTTTTGTTGTTGTTATTGTCAATTATTAATACTTGAATGAGTATTTGTTTCTTTTGATAAAACAAATATTAATAAGCAATTTACAACACAAGAAAATCATTTTCTTGTCTATATGTTACAACATATTCATCTATTCAATTTATCATTATTTTTTTTTAAAAAATTGAGTAATTAATTTCAATTGGTTTAATTTTTTGTAAATACCATCATGTGTTCAGTTATGATCCTTGGTGTATATTCTTTTTTCGAAAAAAAAATGTCTTGTGTGCGATTACGCTCTTAGGCCAATCAATTTTTTAAAAAACATAGTAACTAATATATATTTACTTTTTTATCATAAGTTTATTCTTTGCCAAATATAAGTTAATAAAGAATCTGTGCTAAAACCATGGAACTCGAGGGGTGCCACATACATTCTCTCCGGTGAATAAAATTCCTTACCCAATGTAGACTAAAAATAAAGAGTTTTCATTTTTAATTAGGAATTATCAGTTGACTTGAAACACCTGAATAACTCAATCTGAAGTGGAGAGTCTAAAAAATATTATTTTTCTTTCCCTTTTTTTTTTCTTAAAAAACTGTGATATCCTTAACAATTGTAAATTAAAATGGAAGAGGTGTGACATAGAGGAACCGCAATGCTTTACTTTAGGGTGCTTGGTCTTGTTTGTGAAAAAGAATAATGGTAGTATGAGAATATACATAGACTATAGATAGTTGAAGAAGGTTACTATCCATAATAAATATTGTATACCCTGTACAGATGATACTTTTGACCAGTAATAGGGGGCTTCAATGTTCACAAAAATTGACTTGAGGTCAAAGTAGCACCAGTTAAAGATTATACCTAAGGACATGCCTAATATAGCCTTTAGGACTGGAAAATCATGGTTAAATAATTTAATGGTGACAATTTGAACAAGCTCATGTGAAAGATGATGTCTAGGGAGACTCTAGATGCCACATTTGTCACATGAGGGGTGCTCACTTTTTGAGGGAGAATTTATGTCCCTTGAGTTGATGACTTTATTCAAAAGGTGCTGCCAAAGTATTAGTGTTCGCAATATTCGATTCATCCAGGTGTAATAAAAATGTATTGGGACTTGAGGACAGGCAGGGAGGAAGAGGGACATAGCTTAATATGTGTCTATGTGTCAAAATTGCCAGGAATCAAAGTATGAGCACCAAAGGTGTGCAATATTCCTTAGAGAATGCTCATTCTTGAGTGGAAGTGAGAAATGATAGTCATCGACTTCATGGTGTGAATATCTAAGACCTTGGAAAAGTATGACTTAATTTGGGTCATGTTGATAGGTTACCTAAATAAGTCCATTACTTTACGTAATAGTGGATTACAACTTCTAAGTTGACCAAGATTTTTGAAAAGGAGATAATAAAGTTGCAAAGGATGCCCTTCTATATAAATATAAACTACTATTATAAACAATTCAAAATATTTCTAAAAAATATGATGATCAAAGAAATATTCCTCTGACTCTCTATATAATAACTTGAAAACAGAAAGTGGAAGAAAAGGAATACTAGCTATTATATACTTGGAAGAAAGAAAACACTAGTTATTATACGTATAATAACATTTGATATTTTAATGTTGTCTGATTGATATAGAAAAATAATTTTAAAGAGGATGATAATGATAGTTGTGTTACCATATTATATCGGTAGGATCTATATCCATATCTTATATCTATACCATTCTAAAAGTGGAAAGTCTAAAAGACAAAAGTTATATAACAAAAACTTTTCATTAAATATGAACTATCTATTTTTTCCTTCATTTAAATAAACCAAATACATAATTAAAACTTACCACTTCTCACTTCAAATGATTGTTCATGACGTATATATACCTCCATAATGACACCCGTTGACCCTACCATTATGATAAAAACTTTAGTTTATAAACATGTTTATGATTGTCTATTTGTTTATATTAAAAAACATGAAATCTAGAATGATTGCCAACACATACCTACATTATTAAAAAAAATATGACTCTTCGTCTCTTTTCATAATCCCAACATTATATGAGTCCCTTACTCTCATGTACACTATTTCAAACATAAAAGTATATATCATTATTTTATTAAATATCAATGATTGCATAAAATTATTTTAGAGCACAACACTATTTGAAAAGCTTCTTGGGAAACCTATGCAAGTAACTATACGTATGAGATAAGTATCTTGGAAAAGAGTACAAAGAAGGTAGAAGTTGGTTCAACGACAACACACCCAGATTATGGAGGAAGTCACATTTTAGAACAAGAACAAATTGAAATATGATTGGACTAATTTTTTTTATTTATTCAAGGGAATAAAATAATCATTCCGTATAACGTTTGCATGCATGTATCATCGCAGCTACTTGCAATTTTAAAGACAAGGGAGAAACTTATACTTGGATAGTTTGACAAATGTAAATAAACTTGATGAAAAGAACTAATCAAAAGAGATATATTGTATTCTAATACCAACTTAATCACACTACCGTAACACGTCTAAATACATAAGACTTTTGTAACACCCCGTAGCCAAAACAGACCAAAAATTGGTTTTTCAGAAAAATCTGCAGGAGCTACCAACAGTGGCATCGATGGACTGTAGCCTGAAACACGGTCCGTCCTGTACAACCATCTTGGACGACGGACGGACTTACGGTCCGTAGGTAAAACGATGGTCCGTAGTCCGTGACCATCAATCAAGAATCCCTTCAACCCCTCTCTGACAAGATCTATAGATGACCAGCATGATTCGTAGGAGGACCTATGGTCCGTAGGTGGAAAATTTGCAGCCAGTTAAGGGGTAATGCAGTTAGGTCACCTTAAAATGATCATAACTCTTATGCCTCTACAAAGCTTAAGGTGCATAAGAAGAACTATCCAACTCATGACCTTGAGTTTGTAGCAGTGGTGTTTGCACTTAAGATATTGAGACACTACTTGTATGGTGTTTACATAGATGTGTTCACCGATCATAAGAGCATTCAGTATGTGATCACCCAAAAAGAGTTGAATCTTCGCAAGTGGAGATGGCTTGAGTTCCTTAAAGATTATGATATGAGTGTGCATTATCATCCTGGAAAGTCTAATGTAGTGGCCGATGTTCTTAGTAGATTATATGTGGGTAGTGTAGCCCATGTCGAGGAAAAAAGAAAAGAGCTAGTGAAGGATGTTCACAGGCTTGCTCGCTTGGGAGTTCGATCTTTCTCTCAAGAGAGTGATCCGATCTTTCTTGTACTAAAGGGTGCAGTCAACAATCAGAGAGTGGCGGTTTTCTTCCAAGGGGCATATGGGGTACTTTACTACCAAGGTAGATTGTGTGTTCCTTATGTGGGAGAGTTGATGCAGCATATTCTTGCAGAAGCTCATAACTCGAGGTATTCTATTCATCCAGGTGACACTAAGATGTACCGCGATCTGCGAGAAGTCTATTGGTGAAATGGCATGAAGAGGGATATAGCACACTTTGTGAGTAAGTGCCTCAATTGCCAGCAAGTCAAGGAAGAACATCAGAAACCAGGAGGTATGACTCAAGAGATCGATATTCCTACTTGGAAGTGGTATGTGATCAATATGGATTTCATCACAGGGTTACCTCGTACTCGTAGACAGCATGACTCAATTTTGGTGATAGTTGATAGGATGACTAAGTCTTCTGGCTTTTTGGCAGTCAATACTACATATTAAGCAGAGGACTATGCCAAGCTTTACCTTACTGAAATTTTGAGGTTGCATGGGGTTCCTTTGTCTATCATCTCAGATAGAGGTCCTCAGTTTACCTCTCATTTCTGGAAGTCATTTCAAAAAGGTCTTTGTACCCAAGTTAACCTTAGTACAACATTTCATCCATAGACGGATTGGCAAGGAGAGCGTACCATTTAGACCTTAGAGGATATGTTGAGAGATTGTGTGATCGATTTAAAAGGTAGTTAGGATGATCAACTTCCTTTTATTTAATTTGCCTACAATAAGAGCTACCATTCTAGCATTCAGAAGGCACCTTATGAGGCTTTATATGGGCGTAGATGTAGATCTCCTGTTGGTGGGTTTGAAGTAGGTGAAACAACTTTGATAGGGACAAATTAATTCCTTTATGCTATGAAGAAAGTGCAACTCATTAGAGATAGACTTAACATAGCCCAAAGTCGTCAGAAATCTTATGCAGATGTAAGGAGACAGGAACCAGAGTTCCAAGTTGATGATTTGGTTTTTCTGAAAGTCTCACCTTTGAAAGGGGTGATGAGATTTGGAAATAAAGGGAATCTCAGTCCTAGATATGTAGGCCCTTACAAGATCTTGAAAATGATTGGCAAGGTGGCATATGAGTTACAGTTGCCAGCAAAATTAGCAGCAGTGCATCAGGTATTCCACATCTCACTCTTCAAGAAGTGTGTGGGTGACCCTTCCTCTATAATGCAATTAGAGAGTGTGGCGGTGAAAGATAGTCTTTCTTATGAGGATGTACCAGTTGAGGTTCTTGAGCGTCAGGTTAGAAGGTTGAGAAAAAAATAAGTCGTTTCAGTCAAGGTTTTGTGGAGGAGTTAGTTCGTAGTGGGAGCTACTTCGGAAGCAGAAGCATCCATGAAAGCCAAGTATCCTTACCTTTTTCCTTCCGATTCAACTCCAGCTTGAGATAATAGTTTCTCTTCAGTTTTACAGTAATTACTGCTTAAATTCAGTTTTAGAATCATGTTCCAATAGTTTGTACTTTCATTTGAAGCGTAATTGCAAGTACTCAGAACTCAATTCATTCAGAATTCAGTTCTCAGTGTTTAGTAGTGGGGTTCACATCTCTCTCTCTCTATTTCAGCTAGTTTAGTCTTCATTCGAGGACGAATGTTCCCAAAGGGGAGATAATGTAACACCCAATAACCAAAATAGACAAAAAAAAAAGTTTTTAGAAAAATCTACACGTTCTACCAACGGTGGTATCGACGGACCGTAGCCTGAACCACGGTCCGTCCTGCACAACCGTCGATGGATTAGAAACTCCCAAAAACTTCAGCCAAGAAAAATTGGTTAAGTCTTGGACGACGGACAGACTTACGGTTCGTAGGTAAAACAACGGTCCGTAGTCCGTGATCGTTCGATCAAAAATCCCTTCAACCACTCTCGTACAAGAGCTATGGATGACCGGCATGGTTCATAGGTTGACCTACCGTTAGTAGGTCTGACCATAGGTGGAAAATTTGCAGCCAGTTAACAGGAAATGTAGTTCGGCACCTTTAAATGATCATAACTCTTATCATAAAATTAATTAGGTCTTTGATGACCTATCGAAAGATAGATAATTGAATTATCTTTCCATATCCACCAACCTTGATAAAATCAGACCTCCGAGTGAAAAGTTATGTTCATTCTAGTAAAGGCCTATCGAACAGGACCTAACAACGGACCCAACGACGAGGCGTCGGGCGCACGACGGGGCGTCAGTTCTGGCCATCGTGAGGCCCGACAGCAAACTTCCCAGGGGTCTTTTTGACCTTTCTTACTCACCCTAAGTTCCGTCGTTTTGACCCTAAATCATCAAATTTTATTAGTTTAAACCTAGAAACATAATTAAAACATATCCAAATCAAATCATTAAATCAAAAATTAGAAAATTAAAAGCAAGAGAGTACAAAAAAGCTCAAGAACCCTAGTTCAAGAAAAACACAAGCTCCAGCAGTTCCAGCTCCGAAACATAAGTATTTTTTCGTGGATTTAATCACCAGGTATGTGGGATTTCACTAGTGGGTTTCTTTCACCCATTGGGTCCTTAGTTTCAGTCAGTTATTGATTCTCTTAGCATGATTAAACCTAGGATTTCTAGAACCTTGATATAACTTCATGAATTTATTAAATATATGTTCGAGATCAGATTATCAAGTTATTACTCAAATTATCGCATGAATTTCAGAACCATAGCTTTGTATTTCTTTAGTTCTTGAATTACACATGCTAGGTCATATATTTCATACACTTCAGATATAAATGCCTTAGTTATAAATGAATAATTACAAGATTAATTGTTACTCTCAGTTTGCATGTTCAGTTTTGAGCCATCCAGTATTTATAGAAATTCAGATATAATTAGTAGCATACTATCGAGTTGGACTAGTGTTTAGCGTACCCAATAGTCCCAGAACTTTTAGCCAAGTAGGTTGTAAGTCCCCTATGTGCGCAATAACTTTAGTAATCACGACGTCATCCTTTATACATTTCGCAGGGTATATTGGGTCCTCTTGATGGGGCGTATACATAGGACTCCACATTTAGCTCATGTGGTTTTATTATCGCTTATTAGTATCTCCCACAGTTCAGTCAGACCCTCTGCATTGACCATTTATCAGTATATTCAGTATTTAGTTTCAGCATGCTATAAATTGGTCATTGCATTCAGTTAGCTCAGAAATCACCACATCACGTTCAGATTATTATACTTGTTTTTGTGCTAGTTTAGTTTTGTTTTATTTCAGTTTTACTCTATCCTACATGCTCAGTACCTTTCAATAGTGACGTATACGTGCGCTACATCTTCTCGTGATGTAGGTTCAGGTTCTCAGCATCGAGATCACGCATAGATCGATTTCCCGATCTCCAGTTTAGCAGATTCAGTGGTGAGTCCTCATTCTCCGAGGACAACAATCATGAGTTTTATTTCAGTCTTTAGTCATTTAGTTTCAGTTTTTGCTAGATTTTGATGGGTCTTTCCCCAATATTTCTAGTCTAGTTCAGAGTCTATTTTGAGACATAGCTAGATTCAGCTTAGTATTGAGTTAATATTTCTTTTGTATTAAACTCATTGTTTTCAAATATCTCAGTTATAGAATATGAGTATCCCCCATATTTTCATTTTAATTATGATTTATCTTCCGCAACAGTTTATTCTAGTATTTCCATGATCATGCCAGCAGGGTTAGCTTGGGATCGCTTGTGGTCATAGGTTCCGTGTCCGCGTCTTGGTGGTAGCTCTGGGCGTGAAAACTTTAAACAATTTTCTTACCATAACAAAAATCTCATTTCCTCGAATATGAAAACTAGTAGAAGTAAAGAAAGTAGTGGTAGCTTAATGAATTCATACTCGGGTTGGACAATTATTATTTCAAATACAAATTATGAATAGTGAACAATTAAGTGTTGAATTAAATGGATGAACCTAATTTTACATGGTATAAGACCTTATAAAAATCCTATTCTCACTTGTGGTAAGCCGCATGTTCCCATGTAAGAGGCAATCCAGAAATTTTGACAACGATTGTTATAAGAAGGCTACTCAAATAATATTTTATGACTCAATCGTTATTCCAATGGACGAACCTGATATGTGGTATCGTACGGAACTACTTCATGTTGAACGTTCTAACTATGAGCCAAAAAAGATAAACTATGCGGAAATAGAAGAAATGACCTTATAATATTACTGTATTAAAAAGAAAGGCAATTCATGAAAAAAAAAGAGAAAAAAAATACTCTACATTAAATGATGTTGTGCGGAATTTGAGTTAATACGAGAAAATATAAACGCGAAAAAACAAGACAACAGATTTGCGTGGTTCACCAATAAATTGGCTACGTCCACGGGGAAGAGAGGGAGCAAAAACAGAATTAAAAAATAGGGTTTGCCATAACGTCTATATATAGTGCTAAGCTACGCCCTAACAGGCTTGGGCCCAACATACAGAATTGACAGAAAATTAAGGGCCCAATACAACAACATTGTATACCGTCGGGCCGGGGGAGTCTCCGCCCCCCGTCCTTTCTGTTGTAACGGGTCCGATTCAAGGCATTCAACAAATGAAACACATGGTGTGATCATATATGTTACCAAATTGAGTAAGAAATGGAAATTAGGAACGTATAGCAAGTTTTTGCAAATTGGTCACAACAAAATAACTTGCAAGAAGAATACTCATTCCCACAATTCATTAATTCCATCTCAAACTATCCCGCTCAAATAAGTAATTTATCATGAGCACACTTCCTTGGCTTGACACATAAATATATATCTCCAAGACCAATAAAAGTATGAAGTCTTTTATAGTAGGGATTCAATGTGTTGTCTATTACAATTATATATGTTGTTTTTATTCACAACCAAGAAGAACAATGGAGGATAACTTATCTCATAGGTCTGCACAAGCTCATGTTTGCAACATCATGATAAATGCTGAAATATAAATATGTAACATCTAAAATATTGTTTTAGATTATTTCAAAAGTTTCCAAGTTACAAGTGCAACAATGTTGAAGGTTTAATACATGGAAATTTTAATGTGGAACAATATAAAAGCAATTAACAACTAAGGAATTACAACAAGGTTTGTTTAATTTTAGTTGCTACTTGTTATTTTGTTTGAAGATCTTTCCCTAAGATTTTTGTCACAAGGTTGTAATTTTTTTTACAATTTAGAATTTGTACTCTTCGAAGCCCACATGCCTTTATAATTCAACGGTTCTTAAGCTAATTTTTCTTATTAATTACTCAAATTATTAGATATTAAAGCTAAAAATGCTATTCAATGATTGATATAAATACTATTAATTTATAAAATACTTGATATTATATTCTACTACCCAAACCAATGAATATAGAAAAGTGTAATGTAACTAAAAGAAGTTAACTTTATTAAATTCCTAAAAATCAGCTTATAAAAGGGTTGTTTTTCTAGATATAAGCATAATTTTACCTTTAACAAATAAGTAATATAATCTTGAAAAGACAAATTAAGTCTTAAAATAATGTTACTATTATTTTATGTTGGCCTAGAGAATATTTTATGTTTCATATCAACCCAATACTACTATATAGAAATTATATGCATCATAATCTGTCCAAAAAAAGAGAAAGAAACATATATTGTAATTGCAGCCTATAAAAAAAGTATTTTTGAAATAAGACACTAAATATTTTTTTCATAATTAGAGAGAAATTCAGAGCTCGACGATCCTGCCCAGAATAAATTAAACACCAATTTATTATTTTAATCCTATAGCAAAGAAGAACCCAATTAAATTTTTAACAGTAGAGAAAATTATGTAAAACACAAATTTTTTTAATATACTACCCAAAAAATAGAAATATTTGACACACACCTAAAGAAACAAAAGAAAAAGGCATGAATGGTACCATACATGAAGTAACTTGCTCGACTTCTTAATCTTGATTAGCCAAAAATTTTGCCTTCTGTCGATGAGTGTGATGAAAACAAAGTTTACTATGCATTCGAGTTGACAATATCTATGAGTAACATTCTAAATTATTTTAAATCAAAACAAAATGCTTAAAATTACAATGAAGAAAACATCACTGGAGAGTAAATAAAAAGTCGAATACTAACAACTGAAATAGAGTAACAACAACCTGAATGACATAAATTGATTTGTACAAAAAATAAAAAGGAGAAGAGATTTGCCTCACTATCGACTTTATCTTCACGACCGCTGGTTGTTGTTAACTTGAGTTAGAGGCACCTTGGCTTTAGTTTTTGTTCAAAAGAGTTGGAGCCACACCGGAGATGGATTTTAGTGCTTTGAGATCAATGATTGACGTAGCTTTGAGCTCACTGATAACCTGCAAAAAAAAATAAACAAAGTATTAAGAAGGGATAAAGGGGAAAGGACCGGCGATCTTCAGGTCCTGAAGCTCGTGGAGATGGCATCGTTTTTGTTGTATCTTGTTATTTAACTAGAATGGTTGGGGTTTGGTTATGTTTTTATCAGAGAAGAAGAGTGTGGAGAAAGTGAGGTGGGATAGAGGAGATCTGATGGTTCGGTGGCGGAAATGGAAGGGAAAAGTGAAGTGGGTGGTGGTGGTTGCTGGAAAATTTGAAAATGAGGGAGAAAAGTTTTTTCTAGGGTTTTTATCAGTTTAGGAAAATTGTAAGTATCCTCCATCATGTTTATATTTTTGTCAAATTAAGGATTTAAATAAGAAAGTTTAAAAACCACTTTAGTACAATACAATGGGCTCAAAAATTGTGCTCAAAACCATTGTTTAATAAAATAATATATGTATATGCAATTCTTATATGTGTTTCAGTATATTTCTAACTTATGGAAAAAAATATTTACAAAAATAAAAATAAATGTAATGAATGTAATTAATGGATTGTGATAAAAACCATAATGTACAACATTAAGAAAAAAAAAATCTCAACATTTTCACAAACAAGGATAATTATTGATAAATCACATTAACATTGAAACACATGCATTTTGGACTATTTAACATAAAAAATATTTTAAAATACTAACTTATAAAATGTCAAGCCAAAAGTTGGTATCAACTATGATAATGAATGAAATATTCTTATTGTTCTCATATTCACCTCTTTCATGAAACTCAACAATAATATACATCACTCAGTTAAATAAGTTTTAACTGTATTCCATTTATATTGATAAAAATGACGCAACATCAGAAAATGTCCATACATGGAATATATGGTATGCAATAAAGCTGGATGAAATAGTATGTGAACTAAAAGAATACTGAAAATACAATGACCAAAAATAAAACATGTAATAAAACAAGTAAAGCTTTATATATGAATAAGGTAATGCATATCAATTCTAAAATAGTACTTTACTTTTTGTAGAGTTTCTCTAACCGATAACCATCACTATGAGTTCGTGATAATACCAAGTCTAGCCCATGTTTCTAAAGCATCATATACCTTGTCAGAGTATAGAACACCAAAACTTAACTTATCGATCTATCTAATATCCCCTAAATAGGGATAGGTGAAGATTCGTTTGAACAAAGAACAGGACGTTATCTACACCAGTGGCGCAAGTTATGGGGTATGAGTTATGTAAGCTAGTATTCATATCAGTGTTCAATAGTACCCCCAAAACAATAAATAATGTTCATACAAATATCTTTGTTGAGTTAGTACTCAAAAGACCCTCTTTAGGAAAAATGGTCTTTTCTAAGCTCTTGATAAATTAGCAATACTTTTCTTAATACGTAATGCTGCATTTGGTACAAATAGTGTTCACTTAAAAACTCTTTTTAACTAATAACTTAAAATATGTGAACTTAGTTTAATTCAAAAGTCAAGGCATGAATATAATTATGCAAATGCTCTCAAAAATTCTTAACTAAATAGGGTTCGTATGATAAAATAAGCATGAGTAACAATTAAGAATCTAAAAGCATGAAGTACTATAATCTCAATGATAAGAATCATAATTCAATAACAAGGAATAAAGGCTAATTCAAAATCCATGAAAACTTGGGTAAAACCCCCTAGATTTAAATCTTACCAACTGAACTTCAGATGTAGGGCCTAAGAACGAACTTATTCATTACTATTAGTGTCATTACAAACTTGAATAATGAATTTTTAGGAAAAACCTTAGATGATGATTCTTTACTATGGTGTTTCTTCATGTTATTGAACGTAGTAATTTTTTTGGCGTGAGGGTTGAAGTAGTGAAATGTAATTGACTTTGCTTTTTGGGAAAACTTAATACTCGTGGGTTGTGATAAGGGGATGACAAAAAAGAAAAAAATTTCCCTGTAATGTTAGAAGAAGAGAAAACTAAAAGAATTTTGAAGTAACATGCATGGTCGTCCAACTGGAGTTTAGTTCACCCAACACTTTGCACAACCTTAACAATAACACTATCCTTGCCGTGAGGAGGATTGACTATATGTGCCAATTTGTGTGGACTACATAGTTCCCAGAAAAAATGGACATAACTTTTAGCATACAACTTGGATTGCTGAATTGTCAAAAATGGTTTAAAGAGACTTTAAGGCCTTCCATTTTCTTTGTATTCAACATCAAAACTTTTCATATGTTAGGGGATAAGATTTATTGAAGTTGAGTCTCAATGACATACAGGAAAAACATACTCGTTGGGAAACCACTAAACTCAACTTTGTGTTCAAGGTACTTTATGACCATAACTCAGATCCAAAACAATTCTAATACTTAGGAAAGCTTAACATATATAAAAAGTAGTATATCACCCGATCGAAGTTGATACACTTATTATAACTTATTTAGATCTAGCAGTAGAGTTTCAAGGAGTTACAATATATTCTCCTTTGGATATTCATCATCGAATAATGACTAACCTATGAAATTCAGAAGGCCTGAATACAATGCATAGGCGGAAAAATGGATACTAAAATTGAAGCACTCAACACATGAAGAAACACCGTATCTAAAATAGGGAATGGATGATTACGTTGAACATCGATGTCAAAGGGATGAATAGATAAGTGTATCTTGCTATCATATCTTCTTCGCCCTCCCATGTAGCATTTTAAAAAAAAATATCCTCCACTACACCTTGAATGATGCAACCTCTTTGGTCCTTAACTTGTGAATCTGGTGGTCAAGAATCTAAATTTATTCATAGGAAAAGTTATATTTCACACCAATACTCTCAGTGGGCATAATTGTGATGGATTGCCAAAGAATTTCTTAAGCTGTCAATTTTTGTGTAGCTCCAGCTTATAAGCTACATTGCTAACCTTTTTTTGAAATTTTATAAGGACAAATGTAATGAGGGTTGAGCTTGAATTTATTTCCAAACCTCACGAAAAATTTCATGGGTAAAACCTTTAAGTAAACCTAATCAATTATTTCGAACTCTAAATCTCCTCGCCTGGCATCACTATACAATTTTTGACTACTCTATGCAATTATTTTACCTCTCTTGAATAATCGTCTCATTCTATATGGCATAACGAACCAAGTCCGGCCTTATCAACTCAGCTTCACCAACCTCAAACCAACAAATCACAGATCTACACCTTCATCCATAAGATAACTCATAAAGAGAAATATAAATGTTGAAGTGATAATTGTTGTCGAAGGAAAACTCTATGAAAGGCAAGTGTTCATCCCCATTTCCCTTAAATTAAATGACACAAGCCGCCAACATTTCCTCCAGAGTTTGGCTCATATTCTTTGCTTTACTCTTTGTCTAAGGGTGAAAACCGGTGCTAAGATTTATCTTTGAACTAAAAGCTTTTCGTTATGTCTTCTAAAACTGGGTAGTTAGCTAAGACCCCTTATCTGAAATAATGGAAAATGAAACTCCATGGAGTGAAAATATATCCAGATGTACAATATGGTGTATCACGATAAATAATCAGTTCTTTTTGCTGGCAAGAAATAGGTTTGTTTGTCCATTTGATATACTATAGCCCACATCAGATTTTTATATCGGTGAGTTTTTGATTATCCAGTAATGAAGTCCTGAGTAATCGACTCTCGTTTCTACTCTAGAAGAACCATGTTCTAATCAAAGCAGCATGACCGCTAGATTGCAACTTTAATTTGTTTACAATTTACACACTTAGAAACAAAATTTGCAATATTTTTGTCCATTTCATTCAACCAATACACTTTTTTCAAGTCATAATACATTTTTGTATAGCTTGAAGGAGTCGAATAATTGGATCTATGGGATTTCAACATGGTTCTATCTTGGAGACCATCAATATCTCTGTAAGAAATAACTTACCTTGGTACCTCAACACACTATATACCACTTGTTCAAAAGCCAACACCTTCTTCTTATGAACATTTTCCTTCAACTGAAGTAGAATGAGGTCTTTCTCTTTCTTTTCCTTTACTTACACCATTAGAGATGATTTAGCCTCATTTAACACATGAACACCACCTTCATTTGAGTCTACAAGGAAAATTCACATCCGTGCAAGTATATGCACTTCTTTAACCAACTCTTTCTTTCCTTTCTCAATATGAGCGGTACTTCCATGGATAATATTCTAAAATCATCAACGACAACTAGTCTTATTTTGGTGATAGAGTACACTTATATAATAGACCTTAAGCGATTTGAGTAATCTTCTTTGTCGAAGGTTCAAATCTTTCTGATTGTAAACATATTAAAGACTGTTGTGGTCGGTGAGTACATCACATGCACGCCATAATGATCATGTCACCATATCTTTAGAGCTAATAACACTGCTACCAAATCAATATCATAAGTCACAAAATTCCTCTCATGAAGTTTAAGTTGTCTAGAGGAATAAGTTATAACATTACCAATTTATATCAGCAGACAACCAAGTTCAACTCTGGAATTATCACAATATACAATAAAACCTTTTGTGCCCTTTGGTTGAGTCAATACTGGAGCAGTTGTAAATCGAGCTTGGACCATTAACACTTAGCCTTCTTCTAGGTCAAACTAGTCAATGGGGATGAAAACTTTTCTACAAACTTTTTGTAATTACCAGTCCAACCCAAGAAACTTTTTATGTCAATTAGGAATTTGGATCTAACCTAAGTTTTCACCGTCTCTATTTACTGCGCATCAACTTGGATACCTTCACCTAATAAAATATGGCCTAAGACCACCATATATTCAAGACAATACTCACACTTTTAAAACACGACAAATAACTCAGGTTTTTTTTTAATCCGGAGAACTATTTTAAGATGAACACATGATTTTCCTCTTTTCTTGAATAGATCAAAATGTCATTGATGTATACTTTAACAAACATATGCATATACAACTGAAATACTCTATTCATGAGATCCATAAATGTTGCGGAGCATTAGTAAAACCAAATGACATGACAAGAAACCCATAATGTATAATGGGTTTTGAAGGTTGCTTTCGAGGTGTCACTATCTCTCACTTTCAATTGATAATAGTCGTATCTGAGGTTTATCTTGGAGAAACAAATGGCACACCCTGAAGTTGGTAAAATAGATCATCAATTCTAGGGATATGTTACTTATTTTTGTGTGGTGACCTTATTCAACTGGCAATAATTGATACATATTCTATGGGGACCATCTTTCTTTCGCACAGAAAGAACAAGAGCACCCTAATGTGAGATATTTGGTTTCATGAAACCCTTATTATAGAGATATTTTAACTAGTGTTCCAAATAAGCATGAGTCGTTCTATATGGTGAAATCAAAATGGGGTTGTGTATTGGGGAGGAAGTCAATTCCAAAGTTTATCTCCCTATTGGGAGAGAATCCAAGAATATTATTGGGAAAGACTTTTGGAAATCATTACAACTGAAACTGACTAGAGGGATAGTGTCTCAACACTAAAGTATTTAACTTGGACTATGTGATAGATGCACCCCTTGGAGATTAACTTTCTATCCTTAGGATATAAAATTAAATGACCCTTAGGCACTATTTCTCACGCCCCGAGCTACCCCCGAGATGCGGACACGGAACCTAGGACCACAAGTGATCCCAAGATAACCCTGATGGCATGATCATGAACATACTAAATATAATAAACTGATGCAGAAGCTAAATCATAACTTATGAAAAGATGGGGAATACCTATATGCTCAAAACTGATATATATGAAAAACCGATGAATTTAATACAAAGAAATATTAACTCACAACTAAGCTGAAACTAACTATGTCTGAAAATAGCCTCTAAACTGGACTAGAAGTACTAGTACAAGTCCCAACTAAATCTAGCAAAAAATGAAACTAAATGACTAAAGACTGAAATGAAACTCTTGACTGTTGTCCGCGGGGAATGAGGACTCACCACTAAATCTGCTGAATTGGAGATCAAAAATCGATCTATGCGTAATCTGGATGCTGAGAACTTGAACCTACATCACAAGAAGATGTAGCGCACGTATGCGTTAGTACTTGAAAAGTACTGAGCATGTAGGATAGAGTAAAGCTGAAACAAAACGTAACTGAACAATAAAAAAACAAAATCATAATAATCTGACATGATAAACTGAATTGTGAGATAACGGGATGCAATGACGAATTTATAATATGCTGAAAATGATTACTGAATATACTAATAAATGGTCTATGCAGAGAGGCTGACTGAACTGTGGGAGCTACTAATAACCGATAATAAAACCGCATGAGCTAAATGTGGAGTCTGAAGTATACACCCCATCTACAGGACTCAATATACCCTGTTAAAGGTATAAAGGCATGATGACGTGATCACTTAACTAATTGCCTACAGAGGGGACTTACAACCACTTGGCTAGTAGTTCTTGGACTATTTGGGTACGCTGAACCCTAGTCCAAATCAGTATTATGCTACTCTTATTAATTCTGTAAATTATTTACTTATTATGTCTAAGTTTCTGTAAATAATAGATAGCTCAAAAGTAAACATGTAAACTGAGAATGCAAGAATTAATATGGTAATTATGCCTTTATAACTGAGGAATGTATATCTAAAGTAACTGAAATATCAAACCTAGCTTGTGTAATTCAAGAACTAACGAAATACAAAGCTAGGGTTTTGAAATTCATGTCCTTATCTGAGTAATAACATGATAATATGATTTGGAACATATATTTAATATATTAATGAAGTTCTATCAAAGTTATAGAAACCCTAGGTTTAATCATAACTAAAAAATCAAGAATTTGACTAAAAACTAGGGACACAATGGGTGAAAGCAACTCACTAGTGAAATCCCACATATGTGGTGATGAAATCCAAAAAAAAAATACATTAGTTTCGGGGTTGAAACTGTTGGAACTTGTGGTGTTCTTGAACTAGGGTTCTTGAGCTTTTACTCCTCTCTTGCTTCTAATTTTTTAGGTTTTGATTTAATGATTTAACTTGGATATCTTTTAATGATGTGTCTAGGCTTAAAATGACTAAAATATGATGATTTAGGGTCAAAAGGACGTAACTTAGGGTTTAAATGGAGTGGAAAAGAACTAAAACACCCCTGCAAAAGTTGTTGTTGGGCCAAACGACGGCCAGGATTGACGGTCCGTCGTATGCTCGAGGCACCGTCATTGGGTCCGTTGTCAGGGCCTATTCGACAAACCTTTACTAAAATGGGCATAAAGTTTTACTTCGAGGTCCGACTTTAGCAAGGTCGCTGTCTATTGAAATCTAATTCAATTATCTATCTGTGGGTAGGTCATGGGAAACCTAATTCATTTTGTTCTGAGAGTTATGACCATTTGAAGTTGACCCAACTTCATTTCCCCTTCACTGTCTCTAAAGTTTCCACCTACGGTCAGACCTACGAATCGTAGGACAACTTACGGACCGTGCTGGTCATCCATAGCTCTTGTCAGAGAGTGGGTGAATGGGGGTCTCGATCGACGGTCACGAACTACGGATCGTCGGTCCATCCGTCGATCAAGACTTAGCTAATTTTTTCTGGCTGAATTTTTAGGAGTTTCTGATCCCATCGACGATTGTGCAGAACGGACCGTCGATGCCACCGTTGGTTGCACCTGCAAATTTTTCTAAAAAAAATTGATTTTTGGTCTATTTTGTCTACGGGGTGTTACATTATCTCCCCCTTGGGAACATTCTTCCTCGAATGAAGACTAAACTAGCTGAAATAGCGGGAGATAGCTGCAAACCCCACTACTAAACACTGAGAACTGAGTTTCTAACTAAATTGAGTTCTAAGTACATGCAAATACGCTAAAAATGCAAGTACAAACTAAGGTTCTGCAAAAAAGATCGTTTATTTCTCTATTTAAGAAGTTTTATTTCCAAAAAGAGATCATCAGAAAATATCACCATATTCTTAAAATCTCTCTCTCTCTTGTAATATGAAGTTTGCATAACTTGAGAACCAAGAACTTTTTGAAATGACTTTCTAGAAATGAGAGGTAAACTGAGGACCTCTATCTTAGATGATAGACAAAGGAACCCCATGCAACCTCACAATTTCATTCATGTAAAGCTTTGAATAGTCCTTCGTCGAATTTGTAGTCTTGACCGCTAAAAAGCGAGAAGACTTAGTCATCCTATCAACTATCACCCAAATGGAGTCATGCTGTCTGTGAGTACGCGGTAAACTTGTGATGAAATCTATGTTGATCACATCCCACTTCCAAGTAGGAATATCAATCTCTTGAGTCATACATCCTGGTTTCTGATGTTCTACCTTGACTTGCTGGCAATTGGGGCACTTACTCCCTAAATCATCTATATCCCTCTTCATGTCATTCAACCAGTAGACTTCTCGCAGATCGCGATACATCTTAGTGGCACCTGTATGAATAGAATACCTAGATTTATGGGCTTCTACAAGAATATGCTGTCTCAACTCGCCCACATCACCAACACACAATCTACCCTGGTAGCGAAGTACACCATCTCCCTCATGGGAGAAAACCTCCACTATATAATTATGGACTGCACCCTTAGGTTCAACCAAGATTGGGTCACTATCTTGCTTTTCCTTAACCTCCACTACCAAAGACCATTCTGCCCATTCTGAACTGTTACACCATTGTCTGATATGCTCATAAGGCGAACTCCCAAGCGAGCAAGCTTGTGAACTTTTTTTACTAGCTCCTTCCTTTCCTCCTCAACATGGGCTACACTACCCATACATAATCTACTAAGAGCATCTACTATAGCATTCGCCTTACCAGGATGGTAATGCACTCTCATATCATTATCCTTAAGGAATTCAAGCTATCTCCTCCGGTGAAGATTCAACTCTTTCTGGGTGAACACATACTAACGTCTTTTATGATCGGTGAACACATCTACATGGACACTATACAAGTAGTGTCTCCATATCTTAAGTGCAAACACCACGGCTGCACAGCTCGAGGTCGTGAGTTGGATAGTTCGTCTCATGAATCTTAAGTTTTCTAGAGGCATAAACTATCACCTTACCTCGCTGCATCAACAGTACAACCTAGGCCAACTCTAGATGCATCACAGTAGATCATATAACCATCTGAACCCACTAGTACAGTCAAGAAAGGAGATGTAGTCAATGATGTTTTCAATTGTGCAAAGCTTTTCTCACAATCATCTAACTATTGAAACTTGATCATATTTTGAGTCAACGTAGTTAATAGTGAGTCTATGGATGAAAATCCTTCCACGAACCTTTTGTAATAACCCGCTAGACCTAAGAAACTTATGGTATCTACAGGAGAGGTAGATCTTCCATTGTTTCACTGCTTCTATCTTCTGCAAATCCACTCGGATCCCTTCGCTAGATACAATGTGACTAATCCATGCCTAGAATGACATCAAAAAAGTCAAACTAACACATGGATCATGTAAGACACAAACATCAATGGATAAGGCTTTAAGCATACTAGTGACGATGTCTGGAAAATTTACTTAATCCTCACGACTAGAAAACATATAAATAGTTTGAACCTTTGCATGTTCCTAATACAAAATCTCTTTGAGTGACCTTTCCTGATGGATCCGTTGAAGAGGACTATGACTTATTACCCCTATTACCTTTCTTCGACATAGGACAAGTGTCCAAAATATTACCCATTTCCCACCTACTTATAGCAACTTTGTATGACATCACAACACTCTTAAATGGGTCTTACCAAACTTACCATAAGGTGGGTTCTGAGTAGATCATTGTGTCATACTACTTTGAGATTGAGAACCCTGAGCAAGCGATAGGGGAAGTTTCACACTACTTTCATTGTGTCACACTACAAGTTCACTACCAAGCGATAGGGAAAGTGCAGATTATCTTTTGTGAAAGAATGACTTATTTTTATTTCCATTGATCTACTGATTGGGCTCATGACCTGTTGACTTTTCCCTCTTATTCTGGTACTCTTTAATATCCATCTATTTTTCTTCCTCAATGCGTTGCTCATGGACGAAGATTCCTCATCTTAAATCTCATGTTAGGAAATCATCTTAAGAGCACAACAGGAAAATTGGTTAAATTTTCAACCATACTTCTTCAAACTCATTTACCCTTGCTTCAAATTCAAAAATAATTTATCCTTATCCTCTCTTAAATCTGGGGAAAATAAATTCTCTAGGAATTCCTCCTCAAATAATTACATTAGACTCCTCACCAAAGATCTCCATCACTACTTGTACCATATATTCTTCACATCCTTAGTTGGTAAGCTACACGTTGAACTCCCCCAGTTTAAATAACATGCATCACCTTCAGAATTTTAAACATATTACCAATGAAATTCAAAGGATCCCCTTATACCTTGGATCCCATGAATACTGGTGGAATCATCCTAAGGAAATCCATGATCCTTGTTGAAGTTGATGACTATGGGGAACTAGATTAGTGACTCTAGTGCCCTGATAACCTCACTGAGCAGCTACCAACTACATGAGCATATGAATAGATGCCCTAAACTCTAATTTTGAAGTAGTAGTACGTGCATGTTGAGGAAAATATGTTTCTCGAACCTTGACTATCTTAGAAGGAATAACTTGAGCCCTAAAACTTCCCCTCTGATTTTCAAAGTGATACAATCAAATTATACTTCCCTAAAGAAGAATAAGCAGTCATATCAAGTAGAAAACCCAATTGTTAGGTTGGGGTCTATCCCACTAGGAAAATGGTTTAAATTTAACTTTAGTCTACAATTATGTCTATTAAGTCAAGTTCTTTCCTAAAAACAATTAAGTAAAAGGGGGGTTTTGTGAAACAAAAGTGTTAATTATTTCTAAGTAAAACAAGTAGAAAAACTAAATCTTTGATGTATATCAAGTGATAAGAAAAACTAGGGTGTAAGTGTTCCCAATATGTTCATAATGCGGTACTCCTAGCTATAACTTTTCCGGTGTCTTGCATGCAAAGTGATAAGTTAGGTATCTCTAATTCTGTCACGCCCCGAGCTACCCCCGAGATGCGTACATGGAACCTAGGAACACAAGTCATCCCAAGCTAATCCTGTTGGCATGATCATGAGCATACTAAAGATAATAAACTAATGCGGACACTAAATCATAATTAAATCTTAAAATATGGGGAGTACCCATATTCTATAGCTGAAATATTTAAAAACAATGAGTTTAATACAAAGGAAATATTAACTGAATACTAAGCTGAATTTAATTATATCTGAAATTAACATCAAAACTGGACTAGAAATACTAGGACAAGCCCCAGCTAAATCTAGCAAAAACTGAAACTAAATGACTAAAAACTGAAATGAAACTCATAACTTTTGTGTCGGAGAATGAGGACTCACCACTGAATCTGCTGAACTGAAGATCAGAAATCGATCTATGCGTGATCTAGATGCTGAGAACCTAAACCTACATCACGAGAAAATGTAACGCATGTATGCGTCATTACTTGAAAGGTACTGAGCATGTAGGATAGAGTAAAGTTGAAATAAAACATAACTAAACAAGCATAAAAGCAAGTATAATAATCCGACAAGATAAACTAAATTCTATGCTAACTGGACGCAATGACAAATTTAAAACATGTTGAAACTTAATACTAAATATACTGATAAATGGTAAATGCAGAGAGTTTGACTAATATGTGGGAGCTACTAATAACAGATAATAAAACCACATGATCTAGATGTGGAGTCCGAAGTATACAACCCATCGAGAGGACCCAATATACCCTGCCAAAGGTATAAAGTCATGCTAGCGTGATCACTAAAATGATTGCCCATAGAGGGGACTTACAACCTACTTGGCTAGTAGTTCAGGGACTGTTTGGGTACGGTAAACCATAGTCCAACTCGGTATTATGCTACTCCCATGGATTCTGTAAATTTACTTATTATGTCTGAGTTTCTATAAATACTGGATAGCTCGAAGGTGAACATGCAAACTGAATATGCAACAATTAATCTGGTAATTATGCATTTATTACTAAGGCATGTATATCCGAAGTGTCTTAAATATCTGACCTAGCATGTGTAATTCAAGAACTAAAGAAATACAAACCTAGGGTTAGGAAATTCATGTGATAATTTGAATAATAACATGATAATATGATTTGGAACATATATTTAATAAATTCACGAAGTTCTAACAAAGTTCTAGAAATTCTAGGTTTAATCATAATAAGAGAATCAAGAACCTGACTAAAAACTTGGGACCCAATGGGTGAAGGAACCCACTAGTAAAATCCCACATACCTGGTGATGAAATCCACGGAAAAGTACTTCAGCTTTGGGGCTGCGACTGGTGGAACTTGTGGCGTTTTGAACTAGGGTTTTTGAGCTCTTTATCCTCTCTTACACTAATTTTCTAAGTTTTGATTTAATGATTTGACTTAGATATGTTTTTAATGATGTTTCTAGGCTTAAAAGAATTAAAATATGATGATTTAGGATCAGAAAAACGTAACATAGGGTTTAAACAAAGTCAGAAAAGTCCAAAAGACCCTTGGGAAAGTTGTTGTCAGACGAAACAACATCTAGGATTCAGGGTCCGTCGTCTTACCGATGCTCCATCTTGGGTACGTCGACAAAGAATTTTTGACACGCCTTTACTAATATAGGCAGAACATTTTACTGGGAGGTCTCATTTTATCAAGGTTTGTTTATATGGAAAGGTAATTCAATTATCTATCTGTGGTAGGTAATATGACACCTAATACATTTTGTACTAAGAGTTATGATCATTGGAAGTTGACCCAACTGCAATTCCCCTATACTGTCTAAAAATTATCCACCTACGGACTGTGCTGGTCATCCGTAGCTCTTATCAGAGAGTGGGTGAATTAGGGTCTAGATGGACAGTCATGGACTACAGACCATTGTCTGACCTACGGACTGTCGGTCCGTCCGTCGACTAAGACTTAGCGAATATTTCCTGGCTAAATTTTTTAGAGTTTCTAATCCCATTGACGGTTGTGCAGGATGGACCGTCGTCTGTTCTGCGGACCATTGATGCCACCGTTAGTTGCACCTGCAGATTTTTCTGAAAAAAATGATTTTTGGTCTATTTCGTCTACGGGGTGTTACATTATCTCCCCCTTGGGAACATTCGTCCTCGAATGAACACTAAACTAGCTGAAATAGTGGGAGAGAGATGCAAACCCCACTTCTAAACACTGGGAACTGAGCTTAATTGAGTTCCGATTACATGCAAATACTCTGAAAATGTAAGTACAAACTGAGGGAACATTGTTCTAAGACTGAATTTATGCATGAATGACAGGAAAATTGAAGAGGAACTATTACCTCAAGCTGGAATGGAATCGAAAGGAAAGAGGTGAAGATACTTGGCTTTCATGGTTGCTTCTGCTTCCCATCTTTCTCCCTCTACGAATTGACTTCTCCACAAAACCATGACTGAAGCGACTTCTTTGTTTCTCAACCTTCTGACCTAACAGTCAAGAATCTGAACTGGTATATCCTCATAAGAAAGTTTATCTTTCACCTCCACACTCTCCAATGGCACTATAGAGGTTTGATCACCCACACACTTCTTCAAGAGTGATATGTGGAAGACTGGAAGTACAGCTACTAATTCTGCTTGCAACTCTAACTCATATTCCACCTTGCCAATACTTTTCAAGATCTGTTAAAGGCCTACATATTTAGGACTATGCTTCCTTATCTTTCCAAATCTCATCAACAGTTTCATAGGTGAGACTTTAAAAAAAAAATAATCATCATCTTGGAACTCTAGTTTCTTTCTCCTTACATATGCATAATACTTCTGACAACTTTGTGCTGTCTTAAGTCTATCTCCAATGAGTTGCACTTTCTCCATAGCATTAAGGATTCAATCTAGCCCTATCAAAGTTGCTTCACCTACTTCAAACCAACCAACATGAGATCTACATCTATGCCCATATAAAGCCTTATAAGGGGACATCTGAATGTTGGAATGACAGCTATTATTATAGGCAAACCCAATAAGAGGAAGGTGATCATCCCAACTACCTTTAAAATCGATCACACAAGCTCTAAACATATCCTCTAAGGTCTGAATGGTATGATTTGCCTGCCTATTCGTCTATCGATGAAATTTTGTACTAAGGTTAACTTGAATACCAATACCTTTCTGAATTGACTTCCAGAAAAAAGAGGTAAACTGAGGACATCTATATGAGATGATAGACAAAAGAACCCCATGAAACCACACAATTTCATTGATGTCGTAACAACCCTAAAAATGTATAAGACAAGTAATGCTTAATGAGTCTAGAATGCCTACAATTAGTTTGGGATCACACAGATTGATGCGTGTGACCTCTAAATCCTTGCAACACCCAAGACAAATAAATAGGGGAGTTAGTTTATCTAGGAAAGGTTGGGTACAGACATGTAGGGCTCCTGAATATGAAGATTTACCCGGATGAGTCTTTATCGGACTTAAAAAGGGGAAAATCTCAAATTTGGAGGGTCTAGGGGTAAAATGGAATTTTTTCAGGCTAAGGGTAGTATCATTATTACCCTAAATATATATTCGATTATTTAATTAATAAGGTGAAGGGGTATTTTGGGGAGTGAGTGCCAAAAATGCGCTCTAAGAGTAAAGTCTTGCTCCACCTAGGTTCGAACCTAGGTGGAAGCAATGAATTAAATTGTTTTTATTTAAATGGGTAATTTAATGTATTTAATTAATATTATTTAATTAATGGCTGATTAAAAAAAATGGAAGTCAGATTTTTAGTTAATAATTATTAATTACTAAATTTAATTGACTAAGCCTTGTGAACTAGTCCTAATTCTAAGGGACACTATCTCACTCCACTCTCTCTCACGCCTATACGTCTCTCTCTCTCCCTCGTTTCACATTATTTTTGGATTCAAAAATAGAAAACAAAAGATCAGAAAATAACCGTAAAGTTCTCTACACTCAAAGAATTTACAAAAAAAATACAAACAAACAAGATAACTTTAGAAACGAAAAATTTACACAATCTTCTCGACGGAATCGTGTTGAAGGTTTAGTGGAGGATTTGGGAAGCACTTTGAAGGTGTGGAAATCTACAACCAGGTATGGGTTTTCTCTCGTGGAATCCTTTCTCCAAGAGAAATTTCTTCCTACGAATTTAACGTATGAAATTAGGGTTGTCCCCTTTATTGTGGAATTCCGTGTCCCTAGTCTCCTTCGATTTCAATCTAAATTAGGTTAGAAGTCGTGTTGTTGGTATTGTTGTTGGTAGCTAAGTGTTAAATATGATGTTCTTTGTGATTTTGTGTTTGGAAATAGCAAGCACGTGCAATGATGTCAACCGAAAATGTTGTGGTGTAATGTATAAAATCTTTGTTGTTGTTCTCCATTTTGAAGCCTTAAAAATGGCTTGTTTAAGGATTAGAATTAAGGTGAACAAGATGTGTAATTTGTGACATTTAAATGAAGTGTAAGGTGGCTGATCTCAAGTGTAAATATCTAAGCTCAAATAAAAAAAATAATCTACACTTAAAAATGCGTTAAACAAAATGTCAAAATACCACAAAACGAATGTCTGAATGTTATTAAATCAAGGCCAGAAAATTTAATTAAATTTCCTGCACTTGGTGATGGAGTTTCGGCCAAAACACTTGAGGTCTGAGAAGTGTAAAGATAAATTTAAAACATGATAGGTCAGAGGGTATTGAACCCAAGACCTCACAACATGAAAGCTAGAAAAAAAAAGAGAGGTATGGGATTTGAACCGACAACTTCTCGGCCAAACAAGAGAGTAAAGATAAATTTTAGGATAATAAATATAATGAGAGGAGTGGGATTCGAACCCAACCACCTCTTGGCTGAAGCAGAAGATAAGGAGAGAATAAATAAATATACATACATACATACATATATATATATATATATATATATATATATATATATATATATATATATATATATATATATATATATATATATATATATATATATATATAATGGCCCTAGAGGTGCTAAACCTAGAAATATGTTCTTTTTCAAAAATGCAGTGAAACACTTCCCTTCATTATTTGCAAGTGCTATGACTTCCACCCATTTTGACACATAATCAACCACCACAAGAATATACATCATCCCCTAAGAACTCACAAAACATCCTATAAAGTCAATGCCCCATAAATCAAACAACTTAATTACAATAATTTGATTCAAAGGGAGATCTTTCTTTCTAGAAATACCTCCATCTCTTTGGCACTTATCACATTCCTTGGCGAACTCATGAGCATCTTGGTGGATAGTTGGTCAATAGTATCCACATTGCAAAATTTTATTGTATGTCCGAATACCACCATGATGACCACCCACAGGCGAGGAGTTGTATGCCTTTAAAACACTTACCATCTCAACTTCCGGCACACAACGACGAATAAGACCATCAGCACAACTCCTATATAAATATGGCTCATTCCAAAAGAACTTTTTCACATCATGCGTGAACTTTTTTATTTGATGAAAGGACAAGTGCGATGGAACTATATCTTTAGCCAAATAATTCACAAAATCGGCGAACCATTGAATCAAGTCATGAGAAGCGGCAAAAACATGCTCATCAGGGAAAGTATCATAAATTTTCAGCCTTTTCACCCAATTCTCGCATAGCTTCATCCTCTAATCTTGCCAAGTGATCGAAAACTTAATTTTCGGTCCCTTTTCTATCTTTCACTTAAAAATCAAACTCTTTCAACAATAATACCCATCTAATCAACCTTGGTTTCGTATCCTTCATTGCCATCAAATATATCAAAGCAGAATGATCAGTATATACTATGCTCTGATGCCAAGCAAATAGAAGAAAATTTTTTGAAAAGCAAATACCACTGTAAGGAGCTCTTGTTCAATCACAATATAGTTCTTTTGAGCTTCGTTAAATGCCTTACTGGCGTAATGAATGGGGTGAAGATTTTATCCCTTCTTTCACCCAAAACTACACCAAGATAAACCCCACTAGCATCACACAACACCTGAAATGGCTTACTCCAATCCGGGGAGATAATAATGGGCGCAGACACTAACTTCTCCTTCAACTCTCAAAACTCCATTAGACATGATTCCTCAAAATAAAACTCTTTTTCAAGTAACTTGCACTGAAGATGTGCAATTTTTTAAAAATTCTTAATAAACCTCCGGTAGAAGCCTGCATGCCCAAGAAAACTCCTCACACCTTGTACAGAGATGGGTGGTTGCAGTCTCTTTATCACCTCAACTTTGTGTCGATCAACCTCTATTCCTTTCTCTAATATCTGATGACCCAATACAATACCCTCTCTCACCATGAAGTGACATTTCTCCCCATTTAGCATAAGCTTTCAATATTCACACCTTTTGAGAACCTCGACCAAGTGACTCAAACAGCACTCAAAGGAGAATATTGATATCATCCATAAACACCTCAATAGTGTCTTCTACCATATCAGAGAATATCGATATTATACATCTCTGAAAAATATCCAACGCTTTATACAACCCAAAAGGCATCTTCTTGAACATGAAAGTTCCATAAGGATAAAATAAGGTGGCTTCCTCTTGATCCTCTGCTGCAAAAGTGATTTGGTTGTAACCCGAATAACCATCATGAAAATAATACCACCACTTTCCTGCATGCCTTTCCAACATCTGATCCATGAAGGGCATTTGAAAATTGTCCTTCTAAGTCCATGCATTCAACTTTTGGTAATCCATACAAATTCTCCATTTGATCACCGACCTCATTGGAACAAACTCATTTTTCTCATTAGGGACCACAATCATCCCCCCCCCCCCTTTTGGGCATACACTAAACAGGACAAACCCAACTACTATCGGCAATCAGATATATGCTTTCGACATCCAACCACTTAATAAACTCATTCTTTACTACTTCTTATGTAGGTGGACTTAACCGTCGTTGATTCTCAATACTTGTCTTATGATCGGGCATGAGTTGGATTTTCTGTTAACAAATATCGAGTGGAATCCCAATAATGTCCGCAATAGTCTAACCAATGGCTCGTTTAAACCTTTTTAACACTTCTACAAGTCACTCCACTTTTCCACATTCAAATCCTATGCAATGATTTCCAGCAAAGTGTCATATTTTCACAAGAAAATATACCTCAGATGAGGTGGTAGAGCCTTAAGCTCCAATTTTGGGGCATCCTCAATACATGGTTTCGCAGGTAGAGACTCGTGAAGCTTCATATCTAACTCTAACTTTTTTGGTTTGAACCGTATATCACCTTGATCAAGTGCCACAACCAATGACCCATACTCTTCAATACCATCACTCTCAAAAATCAAGAATACTGTCGTTAATGCCTCAAACACCAAGGCACTCTTCTATTGTACCTTAGACGAACTCTCAACCCCGTAGGATATCACAGATACCGATTGGATCTCACCACTCTGACTCATGGACCTACAAATGTTTAAAGTCGCTTCTTCATTGTTTAACCGAAACTTCATCTACCCTTTTTCCATGTCAACCAAGGCGCAACCGGTAGCACGGAATGACCTTCTAAGAATATTAGGAACCTCAAAGTCCACCTCACAATCAAGAATCACAAAATCGACTGGAGATATAAATGAATCCACCTTCACTAATACATTGTGGAGTATCCCAATAGGGCTCTTCAACATTCGATCGACAATCAGTAAATGCATTGTAGTGGGATTTGGGTCACCCAAACCCAACTTCATATAAATAGAGAGAGGCATGAGATTTATGCTTGCCCAAGATCACATAATGTTTTAGCAAAGTGTAACAATCCGATTGTACATGGAATATTGAAAGCGCCTGGATCTTCTTTCTTTTACACAAGAGACCTTGTAGCAATAGCGCTACAATGTTGCATCAGATCATCATCCTCAAAACTAATTGATCTCTTCTTAGTTACCATATCTTTCATAAACTAGGCATAACCGGGCATTTTTCAAGAGCTTTTATCAAAAGTATATTGATGGAAAGTTGTTTTAACATAGTAATAAAACGTTGATATTTACTATCCTCGGTCTTTTCACCAATCTTTACGGGAATGGAGGTGGTGGTCTAGGAATGGGATTCACCTTTTGGGGTATCTAAGCTTCTTTTCCCGATTTTCTTCCAACTCACCACCAATTTCCACTACCTCATCATCTCCTCTCATCTCATCTTCTACACCAGACGGCATAGGTGGATCAATGGTTTGCTTACCCCCTCCAGTAGTTATTGTCATGCAATGTCCATTATTTTTCATATTTTGGATGGTATTGTTAGGAAGAATACCCGGTTGGCATGGGTTCACAGTAGAAGACAATTGGGTCATTTGCAACTCAAGATGCTTGATTGCGATTTTATGTACATCAACGTTTTTCCTAATATTTGCTAAATCGCCTCTCAATTATTTGGCGTGATCATCACTAGCATCAAACCTCCTCATCATATTTTGAAACAGATCCTCCACTCGCGCCATACTACCTCCCCCATCCATCGGAGCAATTTACTGATTTTGAGATGGAACATAGGGCCCACTCTGATCATTTCTGTTACCATAGTTACCCCGGTTGAAGTTGTTGTCGCATTTATAGTTTCCATGTCAAACATAGTGACCCTCTCAATTGTAATTCCTATAGTTCCGACCTTGATTTCCTTGACCTTGGCACAAATTCTCTTTATTAGAGACTTGGGCGTTCGGTCGGAAACCCCCCGTCTACTCATTCACTTCATAAGAGTCTTCCTCATATTAAATTTCATCTACCGGCGGTGGTGGCTAAGTCAAATAATTCACCACATTCACATTCTTTGCACCCCAGTGACATGTTTCAATACTCATCCAATCTCAGTCCTTATTTGAGCCATCTCTTCACGAATCTCATCTGCGGTTGGGTTGTGTGTAGCTTGTACTGCAAAGGTGTTTCTCCTAGTGTCCGACTTCCTAGTGCTCAAAGCCTTGTTATTTGGGAAATTTTCTCCAACTTTACGCGATCTGTTAATAAGTCTACTCACTATAAGAACCTCCCGCAATAGTATCAAGTACTTGTTATTGTTATCATCTTGCCACCTATAGAAGTACTTTTTCAACGATTGATAATCAATTTGGTGGTTGGGGACACTTCTCACAAATGAGGTTAACCTATCCCAAGAACTACTTACCAACTCCCCATACAATGCCACAAAGTTGTTCACCCGATCTTTGTTGTCAAGCTTTTTAGAAACTGGGTAATACCTTGCTACAAACACATCCATGAACTGCTCCCAAGTATAGATCGAATTATAAGGCAACTTAGAAAACCAAATTTCGGCCTCTCCCGTCATTTAGAGAGGCAACACCCTTAATCCATTGATATCCATGTCCATGTCCGGCCTTCTTACACAACTCTTGTACACCGACCTATGTTTGGTGATGTAGGCATGTTAATACTCAGATGGTAACCCCAAAAACAAACCTCTAGAGGTGAGCATCTGCATCAAGCTACTAGTGACCACGAATGAATGACCTTGTGGTAGAGGAGGTAGGACAAAAGGTCCATACGAATTGGCGATGTTAACATTTCCCATATAAACTCTTGAGGGAGTGGGACATGAGGTTGTCTCCTCAGAACTCCCTCATCAGTATTTTCTATGATCACTTGGTTATGATCATAAACCGGTGGAGGAAGTTGATGGTTAATCCCATCACCAAGGTTAGCAAGATTCTGTGGATCGTTCATTCTACTTAGTCTACGGTTCAGTTCTTGATCAAACGGAAGTGTTGATTCTCCTCGACTCCGTGTACTTGGAATACACTAGAGCCAGAACTGAAAGACACAAAACAAAGAAACCAAGTAAATAGTAATTACGCTTAAAATTTATCTAAAAGCCACTTTCCCTGGAAGCCACGCCAAAATCTATTTTTTAGAAATGACTAGCACCCTGAAGTTGGTAAAACAAGTCATTAATCCTAGGGATGGGATGCTTATTCTTGATTGTGACCTCGTTTAACTTTCTGTAGTCAATGCACATTCTAAGTGAAACATCTTTCTTCTTTACTAACAACATGGGTGCACTCTACAAGGAAATATTAGATCGGATGAACCCATTATATAAGAGGTATTTCAACTGCTCTTTCAATTCCTTAAAATATGTTGGTGCCATTCTATAAGGAGGAATAGAGATAGGTTGGGTATGTGGAAGGAGGGTGACTCCAAGGTCGATTTCCCTTTTTGGAGGAAATCCACAAAGATCTTCTAGAAATAATTTTGGAAATTCATTGACTATTGGAACTGAATTAAGATTTGGGGTTTCAGAGCTAGAATCATTAACCCAAACTAGATCATAGATATGACCCTTAGATATAATCTTTCTGACCTTAAGGTAAGAAATGAATTATCCCATAGGCGCTAAGCTACTACTCTTTAATTCTATGATTGGTTAATTGGAAACAAAAAATGAACAATCCTAGTTCTACAATTAACTAATGTAGAGAAAGAATGTATAAATCCATTCCTAGAATGACATAGAAGTCTACCATTTCTAATTCCAAAAGATCTGGTGAGGTGACTTTTTGAGAGACTATTACTGGCAATTTTTTATGTCCGTCTAGCTATAACTGGGTCACTAACTAGAGTAGATATTGAGAAAGATTCTGAGAGGCTTTCTGGACTAACACTAATTGGCCTTCTATAAAAAATTTAAAAAAGAAAAAGTAACCCTTAGATATAATAACGTATAAACATCAAGATTAAAGACTCCTAACATACCGGTAACTACATCAGAAGAATATATCTGATCTTGACGATCCTGAAGAGCGTAGATCCTGTTTTGGCATTGTTTGTATTCTGTAGCACATGAGTAACCAAGATGAGTCGGGCGACGTGATCGTGGTTCAGAAGTTGTAGACTAAGATCTACCATTATTACCTCTTTGATTGTGTCTAGAATGGAAATCCTTCGATCTATGTCCATACTGGCCACATCTAAAACATCCTTATTTACCTGCGAGGCACTAGCCCAGATGTTTCTTACTAAATTTTTGGCATGTTGGGTATGTTTTGGTGAAAGAAACACTACCTCAATAGGTATATCCTGACGCCCTAACTTTCTGTTCATTACAGAACCTGGGAGATAAAATACTAGCTGTGAACGGGCTGGAGTTTAAGACTTTTGTTGAAGTTATGAGAGATTTCCTCCACCTAATTTCTGTTGGGAATACTCATATTTGCATGTTCTTGCTTTCTTACTCTCCTTATATTGTTCCTTAAGCTTATCACTCTCAACCTGCTGAGCATGAGTCATTAGCCTAGAGATGTTCATGTCTCCTAACAACATAGCCTTCCTACGTTGTGTTTTTACTAAGTCTGACACCCCATAAAGAAACTTATTCATCTGATCCTCGGAATAAACAATCATGTGAGGAGTAAAACATAGAGAGTTGGATAAACTTAAGACAGTAAACTTAGAGTGTTGGGTAAACTTAAGCCCATACTCTTGGACCGTCATGTTACCCTACCTTAAGTTCATAAATTCTTTGGCCTTTGATTTTTTCAATTCTATTGGGAAGAATTTTTCCAGAATATTATCAGTAAAGTAATCCCAATTACTAGGAGTTGCATCACCTTCGACCTCCTTCAACTTAGTATACCAGATACGAGCCACATCCTTTTAAGTTGATAAGATTCTAGCTCAACCCGATCATTTCCAATTACTTGCATCACTTCAAAGATCTTCTTTACCTCATCAATGCAGTTTTGCAGATATTCTCCAACATTCAATCCTAAGAACTCTAGCAGATTCATCCTAACAATGTGGCGCACTCTAGTTGCAACTGACCTAACATTGACATTTTCTTTAACTAGAACCTGCTAAGTTTTTTGCTTGGACATACTCTAAGCCAACGTCTGAATAAAATTCATGAATTCTGCATTTAAAACATCCTGTTCTGAGATTGGACGAGCTGCATTTATGTTCCTGGCATTCGCATTCTTGATGTTAGCTCTACGAGGAGGCATGATCACTGAAACATAGAATGTGCAGTTAGAATATAATTAGATCACACCTTACACATGATAAAAGTAACAACAAAATGAGGATTATACAAAAACACATGTAGCCTCTTTTTCATTAGTTATAGTGTACTTCACACCCATTAAAAGGACTTTACTTAGTGCGGCTTTTCAAACATCCTAGGACACTTAAACCTAATGCTATGATACTAAGTCTGTCAGGCCCAGAGCTAACCTCAGTGATGCCGACACGGGACCTAGGATCACAAGTGAATCAATGTTAACCCTGCTGTCATAATCATAAGCATACTAGATATAAACTGAATAATAAAATTGTGCGGAAGATAAATATTATAACAACGTAAATGATTGGGAATACCCATGTACTAAACTGAATATATATGAAATCTAAGAGTTTAATACAAGAGAGAAATCAAATTCTAAGACTAAATCTAAAATTAACTACATCTTAAATAAGACTCTATAACTGACTAGACATGTTGGGACATGCTAAATTTAGAAAAACTAAAACTAAACTAAAACGGTAAAGATAGCATGTCACTAATCCTCGAAGAATGAGGACTCACCACTCGTGCTGCTCAACTGGAGATAGAGAACCCATCTATGCTAATTTGAATGTTCAATGCTTGAATCTACATTATGAGAAGATGTAGCGCAATATATGTGTCACTACTTGAAAGGTTTTGAGAATGCGGGATATAATAAAACTAAAATAAATATATAAGTGAACAAAGTAATAGTGCAATGAAATAATTTTAACATTATGTATATGATGACATACTCAACATGATTAATCTGAATGCAACGACCAAGTTATACCATGTTGTGACCGAATACTAAAATACGATCAATGCAATGGAATCTAACTAAACTGTAGAAGCTACTAACAACCGATAATAAAACCACCTGTGATAATTGTGGAGTCCGATGTGTATGCCCCATCGAGAGGACGCAATATACCCGACCAAAGGTATAGAGACATGCTGGCATGATCATTGAAATGATACCCACATAGGGTACTTACAATCTACGTGGCTAGTTGTTCTTGGATTCTTTGGGTATAGTAAATCCTAGTCTAGCTCGATATTATGCTATTCCAAATAGATTAAGTGATTAACTGATTATGACTTAATTTATATAATACATATATTGAATAGCTCAAAAGGACATGCAAACATAGAATGAACATATATATACTGAGGCATGTACATCGGAAAAAAGTTGAATTAACTGAAATATCTGACATTTGCATATATAATTCAAGAACTAAAGAAATACATAACTAGGCTTCTGGAATTCATGCAATTAACTAGATGATAACATAGTAATCTGATTTATAGCATTTAATAACTAATTCATGATAATTTACAGTAAACCCAAGGTCTAATTATATAAGGGACTCAAGAGTATGAGTTAAAAATAGGGACCCAAGGGGTTAAAGACATCTACTAATGAAACCTCACATAACTAGCAACTAATTTCACGGAGAAATCTTTCTATTTCAAGGCTGAAACTAAAAAAAACTTATTACATTCTTGGGGCTAAAGTTGGTCTCCTATTTTCTCTCTTCTTGCATCTAATTTTCTATGTTTGGATATATGATTTGACCTAGGTAAGTAAGTTTCAGTTATGTTTATAGGCTAAAACTGACCAAAACCATAAAATTTAGGGCTAAAACGGCTAGGTTTAATAGTCTAACAACAAAGGAAAATACCAAAATAATCCTGACTTAAAATGCAAGCGAGCTGACCACGACCATCTTCAAAGACCGGGAGAGGGACCACAGACCGTGAAGTCGGTCGTGGTCAGGAATTAGTGGAGGAACTTGAGCCTTTATTTCACAAGCCTTTAGTACGACATGTGTGGAGGAGTACCATGGATCTTGAAGGTCCTCGTGGTCCTCACTTGTGCTGAGGTCTTGAGGATAAGATTTGGGGGCCTACTAGTGAATCCTCATGGACACTCCAATGAGCCGTATAAAGACCACGGACCGTGAAGGCCCTCGTGGTATTCACTTAGGCATGGGTGTCTGAGGGGTTGGCAAAAGAGTCTACTACCTGACCTTCACAAGCGTCACCAACATACGTCATCAAGACCGCAGACCGTGAAAGTGCTTGTGATATAATGCCTGGGCCTTGTGACTTCCAAGTCAAGTCCACAGACGGCTCCGTGGACCTTGAACCCTTTAATGGTCCGGGAACCCTATCGTGGTGCACTGGTGCAGGTTATGTAACACCCTGTAGCCAAAACTTACCAAAAATTAGTTTTCAGAAAAATCTTAAGGTGATACCAACGGTGGCATCAACGGACCGTAGCCTAAACCACGGTCCATCCTGTACAACCATCGATAGGTTCAGATCTTCCAAAAATTTCAGCCTAGAAAAAATTGGTTAAGTCTTGGAGGACGGACGGACTTACAGTACATAGATCAAACGACGGTCCGTAGTCCATGACCGTAGATCAAGACTCCCTTCAACCACTCTCTGACAAGAGCAATGGATGACCAACATTGTTCGTAGGTGGACCTACGGTCCGTAGGTGGAAAATTTGCAGCCAGTTAAGGGGAAATGCAGTTGGGTTAACTTAAAATGATCATAAATCTTAGCAGAAATGAATTAGGTCTCTTATGACCTACCCGCAGATAGATATTGAACTATCTTTCCATTGCCACTGACCTTCATAAAATCAAACCTCTGAGTAAAAAGTTATGCCTATTTTAGTAAAGGCATGTCGAATAGGCCCTCACAACGGACCCAACAACGGGGCATTGGGCGCACGATGGACCGTCAGTCTTGACCGTTGTGAGGCCTAAGAGCAACCTTCCCAGGGGGATTTTTGACCTTTCCCACTCCGTTTAAACCCTAAGTTACGTCATTTTCACTATAAATCATTAGATTTTAGTCAGCTTAAGCCTAGTAACATAATTAACACATATCTAAGTCTAATCATTAAATCAAAACATATAAAATTAGAAGCAGGAAAGGAGAAGAAAGCTCCAGAACCCTAGTTCCAGAAAGCCACAAGCTCCAGTAGTTCCATCCCCGAAACTTAAGTATTTTTCCGTGGATTTCAACACCAGGTATGTGGGATTTCACTAGTGGGTTCCTTTCACCCATTGGGTCCTTATTTTCAGTTAGTTGTTGATTCTCTTATCATGATTAAACCTAGGGTTTCTAGAATTTTGATATAACTTCACGAATTTATTAAATATATGTTCCAAATAAGATTATCACGTTATTACTAAGATTATTGCATGAATATTAGAACCCTAGATTTGTATTTCTTTAGTTATTGAATTACACATGCTAGGTCATATATTTCAGACACTTCAGATATACATGACTTACTTATAAATGCATAATTACCAAATTAATTGTTGCATTCTTAGTTTTCATGTTCATTTTTGAGCTATCCAGTATTTACATAAATTAAGAAAGAATCAGTTAATTTACAGAATTCATTGGGAGTAGCATAATAACGAGTTGGAGTAGGGTTTAGCGTACCCAATAGTCCCAAAACTACTAGCCAAGTAGGTTGTAAGTCCCCTCTGTGGAAATAAGTTTAGTGATCACGTCAGCATGCCTTTATACCTTTGGCAGGGTATATTGGGTCCTATCGATTGGGCGTATGCATCAGACTCCACATTTAGCTCATGTGGTTTTATTATCGATTATTAGTAGCTCCCATAGTTTAGTTAGACTCTCTGCATTGAATATTTATCTGTATATTCAGTATTCAGTTTTAGCATGTTATAAATTGGTCATTGCATCTAGTTAGCTAAGAAATCAGCACATCACGTTCAGATTATTATACTTGTTTTTGTGCTTGTTCAGTTATTTTTATTTCAGCTTTACTCTATCCTACATGCTCGATACCTTTCAAGTACTTACGCATACGTGTGCTACATTTTCTTGTGATGTAGGTTTAGGTTCTCAGTTTCCAGATCACGCATAGATCGATTTCCCGATCTCCAGTTCAGCAGATTCAGTGGTGAGTCATCATTATCCGAGGACAACAGTCATGATTTTCATTTCAGTCTTTAGTCATTTAGTTTCAGTTTTTGCTAGATTTAGTTGGGGCTTGTTCTAGTATTTCTAGTCTAGTTTAGAGGATATTTTCAGACATAGTTAGATTTAACTTAGTATTGAGTTAATATTTCTTTTGTATTAAACTCACTATTTTCAAATATCTCAGTTATAGAATATTGGTATTCCGCATCTTTTTATTATAAGTATGATTTACCTTCCGCAACAGTTTATTATCTTTAGTATGCTCATGATCATGCCAGCAAGGTCAGCTTAGGATCACTTGTGGTCTTAGGTTCAGTGTCCGCGTCTCGCGGGTAGCTGGGGGCGTGACGAAACTTGGTAACAGAGCACTAGGTTCAAGAGTCCTAATATGTCTAAAAAAGCCGCACGAAGTAGATTCCTTTTCATGGGTGTGAAGTGCACCACATCTAATGTTAGGGAGGCTATAAAGTGTTTTAGAAAAAACTTCACTTTCTTGTTACTTTTATCGTGCGCAAGGTATGATCTTATTCTATTCTAATTTGATGTTCTACGTTACAGATCATGCCTCATCGTAGAGCTAACGCTAGGAATGCGAATGCCAGGAATGCAAACGTAGCTCCTCCAATCCCAGATCAAGAAGTCTCCAATGTGGAGTTCAAGAATGCCATACAGATGTTGGCTCAGAGTATGACCCCCAAGAACAATCGGGTCATGAACATATGAATGAAAATAGTGGATCAACATCAGCAAGGGTCTGTGACTTTGTTAGGATTAATCCGTCTGAGTTCTTAGGATCGCAGACTAATGAAGATCTTCAGAATTTCTTGGACGAAATCAAGAAGATCTTTGAGGTGATGCAGGTTACTGGGAATTATCGGGTTGAGTTTGCTTCAAACTAGCTTAAAGACGTGGCTCATATCTAGTACACTCAGTGGAAGGAGAATAGGGGTGCAAATGCATCTCCTATTACTTGGGAGTGATTCAGTGACAGTTTTCTCGACAGGTTTTTCCCAATAGAGTTGAGAGAAGCAATGGCCCAAGAATTCTTGAACCTGAGACAGGGAAACATGACAGTCCAAGAGTATTGGCTGAAGTTTAACCAACTCTCCAGGTATGCTTCTCACATGGTTGCTGACTCCAAGGCTCAGATGAATAAGTTCTTGTATGGAGTATCAGATTTGGTGAAGACAGAGTGCAGAAATTCTATGTTGCTGGGAGATATGAACATCTCTAGGCTTATGACTCATGCTCACCAGGTTAAGGGTGATAAGATTAGGAAACAGGCTAAGGAAACTAAGAAGGTTAGGACTAGGAACTATGACTATTCTCAGCAGAAATCGGGTGGTGGAAATCGCTCACAAGGTCAGCAGAAGTTTTCAGCTCCAGCCCCTTCATCAGCTAGTGTTCCATCCTCCAAGAATAGGTATGACCAGAAGGGCAGAGCACCAAGCTCTAAGTCTCAGGGAAGTGTTTCAGGCACCAACACTTACCCTACTTGCCCTAAGTGTGGTAAGAACCATCCTGGCGTGTTTTGCAGAAAAAGAAGGATGTTTTGGAGGTGGTCAGTCTGGTCACAGGTTTAGGGACTGTCCTTCTAGACTGGGTAAAAGAGGTAGTAATGGTAGAGCTCAGTCTACATATTCAGCAGCACCACCAAGTCTCCCAACTCAACAGGGTAACTCATATGGTACAGGTGGCGGTCAGCGCCAGAGCAGACTTTATGCTCTTCATGCTCACCAGGATCAGGAAGGTTCTCCTGATGTAGTCACTGGTACGTTACGAGTCTTTGACCTTGATGATTATGAATTGTTTGATCCAGCAGCTACTCTTTCTTTTGTAACTCCTTATATAGCAGTCCAATGCAGTACCGGTCCAGAAATCCTCTCAGAACCCTTCTCAGTCTCTACTCAGTTGGTGACCCAATTATAGATAGACGGGTACACAGAAATTTCCCTGTCATAGTCTCTTAGAAAGTCACCTCAGCAGATCTAGTAGAGTTTTAAATGGTAGACTTCGATGTCATTCTAGGCATGGATTTATTATACTCATGTTATGCCTTAGTCGATTGTAAAACTAGGATTGTTCGTTTTCAGTTTCCTAACGAACCAATCATAGAATGGAAGGGTAGTAGCCTAGCGCCTATGGGTCGATTTATTTCTTCCCTTAATGAAAGAAAGATGATATCTAAGGGTTATCTCTATCATCTAGTTCGGGTTAAGGATTCTAGCCTTGAAACCCCATTTCTTAAGTCAGTTCCAGTAGTTTGTGAATTTCCAGTAGTATTTCCAAAAGATCTTCCCGGGGTTCCTCCTGAAAGGGAAATCCACTTTGGAATTGATCACCTTCAAGATACCTAGCCTATTTCTATTCCTCCTTACAGAATGGCTCCATCAGAGCTTAAGGAATAGAAATAGCAGTTGAAAGACCTTCTAGATAAGGGTTTCATCAGACCTAGTATTTCACCATGGGGTGCAACAGTATTGTTCAGAAAGAAGAAAGATGGTTCTCTCGGAATGTGCATTTACTATAGACAGTTGAACAAGGTCACAATCAAGAATAAGTATCCCATCCCCAGGACGGATGACTTGTTTGACCAACTTTAAGGTGCTAGTCATTTCTCAAAGATAGACCTCAGATCGGGTTATTATTTGTTCGGAGTCAAAGATAGTGACATTCCGAAAACAACCTTCAGAACTCGGTATGGTCATTATGAATTTGTAGTTATGTCATTTGGACTAACCAATGCTCCTGTAGCTTTCACGGATTTGATGAACAGAGTGTTCAAACAGTACTTAGACTTGTTCGTTGTTGTCTTCATTGATGATATTCTTATTTACTCTAGGTGTGAGGAAGAACATGCAAGTCATTTGAGACTTGTTATATAGACTCTCAAATATCGCCACTTATTCACTAAGTTTAGTAATGTGAGTTTTGTTTGAAATCCGTTGCTTTTATTGTTCACATTGTATCTAGCAAAGGGATCCACGTAGATTCACAAAAGATAGAAGCAGAAAAACAAAGTCCTAGACCTAGCTCTACTAGAGGTATCAGAAGTTTCTTAGGTCTACCAGGTTATTACAGAAGGTTTGTGGAAGGATTTTATCCATAGCCTCACCATTGACTAGGTTGACTTAGAAGATGGTCAACTTCCAATGGTTAGATGATTGTTAGAAAAGCTTCACAGGATTGAGAACTAGATTGACTACAGATCTTGTCTTGAAACTACTAGAGGGTTTAGATGGTTATGTGATCTATTGCGATGCATCCATAGTTGGCCTTGGTTGTGTGTTGATGCAAAGAGATACGGTTATATTTTATGCCTCTAGAAATCTTAAGGTGCATGAGAAAAACTATCTAGCTCATGACCTCGAGCTTGCAGTAGTAGTGTTTGCACTCAAGATATGGAGACACTACTTGTATGGTGTTCATGTAGATATGTTCACCGATCATAAGAGCCTTCAGAATGTGTTCACCCAGAAAGAGTTGAATCTTCGCCAGAGGAGATGGCTTGAGTTCCTTAAGGATTACGATATGAGTGTGCATTATCATCCTGGAAAGGCGAATGTAGTGGCCGATTCTCTTAGTAGAATATCTATGGGTAGTGTAGCCCATGTTAAGGAAAAAAGAAAGGAGCTAGTGAAGGATGTTCACAAGATTGCTCGCTTGGGAGTTCGCCTTATGAGCATATCACACAGCGGTGTAAAAGTTCAGAATGGGGCAGAATCATCTTTGGTAGTGGAGGTTAAGGAAAAGCAAAAGAGTTATACGATCTTGCTTGAACTAAAGGGTGCAGTCAACAATTACAGAGTTGAGGTTTTCTCCCAAGGGGGAGATGGTGTACTTCGCTACCAAGGTAGACTTTGTGTTCCGCATGTTGGAGAGTTGAGGCAGCATACTCTTGCAGAAGCTCATAACTCCACGTATTCTATTTATCTAGGTGCCACTAAGATGTACCGCGATCTGTGAGAAGTCAATTGGTGGAATGACATGAAGAGGGATATAACAGACTTTGTGAGTAAGTACCCCCATTTCCAGCAAGTCAAGGTAGAACATCAGAAACTGCGAGGTATAACTCAAGAGATCGATATTCCTACTTGGAAGTCGGATGTGATCAATATGGATTTCATCACAGGGTTACCTCATACTCGAAGACAGCATGACTCAATTTGGGTGATAGTTGATAGGATGACTAAGTCTTCTCGCTTTTTGGCGGTCAAGACTACATATTCGGCAGAGGACTATGCCAAGCTTTACCTTACTGAAATTGTTAGGTTGCATGGGGTTCCTTTGTCTATCTTCTCAGATAAAGGTCCTCAGTTTACCTCTCATTTCTGGATATCATTTCGAAAAAGTCTTGGTACTCAAGTTAACCTTAGTACAACATTTCATCCACAGACGGATGGGCAGGCAGAGCGTACCGTTCAGACCTTAGAGGATATGTTGAGAGCTTGTGTGATCGATTTCAAAGGTAGTTGAGATGATCACCCTCCTCTTATTCAGTTTGCCTACAATAATAGCTACCATTTCTGCATTCAGATGGCCCCATATGAGGCTTTATATAGGCGTAGATGTAGGTCTCCTATTGGTTGGTTTGAAGTAGGTGAAGGAGCTTTGATAGGGCCAGATTCAGTTCTTTATGCTATGGAGAAAATGCAACTCATTAGAGATAGACTTAAGAAAGCCCAAAGTCGTCAGAAATCTTATGCAGATGTAAGAAGAAGGGAACTAGAGTTCCAAGTTGATGATTGGGTTTTTTTGAAAGTCTCACCTATGAAAGGGGTGATGAGATTTGGAAAGAAAGGGAAGCTCAGTCCTAGATATCTAGTCACTTAATCTTGAAAAGGATTGGCAAGGTGGTATATGAGTTAGAGTTGCCAGCAAAATTAGCAGCAGTGCATCCGGTCTTCCATATCTCACTCTTGAAGAAGTGCATGGGTGACCCAGCCTCTATAGTTTCATTAGAGAGTGTGGCGGTGAAAGATAGTCTTTCTTATGAGGATGTACCAGTTGAGATTCTTGACAGTCAGGTTAGAAAAATAAAAAAGTCGCTCCAATCAAGGTTTTTTGGAGGAGTCAATCCGTAGAGGGAGCTACTTGGGAAGCAGAAGCAGCCATGAAAGCCAAGTATCCTTACCTTTTTCCTTCCGATTCCACTCCAACTTGAGGTAATAGTTCCTCTTCAGTTTTACAGTCATTCATGCGTAAATTCAGTTTTAGAATCATGTTTACTCAGTTTGTACTTTTATTTTTCGCGCAATTGCATGTATTCAGAAGTCAATTCAGTCAGAACTCAGTTCTCATTGTTTAGTAGTGGGGTTTGCATCTTTCTCCCTCTATTTCAGCTAGTTTAGTCTTCATCCGAGGACGAATGTTCCCAAGGGGGAAACAATGTAACACCCGTAGCCAAAACATACCAAAAATTAGTTTTTCAAAAAAATCAGAAGTTGCTACAAACGATGTCCTCGATGGACCGTAGCCTAAACCACGGTCTGTCCTGCACAAATGTCGATGGTATCAGATCTCCCAAAAATTTTAGCCTAGAAAAATTAGGTAAGTCTTGGAGGACGGACAGACTTACGGTCCGTAGGTCAAACGACGGTCCATAGCCCGTGACCGTCGATCAAGACTCCCTTCAACCACTCTCTGACAAGATCAATAGATGACCAACATTGTTCGTAGGTGGACCTACGGTCCATAGGTGGAAAATTTGCAGCCAGTTAAGGGGAAATGCAGTTGGGTTAACTTAAAATGATCATAACTCTGAGAAAAAATGAATTAGGTCTCTTATGACCTACCCACAGATAGATAATTGAATTATCTTTCCATAGCCACTGACCTTGCTAAAATCAAACCTCCAAGTAACAATTATGCCCATTTTAGTAAAGGCATGTCGAACAGTCCCTCACAATGGACCCAATGACGGGGCGTCGGGCGCACGACGGACCGTCAGTCATGGCCGTCGTGAGGCCCGACAGCACCCTTTCAAGGGGTATTTTTGACCTTTCCCACTCTGTTTAAACTCTGATTTACGTCGTTTTGACACTAAATCAACAAATTTTTGTCAGTTTAGGCCTAGTAACATAATTAAAACATATCTATATCAAATCATGAAATCAAAACTTAGAAAATTTGAAGCAAGAGAAGAGAAGAAAGCTAAAGAACCCTAGTTCAAGAACGCCACCAGCTCCAGCAGTTCCATCCCCGAAACATAAGTATTTTTTCGTGGATTTCATCACTAGGTATGTGGGATTTTCACTAGTGAGTTCCTTTCACCCATTGGGTCCTTAGTTTCAGTTAGTTCTTGATTCTCTTATCATGATTAAACCTAGGGTTTCTAGAACTTTGATATAACTTCATGAATTTATTAAATATATGTTCCAAATCAGATTATAAGGTTATTATACAGATTATCACATTAATTTCAGAACCCTAAATTTGTATTTCTTTAGTTCTTGAATTACACATGCTAGGCCATATATTTTAGACACTTCAAATATACATGCCTCAGTTATAAATGCATAATTAGCAAATTAATTGTTGCATTCTCAATTTACATGTTCAGTTTTGAGTTATCCAGTATTTACAGAAATTCAAAAATAATCAGTTAATTTAGAGAATTTATTGGGGGTAGCATTATACCGAGTTAGACTAGGGTTTAGCGTACCCAATAGTCCCAGAACTACTAGCCAAGTAGGTTGTAAGTCTCCTCTGTGGGAAATAAGTTTAGTGATCACGCCAGCATGCCTTTTTACCTTTGGCAGGGTATCGATTATTAGTAGCTCCCACACTTCAGTCAGACTCTCTGCATTGAACATTTATCTGTATATTCAATATTCAGTTTTAGCATGTTATAAATTGGTCATTGCATCTAGTTAGCTCTGAAATCAGCACATCACGTTCAGATTATTATACTTGTTTTTGTGCTTGTTCAGTTATGTTTTATTTCAGCTTTACTCTATCCTACATGCTCGATACCTTTCACGTACTTACGTATACGTGCGCTTCATCTTCTTGTGATGTAGGTTCAGGTTCTCAGTTTCCAGATCACGCATAGATCGATTTCCTTATCTCCAGTTCAGCAGATTCAGTGGTGAGTCCTCATTCTCCGAGGTCAATCTTTAGTCATTTAGTTTCAATTTTTGCTAGATTTAGCTGAGGCTTATCCCAATATTTCTAGTATAGTTTAGAGGCTATTTTCACACATAGTTAGATTCAACTTAGTATTGAGTTAATATTTCTTTTGTATTAAACTCATTTTTTTGAAATATCTCAGTTATAGAATATGGGTATTCCCCATCTTTTCATTTTAAGTATGATTTAGCTTCTGTAACAGTTTATTATCTTTAGTTTGCTTATGATCATACCAGCACGGTTAGCCTGGGATCACTTGTGGTCGTGGTTCCGTGTCCGTGACTCGGGGTTAGCTCGGGGCGTGACAGGGTATCTTTTTGTAGTTTTTTTCTGGGTCTTGTTTTCGAGGTTTTATAAGAAGGAATCTACTACATATGTCTTCATAGACATATTATGACACTTGAACAATGTGATATAATACCAAGTTTGTCATGCCCTGAATCTACACCTTAGGAGTTACTGTCACTTGAAAACAATTGTTTATCCCAAGTGAACCCTTGGTTTGACTGACTACTTTGAGGAAAACTAAACACATACACACATAAACTTTAATGATGAGCATAAAAAAAGCACCTAGCTAAATCTCTTGTATAGTCTAAAAATGCTATTATAGATAACGAAAATGTTCAAAGCGTCTGCAAGGAAATACTTAACTTACTCTACTATAATGAAGGTAGGTACCCAGATAAGACCCACGACTACCTCAAAAATATTAACTAGATACTACTACTTATAATCATAATGAACGGAGTTCCCCAAAAGCAATAAGGTCTTACCAAAGACTGACGAGATAGTGGTCTCAATCGAGCGGATAATGATAGTTTTGAGCACAAGTATCTACTTCATAAAATAATACAATATCGAAAGACGTTTATATAGAAAATGTATAGTATAAAATAAGGCTGGATGAAACAGTATCTGAACTAAAAGAATATTGAAAATACCATGAAGAAAAGAAAAATATGCAATGTAATAAAATAATTAATGCTTTTTATATGAATAAGGTAATACATATCAATTATAAATTCTACTTCACTTTTCTCGGGGAGTTTCTCTGGCGACAATTAACACTACGAGCCTCGTGATGATACAACATCAAGCCCATGTTGCTAGATCCATCATATACCTTGCTGAATTATACGACAACAAAATGTAACTTATGTTCCTTTTGAAAATCCCTCTATGAGGATGGATGAGGAGTCGTTTGGTGCTTCTTGAGTTACCTTCAAGTATCTAAGAATATGTTTAGCTACCTTCGGATGAGACTATTTTGTTTCTTCTTAAGATCTTGCACACATACCTACACTGAACACTATGTCAGACCTGCTTGCAATGAGGTACAGGAGTAACCCATAATTCCTCTATACATGGTCTGATTGACCTCCACACTATTTATATCTCTATAAAGTGTCATACTTGTGCTCTTGAGAGTATCAAACACCATCGCCTCAAGGAGATTTAATCTTGAGCAGCTCTTTGATATACTTCTCTTTGCATATTGAAGTTCCTTGATATTATGGTTTGATCTACATAAACAAAAAATGAGGTGAGCTCCCCAGTCGTGCTGATCTCAAACCACTAATCATCAATTCAGCAAAGCCTTTCTACAGTGAGTCTGATGTAGCTGCAAATATGATATCATCTACATAAACCTGCACAATCAATATTTCCTTACCTTTGAATTTTAAGAACAAGTTTTTATCAATTTTACCTCTCTTAAACTCATCGACTAGGAGGAACTTGGAGAGGCATTCATACCAAGCTTTGAGAGTTTGCTTTAATCCTTACAAAGCTTTGTCCAATATAAACACATGATTGGGCAAGGTGACATTTACAAAGTATGGAGGTTGTTTGACATATACTTCCTCTTTCAAGATTCCATTAAAGAAGTCACTCTTAACATCCATTTGAAACAGTTTGAATTCCATCTGAGCTGCGATCAAAATTCTGATAGCTTCCATTTTGGCCACATGATCAAAGGTCTCGTCATAACAATCCCCTCTTCTTTGTAGTATCCTAGCACCATTATTCTCAATTTATTTCTGGTAATGGTCCCATGCTCATCAAGTTAGTTTATGAAAAACCTACTTGTCCCTATAACGGCTCTGTCAATTGTCCTGGGACCAGGTTCCACACTTTACTTCTCTCGAACAAATGAAGCTCATCCGACTTCTTTGATGTTCTTGGTCTTAATGGATTATATGTAGCCTAAGTAGGCAACAAGTTTTCTTGTTTAAGAGCTAGTTTGAATAAAGTGGAGCGATGAGATTGTGCAATGGATGTGAGTATTGATGTTTCCATATGGACGTTCTAGTAATTTCTTCTTCTTTGTCATTATCAAAACCATATTCATCTTCTTCAGCGTTGTGAGGCACTACTTACTATGGTGAGTTTGAGTGACCAGATACTTTAGAATGTTTTGAACCTTTTCCTCTTGTACTATGATCACCTTGTTCTCTGTTGATCAGCTCCTCAATTTCATAGTGTTATTTTTTCCCATTCTTCTTCTTCTTCGATTCATCAAACTTGACATGCATAATTCCTTCAACACAAAAAGTTCTTTTGTTAAAAACTCTATAAGCGTTGCTTGTAGATGAATAACCAATAAATACTCCCTCATCACTTATGGCATCGAATTTACCTTATTCATTATTACTATTATTTAATACTAAGTATTTGCACCCAAATAGCTTAAGATGAGCAATGGTGGGTTCATGTCATTCAACAGTTCATAAGGGTTTTTCTTGATCACGGATTTGATAAGACACATGTTGGTCAGATAGCATGTTGTATTGACTGCCTTAGTCCAGAAATTAATTTCAAGCCCTGAGTCAATCAACATTGTTCAACAATCTCTACCAATGTTCTATTCTTTCTTTCCACAACTCTATATTGCTAAGGGGTTCTTGGTGATGAAAATTGTGATTAGTTCAATTTTCTACGCAGAACCCTTCAACCTGGGAGTTGTGAAACTTCGTGCCATGATCGGACATGATGTTGTCATCTTGCAATTTAACTTCAATAGGATGGCTTTGGAAAAGTGATTAATCGTCCAGACGTCTCTTCTTTCGTTCGCATGAACATGTTCCAAGTAAACCTTGAAAAATCATCAACAATGAAAAAAAAAATTACCTCCTTTGCTTTGGACTCTGACAGGTCCACATAGGTCCATGTAAAGAATCTCTAAAGGTATCGTTGTATTGAATCCCTTCTTGGCTTTGAATGATGACTTAGTTTGTTTTCCTTTAGCACAAACATAACAGATTTTATCATTTCTAAACTTCAGCTTACGCAATCCACGAACCTGGTCCCCTGTAACAAGTTTATTCAACCAAGAAGTACTCACATGAACCAGTTGTCGGTGCCATATATTTGCATCATCAATTTGAGCACTTTCACAGGACAAATCCTCTCCTTCAATAAAGTGAAGATCTGCAACATACATATTTTTCACTCTAGTGGCAGATATGACAATCCTTTTGGTATTGCAATTGGTAACCAAAAATTTATCAGCCATGAACTTGACTTTATATCCTTTGTCACGCATTTGAGAAATACTCAACAGATTTATTTTAAACCATCCACATAGTGTTCATTTTTTTATCAAATTATCAGCAGATCTCCCTATCCTGCCAATACCAAGAATAAAACCCATCTTCCACCACCAAATGAGACACCACCACCCTAGTGTACTTCAAAAGAGAGGATGTTTGAAGTATCTCCAGTCATGTGCCTTGAGCATTCACAATCCATGTACCAGCACTAACCCCTTTAGTTTTTCTACATAAGAATCACTTTTCAGATTTAGGAATCAATTTCAGTCAAAGTTCCAATGCCTACCAAAATTCTTGATAAGAAACCTCTATGTCCGGGGGGCATGATGTTCTTACTGACACAATAACGGGTACTAGGGACCTTGTGTCAATTGTTTTATGATCGGACAAATTTCACATGCTTTTCTTTTACCTCTCTTAGAATCCCACAATTTTATTTTAGATGACCATTATGACCACAACGAGTGCACAAGAGGTTGTCCATATTTTTTATGAGGATTATAAGGGGGTTCTATTGGTCTGCATCCCAACCCTTTCCTTCCATTGAAACTCTATTTAGTCAGTTAGAGAGTATCTTAGAGGAGTTCATTTTCCACCCTGTGAGGTACAAGGGTCGTTCTTAGGTGTTATGTTGCTAAAACCTAGAGTGCCTATCCATACACTCATTTCAGTAACTTGAGATATGACAGTTGAGTTCTCTTCCTCAAACAAACTTAATATTTCATTCAACATTTAGTTTTTAGTAGTTTGTTCATCAATAGAGTCAATAAGCAGGGTAGCCAATTTCCTCAATTTTTCAATAGGAAGAGTATCCTGACTATTCTTAAGAGTTACCTCATCTAGATCCTCTTCATCATCATATTTTTCTATCAAGGATAATATGGACCCTAAAACACTTGCATCATGTTTAAGGGACATCATTAAAACATCCTCATGAGTTTCTGCATCTTCTTCTAGTTCACTTGAATCATCTCCCTAAACAACAAAGTCTTTTCTAACGAACTGATCAGTGTTAGCCTTCCTCCGAGCCTTTTGTGGGACTAGGTCCCTCTGGCGAGGTTTAGTGTCATGAGTTTCCTTATTTTGACTGGGGTAGTCCCTCATGAAGTGACAAAACTTGCCACATTTATGGGAAGGATCATTTGCAGTTGTAGTTCTTCCTGCAGGGGTCTTCTTTTGGAACACTCCATGCTTCTTCATGATCTTATAAAATCTCCTAGCGACATACACCATCTAATTCTTCTCCTCGATCACCTCAATTTGAGACTTTCTCAAGGCAATGTACTTCTCCTTCTTTCCTTCCTTCACCATCATTTCTTATTTCTTGTTAAGCTCATAGGTTTACAGATTCCCAATCAGTTCATCCATAGGAAGAGTCATTAGATCTTTAGCTTCTATTATGGCATATAACTTGATTTCCCAAGATTCAAGAAGCACCTTAAGAATCTTGCAAAATTTCTTGCTAACAAGAATAGGCTCTCCTGGCATCTGAGCTCGTTATTGAAGAATGTTATTCTTGAGTTCAACTAAAAGATGGTTTCACCCTTGTTCATAACGAAGTTATCATATTGGGTGGGGAGCATCTCAACCTTAGACTTCTTCACTAGTTTAGTTCCTTCATAAGCTATTTGAAGACAGTCTCAAATTTCCTAGGTAATCTCACACGCAGAGATTCCGTTGTATTCATTAGCTACAATTCCATAAACTAGAATCTTATATGCCTTATAGTTCTTTTCTATTTTCTTCCTATCTACCTCATTGTACTCCTATCTATTTTTGACAACAGTATTAGTAAGCTCTCTATCCATCACCTCCTTTATAGGAATGTAAGGTCCATCAAGAATAATTCCCACAACTCAGTGTCCTCAACGTTGATGTAGTCATTCATTCGATTCTTCCACCATCCATAGTAATGTCTATTGAAGTGATGTGGCCTGGTATATTATTGTCCTTCCTCCATATTGGGTGGAGCACCCATTCTTTCAAGATCTGTTCTTTTCTTGGTGTTTACCAAACTGGAAAGTAAAGCTCTTATACCACTTGTTGGAATGTGTGTGTTCACTTATGTAGATAGGAAAAGGTCCTCACCACAATTATAGTAATAAACATTAAAAACAAATGTTGAAAGTAAAGATTAAAAAGAAACTGTACGTGGAAACCTTTTTGCTCAAGGGAGTAAAATCATGACATGTCTCAACAGGCTTCAACAGGATTTTTCAAATTGGTTCCACTAATCATCTCCAAGAAAACGTAAAATCTAGTTTAGAAAATAATATTAGTTTGCTAATCTCCAGACTAAGAAATACCTCCTATCAATTAGTTCAGCCAGAGCAATATAACACTACTCACTATACTGATTCCTAACTTATTAATATAGACTTTAGAGTAAGATACTAAGTTACCCTTGACCTAGTTCTTACAATGATTCACACAGACTTGAAATGTTTCTATCACAAGTTAAATGAATCCTATAATATAAGAACTATTAGAAGAAAACAAAAGCACAACTAGTACATAAAGCAATTGAAGCAATTCTATCAGGTCCCTTGTTATTTTAAAGCTTGAAAGCATTTCTCTTTGAATGAATGATGAATATTTGTGTTTGATACCATAAAGAATCATTACTTAATGTACCTCGCCACCTCTAATTGGTGAAGTACTCTTTAACTTCACCAACTTCATGACATAGACAATTTTAAGAACTACACAACATTTTGCCACAAGACAGGTATTTATACTCTGCAACGGACTAGGTCTGTGGACTTGTGAGGAGATCATCACAACATCTAGGAGCATTAGCACTTATCTGATTATTTCAATACACACAAAATAAAGTTTCCAAACCATTACTACTTTTAAGTTAAGGGAAAGCTAAGCATGTTAAAAAGTCAAAAGATTTTGTTACCCCTTCTTAACGAAGAGAGTATACATTATAGCTTTATATTAACAGGTCCAAAATTTAGAATGATCCATATCTTGTGATTTCGTCATAGAAAATAATAGTTCCAACATCATTGTTGATCAAAACAAGGTAACAAACTTTGTTTAGCTTTTTCTGGAGTTGTGAACATGATGTGCGGTACAATTTTCTCTATTTAATAGCAGAAACTTGATCACATTATGGTCTAAAGTTTTATTAATTTTTTTAATTGATGGTAGGTAGTAGAAATATATGTATGTGTGCACCTGTATAAGTATTTGAATTTGTGCATTCTAATTTGAAGCGTAAAATACTTCCTTCCAACAGCATCTTACTTGAACGCGAAACATCTGATTAAAAAAGCCTTCAAATTTTTTTTATTTTATCATTCCACCGTAATTTTTGGTGATGAGACCTCCCCTCCTACAAGTACCTTTATTTTATTAATTTCATCTGTTGAAAAAATTTAATGAGGAGGGGAGTAGTAATAAATGGAGTGGTACAATTATTAGGTCGAGGGAACAAATTAAGAATTAGTGACACAAGCTTTCATTTTCTGGGTAATAAAAGTACAATTATAAGCTCCCTATAGGCTGAAAAAAGTGATAATAAAGTTGCACCAGTTCCCAATAGTAAAAAATTTCCCATATTCCAAGAATTGAAGTAGGCGTGAGGAAAATTAAGAACAAGCGTATCTCTGTTTCTGAGTAGCAATTTGAATAGTCTCTTATTTTCCACGGGTTACAGAAAAGATGTTTTTATTAAGGAATTTAATACTTTTTCCTGAAATTATTTTGAAAAAAATTCATGCAAGATTATAAATCAATTGCAATTGTTCTCCTAATTCTTCAAGTAAGGTATATCAATCAAATGAAAGTCTATGTTTATTTTCTTGTAGGTCACTAGTTCCAACGTTATTCCAAAACATCTGTGTGGTAAATCAAGCCAATTCGTATGAGCGGCAGACAATTATGTTAGGTAAGTTTTTGCTTAGACCTGTTAGAGGTGGCGCTTCTGTTTTTTTATAACACTTATTTTTGATGAAAGAGTTAAATCCCCTGCCTTATTTAATTGATATCAATAGTTTATATACAATCAATACAAGACTATAATTAAGGGAAATAACTAGCTATAAGTAGGAAATAAATATACAATCAATACAGTATTATAATTAAGGATACGAACTAGCTATAAGTAGGAACTAAATATACACTTAACAAAGGCCATATATACAATGAATTAAAATATATTTATCATATATTCTAACACATCTCCACAGTCAAAAAGGGAGGTCACTGAATGCTAAGACTGTCTCGTAAATCCTCAAATAATACCAACGGAAGACGCTTGGTGAATATATTGGCAATCTGATAACGCGAGGGTACATGTAACATTCGAACATGGTCGCAAGCCACTTTTTCCCGTACAAAATGAATATCCATTTCAAAGTGCTTAGTGCGTTGATGATGAACAGGATTACTAGCAAGATATATGGCACTCACATTCTCAAAATACACCAATGTAGCCTATTATAGGACAATGAAGTTCCAAAAGCAAATTTCTCATCAAACACGACTTAGAAAACACATTGTCCGCCCCTCAATATTCTGCCTCTGCACTAGAACAAGATAAAGTAGTCCAACATTTAATGGACCAAGAGATCAAGTTATCACCTAGAAAGACACAGTAGCCCGATGTTGAACATCGTGTCTCCGGGAATCCCCGCAATAAGCATCAATATATGACATAAGAGTGGATATTAATGAAGGAAGAAGGTAAAGACAAAAATCAATAGTACTCTGTAGGTAGAGAAAAATGCACTTAAGTGCATTATGTATTCCTCCGTCGGGTCATGCATGAATAAACGTACTTGTTGCAATATATGTAATATTGGGTATTGTGAATGTAATGTACTTAAGTGCTCCGGTAAGACTCTTATAAAGAGATGGATCCTCAAACGGTTTGCTCGTAGTAGTACCAAGATTTGGTTTTGTATCAACAAGAGGTAGGAGATGCCTTATACGATGACATGCCTGCTCATTCAACGATCTCGGTGGCATATTTATTTTGTGATTAAAATAAAACACCTGCATGACAAGTGACTGCAATGCCTAGAAAATAGCTCAAATAACCAAAGTCCTTTATTGCAAATTCGGAGCTAAGAAAAGAGATGATAGACTGACGGAGAATATCCAAGGAAGAAGTCAAAATGATATCATCAACATACAATAAAAGGTAAGCCATAAAATTACCTTAACGATAAATGAACAACAAATGACCTGAAGTACTTTTAGAAAACCAAGAGCACGAACATAGTAAGCACAACTCTTAAATAAAGCCCTTGGAGCCTGTTTGAGACCATAGAGAGATTGTTTCAGCAAGCACACATGATTAGGGTGATAACGATCGCGATACATGTAAACAGTCTCTTTGAGTTTCCTATGTAGGAAGGAATTTTTGACGTCAAGTTGATGACTCTGCCAGGACTTAGAGAGAGCCAAACTGAGAACCATGTGAATAGTGTCCGGTTTGATGACCATACTAAACATATCACCACAATCCATGCCAACCAATTGAGTTTTAACATCACCTACAAGACGGGGTTTATGCCTCTCAAAAGAACCAACAAATCTTTCTTTATGAGCAAAAATCCACATATACCAAATTACATTAACATTTGGAGGACGAGGCAGCAACACCCATGTCTTATTTTTCAATAAGAGCATTATATTCGTCATCAATAGAAACTTTCCAATTGAAGTCACGAAGAGCAGACATAGGGTTACGAGGTAAGGGGATTTACACGATGTAAACAGTTTGAAAATATTCATTGGCTTAGAAATCCCATGCTGACTCCGAGCAAAAGGACACATGGGTAGACATAAGGGAGAGATTGGAGTTGGGCTATGAACAATGTTGGATGGGAGAGTGGAAAGAGTAGATGGGCTCGGTACAGTCGACTGGGAAAGGCCAGGGGTCGGCTGGGGATGGTCGTCTTGCCTGCTCAGCATGTCGAAACCACTTTCTTGGTTGCGCGAGGTTTGTACTTGTGTTAGGAACAGGTGCAACTTGTGGGTTAGGAAAGGTAGTGAAATGATGGACCATGTAGGGAGATGTCCTATCGTCTAGAAATCCATAGTTTGAGTTTGAGGAGTACAAGTCTTTGGAAAGAGAAAGTGTGTCTCAACAAATATTACATGACAACTAATGATGATTTTTCTAGATGACAACTCAAAGCATATATAACCACGATGATTTGAAGGATAACCCAAAAACACAAGGAGTTAACCGGGGTTGAAGTTTGTTTATGGTTGTAGACGCAAAGAGGATAACATAAACATCAAAAAACCCAAAGATGAGAATAAGAAGGATATTTTTTATAAATAATGCAAAGAGGAGATTGATAATTTAAAAGCTTACGAGGAAGGATATTGAGAAGGTAAGCCGTCATATGCAAAGCATGATGTCAAAAACAAAAAAGAAGGGAAGCATGGACCAATAACATACGAACGATGTTGTTGATAATACGACTTTGTCTTTTAGCTTTTCCATTTTAGGGGATGTATGGGGACATGAAAGTCGTAACAAAAGACTATTTTCTTTACAAAAATTCCAACAGAGTCCGTTATCGAACTCCATTCCATTATTGACATTGTATATTTTTTATATCTCGCTCAAAATGGGTTCAAATGAATGTATTGAAACTAAAAAATGTGGAAAATGTTTGTGATTTGTGCGAAAAAGGAAAAATCCAAAGAATTTTTGAATAATCATCAACAAACAAGATAATATCGATGACCCAACGAAATCAAAAAAGGCGATGTCCAAATATCACGAAGGATAATATCAAATGGCATAATAGTACGAGAATTTTATTGATAAAATGGCAACTTAACATGTTTTCCAAGAGGACAAGAATGACAAATAAGATAGTATTTAATTTGATTACATTCAATCAATTTACTCTTCCTAAATGAGTTCAAAACAGGTACTTCTGGGTGACCCAAATGATCATGCCAAAAAGATGGTGCTAAACAACAAAAGTATAGGGAGAAGTGACTGTAAAAGTGATGGGGCACAGCACGCCCCGACATTTATACCACATTACTGGTCTCCTCATCTAAAAATCCTTCACAGAAAATCCATACAGAACAAACTCAATAGAGACAGAGTTATCAGTTGTAAATTTTCTGACTAGCACCAAATTTTTAACAAGGTGAGGGGCATAAAAGACATTGTTTATTTGCATGGGAGGACACGACGATGATAATTTAGTTTGACGATAACCATGAATTGGAATTAATTGACCATTACCAACTATTATTCAAAGATTATTGCTCATATTAAAATAAGACGTGAGGCTACCTTGTGGGAATGTCATATGAGAAGTGGCACCGGTGTCCATGTACCAATTAACATCCATAGAAGTGATATCGAGAGTATGCATTCTGGCTTTAATGTCGGTTGGAGTTGGCGCTGCCATGTATGCCTGCTGCGATCTGGGCCTAAGTATACCAGGATGTTGTTTTGGCTATTGTCCATAATTGGGACTACTCAAATTTGATTGATATAGACAAGGAGGTATAGTTTAGGTATACGAAGGTGCCATCCAAGGCCAGGACTGACCTCTAGACAATTGAGAATTGGTTGGCAGATGCTGAACTTTTGGCTATTGTCCGCCACTGCACCTGTTGCTGCCTCCTATCTTACCACCAACTCTAGACTTACCCCCACCGCCGCTATCACCCTTGTTGCCTACACGACCACCATTGTTGTTGAGATTATTGTTGCAGTAGTGGTTCCCCTTTCCACCATTAGTATTGCGGTGTGAAGAAGAATGATCAACAATATAATGCGATCTATTCAAATCACGAGCCACCATGGCAGATGAGGAGATATGTGATGTCGTCTTAGCAAGGCCAGCCTCTTCAAGAGTGACCATCGAACGGGCCTAATAAAATTGGGGTAACGGATCATGTTAGTGAATGAGAGTGGCCACACCTTTGTAGGGTTCTGTGAGCCCAGAGACCAGTTGAAGAACTAGTCTATTGTTGACGACGGGAGAGCTAACATTCTTGAATTGGTGTGACAAAGATTTGCGATAATAACAGTAGGTCGATACACTTGGAAAATCTTCAATGTTAAAATAATTGAAATCGTTCTCTAAGGTGAGGGCACGAGAGTATTTGTTATCTTGGAAAATGTAACGCAATCTATTCCAAGTTTCCTTACCGTGATATCTGGTTCAAGAATTATATGGAGAAGATCATGAGATATAGTGGCGTAGACCCACTGTAGAATGATAGCGTCAAGAGTAGATCAAATCACTTTCTCCTCATCTATTTTCGACACTTTCTACTTGCCCTTTCCGGGAGGACTACTATGGTCAAGAACTTGATGAGATCGGTCATGAATCTCAAATAGTTCACCCATGTGGAACATTAGACGTTATCCATCTCAAGAGCGATGGGAAAATGGTTCTTGATGTTTGATACAACAAGAGCAGGGTGAAAGGAAGATTTTGAGTCTTACGCGGTGATGATAGAAAAGAGACGAAGAAGAACAGAGGGGCTGACGGTGGTGCTGAAGACAAAGTGGAAGTGTTTTTCCCTACAAATCTAATACCAAGAAAGGGTTTGATCCCTTACCTTATTTAATTGATGTCAATAGTTTATATACAATCAATAAAATACTATAATTAAGGAAACTAACCAGCTATAAGTAGGAACTGAATATACAATCAATACAAGACTATAATTAAGGAAACTAACTCATTATAAATAGGAACTAAATATACACTTAACAAAGTTCATATATAAAATGAATCAGAATATATTTATCATATATTCTAGTAGTTAATAGGGTTTTTGTTGTTGATGGTTATGTTTCACAGTGGAACCATCATATTTATTTTATAGAATGAGTAGTTCAACCAACAAGTTCCTTGTCCTTCCGTAGTGAAACTTCGACTTGTTGAGGCAAATTTAAAAGTTTGGAAAAGCATTGTGATTCTTTAGAGTGGGTTGAAGTCTCACATTGATTGGAAAATGGAGTGATAGTTTTCTTATATTATACTTGAGAATCTTCCCCATGGGCTAGCTTTTGGAGTTGAATTAAGCCCAGGTATCATATCTCAGGCACCATATCTTTACATGATGTCAAGTCCAAGTGCATTCCTGTTTGAACACCCAGCCCACGCTCAATCAGGTATGATCTTGAGTGGAAGTGTTAAGTCTTACTGTTCCTAAATGTGTTGATGATCCTCACAACTGCAGGGACCCTATCCTCTGCAGAGTGTGCTCGTCCAGGTCTATGTGCTATACAACTGGAAAGTTGTTGCGTCAGAGGTTGGTGTGGTGTCAGTGTACCACACCAATCAGAACGAACGAGGATTTTTGTCCAAAGATAATAACTCTTTATGGTTGATATATTCAACATGTCAAACAAAAAATTAATTCAAAGAGAGAAAACTCAAGCTTCAACAAAAAAACAAAGGACCTTATAGACTGACGATTTGCTTCCTGGACTGTTGTTATTTTGATTGCTTGGAACTGTGCTTAACTTGTAGGATTCGTCTCACATGTATTAGAAACATTCCAAAAATTTGTGTGAATCATTGTAAGCATAGAGTCAAGGGTAACCTTGTTTCTTACTGTAAAAGTCAATATTAATCGAGAGGATCAGTGTAGTTGGCAATGAATGCATTGCTTAGGCTCGTTAAAGTAATAGCGTATATTACTTAGTGTGAGATTATCAGGTTAATCTCAATTATTGTGGTGTAAATTGTGTTTTACTTTTGCTTGAGAAGAATAGTAAAAATAGTTTGAAAAATCATGTAAGACAAGTCGTGATTTTACTCCATTAAGCAAGGAGGTTTTAATGTAAAATTATTTTCTCTAAATTTCTTTCTGCATTAAATTTCGTGCATTAATTCTATGTGAAGGACATGGTCCCTTGGTAGCTAGTGTACGCATACATTCCAGCAGATTTGGTAGCTTACTTCTCATGTATTTTTAAAACTAGTGAGGTGCAAACGGCTACAACATTTGGACTTCTCAGAGGCCATGAGTAAATTACGGTTTCTGGAGATCAGTGAATTTCCACTGTTAGAAAATATGTCCAATGGGCTCGGTAATCTTGTTTGTTTGAAACAGTTAGATTTACAGAAATGCGAAAATCTAGAGCAACTGCTATTTAGAGTTGCCATGAGACACCTCACAAAATAATAATATTTGGATATCCCTGATTTTCAAATGTTAGAAGCTCTTTCGAATGGGCTCCGTGACCTTGTTTCTTTGGAACAGTTCATTTTACAGAATAGTGAAAAACCAAAACTTTTGTCATCCCTAGATTCCATGTGATGCCTCACTAAATTAATGAACCTTAAAATTGAAGGCTGCCCAATGTTAGAAGATAATTGCACCATCTCCCAGTGGTCCGAACTTTTCCATATTCCAAGAATTGAAGTGGGTGGGAGGATCATTAAGGAAAGACATAAGTCTCTATTTTTGAGTCGCATTTTAAATAGTCTTACTTGCCACGAGTTCTAGAAAAGAAGTACTGTATAAGTGATTTAATACTCTTTCCTGAAATCATTTTTACATAAAAATGCAAGATTATAAATCAATTGCAATTGTTCTTCTAATTCTTCAAGTAAGGTATATCTATCAAATGAAAGTTTATGTTTATTTCTTTATAGGTCACTGGTTCCAACGTTATTCTAAAATATCTCTGTTGTAAATAAGGCCAAATCGTATAAGTGGAAAAAAATTATGTGTAGAGAATAGTAGAAGAAAAATATAATTAGAGAGACTTGTTGCTAGCCCAAGATTGTTAACTAAGATCGGAAGATTCAACTAAGAAAGAGGAAGATAGAAGGGAGAATGAGTAATTTGGATAAAGGAACTTTGATATAAAAGAAGACTATGTGATTTGGGTTACTTACAAATGCATAATGCCACCTCTATTTTTACTTGTATAGGGATGCTTCCATAAATTATTCTAGATACTTCTATAAAAAAAATCTAGATACCTTTATCTTCTAACTATCTAACAAAAATCTATATATTTCCATAATTTCCTATAAATGCCCACTTCTCTGGAACATCTACACAGTTCCAAGATACATCAAGTACTTAAGGTACTACTCTACATAACTCTAGAAAGTTCTACTAAATATTTAGGATTACTTGTACCTCAAAAAAATTATGTTTAATTTTTCACACTCCCCCTTAAAGTGATTTTTTGGAAACTACCCCATACTCTTCATGGAAGAACTCAACTGAAGCTTTAAGCCACGTCTTGGTGAAAATCTCAGCAGTTTTTTTCGACCTCCTCTTACTTCTTCAAATGATGAAAATTCTTCATTGCCTGTTGATCAATGTAGATTATCTTCTCGTTGAGTTCTCAACCTCCCCCTTTCTCTTAACTTTACGACGATTATATTATCCAGAGAAACACTATCAATTTAATGTGAAGTCTCAACACAGCATCGGATCCATTGCAATATTCTCTTATCATCCCATTGATAGATATTTTTGCAGCTTCAAAACTTTCAAAAATCATACCGTTTGTCTTTAAGACTTCAATATCATCTTCTTCCTCTGTTTGATCTCTATTTTCTCCATCTGCGTCTTTAGTCATTAGTTGACCCTGATATTGCAGATGATTGACCATATACATCCGATATCAATACATTTTCCTCCATGTTTTCTTTATAATGATCGCCATTAACTCGTGTAGTTTCAGATACTTCTTGTTCAAGAAATTCTTCTTTGATTTCTTCAATAGAAGATACCATATCACCACTTGGAAGATCCTCAAATATTTCTTGCTTAATGTCCACAACATTAGTTTCTTGCTTCTCCAAGTGATCTGCTATATTATATTTCTAAATCCTCGATCTAATCTCTTTCAAGATTGATGGAAATCATGACATCTATTGGTCGAGACTCAGATGCAAAACATTTTTCACACTCTTCTTCTTCTTCATGAGCTTTTTATATTATTCACATTGGATCGACAATATCTTTTCACATGTCCTACTTCACCACAACGATAACATCTAAGAGATTTCTTACCATAATAGTTAGAAGGTTCTTCCTTCTCTTAGCGTGAACCACCTGAGAATCGATTATGTGACATATCTGTTGGTTTTCCTTTTAAGTTCCTCTTGTTGGCTACAAGAGCATTTTCTTCTCCTTCCTTGACAAATATACTAGCCAACTGCTTGACTAGTAGTTCTTGTGACTATAACAAATTTTCAAATTCCTCCAAGGATGATTGTTGAGTCTATCCTTGAACCAGTGTAACGAATGGGATGCATTAGGCTTCAATCAATGAATGAATATTCTTCTCATTCCTGCTTCAGAAATTTCCTCTTCCGGATTCAACAAAGATATCTCGGAACAAAAGTTCGTAATCTTCAAAAAGTATTCGGCGATAGAAAAGTTTCCTTGAGTGGTGTTAGACAATTCATTCTCAAATATATTCAACCGAGCTTTATTCTTCTTGTTGAACAAGAGATTGAGGGTCCTCCATATATCGTGCACTGATTTACACTTTATAATGTGATCAAATAAATCGGAGGCGATTGTCCTCTTCATAATGAACTCCGCCTTCACATTAATCTGCTTCTATTCTTGTATATGCTTTTGTTTCCCAGTCCTTCAGCAGGAGGACTTGTGTCATTCCCATAAACAGCATCCCACAAATCCTCTCCCACAAGGTATGATTCCATACCTTGTAATTGGATCTGTTCAAAAACTTCATCCCAAGTCCATTAACACGGCCACTAAAATTCATATAGACAAACCAGTTTAATCTAACCCGATCTTGAAATAACACCCAAAAACCAACATATAGTTATGGCTCTTATACAATGTAGAGAATAGCTAAAAAAAATATAATTGGAGAGACCTTCTGCTTGCCCAAGATTGTTAACTAAGATCAGAAGATTCAACTAAGGAAGAAGAAGCTACAAGGGAGAAAGAATACTTTGGATAAAGTAACTTTGATATAGAAGAAGACTATTTGATTTGGGTTACTTACAAATGCCTAATGCCACCTCTATTTATACATGTATAGGGATGCTTCTAGAAATTATTCTAGATACTTCCATACGAAAAATCTAGATACCTTTCTCTTCTAACTATCTAACAAGAATCTAGATATTTCCATGATTTCCTATAAATATATACTTCTTTAGAGCATCTACACAGTTCCTAGATATATCAAGTGTTTAAGGTACTACTCTAAATAACTCTAGAAAGCTCTACAAAATATCTAGGATTATTCATACCTCCAAAAAAATATCTTTAATTTTTTACATTACGTTAGGTAAATTTTTGTTTAGACTTGTTAGAGGTATGCTATAAAAAGTTTTGGCACTCCTTTTTTTTTTATCATAACACTTAATGTTAATAGGGTTGTTGTTGGTGGTGGTTATGTTTCACATAGGAACCATCATATTTGTTTCGTAGAAAAAGTAGTTCAACCAGCAAGTTCCTTGTCCTTCCCTAATGGAACATCGACTTGTTGAGGAAAATTTAACCGTTTGGAAAGGCACTGTGATGGTTTAGAGTGGGTAGAAGTCTCATATTGATTGAAAAATGGATTGATGGTTTGCTTATATCATACATGAGCAATCTTCCCCATAGGCTAGCTTTTAGGGTTGAATTAGGTCCGGGTGTCATATCCCAGGAACCATATCGTTGAATGATGTCAAGGCCAAGTGCATCCCTTTTTGAGCTCCCATTTCATGCTCAATCAGGTGTGAACGTGAATGGGGGTGTTAGGATGGGTAAAAGTCTTACATTAGTTGGAAATGAACTTATGCTTTTCTTATATCTTTTGAGGTTGAGTTAGGGCTAGGTGTCATATTTTTGCTTTTTGTAAGATGATTTAGGAAGTAATCTGTTAGGAAGAGTCTACATTAGCCTCAGTGTACGCTTCTTGTAAATTTAAGTAGTGTATTATTTACCCAAGTAATAACTATACAGCTCATCAAATGAAATAGCTAACACATTTTCTACTAGTTCTTCATGAAGTAAGGAATATCTATACTCCTTTTGACATATGGTTTAATCATGAAGAACTTATATTTTTCTCGTAGTTGCCTAGGTCGAAGGTAATGCTAGAACTTTTATGTGGCATATCAAGTAAAAATTGATGGCGGCAATAAATTTAGGTATATTTTCATTAAGACTTGTTGGACAAATGCTATAACAGTCCATTTTATTGTTTAACAGGGTTGGTATCTTCGACAAAGGAACCACAATTTTTGTTTGGTTGAAGAACAATATCTTCGGCCATTGAATCATTGCTGGACTCTTTACGAGTATTTGGTAAAGACTACATAATCTCTCAATAATTTACTCTTCATAATGGGGACATCATAACATTTAATTAGTAGTTCGACCACCAAGTTTCTGTCCTCTAGTGAATCTTCGACTTTTTGTGGCATGTTTAACAGTTTTGAAAGGCAATGTGTTGATTTGCAAGAAGATTTAGGAAGTAATTATGCTGTTAGGAAAGAGCTTACATTAGCTTCAGTTGATTTGATGATCTTCTCAATATAATTCTTCACTTTTCTTTTTCCAGAGCTTTGATCCATAATAATTTACGTCAAGACCTAGGACTTGATTAGATCAACTAGTTTGAGCATCAATCTGTCCATTCTTATTCGTATTTAATTTTCAGGGGGCAGATTGAATCATTTTGCTTCAGTTGTGACTGGTTGCACAAAGCTTGAAATTTCAAGGTATGTTAGGACAGAAATCTACATAAGTTCCTTAATGGATATTCTCGTTACTTCCACTTTCATTAAAACTCACGCAATTGAAGGACTTCAACAAAGAAAGTTATAAAAGACTTCTATTTATTGAATTTTATAGCAAAGAGTGCCCCATTATATTGGTTCTAAAAATGTTCTTAGCAGCATTTGATCATGTAATGAGCTTATTCACCAAGATGAAAATGTGCATGAAAACTTACTTTTACTGTTTCCTGTGTTTCACATTAAAAGTTAAAACAACGACATGGAACTCTTATATAAATTGTAGACGGGAAAAGACTTGTCTTGGATTTGAGAGCAGAGACCTTTCTTGCTCAATGTTCATAATAAACAAAAAGGTTATACAGTCTGATGTTATTTAAGTAACTCCTACTCTCTAGAAAAAAATTGAAACTTAAGTTTGATTAGTCCAAAAATATAATTTGAGAAATCGAACTCTTACCAATAAGGTGAAAGTTCAGATAGCAAACCAACTATACTAGACATTCTCCATAGAAATTTTCCTCTTTGACTTATTTAATCGAGCGCGGAGAATTATGTAGTGGGAAAAACATAGAAACCATGGAGTTGTGCTGGAGCTTTTTGAATGTTTCTCTATCAAAACAAAGTTAATTGAACGGAAAGTTACATATTTAGCCAAGCAGCTGAAAATAATTATATTAATTATATATACTCACACTCTTTTGGTTTTTTAATAAAGAAATTAAGAAAGTAATAGAGAGACTTTGAGAGAATAAATATTGCAGTATTATCAAAAGAAATTATTTTATTAATAATCCAGAGACTTGCATTTATAGATATAACTAGGTAAATTACTAGCGCTTGGCGCGGGAGAAATCTACCCCAATTAGGTGACATTTTATTGATTTTGTACTGTAGTTATTACCCGATATGGTTTTAGGTTTGCTCCCACATTTTCTCCATTATAAGTGACTTGATTTAATGTTCTGAATTATACACTGAATAATGTAGTCTTAGTTTTAAATTGTTATATTAACATATTGATTATCAAGCATCGTGAGAGACATCTACTTTAATATTTACAAAAGAATGTCAATCTATGTACATGTAGCCCCTCTTGAACGGCATATAGCATTAAACTAATATTCTAATAAAGGGGATAATAAAAAAATTGTTGTCTTTTTAGATGAATTCTATAATAAGTTCATACATTTTCCCTCAAGAATGGGAACAACATACTTTTTCAGATAATATTATAGTAATTTCAACTAATACAACACCTTTTAAGCTAATCTGTTAGCTTTGAAATAGAGAATTTCGTTTTACTTCTCCATTTTCATAAAGTTTTAACTTAGTAGTTCTTGAGATAACCAAGTTTAAACAGTATGATACACCTATTATTAGTATTGTGGCAATAAAACCCCTATAAGGCTGTCAATAATTGCATTCATAAACTCATTTAAATGCTAGTGTAAACGGGGTTACGATAAATTTAATCCTTGAAAAATTGTCCGAGCATCCTAACAACTTGTATTTATCATCCAATTCATTGGTAAATCACTGTTACTAAACATATCATATTATTGATTCAACATTAGCATATAGCTGATTAATACAATCGAGTTTTACATGCAATGCACCAAGCTTAAATGCCCACCTCTATTTCCTTGGCTTTTTAAGTTTATAATGTTTCTCTCACATAGCTCAATTTTGAGCCTACCACCACACTCCCACAATGTACAAGTCCCTAACTACGGGGGTGTCGAATCACTTGTCAACTTGGACAATTTGTTATAGCAAATTAACATGCTTTCGGCTGTCAAAATCCATTCGATACCAAGACAATAAAAGCGCAAACAAACAGAAACACCAACTCTCATTCTTTTTCTTCAGCCGCTTGTTACAATATTTGCTTCTGATCCTCATTAATTTTACCCTTTGATCATTCATTATCCCTTTACTGTTTAGGCTTTGTACACCCTTTATAGTAAGGGTATCTTCTAATTGTTGCAGCGACTCCAAATGTGTATGAGTAAGTGTATTTTCTAATTGCTGTAGCAACTTCAAAGGTGTATTAACTATGTCATCCTAATATGCATATGTATGACATACCATGGAAGAATACCGGATTTGGAAGATAGAGTCTGCCCCACGAAGTGTTTTCCCTTGGCTCACTTTGTTTCTTGTTTACTCTCCAGCATCCTATTGAAACAAATATGGGACATAGTAAGCAGGACAAAGTTTGTTAGCATCATACATGACACAAAAAAACAGTCATTGTAGAGAAAAGTATAAAACATGTGACACAATCATAAATGGCCCCAAATTACGCAGTGAGAAGATAGTAAGGTTACTTTTAGTTTGATAGAAGATGACTCGTCCAATAGTGAGTTACAAAAAGAAACCAGACCGCCTTTCTGGAAGATGAAGAAAGCAGGACAAAGTTTGTTAGCATCATATATGACACTAAAAAAAAGTCATTGTAGAGAAAAGTACAGAGCATGTGACTCAATCATAAATGGCCCCAAATTACGCAGTGAGAAGATAGTAAGGTTACTTTTAGTTTGATAGAAGACGACTCGTCCAAAAGTGAGGTACAAAAAGAAACCACACCGCCTTTGTGGAAGATGAAGTAACAACAAGTTGCATATATTGAACCATTCCTTTTCATGCGAATCAAGGGACCACATCAATCTTTTTTATCACGGCTGGCCTCATCAGCGCTATAATATCTACTACCATTATCAATATCAAGCAGCACAGGTTAATCTTCTATTGGTTTCACATTCTTTGTAGTGTTTGAATAGGTACTGGTATCGCCGCTCGGAGCTCTGACTATCTTCAATTGACATGAATCAATTCAAAGTTGTTTGCTTAATAGACAACTACATACCTATTCGTCAGAAACACAACTTAACTTCATAGTATAGAAGAAGTAAATTTTTTAGATGAGTCAAGTATTAAAACATATCTGCACATCAGGAAATCAAAAAACCACACCAACCCTTGAAGGAATCCCCAGTAAATTTCTAAGCATTACTACCATACCATATACACTGAAGTGCAGGAGGAATTATTCAGTATTGAACAATTTCCTGTATCCCATGTATTTCAAAGCTTACATGCCAAATCCTATTTATTATTCCTTCTTGTCTTAGTGGTTAAGTTGCTTCTTTCTTTTAAATTTGATTTTACCATAGCTCTCTCGCATTGTACGAAGTCCCATATTTCACCTTGCAATATCAGTTTTCACCCTGGCAAACTGACCCACTCATCAAATTCCCCCAGACACGTACCAAGATAGAGAAATCTGAGACCGAAATCCAAGTGTCATTAATTAGCTAATTTAACTTCCAATTCATGTCCAAGCATTTTTCATATCCTCCTCTTTAAGTTTACTCTGATCATCCGGTAGGTTAGTGATTAATGAATGTCATATAGATTCTAATTGTATAAACTAACTACCTCCAATATATGTATAGTAACATATTCATCATTTGTTGGATTGGCTTTGCCGCATAGAACATAAACTGAAGTTATGCTTAACAATATTCACATTCTATCTCCACCATGAATCCTCATTTGTATGTCGAATTGCCTGAACGTGCAACATTTTTGTGTTGGGAAAAATAAGTGAATGGTCTAATTTACCATTATTTACGGGTCATTATTGAAAATGATATGTTTAGAGCAGAATACCTTTTGAGTGGGGGGATATGATTATGTTCTGGTGCGTCAGTTGTGACCATATCAGGAGTTGGTGGTTTGCGTCCATTGTAGGAGTCCTAAGAGGTGTTGAAGAAATGTACTCTTGTTAGAAGAAGCCACACAATCAGGGAATGAAAATATAAACCCTAAAAGGTGGTACAATCTTGTAGGAAGACGATAATTACAATTTAATTTGTGATTGGAAATTAAGGCGTAGGGTGTGAGTCATACAATAGAAACTGTTGCATTCAAACAGAAACTATCTGTTAACATTGGAACCTAAATACCTATTCCACATGTAAATTAACTCATAATGTTTATATATAAAAATGAGATATGAACTGTAAAGATATAATCAAATCAGGTTGTTGATTAACATTCTCGCATAGTCAAATCCCCTAGGTAAACAGTTTCAGCAAAGGTCTTGATGATTTCAATATTTGCAACAGCAAACAGGGATGAGTTAGAAATTAAGGAAGATATTCATAGCAATTTTCGATATGCCCAACAGGGATGATATATAAATTAAGGAAGATATTCACAGCAATTAATGGAACACAAGTTAAACTCGGGTCTCAATTACGAGAATCCTTTCAAACAACAAAAGGGTCTTTTTAAGAATAATAATAATACAACCCTCATGCAAGAAAGAGTGTAGAAGAGAACCTTCAAAATGTATGACATTCAAATGAATTCGGGGGTTTTCTAAAAATAATAACAATACAAACCACGTGCAAGAAAGAGTAGAGAAGAGAACCATGGAGTATGTACGAAACTGAATAGAATAAATTCCTTATGAGTATAGGTTGAACAAAATCAAGGTAGTAATTTAACTCATAAGCAGGATTTGGTTCTGCTACCTGCTGTGTGCAGAATCTAATGCAGGATTAAGAAACTTTAATGGAGATTGGTGAGGGAGATTTAGCAATAACACGTCTTTTACGGGTGATTGGAAATTAAGGCAAAATGTGTGAGAGTGAGACAATGAATAAAAAATGAAAGACTTAATTTGAAGAGTGCAGGTTAAGAATACCATACCTGGGTTACGCGCAGAAATTTGTTGGATAGTGGTGGCGCTGATCACTTGTGTTGAATTCAGCGGGGAGAACGATATTCAACTGGTAGAAGTGAAAAGGGGAATGGGAGGCTCTGCGGAGGAAAGGGGACTTACGGCAAGTGAAGGAGGAAGGTTTGGTGGAGATTTGTAAGAGGGAGGTGACCATTGTTAAGAGTTACGTAGCATGGGAAGGCATACGAGTGGACACAGGTGTAGGGTTTTTGTGTGAATAAAAACTGTAAAAGAAAATACTGGCTTGTGGTGGTCCCATGTCACCGGGTTGAGGTTTTTCATATATATATATATATACTAGTATTTGAAACGTGCATTGCACGTTTGTCCCTTAATATTTTTATTTTAAATATTTCTTTATAAAGTTCAATTATATAATAAGAAATGCAAAAATTAACAATTTTAGTTATGATTTAATCTCAAATGGTATGAATATGTCTATGAATAGCTAATTATTTTTTCAGATCAAACAACTTATTTATTGAAGTAGTTTACAATGAATTTCTACTCGAAAAAATAATAAACAGATGTAAAAGTCTTTGACGAAAGTAGCAAAGACATGAAGAAGAAATAAATGCAATTCTAGTCATTGCTGAAATCACAAATATAAGATTCTTTTTCTTTTGTGCTTATATGAATTACATTCTTTTTTAAAAAAATATACAATAGTATTTTTTAAATGAAAATAGAAAAAATTGACGAACATTATTCTCATTTTCGAATATCTTTTGATCTTTGTTTCCATAAGATGAAAATTAATTATATGAACCAAAAGATTAATTTAAAAAATTGGGATAAATAGTTCTAATTTTAAAAAAATAATTTCGTTTTCATCAAACACTATATCGCTAAACATACTAAGATTGAGGCTTAAATCACACATACATATATAAAAAAGGATAGATATATCTGGAAAAAAAGAATTTCTAGCAGAATGAGAATGAATGAAAGATGAGAGAAAGAAAACTTATTGTATACCTATATAGAGTTTTGTAATGTAAAGAATATGAAAAGGTGGAGAAAATTATATAAACATTGATCAACAATAACTAAGAAAAATATGACATGAAACGTTTTTGGATTGTAATCAAGGAGATTATGACTATCTATCTTCAATCTTAACTATTGAATTTAGTGTAAAGTATTAAGTTCGATAGGAATGAGTTTAACTGCAGAAACTCAAAAGATCAATAATTAAAGATAAAAAAAAAAAAACTGTTTTGCTATCATTATTCATTTAATTTTCAAATTTTTTAAATGACATTTTCTAATTTAATAAAAAAGTGAAGGGCATTTTAGTAATCCAACTTTGAACTCAAGACCTTCCCACTTATAATAATACTAGATTTAGGAACGTGCGTTGCACGTTTATCCCAAGATACTTCATATAAATTTTATATCGTAAAATTTATCATTGTTTCGGTAGAAATTACATATATCTTTCTAGTAAAAATATTATATCTTTAATTATAAAATTGACTAAAAGTGCATAAAGTAAAAAATAACTATCACACAAATTCAATATTTCAATGAAGATATTAAAATACAACAGTGATAGGTTATGTATACAAAGCATCAGGCCATAGTAAATTATCAATAATAATAACACAATAGAAAGTACGTTGTACAATAACAACAAGCAAGAAACATAAATGTTAAACTAAATAAATAAAAATAGACGAGAAAAAAGAGCATAGAGATTTTCTCATTTTTTTTCAATTGGCTTGAGTTTATATATTATTGCGTGAAATGTCACTATTTATTATTGGATAACATTGAGAAACACAAAGAGTTGTCATAAATAAATATTAATCCATTTGAGATTATCAATGAGAAATAAGAGTAATGGACATAATGAATATAATTAGTGAGAGTCATATATATTTACAAGTTGATGGTAAGTTATGTATACTAATATGATGATTTACTATTTACTATTTAATATTAATATTTAATTTATTAAACAATTTATAAAATTTAAATGTAATGTGTAAACAAAACTGTAATATAAGAAAAAAATATAAAAGAATTCAAATATACTAAATCTGTAATGGAAAATCATTATGACTAAGTATTAAAAAATTTATACGAAAATACACCATTCAATCAAATACATTCTTAAAATAAAATTACAAATACAAAAAAAAATATCAAATCTGGGAGCAAGTTTAACATGAGGCTACCAACAAAAATGCAAATTGATAATGTAAATTGAAGACATTTCTTTCCCTATTTTTTAAAACATTCCTTTCCCTGTTTTTTTTATTGATAATGCAAATTGAAAAAAACCTATAGTAATAAATATTCAACCTTTGATCATAAAAAAAAAGTTAAAAGTTTTGGAAGAGAAGTTAACGACATTCAACTACATAAATGGAGGGGTCTTATCATAGTTCTAATTTCGGCAAATTACAAAAATAAATACATCAAACTCCGATATTCTAGTAATTGAAGTGTTATTCATCCCTATAATCACTTTACACCTTGTAATCTTGACAGAAATCCTCTTTGCCTTGAAATTTTCTTCACTTGATTAAAGTTTCTCTAGTCTTCCACACACAAAAATTGTATCACGTATAAATCTTTCTATGAAAATACTATTAGAAAATTTTCATAGAAAGATTTGTATTTATAAGGAAAAAATATAGTTTTGGAATATGAAGATTCACTTACAAAGTTGAAAGGTCAAGTATTATTACAAATTAAAGACAAATATTAATTAAAAATATGAATTAATTTGGAAGATGAAACACATACATGTATCTATTCAAAGGGATAACTCTTATTTTTAATTTTTGTTCTATTTAATTTACTCACATGTGTATACCAATTAAATAAAAATATTATAGAAATTCTACTATTTACTATTTAATTAATTATTTATTTAATAACATTTGAATTTATCATAAGGTTAAAATTGTAATTCAACTTTTCTACTTTGGAGCTTCCCACTTATAATAATATATGATATGATACATATACATATAATTCATAATTAAAAATAGAAAAATATTTTACCAACTTATTAGTTTAGTTCAAATAAAAAATAAAAAGAACTAACTCAAAAATATAAGTCAAATAGAACTCTAACAACACAATTTAAAAACCCTAAAAATAGTAAACTATTTTATTTCTTTGATATCCTGAGACATATTCTCTATAAACTTTCCGTTTGTTTTTTAATAGAGACAAAAATGTGTGTCTGATGTGAAAATATCGTGGATTAATTAGTACAAATCACATACAAAGAAAATAGAGAAGAGAAATAACACAGAGATTTAACATGGTTCCGCTAAACCTACTCCTCCAAGTAAAAGTGTTAACTTGTTATATATTATGATTAACACCAACTCACAGGAATTAACAAGTAACAATACGAGCAGCCTAAAAGTGATGAAAACATTATCAAAAACAACACAAAGCCAAGGATCAAAACCAAACATAATCCTAGTCTTGATTTACGAAGCAAAACAAAAAAGGCAGGATATCTCCATTCACGCCGAACAAACGGCTAAAGAAGAAAAAGAGATATATGTAATTCAATCAGCCAAGTCTTATGGAAAAGATTAAAAATCAGCCAAGATTCAAGGAGGAGATTGATGACCAGAAGTTCAAAGATTAGACAAAGATTTAAGGAAGATATTTAAGATCAGTCAAGATTCAAGGAGATCATCTAAGAAAGGAAGGGATTGATTTAATCATGCACATATCTGATATGGACATGATTCGAAAATCAATTCAAATAAATCAACGAATCACCGAAGAATCCTTGATTTTCATATCCCTTGGCTACCCAAAATAGAGCATCATCTTTTACAGCTATTTAAACCATTCTAAATCATTGATCTGATGCACCCAACTTCACTTCAGCTTATAGTGGAATCTTCTTTTGTCTTTTATAAAGCTTTGTAAACACGTGAGCAAAAACAATTTAAAATAAAAGAGAGAGAAAGATTATGAGTGTAGGTTTACAAGTAGAGGAAGTGTCAAATTAAAGCTTTTGATTTGCATATCAGATAGGCCAAGTTATAGGAACTCTGAACGTCTCAAGTTTACTTCAAAGCTCTAAAGGAAACCTTTGAAACCCAAGGAGACTGGACTAAGCACCACATCGGTAATCTGAACCAGTATAAAAAAATCATTTGTTAATTTCTTTCTGCAAGTTATTTTTATCATTTATCCATTCTACTAACGTGCATGTAAGTCGACAAACCACTACAGGAAGTCGACTCAGGAATAATTTCAGTTCACCTCGCCCCTCTTAACTATTAGTTGGTATTAAAGCAGGTCTCACTATTTCAGTGGTTAACCATACGTGAGAAAAGATCCAATGGTACACTATTAGATCCTAGGTGGATATTCGTCATACTGACTACCTTACTTAATATTCAACATTACTCTCACTGGAAAAACATATTTAAAATCTTTGTCTTCTAAACTTATCACCAAGCATGGATAGTGATCAAGAAGGGCCCAAAGCTTATTCTGAACTAACTAAAAAGAATGGGATTGAGAAGACATTTGATCTTGAATCTCACGAAAGAACAACAATAGGTAATTCAAACTAACGTTAGAGACATAAGTTTTTTATATTGTGCAGTGAGTGCAGATAAATACGATAAAACATCAACATCCGAAAGTGCGAAAGAAATGTGGGACAAACTAGAAGTGACGTATGAAGGAACCACCCAAGTAAAGAAAGCATGGATCAGTTCGCCTGTTAATGAGTATGAGTTGTTCAAAATGGCTGAAGATGAAAACATTGAATCTATGTTCTAAAGATTTAGCAAAATTTTCTTCGAACTCAAAACTCCTACCCAAGGATTGGAAAACTAAAAGTTCCATTCTTGAAGATGGAGATTTGCAGAAAATGACATATGAAGAACTCCGAAGCAACTTAATTATCTATGAAGAAAATCATATTAACAAGTACAACAAACATGATAAAAATAAGACAGTGGCATACACAGTCGAGGCATCAAATATTGGAGAAGAAGTCGATAAAAATCAAGATGAGGGAATGATTATTATAAATCGAAGAGTGGGACAAATTCATAAACAATGAACACAGAGAACTCAATTGGATTTCAAAAACAACTATTTCAAAATAAATGACGATCAATGCTACTACTATGGAAAACTAGGTTGCATCAGCAAAATTGCCCCGAATGAAGAAGATGAGGAAAAAATCGAAGAAATAAGGATCCTAAACGTCTAGGAGCATGAGATCAAGGATAAACAACTGATGATGATCATGATGAAATGGTCAATCTATGTTTCATGGCACTAGGTGAAACAAGTGAGGTAAGACCTTTTAAGTGTTCTAATTTTAATAATTTACCAAATTCATTGAACATGGTCGTTGATAAATTACAAAAGGTTATTGATAAATACAATAAACTTACTCAAGAAAAGAGAGACTAGCAGATTCTTGCCAAAGCAAGTCAAATTGAAGTGGACTTATTTACCCTAGAACTAGAGGAAATCTCCCAATTATAGCTTTGTCTATCAAACCGAATAACCTTTTATAGGAGAAACTCTCCTAATAACAGCTCAAATAGATCAAATAGATCTATTTCTAATTCTTATTCTTCTTGATTACCTATTAAAATTACCTATTATACTATATTGGTTACAAATCTTTTAAGTGTCGAAAATATTCCTTTGGAAAATGGATCTGGAGACCAAAAGTGTATAACCATCAAGGACCCACAAATACTTGGGTACCTAAAAACTAATTTTAATGTTTTGTGACACTAATCCAACAGAACCTACAGGAAGGAAATGTGGGTACTTGATAGTGGAAGTTTCAGACATATGTGAGCAAAGAAAGAAAATTTATAAAACTATCAAAAAAATAGATGGATGTTGCACTAGATTTTGAGTAATGCTAAAGGAGAAGTAACCGGTGTTCGAACAATCACTATTAGCTCATTATGTAATTTAGTGGAAGTGTATTTTAAAGAGGGACTAGAACATAATCTCCTCAGCATTAGTCAACTATGTGATGTTGGGTATCTAGTCACCTTCAATACATTCAAATGCATCAGCAAACATTTTGAGAAAAAGCTCACTCTTGTTGGAGATCGAGTTAATAATATCTATGTCTTAAAGAATGTTGATTTTCCAGCTGGATCAGCAAACATGTTGAGAAAAAGCTCACCCTTATTGGAGATCGAGTTGATAATATCTATGTCTTAAAAAATGTTGATTTTCCATCTCTTACATGTCTTACTACATTATTAAGTGATCCATGTGTGTGGCATCGAAAGCTTAGACATGCAAACATGCATGCGCTTTAGAAACTATCAAGACATGATCTTCTAATTGGTCTACCAAAACTAAAGTTTGAGAAATATCACATCGTGTATGCATGCCAACTGGGTAAGAAAAGTCGTTCATCTATTAAAAAAAAGAGATTTTAAGTACTTCAAAACCTGTTTAGCTTCTTCACATTGATCGGTTCGGCCTACTCAAACTACCAACACTGAAGGTAAACGATATGCATTCATAATTATTGACGACTTCAGAAGGTTTACGTGGGTAATCTTTCTATCTCATAAAAATGAATTTTTTACTAACTTTGAAGTATTTTGTAGAAAAGTTCATAGAGAAACAGGTTATTTCATTACAACCTTTCACATTGATCATGGTGGTGAATTCAAGATAAAGCTTTTGGAGAGTTCTGTGCTGAAAATTGTTTTTCTCAAAATTTCTCTTCACCTAGACCTCGTCAGCAAAATGGAGTGGTAGAAAGGAAAAATTTAGTCACTGCAAGATACAATAAGAACAATATTACTTTCTCGAAACCTTTTCAACCATTTCTGGGAAGAATTGCAGTAAGTACAACTTCTCACATTCTTAATACATGTCTTATCAGGTCTATACTAAAGAAGACTTCTTATGAACTTTGGAGAGGAAAGAAAACCTAACGTAGTTAGTTTCGTCCTTTCGGATTCAAATGTTTCATCCACAATAATGGTAAGAACAATCTTGGAAAATTTGGTCCAAGAAGTGACAAAGGTATTTTTCTAGACTATGTACCTATTAGCAGGGCCTTACGAGTTTTTAATAAAATAACTTTAAGTGTTGAAGAATTTGTTCATTTGGTATTTGATGATACTAATCTAATAGTAAAGGAAAGTGAAGCAAGTGAGGATGAAAATAATTCATCCAAACCAGCGGAAGCAGCTCCAAAAGTATTCATTGAAACTTTCTCTGAAGAGCCAACTACTGTTGAAGTAGAGTCAACTACTCCAGCTGACAAAGTCAACATGCCCAGGGAATGGAGACATAATGCTAGTTATCTTAAAAATTCATTCTGGGGAAACCAAATGATAAACTCCAAACAAGATCATCCCTCAAGAAACAAGATTCACTGGCTCTCATATCACAAATGGAACAAAAGCAAATAAATGAAGCATTGGAAGATGAGTCATGGATACAAGCAATGGAAGAAGAACTTGATCAATTCGAAAAGAATCAAGTGTGGACTCTTATTGAAAGACCCAAGAATTGTTCTATAATAGGAACTAAATGGGTATTTCGAAACAAACTGGATGAAAATAGCAAATTAATCCTACATAAAGCCAGGTTAGTAGCTCAAGGTTACTCACAGCAAGAAGGAGTCGACTACAATGAAACTTTAATCCCTGTGGAAAGTTTGGAAATGATACGAATTCTTCTCTCCTTTTCTTCATTCAATCGCTTCAAACTTTTTCAAATGGATGTTAAAAGCGATTTATTATATGGCTTTATCAAAGAAGAAGTGTTTGTTAAAAAACCACATGGTTTTGAAAATCCATCGTGTCCTTACTATGTTCTTAAACTGTAAAAATCTCTTTATGGTCTTAAGCAAGCTCTAAAAGCTTGGTACAAAAGATGAAGTACTTTTCTTATTAAAAATGATTTTCAAAGTGGAAACATTAATACTACATTAGTTTTAAAAAATCTCGTTCCTGCATTCTTATTGTTCAATTTTATGTTGATGATATTATTTTTGGTTTCTCTAACCTTTCTCTCTGTGAGAACTTTGCTAACCTCATGAAAGGTTAGTTTAAGATGAGTCTCATGGGTGAGCTCTCGTTCTTTCACGGTTTTCAAATTAAGTAATTAAATAAGATAATCTTCATAAATGAAGGAAAATATGCAAAATAGCTTATAAAAAATTGTAACAGAAAAAGGTAAAGAATTTGGAACTCCCATGAGTCCCTATATGTGTCTAGAATCTGATTCAACAGGAAAAGCAGTTGATGAAAAACTTTATCGCAGAATGATTGGTTTCTTACTATACCTTACTACTAATATACCAGACATCATGTTTAGCTCCTACAAATGTGCACGTTTTCAACCCGTTCCAAAAGAATCTAATATCACCGCCGTGAAACGAATTATTTGATATCTTATTTGGTCATCAATCATGGGGTTATGGTATCCTTTTTCTGAACATTTGATTTAATTGGATTTTCAAATGCTGACTTTGCAGGTGATAAAAAAAGACAGAAAAAGTACAAGTGAAATATGTCAAATTTTGGGAAATTTTTACATTTCCTATCATAGTAAAAAGCATACCTCAATTGATCGTTCAATTACTGAGTCTGAATATCTGGCAGTCGGAAGTTGTGGTACTTAATTACTTTGTATAATACATCAACTTTAAGACTATGGTCTAACTTTTGAGAGAGTACCTATTTTTTTGTGATAATACTACTGTTATCAGATTATCTAAATGTAATGTACATCATTCAAGGGCTAATAATATAGACATAAAGCATTATTTCATTCATGATCATGTTGAAAATGGTTATTTTGTGTTTGAATTTGTCGGTTCTGAAAATCAATTAACTGATTTTTTACCAAACTTTTACTTGAGGTACGATTTATTTCCATTAAGAAAGTCTTGGTATTATTGGGTCTATTGATTAATCTTACCTTCTTTCCTTAATTATACATTATTAACATTTTTTTTCTTTTTTGTAGCATACTTCTGATGTCCCTTTTCTCCATAAAACCCCTTGATTCATTCAAATGTTCCATCAATCTCCATAGCACCTTTTCTCTTCTTCTTTTTCCTCTCTATTTCTCCCTTCCGTCTTCTATTTTTCACTCATCCTTTGTTCACCATGACTCATACTCGCTCTATGGTTTTCCTGTAAAAGTCTCCCCTCTATCCCTCTGTGTCCCTTGAAGTGGATGTTTTCCCCTCAGACTCCTCGAATCAGCATCGGTGGTGCACTGATTTGTCTCAAAGAAATGACCATCATTATCCAAGAAGAAGGCCAACAAGAAGTCTCGCATTGATTTTCCCGACATTTCAACTGAGGAATACTCTCTGCTTTTCTGTGGATGGGAGCACAAGATGTGTTTTGCCTCATTCTCAAAAAGATCCATTGTGTCTGATCGAGTCATAAATCTGGAAAAACTTGAGGCATCTCACTTGTTGGTAAGTACCTTCTTTCATATTCAAAAGTTATCTCTCCTCTTGCGAATGTGTGGGAATGAATTTTTGGAACAACATGTTTGTCTTTTTATGCAAATCTTCGAATCTCTGCTGATACTGGCGACTGGGAAACACTAATTCTAGGTCACCATATCATTCTTAATGAATCTATGTTTTAGGAAGTGTTTGGTCACCATTTAAGTGTTTAACCATACGTGAGAAAAGATCCAATGGTACACTATTAGATCTTCCGGTGGGCATTCGTCCTATCGACTACCTTACTCAATGCCAACATTACTCTCACTGGAAAAAAAGATTTAGAATCTTTGTATCTTCAACTTATCACCAAGCATGGATAGTGATCTAGAAGGGGCCATAGCTTATTCCTGAACTAACTTAAAAGAATGGCATTGAGAAGTCATTTGATCCTGAATCATTTAACATCACGAAAAAAAACAAGAGGTAATTAAAACTAATGCTAGAAACATAAGTTTGTTATATTGTGCAGTGAGTAAAGAAGAATACGATAAAATATCAACATCTGAAACTGCAAAAGAAATGTGGAACAAACTAGAAGTGACGTATGAAAGAACCACCAAAGTAAAGAAAGCACAAATCAGTTCACTTGTTAATGAGTATGAGTTTTTCAAAATGGCCGAAGATGAAAATGTTGAATCTATGTTCTCATGATTTAGCAAAATGTCTTCGAACTCAAAACTCCTTGCCAAGGCTTAGGAAACTAAATCTTCCATTCTTGAAGATGGAGATTTACACAAAATGAGATATGATAAACTCCGTAGCAACATAATTACCTATGAAGAAAATCATACTAACAAGTACAAGGAAGATGATAAAAAGAAGGCAGTGCCATACACAATCGAGGCATGAAATATTGGAGAAGAATTCCATAAAAATCAAGATGAGGGAATGACTTATAAATCAAAGAGTGGATCAAATTCTTACACAAAAAATACAGAGACCTCAATAGGATTTCAAAAACAACGATTTCAAGAGAAATGTCGATCGATGCTACTACTGCGAAAAACAAGGTTACATCAAGCAAAACTGCCCCGAATGAAGAAGAGGAGGAAAAAATCAAAGAAATAAGGATCCTAAAAGTCCGGGAGCATGGATCAAGGATATACAACTGATGATGATCATGATGAAATGGTCAATCTATGTTTCATGGCACTAGGTGAAACAAGTGAGGTAAGATCATTTAATTGTTCTAATTGTAATAATTTACAAAATTCTTTGGAAATGGTCGTTGATAAATTACAGAAGGTTGTTGATAAATACAATAATTTGACACAAGAAAAGAAAGACTAGAAGATTCTTCTCGAAGCAAGTCAAATTGAAGTCGACTTACTTACACAAGAACTAGAGGAATCTCCCAACTATTTCTATGTCGATCAAACTGAATAACCTTTTATATGAGAAACTCTCCTAATCACAACTCAAATAGATCTATTTCTAATTCTTATTCTTTTTGATTTTCTGTGAAAATTACCTATTGTACTTGTGATGATATTGGTCACAAATCCTTTAAGAGTAGAAAATATTACTTTGGAAAATGGATCTGGAGACCAAAAGTTTCTAACCGTCAAGGACCCACAAATACTTGGGTACCTAAAAAACTAATTTTGTTGTTTTGTGGGAGCAATCCAATAGAACCTACAGAAAGGAAATGTGTTTACTTGATTGTGGATGTTTCAGAAATATGTTCGGAAAGAAATAAAGTTTAAAAACTAACAAAACATTAGATGGAGGATGCACTAGATTTTGAGGTAATGTTAAAGGATAAATAAACGATGTTCGAACTATCACTCTCAGGTCATCATGTAATTTAGTTTAAGTGTATTTGGTAGAGGGACTAAAACATAATCTCCTAAGCATTAGTTAACTATGTGATGTTGGGTATCTAGTCACCTTCAATACATGTAGCTGTATCTGAAAGCATCTTGAGAAAAAGCTCACCCTTATTGGATATCTTGTTAATAATATTTATGTCTTAAAGAATGTTGATTTTCCATATCTTACATGTCTTACTGTAGTATTAAGTGATCCATAAATGTGGCATCGAAAGCTTAGACATTAAAGCATGCGTGCACTTTAGAAACTATCAAGACATCATCTCCTAATTGGTCTACCAAAACTAATGTTTGAGAAAGATCACATCTTTTATGCATGCCAATTGGGTAAGAAGACTCGTTCATCTATTAAAACAAGAGATATTGTTAGTACTTCCAAACCTCTTTATCTTCTTCACATGAATCGGTTTGGTCGTAGTAAAACTGCCAACACTGAAGGTAAACAATATGCTTTCGTAATTATTGACAACTACTCAAGGTTTACATGAGTAATCTTTCTATCTCATAAAAACGAAGTTTTTACTTACTTTGAAGTATTTTGTAGAAAGTTCCATAGAGAAACAGGTTATTTCATTACAAGTTTTTACATTGATCATGGTGCTGAATTCAAAGATAAAGCTTTTGGAGAGTTCTACGCTGAAAAAGGTGCTTTTGGAGAGTTCTATGCTGAAAATGGTCTTTCTCAAAATTTCTCTTCATCTAGACCTCCTCTGCAAAATGGAGTGGTAGAAAGAAAAAATCATTCACTGCAAGATACAATAAGAAAATGTTACTTGCTGAAAACATTCCCAACAATTTCTTGGAAGAGTTGTTATAAGTAAAACTTGTCACATTTTTAATAGACGTCTTATCAGGTCTATAATAAAGAAGACTCCTTATGAACTTTGGAGAGGGAAGAAAACCTAACATCAGTTATTTTCGTCCATTCAGATGAAAGTGTTTCATCCACAATGTTCAAAACAGTCTTGGAAAATTTGATCCAAGAAGTGATAAAGGTATTTTTCTAGACTATTTACCTATTAGCAGGGCCTTTCATGTTTTCAGTAAAAGAACTTTAAGTGTTGAAGATTTTTTTCATGTGGGATTTGATGATACGAATCTATTAGTACACGAAAGTGAAGCAAGTGAGGATGAAAATAATTCATCCATACCAGCAGAAACAGCTTCAAAAGTATTCATTGAAAGTATGACTACTGCTTAAGTAGAGTCAACTACTCCAGCTGACAAAGTAAACATGCCAAGGGAAAGGAGACATAATTCCAGTTATCCTGAAAACTTCACTCTAGGGAAACCAAATAATAAAATCCAAGCAAGGTCATCCCTCAAGAAACAAACTTCATTGGCTCTCATATCAAGAATGGAACCAAAGAAAATAAATGAAGCATTGGAAAATAAGTCATGGATAAAAGCAATGAAAGAAGAACTTGATCAATTCGAAAAGAATCAAGTGTGGACTCTTATTGAAAGACCAAAGAATTGTTATATAATAGGAACTAAATGGGCATTTCGAAACAAACTGGACAAAAATGGCAAAGTAATTCAAAATAAAGCCAGTTTAGTAGCTCTAGGTTACTCATAGAAGGAACGAGTTGACTACGATTGGAATTGATATGAATTCTTCTTGCATTAAATTTTTTCAATCACTTAAAACTTTTTCAAATGGATGTTGAAAGCGCTTTCTTAAATGACTATATCAAAGAAGAAGTGTTTGTTAAAAAACCTCATGGTTTTAAAATCCATCCTGTCCTTACTATGTTCTTAAACTATAAAAAGCTCTTTATGATCTTAAGCAAGCTTCAAAAGCTTTGTATGAGAGATGAAGCACTTTTCTTATTAAAAAAAACTTTCAAAGCGGAAACATTAATACTACTTTGTTTTAGAAAATCTGGTTCTTGCATTCTTATTGTTCAAATTTATGTTGATGATATTATTTTTGGTTGCTCTAACCTTTTTCTCTATGAGAATTTTGCTAACCTCATGAAAGGTTAGTTTAAAATGAGTCTCATGGGTGAGGTCTCGTTCTTTCGCTTTCTTCAAATAAAGTAATTAGATAAGAGAATCTTCATAACTTATGGAATATTTGCAAAATAGCTTATACAAAAAATTACAATGGAAAAAGGTAAATTCCTTGGAACTCCCATGAATCCCTCAATGTGTCTAGAATCTGATTCAACAGGAAAAGTAGTTGATGAAAAACTTTATTGCAGAATGATTGGTTTCTTACTATACCTTACTACTAATGGACCAGATATCATGTTTAGCATCTGCAAATGTGCACATGAAACGAATGATTCGATATCTTATTTGGACCTCAATCATGGGGTTATGGTATCCTTTTTTTGAACATTTGATTTAATTTTCTTTTTAGATGCTGACTTTGCAGGTGATAAAAATGACCGAAGAAGTACAAGTGGAATATGTCAATTTTTGGCTACTTTTCACATTTCCTATAATAGTAAAAAGCATACCTCATTTGATCTCTCAATTACTGAGTCTAAATATCTGGCCCTCAGAAGTTGTGGCACTCAATTACTTTGGATAATACATCAACTTTTAGACTATTGTCTAACTTTTGAGAGAGTACCTATTTTTTTGTGATAATACTAGTGCTATAAGCTTATCTGAATATAATGTATATCATTCAAGGGATAATAATATAGACATAAAACATCATTTCATTCGTGATCAAGTTGAAAATGGTTCTTTTGTTCTTGAATTTGTTCATTATGAAAATCGATCAACAGATTTTTTACCACGCCTTTACTTGAGGAACGATTTGTTTCCATCAATATAGTCTTGGTATTATTGGGTCTATTAATTAATGTTACCTTCTTTCCTTAATTATACATTATTAACATTTTTTCTTTTTTATGTAGCGTACTTCTGATGTCCCTCTTCTCCATAAAACCCCTCATTTTATTCAAATGTTCCATCAATCTCTATACAACCTTTTCTCTTCTTCTTTTTCCTCTCTATTTCTCCCTTCTATATTCTCTTTTCCACTCATCCTTTGTTCACTATGACTCATACTCGCTCTATGGATATCTCTGTAAAACTCTCCCCTCCCTCCCTCTGCATCCCTTGAAGTGGAAATTTTCCCCTTAGACTCCTCGAAATTAGAATCGGTGGTGCACTCATTTGTCTAAAAGAAACGACCATCCTCATCAAAGAAGAAGGCCAACAAAAAGCCTCGCACTGATTTTCTCGACATTTCAACTGAGGAAGACTCTTTTCTTTTCGGTGGATTGGAGCATAAGATGTGTTTTGCCTCATTTTCGAGACTATCCATTATGTCTGGTCGACTCATAAATCTGGAAAACTTGAGGCATCTCACTTCGTGGTAAGTACCTTCTTTCCTGCTCAAAAGCTATCTCTCCTCTTGCGACTGTGTGGGAATGAATTTTATGAAGAACATGTTTGTTTTTTATGAAAATCTTCGAATCTGTGCTGATAGTGGTGAGTAGGAAACCCGAATTCTGGGTCACCATATCATTCTTAATGAATCTCTGTTTTAGGAAGTGTTTTGTTCAAATGTTTTCGGTGGCATACCATTCATTGATAGTGATGTTTGATGCTAAGGTGTTCCTTTCTAAAAGTGGGGATGACAATTTCTCTGCAAGCTTATCTATGGACAGCTTATTTCTATAACTATTGTCGACTCTTATGCGGATCTCTCCAAATATAGGACTACATTGATTGATGCTACATATGATATTCAAACTTTTTCAAGCATAGGTTATGTGTTTGTTAACGAGACATGGTATAAAAAAAAGTCTGTCCAATCTAGTTGTGATACACCCCGGGATAATTGAATCTTGGCTGACTCTACAACATTGCTCCATAAAGAGGCAGAGCACACTAATTAAGGCTCGATAGTCTAGAATATCATATGCAGGTTTCACAGGATATCCTTGGAGGGTGGTACAAATATAGAAGGACTCAAGCACATATATTTGAAAGCTTTGCGTTAAATGGGAGGACTTAATAAGGATGCCACACTCTCAGTCAACTCCGTTCTTGAGGAAGTCAAGTCCTTCAAAATGGAGCTGACTCTGCCAACAATGAGCTAGTTGTCACTATGCATATCTCTTACTATACTTTTTCTAAGACTGTTGAGCAATATCTTAACACTTTCTGCAGGAATGTGCTTAACACTGTAAAGTATTTTCTGGGTGAACATTAATGCAATAACTTTTTTCCTATTGCTTAAAATGCTTGGTTTGTGCAGATTAACTCCTTTTCTTTTAGACTGTAAATCTGGGGCTTCTCACCCCATAATCTTTGTTTGTTTAGTTGTTTTTCCTATCTTGCTTGTTCTTTGGTTTTCTTTTCTTATTTTTTCAAAGGCGGAGAAAAATCTATACAGAAGCATAAAAGGGGGAGAACTCATACAGGGGGAGCAACCAAGTGACCATTCGTCCACGAACTATCGAACAAGGATGTCATCATACACTTTCATTAATTATAGTTGTCATTATCATAAAGGGGGAGATTGTTAACTTGTTATATTTTGATTAATGACAACTCGTAGGAATTAACAAGGAATAAAACGAGAAACCTAGAAGTGATGACAACATTACACAAAACAACACAAATCCAAGGATCAAAACCAAACAGAACCTTAGTCTGGGTTTACAAAGAAAAACAGGAAAGGAAGGAGATCTCCTATTACACGGAACAAACGACTAACGATGGAAAAGAGATATATGAAAATCAATCAGCCAAGACTTATGGAAAAAATTAAAAATCTGTCAAGATTCAAGGAGGCGATTGAAGATAAGAAGATTAATGATCAACTAGAGGTTCAAGAAATATATTGATGATTAGTCAAGATTCAAGGAGATCATCTAAGATATGAAGGTATCAATTTAGTCATGCACATATCTGATGTGGACATGATTCAACATATCAATTTAAATAATTCAAGGAATCATCTAAGGATCCTTTATTAACAACTCCCTTTGATTTTTGAAATAGAGCATCATCTTTCAAAGCTATTTAAATGTTTCTGAGTATTAGATGCGATGCAAGAAACTTTACTTAAGCTTATTGTGAAATATTTTTTATATCTTTCATAAAGATTTGTAATCACGTCGGTGAAAAAATTGACAAGAAAAGAGAATAAAATATTTTTGTGCGTAGGTTTACAAGTAGAGGAAGTGTCAAGATAGAACATATAATTTGCATATCAAACAAAACCAAGTTAGAGGAACTTTGTATGTCTCAAGTTCACTTCAATGCTCCAAATGAAATCCTTGAAACCTATAACACCCTGTATCCAAAAAAGAACAAAAAACTGCCTTTTAGAAAAATCTGCAGGTGCAACCAACAGGGCCATTGATGGATTGTAAATTTACCCACGGTCCGTCCTGTACACCCGTTAATGGGTTTAGAAACCCCTAAAATCTTAGGCTAGGAAAAATTTGGTTAAGTGAAGGATGTTCACATGCTTGCTAGATTTCGAGTTCACCTTATGATCATATCAGATAGTGGTGTAATATTTCAAAATGGGGAAGAATCTTCTTTAATAGTGGAGGTTATGGAAAAGCAAGACAGTGATCCAATTTTTCTTGAACTTACGGGTGTAGTCCATAATTAGAGAGTGGAGGTGTTCTCCCAAGGGGGAGATGGTGTACTTCACTACTAGGGTAGATTGTGTGTTCCTTATGTGGGTGAGTTGAGAGAGAATATCCTTGCAGAAGCCCATAACTCCAGGTATTCCATTCATCCAGGTGAAACTAAGATGTACCGCGATATGTGGGAAGTCTATTGTTGGAATGTCATGAAGAGGGACATAGCAGATTTTTTGAGTAAGTGCCCCGATTGCTAGTAAGTCAAAGTAGAACATCAGAAACCAGGAGGTATGACTCAAGAGATCGACATTCCTACTTGGAAGTGGGATGTGATCAATTAGATTTCTTCACAAGGTTACCTCGTACTCGAAAACAGCTTGACTCAATTTGGGTGATAGTTGATAGGATAATTAAATCTTCTCGCTTTTTAGCGGTCAATACTACAGATTCGGGAGAGAACTATGCAAAGCTTTACATTAATGAAATTGTGAGGTTGCATGGGGTTCCTTTGTGTATCATCTCAGATAGAGGTCCTCAATTTACCTCTGATTTTAGGAAGTCATTGCAAAAGGGTCTTGGTAGTCAAGTTAACCTTAGTACAACATTTTATCCACAGACAGATGAGAAGGAAGAGCGTACCATTCAGACCCTAGAGGATATGTTGAGAAATTGTGTGATCGATTTCAAGAGTAGTTGGGATGATCACCTTCCTATGATAGAGTTCGCTTACAACAATAACTACCATTCCATCATTCAGATGGCCCCTTATGAAGCTTTATATGGGCATAGATGTAGATCTCATGTTGGTTGGTTTGAAGTAGGTGAAGCAGCTTTAATAGAGCCAGATTCAGCCCTTTGTGCAATGGAGAAATTTCAACTCATTAAAGATAGACTTAAGACAACCCAAAGTCATCAGAAATCCTATACAGATATAAGGAGAAGGGAGCTAGATTTCCAAGTTGATGATTGGATTTTTCTGAAAGTCTCACCTATGAAAGGGTGATGAGATTTGGAAAGAAAGGGAAGCTCAGTCCTAGATATGTAGGCCCTTACAAGATCATGGAAAGGGTTGGCAATGTGGCATATGAGTTAGAGTTGTAAGCAGAATTAGCAGCAGTGCATCCGGTCTTCCACATCTCACTCTTGAAGAAATGTGTGGGCAATCCAGCCTCTATAGTGACATTAAAGAGTGTGGCGGTGAAGGATAGTCTTTCTTACAAGGATGTAAAAGTTGAGATTCTTGACCGTCAGGTTAGAAGGGTGAGAAATAAAGAAGTCTCTTCACTCAAGGTTTTGTGGAGGAGTCAGTCTGTAGAGGGAGATACTTGGGAAGTAGAAGCAGCTATGAAAGCCAAGTATCCTTACCTCTTTCCTTTCGATTCCACTCCATCTTGAGGTAATAGGTCCTCTTCAGTTTTCTAGTCATTCATGCGTGAAGTCAATCTTAGAATCATGTTCCCTCAGTTTGTACTTTCATATGCAGCGTATTTGCATGTTCTCATAACTTAATTCAGTCATAAAGTCAATTCTCAGTGTTTAGTAGTAGGATTGCAGTTCTCTCCGTCTATTCCAGCTAGTTTAGTCTCCATTCGAGGACGAATGTTCCCAAAGAGAAGATACTGTAACACCCCATATCCAAAACAGACCAAAAACCAGCTTTCCAGAAAAATATGCAGGTGCAACAAACAGGGCAATCGACGGAGCGTAGACTGACCCACGGTTCAATCCTTCACATCCGTCAATGGGGTCAGAAATCCCAAAAATCTCAGCAAGGAAAAATTTTGTTAAGTCATGATCGAAGAATGGACCTACCATGCATAGGTAAGACTACGGTCCGTAGTCCGTGACCGTCGGTCGACACCCCATTCTCGCAGTCTCTGACAAGAGCCACAGATGACCAGCACGGTCCGTAGATGGACCTGCGGTCCATACGTCTGAACGTAGGTGAGAAATAACAGAAAGTTAGAGGGAAATGTAGTTGGGTCAACTTGAAATGATCATAAATCTCAGTGTAAAATGAATTAGGTGACCTATGATCTGCCATAATATATAATTGAACGTAGGTGAGAAATAACAGAAAGTTAGAGGGAAATGTAGTTGGGTCAACTTGAAATGATCATAAATCTCAGTGTAAAATGAATTAGGTGACCTATGATCTGCCATAATATATAATTGAATTAGCTTTACATAGCCACTGACCTTTCTAAAATTGGACCTTGGAGTAAAAAGTTATGCTTGTTTTAGTAAGGCTTGTCGAACAGACCCAACTTACGGACCAAACGACGGACCTTCTGTCCAGGTCGTCGTTTGGTCCGACAACACTTTACCTAGGGGAATAACTAAAACCTACCCTAAGTCAAATCATTTAATCAAAACTTAGAAAATTAGAAGCAAGAAAGGGGAATAAGGTCAAGAACCCAAGTACAAGAACGCAACAAGGTTCTAGCGTTCCAGCCCCGAAATCTAAGTGTTTCTCCGTGAATTTCATTACCAGGTACGTGGGATTTCACTACTGGGTTCCTTTCACTCATGTGTCCCTAGTTTTAAGTTAGTTCTTGATTCTCCTATCATAATTAAACCTAGGGTCTCAATTGATAAAACTTCATGAATTTACTTAATATATGTTCCAAATCAAATTGTAAAGTTATTAATCAGTTTATTGCATGAATTTCAGAACCCTAGCTTTGTATTTCTTTAGTTCTTGAATTACACATGCTAGGTCAGATATTTAAGCTATTCAGTTATACATGCCTCAGTTTTTAATGCATCATTATCAGATTAAATGTTGCATTCTCAGTATGCACGTTCAATTTTTAACTATCCACTATTTAGATAAACTCAGTCATAATCAGTTAATTACAAAAATTTATGGGAGTAGGATAATACCGAGTTGGACTAAGGTTCATCGTACCCAATAGTCACAGAACTACTATCCAAGTAGGTTGTCAGTCCCCTCTATGGGCAATCAGTTTAGTGATCATGCTAGCATGCCTTTATACCTTTGGCAGGGTATATTGGGTCCTCTCGATGGGGCGTATACATCGGACTCTACATTTAGCTCATGTGGATTTATTATCGGTTATTAGTATCTCCCATAGTTCACTCAGATTCTCTTGCTTTGACCATTTATCAGTATACTCAGTATTCAGTTTCAGCATGTTATAAATTGGTCATTGCATTCAGTTAGCTCAGAATTCTCTATATCATGTTCAGATTATTATTCTTGCTTTTGTGCTTGTTCAGTTATGATTTATTTCAGCTTTTTTCTATCCTCCATGCTTAGTACCTTTCAAGTACTAACACATATGTGTGCTACATCTTCTCGTGATGTAGGTTCCGTTTCTCAACAGCTAGATCACGCATAGGTCGATTTCCGATATTCATTTCAGCAGATTCAGTGGTGACATCTCATTCTCCGAGGACAATAGTCATGAGTTTCTTTTTAGTATTTAGTATTTTAGTTTCAGTTTTTGCTAGATTTAGTTGGGGCTTGTCCCAATATTTCTAGTCCAGTCAGAGGCTTATTTCAAACATAGTTAGTTTCAGCTTAGTGTTGAGTTAACTTCTTTGTATAAATTCATTGTTTCAAATATCTCAGTTATAGAATATGGATATTCCTCATCTTTTCAGTTTAAAATTATGATTTTGGTTTGCGCAATAGTTTATATTCTTTATTATGCTCATAATCTGCCATCAGGGTTAGCTTTGGATCACTTGTGATCCTAGTTTTGGTGTCTGCATCTCGGGGGTAGCTCGGGGTGTGACAAAACCCAAGGGGATTAGACTAGGCATCACATTTGTGATCTGAACCTGTATAAAAACATTATGTGTTATTTTCTTTCTATAGTCATTTATATTGTTTATCCATCCTACTAATGTGCAGGCGAGTCAACTGACCTTTACAGGAAGTCGACTAAGGAATAATTTTAATTTACCCCCCTTCTTAACTATTAAAAAGTAGTAGGAATTTTTTACTATGAAATAAAAGAGAAGTTTACAATTTTTCAAGCCCTTACGACTACACTGTGTATCTTGCACAATCCATTAGAATCATCAACATCATACCCTATATAAAGATCACAAATAGTCCAAAACTTATAAGAAAAGGTTTTCCCAATTCTATTAGGACAATATTTTCCTTTCTCAAATCAATTAGAAATAAGGGTCTGCTAAAGTAATAGGAATTATGAGTTTCCTAAGATATACAAGGGAAATATTCCAGGCATAATTAAAAAATATTCCTCTTGTCTTGAATACCCTTCATAAATAGGATAACATCTATCTCTGTTACTCTCAACTGTTCAAATGACTTACCGAGTACAACTCACACCAATCAAGTCTAGGAAATGCCTAAACTTATTTCTATTGTCTTACTCATCATATCTCCTGCATTATCATGTGTAAATATTTTTTTCACATAAACAACCCAAAGGTATAATATCTCGGATAAATTTATGTTTGACTACCATATGTTTTGTCCGCTCAAAGCCTTGAAACCATAGAATCTCTTTCACCACCTCAATAGATTCCATATACTCAACCTCTACGATAGATAGGGCAACACCACATTGCAAAGCTTTCTTCCAATTGGTGGCACTATTAGAAAGAAAAAAAACCATAACTTGTCAGAAAATTTTCTCTTATCAAAGTCCCCAAGTCGAAACCAACATAACCTACTACCGATTCACTTAACTCTTTTCAAAAAAGTCAAGACTACATATGTGCCAGTCAATGTTCTTTGCCAGGATATGTCATATATCCACCTACAACACTAATTAGATGTTAAATATCAAGACGAATGCAAATCATGGCATACATAATGCAACCAAATACATTTGAATATGGAACACTGCACACTCAAATATTGTATAATGTTTCTCAAGTCAACTTTTTCTAATTTTTTAATCCTTTTCAAATAACCTCTTCAATTGCCTTTCAATAACCCTTAAGACACCAATGATGACCTTATTCAAATTATTCACAACAAACCTAGTTGGAGAATCAAAGACTATCTCGAAACCAACTTAGCACTATATAAATAATATCAAGTTTTAGCATAAATAAAGAATCTAGTTCGCTTAACTAGAGAACTAAGTCCCCATAAACTCAACCCAGTAATCAAAACATTTTTGATGTGAAAATTAACCCTAAGAACCTAAAACTCATCACACCAAAATTGTAAAATAGTAAATCTGGAAGAAACTATGAAATTAACTATAAACTAAAGTCTATAAGTCTATCCGAACAAATGGACAAGAAAATGAAGAAGACTCTATGGTAGCCTAAAAGACAAGGCTCACCAGTGGACTCAAAATGAGGCGTCTCTCAATTATGGTCTCAAATTAGTTGGTGGAAGATGCCTTATACTCAAAATGGAAAAGAATATGTGTAGTATAAATATATAAACCACAGTGAACTGGTAGAACAATAAATTCAATCTAAGATATAAATGTAAATAGTCATTGCTATATAGTAACAAAGAACAATGCATAACATAACAACAATTATCTACCACATAGCCTTTTCGTCAACATGTTATGAAACAACAACACTTCGGTCAAACAATGCATAACTATAAGTCTCACATGATCACAATATAAACATCGGTCCTCTCATAAAACCAGAAACACACACCTACTCGTCTCATGAAACCATAATCACATACCTAATCCTCTCACAGATTCAAATCCAAGTTAATAGTATATTGGTGAGGTTCCCGAGCTATCCATAGTTAGTGTAATTGTGTGGAACCCGAGCCATACAAAGCTAGAGTGAGGTACTCAATCCATACATAATTAGCGTACCAGTGTGGAACCCAATCCAACCAACAAGCATGTGCAATCATAAGCGAACAACACCACTTGAAAAACACAAGTCACAATCAAAAGTTTGTTGCATGAGATTACCTACTCTATGTCATTTCATATGTTTCTCTACCATGTATTTCACAGATGATACTACAAAGAAATACACATGCATATATACATAAATCAAAAAAATAGAATCATAATCTTTTTATTTTATTCAAGCACTTTGGAATCTCGAAATAACCAAAGTTTTCCCCTTGTGAAGTAGATTAGCTTGTTCTTAGTCTAAAAAACACAATACAAACATGTGAGCAACAATCAATCACTAATGGCATAACAATTTTCTCAGATTATTAATAAATACTAACGCCAACAAAAATATGATAATATTCCCTAACTTAATGCTCTTTCCCATCATGAAATCATGTAAAAACCTTACCTCAATAGCGATAGCCTTGACCCTAAAGCTTAAAATTAATTTATAAGGTTTAAGAATCAAATTCTTACCTTTATCAATGAATTTCGCATGAAAACTGATGCAAACTATCAAAAATTTCCCTTTGCAAGATAAAGAACTAATAGTCCAGAAAATGGGGATGTTGAGTTGTTTTATGCATAAAATTTTGATTCTATAAATATAACGATAACTTATCCTTCTATAGCGGTCTAAGCGCCGCTATAGAGGGACCCCATCCACTACGGAGGGCTTCACACTAGATCAAACAGTTAACATCCAAAAAGGCCATTTATACAATACAAGCGACCCTTTCCTTGACGTCCCAACGCATATCTTTCACGTCAAGTATATTGTTGTGGTACCCGAGACATCCATAGTTAGTTACTTGTGTAATACCTGAGCAAACCAACAATCACAAAAAATCATGCACAATCATATACTACAATAAACAAGACCACTTGAAAACCATAAGTCACAAACACAAGTCCATTGAATGATATTATCTACATGATGTCATTCCATATTTTTCTCTGTCATGCATTGCACAAATGATACTACAAAATAATATACATTCATAAACACATATATAAAAAAATATACAACCATCACCTATTTTTAATCAATTCACTTGGACACTCTAAATTGCCGATTTTCCCCTTGTGAAGTGCATCATATTATTTTTGGTCTAAAAAAAACAAATACAATAACAATAAATCACTAATGGCTTATAATTTATTGGATTAAAATCAAATCCTAACCCCCCCCCCCCCCCCGGAGACTAAAATATGATCATCCCCCCCAACTTAGGCATCTCTACCACCATGAAATCATGTCAAAACCTTCTCCAAATAGCAATAACCTAGATTCTAAGGCTTAAGAATTATTTTATTGGGTTGGGTGGAAAATTATTAGCTCTATCGATGAATTCTATGAGAAAACTGATGTAAACTGTTCAAAGTTGCCCCTCCGGAGTTCAAGAACTTAAAGTGCAGAATATTGAGAAGGAAATTTTTTGATGAACGCGCTCAAACTTGTTGGTTGTAATAATAAGGTGATGTATATTGATGAAGATGAATAAGATGAATTATATGAAGAACATGATGGAGTTTCTACTGAGCACGATCATGATCAAGGTGGAGGGGAAGATGAATAGGATCATGATAACGATGGAACTGCTAATGAGCATGACAAGATGAAGAAGATGAAGAGTATGAAGAAGATTCTGGAGGTGCTAATAAGAACGATCATGATCATTGTCGAATCATTACTCTTAGTAGATATTTTACCTGCTAGACTAGGTCCTTGGGGTTGTTAAATTATTTTGTTACAAGTTCAACAAGGAGCCTTCTTAAAGTTTTACTTATTAAATCATCTTATTTTGTTATTCCATCTTCGTTATTTTTCGCATGTTTTCTCTATTAAGATGTGAGGGTTATCCTATATAGGTGTTATCACACACACACACACACAAACACGGTGGCTACATGGTTTACATGGAGACTTGACTTAATATGAACTATCATCCCCACATCGGCGTTCAATACTACTCCCAAAATTTACTTTAGCTCATTCTTTAATTGAAACTTTCTTTTCTTCGGGTTGAGATAATTTGTTGAACTATGTAGCTTTAAGAAGCTCCTCTTGGAATCAATGTTCCCATTTTGTTCAAAACATTTTTGGAACTTCTAGTTCCCCTTTTTACTTAAATATGAAAATATTTTTTAACTTTTAGAAAATACTTAGTTCCCTTACAATTTTTTGAGAAAAGAACTCAACTCTTACTCTTTGCTTAACTTGAAACTTAATTCTTATAGAGTTCTTAGTTTCATTATAGCTTTTGAGAATTTAACTCAACTCTTTACTCTTTTTTGACTTGAACTTTAAGTCTTTAAAACAAAGTGAAAACTTTTGTAAAAGTGTTTAAATTTTTTCAAGAACTCTAATCTTAAAACTTTTAAGCATGAAATTTCGCTGAAAAAGTACATGATTGGTGTGTGGGTGAACTAAATCAATGCTATGGAAGATTACATACCTCTTTGGTATTTATACCCATGATGAAAATTCGTAACTAGACTCTAGAACGTTGACGAACGCCTTCATCCTTGCCTCTTTATTCCTCTCTTCTTTTCTTGCATCTTCTTGAACTCTCAACTAAAACCCTAGGTGTTTATTAGGATTATAAAACTGAACCTAAAAGGATTAGACCCTTAAAATATGACTATAAAAGAGTTCAATATAACTGGGTAAGGAAAGGACCAAAATACCCCTATCTATTTTCGGCTAACTTTTCTTAACTGGACAACCTAACTTCAAAAGGTCATATATCAGTCATCCGAACTCGAAGTTTAGCAAACTTGGTGGCTTTGGAAATATAGTTCAAAGATATTTCTAATGGTATCTTTTATATTACCTAAATCATCTTGTACTGGAGTTATGCTCGTCTAAAGTTGACACAAAATTAATACTTAGCTTAACTTGCAAAATTTCAAATTTTGCTATTTTCAATTTAATTCTTTTTTAGATATCAATGTGCTAAATATAGTGAACTGACCTTAATACTTAAGGAAATTTTAATTTCTTGTTAAAGTCTCTCACACTACAAAGAACGGTTTGAGGCTTAGTTCGAAAAAATATCTGGAATATTACAATATCTCCCCCTTGGGATCATTCGTCCTCGAATGACAATTGTACTAGTTATAGAATGGTTTGCTCTTAATAAGGTCTGCTACTAATGGTACACTTTCAATGTATTCAAGCTTAACCTAAATCCTTTAGTTTGGGGTCTATGCCTCTTTATTGGAGTCTCATCCCAACACTATTACTCTTTACAACCACAAGCTTAGTAATCTAACAACTCCATGAACTCAAAGGAACTCTAAAAGATATCCCCAAACTATTTGGAATTATTAATATCTTACTCTCAAACACTTGACTTCATTTCTCATCTTATCATCACCCCGTTGGGGCTAAAGCTAACGCTGGAAAGCTATGGACCTATGCTAGATCTTAACATTCTCTTAATGCTCTTTTTTCATCTTTTGACATAGCCACACTTCACTGCACTTATCTAAAGGGTTGGGTCTCTCACTTGTACTACTCACATAGATTGCTGCAACATCTCAATTCCTCACCTATCAAGTCTACTAGATCAACTCCCAAGACTGACCTCATTACCCTTTTTTTTGCCATTCTTTTGGATCATGACATTCATATAAAATTCAAGCTTAATGTCTATTACTAAACTCTAATATCAATATGATTTCTCGCTAACTATACTATACCTCAATACTACTATGTCAACTTAGGAATACTTACTATGTCAACTTAGGAATACTTCATTAGGACTTCTTGACAATTAGTCAATTCTTACCTATTAGTCTGCATGCTTGAATTACCATCACATTCCACTTCACAACTTAAGTACTACCTACTTACTTATTGTGCATTATTTCTCAAATAACTCTATCATCCTCTAATTAAGAGGTTGTCCTTTCAAAAATTCATAAGCATACTCTGGATCTTCTATATATATTCATCACTTACACTTGGTCATTACTAACATAATGACACATTATCATAACTGTTTTTTTTGTTAAGGTATATTCTAACTCATATCGACTTGTAATACTTACTCTACCTCCTATCTTGATCTCTTCACAACTACTCATTTCTTAGTCTACCCATAAGGGAAAACATTTAATTACTAAGTTACTAGGTACATGACTATTGTAACATAACTCTTCAAAACATAACCTTGCTTTCTAGGCTTCTAAACATCTACATACTTACCTCTAACTTTGGGCTCTTTGACTACCAATACTCATGATCTCATAACTCATGCTAGTGTTTCGGGTGAAAATCATATCAAAGCTCTAAAAATACTTCTCAAAAGAACCTCAACTGAAACAAGGCTTAAAGGAAAGAGTAAAACTCACTTTTAGCTCAAACACACGATTCAAATGAATATGGGTGTATTCCTCTGAAACTAAACACTTCACTTACTCTTGGGCTTCTCTCAAGCTCTTTTGGAGTCTCATGAATTCCTTAAAACTCTTGCTAAGAATACATATTAACATAGAACTGACTCTACTTTTCAACCACCTCTAGTATGATGGGTATTCTAATAAATATGAGAACGCACAAGTTAGAAGATATCTCTATGACTTAGTTCGATTGCACGATTAAGAGTATGAAAGAAGGGAAACTTTTCTTAAATTCCTATAGTTACTCATTTATAGAAGTGGGGCCCTCACAACTAGAAATAAGATCCTATTGACACGACTTCATTGACATACTAGGAATCTTGAACTCTGTGCTCTGATACCAAGTTTTTCACGACCCGAGCCTACACCTTGGATTTGGCCAACACTCCAAGACCATTGATGGTCCCGAAGCGAACCCTCATCATGGGTAACTATAAGCAAAAGACTAACTTAAGCATACAAAACATTAAAACTGAAAGATGGTTGGATAAACTCAAAGGAACAACTTGAAAAAAATAATATATTCAAGTAGCCATAAAATAAGCAACATTAGTCTTTAAAATTTTTAATAAAATAAATGAATAATACACACTCCTTAACTAAACTGGCTCTCTGTGAAGCCTCTAACTAACAAAGATGGAACTCGGGACAAGACCCATGACCTCCTAACTAAACTTAAAAGTAAATGAAGTCCTCCAGAAGCGAGGAGGCTCACCATAGATAACTCGAACTCTCAGATGTATCAACAAAGTTCATGTTGATGTTCCTGTATACTTGTGTTTGCATCATGAGAAGATGAAAGCCAATTGGCTTAGTACGTGGAATGTAGGAGCATGTAAGTGGAATTCTAAAGTTTAACATAAGCTTGATACTTGAATAAAAGATGGGAACATATTTACCTCTTCTCAAACGTGAAACTCAAGGAATACTCATGAATAAGATACTCAACTACGATATTAAATAGTGAACACAAAGATATGATACTCGACTTTGGATACACAACTCAATATAGTTAACTTCTTATACTTAACTGAACTCATTTTGATATAAAGGAGTTTAGAACAAGTGCAATATAAAGAAAAACTGGTAAAAAACATGATGTTAACTCAAGATAATAACATCATAAAAACATATCATACTCCCTCTCAAGGTCTACTTGTGCAATGCATAAATGTAGTCACATACCCCATTAATACTAAGAATAACTCCTTGAGGAACCATGTAAATAATACTGTGGGATTTTCTCTAACCGATAACCATCACTATGAGCCTAAGTAATGGTACAACGTATTACCTCTTGTTGCAAGAGGACCATCCTACACCTTGCCATCGGTACAAAACCTTTCTCAACTTAGTGGATCCACTATCTATCCTTACGTGATCATCTAAAGAGGAGGAACTGTCAATTCCCATGGTGTCTACATGGTTTACTTGGAGACTCGATTTAATATGAACTCTCATCCCCACATCGGTGCTCAATACTACTCCCGAAATGTACTTAAGCTCATTTTTTAATTGAAACTTTATTTTCTTTGGGTTGAGTTAATTTGTTGAGTAATTTAGCTTTAAGAAGCTCCTGAATCAATGTTCCAGTTTTGGTCAAAACTCTTTTGAAACTTCTATTTCCCCTTTTTACTTAAACATGAAAACATTTATAAACTTTTAGGAAATACTTAGTTCCCTTATAATTTTCGAGAAATGAACTCAACTCTTACTGTTTTCTTAACTTGAAACTTACCTCTTAGGGAATACTTAGTTCCCTTATAGCTTTTGAGAATTTAACTCAACTCTTTACTCTTTCTTGACTTGAACTTTAAGTCTTTAAAACAAAGTGAAAACTTTTGTGAAAGACATTAGAAAAAAAAACTTGATAAATTTTACTTTGACTTGCTCTTAACTTATAAACTTGACTCTTAATCTTCCTTTCATTGGAGTATGGATTAAAGGTTCATGATCTCATGTGGATGATTTCATGATTTTCAACTTAGAGGGTTCATGCGGAATTATGATTATGAACTACTCAACTCGAGAACTAAAAGGTACTTCTTAACTCAAGATAGGAATAAGGAACTCAATACTCAAGACTTAGAACTTTGAGATACTACTCCTCTCAATGATACTCGATTTATGGAATTCGTGTGAACGTTATGGGCATGAACAACTCAACTCGAAGGTTTGACTAACTTGATGGAATTCATGTATATGAATATTCTCCTTACCTTACTTACTTCCCCAAATACTTAGTTCAAATCAATGATGGATCTCAAAGAATTCAGAGTTGAACTTAAAGGCTTTCTTGAACTCTACTCTTAACTCTCTCTTGAATGTGATATATGAATTCAAGACTTATGGTTCATGATATGAAAGATATAGCTGATATTTTTGACCTATGACTACATACTCTTCACTCTTATACTCACTTGCTTGAGTCTTGAAACAAGTTACTAGAAGTTGTGGAAAACTCCTAAAAAGAGGGACTCTTTCAAAAGGTTTGGAAGAACTCTCAAAACTTAATCTTGACTTTACCTTGAATTTCAATTATGGTTTCAAGGTTATGATTCATGTTATGAATGATTTATAAGTGTTTAGAAGTAGTTTAAAGTGTTTAGGATCAAAGAGGTTAAGACACACTTTAAATGAGCTCCAACGGAGCGACCGGCGGAAAACAAAATGGGTAGGTGACCTTGGGGCTATGGGTGGCATGGGTCCCCAACCCCTAATGTACGGACATGGGTTTGGATAACTGTGTCAGGCGCGCCACGCCAGGCCCCAAACCAGAAAATTATTTCGAGAACTTTTGCTCGTTTTCTCACCCTAAATCGCCTAAATTCAAAAGGTTTCTTCCCCAATCACTTGGATTTGATTACTTAACTTAATTACACTCTAATATACTAGAAAAAATACTATAATTACTCAATTTGATCTCAATTAATCATCAAAACTCCAACACAACAATATTTAGAATGAAGTCCAAGAACACCTTTCAAGAACTCTTATCTTTAAAATTTTAAGCATCAAGTTTGCTGAAAAAATACATGATTGACGTGTGGATGAACTAACCCAACACTATGGAAGCTTACATACCTCTTAGGGATTACAACCATGACGAAGATCTGTAAATAGACTCAAGAACCCAACGAACGCCTTCATCCTTCCCTCTTTTCTCCTCTTTTCTTATCTTGCCTCTTCTAGAACTCTTAAGAACATTGTAGGTGTTTATTAGGATTATAAAAAAACTGAACCTAAAAGGATTAGACCCTTAAAATATGATTGAAAAAGAGTTAAATCTGATAGGGTAAGGAAAGGACAAAAATACCCCTCTCTATTTTCGACTAACTTTCTTTAATTGGACAACATAACTTCAAAAGGTCATATCTCACTCTTCGAAACTCGATATTTAACAAACTCTGTGGCTTTGAAAAGATAATTCTAGTATATTTCCAATGGTATCTTGTAAATCACCCAAATCATCCTTTACTGTGAGTATGGTCAGTTGAAGCTGACCCAAAAGTCATACTTAGCTTAAATTGCAAAATTTCTGATTTTGCTATTTTCAATTTAATTCTTTTCAAGGTGCTAAATCTAGTGAACTTATCTTAATACATAAGAAAATATTAATTCCTTGGTAAAATATTTCTCACTACAATGAACGGTTCGAGTCTTAGTTCGAAAATTTTATGTGGTGTTACAACAACTTTTCATGAAAGGGAATACTAATTTTGGAAATAAATAAGTTAAAAGGGAATCATGATTTGTGGTTGCGCCACATTGACGGGTCTAAGATTCTTTTTTGTATAAATATATGATATACATTTGATATAATATCATGTATGATATGATAGTTGATCTAAATGCAGACATATGAACTATTTAGCGATGAAATGCAAACATTTTTATTTTTTTTAACAAAAAAGTACTGTTAGTTATATGAGGCTTATATGGATGTCATGGGTATATTGGATCCATATTCCACCACTTTTAATTTTATTTTCTCATCCATTTAAAATTTTTATTATACTCTTTTCTCCTCACAACTTTTCTTACATTTTTTTTCTACTCGTTAGTTATTAACATAATCATTCGATATCCATATTAAAATCCGATTAATTCAATACAGATACCGCTGATCAACAATTGATCATACTCGAAGATTGAACTCGAAACCTCTAGTTAGGCGAGAAGCAACATCAGCCTTTGTCCCATCTTTTATTTGAAGAAAAACCAAAGTGGGTGTGTCAAAAAATTTAAATATGGGTTAATTGATTAGTATTGTTATATTATCATTATTTTTAATTATATATATGCACAATTATAAGTCATCCACTTTCTTCAATTGCTTAAATCTCATCAAAAAAATTAAATTTAAATTTTTGAAACACGCGTTTTTGTTTTTCCTCAAATAAATTATGTCGAGGATGTTGTTGCTTCTCACTTAACTAGAAGTATCATGTTCAAGTTTTGAGTATGAAAAACTCTTGATACGCTACAATACAGACAATGGAAATATGAAATATGCAATAATCAAATTTTATTCTCTACAAGGCCTAAACAATGCAAATATAAAATAATCAAATTCTAATGCAGATATCAAATGCAAAATAAAAATAAAAAAATAAATATTTCAGAAAAATAAAACTATTTTAAGAGTTAATAAGTAACGAAAATGCAAGAAAAGAGTTGTGAGGATAAAGTAGAGAAAAGGTTAAAATGGACGAGAAAAGGAAAGTCAAAAGTGGGTCGTACATACATTTGGCAACCAAATAAATCCTTATACAACTGACACTCTGTGCACCTAGCCCGGGATAAAAAATTTCAACTTATATGTTCGGACATTTCAAAAATATTGTTAGATATTTATGTCGTATTTTTCAAAAGTAATATATATATTTTTGGATAAATGTAGAAATCACCATCATACTTTTAAACTTAAAACATTTGCTACTTTTCAAAGATCCGTGCATAAAATTTAATATGCACCTGACGATATTTTTTAATAGTTCAAACACTAAGTTAGGACAACCGTCAATATAAGTTACAACATATAAAATACAGAAAAAACTACTTACGAAAAAGGTCCTTGGCTGTAAAATATGAATTTGGAACAAATGCCTAAAAAGAATGTAACCAAAATCAAAGCTTGCTGTAAACAAACGCATAGGCTCATATGAATTAAATGGTTTATAAAACATGTTTATTTAAATAGCAAAAAAATGCTCAAGGAAAGAAGTGATTTAAGCTTTTGTATTTTTTTTGTGAAGTCAATGCAAGTATGACGATCGAAAGTACTTTGACAATGACACATATTTCTATAATCATACTCAAATTGAAATATTCCTAGATTTAGTAACTTAAATGATGTAATAACTAGACAAAGAACATATCACAAAAATGTCATGTTTAGAATCAAAGGAGGCATTCTACCCATTCATCCAAAAATAAATTCTTTTATAAATATGGAGATGATTGTTCAACCACCTAGAAATTAGAAATATCATCTAGTTGCTCTATGTATATATTTCCTATTCAACATGGTAGAGATGATTTCAGAAACACAAATTTATATGTAAAGATGATACTGAAAAAATTGTGGCATGAAATCTTCATCAAAATAAATTATATAGCATGTACATTGAGAGTAAGGAATTTATTTTGTTGGTAGCACAAAAAATAAATTTATGTGTTTATGAACTCCTCTCCAACTAGAAGGGACAAATTTATATGTGCACTTAAGATCTTTAAAATAAGATATAAAGATATGTGCTTTTAATTGCCTTTCCTACATTAGATTACATTAATATTTCCTAAATGAGTTAAATATTCCTTTTAAATATTTCCTAAATGATGACACTATTATAATAAATTACTTAGGAGCAAATATTGCAACCAAATGAAGTAACTCTCATGGCAAAAAGATACAACAAAGAAAAGAAATGTATAGTACGAAATCACATACGATTTTATGTTTGACGCAAGACCTCTTGTATGATCCTTCCTGTCGTTATTGATAAATAAATGGTGAAAGAACTTCCGTAAGAAACTTTTTGAACTACTAAGTTGAAAATTCTAGGCTAGGTCAGTCTCTGATACGAAATCTTAGCAAGGAGAGGTCTAGGACAATCTACAAAAGGATTGGGAAAATATATATAGGCTTGGGTAAGTTTTTCTATTATCTAATACAGTAATGAGTCTATATGGGTTTTCAGAAATTAATTTGGGTAAGTAAAACTCCTGATAATGACCTTTGCGTGAAGGGGTAAATTTAGAACATCAAGATTCAACAGTATGTTGTGAAAGAGATCACTTTGGGAGGATTTCCAAGTTTCTATCTTGTGTACTATGCTATTAAGGAGGGATTAATTCCCTCTATAGTGGGTGATCCCACTAAGGTGGCCCTTTTATAGAGCGTTGAGGCCAATATAACGACTCGCTCATTATCTGCAAACACATTTTGAGAAGAGCAAGGGATACCTAGTGTGAATGCTATCTATTTTTCATCATGATCATCATTGAAGGTTTCTTATTTACTCCCTTATCTTGGTAATTTGATTCTTAGGTTGTAGAATTTATAGGGATTTCCTTAGGAAGGGTTTTGGTTGATTTAACTATGGAAAATGCTAGTTTAGGTTAAATGATTATGAGAATTTCTTGGGGTTTGCGGCTTGAGAATAATCCTTGTTTTGTTTTCATTTAGACATGATTATATGTATTTTAATTGTTTGTAAACCAAGAACAAGTAATGATCCATAACAAGGGGTAGACTTAGGTTTTATAGAGCTTCCAAGGCTTGATTAAAGGTAGGTGATTTTTTTTTCATTTTATGTATATATATGCATGTTAATTGTTTCTATAGCTAAACTTGTACAATGCATGTTGGAAAAAATATAAGGGTTGAATGTGAAATGGGAATTGTTAACATCTCAAGCAATAAAGGAGTTTGTTTATTTATAATTACAAGTATTTGTATTTTATCATGATTATAATTTTGTTTGCATGACTATCAATTTGTTTAGGTACCATGGCTAGTACTAGATATCTCTGGTTGGCGCAATACCAGACCTAGTACATATTATTGGTTTGATCAAGAATGACACCTGGTATGGGATCGATATGGTTGGGCTCAAATACCAAACTGGTACAAATTACTAATGGTTGACTTGGGTACCTTCCTTGATATCAGATACTATTGATTGGATTGGGTACCACACCTTATACATATTTGATTATTTTCTTGCATGTTGGTTCTTTGAGCGAACTGGACTTATTTGTAATGTTAAAGTCAAAATTAGTGATTGAGAGTCTTATTGTATTGTTGACTTGCTTGATTATATGTTGTCATGTATTTACTATGTTTACTTATCAATTTATATTCGTATATTTGGAATTGTGCATTGATCCTATCATTACAATGTAGTTTGCATACTTATGTTGCACTTGCTTATTCTTTGTTCAGTACAAGACATATTCAGGTGGCTGTTTCGTGATCTTAACAGTGAGTCCAATGCTAACTGAATCCAAGGGTGAGCTACCTCTTCTAAAGTGCCACATATTCTTTTTTTATCTCTTAGTCCATGTGTTCGTGCTCAGACTCTCTATGTTTTTTTTTTTTTTGGTTGCATCCCCTTAATCTAAGACTACTAGATGTTTTGTGACTTTCAATTCTATGGTTAGAGGCTTCCATTGTTGTTTTAAGATTTTGGGTTGTAATCTATGAAATATGTCTTTGGCATTGAATGTTCTTTATTTTATATTGTTTAATTGCTAGTATGTTAGTAATTAGTTAGTTCTCCAACTTGGGGTTAGGGTGAGTGCTACTCACGGCAGGTCGAGGTCGTGTCCAAGTTGGTAATAGAGACCTAGGTTTGTTTAATTTATTGTATAAAAATGATTGTACAACAGTCTTGTAGAACCATACAACGACATCCATAATTTTCATTTAGAGGCTATAGAACCTTAGGAAATTGTATTCTATCTTAATTCCTTTGTGTTATAACTTGATTCAAATTGGTAGATGACTTTCCAAACACTATCTAATTTCCCTCATTCTTATATTCTCAGATGGTTGATACTAGACGTAATAAACTAGGGTACCAATGCTAGTGGTGGAACAACTGGTGCAGAGGAGAGGCAGAGAAAGGGGCATGGGGAAGGGTAGAGGGAAGGTGAAACCTGCCAGGCGGAGCTCGACAATACCTGCGTTACGGCTGACGAACACTCCCCCACCCCAAGACCATGTTTAAGAAGAGTTTAAGGTGAAAATTAAGGAGGAGGATGAGCCAGAGGTGGAGAAATAGATTGTTATTAGAATTTCTGAGCGTGTAGGCAAGTACTGGAGCCACTCCCATTATGTTGGCTACTCAAAATCCAAACACTTATCCTATTGTTATTATGCCTTTAGAATGGATGAAGATTTGGGTACTGTTGTGTTATTTTGTCCTTCGATGGGCCCTGTGATGATTGGAATGGAACATGAGATGCTTAGTTTCTTAAATTAAAGCTACTAGTGTTCCATGGTATAAACGATGAGAATGCGTTTGATTTAATTTTGGATTGCTATGAAAGTTTATATAATTTTCACTTTGTGTAGCATCATAGGGTTGAGTTTGTTACCTTCCAGTTATAGGGTTAAGCCAAGCAGTGAGGAGAGATTAGGTGGAGTGTCGTTCATCTGTTCTGCCAATGTTGAATTAGACTTGGTTCAATACTCTATTTTTGGAGAAGTATGTACCCTGAACACTTCTAGATCATTAGAAGGATAAATTTTTGGCTCTAGATTTATAGCATGTATGTAGCAGCTTATGACGCTAAGGGTTCAGTTGCTATGCCGAATTAGAATAAATAGTTCTTGTATTATGTAAGGTATTATTTAGTACTATATTTGGTAGGAATTTTGTGTCTATGTTTAACTAATCAATTGATTAGTTAGACTTTTTACATGGTATTATAGGATGTATTATAAATACCTTTCATTTGGAGGCATTAGCAATATACAAGATATAATACCATGTGATAAGTCTATATAAAGACAAATTATCCCTCAAATCATTTATTTTATTGAGTTTATGATTTATATTTGTACTAGTTATTTCATTTAAATAAATTAGCTTACAAATTATTTAGAGAGAGTTGTTTGTTACTAAATAAATCAAATATAAATTAAATAGGTTTAAAATGTGAGTTACTTATTTGTATATGTTGTTTGTCATCTTAGTTAAATGAATGTATGTGTGTGCGTGTATATATATATATATATATATATATATATATATATATATATATATATATATAGGTCAGCGTGTCACCCACCAAAATAAATTGAGTTTTTCAAAAAAATCTTCTAGTAGAGGAAGACCTCCTAGGGATAAGAGACATAGGGATAAATAGAAAGCCAAAAAAGATATTGTGTATTAAATAACAATGAGATTTCCTAATATCATTCTAATAATATCAAGGATTTCAGGAGAAAATGGATTTCGTTTCATGAGAAGTAAAAAGGAAATTCAAAAATTTGAGTGATTGAAACGCAATATCTATTTTTAAATTAACAGTAAGAAAAGCAACGACTGAAGTGGGAGAGTGATAGTCGAAAAGAGGATTAATAACTTCTTTCTCTTATTCAAAAGCATGCATGAGACTTTCATCTCACATGGATCCTAAGTGATAAGAGAAAGAATAACTCATTTTCTATCTTTTTTATTACCTTCCTCGTGTATGTATAGGACCAAATCCATGTGATGTTGATTCAATCCAGTGGCTTTCAATATTTTAGGAGGTACTTCCTACAGATTTACTTTGTACGCCTTTGGATAGAGATATTGATTTTATATATATATATATATATATATATATATATATATATATATATATATATATATATATATATATATATATATATATATATATATATGGAGTTGTGCCCTCGCTCAGTCTATATCCCTTATTATCTCATGGCTCTAGGACATTTGAGGGAACTCAAGACTCATCTAGAGGAACTCTTAGATAAAGGGTTCATTCACCCCTGTGCTTCACTTTAGGGTGCTCGGTCTTGTTTGTGAAGAAGAATGATGGTAGTATGAGAATATACATAGAATATATGCAGTTAAAGAAGGTTACTATCCGTAATAAATATTGTATTGAGGTTAGAGTATCATCATTTAAAGAATCGACCTAAGAATATACCTAAAATAACCTTTAGGACTCGAAAATTTGGGTTAAATAATTTAAGGGTTACAATTGGAACAAGCTCAAGTGAAAGGTGATGTCTAGGGATACTCTAGATGCCACACTTGTCACATGAGGGGTGCTCACTTTTTAGGGAGAATTTATGTTCCTCGAGTTAATGACTTGATTCAAAAGTTGCTGACAAATTCTCATTTTTTGCGATATTCGATTCATCTCGGAGTAATCAAAATGTGTTGGGAGTTGAGGACACTTTATTGGTGGGTAAGGAGGAAGAGGTACATAGCTTAATATGTATCTATGTGTAAAAATTGTCAGCAATTAAAGTATGAGCACCAAAGGTGTGCATCATTACCTTAGAGAATTCTTATTCTTGAGTGTAAGTGGGAAATGATAGTCATGGACTTCATGGTTGAATATCTAAGACCTTGGGAAAGTATGACTTAGTTTGGGTAAATGTTGATCGGTTATCTAAATCAGTCCATTAATTTCAGTCATAGTGGATTACAACTCCTAAATTGGCTAAGATTTATGTAAAGGAGAAAATAAACTTGCAAAGGATGCCACTTTCTGTAAAAATATTATAAACTACTATAATAAACAAATCGAAATATTTATAAAAAAAAATTATGATTAAAGAAATCTTCCTTTGACTCTCCAAATAATAACTTGAAAAACACAAAGTGGAAGAAATGGAACGCTAGTTATTATATACTTGGTAGAAATGAAATACTAGTTATTATATACTTATAATAACATGTGATGTTTTAATGTTGTGTGATCGATATAGAAAAATAATTTTACAGAGGATGATAATGATAGTTGTGTTACCATATCATATCGGTAGGATCTATATTTATATGTTATATCTATACTATTCTAAAAGTGGAAAGTCTCAAAGATAAAAGTTAGATAAAAAAATAATTTCATTAAATATTACTCCCTCCATCTAGAATTGTTTTTCATGTGACGCTTATCGAAAATCAATTTGACTAATTTTCGAAGGTAAATTAGATTACATTATTTCAATGTTTTAAATAAAAAAATTAGATATCCTAAAACTATATGAAAATCATAATAAATTATAATTTTTTGCATATTAATACGATGAAAAAATGCATCTTAAAATGTTAGTCAAAGTTTTTATAGTTTGACTCTAAAAATAGAAACTATGACAAACAATACCGGACTAAGGGAGAAGCTATTTATTTTTTTCTTCATTTAAATAAACCAAATACATAATTAAAACTTACCACTTCTCACTTCAGATGGTTGTCAATGACGTATATGTACCTCCAGAATGGCACCCGTCGACCCTACGATCATGATAAAAACTTTAGTTGATAAATATTCTGATGATTGTTTATTTGTTTATATTAAAAAAATGAAATCTAGAATGATTCCCAATACCTACCTACATTATTTTAAAAATATGTCTCGTCATCACTTTTCATAATCCCTACATTATATGAGTCTCTTACTCAACTATACACGGTCTCAAACATAAAAGTATATCTCATTATTTCTATTATGTATCAATGATTGCATAATAGTTAATTTAGAGCAAAACATTATTTGGTTCAATGACAAACTTTAGAACAACAATAAATTGAGATATGATTTGACTGTTTTTTTGTAATTTATTCAATGAAATAAAATAATCATTCCGAATAATGTTTTCATGCATGTATTATCGCGGCTACTTGCAATTTTAAAGGCAAGGGAGAAACTTATACTTGGATAGCTTGATAGAATGTAAATATACTCGATGAAAAGAACTAATAAAAAGAGAGATAATGTGCTCTGATACTAACTTAATGTCACTGTAACATGTCTAAATACATAAGACTTAAACAATTTTCTTACCATAATAGAATATTCATTATCTCGAATACGGAAACTAATAGAAGAAAAGAAAGTAAAGGTTGTTGGGTTATGGGTCTTTTTCCCTCCTATGTGGATAAATAAAAGCCCAATTTGGACCAACCCATTTTTACCCATAGGCCCATTCTTATGAGGCAAATATAAGCATATTTAGGGTCTTATTTTCAGAAAAAACACAACAGTTTTTCAGCAGCCAAAAAGAGAGATTGAGCAGTTTTTTCGCAGTCAAAAATTCAGCCCTAACAACCAACTTCAAATTGCGATTCCCGCTTCGTTTCTTGTCCGATTGAGCTGATTTTTGGACAGCATATTGTCTTCATCTCAATCTTTGATTAGGAACTGACAGAGTTGGATTTGGTGGCCTGCAGCTTCAGTTTTGCTGTCGTGAATAGTAGCTGCGAATTTGGTGATTTTGCTCCTTTAATTCTCTAGATTTGGTGCTATCTTATTTTGTTGTTGCTCGTTGTTTGGCACTTGTTTTGTGGCCAATTTTGGAGAACAATATTGTAACTCTTGGTGATCATAGTGGAGTTTTTGGTCCCGTGGTTTTTTACTCTTCACATCGAAGGGTTTTCCACGTAAATCTTGGTGTCTTGTGTGATTGGTTTATTATTGTCTTGTTATATTTGTTTGGTTGAATTACTTGCTGCCTTACTATCATATTGCTTGTGGTTGTTTGTCTTTTCTTGGTTCAAATCGAAAAGGGAAAGTATAGACTTGGGTATTCTTCCGCTGTTATCCTGTCAGGCATTCTTTGTTATTGCCTTGTCTTTCCCAACAAAGTGGTATCAGAGCATTGGTTATTGTTGATTGTCGTTTTGAATGATGGAGGCAAATATGAGCAAAATGGTGTGTTTAACTGGTAGTAACTATCATATTTGGAAAGGCAAGATGAAAGATCTTCTATTTGTCAAAAAGATACATTTACCTGTGTTTGCTTCTAATAAGCCTCAGTCTTTGAATGATGAAGAATGAGAATTTGAGCATCTGCAGGTTTGTGGCTATATTAGACAATGGATTGAAGATAATGTTAGAAATCATATTGTGAATGAGACACATGCCAAAAGTTTGTGGGACAAGCTCGAGACACTTTATGCTTCGAAGACTGGCAACAAAAAGTTGTTCCTATTGAAACAATTAATGAATATCAGGTATAAAGAGGGCACTCCTATTTCTGATCATATTAATGATTTTCAGGGTGTTCTTGACCAGCTGTCCGGAATGGGTGTAAAGTTTGATGATGAGATACAGGGACTTTGGCTACTTAATACTCTGCCAGACTCTTGGGAAACTCTTCGAGTTTCTTTGACTAATTCTGCTCCCAGTGGTGTTGTAACCATGGAATATACTAAGAGTGGTGTCTTGAATGAAGAAATGAGAAGAAGATCTCAAGCCTCATCTTCTTCAGCTTCACACTCCGATGTTTTGGTTACTGAAGATAGGGGGAGAAACAAGTCCAGATGTCAGAATGATAGAGGTAAAAGTAGAAGCAAGTCAAAGTCTAAATACAAGAATATTACATGTGACTATTGCCACAAGAATGGGCATATCATGAAATATTGTTACAAGCACAAGAGAGATATGAGACAACAAAAGAGAGAAGGCGATAATGAAAATCGTGTTGCTGTTGTTGCTAATGATGATCTTCTTGTTTCTTGTGATGCAAATGTCATTAATCTTGTCCGTGATGAGTCTAGCTGGTTTGTGGATTCTGGTGCTACTTCTCATGTCACGCCAAAGAAGGAATTATTTTCTTCTTATACTCCAGGTAATTTTGGAACGTTGAAAATGGGCAATAATCATGAAGTTGAAGTTATTGGCATTGGGACAGTTTGTTTGTAAAGTAACAATGGTTCCAAACTAGTTCTCAATAATGTCAAGCATGCTCCAGATGTTCGCTTGAATTTGATTTCTGTGGGATATCTTGATGATGAGGGTTATGTTAATACACTTGGTGTTGGCCAGTGGAAGCTTACTAGAGGTTTGATGGTTGTGGCCCGTGGTGACAAGTTGTCTAACTTGTATGTATTTCAGGGCTCCATATCCAGAGACTCAGTAAATTTGGTGGAGAATGATACTTCATCAGAGTTATGGCATAGAAGGCTGAGTCATATGAGCGAGAAGGGGATTGATAGTTTGGCTAAGGAAAATTTGCTTTCTGGAGTGAAACAAGCAAAGTTGAAGAAATGTGTTCATTGCTTAGCCGGTAAACAGAAAAGAGTTTCTTTTCAGAGTCATCCGCCTTCAAGAAAGCTTGATTTGCTGGAGTTGGTACATTCTGATTTGTGTGGTCCTTTTAAGGTAAGATCTCATGGTGGTGCACTTTACTTTGTGACTTTTATTGATGATCATTCTCGTAAACTCTGGGTATAAACTCTGGGTATTTCCTTTGAAGTCCAATGATCAAGTACTTGATATGTTCAAGAGTTTTCAGGCCTTGGTTGAAAGACAAATAGGGAAGACATTGAAATGCATCCGCTCAGATAATGGTGGTGAGTATATTGGTCCTTTTGATAGATATTTCAGAGAGCAGGGTATTAGGCATCAGAAAACTCTTGCAAAGACTCCTCAGTTAAATGTTTTAGCAGAGAGGATGAACAGAACTCTAGTTGAGACGGTTAGATGTATGCTTTCAGATGCTAAGTTGTCAGATTCCTTTTGGGCAGAAGCACTTAATACTGCTGCTTATGTTATCAATTTATCTCCTGCTGTTGCTTTAGATGGTGATGTCCCTGACAGAGTTTGGACTGGTAAGAATGTTTCTTATGATCATCTTAGAGTCTTTGGGTGTAAAGCCTTTGTACATGTTCCTAAGGATGAAAGGTCAAAGTTGGATGTTAAAACTAGGCAGTGTATCTTCATTGGTTATGGTCAAGATGAATTTGGCTATCGTTTCTATGATCCTGTTGAGAAGAAACTTGTTAGAAGCCGTGATGTTGTGTTCTTTGAAGACCAAACAATTGAAGATTTTGACAAAGCTGACAAGGCTGATTTTCAGAGTAGTGAGAGCTTAGTTGATGTTGATCCAGTTCCTTTGACTGTTGCACCTGAAGAAAATCTTCACAATGATGAAAATCAATTTGATAATGAAGATGGTGATCATGTTCAGAATGACCGGCATGATGTTGTTGATGCTCCAGTGCAAGATGATGTGGTTGTCCAACAACCAATTATAGATGCTCCAGAGAGTTCTCTCAGACGATCTAGTAGAGAGAGAATTCCTTCATCTCGTTATTCTCCCAATGAGTATGTACTCTTGACTGACGGGGGAGAACCTGAGAGTCTTGATGAGGCCATGGAAATTGAAGAAAAAGAAAGGTGGTTTGATGCTATGGAAGATGAGATTAAATCCTTGCATGATAATCATACCTTTGATTTGGTTAAGTTACCTAAAGACAGAAAAGCTTTGAAAAACAGGTGGGTTTTTCGGGTGAAACATGAAGATGGTAATCCAGTTCCACGGTACAAAGCTAGATTAGTTGTCAAGGGATTTAATCAGAAAAAGGTAGTTGATTTTGATGAGATATTCTCTCCTGTTGTGAAGATGTCATCCATTCGTGTTGTTCTAGGCTTGGCTGCAAGTCTAGATTTAGAGGTTGAGCAAATGGATGTTAAAACTGCTTTCCTTCATAGTGACTTAGATGAAGAAATTTATATGGAGCAACCGGAAGGTTTTGAAGTCAAGGGTAAAGAGAATTATGTTTGCAAATTGAAGAAGAGCTTGTATGGTTTGAAACAAGCTCCAAGGCAGTGGTACAGGAAGTTTGGTTCTTTTATGAGTCAGCAGGGCTTCAAGAAGACTTCTTCAGACCATTGTGTTTTTGTGCAAAAGTTCTCTGATGGTGACTTTATTATTGTGTTGCTTTATGTTGATGACATGCTTGTTGTTAGTCATAATACTTGCAGGATTCAGAAGTTAAAGCAAGAGTTGAGTAAGTCTTTTGCTATGAAAGACTTAGGACCAGCAAGGCAGATTCTTGGCATGCAGATTATCCGTGATATAAAGGCCAAGAAATTGGTATTATCACAAGAGAAGTACATTCAGAAAGTACTTCGCAGATTCAGCATGGACAAAGCTAAGGTTGTCAGTACAACTTTAGCTATGCACTTCAAATTGAGCACGAAACAGTGTCCTTCTAGTGATGATGAGAAGGAAAATATGAAGAAAGTTCCTTATGCTTCAGCTGTTGGTAGTTTGATGTATGCGATGGTTTGTACAAGACCGGATATTGCTCACGCTGTTGGAGTTGTTAGCCGTTTTCTTTCTAATCCGTGAAGAGAACATTGGAATGCTGTGAAGTGGGTTATGAGATATCTCTGTGGCACTTCTAGTCTGAGTTTGTGTTTTGGTACAGGGAAGCCTATTCTTTGTGGTTATACTGATTCAGACATGGCTGGTGATGTTGATACTCGCAAGTCTACTTCAGGGTACTTGGTTACTTTTGCAGGGGGAGCTGTGTCTTGGCAATCTAGGTTGCAAAAATGTGTTGCTCTATCTACTACAGAAGCTGAGCTTATTGCTGTTGTTGAAGCTTGTAAAGAATTGCTTTGGATGAAGAGATTCTTGGGGGAACTTGGTTGTGCTCAAGAGAGGTATGTGCTTTATTGTGACAGTCAAAGTGCTATACATCTTGGCAAGAATTCTACGTTCCATGGTCGGTCTAAACACATTGATGTGAGATACCATTGGATTCGAGATGTGTTGGATTCTAAGTTGCTTGAGCTTGAAAAGATTCATACAAATGACAATGGTTCCGATATGATGACTAAAGCTTTGCCAAGAGGAAAGTTTGAAGATTGTTGCATGGTCGCCGGGATGGCGGTCTCCTCCACATAGTCGTGAGGGGGAGAATTGTTGGGTTATGGGTCTTTTTCCCTCCTATGTGGATAAATAAAAGCTCAATTTGGACCAACCCATTTTTACCCATAGTCCCATTCTTATGAGGAAAATATAAGCATATTTAGGGTCTTTTTTTAAGAAAAAACACAACAGTTTTTCAGCAGCCAAAAAGAGAGATTGAGCAGTTTTTTCGCAGTCAAAAATTCAGCCCTAACAACCAACTTCAAATTGCGATTCCCGCTTCGTTTCTTGTCCGATTGAGCTTGTTTTTGGACAGCATATTGTCTTCATCTCAATATTTGATTAGGAACTGACAGAGTTGGATTTGGTGGCCTGCAGCTTCAGTTTTGCTGTCGTGAATAGTAGCTGCGAATTTGGTGATTTTGCTCCTTTAATTCTCTAGATTTGGTGCTATCTTATTTTGTTGTTGCTCGTTGTTTGGCACTTGTTTTGTGGCCAATTTTGGAGAACAATATTGTAACTCTTGGTGATTATAGTGGAGTTTTTGGTCCCGTGGTTTTTTACTCTTCACATCGAAGGGTTTTCCACGTAAATCTTGGTGTCTTGTGTGATTGGTTTATTATTGTCTTGTTATATTTGTTTGGTTGAATTACTTGCTGCCTTACTATCATATTGCTTGTGGTTGTTTGTCTTTTCTTGGTTTAAATCGAAAAGGGAAAGTATAGACTTGGGTATTCTTCCGCTGTTATCCTGTCAGGCATTCTTTGTTATTGCCTTGTCTTTCCCAACAAAGTGGTATCAGAGCATTGGTTATTGTTGATTGTCGTTTTGAATGATGGAGGCAAATATGAGCAAAATGGTGTGTTTAACTGGTAGTAACTATCATATTTGGAAAGGCAAGATGAAAGATCTTCTATTTGTCAAAAAGATGCATTTACCTGTGTTTGCTTCTAATAAGCCTCAGTCTTTGAATGATGAAGAATGAGAATTTGAGCATCTGCAGGTTTGTGGATATATTAGACAATGGGTTGAAGATAATGTTAGAAATCATATTGTGAATGAGACACATGCCAAAAGTTTGTGGGATAAGCTCGAGACACTTTATGCTTCGAAGACTAGCAACAACAAGTTGTTCCTATTGAAACAATTAATGAATATCAGGTATAAAGAGGGCACTCCTATTTCTGATCATATTAATGATTTTCAGGGTGTTCTTGACCAGCTGTCCGGAATGGGTGTAAAGTTTGATGATGAGATACAGGGACTTTGGCTTCTTAATACTCTGCCAGACTCTTGGGAAACTCTTCGAGTTTCTTTGACTAATTCTGCTCCCAGTGGTGTTGTAACCATGGAATATACTAAGAGTGGTGTCTTGAATGAAGAAATGAGAAGAAGATCTCAAGCCTCATCTTCTTCAGCTTCACACTCCGATGTTTTGGTTACTGAAGATAGGGGGAGAAACAAGTCCAGATGTCAGAATGATAGAGGTAAAAGTAGAAGCAAGTCAAAGTCTAAATACAAGAATATTACATGTGACTATTGCCACAAGAATGGGCATATCATGAAATATTGTTACAAGCACAAGAGAGATATGAGACAACAAAAGAGAGAAGGCGATAATGAAAATCGTGTTGCTGTTGTTGCTAATGATGATCTTCTTGTTTCTTGTGATGCAAATATCATTAATCTTGTTCGTGATGAGTCTAGCTGGTTTGTGGATTCTGGTGCTACTTCTTATGTCACGCTAAAGAAGGAATTATTTTCTTCTTATACTCCAGGTAATTTTGGAACGTTGAAAATGGGCAATAATCATGAAGTTGAAGTTATTGGCATTGGGACAGTTTGTTTGGAAAGTAACAATGGTTCCAAACTAGTTCTCAATAATGTCAAGCATGCTCCAGATGTTCGCTTGAATTTGATTTCTGTGGGATATCTTGATGATGAGGGTTATGTTAATACACTTGGTGTTGGCCAGTGGAAGCTTACTAGAGGTTTGATGGTTGTGGCCCGTGGTGACAAGTTGTCTAACTTGTATGTATTTCAGGGCTCCATATCCAGAGACTCAGTAAATTTGGTGGAGAATGATACTTCATCAGAGTTATGGCATAGAAGGCTGAGTCATATGAGCGAGAAGGGGATTGATAGTTTGGCTAAGGAAAATTTGCTTTCTGGAGTGAAACAAGCAAAGTTGAAGAAATGTGTTCATTGCTTAGCCGGTAAACAGAAAAGAGTTTCTTTTCAGAGTCATCCGCCTTCAAGAAAGCTTGATTTGCTGGAGTTGGTACATTTTGATTTGTGTGGTCCTTTTAAGGTAAGATCTCATGGTGGTGCACTTTACTTTGTGACTTTTATTGATGATCATTCTCGCAAACTCTGGGTATTTTCTTTGAAGTCCAAGGATCAAGTACTTGATGTGTTCAAGAGTTTTCAGGCCTTGGTTGAAAGACAAACAGGGAAGACATTGAAATGCATCCGCTCAGATAATGGTGGTGAGTATATTGGTCCTTTTGATAGATATTGCAGAGAGCAGGGTATTAGGCATCAGAAAACTCCTCCAAAGACTCCTCAGTTAAATGGTTTAGCAGAGAGGATGAACAGAACTCTAGTTGAGAGGGTTAGATGTATGCTTTCAGATGCTAAGCTGTCAGATTCCTTTTGGGCAGAAGCACTTAATACTGCTGCTTATGGTATCAATTTATCTCCTGCTGTTGCTTTAGATGGTGATGTCCCTGACAGAGTTTGGACTGGTAAGAATGTTTCTTATGATCATCTTAGAGTCTTTGGGTGTAAAGCCTTTGTACATGTTCCTAAGGATGAAAGGTCAAAGTTGGATGTTAAAACTAGGCAGTGTATCTTCATTGGTTATGGTCAAGATGAATTTGGCTATCGTTTCTATGATCCTGTTGAGAAGAAACTTGTTAGAAGCCGTGATGTTGTGTTCTTTAAAGACCAAACAATTGAAGATTTTGACAAAGCTGACAAGGCTGATTTTCAGAGTAGTGAGAGCTTAGTTGATGTTGATCCAGTTCCTTTGACTGTTGCACCTGAAGAAAATCTTCACAATGATGAAAATCAAGTTGATAATGAAGATGGTGATCATGTTCAGAATGACCGGCATGATGTTGTTGATGCTCCAGTGCAAGATGATGTGGTTGTCCAACAACCAATTATAGATGCTCCAGAGAGTTCTCTCAGACGATCTAGTAGAGAGAGAATTCCTTCATCTCGTTATTCTCCCAATGAGTATGTACTCTTGACTGACGGGGGAGAACCTGAGAGTCTTGATGAGGCCATGGAAAGTGAAGAAAAAGAAAGGTGGTTTGATGCTATGGAAGATGAGATTAAATCCTTGCATGATAATCATACCTTTGATTTGGTTAAGTTACCTAAAGACAGAAAAGCTTTGAAAAACAGGTGGGTTTTTCGGGTGAAACATGAAGATGGTAATCCAGTTCCACGGTACAAAGCTAGATTAGTTGTCAAGGGATTTAATCAGAAAAGGGGAGTAGATTTTGATGAGATATTCTCTCCAGTTGTGAAGATGTCATCCATTCGTATGGTTCTAGGCTTGGCTGCAAGTCTAGATTTAGAGGTTGAGCAAATGGATGTTAAAACTGCTTTCCTTCATGGTGACTTAGATGAAGAAATTTATATGGAGCAACCGGAAGTTTTTGAAGTCAAGGGTAAAGAGAATTATGTTTGAAAATTGAAGAAGAGCTTGTATGGTTTGAAACAAGCTCCAAGGCAGTGGTACAGGAAGTTTGGTTCTTTTATGAGTCAGCAGGGCTTCAAGAAGACTTCTTCAGACCATTGTGTTTTTGTGCAAAAGTTCTCTGATGGTGACTTTATTATTGTGTTGCTTTATGTTGATGACATGCTTGTTGTTAGTCATAATACTTGCAGGATTCAGAAGTTAAAGCAAGAGTTGAGTAAGTCTTTTGCTATGAAAGACTTAGGACCAGCAAGGCAGATTCTTGGCATGCAGATTATCCGTGATATAAAGGCCAAGAAATTGGTATTATCACAAGAGAAGTACATTCAGAAAGTACTTCGCAGATTCAGCATGGACAAAGCTAAGGTTGTCAGTACACCTTTAGCTATGCACTTCAAATTGAGCACGAAACAGTGTCCTTCTAGTGATGATGAGAAGGAAAATATGAAGAAAGTTCTTTATGCTTCAGCTGTTGGTAGTTTGATGTATGCGATGGTTTGTACAAGACCGGATATTGCTCACGCTGTTGGAGTTGTTAGCCGTTTTCTTTCTAATCCGTGAAGAGAACATTGGAATGCTGTGAAGTGGGTTATGAGATATCTCTGTGGCACTTCTAGTCTGAGTTTGTGTTTTGGTACAGGGAAACCTATTCTTTGTGGTTATACTGATTCAGACATGGCTGGTGATGTTGATACTCGCAAGTCTACTTCAGGGTACTTGGTTACTTTTGCAGGGGGAGCTGTGTCTTGGCAATCTAGGTTGCAAAAATGTGTTGCTCTATCTACTACAGAAGCTGAGCTTATTGCTGTTGTTGAAGCTTGTAAAGAATTGCTTTGGATGAAGAGATTCTTGGGGAAACTTAGTTGTGCTCAAGAGAGGTATGTGCTTTATTGTGACAGTCAAAGTGCTATACATCTTGGCAAGAATTCTACGTTCCATGGTCGCTCTAAACACATTGATGTGAGATACCATTGGATTCGAGATGTGTTGGATTCTAAGTTGCTTGAGCTTGAAAAGATTCATACAAATGACAATGGTTCCGATATGATGACTAAAGCTTTGCCAAGAGGAAAGTTTGAAGATTGTTGCATGGTCGCCGGGATGGCGGTCTCCTCCACATAGTCGTGAGGGGGAGAATTGTTGGGTTATGGGTTTTTTTCCCTCCTATGTGGATAAATAAAAGCTCAATTTGGACCAACCCATTTTTACCCATAGGCCCATTCTTATGAGGCAAATATAAGAATATTTAGGGTCTTATTTTCAGAAAAAACACAACAGTTTTTCAGCAGCCAAAAAGAGAGATTGAGCAGTTTTTTCGCAGTCAAAAATTCAGCCCTAACAACCAACTTCAAATTGCGATTCCCGCTTTGTTTCTTGTCCGATTGAGCTGATTTTTGGACAGAATATTGTATTCATCTCAATATTTGATTAGGAACTGACAGAGTTGGATTTGGCATCCTGCAGCTTCAGTTTTGCTTTCGTGAATAGTAGCTGCGAATTTGGTGATTTTGCTCCTTTAATTCTCTAGATTTGGTGCTATCTTATTTTGTTGTTGCTCGTTGTTTGGCACTTGTTTTGTGGCCAATTTTGGAGAACAATATTGTAACTCTTGGTGATTATAGTGGAGTTTTTGGTCCCGTGGTTTTTTACTCTTCACATCGAAGGGTTTTCCACGTAAATCTTGGTGTCTTGCGTGATTGGTTTATTATTGTCTTGTTATATTTGTTTGGTTGAATTACTTGCTGCCTTACTATCATATTGCTTGTGGTTGTTTGTCTTCTCTTGGTTCAAATCGAAAAGGGAAAGTATAGACTTGGGTATTCTTCCGCTGTTATCCTGTCAGGCATTCTTTGTTATTGCCTTGTCTTTCCCAACAAAGGTAACTACATGAATTCATACTAGGGTTGGACATTTATTTTTTCAAGTACAAATTATGAATGGTGAACTATTAAGTGTTGAATTGAATGGATGAACCAAATTTTACATGGTATGAGACCTTATAGATGCTTATTTGCAGTAAGCAGCATATTCCCATGTAAGAGAGAATCCGGAAACTTTGACAATGATTGTTATAAGAAGGGTACTCAAATAAGATTTTATGCGTCAATCGTTATTCCAATGGTGAACCTGATAGGTGGAATCGTACAGAACTACTTCATGTTGAACGTTCTAATTATGAGCCAAAAAAAGATAAACTATCCGGAAACAGAAGAAAATCACCTTACGAACTAATGTCTTAAAAAGAAAAGCAATTCATAAAAAAGAAAAAGAGAAAAAAATACTCTACATCAAATGAAATACATGGTATAATCATAGATGTTACCAAATTAAGAAAAGGAAGTTAGGAAGGTATAGAACGTGTTTGCGAATTGGCCACATCAAAAGAACTTGCAAGAAGAATAGTCATTTGCAAAATTTAATAACTCCATCTCAAACTATCCCGCTCAAATAAGTAACTCATTTTGAGCACACTTCCTTGGTTTGACATATAAATAAATATCCAAGACCAATAGAAGTATGAAGTCTTCAATAGTAGGTATTCAATGTGTTGTCTCTTACAATTGTATATGTTATTTTTATTCATAACCAAGAAGACCAATGGAGGACAATTTATCTCATAGGTCTGCACAAGCTCATTTTTTCAATATCATGATAAATGCTGAGAAATATGTGTAACAAGAAATTGTATTAGATTTCAATGTTTTCAAGATACAAGTGTTACAATGTGGAAGGTTTAATGCATACAAATGAGATTTTTAATGTGGAACAAAACAGAAGCAATTAACAACTAAGGAATTACAATAAGATTTGTTAAATTTTGGTAGCTACTTGTTTTTGTTTGAAGATCTTTCTCTAACATTTGCTAGTAAAAATTTGAGATTTTTGTCACAAGTTTGTCATCTTTTTTTACAATTTAGAAATTGTTCTCTTCGAAGCATACTTGCCTTTATAATTCAACGGCTTCTTAAGCTAAAGAAGTTTTTATTAGTTACTTAAATTATAGATATTAAATGAAAAAATGCTATTCAACAATTAATTTAAATACTATTAATTTATAAAATACTTGATATTGTATTCTATTACCCAAACTCAATGAATATAGAAACATATAACTTAACTAAAAAAAGTTAAATTTATTAAATTCATAAAAAATCATCTAATAAAAGGTGTTATGATATAATATATTGTGGATGTCCACTACATAAAATTGTTATTACATTACTTCCCTACTTTATGAAGATAATCTATTACACCAAGAAGTTACTACATTACTTCCCTCCATTATGAAGATAACCTCCACCTTTATGATAATTATTCTTGTAAGCTTTCACCTCCATAACCTCCTTTATGTTCATGTTTAATGTCATGTTTATCACTAACCTTTTGTATGCCTCTATGTTATACTATAAATAGAGGAATAAGGGTTCCTATTGTATACACCTGAATATTTGTTGAACATTTGAAGATTGGGTGAATACTTGAAAGAAACAAAGTTATCTCATATTGTTCCTCTTGTCTTATATTCTTCTTGTCTTCATATTTATATTATTCTTTTGTTAGTTTAGTTTAGTTTTACAACATGTTATCAGCACGAATGTTCTACCACTGAAAGTTTGAAGCAAACTAAACAATAGAAGGTAAGATAATTGTGTTTATTTTCCCTCGGGAACTAGGTAAGTTATTGTGAAATCTATCTTATATTTTACTTGTGAACAAAGTGAATGATCCATATTATTGTTAATGTGCATTTTTTTCCACCTATAACTCTATATACTTTCTTTTGTATATGAAACTTGTTTTATATTTTATTTATGATTATACTAACTGTTTTGGTTATTACATAAGCTTTTAAATTATTTTGTTTTGCGTGTCAAATATTTTGAATTAACATGAAAATTGAAAAAGGAATGGTTGTAGTGAGCAATTTTAATTTAGTGTAATTGGAATTATAATTTTCTTAGTGTGCAATTGATTCTTTGATTATAATTGTATTTCGCTACTTCAATAATTATGCACCAAACATAATATAATATAATGTTATATGTAACTCTCTGCTTTGACAAGTTTAAGATATTGATACATACTTTGTTGAGAATATTTTTATTGTGTTTCTTTTGTTCTATGTCTTGTTTGTGCATGTTAACCACAAGTGACAATGTTTTTTTAAGGTTCAATGGTGAATCCTATTATATTTGGCTTATCATGTCATTAATTGAGGGTAAGATGAAAGATTCAATTCCTATCATACCAAGAGGGTAATACATCGGGTGAGAATCCCGATGCATCATGATAATAAAATGTTGGGTTGGGTCCCAACAAATAATGACTTAAAATGCCTTCTTATGGGTAATACGTTGGGTTCAAGTCCCAATATTATATAAAGACGATGTAACAATGATTGAGAAAATTGATATGCTTTTGATAAAAGTCATGAAATTTGTCCAATTGATTTGATCCATTCTTTTATGTGAATATGGTAGCAGGACATAATATTTGTGAAAATGACAAGTGGTTAAATGTATGAATATGAGTGTCGTAAAATTTATTAATCAATTGTGGTATTTAAAAGCAATAACATTTTGGGTTCTTAAGATGGTCCTTCAAGTGTGAAGGTAAATTTTTGTCAGCAAAGTGATATGAAAAGTTATTGGGCAAATTGAGTTGGTGCAACCCAATTTTTTTTTTAAATCCTCCATCAAAATAAAAGAATACAAAGTGATAGTAAATTTGGTACATTTGATCTCTTAAAGTGATGTTGAGGTGAGTCACATAAATTTGATAAATGTGAAAGTATGACAATGAGTTTCTAATAAAAACTTATAGGTAATGTTCAATAGTTATGGTCCATTTCTTAAAGATAATGTGACATGTGTTCTTATGGATAAGCACATATTCATGTATTGTTGGATAAATATCAGATCTCGCCTTTATGGGAGGTTTGAGATATTGAAAATAAATATTTTAACATAAATGGTCATTTAGTACTACTCAAATATTGTGATATGTTAAATTATGAACTATAGAAGGACAAAAGAAAGAAATAGTTTATTCCTATAAAGATTATGGTTATGACCAAGCAAATTTGTCATGGGTTGCCAAGATATAAGTCTTGCATGTGATAATTTTAACCATGACAATAAAAATTACTTTCTCCTTGAAGGAGATGATCATCATATGAATGGTGCTGTGAAATATGTGATAGTAAACAAAATTAGTTGAGAATCCGAAATAGTTAATTTGTTACTATCCGGAGGATTAAAATTGTTCATAAATTAGGGTTGTAGTGAATCTCGAAAGAAAATTTTTAATTTTTGGAAGAATTGAAAAGAAAAATATTATATTGAGACTATAAATTATGGGAAGATTTAGTATCTTCAAATTACTACAACAAAAGTGGATTGTAATTTATTTATGTATAATATCACCCATTTTCGCTCTTGTTTGTTGCATAGAAACATGGCATGCTGATGAAATCACATACAAAAGTAAACTAGAAATTTACTAGAATATATATCAGTTGGCATAATCGATTGACCATTTCGATTTAATATGATGCATAAGAATTGAGAATTCATGTGTTATATGTTGAAGAAATAAAAGATTTTTCAAGAATTCTCTTTTGTATCTTGTTCTTGTGATAAGATAGTCATTGTAACAGCTAAGGGTGAGACTGTATCCCCTGAAATTATTTGGAACATATAACAGGTGAATGTGGGCCCGTTCACCTGCCATGTGGACTGTTTACTATCGTAATTAATGGATGCATCTATGGTATGGTCACATATGCATTTGCATCAACTTACAGATTGTTTTGTGTAAGGTTGTTTGCTCGAATTATTAAATTAAGAGCAAAATTTCAAACTATAAAATAATGTTGATAATGTTAGTTGGTTTTGTAGAAATTGTATACCTCCAATTATAGGTAGACCATTGATTATGAGAACAAATCTCTCAAATAAAATTTGGTATGAGATGAGTTTATTTAACATGTATGCATTAATACAACAAGGTTCTCCCAACACAATTGGTTCAGGGTCAGGAACCAAATAATTTCCATCTAAAAATTTGACGTGTGCACATATAATTTTATTGCTCCATCATGCACAAAGATGGATCCCCAATTGAGGTTGAGGTGAATGTTAGATTTTCTTACATTAGGGGGAGATATGTGTAGCAGCTGAAAGTTATATGTGGGATGAATTATCTAGATCCTCGTTAAAAAAATGTGTACTAGAAGTTCAAGAGATAATTCATTTTCAAAATGTTGCAAGTAATATGCCACGTGTATTTTGTGACCGAATAATTCTGCAAATGCTCCAATAAATAGTCCTTGAAGGACATAGTCTATTGTACGCCAAAAATGCTATAGATCAATCGATTCAAAATGTAAAACTCCTTGAGAAAAGAGAGGAGAAAATTATAAAAATGGTCATTGATAATGAGGTAAGTGCTTTGAAAGAGCACTATGACATAACATTTCATAAGGTTCAGGTACCTCATAATGATGAAAAATGAAGAGAGTTTGATAAGTTATGTCGTATTAGAATCGATATCAAAATGATCGTCGAGGGTATATTTGATATGAAGTAGTAGTCAATGCTATAATTGATTACGAGGATCTTAAAATTGAATCTGTCATATAATGTGGATAGATAAATGATTAGCCAAATAATATGTACTATTCAAGTATATTTTGTTTCACTTAGAAAAGTGATATTTTTGAAGTTATAGTTCATGGATAAAAATATATGTCAGTGGATACAAATGAATCATTTTGAGAAAGTACAACCGCAATATATAAAGTACGGTTTGTTCCTCGGGGAATAAAGGGTTTTCGCAAAAATTCTGATATTATTAAATGGAGATATAGTCTCTACTGGTGGATGCAATAAGACTTGTTTCAGCCTGGCAATAGATGAAATACTTGAATATGCCTAATGATTGATTACTATGTCTAACTTGATGATGAAGATTAAATGAAAATCTTTAAAGTACTTAAAAGGTGTTAAAACAATTCCATTTGGTAGCCAATGATTTTGAGACTGCTTGACACAGAAAAAGAATCTTTTTGATCTCATGAAAATGATTTAAACTGTCACGCATTAGTGCAATTGGTGCACTTACATATTGTTAGTTATGCAAATGCTAGAAGATTATTCGATATACATGACGAAAGTTATGCGAAAAGATTTTCATAGTATCATTTAACTACAAAACAAGTGACTCAGTGCATAAAAGATGTGTGATTTCTTTGAGAAGAAAAAATGTGCTTCAATAAAATTGAAATGATCAATCTCCGAATCAAAAATAATTTAATTATGTAGATGCAGAATATTTATTTGACCCCCGCATAAAGCTCGATCGCAAATGGACTACTTATTTACATATGAAGGTACAACAATATCTTGGTGTTTAAAGAATCAAACATTGGTAACCATTTCTTAAAATCATGCAGAAATAATATTGAGCTATTAAGTAAATCGGGAGTGTGTTTGTTGGAATTATGATCTGTCACATTCCACCAATATGAGATTTTTTTGGCAAAGGATATTCCAGCCACTATATACGAAAATAATATTGAAGGGAGGATACAATCAAATGAGATAGGACAAAACACATTTCACCAAAAGTATTTTCACACGTGATCTTCAACAAAATGGTGAGATTGATGTTCAAAGACTTATTCAAGTAATAATCTTGTAAACTTATTCATTAAATATTGCCAACATCAATATTTGAGAAGTTGTGATGCAAGACTAAAATGCACTGTTTTCAAGATATCAGGTACAATTTTTATTAGAGGAAGAAAAAGACACGTTGTTCTCTTTTCCTTAACTATGATTTTGTCCCAATTGAAATTTCCTGGTAAGGTTTTTAACGAGGCAACATTCAAAACATATTAAAAGATATGTGTACTCTTTTTCCTTCACTAGGATTTTTTCCCACATAGTTTTTCTTAGTAAGGTTTTAACGAGGCATATTATCTATGGACATCCAAGGGGGAGTGTTGTGAAATAATATATTGTGGATGTCCACTACACAAAATAGTTAGTACATTACTTCCCTCCATTATGAAGATAATCCACTACACCAAGAATTTACTACATTACTTCCCTTCATTATGAAGATAACCTCTACCTTTATGATAATTATTCTTGTAAACTTTCACCTCCATAACCTTATTCTTTATATTCATGTTTAATGTCATGTTTATGACTAACATTTTTTATGCCTTTGTGCTACACTAGAAATAGAGGCATAAGGGTTCCTATTGTATACACTTGAAGATTTGTTGAATACTTGAAGATTGAGTGAATACTTGAAAGAAAGAAATTATCTAATATTGGTCCTCTTATCTTATATTCTTCTTATCTTCATCTTTATATTATTCTTTTGTTTGTTTGGTTTAGTTTTACAACAAAAGGGTTATTTTTCTAGCTACAACATAATTTTAGCTTTAACAAATAAGTTATATAATCTTGTAAAGGCAAATTAAGTCTTAAAATAATGTGATTATTATTTTTAGTTGGCCTAGAGAATATTTTCTTGTTGCTTATCAACCTAATACTACCATAGAAATTATACGCATCAAAATATGTCTAAAAAAATAAAGAAGCATATATTGTAGTTGTTGTATATTCTTCTAAAACAAGTACTTTTGTAACAATAACCATCAAATACCAACTTCTGCTAAATTAAGATTCAATATACACTAAATATTTTAGTTAAATTTATAGAGAAAATTAAAGCTCAACGGCCCCGCCCAGAATAGATTACACACCAATTTATTATTTTTTTATTCTATAGCAAAGAAGAACCCAATTTATTTTTTAACAAGAGAGAAAATTATGCAAAAGACAAAAAAAATAAATATATATATACATATACACTATCCAAAAATATAAATATCAAACACACACCTAAAGAAACAAAAGAAAAAAGCATGAATGGTACCTTACATGAAGTAACATTTTCGATTTCTTGATCATGATTAGCCCAAAATTTTTCCTTCTGCCGATGAATGTGATGACAAGAAAGTTGATTATGAATTTAAGTTTAAAATATATATGAGTAAAATTCTAAATTAGTTTATATCAAAACAAAATGTTTAAAATAACAATGGCGAAAACTTCACTTGAGAGAAATCAAAATTCGAATAATAACAACTAAAATAAAGCAATAAGGACCTGTAACACATAGATTGATTTGTATAAAAAATAAAAAGGAGAAGAAATTTTCCTCACTATCGGATTAATCTTTACGACCGCTGGTTGTTGTCCACCGGAGTTACAGGCACCATGGCGCTTTGGTTTTTGTTCAACAGAGTTGGAGTCACGCCGGAGATGGAGATTAGAGCTTTGAGATTGTTGTTTGACGGAGCTTTGAGCTCATTGATAACCTGTAAAAAAAATAAACAAAGTATAAAAAAGGGATAAAGGGGAAAAGAGTGTCGATCTTCGGGTCCTGAAGCTTACTGGAGATGGTATCTATCTTGTTGGTTGTTGTTTTTTGACTAGAATGGTTGAGGTTTAGTTTTGGTTTTTTCGGATAAAAGGAGTGTGGAGAAAGTGAGGTGGGCTAGAGGAGATTTGGTGGTTTGGTGGTAGAAATGGAAGGGAAAAGTGAAGTATTATTGGTTTTAGGTGGTGTGGTGGCGGGTGCTCGAAAAATTTAAAATGAAGGACGAATGCTTTTTTAGGGTTTTTATCTGTTTAGGAAAATTGTATGTATCCACCAAAGTATCAACCATCACTTTTATTTTTGAAAGAGGTAAGGATTTAAGTAGGCAATTTTAGAAACCACTTACAATACAATGGGCTCAAAAATGTGTGCTAAAAACCATTGGATAATAAAATAATGTGTATGCAGTTCTTATATTCTTATATGTGTTTCAATATATTTCAAAATTGTGCTAAAATATTTAATTAAATATAAATAAATGTAATAAGTGTATTAATGGATTTTGCCAAAAAAACATAATGTAAAAAAATAATAAATGAAAATCTTAGCATTTTTACAAACAAGGACAATTATTAATAAATCACATTTAAATTGAAAACATACATTTTGGACTATTTAAAATTTTTTTAAAATACTAACTTTTAAAATGTCAAGCCAAAAGTTGGTATCAACAATTACAAGGAATGAAATATTCTTATTGTTCTCTAATTCACCTCTTTCATAAAACTCAACTATAATATACATCACTCAGTTTCAACTGTATTCCATCATAAAAATGATGCAACATCGAAAAATGTTTATACATGGAATATATGGTATCCATAAAGTTGGACGAAATAGTATCTAAACTAAAATAATACTAAAACTACAACGACTGAAAGTAAAACATGTGATGTAATAAAACAAGTAAAGCTTTACTTATGACTAAGGTAATTCATATCAATTCTAAAATTGTACTTTACTTTTTTGGAATTTCTCTAACTGATAACAATCACTACGAGTCTCGTGATGACATAAAGTCTAGCGCATGTTGCTAGAGAATCATACACCTTGTCAGAATATAGGAAAACAAAACTTAACTTATGGATCCATGTAGAATGCCCTAAATAAGGATAGGTGAAGAATCGTTCGAACCAACAACATTATTTTATCTACACTGGTGGTGCAAGTTATGGAGTTTGAGTTATCGAATCTATTATTCAAATTGGTGCTCAATACAACTCCTAAAATAATAAATAATGTTCATACCAATATTTGTGTTAAGTTAGTACTCAAAATACCCTCTCTAGGAAAAATGGTCTTTACTGATGAAAACATCTTGTAAGATTATTTTTTCTATTATTAACTTAAAGATTACTTTTTTTAATACTAAATAGTGCATTTGGTACAAAAAGTGTTCCCTTAAGAACTCTTTTCAAGTAATAACTTAAAATATGTGAACTTTAGTGCAAAAGTCAATGCATGAAAATAATTATGAAAATGCTCTCAAAAATTCTCAACTAATTAAATAGGGTTCGTATGATAAAATAAGCACGAGCAATAATTAAGAAACCCATGAGGTACTATAATCTCAATGATAAGAATCAGAATTCAATAATAAGGAATAAAGGCTAATTCAAAATTCATGAAAACTTGGGTAAAACCCCTTAGATTTAACTCTTACCAACTAAACTTTAGATGTAAGGCGTGAGAACGAACTTAGTCCATCACTATGAATGACATTACATACATGAATGATTAATTTTGAGGGAAAAACATGGAAGGTGAACCCTAACTTTAGTGTTTCTTGATGTTCTTGAGCGTAGTAATTTTTTGACGCGAGGGTTGCAGTAATGAAAAGTAATTGACTTTGGTTTATGGAAAACTTAATACTCGTGGGTTGTGATGAATGGATGCCAAAAATTTTAAAAAAAATACCCCCCGAATGTGAAAAGAAGAGAAAACTAAAAGAATTTAGAAGTAACATGCACGGTCGTCCATCTAAAGCTTAGTTCAAGTGGCACTTTGCACAACTTTAACAGTAACACTGGCCTTGCCTGAGGCGGACTGACTATACCTGCCAGTTTGTGCGAACTACATAGTACCCAAAAAAATGGACATAACTTTTAACATATAACTTGGATTTCTGAATGGTCAAAAGCGGTTTATAGACTTTAAGGCCTTTCATTTCTTGGTATTCAGCAACAACATTTTTCCTATGTTAGGAGATATGATTTATTGAAGTTAACTCTCAATGACTCACATAAAAACTTAATCGTTAGGAAACCAGTAAACTCAACTTTGTGCTAAGGTTCGTTATGACCATAAATCACATCCAAAGCAATTCTAATACTTACGAATGAACCTTAACATATATAAAAGTAGTATATCACCCCATCCAAGTTGATACACTTAGGATAACTCGTTTAGATCTAACAATAGAGTTGCAAGGTGTTCAATATATCCCCCTTGGGATTATTCATCATCGAATGATGAGTAAGATATGAATAGCACAAGGTGTGAATACAATGCATAGGCTGAAATAGACCAATGGATACAAAATTGAAGCACTCAACACATGAATAAGCACCGACTCTGAAGTAGGGAAGGGATGAATACCTTCAACATCAATTTTGGAGGGATGAATAGATGATTGTATCTTGCTTTCATATCTTCTTCGACCTCCAATGTATCATCTTCAAAAAAAATATCCTCCACTACACCTTGACTGATCCAACCTCTTTGGTCCTTAACTTGTGAATTTGACGGTCAAGAATCTGAACTCTTCATAGGAAAAGTTATATTTCACACTAATACTCTCTGTGGGCATAATTGTGATGGATTGCCCAAGAATTTCTTAAGCATGGAGATATGAAATATTGAATGAAAAGGTTTAAATTTTTGTGGTAGCTCCAACTTATAAGTGACATTGCCAACCTTTTATAATATTGTTAGGGACTAATGTAGTGAGTACTGAGCTTCCATTTATTTCCAAACCTCAAGAGAACTTTCATGGGTAAAACCTACAAGTTAACCCTATCATTTATTTCGAACTCTAAATCTCCTCACCTGTCATCATTATACAACTTTTGATGACTCTATGCAAATTGTTTTACCTCTCTTGAATAATCGTCTCGTTCTCCATTGACTAATGAACTAAGTCTGGCCTTATCAACGCACCTTCACCAACCTTAAACCAACAAATAACAGATCTACACCTTTGTACATAAAAAGATTCACAAGAGCCATATGAATGTTGGAACGATAATTGTTATTGAAGGCAAACTCTATGAAAGACAAGTGATCATCCCAATTTCCCTTAAAGTCAATGACACAATCCCTCAAACTATCTCAGGATGTATAATATGGTATAGCACCATAATGAATCGTTTTTTTTGCTGGCAAGAAATAGGTTGATTTGGTCATATGATATACTATCACCCACACCAAATTGTACTCTCGGTGAGATCATGATAAGCCAATTCTGAGTAATCATCTCCCATTTTTACTCTATAAAAACCATGTTCTGAGCCAGACAAAATGACCTCTAGATCTAAACCTTGACTTGGTGACAATCCGGACACTTAGCAATAAAATGTGCAATATTTCTCTTCATTTCATTCAACTAATACACTTCTTTCAAATCATGGTACATTTTGGTATAACCTGAATGAATCGAATAATTTGATCCATGAGATTTCGCCATGATTTTATCTTGGAGACCGTTAGTATCTTTGTGACAAATAACTTACCTTGGTACCTTAAGACACCACATCCCACTTGTTCAAAAGTCAACACCTTCGTCTTACGAACATATTCGTTCAACTGAAGTAGCATGAAGTCCTTGTCTTTCTTTTTGTTTACTTCCAGCATTAGAGATGATTCAACCTCATTTAGCAAAAATACACCACCTTCATTTGAGTCTACAAGGAAAAATCACATCCGTGCAAGTCTATGCACTTCTTTAACGAACTCTTTTCTTTGCTTTCTCAATATGAGCGGTATCACATGAATAATCTGCTAGGAGCATCAACAACAACATTAACCGTATTTGGGTGATAGAGGATACTTATATCGTAGACCTTTAGTATTTTGAGCCATCTTCTTTGTCTAACGTTCAAATCTTTCTGATTGTTAACATATTGAAGACTCTTATGGTCGGTGAAAACATCCACATGCACACCATAACAATCATGACAACATATCTTTAGAGCTAATAACACTGCTACCAACTCAAGATCATTAGCGGAAAAAATCCTCTAGTGAATTTTAAGTTTTCTAGAGGTATAAGTTATAACCTTACCTTTTTGTATCAGCATACAACCAAGTTCAACTCAGGAGTTATCACAATATGGAACAAAACCTTTTGGTCCCTCTTGTTGGGTAAATGCTGAAGCAGTAGGCAATCGAGTTTTTAATTCCTTTAAGTTTTTCTCACAAGTATCAAACCGTTAAAACTTTTTCTTCTTCTAGGTCAAACTAGTCAATGGGAATGAAATGGATAAAAACCTTTCTACAAACCTTTTGTAGTTACCAATCTAACCCAAGGAACTCCTTAAGTCAATCGGGAATGTCGATCAAACCCAATTTTTCACCGTCTCTATTTACTGCGAATCAATTTATATACCTTCACCTAATAAAATATGGTCTAAGAACACCAACATATTCAAGAAAACATTCTCATTTTAAAAACATGGCAAACAATTCATTTTTTTTTAATATGGAGGATTATTTTAATATGACCACATGATTGTGCTCTTTTCTTGAGTAGATTAAAATCTCAATAATGAATACATTAACAAACATATCCATATACAACTGAAATACTCTATTCATGAGATCCATGAATGTTGTGGAGCATTAGTCGAACCAAATGACATGACAAGAAACTCATAATTCCATAATGGGTTTTGAAGACTGCCTTCAAGGGTCACTATCTCTCACTTTCAATTGTTGATAGCCATATATAAGGTCTATCTAGGATAAACAAGTGGCATACCTTGAACTTGTTAAAATAGATAATCAATTTTAGGGAAAGTTTACTTATTTTTGGGGTGACCTTATTCAACTGGTGATAATCGATACATATGCTAAAGGGACCATTTTTCTTTCGCACCATAAGAACTAGAGCACCCCCATGTGATATATTTGGTTTGATGAAACCCTTATTAAAGAGATCTTTTAACTAGTCTTTGAATTCAACTTGATTTATTCTATATGGTTGAATCAAGATGGGTTGAGTATTACAAGGAAGTCAATTCCAAAGTTTTTCTCCCTATTGGGACATATTCTGAGAATATTGTGGGGAAAGATTTCTGGAAATGATTCAGAACTAAATTGATGGAGAGACTGCAACACCCCGTATCTAAAAAAGACCAAAAATTAGCATTTTAGAAAAATTGTTGGTGCAATCGACGGTCAAAATCTACGGACAATAGTCTGATCTACGGCCCGTACTGTGGGTCCGTGGTTTACCACTGTAGCCCTCCCAAATGTAGCTCAGAAAAATCTACTAATTCTCGAACCACAAACAGACCTACGGTCAGCAAGTCAAACTACGGTCTGTAGTCTGTGTCCGTGGATCAAGACCCCATTACCCAACCTCTAACATGAACTATGGATGACCAACACGGACATCGTTCGATCAATGGTCCGTAGGTCTGATCGTAGGTAAAGGTTAGTAGCTAGTTAGGGGGAATTGTTGTTGGGTCAACTTCGAATGGTTATAACTTTAGAACAAAATGAATTACGTGCCCTATGACTTATATATGATAGATAACTGAATTATCTTTCTAGGGCCACCAAGTTTGCTAAACTCCGACCTTTGAAGAAAACTTTATTCCCATTTTTGTGAAGACATGATCAGCAGTCTCAAATGACGGACTGTCGATTGAATGACAACCCATTAGTCTAGGTCGTGGATTGCTCCGATGTCAATTATTTCAGGGGTCTTTCGGTTTTTTCCTAGTTCATTAAACCCTTAAGATACATCGTTTAGGCCCTAAATCATGAGATTTTAGTTAGTTTAATCGTAGAAACATAACAAGAACTTACCTAAGTCAAAATCATAAATCAAAACTTCTAAAATTAGAAGTAAAAGAAGAGAAAAAGGTCAAGAACCCTAGTTCAAGAACGAAACAAGGTCCATTAGTTCCAGCCTCAAAATCTAAAAATTTCTCTGTGAATTTCATCACCAAGTATGTGGGATTTCACTAGTCGGTTCCTTTCACCCATTAGGTCCCTAGTTTTTAATCAATTTCTTCATTCCCTTATTATCAGTAGACCTAGAATTTCTAGAACTTCAACAAATTACCATGAATTACTTGGTTATATGTTCCGAATTAGATTACCACGTTATTTCTCAGATTATCTCATGAATTTAAAAACTTTGGTTATTATTTCTTCAGTTCTTGAATTACACATGCTATGTCAGATATTTCAGTTACTTCAGATATACATGCCTCAGTTATTAATGCATCATTATCATATTAATTGTTGTATTCTCAGTTTGCATATTCACTTTTGAGATATCCAATATTTATAGAAACTTTGTCTTAATATGTTAATCATTTAATTTATTAGAAATAGCATAATACCGAGTTGAACTAGAGTTCAGCGTACCCAAATAGTCCCAGAATTACTAGACATATAGGTTGTAAGTATCCTCACTGGGCATTAGTTCAGTAATCACGCTAGCATGCCTTCATACCTCTGGCACGGTATATTGGGTCCTCTCGCTGGGTGTATAAATTGGACTCCACATTTAGCTCATGTGGTTTTATTATCAATTATTAGTAGCTCCCATAGTTCAGTAAGGCTATATTGCATTGACCATTTTTACAGTTCATTTAGTATTCACTCTCAGCATGTTATAAATTTGGTCGTTGCATCCAGTTAGCTCAGAATTCAATATATCATGTTCAGAATGTTATACTTGATTTTGTGCTTATTCAGTTATGTTTTATTTTAGCTTTACTTTATCCTACATGCTCCGTACCTTTCAAGTACAGACGCATATGTGCGCTACATCTGCTCATGATGTAGGTTCAGATTCTCAGCGTCCAGATCACGCTTAGATTGAATCCCGATCTTCAGCTCAGTAGAATCAGTGGTGAGTCCCCATTCACTAAGGACAATAGTCATGAGTTTATTTAAATATTTTAGTCTTTTAGGTTTAGTTATTGTTGGACTTAGCAAGGCCTATCGCAGCATTTCTAGTTAATTTGAGACTATTTTCATACATAGTTAGTTTCAACTTGGTATTCAGTCAATATGTTCTTTGTATTAAACTTATCAATTTTCAAATATCTGAGTTATAGTATATACGTATTCCCTCATATTTTTCTTTTTAATTATGATTTAGATTCCGCATCAAATTATTTTCTTTAGTAAGCTCATGATCATGCCAGCAAGGTTAGCTTGAGATCACTTATGGTCCTAGGTTTTGTCTCCACATCTTAGGGGTAGCTCGGGGCATGAAAAACTAGGTATCAAAGCACTAGGTCTTACAGTCCTAGGATGTCTGAAAAGTCGCACTAAGTAGAGTCCTTTTCATGGGTGTGAAGTGCACCACATCTTATGAGAGGGAAGCTATGAAGTGTTTTAGGAAAACATCACTTTCTTGATTTTCTTATTGTGCATTGGTATGATATTCTTTATAATCCATCGTTATGTGCTTAAGATCATGCTTTCTCATAGATTTTACGAATGGAATGAAAATGCACGCAATGTTAATGCATTTCCTCTAGTCCCAAATCAGGATGTTTTGAATGTAGAGTTTTCGAATGCCAATTCTGATTTTGACTCGTAGTATGACAAACCGGAACGATTAGCGGGTTCTAGTTTCTACCAATGGAAATGATAGATCCGTGTTAACTAGAGTTTGAGATTTTGTTAGGATGAATCCGCCTGATTTTTAGGGTCACAAGTTGGTAAGGACCCACAGAACTTCATTGATGAGGTTAAGAAAATATATGTTGTGATGCAAGTAAATGATAGTGATAGGGTGAAATTGTCGTCCTACCATCTTAAGGATGTGACTCACATATGATTCACTCATTGGAAAGACAACAGAGAATACTCTCTCTTTTGTAACTCAATAAACCAGTAAAATTCAGTGTTAGTCAAGAAAACTCTCTAAGAACCTTTCTTAGTCTCTACTCCTGTTGGTGACCCAGTTATAGCTAGATGGGTATATAGAAATTGCCCTATCACAGTCTCTTAGAAAGTCACCTCAGCAAATCTTGAGGAGTTATAAATGGTAGACTTTGATGACATTCTAGGCATGGATTGGTTACATTTGTGTTATGCCTCCGTCGATTGTAGAACTAGGATTGTTCATTTTCAGTTTCCAAACACTTAGAATGGAAGGGTAGTAGCTTAGCGCCTATGGGACGATTCATTTTGTTACCTCAGGGCCAGAAAGATGATCTCTAAGTGTTATCTCTATCATCTAGTTTGGGTTAAGGATTCTAGATCTGAAACCTCAACTCTTGAGTCAATTCCAGTTGTCAATGACTTTCCAGAAATTTTTCTATAAGATTTTCCTAGAGTTCCTCTCGAAAGTGAAATCGACTTAGGAATTAATCTCCTTCAAGATACCCAACCTATTTTTATTCCTCCTTACAGAATGGCTCCAGCAGAGCTTAAGGAATTTAAAGATCAGTTGAGAGACCTTTTAGAGAAGGGCTTCATCAAACCGTGCACCAGTGTTGTTCGTAAAGAAGAAAGATGATTCTCTCAGAATGTCCATTGACAATAGACAGTTGAACAAGGTCACAATCAAGAATAAGTATCCTATAACTAGGATTAATGACTTGTTTGACCAACTTCAGGGTGCTCGCCATTTTTAGAAGAAAGACCTCTAATCAGGTTATCATCAGCTTAGAGTCAGAGTTAGTGACATTTCGAAGACAACCTTAAGGATTCGGTATGGTCATTATAAAATTTGTAGTTATGTCGTTTGTAATAACCAATGCGCCTACAACTTTCATGGATTTGATAAACAGAGTATTCAAACTGTACCTAGACTTGTTCGTTGTTGTCTTTATTGATGATATCCTCATTTACTCTAGGAGTGAGGAAGAACATACGAGTCATTTGAGAATTTTTCTATAGACTCTCAAAGATTGCCAATTATTCGTTATGTTTAGCAAATGTGAATTCTGGTTGTGATCCATTGCTTTCCTTGGTCATATTTTATCTAGCGAGGGGATATGAGGGGATACAAAGAAAATAAAAGAAATGAAACAATGGCCGAGACCTACCTCTATTATAGATATCAGCAGTTTCTTAGGCCTAGAAGGTTATTACAGAAGATTCGTGGAAGAATTTTCATCCATAGCCTCACCATTGACTAGGTTGACTCAAAAGATGATCAAGTTTCAATTGACAAATGATAGTAAGAAAATCTTTGCGAAATTGAAAACTAAATTGATTACAACTCTTGAATCTACCATAGGGTTCATATGGTTATGTGATATATTGTGATGCATCAAGATTTGTCCTAGGTTGTGTGTTGATGCAGCGAGATAAAGGTTGTAGCTTATGCTTCTAGACAACTTAAGGTGCATGAGAAGAACTATCCAACTCATGAACTTGAGCGTGCAACAGTGGTATTTGCACTCAAGATCTAGATACATTACTTGTATGGTGTTTATGTAGATGTGTTTACTGACCATAAGAGCCTTCAATATGTAGTCACATAGAAAGAGTTGAATCATTGCCATAAGAGACGACTTAAGTTCCTTAAAGATTATAATATGAGTGTGAATCACCATGCTAGTAAGGCGAATGTAGTGGAAGATGCTCTTAGCAGATTATCTATGGTTAGTATAGCCAATGGTGAGAAAGAAAGGAAGGAACTAGTGAAGGATGTTCAGAGTCAGACACTGATGTAGCAGTTCAGAATGGGGAAGAATCTTCTTTGGTAGTGGAGGTTAAGTAAAATCAATATAGTAATATAATCTTGCTTGAACTTAAGGGTGCAGTCCATAATAAGAGAGTCGAGGTTTTCTCCCAAGGGGGAGATGGTGTACTTTGCTACTAAGGTATACTATATGTTCCTGATGTGGGTGAGCTGAGACAACGTATTCTTGTAGAAGCCCATAACTCCAGATATTCTATTCATCCAGGTGCCACTAAGATGTACTCCGATCTGTGGGAAGTCTATTGGTGGAATGGCATGAAGAGGTATATAACAGATTTTGTGAGTAAGTTCCCCAATTGCCAGCAAGTCAAGGTAGAACATCATAAACTAGGGGATATGACTCAAGAGATCGACATTCCTACTTGGAAGTAGGAAGTGATAAATATGGATTTCATCACAAGGTTACCTTAAACTCGCAGACAACATGACTCCATTTGGGAAATAATTGACACAATGACTAAGTCTTCTCTTTTTTGGTGGTCAAGACTACAGATTTGGCAGAGGACTATGCGAAGTTTTACATTAATGAAATTTTGAGGTTGCATGAGGTTCCTTTGTCTATAATCTTAGATAGAGGTCTTTTGTTTACCTCTCATTTCTGGAAGACATTTCAAAAGGGTCTTGGTACTCTAGTTAACCTTAGCACAACATTTCATCCGTGGACGGATGGACAGGTAGAGCATACCATTCAGACCCTAGAGGATATGTAGAGAGATTTTGTGATCAATTTCAAGGGTATTTGTGATGATCACCTCCCTCTTGTTGAGTTTGCCTACAACAATAGCTACTATTCAAGCATTTAGATGGCCCCTTATGAGGCATTGTATGTCGTAGATGTAGAACTCCTATTGGTTTGTTTGAAGTAGGTGAAATAGATTTGATAGGGAAAAAATTAGTCAATTATGCTATGGAGAAAGTGTAACTCATTAGAGATAGACTTAAGACAACCCAAAATCGTCAAAAATCATATGCAAATGTAAGGAGAAAGGAACTAGAGTTCTAAGTTGATGATTGGTTCTTTTTAATGTGTAACCTATGAAGGGGTGATGAGAATTGGAAAGAAAGGGAAACTAAGTCCTAGATATGTAGGCCCTTACAAGATCTTAAATAGGTTGGCAAGGTTGCATATGAGTTAGAGTTTTCAGCAGAACTAGCAGCCGTGCATCTGGTCTTCAACATCTTGCTCTTGAAGAAATTTGTGGGTGATCCAACCTCTGTAATGACATTAAAGAGTGTGGCGGTGAAAGATAGTCTTTCTTATGAGGATGTACCAGTTGAGATTCTTGACCATCAGGGAAGAACGTTAAGAAACAAAGAAGTTGCTTCATTCAAGGTTCTGTAGAGGAGTCAGTCCGTACTACTTGGGAAGCAGAAGCAGCCATGAAAGCAAAGTATCCTCACCTCTTTCCTTCTGATTCCTCTACTGCTTGAGGTAATAGTTTATTTTTAGTTTTTCAGTCATTGATGCGTGAATTCAGCTTTAGAATTATGTTCCCTCAATTTGTACTTGCATTTTAAGCGTATTTGTGTATCCTTAGTACTTAATTCAGTCAGAAACTTAGTTCTCAGTGTTTAGTAGTAGGGATTGAAGCTCTGTCCTTCTATTTCAGCTAGTATAGTCTTCATTAGAGGATGAATGTTCTAAAGCGGGAGACAATGTAACACGTCGTATCCAAAATAGACCAAAAATCAACTTTTCAGAAAAATTGCAGGTGCAATCGACGGTCACCTCTACGGTCTGTAATCTGATCTACGGTCTGTATTGTGAGCCACTGGTTTACCACTATAGCCCTCCCAAATGCAGCTCAGAAAAATCAGCTAAGTTTTGACCAACAGACAGACCCGCGGTCTGTAAGTCAGACTACCATCCGTAGTATATTTCTGTAGATCAAGGCCCCATTACCCAACCTCTAATATGAACTACGGATGAACAACATGAACCACGTTTGATCTGTATTCCGTAGGTTTGACTGTAGATGAAGGTTAGCAGCTATATATAGGGGAATTATGTTGGATTAACTTCAAATAGTCATAACTTTTAGCACAAAATGAATTAGGTGGCCTATGACCTATCATATAATAGATAATTGAATTATATTTCTAAGGCCACCAAGTTTGCTAAAATCCAACCTTCGAGTAAAATTGTATGCTCATTTTAGTGAAGACTTGTCGAGTTGACTCAAACAACGGACCCAAACAACGGACCATCGATTGAATGATGGACCACCGATTGAATGATGGCAAGTAAGTCCAGGTCATCGATTCCTTCCAGAGCAATTATTTCAGCGGTCTTTGGGTCTTTTCCTAGTTCGATTAAGCCCTAAGATACGTCATTTAAACCCTAAATTAAGAGATTTTAGTCTATTTAAGCTTAGAAACATAACAAGAACTTAGCTAAGTCAAAATCATGAATCAATACATAGAAAATTAGAAACAAGAGAATTGAAAAAGGTCAAGAACCCTTATTGAAGAACGCAACAAGGTTCAATCAGTTCCAACCCTAAGATCTAAAGATATATCAGTACATTTAATCACCAGTTATGTAAGATTTCACTAGTGGGTTCCTTTCACCCATTAGGTCCCTAGTTTTCAGTCATTTGTTGACTCCCTTATCATAATTAGACCTAGGGTTTCTAGAACTTCAACAAATTATCATTAATTAGTAAGTTATATGTTCCAAATCAGATTAACATGTTATTACTCAAGTTATAGCATGAATTTCAGAATCCTAGTTATGAATTTCTTTAGTTCTTGAATTACACATGCTAGGTCAGATATTTTAATTACTTTAGATATACATGCCTCATTTATTAATGCATCATTATCAGATTAATTTTTGCATTCCCCATTTGCATGTGCATATTTGAGTTATCCAGTATTTATAGAAATTCAGTATTAATATGTTAATCATTTAATTCATTAGGAGTAACATAATACCAAGTTAGACTAGGGATCATCATATACTCAAATAGTCCCAGAACTTCTAGCCAAGTAGGTTGTAAGCCCCTCTGTGGGCCTCAGTTTAGTGATCACGCCACTATGCCTTTATATCTCTCGCAGGGTATATTGGGTCCTTTCAATGGGGCGTATACATCGGACTCAACATTTATCTCATGTGCTTTATTATAGGTTATTAGTAACTCCTACAGTTAAGTAAGACTTTATTGCATTGACCATATTTGCAGTTCAGTTAGTGTTCAATCTCGGCAATGTTATAAATTTGGTCATTGCGTCCAATTATCTACGAATTTTGTATATAATGGTCAGAATATTACACTTGCTTTTGTGCTTGTTCAGTTATGTTTTATTTTAGCTTTATTCTATTGTATATGCTTAGTACCTTTCAAGTACTGGCGCATAAGTGCGCTACATCTTCTCATAATGTAGGTTCAGGTTTTGAGCATCTAAATCACGCTTAGATCGATTTCCGATCTCCAACTCCGCATAATCAGTGGTGACTACTCATTCTTTGACGACAATAGTCATGAGTTCATTTCAGTATCTTAGTCCTTTAGTTTCAGTTTTTGCTGGACTTAGCTGAGGCTTGTCCCTGTATTTCAAGTCAATTAGAGGATATTGTTAGACATAGTTAATTTCAACTTAGTATTGAGTTAAAATATTCTTTGTATTAAACTCATCAGTTTTCAAATATCTCAGTTATAGTATATGGATAATCCCTATCTTTTAATATTTAATTAAGATTTAGCTTCCGCATAGGATTATCTTATTTAGTATTCTCATGATCATGTCAGTAGGGTTAGCTTGAGATCACTTGTGGTCCCTAGGTCCCATGTCCACATCATGGAGGTAGCTCAGGGCGTGACAGGCATGGTGTCTCAACATTAGAGTATTTAACTCGAACTATGTCATAGATGCAACCCTTGGAGACTAACTTTCTGGACTTAAGGTATAAAATTAAATGAACCTTCGGAACTATTAGACCAAATGTCATACTAACAATGGCTCATTAAGAAACTAAAATTGAATACTCAATTTGTACTATCAATTGAGACATAATAGTCATATAACCAATCCATGTCTTGAATAACATTCATATCTACCATATTTAATTTTACTATGTTTTCTGTGGTGTGTTTGTGATGAAAAGAGATTGTTCAATTTCTAAAAACTCGTTTTACAATAATACACTCACTAAACATTAGTAGAAACACTAAAGTGCTCAAGAAGTCGTTCACGAGAAGTCCCAAATTTCATGGCTATATATAAAGTCACAAAAGACAAACTAGCACATGGATCAAATAAGACATAAACATCAATGGAAAAGACTTTAAGAATACCATTGACAATGTCTGGCTAATTTTCTTAATCCTCATAACTAGGCAACATATAAACGGTTTGAACCTTTGCATGTTCCTAATGTGGTACCTTGTTTATCCACCTTACCTGAAGGAGCCGTTGAAGAGGACTATGAATTATTTACCCTATTAACTTTCTTCCACACAGGACAAGTGTCTAAATAATGACCCATTTTTTCACATACTTATAGCAACCGTGTATGACATCACGACACTCTCCCAGATGGGTCTTACCACACTTACCATAAGGGGGGTCCGAGTAGATCTTTGGGTCACCTACCTTTAGATTCAGTTACACGATCTCTAAAGTTCTAACTACTCTAGAACCTTTGATAATATCTATTATGTGGTGAAAGTGCACTAGTAAGCGATAGGGCAGGTCCAAATAATCTTTTATAAAAGAATGACTTATTTCAATTTCCAATGATCTGCTGATTAGGCTCGCCAATTGACTTTGCCCTCTTATTCTGGTACTCTTCACTATCCATCTATTTTTATTCCTTAGCCTATTGAGAACACATGAATATATCAATGTCATTGATAAACAAAGCGACCTTGCATTCTTTTTTCACGTGCTTGTTTGACCCAATTACAAACTCTCATCTGAAATCTCATGTTTGGAACCATCTTAGGAGCATAAAGGACAATTGCGCAAATTTTAAACCATATTTCTTCACACTCATTTCCCCTTGCTTAAAATTCACAAATTCTTCCTCTTTAGACTTTCTAAACTTAGGGAAAGATGTTCTCTAGGAAGTCCTCCTCAAACTCAAACAAAATAATTGCATCAACCTCCTCACCAAGGCCCTTCCCCACTACTCGTACCATATATTCTCCACATATTTAGTTGGTAAGCAACAAGTTTAACTTACTCAGTTTCAATAACATGTATTATTTTCAGAATCTTCAACATATTACCAGTGAAATTCTTAGGATCCCATGAATTTTGATGGATTCATCCTAAGGAAAACCCTGATCCTTGTCGCAGTTGACGACTCTTGGGATAGAGTTAGTTATTCTAGTGCCTTGATGACCTAACTGAGTAGGTACCAACTACGTGAGCATATTAATATCTACCCTAAACTCTACTTTTGATGTAGTAATACGTATACATTGAGGAAAATATAATTCTGGAACCTTGGCTATGTCAGAATATGCCTGAGCCCCAAAATATTCACTTTGATCTAGAAAGCGAGCTCTATTCTTAGTCCACATCCTAGCCGACACAGGCCGATTTCTTATATTGATTTGAAGGGAAACTCATTACTTGAAACGTTTCTCCGTAAGGTAGTACGTTATGGAGGCTAGATCTAAAATACATAAATGCAAGAGTTAGAAAAAATTTTATAGAGTTAAAATATCACATGAACTAGAGTATAAAGAAGGATCCCAATATTATGGATGTGTCACACTAACATCGATTAGAAGTTTCATGCCTCGAGCTAACCCTGCTGGCATAATCTTAAGCATACTAGAGATAAAGTGAATAATAAATTGTGTGGAAGGTATATATTATAACAATGAAAACGATGGGGAATAACCATGTACTAAACTGAATATCTATGAAATCTGAGAGCTTAATACAACAGAGAAATCAAACTCTATGACTAAAGCTGAAACTAACTATGTCTGAGATAATCCTCTATAACTTACTATAAATATTCGTACATGCCCCAACTAGATCTAGAAAAACTTAAACCGAGCTAAAGTAGTAAAGATAACATGTCACTAGTCCAGGAAGAATGAGGACTCACCACTGATATTTTTGAACTAGAGATTGGGAACTGATCTTTGCGTGATTTGAATGCTAAGGGCCTGAACCTACATCATGAGAAGATGTAGCAATACATTTGTTAGTACTTTAGCTGTACTGCGCATGAAGTATAGTATAAAACTGAAATAAATATTTAAATAAACAAAGTAATAAAACAATGAAATAAACTTAACATGATATATATGTTGAAATACTGAACATGATAAAACTGAATGCAATATATTGAGTCTGAATACTAAAACATGGTCAATGAGATGGAATCTAACTGAACTATGGAGCTACTAATAACCGATAATAAAACCACATGAGCTAATTGTGAAATCCGATGTATACGCCCCATTGAGAGGACCCAATAAACACGGCCAAAAGTATAGAGGCATGCTGGCGTGGTTACTGAAATAATGATCATAGAGTGGACTTCAACCTGTGTGGCCATTAGTTCTGGGACTATATGGGTACGTTGAACCCTAGTCTGACTCGATAATATTCTACTCCCAATAGATTAAGTGATTAACTTATTATGACTTATTTTATGTAATATATATATATATGAGAGCTCAAAAAATATGCAAATTGAGAATATATATATATATATATATATATATATATTGGTCATGAAACATTCATATACTGAGGCTTGTATATCTTAAATTACTGAATTAACTGAAATATCTGACCTAGCATGTGTAATTCAAGAACTAAAGAAAAACATAGATACATGCAATTGACTAGATTATAACATAATAATATGATCATTTAATAACTAATTGATGATAATTTATGAAAGTTCTATGAACACTAAGTCTAATCATATAAGGGTATCAAGAATATGACTGAAAACTAGGGACTCAATGGGTGAAAGGAACTCACTAGTGAAATTTCACATTCCTGGTAATGAATTCCACAAAGAAATCTTTCAATTGCAGGGATGAAATTGCTGAAAACTTTTGCATTCTTGGATCTAGGGTTAGTTGAATCTTTTCTCTCTTCTTGCTTCTAATTTTGTAAATTTGGATTTATGATTTGACTCGGGTATATTCTAGTTATGTTTCGAGGCTAAAACTGATCAAAATCACAAAACTTAGGGCTAAAACGGCGAGGTTTAAAATTCTAAAGAACAATGAAAAGACCAAACGAACCCTGACTTAAACTAAAGACGGGCTGAGCACGAGAATCATCACAGACCGTGAAGTTAGTCGTGGTTTGAAATTAGTCCAGGAAATGGCGCCTCTATTTAACGAGCCCTTACGAAGGCCTTTGTGGATGGCAACGGACCGTGAAAGTCCCGGTGGTTCTTAATTGGGTAGAGGTGTTTAAGCTTATGTGTGGGGGGCTTACTAGATAATCTTTATGGACACTCCTACGAGCCGTCATAAAGACCATGGACTATGAAGGACTTGGTTGTCTTTACTAAAGAGTGGGTATCGGAGTGGTTGGCAAAGTGGGCTACTTCCTGACTTCCACGAGCATCACCACAGCCTGGCATCAAGACCACAGACCATGAAGGTTCTCTTGGTCTGATTCCTTGGCCTGGTGACTTCCAATTCCAATCCACGGACAGTTCCATGGAGTATGGACCCTATCACGGTTCGTGAACCTTGTTGTGATGCATTGGTGAAAGTAATTTTTATGCAATTTTTTCAGGGCCTGATTTTTAAGGTGTTACAATATATACCCCTTAGGAACATTCATTCTCGAATGAATACTAAACTAGCTTAATTGGAGGGAAAGAGCTGTAAACCCTACCACTAAAAAGTGAAGGCTGAATTTCTGACTGAACTGATTTCCAAAATATGCAAATACGCTGAAAATGTAAGTACTGACTGAAGAAACAAGACTCTAATAGTGAATTTACGCATGAATGACTGAAAACTAAAGAGGAACTATTACCTTTAGCTACAGTGGAATCTAAAGGAAAAAGGTAAGGATACTTGGCTTTCATGGCTGCTTCTGCTTCTGAAGTAGCTCCCTTTACAGACTAACTACTCCACCAAGCTTTAACTGAAGCGACTTCTTTGTTTCTAAATCTTCAAACCTGATGATCAAGAATATCGACTGGCACATCCTTATAAGAAAGACTGTTTCTTACAGCCACACTCTGTAATGGCATTACGAATTCTAGATAACCCAAACCCTTATTCAAAAGAGAAATGTGGAAAACTAGATGTGACGATGTTAATTATGTTGGCAACTCTAACTCATAAGGCACTTTACCAATCCTTTTCAATATCTTGTATGATCCTACATATGTAGGAATGAGCTTCCTTTTCTTGCCAAATATCATCACCCCCTTTATAGGTGACACTTTTATAAAACACAATCATCAACGTGGAACTCTAGTTCTCTTCTTCTTACATTTGAATAAGATTTTTGGCAAATCAGAGTTTTCTTAGGTGTATCTCTAAAGAGTTGCACTTTATCCATAACTTCATAAACTGAATTTTTTCTTACCAAGGTTTCTTCTCCTACTTCAAACCAACCAATAGGAGATCTGCATCTATTCCCATACCATGCCTCAAAAGGGGCCATTCGAATGCTGGAATGATAACTATTATTGTAGGCGAACTCTATAAGAGGAAGGTGATCATCCCGACTACCCTTCAAGTTGATCACACAAGCTCTTTGTCACACCCGGGTTTACCCCCTTGACATAATCGGCATCGTCTTCATTTTCAAGGACTAAGACTATCCTCTTAGTCTCATGTCATTACATTCATAGGTTGAAAATGCTGAAAATTTAAAACTTTCGTTACAACTATTTGGAGGTTTACATAGAACTCTACATACACATAGTATTATAGTCGTATCGAGTATACATAGACCTTGGTATAGGAAGGTTACATAGCCTTGTACTTTTATTGCACGTACATATATATAATATAGAAATAGTCTCAACGATTGTCTCATCTCATACCATCTAAATGATTATCAAAATATGGGCATAACCCTTACATCAATATAGCAAGACCACATATAGGCCATACAAAAGTTTAGTACTCAATTGAAAAGGAAAGAAATGAAAGAGTCTTTAAGCTCATAAAAAGTTTGTAAGCTAGAAAGTTACATTCCCCTAGGAAGATGAGGACCTACCCTACTTGGATGAAAGGAATAATCCAAGCCTCCAACAATGTCGTCTTCCAAACTTTTCAATGACCCAAACCTAAAATGTTTGGGAAAAGGGGAAGAAAATGGGGTTAGTACTCCACATGTACTAAGTATGAGATCTTACGAACATATACAAGAAAAACATGCTAAAAAGGGACTTTTAATCAAAACATGCCATTTTACCCCTTTAGGAACCTAGTGCAAAGCCAAGCAAGTCATATCAACTAAACAAACATGCTTATGGACTCAACAAGTAATACGTATCCCAACTTGTTTGAAACAATGATTTACTACAACCCTATCATCAAGGAATGACATCACAACAGAGAATAAGATTCAATCATATCATAATAAGAAAGACAACTACTCATAAGTCCTTATCAAGTCAACAAGTGCAATGACCAAGCAAAGCCTCATAACCTTACTCAATCAAGTATCCTCAACTAGAAAACCAAGACCAATGTCCAACTTTACATAACATAAAATTTAGATTTACACTTCATATTATATTAACATTATAACCGAAGGCATACTCATAAATGAACTAATCGACACATAGTATCAACAATGTGTCATGGTCATCATATATACATCATATATCATCGTAACATAAACATATATAAGAACCTCCTCCTATGCTTCCCCTCAAGGCTAACTCGTGCAATGTTTAGGTAGAGTCCCATACCCTACCTAGGCTAAGCTAAACCTCTTAGGTCGTCCAAGTTAGAGTTCAAGTCCTTTAATTCGTTTTACATTTTGGGAACATCTTGTCCTAATCGACATAGACCACATGAGCTAGTGTGGAATCTGGTGTCATAAAACCTTACACCGAAAGAAGACGAACTACTTGCCAAGGTAGTACAAAAACATGTAACATAGCAACTGCGTGGATCCACTAGCTAGTATTCCTATGGGGGCAACATAGTTCAAGAACTAAGAGATATAGTTGGGACCCTCTTTATGCGCCATGTATTGGAGTCTCCAATTTGAAGAGTTGTAGTGCTCCTACCTTCCCTAGGTGGGAAGGGACACCCCTCAATCAAGTTCACTCGGTGCTAAGCTAGAGTCCATTTTTGAAATATCTTTCAGCCTTTAATTATCAATCATAGCTTAGTTTAGGCCATAGGGTCTACCCCTTGTATAACCATCATCATCAATAGATCAATAAGAATTGTATGATTACAGTTCCTTTCATCACATTTCATATAAGTGAGGTTAACACATTAACATTTCATAGCATATCAAGGCACATTGATAGTTTTCACCATTCTTATATCACATACACCTTAATCAACCTCACAACATAGTCAAGACATTTGAATTCAACATCATACAACCCTATAATCCTATTATAAGTCATACACAAATGTAACATCATAACTTAACCACAATTTGTCACAATTGGAAGTAAAGATGGAGATTATAAGACTTACCAAGTCTTCCTCATAGTCTGTCATCAAGGTCCTACCATCAACCCATTACTCAACCCAATTTGGGGAGTAAAATCATCACACAATGATAACCAATAGGATAACAAGGTCAATTGCATCTCTATAACACAATTCATCAATAGATAATAACTTAAGACAAGATACATAGGCTAATTTCACAATACAATTCATAAGCTAAATCACATCTCAAGAACTATGATAATAAGACAATAATTCATATTAATTTATTCATAATACACCATAGGATAGTAATCTAATCAACAACCAAATCAATTGAATGATAACAATATAATATAGATCAATATCACAACCTAGGGTTAGGGATGAAGGATCATATTCTTCAATTTAGACCAATCCATCAACAATTACCATCATCAAGCTAAAATTCATGTTAATCTATTCAATATAATCGAAATAAATCATCAACAACTCAATCCATAACTTCAATTTCATAATTGAATAAAATCCATAAGAAAACTCAACTTTTGAAATCCATTTTGAAGGAACCCTTTGAGGAAAGAGTTTTAAAGGTGAATTAGATCTCATACCTTCACGTTTGACAACAAATTGATGGTGAATTCATCCCTTTCCAGCCCCCAAACCGTTCTCCTTGCTAGTCTTCAACGGTGAGTTCAAGTAGAGAGAGAAAGAAGAGAGAAGGAAGAAAGTTTATGTTTTAGAGTTCTAATTAGTTTAACTAGGGTTGGGTATTTTATATGGCTTTTAAGTTAGCTATTTGGTATCCCCTTAATCCCTAAATAAACCCTAAACCACCTAATTAATTAAATGAATTAATATAAAAACGTTCAAAAAACTTTACCTTTACAGACGGAACCCTACCGACGGGCCGTCAGTGAACCTACGAACTATCACCCCTCCATCCTGCACTCCGTCGATGAGTTCAGAGACTGCGCAGGCAGAGGCCTTCCTCAACTTGTATAATTGTGGGATGACGGTGGAATCGATGCCCTATTGGTCCACACATGGGCTGTCTTCTGTCCCGTCAATGCAAACTGCCAGACAGTGTTGCCTCAAACTTTAGAGATCCTCCTCAAGGGCCCTTGGTCGGTCCTTGGGGAGTCGTACCCGGAATTTTCTAGCATAAAAAAACTTAAGAGCCTTTTAGATACCCTTTCACCAATTTTCATAAGTTTTCGACTCCTAAAATCTAGTCAAATAGGCTAAGGCATGCTAGCACCCCTTTGAACCAACTTTCTGACATCAAAGACGTTCTGGGACGTTTTTGTTCTTAAACTTCCTAAATGACCTGAATTCATTAAGATGGACTTAAAAATAGTACTTACTACTTAGAACTTAATACACCTACATTAGGCTTTACGACACGTCTTGGATTTTCAAGGTATTACATTATCCCCTATTAGGAACATTCTTCCCTGAATGACACGAAATTCTTTTGAAGGAAGGAAATAGACTCAAGACTAGCAGTCCAACCAATCAACAATATCAAATCGACCTAAATCATGTCATTTAAACAAGGAAAATTTTAAAACTCATCTTTAACACCTATGCCTCAAAACACTTCATCATGAGGCATTTCCTTCTCACAACACTTATGAGCTCAACATAAATTACATGAGTTAATTAGCACAAAGTTCAACTTAAAAACATGCTAAATATCATTTCATAAATACTCACCATACCAAAATGCACAAAATAACTCAAATAAACCAAAAAGGCATAATTCAAGTTTTAGAGGTACTATTTCAAATTAATGTAATGCAACCCCAAAATGCACATTTTGCAAAACTTCATCAAAAATCAAGGAACTTCAATTTCTATTCATATTTATATTATTGAAAAGAATGACTAACCTTAATTATCAAAAATATGAGGGTAACGGGACTTCATGTCAGCCTCGGCCTCCCACGTTGCACCCTTAACTAGATGATTCTTCTATAACACCTTTACGAAAATCACCACTTTATTCCTTAACTTCTTTACTTGTCTATCAAGAATTTGAACTAAAACTTCCTCATAAAAGAGGTTATCCTTGACACCAAGACCCTCAATAGGGAGAATGGATTTGAGATCACCGATACACTTCTTCAGCATAGAAACATGGAAAGCAGGATGAACCGAAGCCAATTCACTAGGAAGTATCAATTCATAGGCAACCTTACCAACCCTTTGCAATATTTCATAGGGACCCACATAATGAGAACTCAATTTCCCTTTCTTTCCAAATCTAACCACCCTTTTCATTGGTGAAATTTTCAAATACACCTTATCACCTTCTTCAAACTCCAAATCCCATCTCCTATGATCGGCATAAGACTCTTGCCAACTGTAGGTCATTTGCAACCGGTTCCTTATGATATGAAGCTTTTCCAAAGTATTATAAATCAACTCGGGACCAACAAATGATGGCTCACTCACTTCAAACCATCCAATAGGAGACCTACACCTCCTACCATAAAAAGGTTCATAGGGAACCATGGAAATGGATGAACGGAAACTATTGTTATAGGCAAACTCCACCAAAGGTAAATTTTTATACCAATTCCTTTTACAATCAATAATGCACTCCCTAAGCATATCTTAAAGGGTTTGTATCGTACGCTCCGCTTGACAATCTGTTTGCGGATGAAAAGCAGTGCTCAACTTCACCTTAGTACCCAACTCTTTTTGGAACGACCTCCAAAATCTAGATGTGAATTATGCGCCCCGATCAGATATGACATATAACAGAATGCCATGGCGGCACACAATCTCATCTAGGAAGATTCTTGCATAATCCTCCGCCAAATAGGAAGACTAAACAGGAATAAAGTGAGCGGACTTATTCAATCGATCCACAATCACCCAAATGGAATCATATGACTTTTGAGTCAGAGGTAAACCTACTACAAAGTCCATATTGATGTCTTCCCACTTCCGAGTAGGAATTTGGATCTCTTGTAGTAAGCCACCCAACTTTTGGTGTTCGTACATAAAACAAATTAAACGCCTATTAGCTACCCTTTCACCACTTTTTGTAAGTTTCCAACTCATAAAAGTTAGTCAAACAGGCTAAGGCACGCTATCACCCCTTTGAACCAACTTCCAAACGTCATGGACGTTCTTGGACATTTTTTATTCTTAAACTTCCTAAATGACCTAAGTTTATTAAAATGGACTTAAAAACAGTACTTAAACCTTATGACACCTATGTTAGGATTTACGAAATGTCTTGAATTTTCAAGGTATTATACTCTCAACATGTCCACTAAGGAGTAACACCACGAGCCTACATCTTGAATGTGGCCGGCACTCGATAACCATGGTTGGCCTTGAGCGGGACCCTTGTTCAGGCTTACTTAACTTAACAAAAGACTTAGCTTATTGCAATAGTCTCATTCAATAACTTAAAGTAAATAAATTAGGCAAAATTGGTTCTTAAGTTTCATAGATAAATGTCTGCAACACAAAGATGAGAGACTCAATACTAATTGTTTGACTGTCTATGAAGCCTCTATAATACTAATATGGATGTTGGAACAGACCATGCAACATCCTATTAAAAGAAAGACTGAAAAATGAATGAAAGAGAGTCCTCTGGGATGCAAGGTGGCTTACCACTGACTCTGAGTGCCCGATTGGATTAATGAGGCACTAGATGATGTTGATTCAGGTTACCTGCGTCTACATCATTATACGATGCATGCCAACAACAATCAATACATTGAATGTATGAGTATGAGAGTTTGAATGCTAACAACAACTTAGGCTTGAAAAAGAGTAATAAGGAACACTTACCTTGTCTCTACTCAACTCATAAATAACTTGACATAATGTAACGCAAATAGACATATCAAATATATAAAATCTTGTATAACAATGAAAACAATTAGTTCATTAAATAAATACAATAACAAAATACGTTAGTTACATATGATATAATACAGTTTCTGTGGGAGATTCTCTAACTGACAACCACCACTATGAGCCTAAGAGGTGATACAAGGTCTTGCCGACGCTGCTAAAATTGTCTTATACTTTGTACCGCATAGAACTACTTAACTTAGTGGATCCACTACCTTTACTTACGTGATCATCTAAAAGAGTGACCCGTTAACACCCATGATGTCTACATGGTTTTCAAGGAAACTTGAGTTCTTATAAACTCGCATCCCCACATCGGTGCTCAATACTACTACCAAAAATATACTTAGACCATGTGTTTCTAAAACAACTTCTTTCTTTGGGTTGAGATAATTTCTCAACACTTAGCTCTATTGGAATCTATGTTCCCTTTTCTTGTTCAAAACTCTTATGGACCTCTTAATTTCCTTATTGTCTTAAATGTGAAAACATTTATAAACTTTTAGGGAATACTTAGTTCCCTTATAGCTTTTGACAAATGGACTCAACTCTTTACTCATTGCTAATATTGAATCTCGAGTCTTAAATCAACTCTTAGGGAATACTTAGTTCCCTTATAACTTTTTGAGAAATCAGCTCAACTCTTTCATTGTTACTTAAATGTAACTTGAGTCTTAAAAACAAAGTTAAACATTGCTAAAGACTCTTGAAAACCTTTAAGAACTTTGATTTGACTTTCTTCTTAACTTTTATACTTGACTCTTAACTCCTTTGACTTTGATCTTAGCTTATCTTGAATGAAATGATGAATTCAGGTTATGATTTGCATATTTGGTGATTTCTAGGTGTTTAGAAATCACTTGAAGTAATTAGATACACTAGACAATGTTAATAAACCTTAGCTTAAATAGGCTAAACTAGGGAAACTTGATGAAAAACGCCGATTAAGACACATCCGAGCACGCCACACCAGGCCTCAAGTTTAGAGGCCTCATCATAGCGTGCCGCCCCAGGTCCTCTGGCGCAAATGGGGCGCGGCACACCTGGTGTTGCCCAGGTGTGTCTGACGTATTTTTTCTCTCGTTTGTTAATGTTAAACTCCCTAAACATCCATAGTTCTTTTCCCAAACCCTAAGGATCATTAATAACTTTAATACCCAATAGATCTAACTCTTTAAAAAATTACCCAAAATTATTAATCAAACAACAATGGGAATTCAAACAACTCAAACAACAAGAATTAGACAAGTTTCTTGAAGAACTCACATCTTAACATGTAAAAAATTCTAAAAACACTGAATTGAAACAAGTTCTGGTTGTGGGTTAACTAACCCAACATCAAAGATCTCTCATGCCTAGATAGGAATCACCCCTGATGAATTCCACTAACAAATTTTTATGTTCTTGGCAAATTCGTGACTTCTCTCCCTTTCTTCCTCTTTTTCTCTATTCTCCGATCCATAAGTGTGATTATGATTTTCCAAAATTGAGTTAAGCTTGTTTTACTCCAAATAACCCCTAAAATTGAAATAGGAAATTAATTGTTGACAAGACTAGTTTGCCCTTCCTTAAATCTGGATTTGGACTTTCCTTACTTCAACAACCCAACGTCCGATAGACATATCTCCCTCATATAATATTGAAAATACGCAAACTCAGCGGCGTTGGAAAGATATCTGAAAGGGCTTTCCAACCATATTACCAACTACCTATAACTCATCCTAAAAGGTAGAAGTTATGGCCATTTGAAAATGATTAAAACATACTTTCTTAACTTAGTCAATTTTCCAGATTTTTCCCATAAATAAATGAATATTTTTAGTTTCTTGCATTGTTCATAGCTATTTCAATTATTAGATATTAGATAAGGTCTGGATGGTACACTCTGCTTGCCCATCCGTCTATGGATAAAATGTGATGCTAAGGTTAACCTGGGTACCAACACCTTTCTCTAAGGACTTCTTGAAATGGGAGGTAAACTGAGGACCTCTATTTGAGATGATAAACAATGGAACCCTATGCAACCTCACAATCTAATTAGTATAATTTTTGGTGTAATCCTCTGCTTAATATGTAGTCTTGACCGTTAGAAAGCAAGAAGACTTAGTAACTCTATCAATTATCACCCCCAAATAGAGTCATGCTATCTGGGAGTACGAGGTAATCCTGTGATGAGTCCATATTGATAACTTCCCACTTCCCACTTCCAAGTAGAAATGCCAATCTCTTGAGTCATACCTCCTGGTCTCTAATGTTCTACCTTGACTTTCGCATAATTGAGGCACTTAGTCACAAAATCTGATATATATCTTTTCATACAATTCCACCAATAAACTTTCTGCAGATCAGGGTACATCTTTATCGCACCTGTCTGAATAGAATATTTGGAGTTATGGGCCTCTACAAGGATATGTTGTATCAACTCACCCACATTAGGAACACATAATTGACCCTGGTAGTGAAGCACGCCATCTCCCCCTTGGGAGAAAACCTCAACTCTCTATTGGTTGACTGCACCCTTGAGTTAAACTAATATTGCATCATTTTATTGCTTTTCCTTAACTTCCATTACCAAAGAAGATTCTTTTCCATTCTAAACTGTTACACCACCATGTGATATGCTCATAAGACGAACTCCTGAGTAATCAAGTTTGTAAATATCCTTTGGTAACTTCTTTATTTATTTTGAACATGTGCAACACTGATGAGTCCTCAAATCAAACTCTAGAGTCTTATTTTAATGCAAATAGTGTCCTACATTGTGTATTTTATCTCGATATCTGATAAAAAATCTCTAAGTTTAAGGTATTTAAGGATTTGGAAGGAGCATGGACACTTAGGTGCAAAACGGAAGAAAAACAGAAGAAAAGAGTTGAAGATGCAAAGTGTGTATCGCCATGATCACTTGGCGATACACCATATAGTTGAGTTCCTCCTTCTATTACAGAAAGCGAGCCCTGAAGGAAGTGGATCAAAAGGCGACGAAAAGGAGAAGTCAGCGTTATGAGGAATAGTTTCGTGAAGCAGAGTTATTTCTCCCAACATTAAAGCATGCATGGATAAAAGTCAAGGCACAAATGACAAAAACTAGAAAAAGGGAGATTCACCGAATCACGACTAAAGACACTAAATGGATCCACTAGCGCTAAATCTGAAGCCTATAAATACTAAACTCTTTTATTATTTAGAGGAGGCTTTTGGAGAGTTCTTTCTAGGACAGTTTTTAGTTGAGAAACATGAGACACTTAATTTCTCAAGTTTTAATAGGGTTTTGAACAAGCTTGAAGAAAGAACTTCTTCTTCCAATCTTGGAAGTGTCGCTTCTCCATTACCTTTATTTGTCATTTTTATGGTTTAATCTTTTATACTCATTTAATTCCTTTATCATTTTAAGTCTATATGATAATTGCATGATGTGTGGCTAAAAACCCTCATTCTTAGGGTGTGATTTAGCAAATATGTGTTCATATTATTGTTGCATCTTGATTGCTAATAGGATTAGATGAATTTTAATGTTAATTTCACCTAGTGGTTGAGGTTCAATTTAATGGGTTTGTAATTACAAATACAAAAATACCCATGTGTTTTCGGCTTGTCTGAGAGGGAGGTTGTGAAACCAAGACCACTAGACTTATGGCTCAAGGAGTGGGTCGACATAAGGTTCATTCAAAGAAGGAGAGCCCAAGTCCCATATCCAAGCACCGTGTATCAAAAGGTTAGGGTGTGGGTAAGGTATAGGTTGGTTAGATTAGACGAGTGGGTGCCCGAGAGGAACCATTTGATATGGAGTAAGTCACCTGAGAAGGAAAGCTTTTACCTAAATCTTAGCCTAGTCACCATTTGTCATGCAAATTTTACTATCAAAAGCATGAACTCATTTGTTTTTTTCAACATATGTTGCGGTCATACTCCAATAACTCTCTTTCATACTTGTTTTCTCTTTTATTTTTGCTATTTACTACTTGTGAAAAACCTTTCTTGATATTCGACACTTTATTGTCACCAATTAAACTTGTTTTGTTTTAATATTTGAAAATGTCTTGAGCTTTCACTATTTAGAACGGAATTCTAAGTAGCTACTACTTCCACTACCACTCCCTCGGGTTGGTTGGGTTAATTTACTAGCTTCGATTTGTAGAAACTCAAACAATAGGTTAGTGTTGTTGATCCGAAAGTATAAAAAGATACACTTATTGAAGCCACTACCTATGGATAATATTCTAAGAGCATCTCCTACTACATTTGCCTTACCAGGATGGTAATGCACACTCATATCATAATCTTTGAGGAACTCTAGCCATCTTTTCAGGGGAAAATTCAACTCTTTTTGGGTGAACACATCTTGAAGGCTCTTATGGTCGGTGAACACATCTATCTGAACACCATACAAGTAATGTCTCCAAATCTTTAGTGTGAACATCGCTGCTGCAAGCTCGAGGTCATGAGTTAGGTAGTTCTTCTCGTGAACCTTAAGTTGTCTAGAAGCATAAGTTATATCCTTACCCCGCTGCATCAACACACAATTTAGTCTGACTCTGGATGCATCACAATAGATCACATATCCATCTGGACCCTCTGGTAGAGTCAAGACATGAGTTGTAGTAAACCTAGTTTTTAACTCTAAGAAGATTTTCTCCCAATCATCCACTGATAGTTGCCCATTTTTTGAGTCAACCTAGTCAATAGAGAAGCTATGGATGAGCATCCTTCCACGAACCTTTTGTAATAACCCTCTAGACAAAGAAAACTTCTGATCTCTATAAAATAGGTAGGTATATGCCATTGTTTCACTTCTTCTATTTTCTGAGAATCAACTTGAATCCCTTCATTTGACACTTTATGCCCAAGAAAAGCAATTGACTACATCCTAAATTCGAAATTATTGAATTTAGCAAATAATTGTCGATCCTTGAGAGTTTGTAGAACAACTCTCAAAAGACTCACATGTTCTTTCTCATTTCTCGAGTAAATAAAGATATTATCAATAAGGACGATAACAAATAAGTCCAAGTACTGCTTAAACACTCTACTCATTAAATCCATAAAAGTTGCAGGAGAATTAGTTTATCCAAATTACATAACTACAAATTTATAATGACCATACCATGTTCTGAAGGCTTTCTTCGGAATGTCACTATCTCTGACTCTAAGCTGATGATAACCTAATATGAGGTCTATCTTTGAGAAATGACAAGCACCCTGAAGTTTGTCAAACAAGTCATCAATTTTAGGGATGAGGTACTTATTCTTGATTGTGACCTTGTTAACTGTCCATAGTCAATTCGCATTTTGAGAGAACCATCTTTCTTCTTTACTAACAACATTGGTTCACCCCACAGGGAAATACTAGGTATGATGAAGCCCTTGATCTAAGAGGTGTTTCAATTACTCTTTTAATTCCTTAAGCTCTGCTAAATCCATCATGTAAGGAGGAATAGATATAGGTTAGGTATCTGGAAGAAGGTTGTCGATTTACCTTTCCGGAGGAACACCGGGAAGATTATATAGAAATACTTCTAGAAATTCATTGACTACTGGAACTGACTCAAGAGTTGGTGTTTCAGAGCTAGAATCCTGAAGCCGAACTAGATGATAGAGATGATCGTTAGAGATCATCTTTATGGCCTTAAGGTAAGAAATGAATCGACCCATAGGCGCAAAGCTACTACCCTTTCATTCTAAGATTGGTTCGTCTGGAAACTAAAAATTGAACAATCCAAATTCTAAAATTAACTGAGGTAGAGCAGGAATGTACCAAATCCATTTCTAGAATGACATCAAAGTCTACCATTTCTAACTCTACAAGATCTACTGAGGTGACTTTCCGAGAGACTGTGATAGGGCAATTTTTGTATATCCGTCTAGCTATAACTAGGTTACTGACTAGAGTGGAGAATGATAAAGATTGTGAGAGAGTTTCTGGACTAACACTGAATTGGATTGCTATGAAAGAAGTTATAAAAGATAAAGTCATACCTAGCTCAAACAATGAATATACATCAAGATCAAAGACTCGTAACATACCAGTGACTACATTAGGATAATATTCCTAATCCTGACGAGCCTGAAGAGCATAGAGCCTATTTTGGCGTTGTACACCTCCTCTACTAGATAAGTTACCCAGTAGAGGTTGGGCGACCTGCTGGTGCTGCTAAAGTTGTACACTGAGATTTACCATTATAACCTCTTTGACCGTGTTTAGAACGATAATCCTTCAATCTATGACCGGATTGACCACATCTAAAGCATCCTTCCTTACCTCCTAGGCACTCACTCGAATGGTTCCTACTACATTTGGGCAAGTTGGGTATGTTTTGGTGCCTGAAACTCTACCTTGAGTCTTAGATCCTAACGCCCTGCCTTTCTGATCATTACTGAACTTGGGATATAGAATACTAGCTGATGAAGAGGTTGGAGTCAAGGACTTTTGATGAAATTGCAAGCGATTTCCACCAACCTATTTATGTTGGGAATAATCACAGTTGCATATTCTTGCTTTGTTATTCTCCTTATCTTGTTTCTTAAGCTTATCACCCTCAACCTACTGAGCATGAGTCATGAGCCTAGAGATGTTCATGTCTCCCAATAACATAGCATTCATGCACTTTGTTTTCACTAAGTCTGACACCTCATAAAAAAATTATTCATTTACGCCCTTGAATCAGCAACCATGTGAGGAGCGTACCTGGAGAGTTGGGTAAACTTAAGCCCATACTCTTCGACTGTCATGTTACTCTACCTTAAGTTCATAAATTCTTGGGCCCTTGCTTCTCTCAATTTTATTAGGAAGAATCGGTCCAGAAAAGTCTTGCTAAAGCAATCCCAAGTAATATGAGTTGCATCTGTTCACCCATTATCTCTTTCCACTAAGTATACCAAATGCGATCCACATCCTTAAATTGATACGATGCTAGATCTACCGGATCATTTCCAATCACTTGCATGACTTCAAAGATCTTCTTGACCTTATCAATGAATTTTTGAAGATGTTCTCCAACTTAAAATCCTGAAAACTTTGGAGGACTCAACCTAACAAAGTCTCGCACTGTAGTTGCAGCTGACCCAACATTGACATTTGCTTGAACAGTAACCCAAAGATTGTTCTGGTTGGCACGCTTTGAGTCAATATTTGAATGATATTCCTGAATTCTGCGTCCTATACTGGGACGGAAGGAGATGCATTTGTATTCCTGGAATTCGCATTCCTAGCTTTAGCTTTACGAAGAGGAATGATCACTGAAACGTAGAACGTCGAGTTAGAATAAAATTAGATCATAGCTTATGCATGATAACAGTTACAAGAAAATGAGGATTTTCCTTAAATGCCTTGCAACCTCCTTTCATTATATGTGGTGCACTTCACACACATGAAGAGGACTCTACATAGTGAGGCTTTTCAAACATCCTAGGACACTTAAACCTAATGTTATGATACTAAGTTTGTCACGCCCCGAGCTAACCTCATAGACGTAGACACGGGAACAAGGATCACAAGTGATCCCAAGCTAACCCTATTGTCATAAACATAAGCATACTAGAGATAAAATGAGTAATAAAACTGTGCAGAAGCTAAATATCATAACAATGAAAATAATGGGGAATACCCATCTAGTAAACTTAATATATATGAAATCAGAGAGTTTAATACAAGAAAGAAATCAAACTCTAAGACTAAAGTTGAAACTATGTCTGAAATAAGCCTCTATGACTTACTAGAATTGTTGCAACATGCCCCAACTAGATCTAACAAAACTAAAACTAAGTTCAATGGTAAAGATAGCATGTCACTAGTCCTCGAAGAATGAGGACTTAAAATTGATGCTGATGAACTAGAGATAGGGACCGATCTATGCTTGATCTGAATATTGAGGGCTTGTACCTACATCATGAAAAGATGTAGTGCAATATATACGTCTATATTTGAAAAGTACTGAGCATGAGGGATATAATAAAATTAAAATAAACATATAACTAAATAAAGTAATATAGCAATGAAAAAATATAAACAGTATGTATTTGCTGAAATACTGAACATGACTATACATATACAACAAACAAGTTATAACATGCTGAGACTGGATATTGAAACATAGGCACTGCAATGGAATCTTACTACACTGTATAAACTACTTGTAACACTCTGAAAGTTCGTAACATAGTCTAGAGCCACACTTGATGAACTCATCCTTGAAACAGTGTTTCTCAGCCTAAAATAATGTATTTAATCTAATTATGAAGTGTTAGAGTCAAAATGTCAAGAAACAACCATGACGTCTAGAGTGTAGTGAAATTCATGCTAGTGCACCTTGGCATGTTTCATGTGGTTTTAGTAGACAGAATATAGTCATACTTGGTAAGAAGGTGTTAAACATATAGTATAGTGTATTTAGGGTTTAAATGTCCGGGTATGAGTCCCCAAGGACCACACAACGGGTTTTTGACAAGGACCCTTGCATTTGATAAAAAGCTGTCAAATTGACAGTGGCTAACGACGGACCAAATGACGAGCCGTCGACTGGTCAACAGCCCGTCGATGGTGGTCGTAGGTTCATACTTAACCATTTCAAAAAACTCCCCAAAAAAATCCAGGTGTCTAACACAAACCACGGACGACCAGTTCGGGGCTGTGGTTTGGTCAATGGACCGTCGACGAGGATTCATCATTTGAAGCTTCATTAATTGGTAAGTTTTTAAGTTAAGTGGATTAGTTGGTTAATTAGTTAATTGTTTAGTTATTAGGGTCTAATGGTGGTTAATTAATGTAGTTAGGGACTATAAAAAGGTTCCAACTCATTAAACTCAAATTAACACCTCATTTTTCCCAAACTCAATTCTCTCCAACTACTTTATCTCTCTTTCCCAAAGAACACCTTTAAGATTTATTAGGGCTCCAAGACTCAATTTTTCTTCTGTCAATCTTCAAGGATTACTAAGGTATGGAAGATATTCATTCTAGGGATCTGTTTCCCCAAGAGGCTCTTCAAAATTATTTTTCATCCAATTTCGTGAATGGTCTTTCAAATTGATTTGATATTGAATTTATTTTATTAATATTGATAGTTATGATTGTTTATTGGTTAATTTTTTTAGTTCTTAGTCTTTCACCTAGTTTTCATGAAAGACTCAAGATTGACCCTTTACCCAAACCCTTGTTATGTATTAGACTTGTAGATGATTAGGGTTGTTGCAATTGATTATGTTATTGTTTAATTCACTATATTTTGATGATGGTTTTTTTTATTATTGGATAATTGTGATGAATATTAGGTAAGATCTTGAAGGAGGTTCTTGGAAGACATTGGTAAGATCCTTGAGATTATGACATCTCTACTTCAATTATGCTGGTCTATTCTTGATGATGATATTCAATTGGAGTATGATTATGTGAATATAATAGGATGATGATATGATGATTATGATGGTATTATATGAATATGTTGAATATGAGATTATGGTAAAGATGTGATGATGCAAAGTTGATGATTATTCTCTTGTGTACCTATTATTATGACTATGATGTGTTGATCTCATTAATGATTGGGTTTTGATGAAAAGAATTTATAATTCTAAACCTAAAGAGATATGATCATGTTTATAAATGGGGTTAGTCTTCTATGGACTATGTTAATATTGATGATTCAGATTGACTTAAAGAAATTTCAAAAAGGGACTTTAGCTTAGCACCGAGCGAACTAGATATGCGATGTGTCCCTTCACTATTAGGAAGGTAGGTTCATTATTGATCTCATGAGATGGAGACTACAATGCAATTGTTCATTAAAAGTATTTCTAGCAAATCTCCTACTTCCTTAACTATGTTGCCTTCATAGGAATACTAGCTAGTGGATCCACCTAAAATATTATGTTCATATTACAGTTCTACCTTTGCAAGTAGAGCACCTTCTTTCGGTGTAGGGTTTCATAACACTGGATTCCATGTTTAGCTCTCATGGTCTATTGTCGATTAAGTCAATTGTTCTCAAAAGTAAAATTAATAAATAAAGATGGACACTAACTAGGGTGAATACGCGTTCTACTTAGTAAAGGTAAGGGTATGGGGCATTACCTTTGCCTTGCGTAAGTTTGTCTTGAAGGGAGTCCTAAGAGATTGTTCATATGTTTTTATGTACTTATGATATCATGAAATATATATATATATATATATCTTTGTCCTTTATGATGTTGTTCTCATATGATTTTTGTTTCATTGACGAACATGATATTGGTATAAATTACTATATATGTTGATGACTACTCATGATGTTATGTTATGTGAAGCAAGGCATTAATTATAGTCTTTTTTCTAGTTAACTTGATTATGTGGGCTTATGGGGCTTCACATGAGAATTTCACTTGTAGGATTTGGATGGTATTGTTGGTAAGGATCTTGTATGTCTTGATGATATGAACTATAGCTTATGATATGCTAATATGACTTTATGTTGGTGTTGTTCTTATATATGAATATGTGTATGTCTTGTGTTGTTTTGATCATTTGTTCATATTTGGTCTCCTATGTGCACACATAAAGAGTTTTTCCAAATGACTTAACATGTTTCAAAGAAATGGTCCCTCTTATGCATGTCTTCAAATATTTTATGTGCATATGTTTTCATAATTCGTACAAGTCATTGTACTAACCCATATTCCTTATGTTTTTACAAATATGTAGGTGCGGATTGTTAGGGTGCTTAGAGGCCATTTGCAAGAAGACTTGGACATCATTCTCAAGTTGTTGGTGAGTCCTCAATGTTCGAGGATGGTGCCACTTATCTAGCTTAGTAGGATTGCTTATGTCTAAAGACACTTATTCTTTTCTTATTCTTGAGACTATTATTGTAAGCCTATATGTGGAATATTGTACTTGTGTAAGGCTATGCCTAAACTTCTAATTCTCCTTTTATATGGTTATATGTGAGACAAGTATTAGACTATTTAATGAATTGCTTATGCTAAATGTGAAGTCTATGTAAACTTCTTAAGCGAGGAGTCTATGTAAACTCCATATATGATATGTGAGAAGTTTAAGTATAATTCACTATGTAAAAGTTTTTTAATTTTACGCATTCTTTTACCAATGATATGCCATGATGTATACTAAGGGATAGTCTAAGTCCTCTTCGAGAACGAAGACGCCGGTTATATCTATAGGGTGCTCTACGTTATGATAAACTATGTATCAGAGCATGATGTTTAGTAACTTTAGGATTGATGTCTAACTAAACCACGTCTAAATAGAGTGTTGTTCATAATAGTGAAGCGGGCCACTCTTATAATTGGTGGGCTATGTGATGCTTAGGAAATTCTCATCTTCTTGGTATTCCTATGTCGTGCCTTAAGAGGCTTAACTCTTTGTGTCCTTTTTATATAACGCTTTTTTTGTTGTTATAGGCTATAACTACTAAAAGGGCAACCGCAAGAATAGTTTGTAAAGAGATTGCTAATGTAGGAGATCCTCCCCAAGACAACCAAGCTCCTCCAGAAAGCAATCAAATTCCTCCACAAGAACAAGTTCCTTTGAGTGACCAAGCTCCGGACAATCCTCCGGCTATGCCGGATAGAGAGATAAGGTCGTCTTTTCTAAGTTTGGCTCAAGCCATGACTTCTTAAACTCATATCGTAACTACTCAAGTCCAAGCTATGACGTCACAAGTGAATTGGTAAGTTGGACCCCGTGTAAACCAACATTCTAGTACCATGGCTTATCATTTGAGAGATTTCCCTAGGATGAATCCTCCTATGTTTATTGGGTCTAAGGTTGGTGAAGACCCCCAAGCTTTCTTGTTGAGGTCTATAAGATCTTGTTTTCTATGGGAGTGAATTCGAATGGGAAGGCCGAGTTAGCCACTTATCAAATCAAAGACGTGGCTCAAATTTGGTATACTCAATGAAGAGACAATAGGGTTTTAAGAGGTGATCTCATGACTAGGGAGATCTTTAGGAGGGACTTTCTTGAGAGGTTCTTCCCAAGGGAAAAAAAGGATGCTAAGGTGGAAGAGTTCATCAACCTTCGTCAAGGAGGTATGAGTGTGTTATAATACTCCTTGAAGTTCACTAAATTGTCTAAGTATTCCCCTATCTTGGTGTCTAACCCAAGGGATGAGATGAGTCGCTTTGTAACAGGAGTGTCCGAAGATCTAGTAGAAGAATGTCATGTGATTGTGCTTCATGACAACGTGGACATTTATCACTTGATGGTGAATGCTCAACAAGTGGAAGAGGTTCTCCAACCAAGTTCCTTCTAAATTTCCAACGGCTCAAAATGATAGGGTGTCTAACCCTAGGTCCCAAAAGGGAAGAGGTGGTGATTCACCAAGTAAGAAACCTAATTGTGGAAAGTGTGGTAAGAAGCATGTTGGTGAATATCTAGTTGGGATGGGTAATTGCATTGGTTGTGGCAATATTGGCCATAAGTTAAGGGATTGTCCTATGGTGAGAGGTCAAGAAAAGGGGGGTAGTGAAGCTCAAACAAGTGGTCCTAGCTCCTAGGCTCCTATGAAGAACCTTTTTTATGCTCTCCGCTCTAGGAGAGAACAAGAGGGTTCTCCCGATGTGGTGACCAGTATGTTATAAGTATTTTCTATTAATATATATACTTTACTTGATCCCGGCCCCACCTTGTCATTTGTTACCCCTTTGGTGGCTAGAAAGTTATGTTGCCCGATGTTCTAAATGAACCTTTTATGGTGTCTACCCCGGTGGGTGATGTTGTAGTTGCAAAAAGGTTATACATAAATTGTCCTATAGTGTTGTCCTATAGAGTTACTCTTGTTGATATGGTCGAACTTGACATGTTTGATTTTGATGTCATTTTGGGAATGGATTGGTTACATGTTTGTTTTGCTTCCACAGATTGTAGAATAAGGGTAGTTAAGTTCAATTTTCCAAATAAGCCCATTTTAGAGCGGAAAGGGGGAAACTCAATCTCTAGAGGTCAAATCATTTCATGTCTTAAAGCTTATAAGATGATCTATAAGGGATGTCTCTACCATATTGTGAAGGTAAATGACCTAGAATCTAATATTCCTCATTTAGAATTGGTCCCCGTAGTGAAGGATTTTCCAGAAGTCTTTCCCAATGACCTACCCGAAATTCCTTCCAAATCGGAAATAAATTTTGGCATAGACTTGTTGCCAGATAGGAAACCCATTGTAGTTCCTCTTTATCGGATGGCTCTGTCCAAATTGGAAGAGTTGAAGGCTCAACTCAAAAATTTGTTTGACAAGGTTTTTATACACAAATCATATTTCCATGGGGCTCTAACGACCCATATTTTGGAATCCAAATCGCCACCGGCATCGTTGACTTCTCAAAGGTCGCAGACAAGACTCTTCATCATTCATCACATTCATATGGTTAATTTTAGTGAAAAATTTAAAAGTTTTAAACTTATGAAGTATACATAGACTTCATATAGTTATTTCGTGAATTTTTCAAATACGAAGCTCAACATAAATATAACAATAATCTATCATAAGAATCAATTTGAAACATAATAAGAATTTATCATAAATACATTTGCCAAACACGGCCTTATTACAAAAGCTTCGAAATGAAAGTGCAAAAGAAACACTAGGGAGAACATCCATTAGCTATGCCTAAAACTAAGGCTAGACTAAAACTCTAGCATCTCGAAATAAAGAGGACCTACCAAATGGTTTGGAGAAACGTTGATGTCCAAATCATTGCAAGAGTCGTCATTTTGTCCTTTAACCTGCATCAATAAAATAGTAAATAGTAGGGGTTATTACACCACTTGTACTAAGTATGGGTGTATACACACATACACATAAAGATATGCATGATCAAGGAAAGCAATTCCTGAACGACATGTTATTTCTGGAAAGTCTAGTCACTAGACATTCTTAATTCATTGGTTGTAAATTGTGGTATAAATATGATGAATTTAATGCATTCAAAGCACACAACTCATTTTCTATATTATTACAAAACATTATTATCATCAAAATAATTTTAGAACAACTCGGGCGAAGATTTGAGATTTTGATCCTCTTAGGTCGAGAGCTCCTCTTTGTACACTTAGATTATTTTTTAGTCTTTTCCTTCTTGTTGTTGTGTAGTTCAATAACTCCTTTGTTCCGATGTTTTACTTATAAGTGTAATGATTCATTGTAGCCCTATACCCACAATGAATCGATGTAAGTAATCCAAGGACTAAGGAATGATTTCCCTACCTTATAGTGAGTCATTCTTTACACTATATATTCATTACCTTTCATAAGTAATTATCTCTTGATCATGCCATTGATTTCAATACTTTCATGTTTTATATATTATACATTTCATATACACGAGACTTTGGAATCGTTGATTTAGCATTAAGACATCTCAAGTGAGGGCCCAACATATGGGACCTCAACCCAAGGGTCTTCTTTAGAAAACACAGGGTTTGCTTCATTAGTTCATTCATACTTCACATTATTCATTTCATTCATTCGTAGGCTTATGTAAGAACCAGCTATACCTAGGATGATGTTTAAGACTCTCATCGGGATCACAAAGTGCAATGACCAAGAATGACCTAATGCCATTACTTGAATCTGATTTCACCTCCTGATTGTCTTGCACAAACACCTTCGGTGTTGTTCATTTCATTATCTTTCTTACTTTGAGGAACTCCAACCTTAACCGACATAGTCATGTGAGCATCATGAAATCCGGTGTCTTCCCCACACCGAAAAAAGGTGGAGTTACTGGCCAAGGTTAAAACAAAACATGCTAGCATATATAGGGAATTGAACCCTGCTAAAACCCTATGTTGGCAGCATAGGTTAAAAGACTAGGAGATATAAGGAGATCCATACCTACCTAAATGGATAGTCTCATCACATGAGATTTACAAGAACCTCTGCCTTCCCGAAAGAAGGAATCGCAACTCATAGCTAGCCTATGATGCTCAGTATAAAGTTCCATTACATTCATCTCACACATCATAGAAGTTGGCTTCTAGAATGAGGGCATCATTGCTCATTATATGATTTCTCATCTCATCATTAGTATTAAGTGTCAATTGTCCTTACATATAGAGTATGATTGATACTTGTCTCTTGATATTCAACACTCTCTTAGGTGAGTACTTTTAGTGACCTTTACTTAGGCTTGCTTGAGACTTGTCTCACCATTCATCTTAGTCTCTTATAATGTTCTCACCATTTTCATTAGCATCATAGATTAACATAATTACTCACCTCATTATGGGAATGTTCATTTCTTGTTTATCTTTTAGTGTTGACTCAAGCATTATGGAGACTTACTTCTAGATTGAGATTTACTTACTTTATTGATGACTGGTCGTTATTACTTTACGTTGATGAAATGTGAATTTTCCTTACATATCATCCTTTGGTGTTAATGAGACTGGTCTCACACATTCTAACACCTTCATACGTGAGTATTCTTTTAACATAGTAGCTTAGGTGTAAGTGAGACTTGTCTCACTTCCTTTAACACCCCATTCTGGTCACTTACTTAATTTAGACCCCTTTAATTATGTTATAACTCACGTTACTTACTTACTTTAGTGTAGTAGATTCATATCATCGTTTATGGACGATGAGCACTTCATTTAATGAGTTTCATGAGTTCATATGTCATTCTTTTAGAGCATGTTGGGAGTTGTCCCAATGAGTGTCATGCCCTTAATTATGGGTTCATTGAATTATTTTGGAATTTCTTATATTATCATTTGATACTCTAACTACACAAGATTGGCATGTGATAGTAATGGTCTCAACCTTTGAAGATTAAACTACATAACCATTTTTGTTGGCATGTACCAATTTTACGTATATTCATATTTAAATTTAATATGTATGAACCATTAGCTAATATTTTAATTATTTAACATAATATCATAGCCATTTACATGCATCACTTTTAGACAATGTAACGTTAGCCATGTTATTGGCATACGATTAATATTGACATAAACAATTGAGCATAGATTTCATAACTATATTTGTTGGCACAAGCCAATTTTGATGTTCAACATGCTTAAGTTTTCAGACATTATACATTATCCAATATTTTAGTTATTTAATATAATATTATATCCAATTCCCTACAACTTGTTTGACAATGTAGTGTTAGCCAATTTATTGGCTTAATATTAGTATTGGCATAAGCAATTGACTATAGATTTAATAACTGTTTGTTGGCATAAGCAAAAGTTTCATTCAATCATGCCCCATTTGGGATACATTATTCATTAACCAATCTTTTACTTATTTAGAGATAACATTATAGATAATTCCAATTTAAATTTTGAACAATGTTTTTGTTAGTCATTTTATTGACATACACCAAACATTCACTCAAATTATGATTTCACTGAGATCTTTTTAGCTAACCTTATAACATAACTTTAGGCATAACGTTTTTTAAAACATCTTGGACAGCATCATATTAGTATTAGATGAATATATCATCTTTATAAATTCATATTAACAGCAAGTATGATGAACAGACCATAACATCTACATGCATAACATTTTCGGACATATCTTTAAAATAGTATCATTCTTTAATTCACATAATAACACGTAGCATCACACGTGTCCAATTAAAAGGTTCATTCAATCATTATTTAATCAAAAACCACACGCATTAAAATCATCCAACACCACATACCAACAACATGATTTATAACCTATTCAACATTGAAATCGTAACAAGGATACTAAGGAAAGGAGTTCGACAAGAACGACGGGAAACAACTCTAGTTCTCAAGATCTTTGAATCATTCGAAAGAAAGTTATCTTGAAGAAAGAAGTAAGGATATAAACCCATAACTTATGTAGAACTTAATCTATGAATACCATCTTGAACGAAACCTTGAGAAAACCTTCAAATCGCCCTAAGAAATCGATAAGTTTTCTGCCTTTTTCTTATGTTCGTTGCCTGCTGTTTTTCCGTCACCTTTTCTATGAGTTTGAACGTGATTTTTAGGTTTAAGAAATGATCTTTAGTTATACAACTTAGGTTTAATAAGTTAATTTAATAAAATAATTAACCAATTATCAAAACGACCCTCCTAAGTTGACTAAACATAGGAGAACATACACTTAGTCAAATCTTGAAATTAGTGTGGACTATGGTTTCGATCAATATTTTGACTTTATATTAATTAATTAAATACTTAATTTAATTAATTTAGGTACCTAGTGTAAGTACTAAAGCACCCCTAAGTCCTTGGAAATATAAGCAACCCTTTAGGACCATCCAAGGTTAAGTACTAGGTTGATTTTTTCTTGTTTTAACCGAAATCTGGAAATTGCTTTGTGATTTCGGTTTTTCCCCTTTAAATTAATTAATTATGTTGATAAATTAATTAATTAGGTAACTTAGGAGAATTACCAAAGTACCCCTAAGTTGTTAGTACCATAACTAATCTTTTGGACCATCCTAGGTTAGCTACTAGGTTGTCTTTTTAAGTAGTACTAGGTTAGTGTTAACCCTGTTTTAGTCCTAGGTTGTCGGCTATACTAATGGGTCCATTTCGGTTAGTCCTAGGTTATTTATATAGTTAGGACAGTTAGTTAGGACCTAGACTTTGATAGGAAGTTAGGCCCCACATGGAGTGGTCCCTTATGCACGTTTTCCCCCCTAACTACCCTAACCGAATTCGGTTAGGGTGGGCCCCTCCTTTGGCCACTTCTTCACATGTCTTGCACATGTGTTGGTTGTACTTTCCTAACTAACTATTATTTATGGTTACTTTGGGAATGTTTACTTATTGTCCCAAGGACCCTCACTATGTCCTTGGGCACTGCTTACTCTTTATGATCATTTTAAATGGTTATGTACTTAAAGTACTAGGTTTGACACTTGGATGCCTAGTACCTAATGTGTTTTGAACTGATGAATTTCTAAATTTTAGCTTAGGGTCTTCATTGCAGATACATTTCCTAAACAAGCTCATTAATAATTAGATATATTGCTAACAACCTTTAAGCCAATATTTTCTAATATGCCCAATATTTTACTTATTGGGTATTATATAGAAATTGTCTATTACCCCTTAGTAAATTTTCTATAATATGCCCAATATTTCTCAATATTGGGCATTGGAATGTCTATGTATCCCCAATACGCACTCTTAAAGACCTATTGGGATCTTCACTAGATATAAAATTTTCCGAAATGTTACAGGGGCGCTCCGGTTTTATTTGTGAAAAAAAATTGGTCACTTAGGATGTGTATCGACTACCGGCAATTGAATAAGGTAACCATAAAGAATAAGTATCATCTCCCTAGGATTGTTGACTTGTTTGATCAACCCAAGGGGAGAGTTACTTTTCAAAGATCCATTTGAGGTCGGGATATTACCAACTTAGGGTGAGAGGTGAAGAATTCCTAAAATGACTTTCCAAACTAGGAATGGTCATTATGAGTTCCCAGTTATGTCTTTTCGGTTAACTAATGCCCTGTAAACATTTATCAACATCAAGAATAAAGTGTCTCGGAATTACCTTGATTCTTTTGTAATTGTCTTCATTGACGATATATTGGTACATACTAAGAGTAAGGATGAGAATATGGGCCATTTGAGGGTGTTATTGCAAGTCCTCAAAGAACACAAACTTTTTGCAAAGTATAGTTAGTGTGAATTTTGGTTGAGATCGGTTGCATTTCTTGGTCATGTTGTCTCAAGTGAGGGTATAGAGGTCGATCCAAAGAAAACGAAAGCTGTGAGAAATTGTCCTAGACCTCTAATCCCACTGACATAAGAAGTTTCTTGGGTCTAGCAGGGTACTATAGAAGGTTCGTTGATGGCTTTGCATCCATTGCTTCTCCTTTGACAACCTTAACTCAAAAGAAGGTTAAGTTTGAGTGGTCGGAGGCTTGTAAAAGAGAATTCAATAATTTAAAGATAAGCTTACCTCCATTGCGGTGTTGACTTTACCGAAGGGTAAAAATGTCTTGTAGAGTATTGTGACGCTTCTCGAGTAGGTTTGGGTTGTTTCCTTATGCAACATGGTAAGTTTATAGCTTATGCCTCTAGACAAATCAATGTGAATGATAAGAACTATCCAACTCATGATCTTAAATTAGCTCCAATGGTGTTTGCTTCAATAATATGGAGGTGTTATCTCTATCTGATACATGTGGATGTATTTACCAACCACAAGAGTCTTCAATATGTCTTTACTCAAAAGGAGTTGGATCTCCGACAAAGGAGGTGGTTGGAATTTTTGAAGGACTATGACATGAGTGTCCTTTACCACCCTAGCAAAGAAAATATTATTGTAGATGTCATGAATAGAATGACTATGGGTAGTGAAAGAGGTTCATAAATTGGATCGGTTGGGTATTCGATTGGAAGATTCTCCAAATGGAGGTTCTATTGTCCATGATAACTCTGAATCATCTTTAGTGTTTGAGGTTAAGTCTAAGCAACACCTTGAATGTTCTATTGATGGAATTGAAGGAGTCAGTGCTTAGTAAGCTCAATGAGTCATTCTATTAAGGGGGGATGGGGGTACTTAGGTACAAGGTAATTGTGTGTACCAGATATTGATGAATTGAGAAAACAAATTCTGAAAAAATCTCATGGTTCCCGATATTTTATTCATCCGAGTGCCACCAAAATGTATCGTGATCTTAGAGAGGTCTATTAGTGGGATAGTTTGAAGAGGGAAATAACAGAGTTTGTGGCTAGGTGCCCTAATTGTCAACAAGTTAAGGTCGAGCATCAAAACCCGGGTGGTTTGACTCAAGTAATGGATGTCCCTATTTGGAAGTGGGAAAATATAAATATGGACTTCGTTGTTGGGTTGCCTCAAATCTGGAGGCAAAAGGACTCAATATGGGTTATTGTGGATAGGTTGACGAAATCTTTCCACTTTATCCCTGTCAAGTCTACATATTCGGCAGAAGAGTATGCTAGGTTAAATATTAATGAGATTGTGAACTTCCATGGGATCCCTTTGTCCATCATCTCGGATAGAGGTGCCTAATTCACTTCTCATTTTCAGAGGTCTTTTCAAAAGGGTTTAGGTACTCAAGTGAAACTTAGTATAACTTTTCATCCTCAACGAATGGTCAACTGGAACGTACCATTCAAACTTTAGAAGATTTGTTAAGATCTTGTGTTATTGATTTCAAGGGTAATTAGGATGATCACCTACCGTTGTGAGTTCTCTTACAATAATAGCTACTATTGGAGTATTTCTATGTCACCTATTGAAGCACTTTATGGTAGGAGTTGTAGGTATTCGGTTGGGTGGTTTGAGGTTGGTGAGTCTTCACTCCTTGGTCCCAAGAAAGTCTATGAGGCTATAGAGAAAGTTCAAATGATAAGAGATAGGTTGAATATAGCCTATAGTCGAAACAAAAATCTTATGTCGATAATAGACCTTGAATTTGAAATAGGTGATTGGGTCTATTTGAATATTTCACCCATGAAAAAAGAGATGAGGTTTGGTAAGAATGGGAAACTAAGTCCCTATATTTGGGTCCATAATTCCTTATGAGTTACTGCAATAAGTTAGAAAATTTGCTTATGAGTTGAAACTACTAAGTGAAATAGCTTCCGTTCATCCGGTATTTCATGTTTCTATGCTCAAGAAATGTTTGGGAGACCCGGTGTCTATTCTCCCTGTTGAAAGACTAGGGGTGAATGAAAATCTTTCTTATGAAGAGGTTCTGGTTGAAATCCTAGATCTTCAAGTCAAAAGGTTGAGGAACAAATTAAAGAGGTGGACTATGTAAAAGTTCTATGGAGAAACCATCTAGTTGATGGTGCAACATGGGAGGCCGATACCGAGATAAAGTCCCGCTATCCTCATCTCTTTCTATTTTAAGGTTAGTTTTCCTCTTAAAGTGAAAATGATGAATAATGTGGATTTTGATTTGTTTTTTCTAAGTATGATTATAACTTAGTACAGGTTTTATGCTAAAAATGAGTTTTTATGAAAATATGCTTTTATGTTCTAATTGATCTTATATCAGTTGTATATTTGCATTCTTGAGATTGTAGTGCTTTGATATGGTCTTGAGAAGAAAAATAGCATGTGGAATCTTGATGTTCATATTGAGATCATGTTGATATTGAGAAGGTAGTTCCTCATTATATGATGTGAAATATTTAAATCTAATATTGCATAAATTATGAATTGTGTTGTTGTGTGAAGTACTTTGATTTTATGTTGAAGAGAGTGGTGAAGTACTCCTATGAGTTGTGACTCATGAATATACACATGTTTTTTGGTTAGGCTGCTATTGAGTCTCTTCTATCCCTATAAAAAGATATAAAAGTCATTCAGAGACGAATGTTCCTATGGGGGGGATAATTTAACACTCTGTAAGTACACAACTTAGTCTAGAGTCTCACATGATGAATTAAACCTTGAACAATGTTTCTATGCCTAAAATAATGTATTCAATCTAATTAGGAATTTTTAGAGTTAAAACTTCAAGAAACGACCATGACATCTGGAGACTAGTGAAATTGATGCTAGTGTGGTTTGGCATGTTTCAAAGGGTTATAGGAGTCGGAATTTAGTCAAATTAGGTATAAAGGTATTAAACATATAGTAGATCCTGTTTAGGGTCGAAATTTCTAGGTACGACTCCCCAAGGACCACCTTAACGGTCCTTGAGGAGCACCATTGCATTTGAACTATAAAGCTGTCAAATTGATAGTGGTTAATGACAAACCAAATGAGGAGTTGTCAATGGGTCAACGACCCGTCGATGGTGGTCGTAAGTTCATACTTATACATTTCCAAAAATTCCCCAAAAATCCAGGTATGTGACACGAACCACGGATGACCAGTACCGGGTCGTGGTTTGGTCAAGAGACTGTCGATGAGCATTGGTCGTTTGAAGCTTCATTCACTGGTAAGTTTATGAGTTAAGTGGGTTAGTTGGTTAATTATTTAATTGGTTAATTCATTAGGGGTTAAGGGGTGGTTAATTAAGTTAGTTGGGGACTATAAAAGGGTCTCAACTTATTAAACCCAACTTAACACTTCATTATTCCCAAACCTAATTCTTTCCAACTTCTCTATACTTTCTCTCTCTTTCCCAAAGACCAGCTTCAAGCTTGATTAGGTCTCCAAGACTCAAGTTTTATTCCATAAATATTCAAGGATTACTAAGGTGTAGAAGTTATTCACTAAGGCTCTTCAAAATGAGTTTTCAAAGATGTCTAGAACATGGGTTCATCCAATTTCATGAATGGTCTTTCAAAGTGATTTAATGTTGAATTTCATTGATTAATATTGATATATTATGATTGTTTATTGGTTAATTGTTGTAGTTCTTAATATTTGACCTAGTTATCATGAAAGACTTAAGATTGAATCCTTTACCCTAACCCTAGTTATGAATTGGACTTCTTGATGATTAGGCCTGTTGGAATTGATTATATTATTATTTAATTCACTATATTATGATGATGGTGATTGGATTATTGGATAATTGTGATGAATTAAGGGTAATATCTTGAAGGAGATTCTTGGAAGACATTGGTGAGATCCTTGAGATTTTGATTTCTCCACTTCAATTATGTTGGTCTATTCTTGATGATGATATCCAATTGGAGTATGATTATGTGAGTAGAATAGTATGATGATATGATGATTATTATGGAATGATATGAATATGTTTAATGTGAGATCATGGTAAGGGTATGATTATGCAAGGTTGATGATGATTCTCTCATGTACCTACTATTATGACTATGATGTGTTGATCTTACTAATGATTGGGTTGTGATGAAATGAAGTTCTCATTCTAAACCTAAAGAGTTATGATCATGTTTATACACGAGGTTAGTCTCCTTGGACTATATTAATATTGAGGATTAAGTTTGACTTAAAGACATTTCAAAAAGAGAATTTAGCTTAGCACCGAGAGAACTAGATATGAGATGTGTCCCTTTCCAAGTGGGAAAGTAGGTTCACTATTGATCTCGTGATATGGAGATTACAGTGCAATTGTCCATAAAGGGTTTCTAGTAAATCTCATAGTTCCTTAACTATGTTGCCTTAATGGGAATACTAGCTAGTGGATCCACTTATAATGTTATGTTCATGTTATAGTTCAACCTTGGCAAGTAAAGCACCTTCTTTCGATGTGGGGTTTCATGACACCGGATTTCATGGTTAGATCACATGGTCTATTGTCGTTAAGACGATTGTTCTCAAAAGTAAAATGAATGAATAAAGATGGACACTAACTAGGGTGAATTAAGGGGTTCTACTTAGTATAGGTAAGGGTATAGGACCTTACCTATGCCTTGCACAAGTTGGCCTTGAAGGAAGTCTTAGGAGGTTGTTCTTATGTACTTATGATATCATGAAATGTATATATGTTGGTCCGATATGATGTTGGTTTCATTGATGAACATGATCTTGGTGTAAATTGTTATATATGTTGATGACAACTCATGATGTTATGTTATGTGAAGAAAGGCATTACTTATGGTCTCTTTTCTAGTTTACTTGATTATGTAGGGTTATGGGGTTTCCAATCAACATTGCACTTGTAGGCTTGGGATGAGAGTTTTGGTTAGGGTCTTGTATATCTTGATGATATGAACTATAGAACATGATATGCTAATATGAATTTATGTTGATGTTGTTCTTATATATGAATAGGAGGCTGTCTTATGTTGTTTGAATCACTGGTTTGTATATTCTCTCCTATGTGTGTGCATAAATGTTTTTCTAAATGGCTTAGAAAGTTCTAAAGAATTGGTACATTGCATGCATGTATACAAATGTTTTATGTGCATATGTTTCCATACATAGTACAAGTGGTTGTACTAACCCATATTCCTTATGTTTCTACAAATATATAGGTTCGAGCTGTTGAGGTGCTTAAAGGCCATTTCCAAGAAGACTTGGACATCTTTCCCAAGTTGTTGATGAGTCCCCAATGTTCGAAGATGGTGCCACTTATCTAGATTAGTAGGATTGCTTATGTCTAAAGACACTTTTTTCTTTCTTATTCTTGAGACTATTGTTATAAGCCTATATGTGGCATATTGTACTTGTGTAAGGGCTATGCCCAAACTTATGATTCTCCCTTTAGATAGTTATATGTGAGACAAGTATTAGACTATTTAATTAATTGCTTGTGTCAAATGAGAAGTCTGTGTAAACTTCATAAGCGAGGAGTCTATGTAAACTCCATATAAGATATGTGAGAATCTTAAGAATACTTCACTATCTAAAAGTTTTTAATTTTCCATATTTTTCTCTACCAATGATTTTCCATGATGTATTATAAGGTCTAGTCTAAGTCCTCTTCGAGAACAAAGACGCCGGTTACGTCTAGGGGGTGCTCCCCGATCGTGACACTACTAATAACCAATAATATAATCACATGAGCTAGTTGTGGAGTCTGGTGTATACTCCTCATCGAGAGGACCCAATATACCCGACCAAAAGGTATAGAGGCATACTAGCGTGATCACTGAAATGATACCCACGGAAAGAACTCACAACCTACATGCCTAGTAATTCTGGACATTGTGGGTATGTTGAATCCTAGTCCCACTCGGCATTATTCTACTCCTAATAGATTAAGTGATTAACTAATTATGACTGAATTTCTATAATACATGTATTGGATAGCTCAAAATGACATGCAATCTGAGAATGTGTGTGTGTGCGCGCTTAATGACACACTCATATACTAAGGCATATGTATATCTGAAAGAACTGAATTAACTGAAATGTCTGACCTTGCATATGTAATTTAAGAACTAAAGAAATACATAGCTAGGGTTATCGAATTCATGCAGTTAACTTGATAATAACATAATAATCTCATTTGGAGCATTTAACAACTAATTCATGATAATTTACTGAATTTCTAGAAGCCGTAGGTCTAATCATATAAGGGAATCAAGAATCTGACTGAAAACTAAGGACTCAACGGGTGAAAGGAACCCACTATTGAAATCCCACAAACCTAGTAACAAATTCCACGTAGAAATCTTTCAATTTTGAGGTTGAAACTACTGAAAACTTATTGCATTCTTCAAGCTAGGGTTGGTCGACTATTTTATCTCTTCTTGCTTCTAGTTTTCTAAGTTTTGATCAAGGATTTGACTTAAGTAAGTTCTAGTTATGCTTCTAGACTAAAACTGACCAAAACCACAAAATTTAGGGCTAAAAATGACGAGGTTTAAAAGTCTAATGAAAAGGGAAAAGACCAAAATAACCCTGACTTAATCTGTAGAGGGCTAACCACGACCATCTTCACAAACCGTGAGAGGGACCAAGGACCATGAAGTCGGGCGTGGTCTGGATTTAGTCCAGGAAATAAGGCCACTATTGCACGATCCCTTACCACGACCTAAGTTGAGAAGTACCATGGACCTTGAAGGTCCACGTGGTCCTCACTTGGGCTGTGGTCTGGAGGCTCAGATCGGGTCCTACTGGTTAATCCTCACGGACACTCCCACGAGCCGTCATAAAGACCACAGTCCGTGAAGGCCCTCGTGGTCTTCACTTGGTCATGGGTATCTGAGGGGTTGGCAAAAGGGTTACTACCTGACTTCCATAAGTGTCGCCATGGTCCGTCGTCAAGACTACGAATGGTAAAGGTGCTTGCAGTCTAATTCCTGGGCCTGGTGACTTCCAAGTCAAGTTCATGGATGGTTCCACATACCTTGGACCCTATCACGATCCGTGAACCCTGCCATGGTGCATTGGTGCAGGTTATTTTCTGCAATTTTTTCTGGGTCTGATTTTCAAGGTGTTACAAGAAGAACTCTACTAGATATGTCTTCATAGACATCACAAGACACTTGAACTATGTTCTCTAATACCAAGTATGTCGTGCCCTGAATCTACACCCTAGGAGTGACCGTCACTTTAAAACCATTGTTTATCCCAATTGAACTCTTGGTTTGGCTGACTAGTTTGATGAAAACTAAACACATATACAAAAAAACTTTAATGATGAGCATAAAAAACACCTAGCTAAATCTCCAATACAGTCTAAAAGTACTGAATATAGATAATGAAAATGTTCAAAGTGTCTTCAAGGAAGTACTTAACTTACTCTCTAACTTTTTCCAAGAAGCCTTTACTATGGTAGGTACCTAGACAAGATCCACAACTATCTCAAAAGTACTAACTAGTTTCTCTACTATTACTACTACTACTACTACTACTTATATAAGTATAATGAATGGAGTTCCCCAAAAGCAATAAGGTCTTACCAAAGGCTGACGAGATAGTGATATCAATGGAGCGCATGTTGAAACTCTTGAGCACAAGCATCTACTTCATAAAATGATACATTATCGGAAGTCGTTTATACATAAAATGTACAATATGCAAAAAGTCTAGAAGAAACAGTATCTGAACCGAAAGAATATTGAAAATACTATGAAGGAAAGAAAAACAAGCAATGTAATAAAATAAATAAAGCTTTAATTTTCATACTAATGCGTATCTCTAAAATTGTACTTTACTTTTCTCGAGGAATTTCTCTACCCGACAATTATCACTACAAGTCTCGTGATGATTATTCATCAAGCCCATGTTGCTAGAGCCATCATATACCTTGCTGAATTATACGACAACAAAATGTGATTTATGTTCCTTCTTAAAATCCCTCAATGAGGATGGATGGAGAGTCGCCCAGACCAATGGAACGATGTTATCTACGCTAGTGGCGTAGGTTATAGAGTTTGAGCTATCTAAGCCCGTACCAAATCAGTGATCACTACTACTCCCTAATGCTCATACTGATATTTGTGTTGAGTTAGTGCTCAAAAGGCCATATTTTTAGGAAAATTTTATCTTTAATTTATTGACTGAAACTTCCTATGAAACTATTTATGCTCTTATTAAATTAACAATAGTTTTTTTCAATACAAAATAGTGCATTTGGAACCAATAGTGTTCCCATAAAAACTCTTCAATAACTATTAACTTAAAGTATTTGAACTTACTTTAATTCAGAAGTCAATGCATGAAAATAATCATGCAAAAGGTTGCAAAGATTCTCAACTAAATAAGGTTCATGTGATAAAATAATCATGAACAACAATTCAAGAACCAACATACATCAAGTATTATATTCTCAATGATAAGAATCAGAATTCAATAACATTAAGTATAGGCCAATTCAAAGTCCATGATAACTTGGATAAAACCCCTAGATTTAACTCTTACTAATTAAATAGGGTTCGTGTGATAAAATAATCATAAACGATAATTCATGATTATCTTTTTATATGTCTCTACGTAACACTATCAATAAAGATTTCGAGAATTATGTTATAAACATTTTACTTTATTGGAAATACACTTGAAAGGATGAAAAAAAGTTTTACATTATTATTATTATTATTATTATTATTATTATTATTATTATTATTATTATTATTATATTGAGTGATTTTTTCATTATAAAACAAAGATAAAAATGACCTTTTTTTTTTTTTTGAAGAAAACTAGTACGGAGTAATAATTGAGTCACCATATTCCAAATATACTCAAAACTGTAATCAAATGAAATATCTCATTCTCTTGAAATGTGGAAATGCATCTGAATTCTGTGGCCTTTGCTACGAAAAACTGAATAGAGAAAAGCGCCACTGTTCTTCAATTCGCCCTTCACCGTAGTAAACCCTAAATTCGCCAAACCACATCCTAAATCATTTGTTATCAAAATGGTCGACGAGGAGAATAAGGTTCCCGCCGCCGCCAGTAGAGGATCCAACAAACGGGCTTTTGATTCCATAGCCATAACCAATGAAAATGATCCACTGCAAATTTCCGAGAGACCATACCCCGCGAACAAGAAAAGGGTTGTTTTGGGGGAGCTTAACAACTTGGGCAATGTTATAGTGTCGACTCAAAATTCAGATTTGACAGAAACCCACGACTCCAAACGCAAAATCAAGTTGAGAAAAACTTCAACCAGAAATGTAGTTAAAGAAACTGTCGAACTCGAGACTAGTGCTAATTATAGTACTAAAGATAATCTGCAGAAATGTTCTTATGGTCCTCTTATTTATCAGCATCTTCACTCCTTGGAGGTACACTCAATTTGGGAATGTCATAATTTTATGTTGAAAAGATAGGTTTTTTTATTTGGTTTAGTAACTTAGTACACAATGAATTGGGTATTAAGAATTTTTATAGCCGAACCAAACTAGTTAGGGACTGAGGGCATGGTGGTAGTTGTTGAAATGAAAAGGAAATCTGTTGCTCCTAATTTTTCTGTTGGCCTTTTTAACTAGTTTTCTAATTTTGATGCTTTGAATTTTTGCTCTTTTTTAGGTAAATCCTACACAGTTTTTAATTAGATGATACAGTATCTGGTGTCAACTTGCTTTTTGGGTGAATTTGGATGTTTCCCTTTGGTCAGATTTAGGGGTATATATTTTGTCTCCTGAGTTTTAAAATATTTCCTGAAGTCTGTGATTTTGTTATACTCCTTGATCTCAAAGGCCTCCCTTCTTTTCCTTGTATAGGGCTGTTCTTACTCAACTTTTACCATGCTTTATTACAATCTTGGTTTTGTAAGATTCTGCCTTCTGAGATTTAGCTGAGAACTTTGTTAATGTACTTGTTACTGTTAATCAAATGCATTGTTATCAAAGCGAAAAGCTCTAAGGTCCATTTGGGTTTCAAGTACAAAGTGAGAATAAAGCGTGAACTTTAAGGGAGAAAAAAAAATGCAAATATGTATGTTTAGTCCAAGACTGATAATTATAAGCATGAAATGAATGAAAAATATACGAACAAAGAAATTGATTTTTTTAACAATAAAGTGAAATATCAATGTTTAGTATCGCTTCTTCAAAAGAGGCTCATTGACAAGGAAAAGTATGTCTTAGAATTAAGCTTACATTTAGGTGAGGCGAAAGCTCAACATGTTTTGAGCCTCGCTTGAGGGCATAAAAGCTACCTTTGACAACAATGACCAAATGTCCGTCATAGTTCAATCCTTATTGTAATTCATGTGCATGTGCTTTCTAGAAAGATGTGAGTCCCAACTTTTCGTTTTTTCTTGTTGTGGGAATGTCAAGTGGGGAACAGGGATCAAACTTTCATTATGAACCCTGGTTACCATCTGGGAGAGGTGGATCCAAAATTTTAAGGCAATCATATATGTACATATTCTTAAGAGACAGTGGATACACGTGCATCCACTTGTTATATGCCGGTTCATCTCTGCAACTAGGTGAAAGATATACTGCTAGATTTGTACTTTTACAGGACGTGAATTTGTTGAAGATTTTGTACTGTATCAAGACTAGTTAGTTATAAGAAAACAGCCAAAAATTTAAGGCTGTTCCACCATTGTTTCAGTTTCTGTAGTTCTGTGAGGCAAAATTTACCTTACAAGTCCCAGTAGCTTATTGCAAATCTTTACACATTGTTTATCTCAAGGTCTTTAATGTTTTGGAGTGTAAAAATTTCTTTGAATGCATCAATCTGATGCTAAATTTGGTATGTAGGTTGAGGAAAGGAGGAGGCCTTTGTCTAACTACATGGAGAAGGTTCAGAATAACGTGATTCCTTCTATGCGTACGGTTTTAGTTGATTGGTTGGTGGAGGTTACAGAAGAATACAAACTTGTTTCAGACACCCTGTATCTTGCAGTGTCATACATCGACAGATTTTTGTCTTCTCACGTTTTAGCCATGGAAAAGCTTCAGCTTCTCGGTGTATCTTGCATGCTTGTTGCATCGTATGGCTTTTAAAACTCTTATTTTGTTAATTAAAAACTGTTTGTTACATCAGATATATTCATTTATAGTGCTTTATGCTTCAGAAAGTATGAAGAGATCAGTCCGCCTCATGTTGAAGATTTTTGTTACATTACAGACAATACATACACCAGAGAAGAGGTTGATTTACATCTCTTTCAATCATTTTATTGACTAGTATGTGAACTCTTATATTAAATAAATTTGATTTGAACTTCAGGTAGTGAATATGGAGAGAGATTTGCTCAGTTTTCTGAATTTTGAGATCAGTAGTCCCACCACAATAACATTTCTCAGGTTTGGATGCACACAGTATTTCTACAAGTAGTTGATCATAATTTTCGTCCGCAAGCCCATACATCTAATCCTAGTTGTTGCCTTCTGTATGCATTTACTCTTGTTACATTAGAGTTTGTTGCCTTCTGTATGCATTTACTCTTGTTACATTAGAGTTTTATGTATACTTGACTAAATGGCTGTACAATGATGAAAATTCCCTTGGTGAATTTGCAGAATCTTTATGAAGGCTGCCCAAGATAATTTATCTGTAAGTTTTACTTATAGGTCTCAGGTCAATATGTTTCTCCTAATGTCATTATTTCCCAATGATAAATTGTTTCCTCAGCTGCAGTTTTTAACTTTGCAATTTGAGTTCTTAAGCTGTTATCTCGCGGAACTGAGTTTGTTAGATTATAGTTGTGTGCGGTTCTTGCCATCAATGACTGCTGCTTCAGCTATCTTTCTATCAAGGTTTACTGTGTTGCCTGAAGTCTGCCCATGGGTAAGATTGGTTTTCTTTCTTCATATTTCGTGTATTGGAGTATATCACATGTGAATTTTAGGCCATCACTTTGTTTGGTTATGGGATCAGCACCGAGAACCAGATGGTGTGGGAAGTAGTGGGCTCACTGTAACCTAATCATGATATGAGGAGCTTATTGAACTTCATGTGTGCAACTTCACTTTAGCTGTTTATGTTTTACTGACTTTCACTTTCTAATGTGAACATAAGTTAAAACTGCATTTGGTTAAAAGATAGATTCTTTTTACTTAGCTGTTATAACTTATAAGGCATCCACAAAGTTGAACCCGTGAATACTCCATGATTGTTTTGAAGATTGGGACGCTAGAGATGATATTGTCGGAGAGATCTTTGTATCCAGTCACTGAATCTGATTTTTAAGTCGAGATCCTAAATAAAACTGCATATCTCTTCTTGAATGACTTCTAGACATTTAGTAAAACCCTATTGTATGTTAAAATTGAGGCCAAATAGAATACTATAGCTCAATGTCTCGTTCAAAACTGTACCATGAAGTATAAATAAAAAAATTCTAAATCTAGTAATGTTGAACAAATTATGGTATTGAATATGTGGTTTATCTTATGCTATATTGTTGTTTATATCGATTTACAATGAAACTATGTCTGGGTTTGTAATGCAGAGGTTACATCATAAAAATAAAATATCGAAAAGAACAAAAACATATAAAACTGCCAAAAGTGGTAGCATTGTGTTTGCGTTTTAGGTCCATTTGTGATCCACCACTGATCCTATCATATATTATTATAAGAGGAAACAAGAAAAATTAAAAGTTGAATTACAATTTTACCCCTACTATAAATTAAAATGTTATAAAACCATTTAATTATTTAATTTAAATGTTAAATTGCATCATTTTCAATAAAAATGTGGATGACTTTGGCATTTTCTTAGATTAATTCTTAATCAAAATAACTAATTTAATAGTGTGTGTGTGTGTGTATATATATATAGAGAGAGAGAGACACACACTATAATATAATATAATCTATATATATATTATATTTATATTTATATTCATATATCTATCTATCTATATATTATTATAAGTGGGAAGCTTCAAAGATGAAAAGTTGGATTACCATTTTACCCCTAGACTAAATTAAACATCTAATTAATTAAATAATATTATTTTAGTTATTTTTTTTGTTTAAGTTAATTATTAGAAAGAGAATGTGAAAGAACAAGAGTCAATTAGGATTTCTTATATTAAATATAAATTTCATGGGATGTCAGAAATCTACTCTTTTTTTAATGATAATAATAATTATAATAATAATAGTAACAATAATAATAATAATAATAATAATAATAATAATAATAATAGTGAGAAGAAATTTTGGAAAAAGTTAAATTGTTGTTTGTCCCTATATTAAATTAAAATGTTATAAAATATCTAATTTATTATGTTAAGTTTTACAATAATGTAATTGATATGTATTTGAGTATACAGATGGATTAATTTCCTTGGTACTACCACTTATTTCAATACTCTAGAATGACTTATTATTTTCCCATACCAATTCAATATTTTAAAGTTCTTTTCAACTTCTAACAGTAAACTTTGATGATTTATAAATAGTCAAATCAGTGAATCATACTAGAGTAGATCCATTAATGTTCTCCCCTCCCCTTCTTCTAAATTCATCTTCAATGTGATTGGTAAGGTTTCATTGATGTTTCTCATATGTCGATTCTCTTTATAACCATCTATTAACTTATTATTATGCTTGATTATGAATTATTCTTGGGTTGCTAATAATTCTATCACGATAGACATAGTTTCTTCATTTATAAATTGAACATAAAATGTTAGTCCACTGGATTTTCTTATGAAAATTTTAATTTATCGATTATTTTTTTTTATTCAGACTAATATATTGTTTTGTCTAATCTTTTTCATTTTTTTTGCATATGATGAGATATATATTTTATTATATTTTTAAAGTTAATTGAGTTAATGTTACACATGTATTTATACATAAATTAGGCCTATATAAAATTTTATATAATAATAAAGATCCAATGTGCAAGGCACATTCTTAGAACTAGTTTTGATACAAGCATCGTTAGCTTCAACGAAAAAACAGGATTACTAGGAACATACAGTTATTAGGATCCTATGGTAAGTTTAGCACTTCATTGTATACCTAGGATGACCTTAGATAGGAGGCTATAGAGGACACAAACTAGGTGAAAGTGTGGCTAGTACGTAAGGTTTGCGTACAGGCTACCCTCCCGTACGTCACTTGTAGGATGGGTATGTTGTTGTTCCACTATGTATTGAATAGAAGACAACATTAGACAAAATCTAGAAACTTGAGTGATGTTGTGGAACGTCTTTTGGTGCATTTAAATCTTAAAAAGTATGTCATAAATTTAACACAATCACAAGTATTGGTTCGTCAAAATCTGGTTAAAATTCTTAAAGTTTGGATTCTCTTGGTTTGGTTGTGTGATAGTTAAAGTTAAACTAAGAGCTTGTAGTAGTTTCATTGTGTGCTTATTGTTTAACTAAGGGAACATATGCGACCAAACAATAACTTTTATTATTTAAGAAATAAAATAAATGAAAACCCTGATTTTAGAAGAATCAATGTGGCTTTCATTTACTTCTTTGTAGAGTTTAATATATTCATGAAGTTTCTAAAAACATATTGTAGGTATTCAATTAGAAAACTTATGGAGTATTTCATCTATATATAGCTTTCTGATGTGTTAGATTCTCTACATGAAAAATTATTGGGGCCTCCAAATTTGATATAATCAACGTGCTATTTACCTATTTATTTTTTAATATGATATGAATTATTAAAGATAGTAGCTTCTAAGATCTACTTTTTTTGAAAACTGTTCAGCCATTATGTTAGATGCTGAAATTGCCAGCACCGATCTGAACGGTCCAACAGTCCTGATCATTCTTTTGGTTTTGCAGACTTTGGCACTTCAACAATGTACAGGTTATAAACCATCTGAACTGAAGGATTGTGTTCTCGTTATCCATGAGTTGCAATCTAGTTTAATGGAAGCAACTGGGCGGGCATTAAGAGAAAAATATATGAATCACAAGGTACTTAGTTTTGATTTGTATATGAAATTACTTTACTTTATAGTACTGGTAGAATTCTTTTTAAACCTAAATATATCTCGCTGGGGCTTTCCTCCTAAATAGTGCCACCACCCCTGAACTGGACTAGGCTTTTGCTATAGGCAATAATTGATGATGTTGTCTGTGCTCTAACATATTCTATCAATGACCCTTCTCGTAAAAATAAATATTTTGATGCAGTACAAGTGCGTGGCTGCATTGCATCCTCCAGATATTCCTTCTTGTTTTTTTGACGATGCTTGAACAAGATGCTCAAGCTAATTTCGAGCTGCCCCAAAGATAGTTCACCAAGCAATATACTGTACTGGATTTTGCCCAGCAGAACGCCAGGTCTTCATTTGAATTTTTCCATCGCTGTCAACAGACAACTTCTGGTTGTTTTCCCTGGCTGGGATGTCAGGATTTCTTAGCTCCAGAAAAGACACATACATGAAAAATCATTCTTCTCGAATGGGTTGGGATAATGATGTATTATATATAGATTATGTTCTAGCAGGATGGGTCTATATCCTGATGTTTCAAACATGGAAATGGGAAAATTTGTAAATCTTGTTTCTTAGAAGTTAAGCTGGATACTGTGCATAGCTTGCTTGTTTCTTCGTTCTGCATTTGGCCCTTTGCCAATTCATTTACCAAT